>CM067851.1:27492700-29892700 GCA_034638295.1 Phortica okadai
TGACAACTAGTTTAGGTTTATTGAGCTAAAATATATCGAAATCATTCAATATAAATTTTCGAATTAGAGCTTAGTTCAGAAGATATTCATACATAAATTCCACACAAAATGAAGACAAAAAGATAATTACATCAATAATATGCCGAGAAAGATTTTAATATTCATAGCGCCAAGATGACAATATTTTTAATTCATTTAGCTGAAATAAAATCAAAATATTCTGTAAACATTTTTGGTTTTATGCTTAATTTCGGAAATATAACAACTTGAATTTCCTATATAATGAAAGCAAAAAAATTTAAATATCCATAGCGCCAATATGACAACTTTTTTAGTTTAATTGGGCCAAAATAAAACGAAAATATTCAGTAAAAATTTTCGATTTTATGCTTTATTTACAAAATATTCGAACTTAAAGTTCACTCGAAATGAAGTCAGAGATAACAAAGTTAATATACTATTTCACATACGTGAAAAGTATAATAACATATGTAATATGGCGGAAAACATTTCAATATCTTTTTATGGATATGACAATGATTTTAGATTAATTGGGACGAAATAAGACGAAAATATTCTGTAATAATTTTTGGATTCTTGCTTAATTTTGGAGATATAACAACTTGAATTTCCTATATAATGAAAGCAAAAAAATTTAAATATCCATAGCGCCAATATGACAACTTTTTTAGTTTAATTGGGCCAAAATAAAACGAAAATATTCTGTAAAAATTTTCGACTTTATGCTTAGTTTACGAAATATTCGAACTTTAAGTTCACTCGAAATGAAGTCAGAGCTAATAGCATATGTAATATGGCGGGAAACATTTCAATATGTCTTTATGGATATGACAATGATTTTAGGTTAATGTGGCTGAAATAAGGCGAAAATATTCTGTAAAAATTTGTGGGTTTAATTACCTATACAGTATTCATAAAACTAAAAGCGTCTGTGATTGCTGATAGTTTCCAATAAACAAAGTGTACAATGTCCTTGAAAAAAACCTTGTATATAAAATATAAATGAGAAACGATCCGTTAAAATTCAAATAAGGTCCCGAAAGTATACTTTGCATTCAAATATCTTTTGAAAAAACCATGAAGTCGGAAATTTTGACATTATATTTCTAGTTTATTTCGGCCCATAGTTATCATATTTGAGCGATATAGACTTTGGAATGTTTCTTACCATATTTCTGATGTAATTATAATTTTGTCTTGATTATAAGTGAACTTTATGTTCGAATATCTTCTAAACTAAGCTTCATTTCGAAAATTTATACTGAGTGACTTCAATTTATTTTAGCCCGATTAACCTAAACAAGTTGTCATATTGGCGTTATGAATACCAAAATATTTTCATTTTACTTTTTGGGAGAGATGTATGTATTCACTAGAGCGTGCCAACTTGTATATAGTTTGCTATATAGGTGCTGCTAACTTTTGTGTAAATCTAGAAAGTAATTGATTTTAAAATATATTTGTCTTTTTGTGCAGTATTACCGGTAATAGTCACACCACTTTTAGTACCGTGGTTGCATAAAATTTTGACAATTGAATGTATAAACCTAAATGTATATGAAAAATCGTAGCGATTGTCAAAACACTTTAATTTGGAATACCAACATAGATTGTGCTTCTGTTGTAATTAACTATTCACTAGATGATTGGGAATATGTATGACCAAATTTATATCATAAGTGGTTGTTGATATTTTTCTATAAAAAAAATTTACAATACCCTCGAAAAAAATCTTATACATACAATATGTACGACAAACGGTCCGTTAAAATTCAAATATGTTCCCAAAATCTACGTTGTCTCCATGAATTTTAATTTCTCATAATAATGTCCCCAAAATATACTATTCATATAATTACCTGTAAAACACGGTCTATAACATAATTAAAAATGTCCTCGAAAATAACCTTACATGAAATATATATATGTGAAACGGCCGTTAAAATTCAAATATGGTCCCCAAAATTTACTTTGCATTCTTGAATTTCAGTCCCTAAAATATACGATATATCTATATACATTAACACTCCTGTGGACGTTGCCATATCGACAAAATCATGAAATCTAATTGTTTGAAAAAAAGCCTTTTAAAACAAATTTACACTGGAATTTTGGGGTATTAAATGATCAATGGCTCAAATCTAAGCGAATTGACCTGAATTGGTTCGCTTTAGTTAAAAGGCCTTTTCATAATATGCAGTAAAACAATCTGTCCCCAAAATATACTCTCCACTTAGTTCGAGTAGGATTAAATCTAAAATAAATACATTATCTGACATTCTTGAAGTTTGCTTGGTTGGGATATTTTAATAACAATCATTAGTATTTGACGAAGTATATAATGATTTTCTTAAAAATACATTGGTTCCCTGTTAAATTCAAAATGTCCCCAAAATACACGTTCAGTTCCTGAAAATTTTGGGGACGGTCCCCAAAGACTACAAAAGTCTTCGAAATATACTCTGTATAAAGGAAAAGTCCCCAAATTAGACTCTGTACATATATATAATATCAGACGAAAATATTCCTTATCTAATAAGAGAAATTTAAATTTTTTCAGCTGCATAAATGGGCGGGATTTTATTCACAATTAATAGTTTCTTACATGGTCAAAAAATTCGTTTAATTTTTTCTCATTTAATACTAGAATTATAGAAAAGTACTTTTCGAAAAGAATCGGCAAAAGGACGCAATCGTGTTGACCACCGACTAGTTTTTTGCTAATAACTCTTGCATCCTTCGACCGACTTCTTCGACTAAGAGCTCGATGAAAAGTTTATCTGTTCCTCTTTCAGATGGCATTAACATATTTTACGAAAAAACGTAAGAAATAAAATTTTTTTGATCAAACTTAAAATATCCTCGAAATCATTGAAGAGGCAGTATTTATCAGACGAAAATATGCCTTATCTAATAAGAGACATTTAAATTTTTTTAATTGCATAAATGGGCGGCATTTAATTCAGAATTAATAGTTTCTTACATGGTCAAAAAATTCGTTTAATTTTTTTTCATTAAATACTAGAATTATAGAAAAGTACTTTGCGAAAACAATCGGCAGTATGACGGAAACGTGTTGACCACATACTAGTTTTTTGCTAATAACTCTTGCATCCTTCGACCGACTTCTTCGACTAAGATTTATATATTTATATTTATTTCTTACGACTTTTCGTAAAATATGTTAATGCCATCTGAAAGAGGAACAGATAAGCTATCCTTCGAGCTCTTAGTCGAAGAAGTCGGTCGAAGGATGCAAGAGTTATTAGCAAAAAACTAGTCGGTGGTCAACACGTTTCCGTCCTACTGCCGATTGTTTTCGCAAAGTACTTTTCTATAATTCTAGTATTTAATGAAAAAAAATTAAACGAATTTTGAATCCATGTATAAAACTTTTAATTCTGAATAAAATGCCGCCCATTAATGCAATTAAAAAAATTTAAATGTCTCTTATTAGATAAGGCATATTTTCGTCTGATAAGTACTTCTTCTTTAATGATTTCGAGGATATTTTAGTTTTGATCAAAAAAATTTTATTTCTTACGACTTTTCGTAAAATATGTTAATTCCATCTGAAAGAGGAACAGATGAGCTTTCCATCGACCTCTTAGTCGAAGAAGTCGGTCAAAGGATGCAAGAGTTATTAGCAAAAAACTAGTCGGTGGTCAACACGATTCCCTCCTTTTGCCGATTCTTTTCGAAAAGTACTTTTCTATAATTCTAGTATTTAATGCGAAAAAATGAAACGAATTTTTTGACCATGTAAAAAACTATTTATTGTGAATAAAATGCCGCCCATTTATGAAACTAAAAAAATTAAAATATCTCTTATTAGATAAGGCATATTTTCGTCTGATAAGGTACTTGTTCTTCAATGATTTCGAGGATATTTTAGTTTTGATCAAAAAAATTTTATTTCTTACGACTTTTCGTAAAATATGTTAATTCCATCTGAAGGAGGAACAGATAAGCTTTCCATCGAGCTCTTAGTCGAAGAAGTCGGTCGACGATGCAAGAGTTATAAGCAAAAAACTAGTCGGTGGTCAACACGATTCCGTCCTTTTGCCGATTCTTTTCGAAAAGTACTTTTCTATAATTCTAGTATTTAATGCGAAAAAATGAAACGAATTTTTTGACCATGTAAAAAACTATTAACTGTGAATAAAATGCCGCCCATTTATGCAACTAAAAAAAAATAAATATCTCTTATTAGTACTTCTTCTTCAATGATTTCGAGGATATTTTAGTTTTGATCAAAAAAATTTTATTTCTTACGACTTTTCGTAAAATATGTTAGTGCCATCTGAAGGAGGAACAGATAAGCTTTCCATCGAGATCTTAGTAGAAGAAGTCGGTCGAAGGATGCAAGAGTTATTAGCAAAAAACTAGTCGGTGGTCAACACGTTTCCGTCCTACTGCCGATGGTTTTCGCAAACTACTTTTCTATACTTCTAGTATTTAATGGGAAAAAATTAAACGAATTTTTTGTCAATGTAAAAAACTATAAATTCTGAATAAACTGCCGAACATTTATGCAATTAAAAAAATTTAAATGTCACTTATTAGATAAGGCATATTTTCGTCTGATAATTACTTCTTCTTCAATGATTTCGATGATATTTTAGGTTTGATCAAAAAAATTTTACTTCGTACGACTTTTCGTAAAATATGTTAATGCCATCTGAAAGAGGAACAGATAAGATTTCCATTGAGCTCTTAGTCGAATAAGTCGGTCGAAGGGTGCAAGAGTTATTAGTAAAAAACTAGTCGGTGGTTAACACCATTCCGTCCAATTATGCAATTAAAAAAATTTAAATGTCACTTATTAGATAAGGCATATTTTAGTCTGATAAGTACTTCTTCTTCAATGATTTCGAGGATATTTTAATTTTGATCAAAAAAATTTTATTTCTTACGACTTTTCGTAAAATATGTTAGTGCCATCTGAAGGAGGAACAGATAAGCTTTCCATCGAGATCTTAGTAGAAGAAGTCGGTCGAAGGATGCAAGAGTTATTAGCAAAAAACTAGTCGGTGGTCAACACGTTTCCGTAAAAAACTATAAATTCTGAATAAACTGCCGAACATTCATGCAATTAAAAAAATTTAAATGTCACTTATTAGATAAGGCATATTTTCGTCTGATAATTACTTCTTCTTCAATGATTTCGATGATATTTTAGGTTTGATCAAAAAAATTTTACTTCGTACGACTTTTCGTAAAATATGTTAATGCCATCTGAAAGAGGAACAGATAAGATTTCCATTGAGCTCTTAGTCTAATAAGTCGGTCGAAGGGTGCAAGAGTTATTAGTAAAAAACTAGTCGGTGGTTAACACCATTCCGTCCATTTATGCAATTAAAAAAATTTAAATGTCTCTTATTAGATAAGGCATATTTTAGTCTGATAAGTACTTCTTCTTCAATGATTTCGAGGATATTTTAGGTTTGATCAAAAAAATTTTATATCTTACGACTTTTCGTAAAATATGTTAGTGCCATCTGAAGGAGGAACAGATAAGCTTTCCATCGAGCTCTTAGTCGAAGAAGTTGGTCGAAGGATGCAAGAGTTATTAGCAAAAAACTAGTCGGTGGTCAACACGTTTCCGTCCTACCACCGATTGTTTTCGCAAAGTACTTTTCTATAATTCTAGTATTTAATGGGAAAAAATTAAACGAATTTTTTGTCCATGTAAAAAACTATAAATTCTGAATAAACTGCCGACCTTTTATGCAATTAAAAAAATTTAAATGTCTCTTATTAGATAAGGCATATTTTCGTCTGATAAGGTACTTCTTATTGAATGATTTCGAGGATATTTTAGTTTTGATCAAAAAAATTTTATTTCTTACGACTTTTCGTAAAATATGTTAGTGCCATCTGAAGGAGGAACAGATAAGCTTTCCATCGAGCTTTTAGTAGAAGAAGTCGGTCGAAGGATGCAAGAGTTATTAGCAAAAAACTAGTCGGTGGTCAACACGTTGCCGTCCTACTGCCGATTGTTTTCGCAAAGTACTTTTCTATACTTCTAGTATTTAATGGGAAAAAATTAAACGAATTTTTTGTCAATGTAAAAAACTATAAATTCTGAATAAACTGCCGACCATTTATGCAATTAAAAAAATTCAAATGTCACTTATTAGATAAGGCATATTTTCGTCTGATAAGTACTTCTACTTCAAGGATTTCGAGGATATTTTAGGTTTGATCAAAAAAATTTTATTTCTTACGACTTTTCGTAAAATATGTTAATGCCATCTGAAAGAGGAACAAGTAAGCTTTCCATCGAGCTCTTAGTCGAAGAAGTCGGTCGAAGGATGCAAGAGCTATTAGCATAAAACTAATCGGTGGTCAACACGTTTCCGTCCTAATGCCGATTCTTTTCGAAAAGTACTTTTCTATAATTCTAGTATTTAATGGGAAAAATTTAGAAGAATATTTTGTCCATATAAAAAATTTTATTTCTTACGACTTTTCGTAAAATATGTTAATGCCATCTGAAAGAGGAACAGATAAGCTTTCCATCGAGCTCTTAGTCGAAGAAGTCGGTCGAACGATGAAAGAGTTATTAGCATAAAACTAATCGGTGGTCAACACGATTCCGTCCTACTGCCGATTCTTTTCGAAAAGTACTTTTCTATAATTCTAGTATTTAATGGGAAAAAATTAAACGAATTTTTTTTTCATGTAAAAAACTATTTATTCTGAATAAAATGGCGCCCATTTATGCAATTAAAAAAATTTAAATGTCACTTATTAGATAAGGCATATTTTAGTCTGATAAGTACTTCTTCTTCAATGATTTCGAGGATATTTTAGATTTGATCAAAAAAATTTTATTTCTTACGAATTTTCGTAAAATATGTTAGTGCCATCTGAAGGAGGAACAGATAAGCTTTCCATCGAGCTCTTAGTCGAAGAAGTCGGTCGAAGGATGCAAGAGTTATTAGCAAAAAACTAGTCGGTGGTCAACACGTTTCCGTCCTACCGCCGATTGTTTTTGCAGAGTACTTTTCTATAATTCTAGTATTTAATGGGAAAAAATTAAACGAATTTTTTGTCCATGTAAAAAATTACTTCTTCTTCAATGATTTCGATGATATTTTAGGTTTGATCAAAAAAATTTTACTTCGTACGACTTTTCGTAAAATATGTTAATGCCATCTGAAAGAGGAACAGATAAGATTTCCATTGAGCTCTTAGTCGAATAAGTCGGTCGAAGGGTGCAAGAGTTATTAGTAAAAAACTAGTCGGTGGTTAACACCATTCCGTCCAATTATGCAATTAAAAAAATTTAAATGTCTCTTATTAGATAAGGCATATTTTAGTCTGATAAGTACTTCTTCTTCAATGATTTCGAGGATATTTTAGATTTGATCAAAAAAATTTTATTTCTTACGACTTTTCGTAAAATATGTTAGTGCCATCTGAAGGAGGAACAGATAAGCTTTCCATCGAGCTCTTAGTCGAAGAAGTTGGTCGAAGGATGCAAGAGTTATTAGCAAAAAACTAGTCGGTGGTCAACACGTTTCCGTCCTACCACCGATTGTTTTCGCAAAGTACTTTTCTATAATTCTAGTATTTAATGGGAAAAAATTAAACGAATTTTTTGTCCATGTAAAAAACTATAAATTCTGAATAAACTGCCGACCATTTATGCAATTAAAAAAATTTAAATGTCACTTATTAGATAAGGCATATTTTAGTCTGATTAGTACTTCTTCTTCAATGATTTCGAGGATATTTTAGTTTTGATCAAAAAAATTGTATTTCTTACGACTTTTCGTAAAATATGTTAGTGCCATCTGAAGGAGGAACAGATAAGCTTTCCATCGAGATCTTAGTAGAAGAAGTCGGTCGAAGGATGCAAGAGTTATTAGCAAAAAACTAGTCGGTGGTCAACACGTTTCCGTCCTACTGCCGATGGTTTTCGCAAACTACTTTTCTATACTTCTAGTATTTAATGGGAAAAAATTAAACGAATTTTTTGTCAATGTAAAAAACTATAAATTCTGAATAAACTGCCGAACATTTATGCAATTAAAAAAATTTAAATGTCACTTATTAGATAAGGCATATTTTCGTCTGATAATTACTTCTTCTTCAATGATTTCGATGATATTTTAGGTTTGATCAAAAAAATTTTACTTCGTACGACTTTTCGTAAAATATGTTAATGCCATCTGAAAGAGGAACAGATAAGATTTCCATTGAGCTCTTAGTCGAATAAGTCGGTCGAAGGGTGCAAGAGTTATTAGTAAAAAAATAGTCGGTGGTTAACACCATTCCGTCCAATTATGCAATTAAAAAAATTTAAATGTCACTTATTAGATAAGGCATATTTTAGTCTGATAAGTACTTCTTCTTCAATGATTTCGAGGATATTTTAATTTTGATCAAAAAAATTTTATTTCTTACGACTTTTCGTAAAATATGTTAGTGCCATCTGAAGGAGGAACAGATAAGCTTTCCATCGAGATCTTAGTAGAAGAAGTCGGTCGAAGGATGCAAGAGTTATTAGCAAAAAACTAGTCGGTGGTCAACACGTTTCCGTAAAAAACTATAAATTCTGAATAAACTGCCGAACATTTATGCAATTAAAAAAATTTAAATGTCACTTATTAGATAAGGCATATTTTCGTCTGATAATTACTTCTTCTTCAATGATTTCGATGATATTTTAGGTTTGATCAAAAAAATTTTACTTCGTACGACTTTTCGTAAAATATGTTAATGCCATCTGAAAGAGGAACAGATAAGATTTCCATTGAGCTCTTAGTCTAATAAGTCGGTCGAAGGGTGCAAGAGTTATTAGTAAAAAACTAGTCGGTGGTTAACACCATTCCGTCCATTTATGCAATTAAAAAAATTTAAATGTCTCTTATTAGATAAGGCATATTTTAGTCTGATAAGTACTTCTTCTTCAATGATTTCGAGGATATTTTAGGTTTGATCAAAAAAATTTTATTTCTTACGACTTTTCGTAAAATATGTTAGTGCCATCTGAAGGAGGAACAGATAAGCTTTCCATCGAGCTCTTAGTCGAAGAAGTTGGTCGAAGGATGCAAGAGTTATTAGCAAAAAACTAGTCGGTGGTCAACACGTTTCCGTCCTACCACCGATTGTTTTCGCAAAGTACTTTTCTATAATTCTAGTATTTAATGGGAAAAAATTAAACGAATTTTTTGTCCATGTAAAAAACTATAAATTCTGAATAAACTGCCGACCTTTTATGCAATTAAAAAAATTTAAATGTCTCTTATTAGATAAGGCATATTTTCGTCTGATAAGGTACTTCTTATTGAATGATTTCGAGGATATTTTAGTTTTGATCAAAAAAATTTTATTTCTTACGACTTTTCGTAAAATATGTTAGTGCCATCTGAAGGAGGAACAGATAAGCTTTCCATCGAGCTTTTAGTAGAAGAAGTCGGTCGAAGGATGCAAGAGTTATTAGCAAAAAACTAGTCGGTGGTCAACACGTTTCCGTCCTACTGCCGATTGTTTTCGCAAAGTACTTTTCTATACTTCTAGTATTTAATGGGAAAAAATTAAACGAATTTTTTGTCAATGTAAAAAACTATAAATTCTGAATAAACTGCCGACCATTTATGCAATTAAAAAAATTCAAATGTCACTTTTTAGATGAGGCATATTTTCGTCTGATAAGTACTTCTTCTTCAATGATTTCGAGGATATATTAGGTTTGATCAAAAAAATTTTATTTCTTACGACTTTTTGTAAAATATGTTAATTCCATCTGAAAGAAGAACAGATAAGCTTTCCATCGAGCTCTTAGTCGAAGAAGTCGGTCGAAGGATGCAAGAGTTATTAGCAAAAAGCTAGTCGGTGGTCAACACGATTCCGTCCTACTACCGATTCTTTTCGCAAAGTACTTTTCTATAATTCTAGTATTTAATGGGAAAAAATTAAACGAATTTTTTGTCCCTGTAAAAAACTATTAATTCTGAATAAACTGCCGAACATTTATGCAATTAAAAAAATTTAAATGTCACTTATCAGATAAGGCATATTTTCGTCTGATAATTACTTCTTCTTCAATGATTTCGATGATATTTTAGGTTTGATCAAAAAAATTTTACTTCGTACGACTTTTCGTAAAATATGTTAATGCCATCTGAAAGAGGAACAGATAAGATTTCCATTGAGCTCTTAGTCGAATAAGTCGGTCGAAGGGTGCAAGAGTTATTAGCAAAAAACTAGTCGGTGGTTAACACCATTCCGTCCATTTATGCAATTAAAAAAATTCAAATGTCACTTTTTAGATGAGGCATATTTTCGTCTGATAAGTACTTCTTTTTCAACGATTTCGAGGATATTTTACGTTTGATAAAAAAAAATTTTATTTCTTACGACTTTTCGTAAAATATGTTAGTGCCATCTGAAGGAGGAACAGATAAGCTTTCCATCGAGCTCTTAGTCGAAGAAGTCGGTCGAAGGATGCAAGAGTTATTAGCAAAAAACTAGTCGGTGGTCAACACGTTTCCGTCCTACCGCCGATTGTTTTTGCAGAGTACTTTTCTATAATTCTAGTATTTAATGGGAAAAAATTAAACGAATTTTTTGTCCATGTAAAAAACTATAAATTCTGAATAAACTGCCGACCATTTATGCAATTAAAAAAATTTAAATGTCACTTATTAGATAAGGCATATTTTAGTCTGATAAGTACTTCTTCTTCAATGATTTCGAGGATATTTTAGATTTGATCAAAAAAATTTTATTTCTTACGAATTTTCGTAAAATATGTTAGTGCCATCTGAAGGAGGAACAGATAAGCTTTCCATCGAGCTCTTAGTCGAAGAAGTCGGTCGAAGGATGCAAGAGTTATTAGCAAAAAACTAGTCGGTGGTCAACACGTTTCCGTCCTACCGCCGATTGTTTTTGCAGAGTACTTTTCTATAATTCTAGTATTTAATGGGAAAAAATTTAACGAATTTTTTGTCTATGTAAAAAACTATTAATTCTGAATAAAATGCCACCCATTTTTGCTATTAAAAAAATTTAAATGTCACTTATTAGATAAGGCATATTTTCGTTTTATAAGGTACTTCTTCATCAATGATTTCGAGGATATTTTAGTTTTGATCAAATAAATTTTATTTCTTACGGCATTTCGTAAAATATGTTAATGCCATCTGAAAGAGGAACAGATTAGCTTTCTATCGAGATCTTAGTCGAAGAAGTCGGTCGAAGGATGCAAGAGTTATTAGCAAAAAACTAATTGGTGGTCAACACGTTTCCGTCCTACTGCCGATTGTTTTCGCAAAGTACTTTTCTATAATTCTAGTATTTAATGGGAAAAAATTAAACGAATTTTTTGTCCATGTAAAAATCTATTATTTCTGAATAAACTGCCGGCCATTTATGCAATCAAAAAAGTTTAAATGCCTCTTTTTAGATAAGGCATATTTTCGTCTGATAAGGTACTTCTTCTTCAATGATTTCGAGGATATTTTAGTTTTGATCAAAAAAATTTTATTTCTTACTACTTTTCGTAATATATGTTAATGCCATATGAAAGAGGAACAGATAAGCTTTCCATCGAGCTCTTAGTCGAAGAAGTCGGTCGAACGATGAAAGAGTTATTAGCATAAAACTAATCGGTGGTCAACACGATTCCGTCCTACTGCCGATTCTTTTCGAAAAGTACTTTTCTATAATTCTAGTATTTAATGGGAAAAAATAAACGAATTTTTTTTTCATGTAAAAAACTATTTATTCTGAATAAAATGGCGCCCATTTATGCAATTAAAAAAATTTTAATGTCTTTTATTAGATAAGGCATATTTTCGTCTGATAAGGTACTTCTTCTTCAATGATTTCGAGGATATTTCAGTTTTGATCAAACAACTTTTATTTCTTATGACTTTTCGTAAAAAATGTTAATGCCATATGAAAGAGGAACAGATAAGCTTTCCATCGTGCTCTTACTCGAAGAAATTGGTCGAAGGATGCAAGAGCTATTAGCAAAAAACTAATCGGTGGTCAACATGTTTCCGTCCTACTGCCGATTGTTTTCGCAAAGTACTTTTCTATAATTCTAGTATTTAATGGGAAAAAATTAAACGAATTTTTTGTCCATGTAAAAATCTATTAATTCTGAATAAACTGCCGACCATTTATGCAATCAAAAAAGTTTAAATGCCTCTTATTAGGTAAGGCATATTTTCGTCTGATAAGGTACTTCTTCTTCAATGATTTCGAGGATATTTTAGGTTTGATCAAAAAAATTTTATTTCTTATGACTTTTCGTAAAATATGTTAATGCCATCTGAAAGAGGAACAGATAAGCTTACCATCGAGCTCTTAGTCGAAGAAGTCGGTCGAAGGATGCACGAGTTATTAGCAAAAAACTTATCGGTGGTTAACACGACTCCGTCCTACTGCCGATTCTTTTCGCGAAGTTATTTTCTATAATTCTAGTATTTAATGGGGAAAAATTAGAAGAATTTTTTGTCCATGTAAAAAATTATTAATTCTGAATAAAATACCGCCCATTTGTGCAATTAAAAAAATTTAAATGTCTCTTATTAGATAAGGCATATTTTCGTCTGATAAGGTACTTCTTCTTCAATGATTTCGAGGATATTTTAGTTTTGATCAAAAAAATTTTATTTCTTACGACTTTTCGTAAAATATGTTAACGCCATCTGAAAGAGGAACAGATAAGCTTTCTATCGAGCTCTTAGTCGAAGAAGTCGGTCGAAGGATGCAAGAGTTATTAGCAAAAAAATAATCGGTGGTCAACACGTTTCCGTCCTACTGCCGATTCTTTTCGCAAAGAACTTTTCTATAATTCTAGTATTTAATGGGAAAAAATTAAACGAATTTTTTGTCCATGTAAAAAACTATTAATTCTGAATAAACTGCCGACCATTTATGCAATTAAAACCAGTAATGGAGCTATTTTCAGCCTTGCTAAAACTAATATACTCTTGCAAGCTTTTGGAAAATCCGTTTTATAGTTTTTCTAATAAGAATCTTATAAGTTTATAAAGATAAAGGGACATAGCCCCGCCCATTTTCTAACTTGTTTTTAAGAGTACAATGCAATCATTCTACACTTCATTTTACGATTTTCTATCCCGGCTGCTAATAGATAAATCACATTTTTAAGTTTTTCTCTATATGGGCGGTGCCACGCCCTTATGTCCGATTCTTATGAAACTTTGTAATAAGGTCAAGGATTCTAAAAAACGCGTAACTGCAAGGTTTCATTTGTTTATAGTTGAAAACAAAAAAGTTTTTCTAACAAAAACTGAATTTTTGACCGATTGTTCCTATGGGAGCTATAAGCTATATTTATCCGATCTTCACCAATTTTGCAGTGTATCTTAATTTACGTCCAAGATTTCCTTGTGCAAAAAATCGAGGCGATAGCTTTAAAATCAAAGAGTTTATTGAGCAAAAACCTCATTTTTGACCGATCATTCCTATGGCAGCTATATGCTATAGTATTCCGATCAAGCTGGTTTCTACATATAAACTGCCTGCATGGAAAAGAGAATTTTCTGCTATTAAACTTTTTTGCTAACTTCAAAACTCTGGGAGGAGTTCGCATTGAAACAGACAGACAGACGGACAGACAGACAGACGGACATGGCTATATGAACTCGTCTCGTCGTGCTGATCAAGAATATATATACTTTATATAGTCGGAGACGTCTCCTTCTCTGCGTTGCAAACTTCACGACAAAGTTAATATACTCTTGCAAGAGTATAAAAATTTAAATGTCTCTTATTAGATAAGGAATATTTTCGTCTGATAAAGTACTTCTTCTTCAATGATTTCGAGGATATTTTAGTTTTGATCTAAAAAATTTTATTTCTTATGACTTTTCGTAAAATATGTTAATGCCATCTGAAAGAGGAACAGATAAGCATTCGTTCGAGCTCTTAGTCGAAGAAGTCGGTCGAAGGATGCAAGAGTTATTAGCAAAAAACTAATCGGTGGTCAACACGTTTCCGTCCTACTGCCGATTGTTTTCGCAAAGTACTTTTCTATGATTCTAGTATTTAATGGGAAAAAATGAAACGATGTTTTTGTCCATGTAAAAAACTATTAATTCTGAATAAAATGCCGCTCATTTACTTCTTCTTCTTCAATGAAAGAGGAACAGATTCTTTTCGCAAAGTACTTTTCTATAATTCTAATATTTAATGGGAAAAAATTAAACGAATTTTTTGTCCATGTAAAAAACTATTAATTCTGAATAAAATGCCGCCCATTTATGCAATAAAAAAAATTTAAATGTCTCTTATTAGATAAGGCATATTTTCGTCTGATAAGGTACTTCTTCTTCAATGATTTCGAGGATATTTTAGTTTTGATCAAACAAATTTTATTTCTTACGACTTTTCGTAAAATATGTTAATGCAATCTGAAAGAGGAACAGATAAGCTTTCCATCAAGCTCTTAGTCGAAGAAGTCGGTCGAAGGATGCAAGAGTTATTAGCAAAAAACTAATTGATGGTCGACACGTTTCCGTCTTACTGCCGATTCTTTTCGCAAAATACTTTTCTATAATTCTAGTATTTAATGGGGAAAAATTGAACGAATTTTTTGTCCATGTAAAAAACTATTAATTCTGAATAAAATGCCGCCCATTTATGCAATAAAAAAAATTTAAATGTCTCTTATTAGATAAGGCATATTTTCGTCTGATAAGGTACTTCTTCTTCAATGATTTCGAGGATATTTTAGTTTTGACCAAAAAAATTTTATTTTTTACGGCTTTTCGAAAAATATGTTAATGCCATCTGAAAAAGGAACAGATAGGCTTTCCATTGAGCTCTTAATCGAAGAAGTCGGTCGAAGGATGCAAGAGTTATTAGCAAAAAACTAATCGGTGGTCAACACGATTCCGTCCTACTGCCGATTCTTTTCGCAAAGTACTTTTCTATAATTCTAATGTTTAATGGGAAAAAATTTAACGAATTTTTTGTCCATGTAAAAAACTATTAATTCTGAATAAAAAAAAATTTTAATGTCTTTTATTAGATAAGGCATATTTTCGTCTGATAAGGTACTTCTTCTTCAATGATTTCGAGGATATTTCAGTTTTGATCAAACAACTTTTATTTCTTATGACTTTTCGTAAAAAATGTTTATGCCATCTGAAAGAGCAACAGATTAGCTTTCCATCGAGCTCTTAGTCGAAGAAGTTGGTCGAAGGATGCAAGAGTTATTAGCAAAAAACTAATCGGTGGTCAACACCTTTCCGTCCTTTTGCCGATTCTTTTCGCAAAGTACTTTTCTATAATTCTAGTATTTAATGGAAAAAAATTAAACGAATTTTTTTTCCATGTAAAAAACTATTAATTCTGAATAATATGCAGCCCATTTATGCAATTAAAAAAATTTAAATACCTCTTATTAGATAAGGCACATTTTCGTCTGATAAGGTACTTCTTCTTCAATGATTTCGAGGATATTTCAGTTTTGATCAAACAACTTTTATTTCTTATGACTTTTCGTAAAAAATGTTAATGCCATCTGAAAGAGCAACAGATTAGCTTTCCATCGAGCTCTTAGTCGAAGAAGTTGGTCGAAGGATGCAAGAGTTATTAGCAAAAAACTAATCGGTGGTCAACACCTTTCCGTCCTTTTGCCGATTCTTTTCGCAAAGTACTTTTCTATAATTCTAGTATTTAATGGAAAAAAATTAAACGAATTTTTTTTCCATGTAAAAAACTATTAATTCTGAATAATATGCAGCCCATTTATGCAATTAAAAAAATTTAAATACCTCTTATTAGATAAGGCATATTTTCGTCCGATAAGGTACTTCTTCTTCAATGATACCAAGGATATTTAGGTTTTGATCAAAAAAATTTTATTTTTTACGACTTTTCGAAAAATATGTTAATGCTATCTGAAAGAGGAACAGATAAGCTTTCCATTGAGCTCTTAATCGAAGAAGTCGGTCGAAGGATGCAAGAGTTATTAGCAAAAAACTAATCGGTGGTCAACAAGATTCCGTCCTACTGCCGATTCTTTTCGCAAAGTACTTTTCTATAATTCTAATACTTAATGGGAAAAAATTGAACGAATTTTTTCTGCATGTAAAGAAATTATCAATTCTGAATAAAATGCCGCCCATTTATGCAATTAAAAATTTTAAATGTCTCTTATTAGATAAGGCATATTTTCGTCTGATAAGATACTTTTTCTTCAATGATTTCGAGGATATTTTAGTTTTGATCAAAAAAATGTTATTTCTTATGACTTTTCGTAAACTATGTTAATGCTATCTGAAAGAGGAACAGATAAGCTTTCCATTGAGCTCTTAATCGAAGAAGTCGGTCGAAGGATGCAAGAGTTATTAGCAAAAAACTAATCGGTGGTCAACACGATTCCGTCCTACTGCCGATTCTTTTCGCAAAGTACTTTTCTATAATTCTAATGTTTAATGGGAAAAAATTTAACGAATTTTTTGTCCATGTAAAAAACTATTAATTCTGAATAAAATGCCGCCCATTTATGCAATAAAAAAAATTTAAATGTCTCTTATTAGATAAGGCATATTTTCGTCTGATAAGGTAATTCTTCTTCAATGATTTCGAGGATATTTTAGTTTTGATCAAACAAATTTTATTTCTTACGACTTTTCGTAAAATATGTTAATGCCATCTGAAAGAGGAACAGATAAGCTTTCCGTCAAGCTCTTAGTCGAAGAAGTCGGTCGAAGGATGCAAGAGTTATTAGCAAAAAACTAATTGATGGTCAACTCGTTTCCGTCCTACTGCCGATTCTTTTCGCAAAGTACTTTTCTATAATTCTAATGTTTAATGGGAAAAAATTTAACGAATTTTTTGTCCATGTAAAAAACTATTAATTCTGAATAAAATGCCGCCCATTTATGCAATCAAAAAAGTTTAAATGCCTCTTTTTAGATAAGGCATATTTTCGTCTGATAAGGTACTTCTTCTTCAATGATTTCGAGGATATTTTAGTTTTGATCAAAAAAATTTTATTTCTTACTACTTTTCGTAATATATGTTAATGCCATATGAAAGAGGAACAGATAAGCTTTCCATCGAGCTCTTAGTCGAAGAAGTCGGTCGAACGATGAAAGAGTTATTAGCATAAAACTAATCGGTGGTCAACACGATTCCGTCCTACTGCCGATTCTTTTCGAAAAGTACTTTTCTATAATTCTAGTATTTAATGGGAAAAAATAAACGAATTTTTTTTTCATGTAAAAAACTATTTATTCTGAATAAAATGGCGCCCATTTATGCAATTAAAAAAATTTTAATGTCTTTTATTAGATAAGGCATATTTTCGTCTGATAAGGTACTTCTTCTTCAATGATTTCGAGGATATTTCAGTTTTGATCAAACAACTTTTATTTCTTATGACTTTTCGTAAAAAATGTTAATGCCATATGAAAGAGGAACAGATAAGCTTTCCATCGTGCTCTTACTCGAAGAAATTGGTCGAAGGATGCAAGAGCTATTAGCAAAAAACTAATCGGTGGTCAACATGTTTCCGTCCTACTGCCGATTGTTTTCGCAAAGTACTTTTCTATAATTCTAGTATTTAATGGGAAAAAATTAAACGAATTTTTTGTCCATGTAAAAATCTATTAATTCTGAATAAACTGCCGACCATTTATGCAATCAAAAAAGTTTAAATGCCTCTTATTAGGTAAGGCATATTTTCGTCTGATAAGGTACTTCTTCTTCAATGATTTCGAGGATATTTTAGGTTTGATCAAAAAAATTTTATTTCTTATGACTTTTCGTAAAATATGTTAATGCCATCTGAAAGAGGAACAGATAAGCTTACCATCGAGCTCTTAGTCGAAGAAGTCGGTCGAAGGATGCACGAGTTATTAGCAAAAAACTTATCGGTGGTTAACACGACTCCGTCCTACTGCCGATTCTTTTCGCGAAGTTATTTTCTATAATTCTAGTATTTAATGGGGAAAAATTAGAAGAATTTTTTGTCCATGTAAAAAATTATTAATTCTGAATAAAATACCGCCCATTTGTGCAATTAAAAAAATTTAAATGTCTCTTATTAGATAAGGCATATTTTCGTCTGATAAGGTACT
This sequence comes from Phortica okadai, assembly GCA_034638295.1. Lineage (NCBI taxonomy): Eukaryota > Metazoa > Arthropoda > Insecta > Diptera > Drosophilidae > Phortica > Phortica okadai. The sequence goes on from CM067851.1 coordinate 27,510,808, forward strand.
TCTTCTTCAATGATTTCGAGGATATTTTAGTTTTGATCAAAAAAATTTTATTTCTTACGACTTTTCGTAAAATATGTTAACGCCATCTGAAAGAGGAACAGATAAGCTTTCTATCGAGCTCTTAGTCGAAGAAGTCGGTCGAAGGATGCAAGAGTTATTAGCAAAAAAATAATCGGTGGTCAACACGTTTCCGTCCTACTGCCGATTCTTTTCGCAAAGAACTTTTCTATAATTCTAGTATTTAATGGGAAAAAATTAAACGAATTTTTTGTCCATGTAAAAAACTATTAATTCTGAATAAACTGCCGACCATTTATGCAATTAAAACCAGTAATGGAGCTATTTTCAGCTTTGCTAAAACTAATATACTCTTGCAAGCTTTTGGAAAATCCGTTTTATAGTTTTTCTAATAAGAATCTTATAAGTTTATAAAGATAAAGGGACATAGCCCCGCCCATTTTCTAACTTGTTTTTAAGAGTACAATGCAATCATTCTACACTTCATTTTACGATTTTCTATCCCGGCTGCTAATAGATAAATCACATTTTTAAGTTTTTCTCTATATGGGCGGTGCCACGCCCTTATGTCCGATTCTTATGAAACTTTGTAATAAGGTCAAGGATTCTAAAAAACGCGTAACTGCAAGGTTTCATTTGTTTATAGTTGAAAACAAAAAAGTTTTTCTAACAAAAACTGAATTTTTGACCGATTGTTCCTATGGGAGCTATAAGCTATATTTATCCGATCTTCACCAATTTTGCAGTGTATCTTAATTTACGTCCAAGATTTCCTTGTGCAAAAAATCGAGGCGATAGCTTTAAAATCAAAGAGTTTATTGAGCAAAAACCTCATTTTTGACCGATCATTCCTATGGCAGCTATATGCTATAGTATTCCGATCAAGCTGGTTTCTACATATAAACTGCCTGCATGGAAAAGAGAATTTTCTGCTATTAAACTTTTTTGCTAACTTCAAAACTCTGGGAGGAGTTCGCATTGAAACAGACAGACAGACGGACAGACAGACAGACGGACATGGCTATTTGAACTCGTCTCGTCGTGCTGATCAAGAATATATATACTTTATATAGTCGGAGACGTCTCCTTCTCTGCGTTGCAAACTTCACGACAAAGTTAATATACTCTTGCAAGAGTATAAAAATTTAAATGTCTCTTATTAGATAAGGAATATTTTCGTCTGATAAAGTACTTCTTCTTCAATGATTTCGAGGATATTTTAGTTTTGATCTAAAAAATTTTATTTCTTATGACTTTTCGTAAAATATGTTAATGCCATCTGAAAGAGGAACAGATAAGCATTCGTTCGAGCTCTTAGTCGAAGAAGTCGGTCGAAGGATGCAAGAGTTATTAGCAAAAAACTAATCGGTGGTCAACACGTTTCCGTCCTACTGCCGATTGTTTTCGCAAAGTACTTTTCTATGATTCTAGTATTTAATGGGAAAAAATGAAACGATGTTTTTGTCCATGTAAAAAACTATTAATTCTGAATAAAATGCCGCTCATTTACTTCTTCTTCTTCAATGAAAGAGGAACAGATTCTTTTCGCAAAGTACTTTTCTATAATTCTAATATTTAATGGGAAAAAATTAAACGAATTTTTTGTCCATGTAAAAAACTATTAATTCTGAATAAAATGCCGCCCATTTATGCAATAAAAAAAATTTAAATGTCTCTTATTAGATAAGGCATATTTTCGTCTGATAAGGTACTTCTTCTTCAATGATTTCGAGGATATTTTAGTTTTGATCAAACAAATTTTATTTCTTACGACTTTTCGTAAAATATGTTAATGCAATCTGAAAGAGGAACAGATAAGCTTTCCATCAAGCTCTTAGTCGAAGAAGTCGGTCGAAGGATGCAAGAGTTATTAGCAAAAAACTAATTGATGGTCGACACGTTTCCGTCTTACTGCCGATTCTTTTCGCAAAATACTTTTCTATAATTCTAGTATTTAATGGGGAAAAATTGAACGAATTTTTTGTCCATGTAAAAAACTATTAATTCTGAATAAAATGCCGCCCATTTATGCAATAAAAAAAATTTAAATGTCTCTTATTAGATAAGGCATATTTTCGTCTGATAAGGTACTTCTTCTTCAATGATTTCGAGGATATTTTAGTTTTGACCAAAAAAATTTTATTTTTTACGGCTTTTCGAAAAATATGTTAATGCCATCTGAAAAAGGAACAGATAGGCTTTCCATTGAGCTCTTAATCGAAGAAGTCGGTCGAAGGATGCAAGAGTTATTAGCAAAAAACTAATCGGTGGTCAACACGATTCCGTCCTACTGCCGATTCTTTTCGCAAAGTACTTTTCTATAATTCTAATGTTTAATGGGAAAAAATTTAACGAATTTTTTGTCCATGTAAAAAACTATTAATTCTGAATAAAAAAAAATTTTAATGTCTTTTATTAGATAAGGCATATTTTCGTCTGATAAGGTACTTCTTCTTCAATGATTTCGAGGATATTTCAGTTTTGATCAAACAACTTTTATTTCTTATGACTTTTCGTAAAAAATGTTTATGCCATCTGAAAGAGCAACAGATTAGCTTTCCATCGAGCTCTTAGTCGAAGAAGTTGGTCGAAGGATGCAAGAGTTATTAGCAAAAAACTAATCGGTGGTCAACACCTTTCCGTCCTTTTGCCGATTCTTTTCGCAAAGTACTTTTCTATAATTCTAGTATTTAATGGAAAAAAATTAAACGAATTTTTTTTCCATGTAAAAAACTATTAATTCTGAATAATATGCAGCCCATTTATGCAATTAAAAAAATTTAAATACCTCTTATTAGATAAGGCACATTTTCGTCTGATAAGGTACTTCTTCTTCAATGATTTCGAGGATATTTCAGTTTTGATCAAACAACTTTTATTTCTTATGACTTTTCGTAAAAAATGTTAATGCCATCTGAAAGAGCAACAGATTAGCTTTCCATCGAGCTCTTAGTCGAAGAAGTTGGTCGAAGGATGCAAGAGTTATTAGCAAAAAACTAATCGGTGGTCAACACCTTTCCGTCCTTTTGCCGATTCTTTTCGCAAAGTACTTTTCTATAATTCTAGTATTTAATGGAAAAAAATTAAACGAATTTTTTTTCCATGTAAAAAACTATTAATTCTGAATAATATGCAGCCCATTTATGCAGTTAAAAAAATTTAAATACCTCTTATTAGATAAGGCATATTTTCGTCCGATAAGGTACTTCTTCTTCAATGATACCAAGGATATTTAGGTTTTGATCAAAAAAATTTTATTTTTTACGACTTTTCGAAAAATATGTTAATGCTATCTGAAAGAGGAACAGATAAGCTTTCCATTGAGCTCTTAATCGAAGAAGTCGGTCGAAGGATGCAAGAGTTATTAGCAAAAAACTAATCGGTGGTCAACAAGATTCCGTCCTACTGCCGATTCTTTTCGCAAAGTACTTTTCTATAATTCTAATACTTAATGGGAAAAAATTGAACGAATTTTTTCTGCATGTAAAGAAATTATCAATTCTGAATAAAATGCCGCCCATTTATGCAATTAAAAATTTTAAATGTCTCTTATTAGATAAGGCATATTTTCGTCTGATAAGATACTTTTTCTTCAATGATTTCGAGGATATTTTAGTTTTGATCAAAAAAATGTTATTTCTTATGACTTTTCGTAAACTATGTTAATGCTATCTGAAAGAGGAACAGATAAGCTTTCCATTGAGCTCTTAATCGAAGAAGTCGGTCGAAGGATGCAAGAGTTATTAGCAAAAAACTAATCGGTGGTCAACACGATTCCGTCCTACTGCCGATTCTTTTCGCAAAGTACTTTTCTATAATTCTAATGTTTAATGGGAAAAAATTTAACGAATTTTTTGTCCATGTAAAAAACTATTAATTCTGAATAAAATGCCGCCCATTTATGCAATAAAAAAAATTTAAATGTCTCTTATTAGATAAGGCATATTTTCGTCTGATAAGGTAATTCTTCTTCAATGATTTCGAGGATATTTTAGTTTTGATCAAACAAATTTTATTTCTTACGACTTTTCGTAAAATATGTTAATGCCATCTGAAAGAGGAACAGATAAGCTTTCCGTCAAGCTCTTAGTCGAAGAAGTCGGTCGAAGGATGCAAGAGTTATTAGCAAAAAACTAATTGATGGTCAACTCGTTTCCGTCCTACTGCCGATTCTTTTCGCAAAATACTTTTCTATAATTCTAGTATTTAATGGGAAAAAATTGAACGAAATTTTTGTCCATGTAAAAAACTATTAATTCTGAATAAAAAAAAATTTAAATGTCTTTTATTAGATAAGGCATATTTTCGTCTGATAAGGTAATTCTTCTTCAATGATTTCGAGGATATTTTAGTTTTGATCAAACAAATTTTATTTCTTACGACTTTTCGTAAAATATGTTAGTGCCGTCTGAAAGAGGAACAGATAGGCTTTCCATCAAGCTCTTAGTCGAAGAAGTCGGTCGAAGGATGCAAGAGTTATTAGCAAAAAACTAATTGATGGTCAACTCGTTTCCGTCCTACTGCCGATTCTTTTCGCAAAATACTTTTCTATAATTCTAGTAATTAATGGGAAAAAATTAAACGAATTTTTTGTCCATGTAAAAAACTATTAATTCTGAATAAAAAAAATTTTAATGTCTTTTATTAGATAAGGCATATTTTCGTCTGATAAGGTACTTCTTCTTCAATGATTTCGAGGATATTTCAGTTTTGATCAAACAACTTTTATTTCTTATGACTTTTCGTAAAAAATGTTAATGCCATCTGAAAGAGGAACCGATTAGCTTTCCATCAAGCTCTTAGTCGAAGAAGTTGGTCGAAGGATGCAAGAGTCATTAGCAAAAAACTAATCGGTGGTCAACACCTTTCCGTCCTTTTGCCGATTCTTTTCGCAAAGTACTTTTCTATAATTCTAGTATTTAATGGAAAAAAAATTAAACGAATTTTTTTTCCATGTAAAAAACTATTAATTCTGAATAATATGCAGCCCATTTATGCAATTAAAAAAATTTAAATACCTCTTATTAGATAAGGCATATTTTCGTCTGATAAGGTACTTCTTCTTCAATGATACCAAGGATATTTTAGTTTTGATCAAAAAAATTTTATTTTTTACGACTTTTCGAAAAATATGTTAATGCTATCTGAAAGAGGAACAGATAAGCTTTCCATTGAGCTCTTAATCGAAGAAGTCGGTCGAAGGATGCAAGAGTTATTAGCAAAAAACTAATCGGTGGTCAACACGATTCCGTCCTACTGCCGATTCTTTTCGCAAAGTACTTTTCTATAATTCTAATACTTAATGGGAAAAAATTAAACGAATTTTTTCTTCATGTAAAGAAACTATCAATTCTGAATAAAATGCCGCCCATTTATGCAATTAAAAATTTTAAATGTCTCTTATTAGATAAGGCATATTTTCGTCTGATAAGATACTTTTTCTTCAGTGATTTCGAGGATATTTTAGTTTTGATCAAAAAAATGTTATTTCTTATGACTTTTCGTAAAATATGTTAATGCTATCTGAAAGAGGAACAGATAAGCTTTCCATTGAGCTCTTAATCGAAGAAGTCGGTCGAAGGATGCAAGAGTTATTAGCAAAAAACTAATCGGTGGTCAACACGATTCCGTCCTACTGCCGATTCTTTTCGCAAAGTACTTTTCTATAATTCTAATGTTTAATGGGAAAAAATTTAACGAATTTTTTGTCCATGTAAAAAACTATTAATTCTGAATAAAATGCCGCCCATTTATGCAATAAAAAAAATTTAAATGTCTCTTATTAGATAAGGCATATTTTCGTCTGATAAGGTAATTCTTCTTCAATGATTTCGAGGATATTTTAGTTTTGATCAAACAAATTTTATTTCTTACGACCTTTTGTAAAATCTGTTAATGCCATCTGGAAGAGGAACAGATAAGCTTTCCATCGAGCTCTTAGTCGAAGAAGTCGGTCGAAGGATGCAAGAGTTATATGCAAAAAACTAATCGGTGGTCAATACGATTCCGTCCTACTGCCGATTCTTTTCGCAAAGTACTTTTCTATAATTCTAGTATTTAATGGGAAAAAATTAAACGAATTTTTTATCCATGTATAAAACTATTAATTCTGAATTAAATGCCGCCCATTTTTGCAATTAAATTTAAATGTCTCTTATTAGATAATGCATATTTTCGTCTGATAAGGTACTTCTTTTTCAATGATTTCGAGGATATTTTAGTTTTGATCAAAACAATTTTATTTCTTATGACTTTTCGTAAAATATGTTAATGCCATCTGCAAGAGGAACAGATAAGCTTTCCATCGAGCTCTTAGTCGAAGAAGTCGGTTGAAGGATGCAAGAGTTATTAGCAAAAAACTAATCGGTTGTCAACACGATTCCGTCCTACAGCCGATTCTTTTCGCAAAGTACCTTTCTATAATTCTAGTATTTAATGTGATAAAATAAAACGAATTTTTTGTCCATGTAAAAAACTATTAATTCTGAATAAAATGCCGCCCATTTATGCAATTAAAAAAATTAAAATATCTCATATTAAATATGGCATATTTTCAATTAATTAAACTATTAATTCTGAATAAAATGCCTCCCATTTATGCAATTAAAAAAATTTAAATGTCTCTTATTAGATAATGCATATTTTCGTCTGATAAGGTACTTCTTCTTCAATGATTTCGAGGATAATTTAGTTTTGATCAAAAAAATTTTATTTCTTACGACTTTTCGTAAATTATGTTAATGCCATCTGCAAGAGGAACAGAAAAGCTTTCCATCGAGCTCTTAGTCGAAGAAGTCGGTCGAAGGATGCAAGAGTTATTAGCAAGAAACTAATCGGTGGTCAACACGATTCCGTCCTACTCCCGATTCTTTTCGCAAAGTAGTTTTCTATAGTTCTAGTATTTAATGGGAAAAAATTAAACGAATTTTTTGTCCATGTAAAAAACTATTAATTCTGAATAAAATGCCACCCATTTATGCAATTAAAAAAATTTAAATGTCTCTTATTTAATAAGGCATATTTTCTATTAATTAAATTATTAATTCTGAATAAAATGCCGCCCATTTATCCAATTAAAAAAATTTAAATGTCTTAAAATTAAATGAATTTTTTGTCCATGTAAAACACTATTAATTCTGAATAAAATTCTGCCAATTGATGCAAGTAAATTTAAATGTCTCTTATTAGATAAGGCATATTTTCGTCTGATAAGGTACTTCTTCTTCAATGATTTCGAGGATATTTTAGTTTTGATCAAAAAAATTTTATTTCATATGACTTTTCGTAAAATATGTTAATACTATCTAAAAGAAGAACAGATAAGCTTTCCATCAAGCCCTTAGTCGATGAAGTCGGTCGAAGGATGCAAGAGTTATAAGCAAAAAACTAATCGGTGGTCAACACGATTCCGTCCTACTGCCGATTCTTTTCGCAAAGTACTTTTCTATAATTCTAGTATTTAATAGAAAAAAATTAAACGTAAAAAACTATTACTTCTGAATAAAATGCTGCCCATTTATGCAATTAAAAAAATTTAAATGTCTCTTATTAGATTAGGCATACTTCCGTCTGATAAGGTACTTCTTTTTCCATGATTTCGAGAATATTTTAGTTTTGATCAAAAAAATTTTATTTTTTAAGACTTTTCGTAAGATATATTAATGCCATCTGAAAGAAGAACACATAAGCTTTCCATCGAGCTCTAAGTCGAAGAAGTCGGTCGAAGGATGCAAGAGTTATTAGCAAAAAACTAATCGATGGTCAACACGATTCCGTCCTACAGCCGATTCTTTTCGAAAAGTACTTTTCTATAATTCTAGTATTTAATAGAAAAAAATTAAACGTAAAAAACTATTACTTCTGACTAAAATGCCGCCCATTTATGCAATTAAAAAAATTTAAATTTCTCTTATTAGAAAGGCATATTTTCGTCTGATAAGGTACTTCTTCTTCAATGATTTCGAGGATATTTTAGTTTTGATCAAAAAAATTTTATTTCTTACGACTTTTCGTAAGATATGTTAATACCATCTGAAAGAAGAACGGATAAGCTTTCCATCGAGCCCTTAGTCGATGAAGTCGGTCGAAGGATGCAAGAGTTATTAGCAAACCAGTAAGGACGCTATCTTCAGCAAGGCTGAAGCTATAATACTTTTCACTTTGTGTCACTATAAAAAAAACTAAATGAATAGTTTTAATGCCTCCCTAACAACATAACTGTAATGTTTCAAGTCAATTCGTTAAAAAACAAAAAATTTTTCCATACAACGGTTCAAGTTTTCCGATAAGTGGGCGTATCCATGCCCACATTTGGTCAAAATAGTTTTTATTCCTCCCTAAGAGCATAACTGCAAAGTTTCAAGTCAATTGGTTAAAAAACAAAAAAGTTTTCCATACAATGGGTCAATTTTCGCTATAAGTAGGCGTGGCAACGCCCACTTTTGGTCAAAATAGTTTTCATTCCTCTCTAGGAACATAACTGTAAAGTTTTAAGTCAATTGGTTAAAAAACAAAAAAATTTTCCATACAAAGGGTCAGTTTTCGCTATAAAAGGGCGTGGCTACGCCCACTTTTCGTCAAAATAGTTTTCATTCCTCCCTAAGAGCATAACAGTAAAGTTTCAAGTCAATTGGTTAAAAAACAAAAAAGTTTTCCAAACAAAGGGTCAATTTTCGCTATAAAAGGGCCACGCCCACTTTTGATCAAAATAGTTTTCATTCCTCCCTAAGAACATAACTGTAAAGTTTCAAGTCAATTGGTTAAAAAACAAAAAAGTTTACCATACAACGGGTCAATTTTTGCTATAAGTAGGCGTGGCTACGCCCACTTTTGGTCAAAATAGTTTTCATTCCTCTCTAGGAACATAACTGTAAAGTTTTAAGTCAATTGGTTAAAAAACAAAAAAATTTTCCATACAAAGGGTCAGTTTTCGCTATAAAAGGGCGTGGCTACGCCCACTTTTCGTCAAAATAGTTTTCATTCCTCCCTACGAACATAACTGTAAAGTTTCAAGTCAATTGATTAAAAAACAAAAAAGTTTTCCATACAAAGGGTCAAGTTAAGCTATAAGTGGGTGTGGCCATGCCCACTTTTGATCAAAATAGTCTTCATTCCTCCCTAAGAGCATCACTGCAAAGTTTCAAGTCAATTGGTTAAAAAACAAAAAAGTTTTCCATACAACGGGTCAATTTTTGCTATAAGTAGGCGTGGCTACGCCCACTTTTGGTCAAAATAGTTTTCATTCCTCTCTAGGAACATAACTGTAAAGTTTTAAGTCAATTGGTTAAAAAACAAAAAAGTTTTCCATACAACGGGTCAATTTTCGCTATAAGTAGGCGTGGCTACGCCCACATTTGGTCAAAATAGTTTTTATTCCTCCCTAAGAACATAACTGCAAAGTTTCAAGTCAATTGGTTAAAAAACAAAAAAGTTTTCCATACAATGGGTCAATTTTCGCTATAAGTGGGCGTGGCTACGCCTGGCTACGCCCACTTTTGGTCAAAATAGTTTTCATTCCTCTCTAAGAACAGAACTGTAAGGTTTCAAATCAATTGGTTAAAAAACAAAAAAGTTTTCCATACAACGGGTAAATTTTCGCTATAAGTGGGCTCGGCTACGCGTGGTTACGCCCACTTTTGGTCAAAATAGATTTCATTCCTCCCTAAGAACATAACTTTAAAATTTCAAGTCAATTGGTTAAGAAACAAAAAAGTTTTCCATACAACGACGTGAATATTCCTTCTCTTCCTCTTCTTCATTTTGTATGGGAGCTACCAGTTCCAGATGTCCAATCTCAATGAAACTTGGACCATGTAAAACTACTATGTTTAAAATTTCAGCACTCTATTGTACAAAACAAAAAAGTTTTCCATACAACGATTCAAGTTTTGTTCACTTTTCTTCTTCTTTTCGTATGGGAGCTACCTGTTCCAATAATCCGATCATGCTGGTTCCGACGAATGATTCATCGTAATAAATTCTAAGACTCTGTGCAAAGTTTCAGCTCGATAGCTTCAAAACTGAGGGACTAGTTTGCATACATACAGACAGACAGACAGACAGACCGACAGACAGACAGACAGACGGACAGACGGACATGGCTAAATCAACTCGTCTTGTCGTCCTGATCAAGAATATATATACTTTATATAGTCGGAAATTAATATTTCGATCTGTTACAAACTCCGTGACAAAGTTAATATACTATTTCACATACGTGAAAAGTATAAAAACTAATCGGTGGTCAACACGATTCCGTCCTACTGCCGATTATTTTCGAAAAGTACTTTTGTTTAATTCTAGTATTTAATGGGAAAAAATTAAACGAATTTTTTGAACATGTACAAGACTAATTATTCTAAATAAAATGCTGCCCATTTATGCAATTAAAAAAATTTAAATGTCTCTTATTAGATTAGGCATACTTCCGTCTGATAAGGTTCTTCTTCTTCAATGATTTCGAGGATATTTTAGTTTTGATCAAAAAAATTTTATTTCTTAAGACTTTTCGTAAAATATATTTATGCCATCTGAAAGAGGAACAGATAAGCTTTCCATCGAGCTCTTAGTCGAAGAAGTCGGTCGAAGGATGCAAGAGTTATTAGCAAACAACTTATCGGTGGTCAACACGATTCCGTCCTACTGCCGATTCTTTTCGAAAAGTTCTTTTGTATAATTCTAGTATTTAATAGAAAAAAATTAAACGTAAAAAACTATTACTTCTGAATAAAATGCCGCCAATTTATGCAATTAAAAAAATTTAAATTTCTCTTATTAGAAAGGCATTTTTTCGTCTGATAAGGTACTTCTTCTTCAATGATTTCGAGGATATTTTAGTTTTGATCAAAAAAATTTTATTTCTTAAGACTTTTCGTAAAATATATTAATGCCATCTGAAAGAGGAACAGATAAGCTTTCCATCGAGCTCTTAGTCGAAGAAGTCGGTCGAAGGATGCAAGAGTTATTAGCAAAAAACTAATCGGTGGTCAACACGATGCCGTCCTACTGCCGATTCTTTTCGAAAAGTACTTTTCTATAATTCTAGTATTTAATGGGAAAAAATTAAACGAATTTGTTGTCCATGTAAAAAACTTTTAATTCTGAATAAAATGCCGCCCATTTATGCAATTAAAAATTTTAAATGTCTCTTATTAGATAAGGCATATTTTCGTCTGATAAGGTACATCTTCTTCAATGATTTCCAGGTATTTTAGTTTTGATCAAAAAATTTTATTTCTTCCGACTTTTCGTAAAATATGTTAATGCCATCTGAAAGAGGAACAAATAAGCTCTCCATCGAGCTCTTAGTCGAAGAAGTCGGTCGAAGGATGCAAGAGTAATTAGCAAAAAACTAATCGGTGGTCAACACGTTTCCGTCCTACTGCCGATTCTTTTCGCAAAGTAATTTTCTATAATTCTAGTATTTAATGGGAAAAAAATTAACGAATTTTTTGTCCATGTAAAAAACTATTAATACTGAATAAAATGCCGCCCATTTATGCAATTAAAAAAATTTAAATGTCTCTTATTAGATTAGGCATATTTCCGTCTGATAAGGTACTTCTTCTTCAATGATTTCGAGGATATTTTAGTTTTGATCAAAAAAATTTTATTTCTTACGACTTTTCGTAAGATATGTTAATACCATCTGAAAGAAGAACAGATAAGCTTTCCATCGAGCATTTAGTCGAGGAAGTCGGTCGAAGGATGCAAGAGTTATTAGCAAAAAACTAATCGGTGGTCAACACGATTCCGTCCTACTGCCGATTCTTTTCGCAAAAGTACTTTTCTATAATTCTAGTATTTAATAGAAAAAAATTAAACGTAAAAAACTATTACTTCTGAATAAAATGCCGCCCATTTATGCAATTTAAAAATTTAAATTTCTCTTATTAGAAAGGAATATTTTCGTCTGATAAGGTAATTCTTCTTCAATGATTTCGAGGATATTTTAGTTTTGATAAAAAAAATTTTATTTCTTACGACTTTTCGTAAGATATGTTAATACCATCTGAAAGAAGAACAGATAAGCTTTCCATCGAGCCCTTAGTCGAAGAAGTCGGTCGAAGGATGCAAGAGTGATTAGCAAAAAACTAATCGGTGGTCAACACGATTCCGTCCTACTGCCGATTCTTTTCGAAAAGTACTTTTCTATAATTCTAGTATTTAATAGAAAAAAATTAAACGTAAAAAACTATTACTTCTGAATAAAATGCCGCCCATTTATGCAATTAAAAAAATTTAAATTTCTCTTATTAGAAAGACATATTTTCGTCTGATAAGGTACTTCTTCTTCAATGATTTCGAGGATATTTTAGTTTTGATCAAAAAAATTTTATTTCTTACGACTTCTCGTAAGATATGTTAATACCATCTGAAAGAAGAACAGATAAGCTTTCCATCGAGCCCTTAGTCGAGGAAGTCGGTCGAAGGATGCAAGAGTTATTAACAAAAAATTAATCGGTTGTCAACACGATTCCATCCTACTGCCGATTCTTTTCGAAAATTACTTTTGTATAATTCTAGTATTTAATGGGAAAAAATTAAAAGAATTTTTTGTACATGTAAAAAACTATTAATTCTGAATAAAATGCTGCCCATTTATGCAATTAAAAAAAATTTAAATGTCTCTTATTAGATTAGGCATACTTCCGTTTGATAAGGTACTTCTTCTTCAATGATTTCGAGGATATTTTAGTTTTGATCAAAAAAATTTTATTTCTTAAGACTTTTCGTAAGATATATTAATGCCATCTGAAAGAGGACAGATAAGCTTTCCATCGAGCTCTTAGTCGAAGAAGTCGGTCGAAGGATGCAAGAGTTATTAGCAAAAAACTAATCGGTGGTCAACACGATTCCGTCCTACTGCCGATTCTTTTCGAAAAGTACTTTTCTATAATTCTAGTATTTAATAGAAAAACATTAAACGTAAAAAAATATTACTTCTGAATAAAATGCCGCCCATTTATGCAATTAAAAAAATTTAAATTTCTCTGATTAGAAAGACATATTATCGTCTGATTAGGTAGATCTTCTTCAATGACTTCGAGGTATTTTAGTTTTGATCCAAAAATTTTATTTCTTACGACTTTTCGTAAAATATGTTAATGCCATCTGAAAGAGGAACAGATAAGCTTTCCATCGAGCTCTTTGTCGAAGAAGTCGGTCGAAGGATGCAAGAGTTATTAGCAAAAAACTAATCGGTGGTCAACACGATTCCGTCCTTTTGCCGATTCTTTTCGAAAAGTATTTTCTATAATTCTAGTATTTAATGCGAAAAAAGTAAACGAATTTTTTGACCATTTCAAAACTATTAATTCTGAATAAAATGCCGCCCATTTATGCAACTAAAAAAATTTAAATATCTCTTATTAGATAAGGCATGTTTACGTCTGATAAAGTTCTTCTTCTTCAATGTTTTCGATGATATTTTAGTTTTCATCAAAAAAATTTATTTCTGACGACTTTTAATGCCATCTGAAAGAGGAACAGATAAGCTTTCCATCGAGCTCTTAGTCAAAGAAGTCGGTCGAAGGATGCAAGAGTTCTTAGCAAAAAACTAATCGGTGGTCAACACGTTTCCGTGCTACTGCCGATTCTTTTCGAAAAGTACTTTTCTATAATTCTACGTAGCTACGCCCACTTTTGGTCAAAATAGTTTGATTCCTCCCTAAGAACATAACTGTAAAGTTTCAAGTCAATTGCTTAAAAAACAAAAAAAAAAAATCCATACAAAGACGTGAATATTGCTTTTCTTCCTCTTCTTCATTTTGTATGGGAGCTACCAGTTCCAGTCTCCCGATCTCAATGAATTTTTCAAGCATTTAGTCGGACTATGTAAAACTACTATGTTTAAAATTTCAGCACTCTATCGTACAACACACAAAAGTTTTCCATACAACGATTCAAGTTTTGTTCACTTTTCTTCTTCGTTTCGTATGGGAGCTACCTGTTCCAATAATCCGATCATGCTGGTTCCGACGAACGATTCATGGTAATAAATTCTAAGACTCTATGCAAAGTTTCAGCTCGATAGCTTCAAATCTGAGGGACTAGTTTGCATACATACAGACAGACAGACAGACCGACAGACAGACCGACAGACAGACGGACATGGCTCAATCAACTCGTCTTATCGTCCTGATTAAGAATATATATATTTTATATAGTCGGAAATTAATATTTTGATCTGTTACAAACTCCGTGACAAAGTTAATATACTATTTCACATACGTGAAAAGTATAATAATTTAAATATCTCCTATTAGATAAGGCATATTTTCGTCTGATAAGGTACTTCTTCTTCAATGATTTCGAGGATATTTTAGTTTTGATCAAAAAAATTTTATTTCTGACGACTTTTAATGCCATCTGAAAGAGGAACAGATAAGCTTTCCATCGAGCTCTTAGTCGAAGAAGTCGGTCGAAGGATGCAAGAGTTCTTAGCAAAAAACTAATCGGTGGTCAACACGTTTCCGTGCAACTGCCGATTCTTTTCGCACAGCACTTTCCTATAATTCTTGTATTTAGCGGGAAAAAATTAAACAAATTTTTTGTCCATGTAAAAAACTATTAATTCTGAGTAAAATGCCGCCCATTTATACAATTAAAAAAAATTTAAGTGTCTCTTATTAGATAAGGCATATTTTCGTCTGATAAGGTACGTCTTCTTCAATGATTTCGATGATATTTTAGTTTTCATCAAAAAAATTTTATTTTTTACGATTTTTCTTAAAATATGTTAATGCCATCTGAAAGAGGAACAGATAAGCTTTCCTTCGAGCTCTTAGTCGAAGAAGTCGGTCGAAGGATGCAAGAGTTCTTAGCAAAAACCTAATCGGTGGTCAACACGTTTCCGTGCTACTGCCGATTCTTTTCGCACAGCACTTTCCTATAATTATAGTATTTAATGGGAAAAAATTAAACGAATTTTTTTGTCCATGTAAAAAACTATTAATTCTGAGTAAAATGCCGCCCATTTATGCAATTAAAAAAATTTTAGTGTTTCTTATTAGATAAGGCATATTTTCGTCTGATAAGGTACTTCTTCTTCAATGATTTCGAGGATATTTTAGTTTTGATAAAAAAAATTTTATTTCTTATGACTTTTCTTAAAATATGTTAATGCCAAGGTACTTATTCTTCAATGTTTCGAGGATATTTTAGATTTGATCAAAAAAATTTTATTTCTTACGACTTTTCGTAAAATATGTTAATGCCATCTGAGAGAGGAACAGATAAGCTTTCCATCGAGCTCTTAGTCGAAGAAGTCGGTCGAAGGATGCAAGAGTTCTTAGCAAAAACCTAATCGGTGGTCAGCACGATTCCGTTCTACTGCCGATTCTTTTCGCAAAGTACTTATCAACAATTCCAGTATTTAGTGGGAAAAAATTAAACGAATTTTTTGTCCATGTAAAAAACTATTAATTCTGAATAAAATGCAGCCCATTTATGCAACTAAAAAAATTTAAATGTCTCTTATTAGATAAGGCATATTTTCGTCTGATAAGGTACTTCTTCTTCAATGATTTCGAGGATATTTTAGTTTTGATCAAAAAAATTTTATTTCTGACGACTTTTAATGCCATCTGAAAGAGGAATAGACAAGCTTTCCATCAAGCTCTTAGTCGAAGAAGTCGGTCGAAGGATGCAAGAGTAATTCGCAAAAAACTAATCCGTGGTCAATACGATTCCGTCCTACTGCCGATTCTTTTCGCAAAGTACTTATCTACAATTCCAGTATTTAGTGGGAAAAAATTAAACGAATTTTTTGTCCATGTAAAAAACTATTAATTCTGAATAAAATGCCGCCCATTTATGCAATTAAAAAAATTTAAATGTTTCTTATTAGATAAGGCCGATTTTCGTCTGATAAGTAATTTTTCTTCAATGATTTCAATGATATTTTAGGTTTGATTAAAAAACTTTTATTTCTTACGACTTTTCGTAAAATGTGTCAATGCCATCTGGAAGAGGAACAGATAAGCTTTCCATCGAGCTCTTTGTCGAAGAAGTCGGTCGCAGGATGCAAGAGTTATTAGCAAAAAACTAGTCGGTCGTCAACACGATTCCGTCCTTTTGCCGATTCTTTTCGAAAAATACTTTTCTATAAGTCTAGTATTTAATTGGAAAAAATTAAACGAATTTTTTGTCCATGTAAAAAACTATTAATTCTGAATAAAATGCCGCCCATTTATGCAATTAAAAAAATTTAAATGTCTCTTAATAGATAAGGCATATTTTCGTCTGATAAGGTACATCTTCTTCAATGATTTCGACGATAATTTAAATTTGATCAAAAAAATTTATTTCTTATGACTTTTCGTAAAATATGATAATGCCATCTGAAAGAGAACAGATAAGCTTTCCATCGAGCGTTTTAAGAAGTCGGTCGAAGGATGCAAAAGTTATTAGCAAAAAACTAATCGGTGGTCAACACGATTCCGTCCTACTGCCGATTCTTTTCGAAAAGTACTTTTCTATAATTCTAGTATCTTCTGGGAAAAAATTAAAGGAATTTTTTGTCCATGTAAAAAACTATTAATCCTGAATAAAATGCCGCCCATTTATGCAACTAAAAAAATTTAAATATCTCTTATTAGATAAGGCATGTTTACGTCTGATAAAGTTCTTCTTCTTCAATGTTTTCGATGATATTTTAGTTTTCATCAAAAAAATTTCATTTCTTATGACTTTTCTTAAAATATGTTAATGCCATCTGAAAGAGGAACAGATAAGCTTTCCATCGAGCTCTTAGTCGAAGAAGTCGGTTGAAGGATGCAAGAGTTCTTAGCAAAAAACTAATCGGTGGTCAACTCGTTTTCGTCCTACTGCCGATTCTTTTCGCACAGCACTTTCCTATAATTCTAGTATTTAATGGGAAAAAATTAAACGAATTTTTTGTCCATGTAAAAACCTATTAATTCTGAATAAAATGCCTCCCATTTATGCTATTAAAAAAATGTAAGTGTCTCTTATTAGATAAGGCATATTTTTGTCTGATAAGGTACTTCTTCTGCAATGATTTCGAGGATATTTTAGTTTTGATCAAAAAAATTTTATTTCTTAAGACTTTTCGTAAAATATGTTAATGCCATCTGAGAGAGGAACAGATAGGCTTTCCATCGAGCTCTTAGTCCAAGAAGTCGGTCGAAGGATGCAAGAGTTCTCAGCAAAAAACTAATCGGTGGTCAACTCGTTTCCGTCCTACTGCCGATTCTTTTCGCACAGCACTTTCCTATAATTCTAGTATTTAATGGGAAAAATTTAAACGAATTTTTTTGTCCATGTAAAAAACTATTAATTCTGAGTAAAATGCTGCCCATTTATGCAATTTAAAAAATTTAAATATCTCTTATTAGATAAGGCATATTTTTGTCTGATAAGGTACTTCTTCTGCAATGATTTCGAGGATATTTTAGTTTTGATCAAAAAAATTTTATTTCTTACGACTTTTCGTAAAATATGTTAATGCCTTCTGAAAGAGGAACAGATAAGCTTTCCATCGAGCTCTTAGTCGAAGAAGTCGGTCGAAGGATGCAAAACTAATCGGTGGTCAACACGATTGCGTCCTACTGCCGATTCTTTTCGCACAGCACTTTCCTATAATTCTAGTATTTAATGGGAAAAATTTAAACGAATTTTTTTGTCCATGTAAAAAAACTATTAATTCTGAGTAAAATGCTGCCCATTTATGCAATTTAAAAAATTTAAATATCTCTTATTAGATAAGGCATATTTTTGTCTGATAAGGTACTTCTTCTGCAATGATTTCGAGGATATTTTAGTTTTGATCAAAAAAATTTTATTTCTTACGACTTTTCGTAAAATATGTTAATGCCATCTGAAAGAGGAACAGATAAGCTTTCCATCGAGCTCTTAGTCGAAGAAGTCGGTCGAAGGATGCAAAACTAATCGGTGGTCAACACGTTTCCGTCCTACTGCCGATTCTTTTCGCAAAGTATTTTCTATAATTCTAGTATTTAATGGGAAAAAATTAAACGAATTTTTTGTCCATGTAAAAAACTATTAATTCTGAATCAAATGCCGCCCATTTATGCAATTTAAAAAATTTAAATGTCTTTTATTAGATAAGGCATATTTTTGTCTGATAAGGTACTTCTTCTGCAATGATTTCGAGGATATTTTAGTTTTGATCAAAAAAATTTTATTTCTTACGACTTTTCGTAAAATATGTTAATGCCATCTGAAAGAGGAACAGATAGGCTTTCCATCGAGCTCTTAGTCGAAGAAGTTGGTCGAAGGATGCAAGAGTTCTTAGCAAAAAACTAATCGGTGGTCCACACGTTTCCGTCCTACTGCCGATACTTTTCGAAAAGTTCTTTTCTATAATTCTACGTGGCTGCGCCCACTTTTGGTCAAAATAGTTTGATTCCTCCCTAAGAACATAACTGTAAAGTTTCAAGTCAATTGCTTAAAAAACAAAAAAAAAAAATCCATACAAAGACGTGAATATTGCTTTTCTTCCTCTTCTTCATTTTGTATGGGAGCTACCAGTTCCAGTTTCCCGATCTCAATGAATTTTTCAAGCATTTAGTCCGACTATGTAAAACTACTATGTTTAAAATTTCAGCACTCTATCGTACAACACACAAAAGTTTTCCATACAACGATTCAAGTTTTGTTCACTTTTCTTCTTCGTTTCGTATGGGAGCTACCTGTTCCAATAATCCGATCATACTGGTTCTGACGAATGATTCATCGTAATAAATTCTAAGACTCTATGCAAAGTTTCAGCTCCATAGCTTCAAAACTGAGGGACTAGTTTGCATACATACAGACAGACAGACCGACAGACAGACCGACAGACAGAGCGACAGACAGACCGACAGACAGACGGACGTGGCTCAATCAACTCGTCTTGTCGTCCTGATTAAGAATATATATACTTTATATAGTCGGAAATTAATATTTCGATCTGTTACAAACTCCGTGACAAAGTTAATATACTATTTCACATACGTGAAAATTATAAAAATTTAAATATCTCCTATTATATAAGGCATATTTTCGTCTGATAAGGTACTTCTTCTTCAATGATTTCGAGGATATTTTAGTTTTGATAAAAACAATTTTATTTCTTATGACTTTTCTTAAAATATGTTAATGCCAAGGTACTTTATCTTAAATGTTCCGAGGATATTTTAGATTTGATCAAAAAAATTTTATTTCTTAAGATTTTTCGTAAAATATGTTAATGCCATCTGAAAGAGGAACAGATAGGCTTTCCATCGAGCTCTTAGTCGAAGAAGTCGGTCGAAGGATGCAAGAGTTCTTAGCAAAAAACTAATCGGTGGTCAACACGTTCCCGTCCTACTGCCGATACTTTTCGAAAAGTTATTTTCTATAATTCTACGTGGCTACGCCCACTTTTGGTCAAAATAGTTTGATTCCTCCCTACGAACATAACTGTAAAGTTTCAAGTCAATTGGTTAAAAAACAAAAAAAAAAATCCATACAAAGACGTGAATATTGCTTTTCTTCCTCTTCTTCATTTTGTATGGGAGCTACCAGTTCCAGTTTCCCGATCTCAATGAATTTTTCAAGCATGTAGTCGGACTATGTAAAACTACTATGTTTAAAATTTCAGCACTCTATCGTACAACACACAAAAGTTTTCCATACAACGATTCAAGTTTTGTTCACTTTTCTTCTTCGTTTCGTATGGGAGCTACCTGTTCCAATAATCCGATCATGCTGGTTCCGACGAATGATTCATCGTAATAAATTCTAAGACTCTATGCAAAGTTTCAGCTCGATAGCTTCAAAACTGAGGGACTAGTTTGCATACATACAGACAGACAGACCGACAGACAGACGGACACGGCTCAATCAATTCGTCTTGTCGTCCTGATTAAGAATATATATACTTTGTATAGTCGGAAATTAATATTTCGAACTGTTACAAACTCCGTGACAAAGTTAATATACTATTTCACATACGTGAAAAGTATAAAAATTTAAATATAAGGCATATTTTCGTCTGATAAGGTACTTCTTCTTCAATGATTTCGAGGATATTTTAGTTTGATCGAAAAAATTTTATTTCTTACGACTTTTAATGCCATCTGAAAGAGGAACAGATAAGCTTTTTATCTAGTTTTAGTCGAAGAAGTCGGTCGAAGGACGCAAGAGTTATTAGCAAAAAACTAATCGGTGGTCAACACGATTCCGTCCTACTGCCGATTCTTTTCGCAAAGTACTTTTCTATAATTCTAGTATTTAATGCGAAAAAATTAAACGAATTTTTTGTCCATGTAAGAAAGTATTAATTCTGAATAAAATGCCGCCCATTTATGCAATTAAAAAATTTAAATGTCTCTTATTAGATAAGGCATATTTTCGTCTGATCAGGTACTTCATCTTCAATGATTTCGAGGATATTTTAGTTTTGATCAAAAAAATTTTATTTCTTACGACTTTTCGTAAAATATGTTAATGCCATCTGAAGGAGGAACAGATAAGCTTTCCATCGAGCTCTTAGTCGAAGAAGTCGGTCGAAGGATGAAAGAGTTATCAGCAAAAAACTAATCGGTGGTCAACACGATTCCGTCCTACTGCCGATTCTTTTCGAAAAGTACTTTTCTATAATTCTAGTATTTAATGGGAAAAAATTAAACGAATTTTTTGTCCATGTAAAAAACTATTAATTCTGAATAAAATGCCGCTCATTTATGCAATTAAAAAAATTTAAATGTCTCTTATAAGATAAGGCACATTTTCATCTGATCAGGTACTTCATCTTCAATGATTTCGAGGATATTTTAGATTTGATCAAAAAAATTTTATTTTTTTACGAGTTTTCTTATAAGATAAGGCACATTTTCGTCTGATCAGGTACTTCATCTTCAATGATTTCGAGGATATTTTAGTTTTGATCAAAAAAATTTTATTTCTTACGACTTTTCGTAAAATATGTTAATGCCATCTGAAGGAGGAACAGATAAGCTTTCCATCGAGCTCTTAGTCGAAGAAGTCGGTCGAAGGATGCAAGAGGTTTCAGCAAAAAACTAATCGGTGGTCAACACGATTCCGTCCTATTGCCGATTCTTTTCGAAAAGTACTTTTCTATAATTCTAGTATTTAATGGGAAAAAATTAAACGAATTTTTTGTCCATGTAAAAAACTATTTATGCCGAATAAAATGCCGCCCATTAATGCAACTAAGAAAATTTCAATGCCTCTTATTAGATAAGGCATATTTTCGTCTGATAAGGTACTTCTTCTTTAATGATTTCGAGGATATTTTAGGTCTGATCAAAAAAAATTTATTTCTTACGACTTTTCGTAAAATATGTTAATGCCATCTGAAAGAAGAACAGATAAGCTTTCCATCGAGCTCTTAGTCGAAGAAGTCGGTCGAAGGATGCAAGAGATATTAGCAAAAAACTAATCGGTGGTCAACTCGATTCCGTCTAACTGCCGATTCTTTTCGAAAATACTTTTCTATAATTCTAGTATTTAATGGGAAAATATTAAACGAATTTTTTGTCTATGTAAAAAACTATTAATTCTGAATAAAATGGCGCCCATTTATGCAACTAAAAAAATTTAAATGTGTCTTATTAGATAAGGCATATTTTCTTCTGATAAGGTACTTCTTCTTTAATGATTTCGAATATATTTTAGTTTTGATTAAAAAAATTTTATTTCTAACGACTTTTCTTAAAATATGGAAATGCTATCTGAAAGAGAAACAGATAAGCTTTCCATCGAGCTCTTAGTCGAAGAAGTCGGTCGAAGGATGCAAGAGTTATAAGCAAAAAACTAATCGGTGGTCAACATGATTCCGTCCTACTGCGGATTCTTCTCGAAAAGTACTTTTCTATAATATTAGTATTTAATGGAAAAAAATTAAACGAATTTTTTGTCCATGTAAAAAACTATTAATTCTAAATAAAATGCCGCCCATTTATGAAACTAAAAAAATTGAAATGTCTCTTATTAGATAAGGCATATTTTCGTCTGATAAGGTACTCCTTCTTTAATGATTTCGAGGATATTTTATGTCTGATCAAAAAAAATTTATTTCTTACGACTTTTTTTTTTTCAGATAAGGTTTCCATCGAGCTCTTAGTCGGAGAAGTCGGTCGAAGGATGCAAGAGTTATTAGCAAAAAACTAATCAGTGGTCAACACGAGTCAGTCCTACTGCCGATTCTTTTCGAAAAGTACTATTCTATAATTCTAGTATTTAATGGGAAAAAATTAAACGAATTTTTTGTCCATGTAAAAAACTATTAATTCTGAATAAAATGCCGCCCATTTATGCAACTAAAAAAAATTTAAATGTCTCTTATTAGATAAGGCATATTTTCGTCTGATAAGGTACTTCTTCTTCAATGATTTCGAGGATATTTTAGTTTTGATCAAAAAAATTTTATTTCTTACGACTTTTCGTAAAATATGTTAATGCCATCTGAAAGAGGAACAGATAAGCTTTCCATCGAGCTCTGAGCCGAAGAAGTCGGTCGAAGGATTAAAGAGATGTTAGCAAAAAACTAATCGGTGGTCAACACGATTCCGTCCTACTGCCGATTCTTTTCGCAAAGTACTTTTCTATAATTCTAGTATTTAATGGGAAAAAATTAAACGAATTTTTGGTCCATGTAAAAAACTATTAATTCTGAATAAAATGCCGCCCATTTATGGAACTAAAAAAATTTAAATGTCTCTTATTTAATAAGGCATATTTTCTATTAATTAAATTATTAATTCTGAATAAAATGCCGCCCATTTATCCAATTAAAAAAATTTAAATGTCTTAAAATTAAATGAATTTTTTGTCCATGTAAAACACTATTAATTCTGAATAAAATTCTGCCAATTGATGCAAGTAAATTTAAATGTCTCTTATTAGATAAGGCATATTTTCGTCTGATAAGGTTCTTCTTCTTTAATGATTTCGAGGATATTTTAGTTTTGATCAAAAAAATTTTATTTCTTATGACTTTTCAAAAAATATGTTAACGCCATCTGAAAGAAGAACATATAAGCTTTCCATCAAGCTCTTAGTCGAAGAAGTCGGTCGAAGGATGCAAGAGTTATTAGCAAAAAACTAATTGATGGTCAACACGTTTCCGTCCTACTGCCGATTCTTTTCGCAAAATACTTTTCTATAATTCTACTATTTAATGGGAAAAAATTGAACGAATTTTTTGTCCATGTAAAAAACTATAAGGTTCTTCTTCTTTAATGATTTCGAGGATATTTTAGTTTTGATCAAAAAAATTTTATTTCTTATGACTTTTCGTAAAATATGTTAATGCCATCTGAAAGAAGAACAGATAAGCTTTCCATCAAGCTCTTAGTCGAAGAAGTCGGTCGAAGGATGCAAGAGTTATTAGCAAAAAACTAACTGATGGTCAACACGTTTCCGTCCTACTGCCGATTCTTTTCGCAAAATACTTTTCTATAATTCTACTATTTAATGGGAAAAAATTGAACGAATTTTTTGTCCATGTAAAAAACTATTAATTCTGAATAAAAAAAAATTTTAATGTCTCTTATTAGATTAGGCATTTTTTCGTCTGATAAGGTACTTCTTCTTCAAATGATTTCGAGGATATTTTAGTTTTGATCAAAAAAATTTTATTTCTTATGACTTTTCGTAAAATATGTAAATGCCATCTGAAAGAGGAACAGATAAGCTTTCCATCGAGCTCTTAGTCGAAGAAGTCGGTCGAAGGATGCAAAAGTTACTAGCAAAAAACTTATTGGCGGTCAAAACGATTCCGTCCTACAGCCGATTCTTTTCGCAAAGTATTTTTCTATAATTCTAGTATTTAATGGGAAAAAATTAAACGAATTTTTTGTCCATGTAAAATACTATTAATTCTGAAAAAAATGCTACCTATTTATGCAATTAAAAAAATTTAAATGTCTCTGATTTAATAAGGCATATTTTCTATTAATTAAATTATTAATTCTGAATAAAATGCCCTCCATTTATCCAATTAAAAAAATTTAAATGTCTTAAAATTAAATGAATTTTTTGTCCATGTAAAAAACTATTAATTCTGAATAAAATTCTGCCAATTGATGCAATTAAATTTAAATGTCTCTTATTGGATCAGGCATATTTTCGTCTGATAAGGTACTTCTTCTTCAATGATTTCGAGGATAATTTAGTTTTGATCAAAAAAATTTTATTTCTTACGACTTTTCGTAAAATATGTTAATGCCATCTTAAAGATGAACAGAAAAGCTTTCCATCGAGCTCTTAGTCGAAGAAGTCGGTCGAAGGATGCAAGAGTTATTAGCAAGAAACTAATCGGTGGTCAACACGATTCCGTCCTACTCCCGATTCTTTTCGCAAAGTAGTTTTCTATAGTTCTAGTATTTAATGGGAAAAAATTAAACGAATTTTTTGTCCATGTAAAAAACTATTAATTCTGAATAAAATGCCGCCCATTTATGCAATTAAAAAAATTTAAATGTCTCTTATTTAATAAGGCATATTTTCTATTAATTAAATTATTAATTCTGAATAAAATGCCGCCCATTTATCCAATTAAAAAAATTTAAATGTCTTAAAATTAAATGAATTTTTTGTCCATGTAAAAAACTATTAATTCTGAATAAAATTCTGCCAATTGATGCAATTAAATTTAAATGTCTCTTATTAGATCAGGCATATTTTCGTCTGATAAGGTACTTCTTCTGCAATGATTTCGAGGATAATTTAGTTTTGATCAAAAAAATTTTAGTTCTTACGACTTTTCGAAAAATATATTAATGCTATCTGAAAGAGGAACAGATAAGCTTTCCATCGAGCTCTTAGTCGAAGAAGTCGGTCGAAGGATGCAAGAGTAATTAGCAAAAAACTAATCGGTGGTCAACACGATTCCGTCCTACTGCCGATTCTTTTCGCAAGTATTATTCTATAATTCTAGTATTTAATGGAAAAAATTAAACGAATTTTTTGTCCATGTAAAAAACTATTAATTCTGAATAAAATTCTGCCAATTGATGCAATTAAATTTAAATGTCTCTTATTAGATCAGGCATATTTTCGTCTGATAAGGTACTTCTTCTTCAAATGATTTCGAGGATATTTTAGTTTTGATCAAAAAAATTTTATTTCTTATGACTTTTCGTAAAATATGTAAATGCCATCTGAAAGAGGAACAGATAAGCTTTCCATCGAGCTCTTAGTCGAAGAAGTCGGTCGAAGGATGCAAAAGTTACTAGCAAAAAACTTATTGGTGGTCAAAACGATTCCGTCCTACTGCCGATTCTTTTCGCAAAGTACTTTTCTATGATTGTAGTATTTAATGTGAAAAAATTAAACGAATTTTTTGTGCATGTAAAAAACTATTAATTCTGAATAAAAAAAAATTTTAATGTCTCTTATTAGATTAGGCATTTTTTCGTCTAATAAGGTTCTTCTTCTTTAATGATTTCGAGGATATTTTAGTTTTGACCAAAAAATTTTATTTCTTATGACTTTTCGTAAAATATGTTAATGCCATCTGAAAGAAGAACAGATAAGCTTTCCATCAAGCTCTTAGTCGAAGAAGTCGGTCGAAGGATGCAAGAGTTATTAGCAAAAAACTAATTGATGGTTAACACCTTTCCGTCCTACTGCCGATTCTTTTCGCAAAATACTTTTCTATAATTCTACTATTTAATGGTAAAAAATTGAACGAATTTTTTGTCCATGTAAAAAACTATTAATTCTGACTAAAATGCTACCCATTTATGCAATTAAAGAAATTTAAATATCTCTTATTAGATAAGGCATATTTTCGTCTGATAAGGTACTTCTTCTTCAATGATTTCGAGGATAATTTAGTTTTGATCAAAAAAATTTTATTTCTTATGACTTTTCGTAAAATATGTTAATGCCATCTGAAAGAAGAACAGATAAGCTTTCCATCAAGCTCTTAGTCGAAGAAGTCAGTCGAAGGATGCAAGAGTTATTAGCAAAAAACTAATTGATGGTCAACACGTTTCCGTCCTACTGCCGATTCTTTTCGCAAAATACTTTTCTATAATTCTAGTATTTAATGGGAAAAAATTGAACGAATTTTTTGTCCATGTAAAAAACTATTAATTCTGAATAAAAAAAAATTTTAATGTCTCTTATTAGATTAGGCATTTTTTCGTCTGATAAGGTACTTCTTCTTTAATGATTTCGAGGATATTTTAGTTTTGATCAAAAAAATTTTATTTCTTATGACTTTTCGTAAAATATGTTAATGCCATCTGAAAGAGGAACATATAAGCTTTCCATCAAGCTCTTAGTCGAAGAAGTGGGTCGAAGGATGCAAGAGTTATTAGCAAAAAACTAATTGATGGTCAACACGATTCCGTCCTATACCCGATTCTTTTCGCAAAGTAGTTTTCTATAGTTCTAGTATTTAATGGGAAAAAATTAAACGAATTTTTTGTCCATGTAAAAAACTATTAATTCTGAATAAAATGCCGCCCATTTATGCAACTAAAAAAATTTAAATGTCTCTTATTTAATAAGGCATATTTTCTATTAATTAAATTATTAATTCTGAATAAAATGCCGCCCATTTATCCAATTAAAAAAATTTAAATGTCTTAAAATTAAATGAATTTTTTGTCCATGTAAAACACTATTATATCTAAATAAAATTCTGCCAATTGATGCAAGTAAATTTAAATGTCTCTTATTAGATAAGGCATATTTTCGTCTGATAAGGTACTTCTTCTTCAATGATTTCGAGGATATTTTAGTTTTGATCAAAAAAATTTTATTTCTTACGACTTTTCGTAAAATATGTTAATGCCATCTGAAAGAGGAACAGATAAGCTTTCCATCGAGCTCTTAATCGAAGAAGTCGGTCGAACGATGCAAGAGTTATTAGCAAAAAACTAATCGGTGGTCAACAAGATTCCGTCCTACTGCCGATTCTTTTCGCAAAGTACTTTTCTATGATTGTAGTATTTAATGTGAAAAAATTAAACGAATTTTTTGTCCATGTAAAAAACTATTAATTCTGAATAAAAAAAAATTTTAATGTCTCTTATTAGATTAGGCATACTTCCGTCTAATAAGGTACTTCTTCTTCAATGATTTCGAGGATATTTTAGTTTTGATCAAAAAAATTTTATTTCTTATGACTTTTCGTAAAATATGTTAATGCCATCTGAAAGAAGTACAGATAAGCTTTCCATCAAGCTCTTAGTCGAAGAAGTCGGTCGAAGGATGCAAGAGTTATTAGCAAAAAACTAATTGATGGTCAACACGTTTCCGTCCTACTGCCGATTCTTTTCGCAAAGTACTTTTCTATGATTGTAGTATTTAATGGGAAAAAATTGAACGAATTTTTTGTCCATGTAAAAAACTATTAATTCTGACTAAAATGCTACCCATTTATGCAATTAAAGAAATTTAAATGTCTCTTATTAGATAAGGCATATTTTCGTCTGATAAGGTACTTCTTCTTCAATGATTTCAAGGATAATTTAGTTTTGATCAAAAAAATTTTATTTCTTATGACTTTTCGTAAAATATGTTAATGCCATCTGAAAGAAGAACAGATAAG
Organism: Phortica okadai; assembly: GCA_034638295.1. Taxonomy (NCBI): domain Eukaryota; kingdom Metazoa; phylum Arthropoda; class Insecta; order Diptera; family Drosophilidae; genus Phortica; species Phortica okadai. The sequence goes on from CM067851.1 coordinate 27,538,367, forward strand.
CTTTCCATCAAGCTCTTAGTCGAAGAAGTCGGTCGAAGGATGCAAGAGTTATTAGCAAAAATTTAATTGATGGTCAACACGTTTCCGTCGTACTGCCGATTCTTTTCGCAAAATACTTTTCTATAATTCTAGTATTTAATGGGAAAAAATTGAACGAATTTTTTGTACATGTAAAAAACTATTAATTCTGAATAAAAAAAAATTTTAATGTCTCTTATTAGATTAGGCATTTTTTCGTCTGATAAGGTAATTCTTCTTTAATGATTTCGAGGATATTTTAGTTTTGATCAAAAAAATTTTATTTCTTATAACTTTTCGTAAAATATGTTAATGCCATCTGAAAGAGGAACATATAAGCTTTCCGTCAAGCTCTTAGTCGAAGAAGTCGGTCGAAGGATGCAAGAGTTATTAGCAAAAAACTAATTGATGGTCAACACGACTCCGTCCTACTGCCGATTCTTTTCGCAAAGTACTTTTCTATAATTCTAGTATTTAATGGGAAAAAATGAAACGATTTTTTTGTCCATGTAAAAAACTATTAATTCTGAATAAAATCCCGCCCATTTATGCAATTAAAGAAAATAAAATGTCTCTTTTCAGATAAGGAATACTTTCGTCTGATAAGGGAATTATAGCAAAAAACTAATCGGTGCTCAACACGTTTCCGTCCTACTGCCGAGTCTTTTCGCAAAGTACTTTTCTATAATTCTAGTATTTAATTGGAAAAAATTGAACGAATTTTTTGTCCATGTAAAAAGCTATTAATTCTGACTAAAATGCCACCAATTTATGCAATAAATAAAATTTAAATGCTCTTATTAGATAAGGCATATTTTCGTCTGATAAGGTACTTCTTCTTTAATGATTTCGAGGATATTTTAGTTTTGATCAAAAAAATTTTATTTCTTATGACTTTTCGTAAAATATGTTAATGCCATCTGAAAGAGGAACATATAAGCTTTCCATCAAGCTCTTAGTCGAGGAAGTGGGTCGAAGGATGCAAGAGTTATTAGCAAAAAACTAATTGATGGTCAACACGATTCCGTCCTATACCCGATTCTTTTCGCAAAGTAGTTTTCTATAGTTCTAGTATTTAATGGGAAAAAATTAAACGAATTTTTTGTCCATGTAAAAAACTATTAATTCTGAATAAAATGCCGCCCATTTATGCAACTAAAAAAATTTAAATGTCTCTTATTTAATAAGGCATATTTTCTATTAATTAAATTATTAATTCTGAATAAAATGCCGCCCATTTATCCAATTAAAAAAATTTAAATGTCTTAAAATTAAATGAATTTTTTGTCCATGTAAAACACTATTATATCTAAATAAAATTCTGCCAATTGATGCAAGTAAATTTAAATGTCTCTTATTAGATAAGGCATATTTTCGTCTGATAAGGTACTTCTTCTTCAATGATTTCGAGGATATTTTAGTTTTGATCAAAAAAATTTTATTTCTTACGACTTTTCGTAAAATATGTTAATGCCATCTGAAAGAGGAACAGATAAGCTTTCCATCGAGCTCTTAATCGAAGAAGTCGGTCGAACGATGCAAGAGTTATTAGCAAAAAACTAATCGGTGGTCAACAAGATTCCGTCCTACTGCCGATTCTTTTCGCAAAGTACTTTTCTATGATTGTAGTATTTAATGTGAAAAAATTAAACGAATTTTTTGTCCATGTAAAAAACTATTAATTCTGAATAAAAAAAAATTTTAATGTCTCTTATTAGATTAGGCATACTTCCGTCTAATAAGGTACTTCTTCTTCAATGATTTCGAGGATATTTTAGTTTTGATCAAAAAAATTTTATTTCTTATGACTTTTCGTAAAATATGTTAATGCCATCTGAAAGAAGTACAGATAAGCTTTCCATCAAGCTCTTAGTCGAAGAAGTCGGTCGAAGGATGCAAGAGTTATTAGCAAAAAACTAATTGATGGTCAACACGTTTCCGTCCTACTGCCGATTCTTTTCGCAAAGTACTTTTCTATGATTGTAGTATTTAATGGGAAAAAATTGAACGAATTTTTTGTCCATGTAAAAAACTATTAATTCTGACTAAAATGCTACCCATTTATGCAATTAAAGAAATTTAAATGTCTCTTATTAGATAAGGCATATTTTCGTCTGATAAGGTACTTCTTCTTCAATGATTTCAAGGATAATTTAGTTTTGATCAAAAAAATTTTATTTCTTATGACTTTTCGTAAAATATGTTAATGCCATCTGAAAGAAAAACAGATAAGCTTTCCATCAAGCTCTTAGTCGAAGAAGTCGGTCGAAGGATGCAAGAGTTATTAGCAAAAATTTAATTGATGGTCAACACGTTTCCGTCGTACTGCCGATTCTTTTCGCAAAATACTTTTCTATAATCCTAGTATTTAATGGGAAAAAATTGAACGAATTTTTTGTACATGTAAAAAACTATTAATTCTGAATAAAAAAAAATTTTAATGTCTCTTATTAGATTAGGCATTTTTTCGTCTGATAAGGTAATTCTTCTTTAATGATTTCGAGGATATTTTAGTTTTGATCAAAAAAATTTTATTTCTTATAACTTTTCGTAAAATATGTTAATGCCATCTGAAAGAGGAACATATAAGCTTTCCGTCAAGCTCTTAGTCGAAGAAGTCGGTCGAAGGATGCAAGAGTTATTAGCAAAAAACTAATTGATGGTCAACACGACTCCGTCTTACTGCCGATTCTTTTCGCAAAGTACTTTTCTATAATTCTAGTATTTAATGGGAAAAAATGAAACGATTTTTTTGTCCATGTAAAAAACTATTAATTCTGAATAAAATCCCGCCCATTTATGCAATTAAAGAAAATTAAATGTCTCTTTTCAGATAAGGAATACTTTCGTCTGATAAGGGAATTATAGCAAAAAACTAATCGGTGCTCAACACGTTTCCGTCCTACTGCCGAGTCTTTTCGCAAAGTACTTTTCTATAATTCTAGTATTTAATTGGAAAAAATTGAACGAATTTTTTGTCCATGTAAAAAGCTATTAATTCTGACTAAAATGCTACCCATTTATGCAATTAAAGAAATTTAAATGTCTCTTATTAGATAAGGCATATTTTCGTCTGATAAGGTACTTCTTCTTCAATGATTTCGAGGATAATTTAGTTTTGATCAAAAAAATTTTAGTTCTTACGACTTTTCGAAAAATATGTTAATGCTATCTGAAAGAGGAACAGATAAGCTTTCCATCGAGCTCTTAGTCGAAGAAGTCGGTCGAAGGATGCAAGAGTAATTAGCAAAAAACTAATCGGTGGTCAACACGATTCCGTCCTACTGCCGATTCTTTTCGCAAGTATTTTTCTATAATTCTAGTATTTAATGGAAAAAATTAAACGAATTTTTTGTCCATGTAAAAAACTATTAATTCTGAATAAAATGCCGCCCATTTATGCAATTAAAAAAATTTAAATGTCTCTTATTAGATAAGGCATATTTTCGTCTGATAAGATACTTCTTCTTCAATGATTTCGAGGATATTTTAGTTTTGATCAAAAAAATTTTATTTCTTACGACTTTTCGTAAAATATGTTAATGCCATCTGAAAAAGGAACAGATAAGCTTTCCATCGAGCTCTTAGTCGAAGAAGTCGGTCGAAGGATGCAAGAGTTATTAGCAAAAAACTAATTGATGGTCAACACGTTTCCGTCCTACTGCCGATTCTTTTCGCAAAATACTTTTCTAAAATTCTAGTATTTAATGGGAAAAAATTGAACGAATTTTTTGTCCATGTAAAAAACTATTAATTCTGAATAAAAAAAAATTTTAATGTCTCTTATTAGATTAGGCATTTTTATACTTTTCACTTATGTGAAATAGTATATTAACTTTGTCACGGAGTTTGTAACGGATCGAAATATTAATTTCCGACTATATAAAGTATATATATTCTTGATCAGGACGACAAGACGAGTTGATTTAGCCATGTCCGTCTGTCCGTCTGTCTGTCTGTCTGTCTGTATGTATGCAAACTAGTCCCTCAGTTTTGAAGCTATCGAGCTGAAACTTTGCACAGAGTCTTAGAATTTATTACGATGAATCATTCGTCGGAACCAGCATGATCGGATTATTGGAACAGGTAGCTCCCATACGAAAAGAAGAAGAAAAGTGAACAAAACTTGAATCGTTGTATGGAAAACTTTTTTGTTTTGTACAATAGAGTGCTGAAATTTTAAACATAGTAGTTTTACATGGTCCGCATACATGCCTGAAAGTTTCATTGAGATTGGACATCTGGAACTGATAGCTCCCATACAAAATGAAGAAGAGGAAGAGAAGCCATATTCACGTCGTTGTATGGAAAACTTTTTTGTTTCTTAACCAATTGACTTGAAATTTTAAAGTTATGTTCTTAGGGAGGAATGAAAACTATTTTGATCAAAAGTGGGCGTAACCACGCGTAGCCACGCCCACTTATAGCGAAAATTTACCCGTTGTATGGAAAACTTTTTTGTTTTTTAACCAATTGACTTGAAACTTTGCAGTTATGCTCTTAGGGAGGAATGAAAACTATTTTGATCAAAAGTGGGCGTGGCCACGCCCACTTATAGCTTAACTTGACCCTTTGTATGGAAAACTTTCTTGTTTTTTAACCAATTGACTTGAAACTTTACAGTTATGTTCTTAGGGAGGAATGAAAACTATTTTGACCAAAAGTGGACGTAGCCACTCGTAGCCACGCCCACTTATAGCGAAAATTTACCCGTTGTATGGAAAACTTTTTTGTTTTTTAACCAATTGACTTGAAACTTTACAGTTATGTTCTTAGAGAGGAATAAAAACTATTTTGACCAAAAGTGGGCGTAGCCAGGCGTAGCCACGCCCACTTATAGCGAAAATTGACCCGTTGCATGGAAAACTTTTTTGTTTTTTAACCAATTGGCTTGAAACTTTGCAGTTATGCTCTTAGGGAGGAATAAAAACTATTTTGACCAAATGTGGGCATGGCTACGCCCACTTATCGCAAAACTTGAACCGTTGTATGGAAAAATTTTTTGTTTTTTAACGAATTGACTTGAAACATTACAGTTATGTTGTTAGGGATGCATGAAAACTATTCATTTAGTTTTTTTTATAGTGACACAAAGTGAAAAGTATTATAGCTTCAGCCTTGCTGAAGATAGCGTCCTTACTGGTTTCGTCTGATAAGGTTCTTCTTCTTCAATGATTTCGAGGATATTTTAGTTTTGATCAAAAAAATTTTATTTCTTACGACTTTTCGTAAAATATTTTAATGCCATCTGAAAAAGGAACAGATAAGCTTTCCATCGAGCTCTTAGTCGAAGAAGTCGGTCGAAGGATGCAGAAGTTATTGGCAAAATAATAATCGGTGGTCAACACGTTTCCGTCCTACTGCCGATTCTTTTCGCAAAGTACTTTTCTAAATTCTAGTATTTAATGGGAAAAAATTAAACGAATTTTTTCTCCACGTAAAGAAACTATTAATTCTGAATAAAATGTCGCCCATTTATGCAATTAAAAAAATTTAAATGTCTCTTATTATATAAGGCATATTTTCGTCTGATAAGGTACTTCTTCTTAAATGATTACAAGGATATTTTAGTTTTGATCAAAAAAATTTTATTTCTTACGACTTTTCGAAAAATATGTTAATGCTCTCTGAAAGAGGAACAGATAAGCTTTCCATCGAGCTCTTAGTCGATGAAGTCGATCGAAGGATGCAAGAGTTATAAGCAAAAAAATAATTGGTGGTCAACACGTTTCCGTCCTACTGCCGATTCTTTTCGCAAAGTACTTTTCTAAATTCTAGTATTTAATGGGAAAAAATTAAACGAATTTTTTCTCCATGTAAAGAAACTATTAATTCTGAATAAAATTTCGCCCATTTATGCAATTAAAAAAATTTAAATGTCTCTTTTCAGATAAGGAATACTTTCGTCTGATAAGGGAATTATAGCAAAAAACTAATCGGTGCTCAACACGTTTCCGTCCTACTGCCGAGTCTTTTCGCAAAGTACTTTTCTATAATTCTAGTATTTAATTGGAAAAAATTGAACGAATTTTTTGTCCATGTAAAAAGCTATTAATTCTGAATAAAATGCTACCCATTTATGCAATTAAAGAAATTTAAATGTCTCTTATTAGATAAGGCATATTTTCGTCTGATAAGGTACTTCTTCTTTAATGATTTCGAGGATATTTTAGTTTTGATCAAAAAAATTTTATTTCTTACGACTTTTCGAAAAATATGTTAATGCTATCTGAAAGAGGAACAGATAAGCTTTCCATCGAGCTCTTAGTCGAAGAAGTCGGGCGAAGGATGCAAGAGTTATTAGCAAAAAACTAATCGGTGGTCAACACGATTCCGTCCTACTGCCGATTCTTTTATCAAGTACTTTTCTATAATTCTAGTATTTAATGGAAAAAATTAAACGAATTTTTTGTCCATGTAAAAAACTATTAATTCTGAATAAAATGCCGCCCATTTATGCAATTAAAAAAATTTAAATGTCTCTTATTAGATAAGGCATATTTTCGTCTGATAAGGTACTTCTTCTTCAATGATTTCGAGGATATTTTAGTTTTGATAAAAAAAATTTTATTTCTTACGTTTTTTTGTAAAATATGTTAATGCCATCTGAAAAAGGAACAGATAAGCTCTCCATCGAGCTCTTAGTCGAAGAAGTCGGTCGAAGGAAGCAAGAGTTTTTAGCAAAAAACTAGTCGGTGGTCAACACGTTTCCGTCCTACTGCCGATTCTTTTCGCAAAGTACTTTTCTAAATTCTAGTATTTAATGGGAAAAAATTAAACGAATTTTTTCTCCATGTAAAGAAACTATTAATTCTGAATAAAATGTCGCCCATTTATGCAATTAAAAAAATTTAAATGTCTCTTATTAGATAAGGCATATTTTCGTCTGATAAGGTACTTCTTCTTCAATGATTACAAGGATATTTTAGTTTTGATCAAAAAAATTTTATTTCTTACGACTTTTCGAAAAATATGTTAATGCTATCTGAAAGAAGAACAGATAAGCTTTCCATCAAGCTCTTAGTCGAAGAAGTCCGTCGAAGGATGCAAGAGTTATTGGCAAAATAATAATCGGTGGTCAACACGTTTCCGTCCTACTGCCGATTCTTTTCGCAAAGTACTTTTCTAAATTCTAGTATTTAATGGGAAAAAATTAAACGAATTTTTTCTCCATGTAAAGAAACTATTAATTCTGAATAAAATGTCGCCAATTTATGCAATTAAAAAAATTTAAATGTCTCTTATTAGATAAGGCATATTTTCGTCTGATAAGGTACTTCTTCTTAAATGATTACAAGGATATTTTAGTTTTGATCAAAAAAATTTTATTTCTTACGACTTTTCGAAAAATATGTTAATGCTATCTGAAAGAGGAACAGATAAGCTTTTTATCGAGCTCTTAGTCGATGAAGTCGATCGAAGGATGCAAGAGTTATAAGCAAAAAAATAATTGCCGATTCTTTTCGCAAAGTACTTTTCTAAATTCTAGTATTTAATGGGAAAAAATTTAACGAATTTTTTCTCCATGTAAAGAAACTATTAATTCTGAATAAAATGTCGCCCATTTATGCAATTAAAAAAATTTAAATGTCTCTTTTCAGATAAGGAATACTTTCGTCTGATAAGGGAATTATAGCAAAAAACTTATCGGTGCTCAACACGAATTTTTTCTCCATGTAAAGAAACTATTAATTCTGAATAAAATGTCGCCCATTTATGCAATTAAAAAAATTTAAATGTCTCTTATTAGATAAGGCATATTTTCGTCTGATAAGGTACTTCTTCTTCAATGATTACAAGGATATTTTAGTTTTGATCAAAAAAATTTTATTTCTTACGACTTTTCGAAAAATATGTTAATGCTATCTGAAAGAAGAACAGATAAGCTTTCCATCAAGCTCTTAGTCGAAGAAGTCCGTCGAAGGATGCAAGAGTTATTGGCAAAATAATAATCGGTGGTCAACACGTTTCCGTCCTACTGCCGATTCCTTTCGCAAAGTACTTTTCTAAATTCTAGTATTTAATGGGAAAAAATTAAACGAATTTTTTCTCCATGTAAAGAAACTATTAATTCTGAATAAAATGTCGCCAATTTATGCAATTAAAAAAATTTAAATGTCTCTTATTAGATAAGGCATATTTTCGTCTGATAAGGTACTTCTTCTTAAATGATTACAAGGATATTTTAGTTTTGATCAAAAAAATTTTATTTTTTACGACTTTTCGAAAAATATGTTAATGCTATCTGAAAGAGGAACAGATAAGCTTTCCATCGAGCTCTTAGTCGATGAAGTCGATCGAAGGATGCAAGAGTTATAAGCAAAAAAATAATTGCCGATTCTTTTCGCAAAGTACTTTTCTAAATTCTAGTATTTAATGGGAAAAAATTAAACGAATTTTTTCTCCATGTAAAGAAACTATTAATTCTGAATAAAATGTCGCCCATTTATGCAATTAAAAAAATTTAAATGTCTCTTTTCAGATAAGGAATACTTTCGTCTGATAAGGGAATTATAGCAAAAAACTAATCGGTGCTCAACACGTTTCCGTCCTACTGCCGAGTCTTTTCGCAAAGTACTTTTCTATAATTCTAGTATTTAATTGGAAAAAATTGAACGAATTTTTTGTCCATGTAAAAAGCTATTAATTCTGAATAAAATGCTACCCATTTATGCAATTAAGGAAATTTAAATGTCTCTTATTATATAAGGCATATTTTCGTCTGATAAGGTACTTCTTCTTAAATGATTACAAGGATATTTTAGTTTTGATCAAAAAAATTTTATTTCTTACGACTTTTCGAAAAATATGTTAATGCTCTCTGAAAGAGGAACAGATAAGCTTTCCATCGAGCTCTTAGTCGATGAAGTCGATCGAAGGATGCAAGAGTTATAAGCAAAAAAATAATTGGTGGTCAACACGTTTCCGTCGTACTGCCGATTCTTTTCGCAAAGTACTTTTCTAAATTCTAGTATTTAATGGGAAAAAATTAAACGAATTTTTTCTCCATGTAAAGAAACTATTAATTCTGAATAAAATTTCGCCCATTTATGCAATTAAAAAAATTTAAATGTCTCTTTTCAGATAAGGAATACTTTCGTCTGATAAGGGAATTATAGCAAAAAACTAATCGGTGCTCAACACGTTTCCGTCCTACTGCCGAGTCTTTTCGCAAAGTACTTTTCTATAATTCTAGTATTTAATTGGAAAAAATTGAACGAATTTTTTGTCCATGTAAAAAGCTATTAATTCTGAATAAAATGCTACCCATTTATGCAATTAAAGAAATTTAAATGTCTCTTATTAGATAAGGCATATTTTCGTCTGATAAGGTACTTCTTCTTTAATGATTTCGAGGATATTTTAGTTTTGATCAAAAAAATTTTATTTCTTACGACTTTTCGAAAAATATGTTAATGCTATCTGAAAGAGGAACAGATAAGCTTTCCATCGAGCTCTTAGTCGAAGAAGTCGGGCGAAGGATGCAAGAGTTATTAGCAAAAAACTAATCGGTGGTCAACACGATTCCGTCCTACTGCCGATTCTTTTATCAAGTACTTTTCTATAATTCTAGTATTTAATGGAAAAAATTAAACGAATTTTTTGTCCATGTAAAAAACTATTAATTCTGAATAAAATGCCGCCCATTTATGCAATTAAAAAAATTTAAATGTCTCTTATTAGATAAGGCATATTTTCGTCTGATAAGGTACTTCTTCTTCAATGATTTCGAGGATATTTTAGTTTTGATAAAAAAAATTTTATTTCTTACGTTTTTTTGTAAAATATGTTAATGCCATCTGAAAAAGGAACAGATAAGCTCTCCATCGAGCTCTTAGTCGAAGAAGTCGGTCGAAGGAAGCAAGAGTTTTTAGCAAAAAACTAGTCGGTGGTCAACACGTTTCCGTCCTACTGCCGATTCTTTTCGCAAAGTACTTTTCTAAATTCTAGTATTTAATGGGAAAAAATTAAACGAATTTTTTCTCCATGTAAAGAAACTATTAATTCTGAATAAAATGTCGCCCATTTATGCAATTAAAAAAATTTAAATGTCTCTTATTAGATAAGGCATATTTTCGTCTGATAAGGTACTTCTTCTTCAATGATTACAAGGATATTTTAGTTTTGATCAAAAAAATTTTATTTCTTACGACTTTTCGAAAAATATGTTAATGCTATCTGAAAGAAGAACAGATAAGCTTTCCATCAAGCTCTTAGTCGAAGAAGTCCGTCGAAGGATGCAAGAGTTATTGGCAAAATAATAATCGGTGGTCAACACGTTTCCGTCCTACTGCCGATTCTTTTCGCAAAGTACTTTTCTAAATTCTAGTATTTAATGGGAAAAAATTAAACGAATTTTTTCTCCATGTAAAGAAACTATTAATTCTGAATAAAATGTCGCCAATTTATGCAATTAAAAAAATTTAAATGTCTCTTATTAGATAAGGCATATTTTCGTCTGATAAGGTACTTCTTCTTAAATGATTACAAGGATATTTTAGTTTTGATCAAAAAAATTTTATTTCTTACGACTTTTCGAAAAATATGTTAATGCTATCTGAAAGAGGAACAGATAAGCTTTTTATCGAGCTCTTAGTCGATGAAGTCGATCGAAGGATGCAAGAGTTATAAGCAAAAAAATAATTGCCGATTCTTTTCGCAAAGTACTTTTCTAAATTCTAGTATTTAATGGAAAAAAATTTAACGAATTTTTTCTCCATGTAAAGAAACTATTAATTCTGAATAAAATGTCGCCCATTTATGCAATTAAAAAAATTTAAATGTCTCTTTTCAGATAAGGAATACTTTCGTCTGATAAGGGAATTATAGCAAAAAACTTATCGGTGCTCAACACGTTTCCGTCCTACTGCCGAGACTTTTCGCAAAGTACTTTTCTATAATTCTAGTATTTAATTGGAAAAAATTGAACGAATTTTTTGTCCATGTAAAAAGCTATTAATTCTGAATAAAATGCTACCCATTTATGCAATTAAAGAAATTTAAATGTCTCTTATTAGATAAGGCATATTTTCGTCTGATAAGGTACTTCTTCTTTAATGATTTCGAGGATATTTTAGTTTTGATAAAAAAAATTTTATTTCTTACGTTTTTTCGTAAAATATGTTAATGCCATCTGAAAAAGGAACAGATAAGCTCTCCATCGAGCTCTTAGTCGAAGAAGTCGGTCGAAGGAAGCAAGAGTTTTTAGCAAAAAACTAGTCGGTGGTCAACACGTTTCCGTCCTACTGCCGATTCTTTTCGCAAAGTACTTTTCTAAATTCTAGTATTTAATGGGAAAAAATTAAACGAATTTTTTCTCCATGTAAAGAAACTATTAATTCTGAATAAAATGTCGCCCATTTATGCAATTAAAAAAATTTAAATGTCTCTTATTAGATAAGGCATATTTTCGTCTGATAAGGTACTTCTTCTTCAATGATTACAAGGATATTTTAGTTTTGATCAAAAAAATTTTATTTCTTACGACTTTTCGAAAAATATGTTAATGCTATCTGAAAGAAGAACAGATAAGCTTTCCATCAAGCTCTTAGTCGAAGAAGTCCGTCGAAGGATGCAAGAGTTATTGGCAAAATAATAATCGGTGGTCAACACGTTTCCGTCCTACTGCCGATTCCTTTCGCAAAGTACTTTTCTAAATTCTAGTATTTAATGGGAAAAAATTAAACGAATTTTTTCTCCATGTAAAGAAACTATTAATTCTGAATAAAATGTCGCCAATTTATGCAATTAAAAAAATTTAAATGTCTCTTATTAGATAAGGCATATTTTCGTCTGATAAGGTACTTCTTCTTAAATGATTACAAGGATATTTTAGTTTTGATCAAAAAAATTTTATTTTTTACGACTTTTCGAAAAATATGTTAATGCTATCTGAAAGAAGAACAGATAAGCTTTCCATCGAGCTCTTAGTCGATGAAGTCGATCGAAGGATGCAAGAGTTATAAGCAAAAAAATAATTGCCGATTCTTTTCGCAAAGTACTTTTCTAAATTCTAGTATTTAATGGGAAAAAATTAAACGAATTTTTTCTCCATGTAAAGAAACTATTAATTCTGAATAAAATGTCGCCCATTTATGCAATTAAAAAAATTTAAATGTCTCTTTTCAGATAAGGAATACTTTCGTCTGATAAGGGAATTATAGCAAAAAACTAATCGGTGCTCAACACGTTTCCGTCCTACTGCCGAGTCTTTTCGCAAAGTACTTTTCTATAATTCTAGTATTTAATTGGAAAAAATTGAACGAATTTTTTGTCCATGTAAAAAGCTATTAATTCTGAATAAAATGCTACCCATTTATGCAATTAAGGAAATTTAAATGTCTCTTATTAGATAAGGCTTATTTTCGTCTTATAAGGTACTTCTTCTTCAATGATTTCGAGGATATTTTAGGTTTGATCAAAAAAATTGTATTTCTTACGACTTTTCGAAAAATATGTTAATGCTATCTGAAAGAGGAACAGATACGCTTTCCATCGAGCTCTTAGTCGAAGAAGTCGGTCGAAGGATGCAAGAGTAATTAGCAAAAAACTAATCGGTGGTCAACACGATTCTTTCCTACTGCCGATTCTTTTCGCAAGTACTTTTCTATAGTTCTAGGATTTAATGCAAAAAATTAAACGAATTTTTTGTCCATGTAAAAAACTATTAATTCTGAATAAAATGCCGCCTATTTATGCAATTAAAAAAATTTTAATGTCTCTTATTAGATAAGGCATATTTTCGTCTGATAAGGTACTTCTTCTTCAATGGTTTCGAGGATATTTTAGTTTTGATCAAAAAAATGTTATTTCTTACGACTTTTCGTAAAATATGTTAATGCCATCTGAAAAAGGAACAGATAAGCTGTCCATCGAGCTCTTAGTCGAAGAAGTCGGTCGAAGGATGCAAGATTTATTGGCAAAATAATAATCGGTGGTCAACACGTTTCCGTCCTACTGCCGATTCTTTTCGCAAAGTACTTTTCTAAATTCTAGTATTTAATGGGAAAAAATTAAACGAATTTTTGGTCCATGTAAAAAACTATGAATTCTGAATAAAATGCCGCCCATTTATGCAATGAAAAAAATCTAAATGTCTCTTATTAGATAAGGCATATTTTCGTATGATAAGGTACTTCTTCTTCAATGATTTCGAGGATATTTTAGTTTTGATCAAAAAAATTTTATTTCTTACGACTTTTCGAAAAATATGTTAATGCTATCTGAAAAATGAACATATAAGCTTTCCATCGAGCTCTTAGACGAAGAAGTCGGTCGAAGAATACAAGAGTAATTGGCAAAATAATATTCGGTGGTCAACACGTTTCCGTCCTACTGCCGATTCTTTTCGCAAAGTACTTTTCTAAATTCTAGTATTTAATGGGAAAAAATTAAACGAATTTTTTCTCCATGTAAAGAAACTATTAATTCTGAATAAAATGTCGCCCATTTATGCAATTAAAAAAATTTAAATGTCTCTTATTAGATAAGGCATATTTTCGTCTGATAAGGTACTTCTTCTTCAATGATTTCGAGGATATTTTAGTTTTGATCAAAAAAATTTTATTTCTTACGACTTTTCGAAAAATATGTCAATGCTATCTGAAAGAGGAACAGATAAGCTTTACATCGAGCTCTTAGTCGAAGAATTCGATCGAAGGATGCAAGAGTTATTAGCAAAAAACTAATCGGTGGTCAACACGATTCCGTCCTACTGCAGATTCTTTTCGCAAGTACTTTTCTATTATTCTAGTATTTAATGGAAAAAATTAAACGAATTTTTTGTCCATGTAAAAAACTATTAATTCTGAATAAAATGCCGCCCATTTATGCAATTAAAAAAATCTAAATGTCTCTTTTTAGATAAGGCATATTTTAGTCTGATAAGGTACTTCTTCTTCAATGATTTCGAGGATATTTTAGTTTTGATCAAAAAAATTTTATTTCTTACGACTTTTCGTAAAATATGTTAGTGCTATCTGAAAAAGCAACAGATAAGCTTTCCATCGAGCTCTTAGTCGAAGAAGTCGATCGAAGGATGCAAGAGTTATTAGCAAAAAACTAATCGGTGGTCAACACGATTCCGTCCTACTGCCGATTCTTTTCGTAAGTACATTTCTATAATTCTAGTATTTAATGGAAAATATTAAACGAATTTTTTGTCCTTGTAAAAAACTCTAAATTCTGAATAAAATGCCGACCATTTCTAATATTAAAAGAATATAAATGTCTCTTATTAGATAAAGCATATTTTCGTCTGATAAGGTACTTCTTCTTCAATGAGTTCGAGGATATTTTAGTTTTGATCAAAAAAATTTTATTTCTTACGACTTTTCGTAAAATATGTTAATGCCATCTTAAAGAGGAACGGATAAGCTTTCCATCGAGCTTTTAGTCGATCGAAGGATGCAAGAGTTATTAGCAAAAAACTAATCGGTAGTCAATACGATTCCGTCCTACTGCCGATTCTTTTCGCAAGTACTTTTCTATAATTCTAGTATTTAATGGAAAAAATTAAACGAATTTTTCGTCCATGTAAAAAACTATTAGTTCTGAATAAAATGCCGCCCATTTATGCAATTAAAAAAATCTAAATGTCTCTTATTAGATAAGGCATATTTTAGTCTGATAAGGTACTTCTTCTTCAATGATTTCGAGGATATTTTAGTTTTGATCAAAAAAATTTTATTTCTTATGACTTTTCGTAAAATATGTTACTGCTATCTGAAAGAGGAACAGATAAGATTTCCATCGAGCTCTTAGTCGAAGAAATCGATCGAAGGATGCAAGAGTTATTAGCAAAAAACTAATCGGTGGTCAACACGATTCCGTTCTACTGCCGATTCTTTTCGCAAAGTACTTTTCTATAATTCTAGTATTTAATGGGAAAAAATTAAACGAATTTTTTGTCCATGTAAAAAACTATTAATTCTGAATAAAATACCGCCCATTTATCCAATTAAAAAAATTTAAATGTCTCTTATTAGATAAGGCATATTTTCGTCTGATAAGGTACTTCTTCTTTAATGATTTCGAGGATATTTTAGTCTTGATCAAAAAAAATTTATTTCTTACGACTTTTCGAAAAATATGTTAATGCTATCTGAAAGAGGAACAGATACGCTTTCCATCGAGCTTTTAGTCGAAGAAGTCGGTCGAAGGATGCAAGAGTTATTAGCAAAAAACTAATTGGTGGTCAACAGGATTCCCTCCTACTGCCAATTCTTTTCGCAAAGTACTTTTCTATAATTCTAGTATTTAATGGGAAAAAATTAAACGAATTTTTTGTCCATGTAAAAAACTATTAATTCTGAATAAAATGCCACCCATTTATCCAATTAAAAAAATTTAAATGTCTCTTATTAGATAAGGCATATTTTCGTCTGATAAGGTACTTCTTCTTTAATGATTTCGAGGATATTTTAGTCTTGATCAAAAAAATTTTATTTCTTACGACTTTTCGAAAAATATGTTAATGCTATCTGAAAGAGGAACAGATAAGCTTTCCATCGAGCTTTTAGTCGAAGAAGTCGGTCGAAGGATGCAAGAGTTATTAGCAAAAAAATAATTGGTGGTCAACACGTTTCCGTCCTACTGCCGATTCTTTTCGTAAGTACATTTCTATAATTCTAGTATTTAATGGAAAATATTAAACGAATTTTTTGTCCTTGTAAAAAACTCTAAATTCTGAATAAAATGCCGACCATTTCTAATATTAAAAGAATATAAATGTCTCTTATTAGATAAAGCATATTTTCGTCTGATAAGGTACTTCTTCTTTAATGATTTCGAGGATATTTTAGTCTTGATCAAAAAAATTTTATTTCTTACGACTTTTCGAAAAATATGTTAATGCTATCTGAAAGAGGAACAGATAAGCTTTCCATCGAGCTTTTAGTCGAAGAAGTCGGTCGAAGGATGCAAGAGTTATTAGCAAAAAACTAATTGGTGGTCAACAGGATTCCCTCCTACTGCCAATTCTTTTCGCAAAGTACTTTTCTATAATTCTAGTATTTAATGGGAAAAAATTAAACGAATTTTTTGTCCATGTAAAAAACTATTAATTCTGAATAAAATGTCGCCCATTTATGCAATTAAAAAAATTTAAATGTCTTTTATTAGATAAGGCATATTTTCGTCTGATAAGGTACTTCTTCTTCAATGATTTCGAGGATATTTTAGTTTTGATCAAAAAAATTTTATTTCTTACGACTTTTCGTAAAATATGTTAATGCTATCTGAAAGAGGAACAGATAAGCTTTCCATCGAGCTCTTAGTCGAAGAAGTCGATCGAAGGATGCAAGAGTTATTACCAAAAAACTAATCGGTGGTCAACACGATTCCGTCCTACTGCGGATTATTTTCGCAAGTACTTTTCTATAATTCTAATATTTAATGGAAAAAATTAAACGAATTTTTTGTCTATGTTAAAAACTATGAATTCTGAATAAAATGCCGCCCATTTATGCAATTAAAAAAATCTAAATGTCTCTTATTAGATATGGCATATTTTCGTATGATAAGGTACTTCTTCTTCAATGATTTCGAGGATATTTTAGTTTTGATCAAAAAAATTTTATTTCTTACGACTTTTCGAAAAAAATGTTAATGCTATCATTTCAACACGTCAACACGTTTCCGTCCTACTGCCGATTCTTTTCGCAAAGTACTTTTCTATAGTTCTAGTATTTAATGGGAAAAAATTAAACGAATTTTTTGTCCATGTAAAAAACTATTAATTCTGAATAAAATGCAGCCCATTTATGCAATTAAAATAATCTTAATGTCTCTTATTAGATAAGGCATATTTTCGTCTGATAAGGTATTTCTTCTTCAATTATTTCGAGGATATTTTAGTTTTGATCAAAAAAAATTTATTTCTTACGACTTTTCGAAAAATATGTAAATGCTATCTGAAAGAGGAACAGATAAGCTTTCCATCGAGCTCTTAGTCGAAGAAGTCGGTCGAAGGATGCAAGAGTTATTAGCAAAAAAATAATTGGTGGTCAACAAGATTCCGTCCTACTGCCGATTCTTTTCGCAAAGTACTTTTCTATAATTCTAGTATTTAATGGGAAAAAATTAAACGAATTTTTTGTCCATGTAAAAAACTATTAATTCTGAATAAAATGCCGCCCATTTATGCAATTAAAATAATCTTAATGCCTCTTATTAGATAAGGCATATTTTCGTCTGATAAGGTATTTCTTCTTAAATGATTACGAGGATATTTTAGTTTTGATCAAAAAAATTTTATTTCTTACGACTTTTCGAAAAAAAATGTTAATGCTATCTGAAAGAGAAACAGATAAGCTTTCCATCGAGCTTTTAGTCGAAGAAGTCGGTCGAAGGATGCAAGAGTTATTAGCAAAAAAATAATTGGTGGTCAACACGTTTCCGTCCTACTGCCGATTCTTTTCGCAAAGTACTTTTCTATAATTCTAGTATTTAATGGGAAAAAATTAAACGAATTTTTTGTCCATGTAAAAAACTATTAATTCTGAATAAAATGCCGCCCATTTATGCAATTAAAATAATCTTAATGCCTCTTATTAGATAAGGCATATTTTCGTCTGATAAGGTATTTCTTCTTCAATTATTTCGAGGATATTTTAGTTTTGATCAAAAAAAATTTATTTCTTACGACTTTTCGAAAAAAATGTTAGTGCTATCTGAAAGAGGAACAGATAAGCTTTCCATCGAGCTCTTAGTCGAAGAAGTCGATCGAAGGATGCAAGAGTTATTAGCAAAAAAATAATTGGTGGTCAACAAGATTCCGTCCTACTGCCGATTCTTTTCGCAAAGTACTTTTCTATAATTCTAGTATTTAATGGGAAAAAATTAAACGAATTTTTTCTCCATGTAAAGAAACTATTAATTCTGAATAAAATGCCGCCCATTTATGCAATTAAAATAATCTAAATGTCTCTTATTATATAAGGCATATTTTCGTCTGATAAGGTACTTCTTCTTCAATGATTTCGAGGATATTTTAGT
The DNA here is from genome assembly GCA_034638295.1 of Phortica okadai. NCBI lineage: Eukaryota > Metazoa > Arthropoda > Insecta > Diptera > Drosophilidae > Phortica > Phortica okadai. The sequence continues at coordinate 27,556,382 of CM067851.1, forward strand.
TTTGATCAAACAAATTTTATTTCTTATGACTTTTCGTAAAATATGTTAATGCTAGCTGAAAGAGGAACAGATAAGCTTTCCATCGAGCTCTTAGTCGAAGAAGTCGATCGAAGGATGCAAGAGTTATTAGCAAAAAACTAATCGGTAGTCAACACGATTCCGTCCTACTGCCGATTCTTTTCGCAAGTTCTTTTCTATAATTCTAGTATTTAATGGGAAAAAATTACACTTTTTGTCCATGTAAAAAACTATTAATTCTGAATAAAATGCCCCCCATTTATGCAATTAAAAAAATTTAAATGTCTCTTATTAGATAACGCATATTTTAGTCTGATAAGGTTCTTCTTCTTCAATGATTTCGAGGATATTTTAGTTTTGATAAAAAAAATTTTATTTCTTATGACTTTTCGTAAAATATGTTAATGCTATCTGAAAGAGGAACAGATAAGCTTTCCATCGAGCTCTTAGTCGAAGAAGTCGATCGAAGGATGCAAGAGTTATTAGCAAAAAACTAATCGGTGGTCAACACGATTCCGTTCTTCTGCCGATTCTTTTCGCAAAGTACTTTTCTATAATTCTAGTATTTAATGGGAAAAAATTAAACGAATTTTTTGTCCATGTAAAATACTATTAATTCTGAATAAAATGCCACCCATTTATGCAATAAAAAAAATCTAAATGTCTCTTATTAGATAAGGCATATTTCAGTCTGATAAGGTATTTCTTCTTCAATGATTTCGAGGATATTTTAGTTTTGATCAAACAAATTTTATTTCTTATGACTTTTCGTAAAATATGTTAGTGCTATCTGAAAGCGGAACAGATAAGCTTTCCATCGAGCTCTTAGTCGAAGAAGTCGATTGAAGGATGCAAGAGTTATTAGCAAAAAACTAATCGGTGGTCAACACGATTCCGTCCTTCTGCCGATTCATTTCGCAAAGTACTTTTCTATAATTCTAGTATTTAATGGGAAAAACTTAAACGAATTTTTTGTCCATGTAAAAAACTATTAATTCTGAATAAAATGCCACCCATTTATGCAATAAAAAAAATTTAAATGCTCTTATTAGATAAGGCATATTTCAGTCTGATAAGGTACTTCTTTTTCAATGATTTCGAGGATATTTTAGTTTTGATCAAAAAAATTTTATTTCTTACGACTTTTCGAAAAATATGTTAATGCTATTTGAAATAGGAACAGATAAGCTTTCCATCGAGCTCTTAGTCGAAGAAGTCGGTCGAAGGATGCAAGAGTTATTAGCAAAAACCCAATCGGTGGTCAACAGGATTCCGTCCTTCTGCCGATTCTTTTCGCAAAGTACTTTTCTATAATTCTAGTATTTAATGGGAAAAAATTAAACGAATTTTTTGTCCATGTAAAAAACTATTAATTCTGAATAAAATGCCGCCCATTTATGCAATTAAAAAAAATCTAAATATCTCTTATTAGATAAGGCATATTTCAGTCTGATAAGGTACTTCTTCTTCAATGATTTCGAGGATATTTTAGTTTTGATCAAAAAAATTTTATTTCTTACGACTTTTCGAAAAATATGTTAATGCTATTTGAAATAGGAACAGATAAGCTTTCCATCGAGCTCTTAGTCGAAGAAGTCGGTCGAAGGATGCAAGAGTTATTAGCAAAAAACTAATTGGTGGTCAACAGGATTCCGACCTACTGCCGATTCTTTTCGCAAAGTACTTTTCTATAATTCTAGTATTTAATGGGAAAAAATTAAACGAATTTTTTCTCCATGTAAAAAACTAATAATTCTGAATAAAATGCCGCCCATTTATGCAATTATTTTCGCAAGTACTTTTCTATAATTCTAGTATTTAATGGGAAAAAATTAAACGAATTTTTTGTCCATGTAAAAAACTATTAATTCTGAATATAATGCCACCCATTTATGCAATTAAAAAAATTTAAATGTCTCTTATTAGATAAGGCATATTTCAGTCTGATAAGGTACTTCTTCTTCAATGATATCGAGGATATTTTAGTTTTGATCAAAAAAATTTTATTTCTTACGACTTTTCGAAAAATATGTTAATGCTATTTGAAATAGGAACATAGCTTTCCATCGAGCTCTTAGTCGAAGAAGTCGGTCGAAGGATGCAAGAGTTATAAGCAAAAAAATAATTGGTGGTCAACAAGATTCCGTCCTACTGCCGATTCTTTTCGCAAAGTACTTTTCTATAATTCTAGTATTTAATGGGAAAAAATTAAACGAACTTTTTCTCCATGTAAAGAAACTATTAATTCTAAATAAAATGTCGCCCATTTATGTAATTAAAAAAATTTAAATGTCTCTTATTAGATAAGGCATATTTTCGTCTGATAAGGTACTTCTTCTTCAATGATTTCGAGGATATTTTAGTTTTTATCAAAAAAATTTTATTTCTTATGACTTTTCGTAAAATATGTTAAAGCTATCTGAAAGAGGAACAGATAAGCTTTCCATCGAGCTCTTAGTCGAAGAAGTCGATCGAAGGATGCAAGAGTTATAAGCAAAAAACTAATTGGTGGTCAACAGGATTCCGTCCTACTGCCGATTCTTTTCGCAAAGTACTTTTCTATAATTCTAATATTTAATGGAAAAAATTAAACGAATTTTTTGTCCATGTTAAAAACTATGAATTCTGAATAAAATGCCGCCCATTTATGCAATTAAAAAAATCTAAATGTCTCTTATTAGATATGGCATATTTTCGTATGATAAGGTACTTCTTCTTCAATGATTTCGAGGATATTTTAGTTTTGATCAAAAAAATTTTATTTCTTACGACTTTTCGAAAAAAATGTTAATGCTATCATTTCAACACGTCAACACGTTTCCGTCCTACTGCCGATTCTTTTCGCAAAGTACTTTTCTATAGTTCTAGTATTTAATGGGAAAAAATTAAACGAATTTTTTGTCCATGTAAAAAACTATTAATTCTGAATAAAATGCAGCCCATTTATGCAATTAAAATAATCTTAATGTCTCTTATTAGATAAGGCATATTTTCGTCTGATAAGGTATTTCTTCTTCAATTATTTCGAGGATATTTTAGTTTTGATCAAAAAAAATTTATTTCTTACGACTTTTCGAAAAATATGTAAATGCTATCTGAAAGAGGAACAGATAAGCTTTCCATCGAGCTCTTAGTCGAAGAAGTCGGTCGAAGGATGCAAGAGTTATTAGCAAAAAAATAATTGGTGGTCAACAAGATTCCGTCCTACTGCCGATTCTTTTCGCAAAGTACTTTTCTATAATTCTAGTATTTAATGGGAAAAAATTAAACGAATTTTTTCTCCATGTAAAGAAACTATTAATTCTGAATAAAATGCCGCCCATTTATGCAATTAAAATAATCTAAATGTCTCTTATTATATAAGGCATATTTTCGTCTGATAAGGTACTTCTTCTTAAATGATTACGAGGATATTTTAGTTTTGATCAAAAAAATTTTATTTCTTACGACTTTTCGAAAAAAAATGTTAATGCTATCTGAAAGAGAAACAGATAAGCTTTCCATCGAGCTTTTAGTCGAAGAAGTCGGTCGAAGGATGCAAGAGTTATTAGCAAAAAAATAATTGGTGGTCAACACGTTTCCGTCCTACTGCCGATTCTTTTCGCAAAGTACTTTTCTATAATTCTAGTATTTAATGGGAAAAAATTAAACGAATTTTTTGTCCATGTAAAAAACTATTAATTCTGAATAAAATGCCGCCCATTTATGCAATTAAAATAATCTTAATGCCTCTTATTAGATAAGGCATATTTTCGTCTGATAAGGTATTTCTTCTTCAATTATTTCGAGGATATTTTAGTTTTGATCAAAAAAAATTTATTTCTTACGACTTTTCGAAAAAAATGTTAGTGCTATCTGAAAGAGGAACAGATAAGCTTTCCATCGAGCTCTTAGTCGAAGAAGTCGATCGAAGGATGCAAGAGTTATTAGCAAAAAAATAATTGGTGGTCAACAAGATTCCGTCCTACTGCCGATTCTTTTCGCAAAGTACTTTTCTATAATTCTAGTATTTAATGGGAAAAAATTAAACGAATTTTTTCTCCATGTAAAGAAACTATTAATTCTGAATAAAATGCCGCCCATTTATGCAATTAAAATAATCTAAATGTCTCTTATTATATAAGGCATATTTTCGTCTGATAAGGTACTTCTTCTTCAATGATTTCGAGGATATTTTAGTTTTGATCAAACAAATTTTATTTCTTATGACTTTTCGTAAAATATGTTAATGCTAGCTGAAAGAGGAACAGATAAGCTTTCCATCGAGCTCTTAGTCGAAGAAGTCGATCGAAGGATGCAAGAGTTATTAGCAAAAAACTAATCGGTAGTCAACACGATTCCGTCCTACTGCCGATTCTTTTCGCAAGTTCTTTTCTATAATTCTAGTATTTAATGGGAAAAAATTACACTTTTTGTCCATGTAAAAAACTATTAATTCTGAATAAAATGCCCCCCATTTATGCAATTAAAAAAATTTAAATGTCTCTTATTAGATAACGCATATTTTAGTCTGATAAGGTTCTTCTTCTTCAATGATTTCGAGGATATTTTAGTTTTGATAAAAAAAATTTTATTTCTTATGACTTTTCGTAAAATATGTTAATGCTATCTGAAAGAGGAACAGATAAGCTTTCCATCGAGCTCTTAGTCGAAGAAGTCGATCGAAGGATGCAAGAGTTATTAGCAAAAAACTAATCGGTGGTCAACACGATTCCGTTCTTCTGCCGATTCTTTTCGCAAAGTACTTTTCTATAATTCTAGTATTTAATGGGAAAAAATTAAACGAATTTTTTGTCCATGTAAAAAACTATTAATTCTGAATAAAATGCCACCCATTTATGCAATAAAAAAAATCTAAATGTCTCTTATTAGATAAGGCATATTTCAGTCTGATAAGGTATTTCTTCTTCAATGATTTCGAGGATATTTTAGTTTTGATCAAACAAATTTTATTTCTTATGACTTTTCGTAAAATATGTTAGTGCTATCTGAAAGCGGAACAGATAAGCTTTCCATCGAGCTCTTAGTCGAAGAAGTCGATTGAAGGATGCAAGAGTTATTAGCAAAAAACTAATCGGTGGTCAACACGATTCCGTCCTTCTGCCGATTCATTTCGCAAAGTACTTTTCTATAATTCTAGTATTTAATGGGAAAAACTTAAACGAATTTTTTGTCCATGTAAAAAACTATTAATTCTGAATAAAATGCCACCCATTTATGCAATAAAAAAAATTTAAATGCTCTTATTAGATAAGGCATATTTCAGTCTGATAAGGTACTTCTTTTTCAATGATTTCTAGGATATTTTAGTTTTGATCAAAAAAATTTTATTTCTTACGACTTTTCGAAAAATATGTTAATGCTATTTGAAATAGGAACAGATAAGCTTTCCATCGAGCTCTTAGTCGAAGAAGTCGGTCGAAGGATGCAAGAGTTATTAGCAAAAACCCAATCGGTGGTCAACAGGATTCCGTCCTTCTGCCGATTCTTTTCGCAAAGTACTTTTCTATAATTCTAGTATTTAATGGGAAAAAATTAAACGAATTTTTTGTCCATGTAAAAAACTATTAATTCTGAATAAAATGCCGCCCATTTATGCAATTAAAAAAAATCTAAATATCTCTTATTAGATAAGGCATATTTCAGTCTGATAAGGTACTTCTTCTTCAATGATTTCGAGGATATTTTAGTTTTGATCAAAAAAATTTTATTTCTTACGACTTTTCGAAAAATATGTTAATGCTATTTGAAATAGGAACAGATAAGCTTTCCATCGAGCTCTTAGTCGAAGAAGTCGGTCGAAGGATGCAAGAGTTATTAGCAAAAAACTAATTGGTGGTCAACAGGATTCCGACCTACTGCCGATTCTTTTCGCAAAGTACTTTTCTATAATTCTAGTATTTAATGGGAAAAAATTAAACGAATTTTTTCTCCATGTAAAAAACTAATAATTCTGAATAAAATGCCGCCCATTTATGCAATTATTTTCGCAAGTACTTTTCTATAATTCTAGTATTTAATGGGAAAAAATTAAACGAATTTTTTGTCCATGTAAAAAACTATTAATTCTGAATATAATGCCACCCATTTATGCAATTAAAAAAATTTAAATGTCTCTTATTAGATAAGGCATATTTCAGTCTGATAAGGTACTTCTTCTTCAATGATATCGAGGATATTTTAGTTTTGATCAAAAAAATTTTATTTCTTACGACTTTTCGAAAAATATGTTAATGCTATTTGAAATAGGAACATAGCTTTCCATCGAGCTCTTAGTCGAAGAAGTCGGTCGAAGGATGCAAGAGTTATAAGCAAAAAAATAATTGGTGGTCAACAAGATTCCGTCCTACTGCCGATTCTTTTCGCAAAGTACTTTTCTATAATTCTAGTATTTAATGGGAAAAAATTAAACGAACTTTTTCTCCATGTAAAGAAACTATTAATTCTAAATAAAATGTCGCCCATTTATGTAATTAAAAAAATTTAAATGTCTCTTATTAGATAAGGCATATTTTCGTCTGATAAGGTACTTCTTCTTCAATGATTTCGAGGATATTTTAGTTTTTATCAAAAAAATTTTATTTCTTATGACTTTTCGTAAAATATGTTAATGCTATCTGAAAGAGGAACAGATAAGCTTTCCATCGAGCTCTTAGTCGAAGAAGTCGATCGAAGGATGCAAGAGTTATAAGCAAAAAACTAATTGGTGGTCAACAGGATTCCGTCCTACTGCCGATTCTTTTCGCAAAGTACTTTTCTATAATTCTAGTATTTAATGGGAAAAAATTAAACGAATTTTTTCTCCATGTAAAAAACTAATAATTCTGAATAAAATGCCGCCCATTTATGCAATTAAAAAAAAATTTAAATGTCTCTTTTTAGATAAGGCATATTTTCGTCTGATAAGGTACTTCTTCTTCAATGATTTCGAGGATATTTTAGTTTTGATAAAAAAAATTTTATTTCTTATGACTTTTCGTAAAATATGTTAATGCTAGCTGAAAGAGGAACAGATAAGCTTTCCATCGAGCTCTTAGTCGAAGAAGTCGATCGAAGGATGCAAGAGTTATTAGCAAAAAACTAATCGGTAGTCAACACGATTCCGTCCTACTGCAGATTCTTTTCGCAAGTACCTTTCTATAATTCTAGTATTTAATGGGAAAAAATTAAACGAATTTTTTGTCCATGTAAAAAACTATTAATTCTGAATAAAATGCCACCCATTTATGCAATTAAAAAAATTTAAATGTCTCTTATTAGATAAGGCATATTTTCGTCTGATAAGGTACTTCTTCTTCAATGATTTCGAGGATATTTTAGTTTTGATCAAAAAAATTTTATTTCTTACGACTTTTCGAAAAATATGTTAATGCTATTTGAAATAGGAACATAGCTTTCCATCGAGCTCTTAGTCGAAGAAGTCGGTCGAAGGATGCAAGAGTTATAAGCAAAAAAATAATTGGTGGTCAACAAGATTCCGTCCTACTGCCGATTCTTTTCGCAAAGTACTTTTCTATAATTCTAGTATTTAATGGGAAAAAATTAAACGAACTTTTTCTCCATGTAAAGAAACTATTAATTCTAAATAAAATGTCGCCCATTTATGTAATTAAAAAAATTTAAATGTCTCTTATTAGATAAGGCATATTTTCGTCTGATAAGGTACTTCTTCTTCAATGATTTCGAGGATATTTTAGTTTTGATCAAAAAAATTTTATTTCTTATGACTTTTCGTAAAATATGTTAATGCTATCTGAAAGAGGAACAGATAAGCTTTCCATCGAGCTCTTAGTCGAAGAAGTCGATCGAAGGATGCAAGAGTTATAGGCAAAAAACTTATCGGTAGTCAACACGATGCCGTCCTACTGCCGATTCTTTTCGCAAGTACTTTTCTATAATTCTTGTATTTAATGGAAAAAATTAAACGAATTTTTTGTCCATGTAAAAAACTATTAATTCTGAATAAAATGCCGCCCATTTATGCAATTAAAAAAATCTAAATGTCTCTTATTAGATAAGGCATATTTTAGTCTGATAAGGTACTTCTTCTTCAATGATTTCGAGGATATTTTAGTTTTGATCAAAAAGATTTTATTTCTTATGACTTTTCGTAAAATATGTTAGTGCTATCTGAAAGAGGAACAGATAAGCTTTCCATCGAGCTCTTAGTCGAAGAAGTCGATTGAAGGATGCAAGAGTTATTAGCAAAAAACTAATCGGTGGTCAACACGATTCCGTCCTTCTGCCGATTCTTTTCGCAAAGTACTTTTCTATAATTCTAGTATTTAATGGGAAAAAATTAAACGAATTTTTTGTCCATATAAAAACCTATTAATTCTGAATAAAATGCCCCCCATTTATGCAATAAAAAAAATTTAAATGCTCTTATTAGATAAGGAATATTTTCGTCTGATAAGGTACTTCTTCTTTAATGATTTCGAGGATATTTTAGTTTTGATAAAAAAAATTTTATTTCTTACGACTTTTCGAAAAATATGTTAATGCCATTTGAAAGAGGAACAGATAAGCTTTCCATCGAGCTTTTAGTCGAAGAAGTCGGTCGAAGGATGCAAGAGTTATTAGCAAAAAACTAATTGGTGGTCAACAGGATTCCGTCCTACTGCCAATTCTTTTCGCAAAGTACTTTTCTATAATTCTAGTATTTAATGGGAAAAAATTAAACGAAATTTTTGTCCATGTAAAAAACTATTAATTCTGAATAAAATGCCACCCATTTATGCAATAACAAAAATTTAAATGCTCTTATTAGATAAGGCATATTTCAGTCTGATAAGGTACTTCTTCTTCAATGATTTCGAGGATATTTTAGTTTTGATCAAAAAAATTTTATTTCTTACGACTTTTCGAAAAATATGTTAATGCTATTTGAAATAGGAACAGATAAGCTTTCCATCGAGCTCTTAGTCGAAGAAGTCGGTCGAAGGATGCAAGAGTTATTAGCAAAAAACTAATTGGTGGTCAACAGGATTCCGTCCTACTGCCGATTCTTTTCGCAAAGTACTTTTCTATAATTCTAGTATTTAATGGGAAAAAATTAAACGAATTTTTTCTCCATGTAAAAAACTAATAATTCTGAATAAAATGCCGCCCATTTATGCAATTAAAAAAATTTAAAAGTCTCTTATTAGATAAGGCATATTTTAGTCTGATAAGGTACTTCTTCTTCAATGATTTCGAGGATATTTTAGTTTTGATCAAACAAATTTTATTTCTTATGACTTTTCGTAAAATATGTTAATGCTAGCTGAAAGAGGAACAGATAAGCTTTCCATCGAGCTCTTAGTCGAAGAAGTCGATCGAAGGATGCAAGAGTGATTAGCAAAAAACTAATCGGTAGTCAACACGATTCCGTCCTACTGCAGATTCTTTTCGCAAGTACTTTTCTATAATTCTAGTATTTAATGGGAAAAAATTAAACGAATTTTTTGTCCATGTAAAAAACTATTAATTCTGAATAAAATGCAACCCATTTATGCAATTAAAAAAATTTAAATGTCTCTTATTAGATAAGGCATATTTTCGTCTGATAAGGTACTTCTTCTTCAATGATTTCGAGGATATTTTAGTTTTGATAAAAAAAATTTTATTTCTTATGACTTTTCGTAAAATATGTTAATGCTATCTGAAAGAGGAACAGATAAGCTTTCCATCGAGCTCTTAGTCGAAGAAGTCGATCGAAGGATGCAAGAGTTATAAGCAAAAAACTAATCGGTAGTCAACACGATGCCGTCCTACTGCCGATTCTTTTCGCAAGTACTTTTCTATAATTCTAGTATTTAATGGAAAAAATTAAACGAATTTTTTGTCCATGTAAAAAACTATTAATTCTGAATAAAATGCCGCCCATTTATGCAATTAAAAAAATCTAAATGTCTCTTATTACATAAGGCATATTTTAGTCTGATAAGGTACTTTTTCTTCAATGATTTCGAGGATATTTTAGTTTTGATCAAAAAGATTTTATTTCTTATGACTTTTCGTAAAATATGTTAATGCTATCTGAAAGAGGAACAGATAAGCTTTCCATCGAGCTCTTAGTTGAAGAAGTCGATCGAAGGATGCAAGAGTTATTAGCAAAAAACTAATCGGTGGTCAACACGATTCCGTCCTTCTGCCGATTCTTTTCGCAAAGTACTTTTCTATAATTCTAGTATTTAATGGGAAAAAATTAAACGAATTTTTTGTCCATATAAAAAACTATTAATTCTGAATAAAATGCCCCCCATTTATGCAATAAAAAAAATTTAAATGCTCTTATTAGATAAGGCATATTTTCGTCTGATAAGGTACTTCTTCTTTAATGATTTCGAGGATATTTTAGTTTTGATAAAAAAAATTTTATTTCTTACGACTTTTCGAAAAATATGTTAATGCCATTTGAAAGAGGAACAAATAAGCTTTCCATCGAGCTTTTAGTCGAAGAAGTCGGTCGAAGGATGCAAGAGTTATTAGCAAAAAACTAATTGGTGGTCAACAGGATTCCCTCCTACTGCCAATTCTTTTCGCAAAGTACTTTTCTATAATTCTAGTATTTAATGGGAAAAAATTAAACGAATTTTTTGTCCATGTAAAAAACTATTAATTCTGAATAAAATGCCACCCATTTATGCAATAAAAAAATCTAAATGTCTCTTATTAGATAAGGCATATTTTAGTCTGATAAGGTACTTCTTCTTCAATGATTTCGAGGATATTTTAGTTTTGATCAAAAAGATTTTATTTCTTATGAATTTTCGTAAAATATGTTAGTGCTATCTGAAAGAGGAACAGATAAGCATTCCATCGAGCTCTTAGTCGAAGAAGTCGATCGAAGGATGCAAGAGTTATTAGCAAAAAACTAATCGGTGGTCAACACGATTCCGTCCTTTTGCCGATTCTTTTCGCAAAGTACTTTTCTATAATTCTAGTATTTAATGGGAAAAAATTAAACGAATTTTTTGTCCATGTAAAAAACTATTAATTCTGAATAAAATGCCACCAATTTATGCAATAAATAAAATTTAAATGCTCTTATTAGATAAGGCATATTTTCGTCTGATAAGGTACTTCTTCTTTAATGATTTCGAGGATATTTTAGTTTTGATAAAAAAAATTTTATTTCTTACGACTTTTCGAAAACTATGTTAATGCCATTTGAAAGAGGAACAGATAAGCTTTCCATCGAGCTTTTAGTCGAAGAAGTCGATCGAAGGATGCAAGAGTTATTAGCAAAAAACTAATCGGTGGTCAACACGATTCCGTCCTTCTGCCGATTCTTTTCGCAAAGTACTTTTCTATAATTCTAGTATTTAATGGGAAAAAATTAAACGAATTTTTTGTCCATGTAAAAAACTATTAATTCTGAATAAAATGCCACCCATTTATGCAATAAAAAAAATCTAAATGTCTCTTATTAGATAAGGCATATTTCAGTCTGATAAGGTACTTCTTCTTCAATGATTTCGAGGATATTTTAGTTTTGATCAAAAAGATTTTATTTCTTATGACTTTTCGTAAAATATGTTAATGCTATCTGAAAGAGGAACAGATAAGCTTTCCATCGAGCTCTTAGTTGAAGAAGTCGATCGAAGGATGCAAGAGTTATTAGCAAAAAACTAATCGGTGGTCAACACGATTCCGTCCTTCTGCCGATTCTTTTCGCAAAGTACTTTTCTATAATTCTAGTATTTAATGGGAAAAAATTAAACGAATTTTTTGTCCATATAAAAAACTATTAATTCTGAATAAAATGCCCCCCATTTATGCAATAAAAAAAATTTAAATGCTCTTTTTAGATAAGGCATATTTTCGTCTGATAAGGTACTTCTTCTTTAATGATTTCGAGGATATTTTAGTTTTGATAAAAAAAATTTTATTTCTTACGACTTTTCGAAAAATATGTTAATGCCATTTGAAAGAGGAACAAATAAGCTTTCCATCGAGCTTTTAGTCGAAGAAGTCGGTCGAAGGATGCAAGAGTTATTAGCAAAAAACTAATTGGTGGTCAACAGGATTCCCTCCTACTGCCAATTCTTTTCGCAAAGTACTTTTCTATAATTCTAGTATTTAATGGGAAAAAATTAAACGAATTTTTTGTCCATGTAAAAAACTATTAATTCTGAATAAAATGCCACCCATTTATGCAATAAAAAAATCTAAATGTCTCTTATTAGATAAGGCATATTTTAGTCTGATAAGGTACTTCTTCTTCAATGATTTCGAGGATATTTTAGTTTTGATCAAAAAGATTTTATTTCTTATGAATTTTCGTAAAATATGTTAGTGCTATCTGAAAGAGGAACAGATAAGCATTCCATCGAGCTCTTAGTCGAAGAAGTCGATCGAAGGATGCAAGAGTTATTAGCAAAAAACTAATCGGTGGTCAACACGATTCCGTCCTTTTGCCGATTCTTTTCGCAAAGTACTTTTCTATAATTCTAGTATTTAATGGGAAAAAATTAAACGAATTTTTTGTCCATGTAAAAAACTATTAATTCTGAATAAAATGCCACCAATTTATGCAATAAATAAAATTTAAATGCTCTTATTAGATAAGGCATATTTTCGTCTGATAAGGTACTTCTTCTTTAATGATTTCGAGGATATTTTAGTTTTGATAAAAAAAATTTTATTTCTTACGACTTTTCGTAAAATATGTTAATGCTATCTGAAAGAGGAACAGATAAGCTTTCCATCGAGCTCTTAGTTGAAGAAGTCGATCGAAGGATGCAAGAGTTATTAGCAAAAAACTAATCGGTGGTCAACACGATTCCGTCCTTCTGCCGATTCTTTTCGCAAAGTACTTTTCTATAATTCTAGTATTTAATGGGAAAAAATTAAACGAATTTTTTGTCCATATAAAAAACTATTAATTCTGAATAAAATGCCCCCCATTTATGCAATAAAAAAAATTTAAATGCTCTTTTTAGATAAGGCATATTTTCGTCTGATAAGGTACTTCTTCTTTAATGATTTCGAGGATATTTTAGTTTTGATAAAAAAAATTTTATTTTTTTCGACTTTTCGAAAAATATGTTAATGCCATTTGAAAGAGGAACAAATAAGCTTTCCATCGAGCTTTTAGTCGAAGAAGTCGGTCGAAGGATGCAAGAGTTATTAGCAAAAAACTAATTGGTGGTCAACAGGATTCCCTCCTACTGCCAATTCTTTTCGCAAAGTACTTTTCTATAATTCTAGTATTTAATGGGAAAAAATTAAACGAATTTTTTGTCCATGTAAAAAACTATTAATTCTGAATAAAATGCCACCCATTTATGCAATAAAAAAATCTAAATGTCTCTTATTAGATAAGGCATATTTTAGTCTGATAAGGTACTTCTTCTTCAATGATTTCGAGGATATTTTAGTTTTGATCAAAAAGATTTTATTTCTTATGAATTTTCGTAAAATATGTTAGTGCTATCTGAAAGAGGAACAGATAAGCATTCCATCGAGCTCTTAGTCGAAGAAGTCGATCGAAGGATGCAAGAGTTATTAGCAAAAAACTAATCGGTGGTCAACACGATTCCGTCCTTTTGCCGATTCTTTTCGCAAAGTACTTTTCTATAATTCTAGTATTTAATGGGAAAAAATTAAACGAATTTTTTGTCCATGTAAAAAACTATTAATTCTGAATAAAATGCCACCAATTTATGCAATAAATAAAATTTAAATGCTCTTATTAGATAAGGCATATTTTCGTCTGATAAGGTACTTCTTCTTTAATGATTTCGAGGATATTTTAGTTTTGATAAAAAAAATTTTATTTCTTACGACTTTTCGAAAACTATGTTAATGCCATTTGAAAGAGGAACAGATAAGCTTTCCATCGAGCTTTTAGTCGAAGAAGTCGATCGAAGGATGCAAGAGTTATTAGCAAAAAACTAATCGGTGGTCAACACGATTCCGTCCTTCTGCCGATTCTTTTCGCAAAGTACTTTTCCATAATTCTAGTATTTAATGGGAAAAAATTAAACGAATTTTTTGTCCATGTAAAAAACTATTAATTCTGAATAAAATGCCACCCATTTATGCAATAAAAAAAATCTAAATGTCTCTTATTAGATAAGGCATATTTCAGTCTGATAAGGTACTTCTTCTTCAATGATTTCGAGGATATTTTAGTTTTGATCAAAAAGATTTTATTTCTTATGACTTTTCGTAAAATATGTTAATGCTATCTGAAAGAGGAACAGATAAGCTTTCCATCGAGCTCTTAGTTGAAGAAGTCGATCGAAGGATGCAAGAGTTATTAGCAAAAAACTAATCGGTGGTCAACACGATTCCGTCCTTCTGCCGATTCTTTTCGCAAAGTACTTTTCTATAATTCTAGTATTTAATGGGAAAAAATTAAACGAATTTTTTGTCCATATAAAAAACTATTAATTCTGAATAAAATGCCCCCCATTTATGCAATAAAAAAAATTTAAATGCTCTTTTTAGACAAGGCATATTTTCGTCTGATAAGGTACTTCTTCTTTAATGATTTCGAGGATATTTTAGTTTTGATAAAAAAAATTTTATTTCTTACGACTTTTCGAAAAATATGTTAATGCCATTTGAAAGAGGAACAAATAAGCTTTCCATCGAGCTTTTAGTCGAAGAAGTCGGTCGAAGGATGCAAGAGTTATTAGCAAAAAACTAATTGGTGGTCAACAGGATTCCCTCCTACTGCCAATTCTTTTCGCAAAGTACTTTTCTATAATTCTAGTATTTAATGGGAAAAAATTAAACGAATTTTTTGTCCATGTAAAAAACTATTAATTCTGAATAAAATGCCACCCATTTATGCAATAAAAAAATCTAAATGTCTCTTATTAGATAAGGCATATTTTAGTCTGATAAGGTACTTCTTCTTCAATGATTTCGAGGATATTTTAGTTTTGATCAAAAAGATTTTATTTCTTATGAATTTTCGTAAAATATGTTAGTGCTATCTGAAAGAGGAACAGATAAGCATTCCATCGAGCTCTTAGTCGAAGAAGTCGATCGAAGGATGCAAGAGTTATTAGCAAAAAACTAATCGGTGGTCAACACGATTCCGTCCTTTTGCCGATTCTTTTCGCAAAGTACTTTTCTATAATTCTAGTATTTAATGGGAAAAAATTAAACGAATTTTTTGTCCATGTAAAAAACTATTAATTCTGAATAAAATGCCACCAATTTATGCAATAAATAAAATTTAAATGCTCTTATTAGATAAGGCATATTTTCGTCTGATAAGGTACTTCTTCTTTAATGATTTCGAGGATATTTTAGTTTTGATAAAAAAAATTTTATTTCTTACGACTTTTCGAAAACTATGTTAATGCCATTTGAAAGAGGAACAGATAAGCTTTCCATCGAGCTTTTAGTCGAAGAAGTCGATCGAAGGATGCAAGAGTTATTAGCAAAAAACTAATCGGTGGTCAACACGATTCCGTCCTTCTGCCGATTCTTTTCGCAAAGTACTTTTCTATAATTCTAGTATTTAATGGGAAAAAATTAAACGAATTTTTTGTCCATGTAAAAAACTATTAATTCTGAATAAAATGCCACCCATTTATGCAATAAAAAAAATCTAAATGTCTCTTATTAGATAAGGCATATTTCAGTCTGATAAGGTACTTCTTCTTCAATGATTTCGAGGATATTTTAGTTTTGATCAAAAAGATTTTATTTCTTATGACTTTTCGTAAAATATGTTAGTGCTATCTGAAAGAGGAATAGATAAGCTTTCCATCGAGCTCTTAGTCGAAGAAGTCGATCGAAGGATGCAAGAGTTATTAGCAAAAAACTAATCGGTGGTCAACACGATTCCGTCCTTCTGCCGATTCTTTTCGCAAAGTACTTTTCTATAATTCTAGTATTTAATGGGAAAAAATTAAACGAATTTTTTGTCCATGTAAAAAACAATTAATTCTGAATAAAATGCCACCCATTTATGCAATAAAAAAAATTTAAATGCTCTTATTCGATAAGGCATATTTTCGTCTGATAAGGTACTTCTTCTTCAATGATTTCGAGGATATTTTAGTTTTGATCAAAAAAATTTTATTTCTTACGACTTTTCGAAAAATATGTTAATGCTATTTGAAATAGGAACAGATAAGCTTTCCATCGAGCTCTTAGTCGAAGAAGTCGGTCGAAGGATGCAAGAGTTATTAGCAAAAAACTAATTGGTGGTCAACACGATGCCGTCCTACTGCCGATTCTTTTCGCAAGTACTTTTCTATAATTCTAGTATTTAATGGAAAAAATTAAACGAATTTTTTGTCCATGTAAAAAACTATTAATTCTGAATAAAATGCAGCCCATTTATGCAATTAAAAAAATCTAAATGTCTCTTATTACATAAGGCATATTTTAGTCTGATAAGGTACTTTTTCTTCAATGATTTCGAGAATATTTTAGTTTTGATCAAAAAGATTTTATTTCTTATGACTTTTCGTAAAATATGTTAATGCTATCTGAAAGAGGAACAGATAAGCTTTCCATCGAGCTCTTAGTTGAAGAAGTCGATCGAAGGATGCAAGAGTTATTAGCAAAAAACTAATCGGTGGTCAACACGATTCCGTCCTTCTGCCGATTCTTTTCGCAAAGTACTTTTCTATAATTCTAGTATTTAATGGGAAAAAATTAAACGAATTTTTTGTCCATATAAAAAACTATTAATTCTGAATAAAATGCCCCCCATTTATGCAATAAAAAAAATTTAAATTCTCTTATTAGATAAGGCATATTTTCGTCTGATAAGGTACTTCTTCTTTAATGATTTCGAGGATATTTTAGTTTTGATAAAAAAAATTTTATTTCTTACGACTTTTCGAAAAATATGTTAATGCCATTTGAAAGAGGAACAAATAAGCTTTCCATCGAGCTTTTAGTCGAAGAAGTCGGTCGAAGGATGCAAGAGTTATTAGCAAAAAACTAATTGGTGGTCAACAGGATTCCCTCCTACTGCCAATTCTTTTCGCAAAGTACTTTTCTATAATTCTAGTATTTAATGGGAAAAAATTAAACGAATTTTTTGTCCATGTAAAAAACTATTAATTCTGAATAAAATGCCACCCATTTATGCAATAAAAAAATCTAAATGTCTCTTATTAGATAAGGCATATTTTAGTCTGATAAGGTACTTCTTCTTCAATGATTTCGAGGATATTTTAGTTTTGATCAAAAAGATTTTATTTCTTATGACTTTTCGTAAAATATGTTAGTGCTATCTGAAAGAGGAACAGATAAGCATTCCATCGAGCTCTTAGTCGAAGAAGTCGATCGAAGGATGCAAGAGTTATTAGCAAAAAACTAATCGGTGGTCAACACGATTCCGTCCTTTTGCCGATTCTTTTCGCAAAGTACTTTTCTATAATTCTAGTATTTAATGGGAAAAAATTAAACGAATTTTTTGTCCATGTAAAAAACTATTAATTCTCAATAAAATGCCACCAATTTATGCAATAAATAAAATTTAAATGCTCTTATTAGATAAGGCATATTTTCGTCTGATAAGGTACTTCTTCTTTAATGATTTCGAGGATATTTTAGTTTTGATAAAAAAAATTTTATTTCTTACGACTTTTCGAAAAATATGTTAATGCCATTTGAAAGAGGAACAGATAAGCATTCCATCGAGCTCTTAGTCGAAGAAGTCGATCGAAGGATGCAAGAGTTATTAGCAAAAAACTAATCGGTGGTCAACACGATTCCGTCCTTTTGCCGATTCTTTTCGCAAAGTACTTTTCTATAATTCTAGTATTTAATGGGAAAAAATTAAATGAATTTTTTGTCCATGTAAAAAACAATTAATTCTGAATAAAATGCCACCCATTTATGCAATAAAAAAAATTTAAATACTCTTATTCGATAAGGCATATTTTCGTCTGATAAGGTACTTCTTCTTTAATGATTTCGAGGATATTTTAGTTTTGATCAAAAAAATTTTATTTCTTACGACTTTTCGAAAAATATGTTAATGCTATTTGAAATAGGAACAGATAAGCTTTCCATCGAGCTCTTAGTCGAAGAAGTCGGTCGAAGGATGCAAGAGTTATTAGCAAAAAACTAATTGGTGGTCAACACGATGCCGTCCTACTGCCGATTCTTTTCGCAAGTACTTTTCTATAATTCTAGTATTTAATGGAAAAAATTAAACGAATTTTTTGTCCATGTAAAAAACTATTAATTCTGAATAAAATGCCGCCCATTTATGCAATTAAAAAAATCTAAATGTCTCTTATTACATAAGGCATATTTTAGTCTGATAAGGTACTTTTTCTTCAATGATTTCGAGGATATTTTAGTTTTGATCAAAAAGATTTTATTTCTTATGACTTTTCGTAAAATATGTTAATGCTATCTGAAAGAGGAACAGATAAGCTTTCCATCGAGCTCTTAGTTGAAGAAGTCGATCGAAGGATGCAAGAGTTATTAGCAAAAAACTAATCGGTGGTCAACACGATTCCGTCCTTCTGCCGATTCTTTTCGCAAAGTACTTTTCTATAATTCTAGTATTTAATGGGAAAAAATTAAACGAATTTTTTGTCCACATAAAAAACTATTAATTCTGAATAAAATGCCCCCCATTTATGCAATAAAAAAAATTTAAATGCTCTTATTAGATAAGGCATATTTTCGTCTGATAAGGTACTTCTTCTTTAATGATTTCGAGGATATTTTAGTTTTGATAAAAAAAATTTTATTTCTTACGACTTTTCGAAAAATATGTTGATGCCATTTGAAAGAGGAACAAATAAGCTTTCCATCGAGCTTTTAGTCGAAGAAGTCGGTCGAAGGATGCAAGAGTTATTAGCAAAAAACTAATCGGTGGTCAACAGGATTCCCTCCTACTGCCAATTCTTTTCGCAAAGTACTTTTCTATAATTCTAGTATTTAATGGGAAAAAATTAAACGAATTTTTTGTCCATGTAAAAAACTATTAATTCTGAATAAAATGCCACCCATTTATGCAATAAAAAAATCTAAATGTCTCTTATTAGATAAGGCATATTTTAGTCTGATAAGGTACTTCTTCTTCAATGATTTCGAGGATATTTTAGTTTTGATCAAAAAGATTTTATTTCTTATGACTTTTCGTAAAATATGTTAGTGCTATCTGAAAGAGGAACAGATAAGCATTCCATCGAGCTCTTAGTCGAAGAAGTCGATCGAAGGATGCAAGAGTTATTAGCAAAAAACTAATCGGTGGTCAACACGATTCGGTCCTTTTGCCGATTCTTTTTGCAAAGTACTTTTCTATAATTCTAGTATTTAATGGGAAAAAATTAAACGAATTTTTTGTCCATGTAAAAAACTATTAATTCTGAATAAAATGCCACCAATTTATGCAATAAATAAAATTTAAATGCTCTTATTAGATAAGGCATATTTTCGTCTGATAAGGTACTTCTTCTTTAATGATTTCGAGGATATTTTAGTTTTGATAAAAAAAAATTTATTTCTTACGACTTTTCGAAAAATATGTTAATGCCATTTGAAAGAGGAACAGATAAGCTTTCCATCGAGCTTTTAGTCGAAGAAGTCGATCGAAGGATGCAAGAGTTATTAGCAAAAAACTAATCGGTGGTCAACACGATTCCGTCCTTCTGCCGATTCTTTTCGCAAAGTACTTTTCTATAATTCTAGTATTTAATGGGAAAAAATTAAACGAATTTTTTCTCCATGTAAAAAACTATTAATTCTGAATAAAATGCCACCCATTTATGCAATAAAAAAAATTTAAATGTCTCTTATTAGATAAGGCATATTTCAGTCTGATAAGGTACTTCTTCTTCAATGATTTCGAGGATATTTTAGTTTTGATCAAAAAGATTTTATTTCTTATGACTTTTCGTAAAATATGTTAGTGCTATCTGAAAGAGGAACAAATAAGCTTTCCATCGAGCTCTTAGTCGAAGAAGTCGGTCGAAGGATGCAAGAGTTATTAGCAAAAAACTAATTGGTGGTCAACACGATGCCGTCCTACTGCCGATTCTTTTCGCAAGTACTTTTCTATAATTCTAGTATTTAATGGAAAAAATTAAACGAATTTTTTGTCCATGTAAAAAACTATTAATTCTGAATAAAATGCCGCCCATTTATGCAATTAAAAAAATCTAAATGTCTCTTATTACATAAGGCATATTTTAGTCTGATAAGGTACTTTTTCTTCAATGATTTCGAGGATATTTTAGTTTTGATCAAAAAGATTTTATTTCTTATGACTTTTCGTAAAATATGTTAATGCTATCTGAAAGAGGAACAGATAAGCTTTCCATCGAGCTCTTAGTTGAAGAAGTCGATCGAAGGATGCAAGAGTTATTAGCAAAAAACTAATCGGTGGTCAACACGATTCCGTCCTTCTGCCGATTCTTTTCGCAAAGTACTTTTCTATAATTCTAGTATTTAATGGGAAAAAATTAAACGAATTTTTTGTCCACATAAAAAACTATTAATTCTGAATAAAATGCCCCCCATTTATGCAATAAAAAAAATTTAAATGCTCTTATTAGATAAGGCATATTTTCGTCTGATAAGGTACTTCTTCTTTAATGATTTCGAGGATATTTTAGTTTTGATAAAAAAAATTTTATTTCTTACGACTTTTCGAAAAATATGTTGATGCCATTTGAAAGAGGAACAAATAAGCTTTCCATCGAGCTTTTAGTCGAAGAAGTCGGTCGAAGGATGCAAGAGTTATTAGCAAAAAACTAATCGGTGGTCAACAGGATTCCCTCCTACTGCCAATTCTTTTCGCAAAGTACTTTTCTATAATTCTAGTATTTAATGGGAAAAAATTAAACGAATTTTTTGTCCATGTAAAAAACTATTAATTCTGAATAAAATGCCACCCATTTATGCAATAAAAAAATCTAAATGTCTCTTATTAGATAAGGCATATTTTAGTCTGATAAGGTACTTCTTCTTCAATGATTTCGAGGATATTTTAGTTTTGATCAAAAAGATTTTATTTCTTATGACTTTTCGTAAAATATGTTAGTGCTATCTGAAAGAGGAACAGATAAGCATTCCATCGAGCTCTTAGTCGAAGAAGTCGATCGAAGGATGCAAGAGTTATTAGCAAAAAACTAATCGGTGGTCAACACGATTCGGTCCTTTTGCCGATTCTTTTTGCAAAGTACTTTTCTATAATTCTAGTATTTAATGGGAAAAAATTAAACGAATTTTTTGTTCATGTAAAAAACTATTAATTCTGAATAAAATGCCACCAATTTATGCAATAAATAAAATTTAAATGCTCTTATTAGATAAGGCATATTTTCGTCTGATAAGGTACTTCTTCTTTAATGATTTCGAGGATATTTTAGTTTTGATAAAAAAAATTTTATTTCTTACGACTTTTCGAAAAATATGTTAATGCCATTTGAAAGAGGAACAGATAAGCTTTCCATCGAGCTTTTAGTCGAAGAAGTCGATCGAAGGATGCAAGAGTTATTAGCAAAAAACTAATCGGTGGTCAACACGATTCCGTCCTTCTGCCGATTCTTTTCGCAAAGTACTTTTCTATAATTCTAGTATTTAATGGGAAAAAATTAAACGAATTTTTTGTCCATATAAAAAACTATTAATTCTGAATAAAATGCCCCCCATTTATGCAATAAAAAAAATTTAAATGCTCTTATTAGATAAGGCATATTTTCGTCTGATAAGGTACTTCTTCTTTAATGATTTCGAGGATATTTTAGTTTTGATAAAAAAAATTTTATTTCTTACGACTTTTCGAAAAATATGTTAATGCCATTTGAAAGAGGAACAAATAAGCTTTCCATCGAGCTTTTAGTCGAAGAAGTCGGTCGAAGGATGCAAGAGTTATTAGCAAAAAACTAATTGGTGGTCAACAGGATTCCCTCCTACTGCCAATTCTTTTCGCAAAGTACTTTTCTATAATTCTAGTATTTAATGGGAAAAAATTAAACGAATTTTTTGTCCATGTAAAAAACTATTAATTCTGAATAAAATGCCACCCATTTATGCAATAAAAAAATCTAAATGTCTCTTATTAGATAAGGCATATTTTAGTCTGATAAGGTACTTCTTCTTCAATGATTTCGAGGATATTTTAGTTTTGATCAAAAAGATTTTATTTCTTATGACTTTTCGTAAAATATGTTAGTGCTATCTGAAAGAGGAACAGATAAGCATTCCATCGAGCTCTTAGTCGAAGAAGTCGATCGAAGGATGCAAGAGTTATTAGCAAAAAACTAATCGGTGGTCAACACGATTCCGTCCTTTTGCCGATTCTTTTCGCAAAGTACTTTTCTATAATTCTAGTATTTAATGGGAAAAAATTAAACGAATTTTTTGTCCATGTAAAAAACTATTAATTCTCAATAAAATGCCACCAATTTATGCAATAAATAAAATTTAAATGCTCTTATTAGATAAGGCATATTTTCGTCTGATAAGGTACTTCTTCTTTAATGATTTCGAGGATATTTTAGTTTTGATAAAAAAAATTTTATTTCTTACGACTTTTCGAAAAATATGTTAATGCCATTTGAAAGAGGAACAGATAAGCATTCCATCGAGCTCTTAGTCGAAGAAGTCGATCGAAGGATGCAAGAGTTATTAGCAAAAAACTAATCGGTGGTCAACACGATTCCGTCCTTTTGCCGATTCTTTTCGCAAAGTACTTTTCTATAATTCTAGTATTTAATGGGAAAAAATTAAATGAATTTTTTGTCCATGTAAAAAACAATTAATTCTGAATAAAATGCCACCCATTTATGCAATAAAAAAAATTTAAATACTCTTATTCGATAAGGCATATTTTCGTCTGATAAGGTACTTCTTCTTCAATGATTTCGAGGATATTTTAGTTTTGATCAAAAAAATTTTATTTCTTACGACTTTTCGAAAAATATGTTAATGCTATTTGAAATAGGAACAGATAAGCTTTCCATCGAGCTCTTAGTCGAAGAAGTCGGTCGAAGGATGCAAGAGTTATTAGCAAAAAACTAATTGGTGGTCAACACGATGCCGTCCTACTGCCGATTCTTTTCGCAAGTACTTTTCTATAATTCTAGTATTTAATGGAAAAAATTAAACGAATTTTTTGTCCATGTAAAAAACTATTAATTCTGAATAAAATGCCGCCCATTTATGCAATTAAAAAAATCTAAATGTCTCTTATTACATAAGGCATATTTTAGTCTGATAAGGTACTTTTTCTTCAATGATTTCGAGGATATTTTAGTTTTGATCAAAAAGATTTTATTTCTTATGACTTTTCGTAAAATATGTTAATGCTATCTGAAAGAGGAACAGATAAGCTTTCCATCGAGCTCTTAGTTGAAGAAGTCGATCGAAGGATGCAAGAGTTATTAGCAAAAAACTAATCGGTGGTCAACACGATTCCGTCCTTCTGCCGATTCTTTTCGCAAAGTACTTTTCTATAATTCTAGTATTTAATGGGAAAAAATTAAACGAATTTTTTGTCCACATAAAAAACTATTAATTCTGAATAAAATGCCCCCCATTTATGTAATAAAAAAAATTTAAATGCTCTTATTAGATAAGGCATATTTTCGTCTGATAAGGTACTTCTTCTTTAATGATTTCGAGGATATTTTAGTTTTGATAAAAAAAATTTTATTTCTTACGACTTTTCGAAAAATATGTTGATGCCATTTGAAAGAGGAACAAATAAGCTTTCCATCGAGCTTTTAGTCGAAGAAGTCGGTCGAAGGATGCAAGAGTTATTAGCAAAAAACTAATCGGTGGTCAACAGGATTCCCTCCTACTGCCAATTCTTTTCGCAAAGTACTTTTCTATAATTCTAGTATTTAATGGGAAAAAATTAAACGAATTTTTTGTCCATGTAAAAAACTATTAATTCTGAATAAAATGCCACCCATTTATGCAATAAAAAAATCTAAATGTCTCTTATTAGATAAGGCATATTTTAGTCTGATAAGGTACTTCTTCTTCAATGATTTCGAGGATATTTTAGTTTTGATCAAAAAGATTTTATTTCTTATGACTTTTCGTAAAATATGTTAGTGCTATCTGAAAGAGGAACAGATAAGCATTCCATCGAGCTCTTAGTCGAAGAAGTCGATCGAAGGATGCAAGAGTTATTAGCAAAAAACTAATCGGTGGTCAACACGATTCGGTCCTTTTGCCGATTCTTTTTGCAAAGTACTTTTCTATAATTCTAGTATTTAATGGGAAAAAATTAAACGAATTTTTTGTCCATGTAAAAAACTATTAATTCTGAATAAAATGCCACCAATTTATGCAATAAATAAAATTTAAATGCTCTTATTAGATAAGGCATATTTTCGTCTGATAAGGTACTTCTTCTTTAATGATTTCGAGGATATTTTAGTTTTGATAAAAAAAATTTTATTTCTTACGACTTTTCGAAAAATATGTTAATGCCATTTGAAAGAGGAACAGATAAGCTTTCCATCGAGCTTTTAGTCGAAGAAGTCGATCGAAGGATGCAAGAGTTATTAGCAAAAAACTAATCGGTGGTCAACACGATTCCGTCCTTCTGCCGATTCTTTTCGCAAAGTACTTTTCTATAATTCTAGTATTTAATGGGAAAAAATTAAACGAATTTTTTCTCCATGTAAAAAACTATTAATTCTGAATAAAATGCCACCCATTTATGCAATAAAAAAAATCTAAATGTCTCTTATTAGATAAGGCATATTTCAGTCTGATAAGGTACTTCTTCTTCAATGATTTCGAGGATATTTTAGTTTTGATCAAAAAGATTTTATTTCTTATGACTTTTCGTAAAATATGTTAGTGCTATCTGAAAGAGGAACAGATAAGCTTTCCATCGAGCTCTTAGTCGAAGAAGTCGATCGAAGGATGCAAGAGTTATTAGCAAAAAACTAATCGGTGGTCAACACGATTCCGTCCTTCTGCCGATTCTTTTCGCAAAGTACTTTTCTATAATTCTAGTATTTAATGGGAAAAAATTAAACGAATTTTTTGTCCATGTAAAAAACTAATAATTCTGAATAAAATGCCGCCCATTTATGCAATTAAAAAAATTTAAATGTCTCTTATTAGATACGGCATATTTTCGTCTGATAAGGTACTTCTTCTTCAATGATTTCGAGGATATTTTAGTTTTGATCAAAAAATTTTAATTTCTTACAACTTTTCGTAAAATATGTTAATGCTAGCTGAAAGAGGAACAGATAAGCTTTCCATCGAGCTCTTAGTCGAAGAAGTCGATCGAAGGATGCAAGAGTTATTAGAAAAAAACTAATCGGTAGTCAACACGATTTCGTCCTACTGCAGATTCTTTTCGCAAGTACTTTTCTATAATTCTAGTATTTAATGGGAAAAAATTAAACGAATTTTTTGTCCATGTAAAAAACTATTAATTCTGAATAAAATGCCGCCCATTTATGCAATTAAAAAAATTTAAATGTCTCTTATTAGATAAGGCATATTTTCGTCTGATAAGGTACTTCTTCTTCAATGATTTCGAGGATATTTTAGTTTTGATAAAAAAAAATTTATTTCTTATGACTTTTCGTAAAATATGTTAATGCTATCTGAAAGAGGAACAGATAAGCTTTCCATCGAGCTCTAAGTCGAAGAAGTCGATCGAAGGATGCAAGAGTTATTAGCAAAAAACTAATCGGTAGTCAACACGATGCCATCCTACTGCCGATTCTTTTCGCAAGTACTTTTCTATAATTCTAGTATTTAATGGAAAAACTTAAACGAATTTTTTGTCCATGTAAAAAACTATTAATTCTGAATAAAATGCCGCCCATTTATGCAATTAAAAAAATCTAAATGTCTCTTATTAGATAAGGCATATTTTAGTCTGATAAGGTACTTCTTCTTCAATGATTTCGAGGATATTTTAGTTTTGATCAAAAAGATTTTATTTCTTATGACTTTTCGTAAAATATGTTAGTGCTATCTGAAAGAGGAACAGATAAGCTTTCCATCGAGCTTTTAGTCGGAGAAGTCGATCGAAGGATGCAAGAGTTATTAGCAAAAAACTAATCGGTGGTCAACACGATTCCGTCCTTCTGCCGATTCTTTTCGCAAAGTACTTTTCTATAATTCTAGTATTTAATGGGAAAAAATTAAACGAATTTTTTGTCCATGTAAAAAACTATTAATTCTGAATAAAATGCCACCCATTTATGCAATAAAAAAAATCTAAATGTCTCTTAATAGAAAAGGCATATTTTCGTCTGATAAGGTACTTCTTCTTTAATGATTTCGAGGATATTTTAGTTTTGATAAAAAAAAAATTTTTTCTTACGACTTTTCGAAAAATATGTTAATGCCATTTGAAAGAGGAACAGATAAGCTTTCCATCGAGCTTTTAGTCGAAGAAGTCGATCGAAGGATGCAAGAGTTATTAGCAAAAAACTAATCGGTGGTCAACACGATTCCGTCCTTCTGCCGATTCTTTTCGCAAAGTACTTTTCTATAATTCTAGTATTTAATGGGCAAAAATTAAACGAATTTTTTGTCCATGTAAAAAACTATTAATTCTGAATAAAATGCCACCCATTTATGCAATAAAAAAAATCTAAATGTCTCTTATAAGATAAGGCATATTTCAGTCTGATAAGGTACTTCTTCTTCAATGATTTCGAGGATATTTTAGTTTTGATCAAAAAGATTTTATTTCTTATGACTTTTCGTAAAATATGTTAGTGCTATCTGAAAGAGGAACAGATAAGCTTTCCATCGAGCTCTTAGTCGAAGAAGTCGATCGAAGGATGCAAGAGTTATTAGCAAAAAACTAATCGGTGGTCAACACGATTCCGTCCTTCTGCCGATTCTTTTCGCAAGGTACTTTTCTATAATTCTAGTATTTAATGGGAAAAAATTAAACGAATTTTTTGTCCATGTAAAAAACTTATAATTCTGAATAAAATGCCGCCCATTTATGCAATTAAAAAAATTTAAATGTCTCTTATTAGATACGGCATATTTTCGTCTGATAAGGTACTTCTTCTTCAATGATTTCGAGGATATTTTAGTTTTGATCAAACAAATTTTATTTCTTATAACTTTTCGTAAAATATGTTAATGCTAGCTGAAAGAGGAACAGATAAGCTTTCCATCGAGCTCTTAGTCGAAGAAGTCGATCGAAGGATGCAAGAGTTATTAGCAAAAAACTAATCGGTAGTCAACACGATTCCGTCCTACTGCAGATTCTTTTCGCAAGTACTTTTCTATAATTCTAGTGTTTAATGGGAAAAAATTAAACGAATTTTTTGTCCATGTAAAAAACTATTAATTCTGAATAAAATGCAGCCCATTTATGCAACTAAAAAATTTTAAATGTCTCTTATTAGATAAGGCATATTTTAGTCTGATAAGGTACTTCTTCTTCAATGATTTCGAGGATATTTTAGTTTTGATCAAAAAGATTTTATTTCTTATGACTTTTCGTAAAATATGTTAATGCTATCTGAAAGAGGAACAGATAAGCTTTCCATCGAGCTCTTAGTCGAAGAAGTCAATCGAAGGATGCAACAGTTATCAGCAAAAAACTAATCGGTAATCAACACGATGCCGTCCTACTGCCGATTCTTTTCGCAAGTACTTTTCTATAATTCTAGTATTTAATGGAAAAAATTAAACGAATTTTTTGTCCATGTAAAAAACTATTAATTCTGAATAAAATGCCGCCCATTTATGCAACTAAAAAAATCTAAATGTCTCTTATTAGATGAGGCATATTTTAGTCTGATAAGGTACTTCTTCTTCAATGATTTCGAGGATATTTTAGTTTTGATCAAAAAGATTTTATTTCTTATGACTTTTCGTAAAATATGTTAATGCTATCTGAAAGAGGAACAGATAAGCTTTCCATCGAGCTCTTAGTCGAAGAAGTCGATCGAAGGATGCAAGAGTTATTAGCAAAAAACTAATCGGTAGTCAACACGATTCCGTCCTACTGCAGATTCTTTTCGCAAGTACTTTTCTATAATTCTAGTATTTAATGGGAAAAAATTAAACGAATTTTTTGTCCATGTAAAAAACTACTAATTCTGAATAAAATGCAGCCCATTTATGCAACTCAAAAAAATTTAAATGTCTCTTATTAGATAAGGCATATTTTAGTCTGATAAGGTACTTCTTCTTCAATGATTTCGAGGATATTTTAGTTTTATCAAAAAGATTTTATTTCTTATGACTTTTCGTAAAATATGTTAATGCTATCTGAAAGAGGAACAGATAAGCTTTCCATCGAGCTCTTAGTCGAAGAAGTCAATCGAAGGATGCAAGAGTTATCAGCAAAAAACTAATCGGTAATCAACACGATGCCGTCCTACTGCCGATTCTTTTCGCAAGTACTTTTCTATAATTCTAGTATTTAATGGAAAAAATTAAACGAATTTTTTGTCCATGTAAAAAACTATTAATTCTGAATAAAATGCCGCCCATTTATGCAATTAAAAAAATCTAAATGTCTCTTATTACATAAGGCATATTTTAGTCTGATAAGGTACTTTTTCTTCAATGATTTCGAGGATATTTTAGTTTTGATCAAAAAGATTTTATTTCTTATGACTTTTCGTAAAATATGTTAATGCTATCTGAAAGAGGAACAGATAAGCTTTCCATCGAGCTCTTAGTTGAAGAAGTCGATCGAAGGATGCAAGAGTTATTAGCAAAAAACTAATCGGTGGTCAACACGATTCCGTCCTTCTGCCGATTCTTTTCGCAAAGTACTTTTCTATAATTCTAGTATTTAATGGGAAAAAATTAAACGAATTTTTTGTCCACATAAAAAACTATTAATTCTGAATAAAATGCCCCCCATTTATGCAATAAAAAAAATTTAAATGCTCTTATTAGATAAGGCATATTTTCGTCTGATAAGGTACTTCTTCTTTAATGATTTCGAGGATATTTTAGTTTTGATAAAAAAAATTTTATTTCTTACGACTTTTCGAAAAATATGTTGATGCCATTTGAAAGAGGAACAAATAAGCTTTCCATCGAGCTTTTAGTCGAAGAAGTCGGTCGAAGGATGCAAGAGTTATTAGCAAAAAACTAATCGGTGGTCAACAGGATTCCCTCCTACTGCCAATTCTTTTCGCAAAGTACTTTTCTATAATTCTAGTATTTAATGGGAAAAAATTAAACGAATTTTTTGTCCATGTAAAAAACTATTAATTCTGAATAAAATGCCACCCATTTATGCAATAAAAAAATCTAAATGTCTCTTATTAGATAAGGCATATTTTAGTCTGATAAGGTACTTCTTCTTCAATGATTTCGAGGATATTTTAGTTTTGATCAAAAAGATTTTATTTCTTATGACTTTTCGTAAAATATGTTAGTGCTATCTGAAAGAGGAACAGATAAGCATTCCATCGAGCTCTTAGTCGAAGAAGTCGATCGAAGGATGCAAGAGTTATTAGCAAAAAACTAATCGGTGGTCAACACGATTCGGTCCTTTTGCCGATTCTTTTTGCAAAGTACTTTTCTATAATTCTAGTATTTAATGGGAAAAAATTAAACGAATTTTTTGTCCATGTAAAAAACTATTAATTCTGAATAAAATGCCACCAATTTATGCAATAAATAAAATTTAAATGCTCTTATTAGATAAGGCATATTTTCGTCTGATAAGGTACTTCTTCTTTAATGATTTCGAGGATATTTTAGTTTTGATAAAAAAAATTTTATTTCTTACGACTTTTCGAAAAATATGTTAATGCCATTTGAAAGAGGAACAGATAAGCTTTCCATCGAGCTTTTAGTCGAAGAAGTCGATCGAAGGATGCAAGAGTTATTAGCAAAAAACTAATCGGTGGTCAACACGATTCCGTCCTTCTGCCGATTCTTTTCGCAAAGTACTTTTCTATAATTCTAGTATTTAATGGGAAAAAATTAAACGAATTTTTTCTCCATGTAAAAAACTATTAATTCTGAATAAAATGCCACCCATTTATGCAATAAAAAAAATCTAAATGTCTCTTATTAGATAAGGCATATTTCAGTCTGATAAGGTACTTCTTCTTCAATGATTTCGAGGATATTTTAGTTTTGATCAAAAAGATTTTATTTCTTATGACTTTTCGTAAAATATGTTAGTGCTATCTGAAAGAGGAACAGATAAGCTTTCCATCGAGCTCTTAGTCGAAGAAGTCGATCGAAGGATGCAAGAGTTATTAGCAAAAAACTAATCGGTGGTCAACACGATTCCGTCCTTCTGCCGATTCTTTTCGCAAGTACTTTTCTATAATTCTAGTATTTAATAAGAAAAAATTAAACGAATTTTTTGTCCATGTAAAAAACTATTAATTCTGAATAAAATGCCGCCCATTTATGCAATTAAAAAAATTTAAATGTCTCTTATTAGATACGGCATATTTTCGTCTGATAAGGTACTTCTTCTTCAATGATTTCGAGGATATTTTAGTTTTGATCAAAAAATTTTAATTTCTTACAACTTTTCGTAAAATATGTTAATGCTAGCTGAAAGAGGAACAGATAAGCTTTCCATCGAGCTCTTAGTCGAAGAAGTCGATCGAAGGATGCAAGAGTTATTAGAAAAAAACTAATCGGTAGTCAACACGATTTCGTCCTACTGCAGATTCTTTTCGCAAGTACTTTTCTATAATTCTAGTATTTAATGGGAAAAAATTAAACGAATTTTTTGTCCATGTAAAAAACTATTAATTCTGAATAAAATGCCGCCCATTTATGCAATTAAAAAAATTTAAATGTCTCTTATTAGATAAGGCATATTTTCGTCTGATAAGGTACTTCTTCTTCAATGATTTCGAGGATATTTTAGTTTTGATAAAAAAAAATTTATTTCTTATGACTTTTCGTAAAATATGTTAATGCTATCTGAAAGAGGAACAGATAAGCTTTCCATCGAGCTCTAAGTCGAAGAAGTCGATCGAAGGATGCAAGAGTTATAAGCAAAAAACTAATCGGTAGTCAACACGATGCCGTCCTACTGCCGATTCTTTTCGCAAGTACTTTTCTATAATTCTAGTATTTAATGGAAAAACTTAAACGAATTTTTTGTCCATGTAAAAAACTATTAATTCTGAATAAAATGCCGCCCATTTATGCAATTAAAAAAATCTAAATGTCTCTTATTAGATAAGGCATATTTTAGTCTGATAAGGTACTTCTTCTTCAATGATTTCGAGGATATTTTAGTTTTGATCAAAAAGATTTTATTTCTTATGACTTTTCGTAAAATATGTTAGTGCTATCTGAAAGAGGAACAGATAAGCTTTCCATCGAGCTTTTAGTCGGAGAAGTCGATCGAAGGATGCAAGAGTTATTAGCAAAAAACTAATCGGTGGTCAACACGATTCCGTCCTTCTGCCGATTCTTTTCGCAAAGTACTTTTCTATAATTCTAGTATTTAATGGGAAAAAATTAAACGAATTTTTTGTCCATGTAAAAAACTATTAATTCTGAATAAAATGCCACCCATTTATGCAATAAAAAAAATCTAAATGTCTCTTAATAGAAAAGGCATATTTTCGTCTGATAAGGTACTTCTTCTTTAATGATTTCGAGGATATTTTAGTTTTGATAAAAAAAAAATTTTTTCTTACGACTTTTCGAAAAATATGTTAATGCCATTTGAAAGAGGAACAGATAAGCTTTCCATCGAGCTTTTAGTCGAAGAAGTCGATCGAAGGATGCAAGAGTTATTAGCAAAAAACTAATCGGTGGTCAACACGATTCCGTCCTTCTGCCGATTCTTTTCGCAAAGTACTTTTCTATAATTCTAGTATTTAATGGGCAAAAATTAAACGAATTTTTTGTCCATGTAAAAAACTATTAATTCTGAATAAAATGCCACCCATTTATGCAATAAAAAAAATCTAAATGTCTCTTATAAGATAAGGCATATTTCAGTCTGATAAGGTACTTCTTCTTCAATGATTTCGAGGATATTTTAGTTTTGATCAAAAAGATTTTATTTCTTATGACTTTTCGTAAAATATGTTAGTGCTATCTGAAAGAGGAACAGATAAGCTTTCCATCGAGCTCTTAGTCGAAGAAGTCGATCGAAGGATGCAAGAGTTATTAGCAAAAAACTAATCGGTGGTCAACACGATTCCGTCCTTCTGCCGATTCTTTTCGCAAGGTACTTTTCTATAATTCTAGTATTTAATGGGAAAAAATTAAACGAATTTTTTGTCCATGTAAAAAACTTATAATTCTGAATAAAATGCCGCCCATTTATGCAATTAAAAAAATTTAAATGTCTCTTATTAGATACGGCATATTTTCGTCTGATAAGGTACTTCTTCTTCAATGATTTCGAGGATATTTTAGTTTTGATCAAACAAATTTTATTTCTTATAACTTTTCGTAAAATATGTTAATGCTAGCTGAAAGAGGAACAGATAAGCTTTCCATCGAGCTCTTAGTCGAAGAAGTCGATCGAAGGATGCAAGAGTTATTAGCAAAAAACTAATCGGTAGTCAACACGATTCCGTCCTACTGCAGATTCTTTTCGCAAGTACTTTTCTATAATTCTAGTGTTTAATGGGAAAAAATTAAACGAATTTTTTGTCCATGTAAAAAACTATTAATTCTGAATAAAATGCAGCCCATTTATGCAACTAAAAAATTTTAAATGTCTCTTATTAGATAAGGCATATTTTAGTCTGATAAGGTACTTCTTCTTCAATGATTTCGAGGATATTTTAGTTTTGATCAAAAAGATTTTATTTCTTATGACTTTTCGTAAAATATGTTAATGCTATCTGAAAGAGGAACAGATAAGCTTTCCATCGAGCTCTTAGTCGAAGAAGTCAATCGAAGGATGCAACAGTTATCAGCAAAAAACTAATCGGTAATCAACACGATGCCGTCCTACTGCCGATTCTTTTCGCAAGTACTTTTCTATAATTCTAGTATTTAATGGAAAAAATTAAACGAATTTTTTGTCCATGTAAAAAACTATTAATTCTGAATAAAATGCCGCCCATTTATGCAACTAAAAAAATCTAAATGTCTCTTATTAGATGAGGCATATTTTAGTCTGATAAGGTACTTCTTCTTCAATGATTTCGAGGATATTTTAGTTTTGATCAAAAAGATTTTATTTCTTATGACTTTTCGTAAAATATGTTAATGCTATCTGAAAGAGGAACAGATAAGCTTTCCATCGAGCTCTTAGTCGAAGAAGTCGATCGAAGGATGCAAGAGTTATTAGCAAAAAACTAATCGGTAGTCAACACGATTCCGTCCTACTGCAGATTCTTTTCGCAAGTACTTTTCTATAATTCTAGTATTTAATGGGAAAAAATTAAACGAATTTTTTGTCCATGTAAAAAACTACTAATTCTGAATAAAATGCAGCCCATTTATGCAACTCAAAAAAATTTAAATGTCTCTTATTAGATAAGGCATATTTTAGTCTGATAAGGTACTTCTTCTTCAATGATTTCGAGGATATTTTAGTTTTATCAAAAAGATTTTATTTCTTATGACTTTTCGTAAAATATGTTAATGCTATCTGAAAGAGGAACAGATAAGCTTTCCATCGAGCTCTTAGTCGAAGAAGTCAATCGAAGGATGCAAGAGTTATCAGCAAAAAACTAATCGGTAATCAACACGATGCCGTCCTACTGCCGATTCTTTTCGCAAGTACTTTTCTATAATTCCAGTATTTAATGGAAAAAATTAAACGAATTTTTTGTCCATGTAAAAAACTTATAATTCTGAATAAAATGCCGCCCATTTATGCAACTAAAAAAATCTAAATGTCTCTTATTAGATGAGGCATATTTTAGTCTGATAAGGTACTTCTTCTTCAATGATTTCGAGGATATTTTAGTTTTGATCAAAAAGATTTTATTTCTTATGACTTTTCGTAAAATATGTTAATGCTATCTGAAAGAGGAACAGATAAGCTTTCCATCGAGCTCTTAGTCGAAGAAGTCGATCGAAGGATGCAAGAGTTATTAGCAAAAAACTAATCGGTAGTCAACACGATTCCGTCCTACTGCAGATTCTTTTCGCAAGTACTTTTCTATAATTCTAGTATTTAATGGGAAAAAATTAAACGAATTTTTTGTCCATGTAAAAAACTACTAATTCTGAATAAAATGCAGCCCATTTATGCAACTCAAAAAAATTTAAATGTCTCTTATTAGATAAGGCATATTTTAGTCTGATAAGGTACTTCTTCTTCAATGATTTCGAGGATATTTTAGTTTTATCAAAAAGATTTTATTTCTTATGACTTTTCGTAAAATATGTTAATGCTATCTGAAAGAGGAACAGATAAGCTTTCCATCGAGCTCTTAGTTGAAGAAGTCGATCGAAGGATGCAAGAGTTATTAGCAAAAAACTAATCGGTGGTCAACACGATTCCGTCCTTCTGCCGATTCTTTTCGCAAAGTACTTTTCTATAATTCTAGTATTTAATGGGAAAAAATTAAACGAATTTTTTGTCCATATAAAAAACTATTAATTCTGAATAAAATGCCCCCCATTTATGCAATAAAAAAAATTTAAATGCTCTTATTAGATAAGGCATATTTTCGTCTGATAAGGTACTTCTTCTTTAATGATTTCGAGGATATTTTAGTTTTGATAAAAAAAATTTTATTTCTTACGACTTTTCGAAAAATATGTTAATGCCATTTGAAAGAGGAACAGATAAGCTTTCCATCGAGCTTTTAGTCGAAGAAGTCGATCGAAGGATGCAAGAGTTATTAGCAAAAAACTAATTGGTGGTCAACAGGATTCCCTCCTACTGCCAATTCTTTTCGCAAAGTACTTTTCTATAATTTTAGTATTTAATGGGAAAAAATCAAACGAATTTTTTGTCCATGTAAAAAACTATTAATTCTGAATAAAATGCCACCCATTTATGCAATAAAAAAATCTAAATGTCTCTTATTAGATAAGGCATATTTTCGTCTGATAAGGTACTTCTTCTTCAATGATTTCGTGGATATTTTAGTTTTGATCAAAAAGATTTTATTTCTTATGACTTTTCGTAAAATATGTTAGTGCTATCTGAAAGAGGAACAGATAAGCATTCCATCGAGCTCTTAGTCGAAGAAGTCGATCGAAGGATGCAAGAGTTATTAGCAAAAAACTAATCGGTGGTCAACACGATTCCGTCCTTTCGCCGATTCTTTTCGCAAAGTACTTTTCTATAATTCTAGTATTTAATGGGAAAAAATTAAACGAATTTTTTGTCCATGTAAAAAACTATTAATTCTGAATAAAATGCCACCAATTTATGCAATAAATAAAATTTAAATGCTCTTATTAGATAAGGCATATTTTCGTCTGATAAGGTACTTCTTCTTTAATGATTTCGAGGATATTTTAGTTTTGATAAAAAAAATTTTATTTCTTACGACTTTTCGAAAAATATGTTAATGCCATTTGAAAGAGGAACAGATAAGCTTTCCATCGAGCTTTTAGTCGAAGAAGTCGATCGAAGGATGCAAGAGTTATTAGCAAAAAACTAATCGGTGGTCAACACGATTCCGTCCTTCTGCCGATTCTTTTCGCAAAGTACTTTTCTATAATTCTAGTATTTAATGGGAAAAAATTAAACGAATTTTTTGTCCATGTAAAACACTATTAATTCTGAATAAAATGCCACCCATTTATGCAATAAAAAAAATCTAAATGTCTCTTATTAGATAAGGCATATTTCAGTCTGATAAGGTACTTCTTCTTCAATGATTTCGAGGATATTTTAGTTTTGATCAAAATGATTTTATTTCTTATGACTTTTCGTAAAATATGTTAGTGCTATCTGAAAGAGGAACAGATAAGCTTTCCATCGAGCTCTTAGTCGAAGAAGTCGATCGAAGGATGCAAGAGTTATTAGCAAAAAACTAATCGGTGGTCAACAGGATTCCGTCCTACTGCCGATACTTTTCGCAAAGTACTTTTCTATAATTCTAGTATTTAATGGGAAAAAATTAAACGAATTTTTTCCCCATGTAAAAAACTAATAATTCTGAATAAAATGCCGCCCATTTATGCAATTAAAAAAATTTAAATGTCTCTTATTAGATACGGCATATTTTCGTCTGATAAGGTACTTCTTCTTCAATGATTTCGACGATATTTTAGTTTTGATCAAACAAATTTTATTTCTTATGACTTTTCGTAAAATATGTTAATGCTAGCTGAAAGAGGAACAGATAAGCTTTCCATCGAGCTCTTAGTCGAAGAAGTCGATCGAAGGATGCAAGAGTTATTAGAAAAAAACTAATCGGTAGTCAACACGATTTCGTCCTACTGCAG
Source organism: Phortica okadai (assembly GCA_034638295.1). Taxonomy (NCBI): domain Eukaryota; kingdom Metazoa; phylum Arthropoda; class Insecta; order Diptera; family Drosophilidae; genus Phortica; species Phortica okadai. The sequence goes on from CM067851.1 coordinate 27,592,625, forward strand.
ATTCTTTTCGCAAGTACTTTTCTATAATTCTAGTATTTAATGGGAAAAAATTAAACGAATTTTTTGTCCATGTAAAAAACTATTAATTCTGAATAAAATGCCGCCCATTTATGCAATTAAAAAAATTTAAATGTCTCTTATTAGATAAGGCATATTTTCGTCTGATAAGGTACTTCTTCTTCAATGATTTCGAGGATATTTTAGTTTTGATAAAAAAAAATGTATATCTTATGACTTTTCGTAAAATATGTTAATGCTATCTGAAAGAGGAACAGATAAGCTTTCCATCGAGCTCTTAGTCGAAGAAGTCGATCGAAGGATGCAAGAGTTATTAGCAAAAAACTAATCGGTAGTCAACACGATGCCGTCCTACTGCCGATTCTTTTCGCAAGTACTTTTCTATAATTCTAGTATTTAATGGGAAAAAATTAAACGAATTTTTTGTCCATGTAAAAAACTATTAATTCTGAATAAAATGCCACCCATTTATGCAATAAAAAAAATCTAAATGTCTCTTAATAGATAAGGCATATTTTCGTCTGATAAGGTACTTCTTCTTTAATGATTTCGAGGATATTTTAGTTTTGATAAAAAAAATTTTTTTTCTTACGACTTTTCGAAAAATATGTTAATGCCATCTGAAAGAGGAACAGATAAGCTTTCCATCGAGCTTTTAGTCGAAGAAGTCGATCGAAGGATGCAAGAGTTATTAGCAAAAAACTAATCGGTGGTCAACACGATTCCGTCCTTCTGCCGATTCTTTTCGCAAAGTACATTTCTATAATTCTAGTATTTAATGGGAAAAAATTAAACGAATTTTTTGTCCATGTAAAAAACTATTAATTCTGAATAAAATGCCACCCATTTATGCAATAAAAAAAATCTAAATGTCTCTTAATAGATAAGGCATATTTTCGTCTGATAAGGTACTTCTTCTTTAATGATTTCGAGGATATTTTAGTTTTGATAAAAAAAATTTTTTTTCTTACGACTTTTCGAAAAATATGTTAATGCCATTTGAAAGAGGAACAGATAAGCTTTCCATCGAGCTTTTAGTCGAAGAAGTCGATCGAAGGATGCAAGAGTTATTAGCAAAAAACTAATCGGTGGTCAACACGATTCCGTCCTTCTGCCGATTCTTTTCGCAAAGTACTTTTCTATAATTCTAGTATTTAATGGGAAAAAATTAAACGAATTTTTTGTCCATGTAAAAAACTATTAATTCTGAATAAAATGCCACCCATTTATGCAATAAAAAAAATCTAAATGTCTCTTATTAGATAAGGCATATTTCAGTCTGATAAGGTACTTCTTCTTCAATGATTTCGAGGATATTTTAGTTTTGATCAAAAAGATTTTATTTCTTATGACTTTTCGTAAAATATGTTAGTGCTATCTGAAAGAGGAACAGATAAGCTTTCCATCGAGCTCTTAGTCGAAGAAGTCGATCGAAGGATGCAAGAGTTATTAGCAAAAAACTAATCGGTGGTCAACACGATTCCGTCCTTCTGCCGATTCTTTTCGCAAGGTACTTTTCTATAATTCTAGTATTTAATGGGAAAAAATTAAACGAATTTTTTGTCCATGTAAAAAACTTAAAATTCTGAATAAAATGCCGCCCATTTATGCAATTAAAAAAATTTAAATGTCTCTTATTAGATACGGCATATTTTCGTCTGATAAGGTACTTCTTCTTCAATGATTTCGAGGATATTTTAGTTTTGATCAAACAAATTTTATTTCTTATAACTTTTCGTAAAATATGTTAATGCTAGCTGAAAGAGGAACAGATAAGCTTTCCATCGAGCTCTTAGTCGAAGAAGTTGATCGAAGGATGCAAGAGTTATTGGCAAAAAACTAATCGGTAGTCAACACGATTCCGTCCTACTGCAGATTCTTTTCGCAAGTACTTTTCTATAATTCTAGTGTTTAATGGGAAAAAATTAAACGAATTTTTTGTCCATGTAAAAAACTATTAATTCTGAATAAAATGCAGCCCATTTATGCAACTAAAAAAATTTAAATGTCTCTTATTAGATAAGGCATATTTTAGTCTGATAAGGTACTTCTTCTTCAATGATTTCGAGGATATTTTAGTTTTGATCAAAAAGATTTTATTTCTTATGACTTTTCGTGAAATATGTTAATGCTATCTGAAAGAGGAACAGATAAGCTTTCCATCGAGCTCTTAGTCGAAGAAGTCAATCGAAGGATGCAAGAGTTATCAGCAAAAAACTAATCGGTAATCAACACGATGCCGTCCTACTGCCGATTCTTTTCGCAAGTACTTTTCTATAATTCTAGTATTTAATTGAAAAAATTAAACGAATTTTTTGTCCATTGAAAAAACTATTAATTCTGAATAAAATGCAGCCCATTTATGCAACTAAATAAATCTAAATGTCTCTTATTAGATGAGGCATATTTTAGTCTGATAAGGTACTTCTTCTTCAATGATTTCGAGGATATTTTAGTTTTGATCAAAAAGATTTTATTTCTTATGACTTTTCGTAAAATATGTTAATGCTATCTGAAAGAGGAATAGATAAGCTTTCCATCGAGCTCTTAGTCGAAGAAGTCGATCGAAGGATGCAAGAGTTATTAGCAAAAAACTAATCGGTAGTCAACACGATTCCGTCCTACTGCAGATTCTTTTCGCAAGTACTTTTCTATAATTCTAGTATTTAATGGGAAAAAATTAAACGAATTTTTTGTCCATGTAAAAAACTATTAATTCTGAATAAAATGCAGCCCATTTATGCAACTAAAAAAATTTAAATGTCTCTTATTAGATAAGGCATATTTTAGTCTGATAAGGTACTTCTTCTTCAATGATTTCGAGGATATTTTAGTTTTATCAAAAAGATTTTATTTCTTATGACTTTTCGTAAAATATGTTAATGCTATCTGAAAGAGGAACAGATAAGCTTTCCATCGAGCTCTTAGTCGTAGAAGTCAATCGAAGGATGCAAGAGTTATCAGCAAAAAACTAATCGGTAATCAACACGATGCCGTCCTACTGCCGATTCTTTTCGCAAGTACTTTTCTATAATTCCAGTATTTAATGGAAAAAATTAAACGAATTTTTTGTCCATGTAAAAAACTATTAATTCTGAATAAAATGCCGTCCATTTATGCAACTAAAAAAATCTAAATGTCTCTTATTAGATGAGGCATATTTTAGTCTGATAAGGTACTTCTTCTTCAATGATTTCGAGGATATTTTAGTTTTGATCAAAAAAATTGTATTTCTTACGACTTTTCGAAAAATATGTTAATGCCATTTGAAAGAGGAACAGATAAGCTTTCCATCGAGCTTTTAGTCGAAGAAGTCGATCGAAGGATGCAAGAGTTATTAGCAAAAAATTAATTGGTTGTCAACAGGATTCCGTCCTACTGCCTATTCTTTTCGCAAAGTACTTTTCTATAATTCTAGTATTTAATGGGAAAAAATTAAACGAATTTTTTCTCCATCTAAAAAACTATTAATTCTGAATAAAATGCCGCCCATTTATGCAATTAAAAAAATTTAAATGCCTCTTATTAGATAAGGCATATTTTCGTCTGATAAGGTACTTTTTCTTCACTGATTTCGATGATATTTCAGTTTTGATCAAAAAAATTGTATTTCTTACGACTTTTCGAAAAATATGTTAATGCCATTTGAAAGAGGAACAGAAAAGCTTTCCATCGAGCTTTTAGTCGAAGAAGTCGATCGAAGGATGCAAGAGTTATTAGCAAAAAACTAATCGGTGGTCAACACGATTCCGTCGTTCTGCCGATAGTTTTCGCAAAGTACTTTTCTATAATTCTAGTATTTAATGGGAAAAAATTAAACGAATTTTTTTTCCATGTAAAAAACTATTAATTCTGAATAAAATGCCGCCCATTTATGCAACTAAAAAAATCTAAATGTCTCTTATTAGATGAGGCATATTTTAGTCTGATAAGGTACTTCTTCTTCAATGATTTCGAGGATATTTTAGTTTTGATCAAACAAATTTTATTTCTTATAACTTTTCGTAAAATATGTTAATGCTAGCTGAAAGAGGAACAGATAAGCTTTCCATCGAGCTCTTAGTCTTTCTTTTCGTAAAATATGTTAATGCTATCTGAAAGAGGAACAGATAAGCTTTCCATCGAGCTCTTAGTCGAAGAAGTCGGTCGAAGGATGCAAGAGTTATCAGCAAAAAACTAATCGGTAATCAACACGATGCCGTCCTACTGCCGATTCTTTTCGCAAGTACTTTTCTATAATTCTAGTATTTAATGGAAAAAATTAAACGAATTTTTTGTCCATGTAAAAAACTATTAATTCTGAATAAAATGCCGCCCATTTATGCAACTAAAAAAATCTAAATGTCTCTTATTAGATGAGGCATATTTAAGTCTGATAAGGTACTTCTTTTTCAATGATTTCGAGGATATTTTAGTTTTGATCAAAAAGATTTTTTTCTTATGACTTTTCGTAAAATATGTTAGTGCTATCTGAAAGAGGAACAGATAAGCTTTCCATCGAGCTCTTAGTCGAAGAAGTCGATCGAAGGATGCAAGAGTTATTAGCAAAAAACTAATCGGTGGTCAACACGATTCCGTCGTTCTGCCGATTGTTTTCGCAAAGTACTTTTCTATAGTTCTAGTATTTAATGGGAAAAAATTAAACGAATTTTTTTTCCATGTAAAAAACTATTAATTCTGAATAAAATGCCACCCATTTATGCAATAAAAAAAATCTAAATGTCTCTTATTAGATAAGGCATATTTTAGTCTGATAAGGTACTTCTTCTTCAATGATTTCGAGGATATTTTAGTTTTGATCAAAAAGATTTTATTTCTTATGACTTTTCGTAAAATATGTTAGTGCAATCTGAAAGAGGAACAGATAAGCTTTCCATCGAGCTCTTAGTCGAAGAAGTCGATCGAAGGATGCAAGAGTTATTAGCAAAAAACTAATTGGTTGTCAACAGGATTCCGTCCTACTGCCTATTCTTTTCGCAAAGTACTTTTCTATAATTCTAGTATTTAATGGGAAAAAATTAAACGAATTTTTTCTCCATCTAAAAAACTATTAATTCTGAATAAAATGCCGCCCATTTATGCAATTAAAAAAATTTAAATGCCTCTTATTAGATAAGGCATATTTTCGTCTGATAAGGTACTTCTTCTTCACTGATTTCGATGATATTTTAGTTTTGATCAAAAAAATTGTATTTCTTACGACTTTTCGAAAAATATGTTAATGCCATTTGATAGAGGAACAGATAAGCTTTCCATCGAGCTTTTAGTCGAAGAAGTCGATCGAAGGATGCAAGAGTTATTAGCAAAAAACTAATCGGTGGTCAACACGATTCCGTCCTTCTGCCGATTCTTTTCGCAAAGTACTTTTGTATAATTCTAGTATTTAATGGGAAAAAATTAAACGAATATTTTGTCCATGTAAAAAACTATTAATTCTGAATAAAATGCCACCCATTTATGCAATAAAAAAAATCTAAATGTCTCTTATTAGATAAGGCATATTTCAGTCTGATAAGGTACTTCTTCTTCAATGATTTCGAGGATATTTTAGTTTTGATCAAAAAGATTTTATTTCTTCTGACTTTTCGTAAAATATGTTAGTGCTATCTGAAAGAGGAACAGATAAGCTTTCCATCGAGCTCTTAGTCGAAGAAGTCGATCGAAGGATGCAAGAGTTATTAGCAAAAAACTAATCGGTGGTCAACACGATTCCGTCCTACTGCCGATTCTTTTCGCAAAGTACTTTTCTATAATTCTAGTATTTAATGGGAAAAAATTAAACGAATTTTTTGTCCATGTAAAAAACTTATAATTCTGAATAAAATGCCGCCCATTTATGCAATTAACAAAATTTAAATGTCTCTTATTAGATACGGAATATTTTCGTCTGATAAGGTACTTCTTCTTCAATGATTTCGAGGATATTTTAGTTTTGATCAAACAAATTTTATTTCTTATAACTTTTCGTAAAATATGTTAATGCTAGCTGAAAGAGGAACAGATAAGCTTTCCATCGAGCTCTTAGTCGAAGAAGTCGATCGAAGGATGCAAGAGTTATTAGCAAAAAACTAATCGGTAGTCAACACGATTCCGTCCTACTGCAGATTCTTTTCGCAAGTACTTTTCTATAATTCTAGTATTTAATGGGAAAAAAATTAAACGAATTTTTTCTCCATGTAAAAAACTATTAATTCTGAATAAAATGCAGCCCATTTATGCAACTAAAAAAATTTAAATGTCTCTTATTAGATAAGGCATATTTTAGTCTGATAAGGTACTTCTTCTTCAATGATTTCGAGGATATTTTAGTTTTGATCAAAAAGATTTTATTTCTTATGACTTTTCGTAAAATATGTTAATGCTATCTGAAAGAGAAACAGATAAGCTTTCCATCGAGCTCTTAGTCGAAGAAGTCAATCGAAGGATGCAAGAGTTATCAGCAAAAAACTAATCGGTAATCAACACGATGCCGTCCTACTGCCGATTCTTTTCGCAAGTACTTTTCTATAATTCTAGTATTTAATGGAAAAAATTAAACGAATTTTTTGTCCATGTAAAAAACTATTAATTCTGAATAAAATGCCGCCCATTTATGCAACTAAAAAAATCTAAATGTCTCTTATTAGATGAGGCATATTTTAGTCTGATAAGGTACTTCTTCTTCAATGATTTCAAGGATATTTTAGTTTTGATCAAAAAGATTTTATTTCTTATGACTTTTCGTAAAATATGTTAATGCTATCTGAAAGAGGAACAGATAAGCTTTCCATCGAGCTCTTAGTCGAAGAAGTCGATCGAAGGATGCAAGAGTTATTAGCAAAAAACTAATCGGTAGTCAACACGATTCCGTCCTACTGCAGATTCTTTTCGCAAGTACTTTTCTATAATTCTAGTATTTAATGGGAAAAAATTAAACGAATTTTTTGTCCATGTAAAAAACTATTAATTCTGAATAAAATGCAGCTTATTTATGCAATAAAAAAAATTTAAATGCTCTTATTAGATAAGGCATATTTTAGTCTGATAAGGTACTTCTTCTTCAATGATTTCGAGGATATTTTAGTTTTGATCAAAAAGATTTTATTTCTTATGACTTTTCGTAAAATATGTTAATGCTATCTGAAAGAGGAACAGATAAGCTTTCCATCGAGCTCTTAGTCGAAGAAGTCAATCGAAGGATGCAAGAGTTATCAGCAAAAAACTAATCGGTAATCAACACGATGCCGTCCTACTGCCGATTCTTTTCGCAAGTACTTTTCTATAATTCTAGTATTTAATGGAAAAAATTAAACGAATTTTTTGTCCATGTAAAAAACTATTAATTCTGAATAAAATGCCGCCCATTTATGCAACTAAAAAAATCTAAATGTCTCTTATTAGATGAGGCATATTTTAGTCTGATAAGGTACTTCTTCTTCACTGATTTCGATGATATTTTAGTTTTGATCAAAAAAATTGTATTTCTTACGACTTTTCGAAAAATATGTTAATGCCATTTGATAGAGGAACAGATAAGCTTTCCATCGAGCTTTTAGTCGAAGAAGTCGATCGAAGGATGCAAGAGTTATTAGCAAAAAACTAATCGGTGGTCAACACGATTCCGTCCTTCTGCCGATTCTTTTCGCAAAGTACTTTTCTATAATTCTAGTATTTAATGGGAAAAAATTAAACGAATATTTTGTCCATGTAAAAAACTATTAATTCTGAATAAAATGCCACCCATTTATGCAATAAAAAAAATCTAAATGTCTCTTATTAGATAAGGCATATTTTAGTCTGATAAGGTACTTCTTCTTCAATGATTTCGAGGATATTTTAGTTTTGATCAAAAAGATTTTATTTCTTCTGACTTTTCGTAAAATATGTTAGTGCTATCTGAAAGAGGAACAGATAAGCTTTCCATCGAGCTCTTAGTCGAAGAAGTCGATCGAAGGATGCAAGAGTTATTAGCAAAAAACTAATCGGTGGTCAACACGATTCCGTCCTACTGCCGATTCTTTTCGCAAAGTACTTTTCTATAATTCTAGTATTTAATGGGAAAAAATTAAACGAATTTTTTGTCCATGTAAAAAACTTATAATTCTGAATAAAATGCCGCCCATTTATGCAATTAACAAAATTTAAATGTCTCTTATTAGATACGGAATATTTTCGTCTGATAAGGTACTTCTTCTTCAATGATTTCGAGGATATTTTAGTTTTGATCAAACAAATTTTATTTCTTATAACTTTTCGTAAAATATGTTAATGCTAGCTGAAAGAGGAACAGATAAGCTTTCCATCGAGCTCTTAGTCGAAGAAGTCGATCGAAGGATGCAAGAGTTATTAGCAAAAAACTAATCGGTAGTCAACACGATTCCGTCCTACTGCAGATTCTTTTCGCAAGTACTTTTCTATAATTCTAGTATTTAATGGGAAAAAAATTAAACGAATTTTTTCTCCATGTAAAAAACTATTAATTCTGAATAAAATGCAGCCCATTTATGCAACTAAAAAAATTTAAATGTCTCTTATTAGATAAGGCATATTTTAGTCTGATAAGGTACTTCTTCTTCAATGATTTCGAGGATATTTTAGTTTTGATCAAAAAGATTTTATTTCTTATGACTTTTCGTAAAATATGTTAATGCTATCTGAAAGAGAAACAGATAAGCTTTCCATCGAGCTCTTAGTCGAAGAAGTCAATCGAAGGATGCAAGAGTTATCAGCAAAAAACTAATCGGTAATCAACACGATGCCGTCCTACTGCCGATTCTTTTCGCAAGTACTTTTCTATAATTCTAGTATTTAATGGAAAAAATTAAACGAATTTTTTGTCCATGTAAAAAACTATTAATTCTGAATAAAATGCCGCCCATTTATGCAACTAAAAAAATCTAAATGTCTCTTATTAGATGAGGCATATTTTAGTCTGATAAGGTACTTCTTCTTCAATGATTTCAAGGATATTTTAGTTTTGATCAAAAAGATTTTATTTCTTATGACTTTTCGTAAAATATGTTAATGCTATCTGAAAGAGGAACAGATAAGCTTTCCATCGAGCTCTTAGTCGAAAAAGTCGATCGAAGGATGCAAGAGTTATTAGCAAAAAACTAATCGGTAGTCAACACGATTCCGTCCTACTGCAGATTCTTTTCGCAAGTACTTTTCTATAATTCTAGTATTTAATGGGAAAAAATTAAACGAATTTTTTGTCCATGTAAAAAACTATTAATTCTGAATAAAATGCAGCTTATTTATGCAACTAAAAAAATTTAAATGTCTCTTATTAGATAAGGCATATTTTAGTCTGATAAGGTACTTCTTCTTCAATGATTTCGAGGATATTTTAGTTTTGATCAAAAAGATTTTATTTCTTATGACTTTTCGTAAAATATGTTAAGGGGGGGGTAAGGTATTAAATTTTTTTTTTATGGATTTTTCCAAAATTTGCGGGATGACAGTAGAATGTTTCGAGAATATCGTGTAAAAATTTCAGGATGATCCGATGAAAACTGACGAAGATAGAGCGTTTTCAGTTTCAGTCTTCCTATGCGGCTTATAGTGCAGAGCAAAAGTTTAATTTGATTTTCCCACAACTTGCTTTGCAAAGTCGGTGACCACTCTCACTCGAAAACTAACAAACCGATTCTTTTGAAATTTTACAGGCATTTTCTAGACATAATTAGCCGTGTCCTGACGTCGAGGTTTTTTTTTTGTTTTAGTTTAAAGTATTTTTTTCAGCTGCTTGAAGGTTGATTTTTTTGTCAAAAATCGATATTTTGAATTCAACATGCTAAAAAAAAATTAAAAAATTTTTTTTTTTTAAAAACATCGACGTCAGGACACTGCAAATTTTATCAGCTAAAATCATTTATTTTGTCTTGAGTTTGCGATGGTTCAGTAGTTTGTAATCGTGGTCACCGCAAGACACCTTTTTTCAATGGCATTAATTTAAAACTGCTGCCATCGTCTCAAACTTTTTTTAATTTTAATGAAATTTTCAGGAAATATGCTTAACATATTACTTATTAACTTCCCATTCAAATAACTGAACAAATGCTTATCGTTTTCATTAATAAAAATCACAAAAATGTGCTGTTTTTTCAACGAATTAACCTTACCCCCCCCTTAATGCTATCTGAAAGAGGAACAGATAAGCTTTCCATCGAGCTCTTAGTCGAAGAAGTCAATCGAAGGATGCAAGAGTTATCAGCAAAAAACTAATCGGTAATCAACACGATGCCGTCCTACTGCCGATTCTTTTCGCAAGTACTTTTCTATAATTCTAGTATTTAATGGAAAAAATTAAACGAATTTTTTGTCCATGTAAAAAACTATTAATTCTGAATAAAATGCCGCCCATTTATGCAACTAAAAAAATCTAAATGTCTCTTATTAGATGAGGCATATTTTAGTCTGATAAGGTACTTCTTCTTCAATGATTTCGAGGATATTTTAGTTTTGATCAAAAAGATTTTATTTCTTATGACTTTTCGTAAAATATGTTAGTGCTATCTGAAAGAGGAACAGATAAGCTTTCCATCGAGCTCTTAGTCGAAGAAGTCAATCGAAGGATGCAAGAATTATCAGCAAAAAACTAATCGGTAATCAACACGATGCCGTCCTACTGCCGATTCTTTTCGCAAGTACTTTTCTATAATTCTAGTATTTAATGGAAAAAATTAAACGAATTTTTTGTCCATGTAAAAAACTATTAATTCTGAATAAAATGCCGCCCATTTATGCAACTAAAAAAATCTAAATGTCTCTTATTAGATGAGGCATATTTTAGTCTGATAAGGTACTTCTTCTTCAATGATTTCAAGGATATTTTAGTTTTGATCAAAAAGATTTTATTTCTTATGACTTTTCGTAAAATATGTTAATGCTATCTGAAAGAGGAACAGATAAGCTTTCCATCGAGCTCTTAGTCGAAGAAGTCGATCGAAGGATGCAAGAGTTATTAGCAAAAAACTAATCGGTAGTCAACACGATTCCGTCCTACTGCAGATTCTTTTCGCAAGTACTTTTCTATAATTCTAGTATTTAATGGGAAAAAATTAAACGAATTTTTTGTCCATGTAAAAAACTATTAATTCTGAATAAAATGCAGCCCATTTATGCAACTAAAAAAATTTAAATGTCTCTTATTAGATAAGGCATATTTTAGTCTGATAAGGTACTTCTTCTTCAATGATTTCGAGGATATTTTAGTTTTGATCAAAAAGATTTTATTTCTTATGACTTTTCGTAAAATATGTTAATGCTACCTGAAAGAGGAACAGATAAGCTTTCCATCGAGCTCTTAGTCGAAGAAGTCAATCGAAGGATGCAAGAGTTATCAGCAAAAAACTAATCGGTAATCAACACGATGCCGTCCTACTGCCGATTCTTTTCGCAAGTACTTTTCTATAATTCTAGTATTTAATGGAAAAAATTAAACGAATTTTTTGTCCATGTAAAAAACTATTAATTCTGAATAAAATGCCGCCCATTTATGCAACTAAAAAAATCTAAATGTCTCTTATTAGATGAGGCATCTTTTAGTCTGATAAGGTACATCTTCTTCAATGATTTCGAGGATATTTTAGTTTTGATCAAAAAGATTTTATTTCTTATGACTTTTCGTAAAATATGTTAGTGCTATCTGAAAGAGGAACAGATAAGCTTTCCATCGAGCTGTTAGTCGAAGAAGTCGATCGAAGGATGCAAGAGTTATTAGCAAAAAACTAATCGGTGGTCAACACGATTCCGTCTTTCTGCCGATTGTTTTCGCAAAGTACTTTTCTATAATTCTAGTATTTAATGGGAAAAAATTAAACGAATTTTTTTTCCATGTAAAAAACTATTAATTCTGAATAAAATGCCACCCATTTATGCAATAAAAAAAATCTAAATGTCTCTTATTAGATAAGGCATATTTTAGTCTGATAAGGTACTTCTTCTTCAATGATTTCGAGGATATTTTAGTTTTGATCAAAAAGATTTTATTTCTTATGACTTTTCGTAAAATATGTTAGTGCTATCTGAAAGAGGAACAGATAAGCTTTCCATCGAGCTCTTAGTCGAAGAAGTCGATCGAAGGATGCAAGAGTTATTAGCAAAAAACTAATTGGTTGTCAACAGGATTCCGTCCTACTGCCTATTCTTTTCGCAAAGTACTTTTCTATAATTCTAGTATTTAATGGGAAAAAATTAAACGAATTTTTTCTCCATCTAAAAAACTATTAATTCTGAATAAAATGCCGCCCATTTATGCAATTAAAAAAATTTAAATGTCTCTTATTAGATAAGGCATATTTTCGTCTGATAAGGTACTTCTTCTTCACTGATTTCGAGGATATTTTAGTTTTGATCAAAAAGATTTTATTTCTTATGACTTTTCGTAAAATATGTTAGTGCTATCTGAAAGAGGAACAGATAAGCTTTCCATCGAGCTCTTAGTCGAAGAAGTCAATCGAAGGATGCAAGAATTATCAGCAAAAAACTAATCGGTAATCAACACGATGCCGTCCTATTGCCGATTCTTTTCGCAAGTACTTTTCTATAATTCTAGTATTTAATGGAAAAAATTAAACGAATTTTTTGTCCATGTAAAAAACTATTAATTCTGAATAAAATGCCGCCCATTTATGCAACTAAAAAAATCTAAATGTCTCTTATTAGATGAGGCATATTTTAGTCTGATAAGGTACTTCTTCTTCAATGATTTCAAGGATATTTTAGTTTTGATCAAAAAGATTTTATTTCTTATGACTTTTCGTAAAATATGTTAATGCTATCTGAAAGAGGAACAGATAAGCTTTCCATCGAGCTCTTAGTCGAAGAAGTCGATCGAAGGATGCAAGAGTTATTAGCAAAAAACTAATCGGTAGTCAACACGATTCCGTCCTACTGCAGATTCTTTTCGCAAGTACTTTTCTATAATTCTAGTATTTAATGGGAAAAAATTAAACGAATTTTTTGTCCATGTAAAAAACTATTAATTCTGAATAAAATGCAGCCCATTTATGCAACTAAAAAAATTTAAATGTCTCTTATTAGATAAGGCATATTTTAGTCTGATAAGGTACTTCTTCTTCAATGATTTCGAGGATATTTTAGTTTTGATCAAAAAGATTTTATTTCTTATGACTTTTCGTAAAATATGTTAATGCTACCTGAAAGAGGAACAGATAAGCTTTCCATCGAGCTCTTAGTCGAAGAAGTCAATCGAAGGATGCAAGAGTTATCAGCAAAAAACTAATCGGTAATCAACACGATGCCGTCCTACTGCCGATTCTTTTCGCAAGTACTTTTCTATAATTCTAGTATTTAATGGAAAAAATTAAACGAATTTTTTGTCCATGTAAAAAACTATTAATTCTGAATAAAATGCCGCCCATTTATGCAACTAAAAAAATCTAAATGTCTCTTATTAGATGAGGCATCTTTTAGTCTGATAAGGTACATCTTCTTCAATGATTTCGAGGATATTTTAGTTTTGATCAAAAAGATTTTATTTCTTATGACTTTTCGTAAAATATGTTAGTGCTATCTGAAAGAGGAACAGATAAGCTTTCCATCGAGCTGTTAGTCGAAGAAGTCGATCGAAGGATGCAAGAGTTATTAGCAAAAAACTAATCGGTGGTCAACACGATTCCGTCTTTCTGCCGATTGTTTTCGCAAAGTACTTTTCTATAATTCTAGTATTTAATGGGAAAAAATTAAACGAATTTTTTTTCCATGTAAAAAACTATTAATTCTGAATAAAATGCCACCCATTTATGCAATAAAAAAAATCTAAATGTCTCTTATTAGATAAGGCATATTTTAGTCTGATAAGGTACTTCTTCTTCAATGATTTCGAGGATATTTTAGTTTTGATCAAAAAGATTTTATTTCTTATGACTTTTCGTAAAATATGTTAGTGCTATCTGAAAGAGGAACAGATAAGCTTTCCATCGAGCTCTTAGTCGAAGAAGTCGATCGAAGGATGCAAGAGTTATTAGCAAAAAACTAATTGGTTGTCAACAGGATTCCGTCCTACTGCCTATTCTTTTCGCAAAGTACTTTTCTATAATTCTAGTATTTAATGGGAAAAAATTAAACGAATTTTTTCTCCATCTAAAAAACTATTAATTCTGAATAAAATGCCGCCCATTTATGCAATTAAAAAAATTTAAATGTCTCTTATTAGATAAGGCATATTTTCGTCTGATAAGGTACTTCTTCTTCACTGATTTCGAGGATATTTTAGTTTTGATCAAAAAGATTTTATTTCTTATGACTTTTCGTAAAATATGTTAGTGCTATCTGAAAGAGGAACAGATAAGCTTTCCATCGAGCTCTTAGTCGAAGAAGTCGATCGAAGGATGCAAGAGTTATTAGCAAAAAACTAATCGGTGGTCAACACGATTCCGTCCTTCTGCCGATTCTTTTCGCAAAGTACTTTTCTATAATTCTAGTATTTAATGGGAAAAAATTAAACGAATATTTTGTCCATGTAAAAAACTATTAATTCTGAATAAAATGCCACCCATTTATGCAATAAAAAAAATCTAAATGTCTCTTATTAGATGAGGCATATTTCAGTCTGATAAGGTACTTCTTCTTCAATGATTTCGAGGATATTTTAGTTTTGATCAAAAAGATTTTATTTCTTATGACTTTTCGTAAAATATGTTAATGCTAGCTGAAAGAGGAACAGATAAGCTTTCCATCGAGCTCTTAGTCGAAGAAGTCGATCGAAGGATGCAAGAGTTATTAGCAAAAAACTAATCGGTAGTCAACACGATTCCGTCCTACTGCAGATTCTTTTCGCAAGTACTTTTCTATAATTCTAGTATTTAATGGGAAAAAAATTAAACGAATTTTTTCTCCATGTAAAAAACTATTAATTCTGAATAAAATGCAGCCCATTTATGCAACTAAAAAAATTTAAATGTCTCTTATTAGATAAGGCATATTTTAGTCTGATAAGGTACTTCTTCTTCAATGATTTCGAGGATATTTTAGTTTTGATCAAAAAGATTTTATTTCTTATGACTTTTCGTAAAATATGTTAATGCTATCTGAAAGAGGAACAGATAAGCTTTCCATCGAGCTCTTAGTCGAAGAAGTCGATCGAAGGATGCAAGAGTTATTAGCAAAAAACTAATCGGTAGTCAACACGATTCCGTCCTACTGCAGATTCTTTTCGCAAGTACTTTTCTATAATTCTAGTATTTAATGGGAAAAAATTAAACGAATTTTTTGTCCATGTAAAAAACTATTAATTCTGAATAAAATGCAGCTTATTTATGCAACTAAAAAAATTTAAATGTCTCTTATTAGATAAGGCATATTTTAGTCTGATAAGGTACTTCTTCTTCAATGATTTCGAGGATATTTTAGTTTTGATCAAAAAGATTTTATTTCTTATGACTTTTCGTAAAATATGTTAATGCTATCTGAAAGAGGAACAGATAAGCTTTCCATCGAGCTCTTAGTCGAAGAAGTCAATCGAAGGATGCAAGAGTTATCAGCAAAAAACTAATCGGTAATCAACACGATGCCGTCCTACTGCCGATTCTTTTCGCAAGTACTTTTCTATAATTCTAGTATTTAATGGAAAAAATTAAACGAATTTTTTGTCCATGTAAAAAACTATTAATTCTGAATAAAATGCCGCCCATTTATGCAACTAAAAAAATCTAAATGTCTCTTATTAGATGAGGCATATTTTAGTCTGATAAGGTTCTTCTTCTTCAATGATTTCGAGGATATTTTAGTTCTGATCAAAAAGATTTTATTTCTTATGACTTTTCGTAAAATATGTTAGTGCTATCTGAAAGAGGAACAGATAAGCTTTCCATCGAGCTCTTAGGCTACAAACATAGTGCGCGCTGAGACGAAGATGAAGACGAAGACGAAGCTGAAGACGAAAAACAGTGCAGAACAAATCATATGAATTCGCTTGTCCGCAAGCATAGTGCGTGCCGAGACGAAGACGAAGATTAAGACGAAATGCAAGCAATCAGCTTCAAACGCTGCTGTACTGATTTTGAAGACGAATCGCTTGCTATATTTTGAATATTTTTTTACCTTAACGTCACAATTAGCCTTTCAGCAGGCATATTTGGGGTTTAATAATTAGTGGATCAATTTTTACTAAAATGTAATCAAATGTGCTTATTTTTATTCTAGCATATTCCACATTTTCTCATCTTGGAGCAGCTCATCAAACAAATGATGAAATTCGCCAAATGCTTTTCTTCCCAAATTTATTGGATGAATTTTTTTATTTAATTTTTTACGTTTTAATTTAAAAAATAAACTTTGGTCAATAATCAGCTCATCATCTGATGGGAAATCCATTGCGACTAACATAACAAAAGCGCAACCAATTCGTCTTGCACTATGCAACCTATTAGCTTACTCGCAACGCAAGCAATTTTTCTTCCGCTTCGTCTTCATCTTCGTCTTCATCTCAGCGCGCACTATGTTTGTAGCCTAAGTCGAAGAAGTCGATCGAAGGATGCAAGAGTTATTAGCAAAAAACAAATTGGTTGTCAACAGGATTCCGTCCTACTGCCTATTCTTTTCGCAAAGTACTTTTCTATAATTCTAGTATTTAATGGGAAAAAATTAAACGAATTTTTTGTCCATGTAAAAAACTATTAATTCTGAATAAAATGCCGCCCATTTATGCAATTAAAAAAATTTTAATGTTCTTATTAGATAAGGCATATTTTCGTCTGATAAGGTACTCCTTCTTTAATGATTTCGAGGATATTTTAGTTTTGATAAAAAAAATTTTATTTCTTACGACTTTTCGAAAAATATGTTAATGCCATTTGAAAGAGGAACAGATAAGCTTTCCATCGAGCTCTTAGTCGAAGAAGTCGATCGAAGGATGCAAGAGTTATTAGCAAAAAACTAATCGGTAGTCAACAGGATTCCGTCCTACTGCCTATTCTTTTCGCAAAGTACTTTTCTATAATTCTAGTATTTAATGGGAAAAAATTAAACGAATTTTTTCTCCATGTAAAAAACTATTAATTCCGAATAAAATGCCGCCCATTTATGCAATTAAAAAAATTTAAATGCTCTTATTAGATAAAGCATATTTTCGTCTGATAAGGTACTTCTTCTTCAATGATTTCGATGATATTTTAGTTTTGATCAAAAAAATTGTATTTCTTACGACTTTTCGTAAAATATGTAAATGCCATCAGAAAAAGGAACAGATAAGCTTTCCATCGAGCTCTTAGTCGAAGAAGTCGATCGAAGGATGCAAGAGTTATTAGCAAAAAACTAATCGGTAGTCAACACGATGCCGTCCTACTGCCGATTCTTTTCGCAAGTACTTTTCTATAATTCTAGTATTTAATGGGAAAAAATTAAACGAATTTTTTGTCCATGTAAAAAACTATTAATTCTGAATAAAATGCCACCCATTTATGCAATAAAAAAAATCTAAATGTCTCTCATTAGATAAGGCATATTTTCGTCTGATAAGGTACTTCTTCTTCAATGATTTCGAGGATATTTTAGTTTTGATCAAAAAGATTTTACTTCTTATGACTTTTCGTAAAATATGTTCATGCTATCTGAAAGAGGAACAGATAAGCTTTCCATCGAGCTCTTAGTCGAAGAAGTCGATCGAAGGATGCAAGAGTTATTAGCAAAAAACTAATCGGTGGTCAACACGATTCCGTCCTTCTGCCGATTCTTTTCGCAAAGTACTTTTCTATAATTCTAGTATTTAATGGAAAAAATTAAACGAATTTTTTGTCCATGTAAAAAACTATTAATTCTGAATAAATTGCCGCCCATTTATGCAATTAAAAAAATCTAAATGTCTCTTATTAGATAATGCATATTTTAGTCTGATAAGGTACTTCTTCTTCAATGATTTCGAGGATATTTTAGTTTTGATCAAAAAGATTTTATTTCTTATGACTTTTCGTAAAATATGTTAGTGTTATCTGAAAGAGGAACAGATAAGCTTTCCATCGAGCTCTTAGTCGAAGAAGTCTTTCGAAGGATGCAAGAGTTATTAGCAAAAAACTAATCGGTGGTCAACACGATTCCGTCCTTCTGCCGATTCTTTTCGCAAGTACTTTTCTATAATTCTAGTATTTAATGGGAAAAAATTAAACGAATTTTTTGTCCATATAAAAAACTATTAATTCTGAATAAAATGCCGCCCATTTATGCAATTAAAAAAATTTAAATGTCTCTTATTAGGTTAGGTTAGGTTAGGTTGAACAGGCAGCTCAACCGAAGTCGAGAGCACCCAGTGACCATTAGGTCCATTGTCTTGCCTGATTTTTATACTGGAGGGATAGATGGGATCGGGTAGGGTTGCTGGGATAATGGATGGGAGAAGGGTCATTCCGTTTTTCCTGGTTCTAATGGCCAGTCCCACTGGGCTTCGGCAGCCCACGGAACCACCCAGTGGAATCCAGGAAGAGTGCCAGGTCCTCCAGGTGCGCGTTCGCTAGACTGCCCAGTTCGTCAAAGAAGGGTCTTCCCAAAAATTGGGTTCTCCTCCTCAGAAGTGCAGGGCAGTCGCAGAGAAGGTGTTGGACACTCTCAATCTCATCTTCGTTTTCACAGCTACGACAGTAGTCTTGTTGGGATACGCCGTACCGTTGGGCCATACGCCCAATGTAGCAGTGTCCCGTTAAGACTCCTGTCAACATCCTTATCCTGTTCTTTGTTAAGTGTAGGAGCTCGGAAGTGCGCTTCGAATTGTATCTTGGCCATAATGCCTTGGACACCTCGCAGCCCAGTACTGCTATCCAGTGTTCGGCAGCCACAGTCCTCATGGTACTGTCAAGTTCCGATAGGACGTACTGGATTGGCCTTTTAATGTCTTTCACCACGAGACTTGTTTCTAACGCTGAACCGGATCTAGCGCACTCGTCAGCCGCCTCGTTACCGTGTCCCGGATGAGTTTACTCTTTACCGTGTTCGACGAGAGAGCTTTAAGCGCTGCTTGGCTATCAACGTAGATCGATACGTTCCTCGGGCTCTCACTCAAGGTGTGTATCAATTTAGCCGCCTGCCAAACGGCGTAGATCTCCGCTTGGAACACGCTGCAATAGTCAGGAAGACGAAAGGAGAGTTGAACCGAAGGGTCATCAGAGTAGACCCCCGATCCAGTTCCTTCCTTCGTCTTCGAGCCGTCTGTATAGATGGACAACTCGTTCTGCCTCACGGGAGTTTCGAGTTGCCAATCTGCTCTATTAGGAAATTCGACAGTAAATTTGGCTTCCCATTTGAGATCTGAAACCCAGTAGTCGTTCTCATCTGCCACAGAGGTTCCTACTGAGCGTAGGATGGTACTGTGGCCTGCAACACAAGGCTTAAGAAGGCCCTGGGCTAGCAGCCTGACTGCACTTCTTGCTGCCACGTGCTTGAGGGAGACTCCAATTGGTTCCAGATTCAACATCACGTCAAGCGCTGCCTGGGGGGTAGAACGAATGCATCCTGTTACTCCCAGGCAAGCGAGTCTTTGTACCTTGCGGAGGTTGTTTAGATGGGAGTTGGTGTGACCCGCCTCCCACCAAACCAGCGCTCCATAAGTGAGTATAGGTCTGACGACTGCTGTGTAAAACCAATGAATGATATACGGTTGCAGTCCCCATCCTTTACCGAAGGTCTTTTTGCATACAAAAAAGGCCTGTAGTGCCTTTTTCATCCTCTCCTCCGAGTTCCTCCTCCAGGAGAGTTTAGAGTCGAGGGTTACTCCAAGGTACTTGGCCTCCTTTGAAAGCACAAGCTCCGTTCCGCCCAGTGTCGGGAGTTTGAAGCTTGGGATCTTGTATTTTCGGGTGAACAAAACCAGCTCGGTCTTTTGTGGGTTGGCCCCCAGACCGTTCTGCTCTGCCCATCGAAGAGTTAGGCCCAATGCGCCGTTTAGGAGCTCACTGATTGTAGGCAGGAATCTGCCTGTTACCATAAGCACCAGGTCGTCTGCATAGGCCGTCACTCTACATCCCCTAATTCCAGTTTTAGGAGAAGATCATTAAGGACAAGGTTCCACAGCAAGGGAGATATGACACCCCCTTGCGGAGTTCCCCTGACCACCTTTCTCCTAATTGTCGAGGTGCAGAGTTGGGCGTTTATCACTCTGTGGCTGAGCATGTTGCTAAGCCATCGAGTGATTGTCGGGTGTGAGCCAATTTTGACAAGTGCAGTCGTAATAGACTCGATCCTGACATTGTTGAAGGCACCTTCTATGTCCAGAAAAGCCGCCAACGTAAACTCCTTTCTCCGCAATGTTTTTTCAATTGTGCTAACTACCTCGTGCAAAGCGGTCTCAACTGATCTACCCTTAAGATAGGCGTGTTGAGATCCGCTGAAAGTGTGAGGTGTCAGCTTACTTCTGAGATGCAGGTCCAGGAGTCTCTCGAATGTTTTCAATAAAAACGATGAAAGACTAATGGGCCTATAATCTTTTGGTGAGCAATGGTTGATCTTTCCTGCTTTGGGAATGAAAGCCACCCTCACTTCTCTCCAGTACCTTGGGATGTATCCTGTGAGGAGACATCCCCTGAAGATTTCCAGTAGCCATTGCGACAGGTGCTCACTCACCGCTTGCATCATGGCCGGTCTGATGTCATCCGGTCCAGCTGATTTGTTGGGATGGAACGACTTGATAGCCCAGATTATCTTTTCTTTGGTAAGGATTTCCCTTACTGCGGCCTCACCCCCCAGGTCCACTGCCTGTTCCGGCTCTTCGCTGATGCTAAACCCAGGTTCATCGTCAGCTTCCAAGCATCCCGGAAAGTGTGTGTTCATGAGGAGTTGTAGAGACTCCTTGCTGTCTTTAGCGAATTTGCCATCCAGATCGCAAAGCAAGCCTGGTGTGGCTGGATCTTTCGCTAGCAACCTTCGAAGTCTGGACGCTTCTGTGGTGCTGGTCAGATCCTCGCAGAAAGCGGCCCAAGAATCTCTTTTGGCCTTCCTACATTCTTTCTTGAAGACTTTGAAACTGAGGTAGTAGGCGTCCCAGTCCACCTGGCAGTTTCTGTCTTTCGCTCTGTTGTAGAGTTTTCTCGTTTCCTTCCGTATCCTTCCTAGCTCCGGTGTCCACCACCTGTTGCGGTTTGACTTTGGAGGATGGCTGATAGGACAGGATTTGATGAAGGCCTTACACAGAGCTTCCGTGACGGTCCTGGTCGATTTCTCCAGTTTGTCCGGGTTGTCCAGCCTACCCACTGGGTGGTTTGGGAGTAACTCCTTGACAAGTTGAGAGAACTTGACCCAGTCAGTTCGTTTTGGGTTCCTGAAGGGGCGTTTGGCCTCTCTGAACCATTCTACTTCGAACACTATCCTGTAATGGTCCGAGAAGGAACATTCCGTGGATACGTGCCAGTCTACAACAGAGAGAGAGTCACTGTTGGTCGCTAGGGTTATGTCAATAACCTCAGCACGGTTCTTATTGCGGAATGTGGGGTGGTCACCCCGGTTACACACATTAAGATTTGTGCACGACATGAATTCACACAGCGATTCTCCTCTCACGTTAATATCCTTGCTTCCCCACATAGTATGGTGAGCATTGGCATCACACCCCAGGATTAAGTCCGTGCCCTCCTCCTGCGCATGCCGAATAAGGGCTCGGACGCTCTCTGATGGTGGATCCCTCTCTTCATACGGTAGATATGCCGAGGCCAGGTATAGTTTGGGACCGTTCCTTCGCTCGCATAACACTACCGTCAGGTCGTTGTTGCTGTAACGGGAAGAGAAAAGAACATTAAGTCCGGTTCTTACCACGATACAGGTTCTGGACTTACCTACAGTTGTAGGGACAAGGAGATTGTAGCCGCGGGCACCTAAACCGCAAACCCTTTCACTCACGATCCAGGGCTCCTGGATAAGAGCCACGTCTACCCTCTCCCTGTCCATCCACCGTAGTAGGTCGATCGAGGGGACCCTTGAATGATGCGGATTAATCTGCACCACCTTAAGTCTCTCCGGTTGACCTATCATCTTCGCGCCCGGCGCCTCCAGGAATGATTGCCCGAAGGCAACCCATTCCCATCTTCAGACGGCCCTGCCTGGTCAGGAGTTGGCGTCTGGACTCCGGACCAATACTGATCCAGAGGTCCTTGCCGTTTCCCTTGTCGCGGGCCACCCCTCTCTTGATTGTCCAATCCCCGGTGTCGCAGTCCGCGTTCTGGCTCTTGATCAATAAGAGGGTGGTTCGATCCTCCATAATTGGAGGTGGGATCCAGACCTTAATAATCGTTCGAGCCGGAATTTGGTCCACGGGGACGACATCAATCTTAGCACCCGGCCAGGGGGCGTCTAGTTCCAGCAATGTGTCCTTGAGGAGCCGCAGGGACTCCTCATTGGCACATGCCACAACCTTGACACCCTTGTACCAGTTGATACCGTCAAACTCTGCCACGAAGGGATTTTCTGGCCGAGTGATGGCATCTGCTATCGCCCGGTTGATTGACCCTTCAAGGATGAGCCAGTTCTCGGTAGTGAGTTTCCCTTCCGGGTCCTTCCTATCGATAATGGCCACCTGCAGCTCCGGTTTCGAGCTTAAGCTTGCCAGAAATTCCCCTGGACGTTTCCGCTTGCTCTCCGAAGCCTTCGCCGAGTCATCAGACCTTTGTCTCTTATTAGCCGGTGCGGTACTCTTGCTAGCCGTTCCCTCCTTTACGGGGGGTGTGGCTGCGGCAGGTTTCCCTCGGCACAGAGCACTCGTACTTTGTGCGGCGGTCTGAGTGTTACCAGGCGGGCCAGCAAGTCTCAGATACAGTCGCACGTTGTACTCATGCTTTTTGCGCAGTCTCTTTTCTCGGCCGCTCAGCGAACCCGGGTCGCGACCCTCCAGTCCCTTAAGGAACTTTAGAGAGGTCTTGTACCCAGACAGCCGTTTGCGTTTGAGATCATCGTCTGCTATGGTCTTTTTGGGTTGTCCCTGGACAACCGTCACTTCACCTTCATCTGTGCTCGATGACTCATCGTCTAGCGGCGGCTCCGCTAGCGCAAGCGCTAGCTCGGCAGCCGGCATCGATGGGCCTGTGAACACAAACTCCGACTCTGTGGCAGTTGGTTCCAGCTCTGTACCCTCCTGGCAACGGAGCGCACTCGCGCGCGTTCCGTCACTGTGACCACTGGCGACACGCAGAGAGGATTGCTCCTCCCCGTGCCCGCCGGTGGTAGCGGTCACACCTCCCACCGACGTTTGGGCTGACATCCCAGCCCGTGCTTCTCTACTGTTCTTCCGTCCCATCATAAGGGTGATGCAGTTTATACTTGCTGCCAAGTACCTCTGACCATGGTTTCGGGCCCAAGCCTCTCAGACTAGGTCTGAGAGATTTGGGTCCGTCGCCTTTGCTAGACACTGCAAGGTCCTGCGGACAGGCAAGAGATGCTAGCATCCCTCGGTTGCCCGAGACAGTGCAGTATCCATTGCCCAGCCGGCACCCTCGGGGAGGGTTCAGTCAGAGGAGTTTTCGCCGACCTGTCTCTTATTAGATAAGGCATATTTTCGTCTGATAAGGTACTTCTTCTTCAATGATTTCGAGGATATTTTAGTTTTGATAAAAAAAAATTTTATTTCTTATGACTTTTCGTAAAATATGTTAATGCTATCTGAAAGAGGAACAGATAAGCTTTCCATCGAGCTCTTAGTCGAAGAAGTCGATCAAAGGATGCAAGAGTTATTAGCAAAAAACTAATCGGTAGTCAACACGATGCCGTCCTACTGCCGATTCTTTTCGCAAGTACTTTTCTATAATTCTAGGATTTAATGGGAAAAAATTAAACAAATTTTTTGTCCATGTAAAAAACTATTAATTCTGAATAAAATGCCACCCATTTATGCAATAAAAAAAATCTAAATGTCTCTCATTAGATAAGGCATATTTTCGTCTGATAAGGTACTTCTTCTTCAATGATTTCGAGGATATTTTAGTTTTGATCAAAAAGATTTTACTTCTTATGACTTTTCGTAAAATATGTTCATGCTATCTGAAAGAGGAACAGATAAGCTTTCCATCGAGCTCTTAGTCGAAGAAGTCGATCGAAGGATGCAAGAGTTATTAGCAAAAAACTAATCGGTGGTCAACACGATTCCGTCCTTCTGCCGATTCTTTTCGCAAAGTACTTTTCTATAATTCTAGTATTTAATGGAAAAAATTAAAGGAATTTTTTGTCCATGTAAAAAACTATTAATTCTGAATAAAATGCCGCCCATTTATGCAATTAAAAAAATCTAAATGTCTCTTATTAGATAATGCATATTTTAGTCTGATAAGGTACTTCTTCTTCAATGATTTCGAGGATATTTTAGTTTTGATCAAAAAGATTTTATTTCTTATGACTTTTCGTAAAATATGTTAGTGTTATCTGAAAGAGGAACAGATAAGCTTTCCATCGAGCTCTTAGTCGAAGAAGTCTTTCGAAGGATGCAAGAGTTATTAGCAAAAAACTAATCGGTGGTCAACACGATTCCGTCCTTCTGCCGATTCTTTTCGCAAAGTACTTTTCTATAATTCTAGTATTTAATGGGAAAAAATTAAACGAATTTTTTGTCCATGTAAAAAACTATTAATTCTGAATAAAATGCCACCCATTTATGCAATAAAAAAAATCTAAATGTCTCTTATTAGATAAGGCATATTTTAGTCTGATAAGGTACTTCTTCTTCAATGATTTCGAGGTTATTTTAGTTTTGATCAAAAAGATTTCATTTCTTATGACTTTTCGTAAAATATGTTAGTGCTATCTGAAAGAGGAACAGATAAGCTTTCCATCGAGCTCTTAGTCGAAGAAGTCGATCGAAGGATGCAAGAGTTATTAGCAAAAAACTAATCGGTGGTCAACACGATTCCCTCCTTCTGCCGATTCTTTTCGCAAAGTACTTTTCTATAATTCTAGTATTTAATGGAAAAAATTAAAAGAATTTTTTGTCCATGAAAAAAACTATTAATTCTGAATAAAATGCCGCCCATTTATGCAATTACAAAAATCTAAATGTCTCTTATTAGATAATGCATATTTAAGTCTGATAAGGTACTTCTTCTTCAATGATTTCGAGGATATTTTAGTTTTGATCAAAAAGATTTTATTTCTTATGACTTTTCGTAAAATATGTTAGTGCTATCTGAAAGAGGAACAGATAAGCTTTCCATCGAGCTCTTAGTCGAAGAAGTCGATCGAAGGATGCAAGAGTTATTAGCAAAAAACTAATCGGTGGTCTACACGATTCCGTCCTTCTGCCGATTCTTTTCGCAAAGTACTTTTCTATAATTCTAGTATTTAATGGGAAAAAATTAAACGAATTTTTTGTCCATGTAAAAAACTATTAATTCTGAATAAAATGCCACCCATTTATGCAATAAAAAAAATCTAAATGTCTCTTATTAGATAAGGCATATTTTAGTCTGATAAGGTACTTCTTCTTCAATGATTTCGAGGATATTTTAGTTTTGATCAAAAAGATTTTACTTCTTACGACTTTCCGTAAAATACGTTAATGCCATCTGAAAGAGGAACAGATAAGCTTTCCATCGAGCTCTTAGTCGAAGAAGTCGATCGAAGGATGCAAGAGTTATTAGCAAAAAACTAATCGGTGGTCAACACGATTCCGTCCTACTGCCGATTCTTTTCGCAAAGTAATTTTCTATAATTCTAGTATTTAATGAGAAAAAATTAAACGAATTTTTTGTCCATGTAAAAAACTATTAATTCTGAATAAAATGCCACCCATTTATGCAATAAAAAAAATTTAAATGCTCTTATTAGATAAGGCATATTTTCGTCTGATAAGGTACTTCTTCTTCAATGATTTCGAGGATATTTTAGTTTTGATAAAAAAAATTTTATTTCTTATGACTTTTCGTAAAATATGTTAATGCTAGCTGAAAGAGGAACAGATAAGCTTTCCATCGAGCTCTTAGTCGAAGAAGTCGATCGAAGGATGCAAGAGTTGTTAGCAAAAAACCATTCAGTGGTCAACACGATTCCGTCCTACTGCCGATTCTTTTCGCAAAGTACTTTTCTATAATTCTAGTATTTAATGGGAAAAAATTAAACGAATTTTTTGTCCATGTAAAAAACTATTAATTCTGAATAAAATGCCACGCATTTATGCAATAAAAAAAATTTAAATGCTCTTATTAGATAAGGCATATTTTCGTCTGATAAGGTACTTCTTCTTCAATGATTTCGAGGATATTTTAGTTTTGATCAAAAAAATTTTATTTCTTACGACTTTTCGAAAAATATGTTAATGCTATTTGAAATAGGAACAGATAAGCTTTCCATCGAGCTCTTAGTCGAAGAAGTCGGTCGAAGGATGAAAGAGTTATTAGCAAAAAACTAATGGGTGGTCAACAGGATTCCGTCCTACTGCCGATTCTTTTCGCAAAGTACTTTTCTATAATTCTAGTATTTAATGGGAAAAAATTAAACGAATTTTTTCTCCATGTAAAAAACTAATAATTCTGAATAAAATGCCGCCCATTTATGCAATTAAAAAAATTTAAATGTCTCTTATTAGATACGGCATATTTTCGTCTGATAAGGTACTTCTTCTTCAATGATTTCGAAGATATTTTAGTTTTGATCAAACAAATTTTATTTCTTATGACTTTTCGTAAAATATGTTAATGCTAGCTGAAAGAGGAACAGATAAGCTTTCCATCGAGCTCTTAGTCGAAGAAGTCGATCGAAGGATGCAAGAGTTATTAGCAAAAAACTAATCGGTAGTCAACACGATTCCGTCCTACTGCAGATTCTTTTCGCAAGTACTTTTCTATAATTCTAGTATTTAATGGGAAAAAATTAAACGAATTTTTTGTCCATGTAAAAAACTATTAATTCTGAATAAAATGCCGCCCATTTATGCAATTAATAAAATTTAAATGTCGTCTGATAAGGTACTTCTTCTTCAATGATTTCGAGGATATTTTAGTTTTGATAAAAAAAATTTTATTTCTTATGACTTTTCGAGGAACAGATAAGCTTTCTATCGAGCTCTTAGTCGAAGAAGTCGATCGAAGGATGCAAGAGTTATTAGCAAAAAACTAATCGGTAGTCAACACGATTCCGTCCTACTGCAGATTCTTTTCGCAAGTACTTTTCTATAATTCTAGTATTTAATGGGAAAAAATTAAACGAATTTTTTGTCCATGTAAAAAACTATTAATTCTGAATAAAATGCCGCCCATTTATGCAATTAAAAAAATTTAAATGTCTCATATTAGATAAGGCATATTTTAGTCTGATAAGGTACTTCTTCTTCAATGATTTCGAGGTTATTTTAGTTTTGATCAAAAAGATTTCATTTCTTATGACTTTTCGTAAAATATGTTAGTGCTATCTGAAAGAGGAACAGATAAGCTTTCCATCGAGCTCTTAGTCGAAGAAGTCTTTCGAAGGATGCAAGAGTTATTAGCAAAAAACTAATCGGTGGTCAACACGATTCCGTCCTTCTGCCGATTCTTTTCGCAAAGTACTTTTCTATAATTCTAGTATTTAATGGGAAAAAATTAAACGAATTTTTTGTCCATGTAAAAAACTATTAATTCTGAATAAAATGCCACCCATTTATGCAATAAAAAAAATCTAAATGTCTCTTATTAGATAAGGCATATTTTAGTCTGATAAGGTACTTCTTCTTCAATGATTTCGAGGTTATTTTAGTTTTGATCAAAAAGATTTCATTTCTTATGACTTTTCGTAAAATATGTTAGTGCTATCTGAAAGAGGAACAGATAAGCTTTCCATCGAGCTCTTAGTCGAAGAAGTCGATCGAAGGATGCAAGAGTTATTAGCAAAAAACTAATCGGTGGTCAACACGATTCCCTCCTTCTGCCGATTCTTTTCGCAAAGTACTTTTCTATAATTCTAGTATTTAATGGAAAAAATTAAAAGAATTTTTTGTCCATGAAAAAAACTATTAATTCTGAATAAAATGCCGCCCATTTATGCAATTACAAAAATCTAAATGTCTCTTATTAGATAATGCATATTTAAGTCTGATAAGGTACTTCTTCTTCAATGATTTCGAGGATATTTTAGTTTTGATCAAAAAGATTTTATTTCTTATGACTTTTCGTAAAATATGTTAGTGCTATCTGAAAGAGGAACAGATAAGCTTTCCATCGAGCTCTTAGTCGAAGAAGTTGATCGAAGGATGCAAGAGTTATTAGCAAAAAACTAATCGGTGGTCTACACGATTCCGTTCTTCTGCCGATTCTTTTCGCAAAGTACTTTTCTATAATTCTAGTATTTAATGGGAAAAAATTAAACGAATTTTTTGTCCATGTAAAAAACTATTAATTCTGAATAAAATGCCACCCATTTATGCAATAAAAAAAATCTAAATGTCTCTTATTAGATAAGGCATATTTTAGTCTGATAAGGTACTTCTTCTTCAATGATTTCGAGGATATTTTAGTTTTGATCAAAAAGATTTTACTTCTTACGACTTTCCGTAAAATATGTTAATGCCATCTGAAAGAGGAACAGATAAGCTTTCCATCGAGCTCTTAGTCGAAGAAGTCGATCGAAGGATGCAAGAGTTATTAGCAAAAAACTAATCGGTGGTCAACACGATTCCGTCCTACTGCCGATTCTTTTCGCAAAGTAATTTTCTATAATTCTAGTATTTAATGAGAAAAAATTAAACGAATTTTTTGTCCATGTAAAAAACTATTAATTCTGAATAAAATGCCACCCATTTATGCAATAAAAAAAATTTAAATGCTCTTATTAGATAAGGCATATTTTCGTCTGATAAGGTACTTCTTCTTCAATGATTTCGAGGATATTTTAGTTTTGATAAAAAAAATTTTATTTCTTATGACTTTTCGTAAAATATGTTAATGCTAGCTGAAAGAGGAACAGATAAGCTTTCCATCGAGCTCTTAGTCGAAGAAGTCGATCGAAGGATGCAAGAGTTGTTAGCAAAAAACCATTCAGTGGTCAACACGATTCCGTCCTACTGCCGATTCTTTTCGCAAAGTACTTTTCTATAATTCTAGTATTTAATGGGAAAAAATTAAACGAATTTTTTGTCCATGTAAAAAACTATTAATTGTGAATAAAATGCCACGCATTTATGCAATAAAAAAAATTTAAATGCTCTTATTAGATAAGGCATATTTTCGTCTGATAAGGTACTTCTTCTTCAATGATTTCGAGGATATTTTAGTTTTGATCAAAAAAATTTTATTTCTTACGACTTTTCGAAAAATATGTTAATGCTATTTGAAATAGGAACAGATAAGCTTTCCATCGAGCTCTTAGTCGAAGAAGTCGGTCGAAGGATGAAAGAGTTATTAGCAAAAAACTAATGGGTGGTCAACAGGATTCCGTCCTACTGCCGATTCTTTTCGCAAAGTACTTTTCTATAATTCTAGTATTTAATGGGAAAAAATTAAACGAATTTTTTCTCCATGTAAAAAACTAATAATTCTGAATAAAATGCCGCCCATTTATGCAATTAAAAAAATTTAAATGTCTCTTATTAGATACGGCATATTTTCGTCTGATAAGGTACTTCTTCTTCAATGATTTCGAAGATATTTTAGTTTTGATCAAACAAATTTTATTTCTTATGACTTTTCGTAAAATATGTTAATGCTAGCTGAAAGAGGAACAGATAAGCTTTCCATCGAGCTCTTATTCGAAGAAGTCGATTGAAGGATGCAAGAGTTATTAGCAAAAAACTAATCGGTAGTCAACACGATTCCGTCCTACTGCAGATTCTTTTCGCAAGCACTTTTCTATAATTCTAGTATTTAATGGGAAAAAATTAAACGAATTTTTTGTCCATGTAAAAAACTATTAATTCTGAATAAAATGCCGCCCATTTATGCAATTAATAAAATTTAAATGTCGTCTGATAAGGTACTTCTTCTTCAATGATTTCGAGGATATTTTAGTTTTGATAAAAAAAATTTTATTTCTTATGACTTTTCGAGGAACAGATAAGCTTTCTATCGAGCTCTTAGTCGAAGAAGTCGATCGAAGGATGCAAGAGTTATTAGCAAAAAACTAATCGGTAGTCAACACGATTCCGTCCTACTGCAGATTCTTTTCGCAAGTACTTTTCTATAATTCTAGTATTTAATGGGAAAAAATTAAACGAATTTTTTGTCCATGTAAAAAACTATTAATTCTGAATAAAATGCCGCCCATTTATGCAATTAAAAAAATTTAAATGTCTCATATTAGATAAGGCATATTTTCGTCTGATAAGGTACTTCTTCTTCAATGATTTCGAGGATATTTTAGTTTTGATAAAAAAAATTTTATTTCTTATGACTTTTCGTAAAATATGTTAATGCTATCTGAAAGGGGAACAGATAAGCTTTCCATCGAGCTCTTAGTCGAAGAAGTCGATCGAAGGATGCAAGAGTTATTAGCAAAAAACTAATCGGTAGTCAACACGATGCCGTGCTACTGCAGATTCTTTTCGCAAGTTCTTTTCTATAATTCTAGTATTTAATGGAAAAATTTAAACGAATTTTTGTCCATGTAAAAAACTATTAATTCTGAATAAAATGCCACCCATTTATGCAATAAAAAAAATTTAAATGCTCTTATTAGATACGGCATATTTTCGTCTGATAAGGTACTTCTTCTTCAATGATTTCGTGGATATTTTAGTTTTGATCAAAAAATTTTATTTCTTACGACTTTTCGAAAAATATGTTAATGCTATTTGAAATAGGAACAGATAAGCTTTCCATCGAGCTCTTAGTCGAAGAAGTCGGTCGAAGGATGCAAGAGTTATTAGCAAAAAACTAATGGGTGGTCAACAGGATTCCGTCCTACTGCCGATTCTTTTCGCAAAGTACTTTTCTATAATTCTAGTATTTAATGGGAAAAAATTAAACGAATTTTTTCTCCATGTAAAAAACTAATAATTCTGAATAAAATGCCGCCCATTAATTCAATTAAAAAAATTTAAATGTCTCTTATTAGATACGGCATATTTTCGTCTGGTAAGGTACTTCTTCTTCAATGATTTCGAAGATATTTTAGTTTTGATCAAACAAATTTTATTTCTTATGACTTTTCGTAAAATATGTCAATGCTAGCTGAAAGAGGAACAGATAAGCTTTCCATCGAGCTCTTAGTCGAAGAAGTCTATCGAAGGATGCAAGAGTTATTAGCAAAAAACTAATCGGTAGTCAACACGATTCCGTCCTACTGCAGATTCTTTTCGCAAGTACTTTTCTATAATTCTAGTATTAAATGGGAAAAAATTAAACGAATTTTTTATCCATGTAAAAAACTATTAATTCTGAATAAAATGCCGCCCATTTATGCAATTAAAAAAATTTAAATGTCTCTTATTAGATAAGGCATATTTTCGTCTGATAAGGTACTTCTTCTTCAATGATTTCGAGGATATTTTAGTTTTGATAAAAAAAATTTTATTTCTTATGACTTTTCGTAAAATATGTTAATGCTATCTGAAAGAGGAACAAATAAGCTTTCCATCGAGCTCTTAGTCGAAGAAGTCGATCGAAGGATGCAAGAGTTATTAGCAAAAAACTAATTGGTGGTCAACACGATTCCGTCCTTCTGCCGATTCTTTTCGCAAAGTACTTTTCTATAATTCTAGTATTTAATGGGAAAAAATTAAACGAATTTTTTGTCCATGTAAAAAACTATTAATTCTGAAGAAAATGCCACCCATTTATGCAATAAAAAAAATTTAAATGCTCTATATATTCGTCTGATAAGGTACTTCTTCTTTAATGATTTCGAGGATGTTTTAGTTTTGATAAAAAAAATTTTATTTCTTACGACTTTTCGAAAAATATGTTAATGCCATCTGAAAGAGGAATAGATAAGCTTTCCATGGAGCTCTTAGTCGAAGAAGTCAGGCGAAGGATGCAAGAGTTATTAGCAAAAAACTAATTGGTGGTCAACAGGATTCCGTCTTACTTCCTATTCTTTTCCCAAAGTACTTTTCTATAATTCTAGTATTTAATGGGAAAAAATTAAACGAATTTTTTCTCCATGTTAAAAACTATTAATTCTGAATAAAATGCCGCCCATTTATGCAATTAAAAAAATTTAAATGCCTCTTATTCGATAAGGCATATTTTCGTCTGATAAGGTACTTCTTCTTCAATGATTTCGAGGATATTTTAGTTTTGATCAAAAAAAATGTATTTCTTACGACTTTTCGTAAAATATGTAAATAACATCAGAAAAAGGCACAGATAAGCTTTCCATCGAGCTCTTAGTCGAAGAAGTCGATCGAAGGATGCAAGAGTTATTAGCAAAAAACTAATCGGTGGTCAACACGATTCCGTCCTTCTACCGATTCTTTTCGCAAGGTACTTTTCTATAATTCTAGTTTTTAATGGGAAAAAATTAAACGAATTTTTTGTCCATGTAAAAAACTATTAATTCTGAATAAAATGCCGCCCATTTATGCAATTAAAAAAAATCTAAATGTCTCTTATTAGATAAGGCATATTTTAGTCTGATAAGGTACTTCTTCTTCAATGATTTCGAGGAATTTTTAGTTTTGATCAAAAAGATTTTATTTCTTACGACTTTTCGAAAAATATGTTAATGCTATTTGAAATAGGAACAGATAAGCTTTCCATCGAGCTCTTAGTCGAAGAAGTCGGTCGAAGGATGCAAGAGTTATTAGCAAAAAACTAATGGGTGGTCAACAGGATTCCGTCCTACTGCCGATTCTTTTCGCAAAGTACTTTTCTATAATTCTAGTATTTAATGGGAAAAAATTAAACGAATTTTTTCTCCATGTAAAAAACTAATAATTCTGAATAAAATGCCGCCCATTTATGCAATTAAAAAAATTTAAATGTCTCTTATTAGATACGGCATATTTTCGTCTGATAAGGTACTTCTTCTTCAATGATTTCGAAGATATTTTAGTTTTGATCAAACAAATTTTATTTCTTACGACTTTTCGAAAAATATGTTAATGCCATCTGAAAGAGGAATAGATAAGCTTTCCATGGAGCTCTTAGTCGAAGAAGTCAGGCGAAGGATGCAAGAGTTATTAGCAAAAAACTAATTGGTGGTCAACAGGATTCCGTCTTACTTCCTATTCTTTTCCGAAAGTACTTTTCTATAATTCTAGTATTTAATGGGAAAAAATTAAACGAATTTTTTCTCCATGTTAAAAACTATTAATTCTGAATAAAATGCCGCCCATTTATGCAATTAAAAAAATTTAAATGCCTCTTATTAGATAAGGCATATTTTTGTCTGATAAGGTACTTCTTCTTCAATGATTTCGAGGATATTTTAGTTTTGATCAAAAAAAATGTATTTCTTACGACTTTTCGTAAAATATGTAAATGCCATCAGAAAAAGGCACAGATAAGCTTTCCATCGAGCTCTTAGTCGAAGAAGTCGATCGAAGGATGCAAGAGTTATTAGCAAAAAACTAATCGGTGGTCAACACGATTCCGTCCTTCTACCGATTCTTTTCGCAAGGTACTTTTCTATAATTCTAGTTTTTAATGGGAAAAAATTAAACGAATTTTTTGTCCATGTAAAAAACTATTAATTCTGAATAAAATGCCGCCCATTTATGCAATTAAAAAAAATCTAAATGTCTCTTATTAGATAAGGCATATTTTAGTCTGATAAGGTACTTCTTCTTCAATGATTTCGAGGAATTTTTAGTTTTGATCAAAAAGATTTTATTTCTTACGACTTTTCGAAAAATATGTTAATGCTATTTGAAATAGGAACAGATAAGCTTTCCATCGAGCTCTTAGTCGAAGAAGTCGGTCGAAGGATGCAAGAGTTATTAGCAAAAAACTAATGGGTGGTCAACAGGATTCCGTCCTACTGCCGATTCTTTTCGCAAAGTACTTTTCTATAATTCTAGTATTTAATGGGAAAAAATTAAACGAATTTTTTCTCCATGTAAAAAACTAATAATTCTGAATAAAATGCCGCCCATTAATTCAATTAAAAAAATTTAAATGTCTCTTATTAGATACGGCATATTTTCGTCTGGTAAGGTACTTCTTCTTCAATGATTTCGAAGATATTTTAGTTTTGATCAAACAAATTTTATTTCTTATGACTTTTCGTAAAATATGTCAATGCTAGCTGAAAGAGGAACAGATAAGCTTTCCATCGAGCTCTTAGTCGAAGAAGTCTATCGAAGGATGCAAGAGTTATTAGCAAAAAACTAATCGGTAGTCAACACGATTCCGTCCTACTGCAGATTCTTTTCGCAAGTACTTTTCTATAATTCTAGTATTTAATGGGAAAAAATTAAACGAATTTTTTATCCATGTAAAAAACTATTAATTCTGAATAAAATGCCGCCCATTTATGCAATTAAAAAAATTTAAATGTCTCTTATTAGATAAGGCATATTTTCGTCTGATAAGGTACTTCTTCTTCAATGATTTCGAGGATATTTTAGTTTTGATAAAAAA
This sequence comes from Phortica okadai, assembly GCA_034638295.1. NCBI lineage: Eukaryota > Metazoa > Arthropoda > Insecta > Diptera > Drosophilidae > Phortica > Phortica okadai. The sequence goes on from CM067851.1 coordinate 27,627,031, forward strand.
AATTTTATTTCTTATGACTTTTCGTAAAATATGTTAATGCTATCTGAAAGAGGAACAAATAAGCTTTCCATCGAGCTCTTAGTCGAAGAAGTCGATCGAAAGATGCAAGAGTTATTAGCAAAAAACTAATTGGTGGTCAACACGATTCCGTCCTTCTGCCGATTCTTTTCGCAAAGTACTTTTCTATAATTCTAGTATTTAATGGGAAAAAATTAAACGAATTTTTTGTCCATGTAAAAAACTATTAATTCTGAAGAAAATGCCACCCATTTATGCAATAAAAAAAATTTTAATGCTCTTATTAGATAAGGCATATATTCGTCTGATAAGGTACTTCTTCTTTAATGATTTCGAGGATGTTTTAGTTTTGATAAAAAAAATTTTATTTCTTACGACTTTTCGAAAAATATGTTAATGCCATCTGAAAGAGGAATAGATAAGCTTTCCATGGAGCTCTTAGTCGAAGAAGTCAGGCGAAGGATGCAAGAGTTATTAGCAAAAAACTAATTGGTGGTCAACAGGATTCCGTCTTACTTCCTATTCTTTTCCCAAAGTACTTTTCTATAATTCTAGTATTTAATGGGAAAAAATTAAACGAATTTTTTCTCCATGTTAAAAACTATTAATTCTGAATAAAATGCCGCCCATTTATGCAATTAAAAAAATTTAAATGCCTCTTATTAGATAAGGCATATTTTCGTCTGATAAGGTACTTCTTCTTCAATGATTTCGAGGATATTTTAGTTTTGATCAAAAAAAATTTTATTTCTTACGACTTTTCGAAAAATATGTTAATGCCATCTGAAAGAGGAATAGATAAGCTTTCCATCGAGTTCTTAGTCGAAGAAGTCGATCGAAGGATGCAAGAGTTATTAGCAAAAAACTAATCGGTGGTCAACATGTTTCCGTCCGACTGCCGATTCTTTTCGCAAAGTACTAATGGGAAAAAATTAAACGAATTTTTTGTCCATGTAAAAAACAATTAATTCTGAATAAAATGCCACCCATTTATGCAATAAAAACCAGTAAGGACGCTATCTTCAGCAAGGCTGAAGCTATAATACTTTTCACTTTGTGTCACTATAAAAAAAACTAAATGAATAGTTTTCATGCCTCCCTAACAACATAACTGTAATGTTTCAAGTCAATTCGTTAAAAAACAAAAAATTTTTCCATACAACGGTTCAAGTTTTGCGATAAGTGGGCGTAGCCATGCCCACATTTGGTCAAAATAGTTTTTATTCCTCCCTAAGAACATAACAGTAAAGTTTCAAGTCAATTGATTAAAAAACAAAAAAGTTTTCCATACAAAGGGTCAAGTTAAGCTATAAGTGGGTGTGGCCATGCCCACTTTTGATCAAAATAGTTTTCATTCCTCCCTAAGAGCATAACTGCAAAGTTTCAAGTCAATTGGTTAAAAAACAAAAAAGTTTTCCATACAACGGGTCAATTTTTGCTATAAGTAGGCGTGGCTACGCCCACTTTTGGTTAAAATAGTTTTCATTCCTCCCTAAGAGCATAACTGCAAAGTTTTAAGTCAATTGGTTAAAAAACAAAAAAATTTTCCATACAAAGGGTCAGTTTTCGCTATAAAAGGGCGTGGCTACGCCCACTTTTCGTCAAAATAGTTTTCATTCCTCCCTAAGAACATAACTGTAAAGTTTCAAGTCAATTGATTAAAAAACAAAAAAGTTTTCCATACAAAGGGTCAAGTTAAGCTATAAGTGGGTGTGGCCATGCCCACTTTTGATCAAAATAGTTTTCATTCCTCCCTAAGAGCATAACTGCAAAGTTTCAAGTCAATTGGTTAAAAAACAAAAAAGTTTTCCATACAACGGGTCAATTTTTGCTATAAGTAGGCGTGGCTACACCCACTTTTGGTCAAAATAGTTTTCATTCCTCTCTAGGAACATAACTGTAAAGTTTTAAGTCAATTGGTTAAAAAACAAAAAAGTTTTCCATACAACGGGTCAATTTTCGCTATAAGTAGGCGTGGCTACGCCCACTTTTGGTTAAAATAGTTTTCATTCCTCCCTAAGAACATAACTGTAAAGTTTCAAGTCAATTGGTTAAAAAACAAAAAAGTTTTCCATACAAAGGGTCAAGTTAAGCTATAAGTGGGCGTGGCGACGCCCACTTTTGATCAAAATAGTTTTCATTCCTCCCTAAGAGCATAACTGCAAAGTTTCAAGTCAATTGGTTAAAAAACAAAAAAGTTTTCCATACAATGGGTCAATTTTCGCTATAAGTGGGCGTGGCTACGCCTGGCTACGCCCACTTTTGGTCAAAATAGTTTTCATTCCTCTCTAAGAACATAACTGTAAAGTTTCAAGTCAATTGGTTAAAAAACAAAAAAGTTTTCCATACAACGGGTAAATTTTCGCTATAAGTGGGCGTGGCTACGCGTGGTTACGCCCACTTTTGGTCAAAATAGATTTCATTCCTCCCTAAGAACATAACTTTAAAATTTCAAGTCAATTGGTTAAGAAACAAAAAAGTTTTCCATACAACGACGTGAATATTCCTTCTCTTCCTCTTCTTCATTTTGTATGGGAGCTACCAGTTCCAGATGTCCAATCTCAATGAAACTTTCAGGCATGTAGTCAGACCATGTAAAACTACTATGTTTAAAATTTCAGCACTCTATTGTACAAAACAAAAAAGTTTTCCATACAACGATTCAAGTTTTGTTCACTTTTCTTCTTCTTTTCGTATGGGAGCTACCTGTTCCAATAATCCGATCATGCTGGTTCCGACGAATGATTCATCGTAATAAATTCTAAGACTCTGTGCAAAGTTTCAGCTCGATAGCTTCAAAACTGAGGGACTAGTTTGCATACATACAGACAGACAGACAGACCGACAGACAGACAGACGGACAGACGGACATGGCTAAATCAACTCGTCTTGTCGTCCTGATCAAGAATATATATACTTTATATAGTCGGAAATTAATATTTCGATCTGTTACAAACTCCGTGACAAAGTTAATATACTATTTCACATACGTGAAAAGTATAAAAATCTAAATGTCTCTTATTAGATAAGGCATATTTTAGTCTGATAAGGTACTTCTTCTTCAATGATTTCGAGGATATTTTAGTTTTGAACAAAAAGATTTTATTTCTTATGACTTTTCGTAAAATATGTTAGTGCTATCTCAAAGAGGAACAGATAAGCTTTCCATCGAGCTCTTAGTCGAAAAAGTCGATCGAAGGATGCAAGAGTTATAGCAAAAAACTAATCGGTGGTCAACACGATTCCGTCCTTCTGCCGATTCTTTTCGCAAAGTACTTTTCTATAATTCTAGTTTTTAATGGGAAAAAATTAAACGAATTTTTTGTCCATGTAAAAAACTATTAGTTCTGAATAAAATGCCGCCCATTTATGGAATTAAAAAAATCTAAATGTCTCTTATTAGATAAGGCATATTTTAGTCTGATAAGGTACTTCTTCTTCAACGATTTCGAGGATATTTTAGTTTTGAACAAAAAGATTTTATTTCTTATGACTTTTCGTAAAATATGTTAGTGCTATCTCAAAGAGGAACAGATAAGCTTTCCATCGAGCTCTTAGTCGAAGAAGTCGATCGAAGGATGCAAGAGTTATTAGCAAAAAACTAATCGGTGGTCAACACGATTCCGTCCTTCTGCCGATTCTTTTCGCAAAGTACTTTTCTATAATTCTAGTTTTTAATGGGAAAAAATTAAACGAATTTTTTGTCCATGTAAAAAACTAATAATTCTGAATAAAATGCCGCCCATTTATGCAATTAAAAAACTTTAAATGTCTCTTATTAGATAAGGCATATTTTCGTCTGATAAGGTACTTCTTCTTCAATGATTTCGAGGATATTTTAGTTTTGAACAAAAAGATTTTATTTCTTATGACTTTTCGTAAAATATGTTAGTGCTATCTCAAAGAGGAACAGATAAGCTTTCCATCGAGCTCTTAGTCGAAGAAGTCGATCGAAGGATGCAAGAGTTATTAGCAAAAAACTAATCGGTGGTCAACACGATTCCGTCCTTCTGCCGATTCTTTTCGCAAAGTACTTTTCTATAATTCTAGTCTTTAATGGGAAAAAATTAAACGAATTTTTTGTCCATGTAAAAAACTATTAATTCTGAATAAAATGCCGCCCATTTATGCAATTAAAAAAATCTAAATGTCTCTTATTAGATAAGGCATATTTTCGTCTGATAAGGTACTTCTTCTTCAATGATTTCGAGGATATTTTAGTTTTGAACAAAAAGATTTTATTTCTTATGACTTTTCGTAAAATATGTTAGTGCTATCTCAAAGAGGAACAGATAAGCTTTCCATCGAGCTCTTAGTCGAAGAAGTCGATCGAAGGATGCAAGAGTTATTAGCAAAAAACTAATCGGTGGTCAACACGATTCCCTCCTTCTGCCGATTCTTTTCGCAAAGTACTTTTCTATAATTCTAGTATTTAATGGGAAAAAATTAAACGAATTTTTTGTCCATGTAAAAAACAATTAATTCTGAATAAAATGACACCCATTTATGCAATTAAAAAAATTTAAATGCCTCTTATTAGATATGGCATATTTTCGTCTGATAAGGTACTTCTTCTTCAATGATTTCGAGGATATTTTAGTTTTGATCAAAAAAAATGTATTTCTTACGACTTTTCGTAAAATATGTAAATGCCATCAGAAAAAGGCACAGATAAGCTTTCCATCGAGCTCTTAGTCGAAGAAGTCGATCGAAGGATGCAAGAGTTATAGCAAAAAACTAATCGGTGGTCAACACGATTCCGTCCTTCTGCCGATTCTTTTCGCAAAGTACTTTTCTATAATTCTAGTTTTTAATGGGAAAAAATTAAACGAATTTTTTGTCCATGTAAAAAACTATTAGTTCTGAATAAAATGCCGCCCATTTATGCAATTAAAAAAATCTAAATGTCTCTTATTAGATAAGGCATATTTTAGTCTGATAAGGTACTTCTTCTTCAACGATTTCGAGGATATTTTGGTTTTGAACAAAAAGATTTTATTTCTTATGACTTTTCGTAAAATATGTTAGTGCTATCTCAAAGAGGAACAGATAAGCTTTCCATCGAGCTCTTAGTCGAAGAAGTCGATCGAAGGATGCAAGAGTTATTAGCAAAAAACTAATCGGTGGTCAACACGATTCCGTCCTTCTGCCGATTCTTTTCGCAAAGTACTTTTCTATAATTCTAGTTTTTAATGGGAAAAAATTAAACGAATTTTTTGTCCATGTAAAAAACTAATAATTCTGAATAAAATGCCGCCCATTTATGCAATTAAAAAACTTTAAATGTCTCTTATTAGATAAGGCATATTTTCGTCTGATAAGGTACTTCTTCTTCAATGATTTCGAGGATATTTTAGTTTTGATCAAAAAAATTTTATTTCTTACGACTTTTCAAAAAATATGTTAATGCTATTTGAAATAGGAACAGATAAGCTTTCCATCGAGCTTTTAGTCGAAGAACTCGGTCGAAGGATGCAAGAGTTATTAGCAAAAAACTAATTGGTGGTCAACAGGATTCCGTCCTACTGTCGATTCTTTTAGCAAAGTACTTTTCTATAATTCTAGTATTTAATGGGAAAAAATTAAACGAATTTTTTCTCCATGTAAAAAACTAATAATACTGAATAAAATGCCGCCCATTAATTCAATTAAAAAAATTTAAATGTCTCTTATTAGATACGGCATATTTTCGTCTGGTAAGGTACTTCTTCTTCAATGATTTCGAAGATATTTTAGTTTTGATCAAACAAATTTTATTTCTTATGACTTTTCGTAAAATATGTTAATGCTATCTGAAAGAGGAACAGATAAGCTTTCCATCGAGCTCTTAGTCGAAGAAGTCGATCGAAGGATGCAAGAGTTATTAGCAAAAAACTAATCGGTGGTCAACACGATTCCGTCCTTCTGCCGATTCTTTTCGCAAAGAACTTTTCTATAATTCTAGTATTTAATGGGAAAAAATTAAACGAATTTTTTCTCCATGTAAAAAACTATTAATTCTGAATAAAATGCCGCCCATTTATGCAATTAAAAAAATTTAAATGTCTCTTATTAGATAAGGAATATTTTCGTCTGATAAGGTACTTCTTCTTCAATGATTTCGAGGATATTTTAGTTTTGATCAAAAAAATTTTATTTCTTACGACTTTTCAAAAAATATGTTAATGCTATTTGAAATAGGAACAGATAAGCTTTCCATCGAGCTTTTAGTCGAAGAACTCGGTCGAAGGATGCAAGAGTTATTAGCAAAAAACTAATTGGTGGTCAACAGGATTCCGTCCTACTGTCGATTCTTTTAGCAAAGTACTTTTCTATAATTCTAGTATTTAATGGGAAAAAATTAAACGAATTTTTTCTCCATGTAAAAAACTAATAATACTGAATAAAATGCCGCCCATTTATGCAATTAAAAAAATTTAAATGTCTCTTCTTAGATAAGGCATATTTTCGTCTGATAAGGTACTTCTTCTTCAATGATTTCGAGGATATTTTAGTTTTGATAAAAAAAATTTTATTTCTTATGACTTTTCGTAAAATATGTTAATGCTATCTGAAAGAGGAACAGATAAGCTTTCCATCGAGCTCTTAGTCAAAGAAGTCGATCGAAGGATGCAATAGTTATTAGCAAAAAACTAATCGGTGGTCAACACGATTCCGTCCTTCTGCCGATTCTTTTCGCAAAGAACTTTTCTATAATTCTAGTATTTAATGGGAAAAAATTGAACGAATTTTTTGTCCATGTAAAAAACAATTAATTCTGAATAAAATGCCACCCATTTATGCAATATAAAAAATCAAAATGTCTCTTATTAAATAAGGCATATTTTAGTCTGATAAGGTACTTCTTCTTCAATGATTTCGAGGATATTTTAGTTTTGATCAAAAAGATTTTATTTCTTATGACTTTTCGTAAAATATGTTAGTGCTATCTGAAAGAGGAACAGATAAGCTTTCCATCGAGCTCTTAGTCGAAGAAGTCGATCGAAGGATGCAAGAGTTATTAGCAAAAAACTAATCGGTGGTCAACACGATTCCGTCCTTCTGCCGATTCTTTTCGCAAAGTACTTTTCTATAATTCTAGTATTTAATGGGAAAAAATTAAACGATTTTTTTGTCCATGTAAAGGACTATTAATTCTGAATAAAATGCCACCCATTTATGCAATAAAAAAATGCAATAATCGGTAGTCAACACGATGCCGTCCTACTGCCGATTCTTTTCGCAAGTACTTTTCTATAATTCTAGTATTTAATGGAAAAAATTAAACGAATTTTTTGTCCATGTAAAAAACTATTAATTCTGAATAAAATGCCGCCCATTTATGCAATTAAAAAAATCTAAATGTCTCTTATTAGATAAGGCATATTTTAGTCTGATAAGGTACTTCTTCTTCAATGATTTCGAAGATATTTTAGTTTTGATCAAAAAGATTTTATTTCTTATGACTTTTCGTAAAATATGTTAGTGCTATCTGAAAGAGAACAGATAAGCTTTCCATCGAGCTCTTAGTCGAAGAAGTCGATCGAAGGATGCAAGAGTTATTAGCAAAAAACTAATCGGTGGTCAACACGATTCCGTCCTTCTGCCGATTCTTTTCGCAAAGTACTTTTCTATAATTCTAGTATTTAATGGGAAAAAATTAAACGAATTTTCTGTCCATGTAAAAAACTATTAATTCTGAATAAAATGCCGCCCATTTATGCAATTAAAAAAATCTAAATGTCTCTTATTAGATAAGGCATATTTTAGTCTGATAAGGTACTTCTTCTTCAATGATTTCGAGGATATTTTAGTTTTGATCAAAAAGATTTTATTTCTTATGACTTTTCGTAAAATACGTTAGTGCTATCTGAAAGAGAACAGATAAGCTTTCCATCGAGCTCTTAGTCGAAGAAGTCGATCGAAGGATGCAAGAGTTATTAGCAAAAAACTAATCGGTGGTCAACACGATTCCGTCCTTCTGCCGATTCTTTTCGCAAAGTACTTTTCTATAATTCTAGTATTTAATGGGAAAAAATTGAACGAATTTTTTGTCCATGTAAAAAACTATTAATTCTGAATAAAATGCCGCCCATTTATGCAATGAAAAAAATCTAAATGTCTCTTATTAGATAAGGCATATTTTAGTCTGATAAGGTACTTCTTCTTCAACGATTTCGAGGATATTTTAGTTTTGAACAAAAAGATTTTATTTCTTATGACTTTTCGTAAAATATGTTAGTGCTATCTCAAAGAGGAACAGATAAGCTTTCCATCGAGCTCTTAGTCGAAGAAGTCGATCGAAGGATGCAAGAGTTATTAGCAAAAAACTAATCGGTGGTCAACACGATTCCGTCCTTCTGCCGATTCTTTTCGCAAAGTACTTTTCTATAATTCTAGTATTTAATGGGAAAAAATTGAACGAATTTTTTGTCCATGTAAAAAACTATTAATTCTGAATAAAATGCCGCCCATTTATGCAATGAAAAAAATTTAAATGCTCTTATTAGATAAGGCATATTTTCGTCTGATAAGGTACTTCTTCTTTAATGATTTCGAGGATATTTTAGTTTTGATCAAAAAAAATGTATTTCTTACGACTTTTCGTAAAATATGTAAATGCCATCTGAAAGAGGAACAGATAAGCTTTCCATCGAGCTCTTAGTCGAAAAAGTCGATCGAAGGATGCAAGAGTTATTAGCAAAACTAATCGGTGGTCAACACGATTCCGTCCTATTGCAGATTCTTTTCGCAAGTACTTTTCTATAATTCTAGTATTTAATAAGAAAAAATTAAACGAATTTTTTGTCCATGTAAAAAACTATTAATTCTGAATAAAATGCCGCCCATTTATGCAATGAAAAAAATCTAAATGTCTGTTATTAGATAAGGCATATTTTAGTCCGATAAGGTACTTCTTCTTCAATGATTTCGAGGATATTTTAGTTTTGATCAAAACAATTTTATTTCTTACGACTTTTCGTGAAATATGTTAGTGCTATCTGAAAGAGGAACAGATATGCTTTCCATCGAGCTCTTAGTCGAAGAAGTCGATCGAAGGTTGCAAGAGTTATTAGCAAAAAACTAATCGGTGGTCAACACGATTCCGTCCTACTGCCGATTCTTTTCGTAAGTTCATTTCTATAATTCTAGTATTTAATGGAAAATATTTTACGAATTTTTTGTCCATGTAAAAAACTCTTAATTCTGAATAAAATGCCGCCCATTTATAATATTAAAAGAATATAAATGTCTCTTATTAGATAAGGCATATTTTCGTCTGATAAGGTACTTCTTCTTCAATGAGTTCGAGGATATTTTAGGTTTGATCAAAAAGATTTTATTTCTTACGACTTTTCGTAAAATATGTTAGTGCTATCTGAAAGAGGAACAGATAAGCTTTCCATCGAGCTCTTAGTCGAAGAAGTCGATCGAAGGATGCAAGAGTTATTAGCAAAAAACTAATCGGTGGTCAACACGATTCCGTCCTTCTGCCGATTCTTTTCGCAAAGTACTTTTCTATAATTCTAGTATTTAATGGGAAAAAATTAAACGAATTTTTTGTCCATGTAAAAAACTATTAATTCTGAATAAAATGCCACCCATTTATGCAATAAAAAAAATTTAAATGCTCTTATTAGATAAGGCATATTTTCGTCTGATAAGGTACTTCTTCTGTAATGATTTCGAGGATATTTTAGTTTTGATAAAAAAAATTTTATTTCTTACGACTTTTCGAAAAATATGTTAATGCCATTTGAAAGAGGAACAGATAAGCTTTCCATCGAGCTTTTAGTCGAAGAAGTCGGTCGAAGGATGCAAGAGTTATTAGCAAAAAACTAATCGGTGGTCAACAGGATTCCGTCCTACTGCCGATTCTTTTCGCAAGTACTTTTCTATAATTCTAGTATTTAATGGGAAAAAATTAAACGAATTTTTTCTCCATGTAAAAAACTATTAATTCTGAATAAAATGCCGCCCATTTATGCAATTAAAAAAATTTAAATGCCTCTTATTAGATAAGGCATATTTTCGTCTGATAAGGTACTTCTTCTTCAATGATTTCGAGGATATTTTAGTTTTGATCAAAAAAATTGTATTTCTTACGACTTTTCGTAAAGTATGTAAATGCCATCAGAAAAAGGAACAGATAAGCTTTCCATTGAGCTCCTAGTCGAATAAATCGGTCGAAGGATGCAAGAGTTATTGGCAAAATAATAATCGGTGGTCAACACGTTTCCGTTCTACTGCCGATTATTTTCGCAAAGTACTTTTCTATAAGTATAGTATTTAATGGGAAAAAATTAAACGAATTTTTTGTCCACGTAAAAAACTTTTAATTCTTAATAAAATGCCGCCCATTTATGCGATTAAAAAAATTTAAATGTCTCTTATTAGATAAGGCATATTTTCGTCTGATAAGGTACTTCTCTTCAATGATTTCGAGGATATTTTAGTTTTGATCAAAAAATTTTTATTTCTTACGACTTTTCGAAAAATATGTTAATGCTATCTGAAAGAGGAACAGATAAGCTTTCCATCGAGCTCTTAGTCGAAGAAGTCGGTCGAAGGATGCAAGAGTTATTAGCAAAAAACTAATTGGTGGTCAACAGGATTCCGTCCTACTGCCGATTCTTTTCGCAAAGTACTTTTCTATAATTCTAGTATTTAATGGGAAAAAATTAAACGAATTTTTTCTCCATGTAAAAAACTATTAATTCTGAATAAAATGCCGCCCATTTATGCAATTAAAAAAATTTAAATGCCGCTTATTAGATAAGGCATATTTTCGTCTGATAAGGTACTTCTTCTTCAATGATTTCGAGGATAGTTTAGTTTTGATCAAAAAAATTGTATTTCTTACGACTTTTCGTAAAATATGTAAATGCCATCAGAAAAAGGAACAGATAAGCTTTCCATCGAGCTCTTAGTCGAAGAAATCCATGTAAAAAACTATTAATTCTGAATAAAATGCCGCCCATTTATGCAATTAAAAAAATTTAAATGCCTCTTATTAGATAAGGCATATTTTCGTCTGATAAGCTACTTCTTCTTCAATGATTTCGAGGATATTTTAGTTTTGATCAAAAAAATTGTATTTCTTACGACTTTTCGTAAAGTATGTAAATGCCATCAGAAAAAGGAACAGATAAGCTGTCCATTGAGCTCCTAGTCGAATAAATCGGTCGAAGGATGCAAGAGTTATTGGCAAAATAATAATCGGTGGTCAACACGTTTCCGTTCTACTGCCGATTATTTTCGCAAAGTACTTTTCTATAAGTATAGTATTTAATGGGAAAAAATTAAACGAATTTTTTGTCCACGTAAAAAACTATTAATTCTTAATAAAATGCCGCGATTAAAAAAATTTAAATGTCTCTTATTAGATAAGGCATATTTTCGTCTGATAAGGTACTTCTCTTCAATGATTTCGAGGATATTTTAGTTTTGATCAAAAAATTTTTATTTCTTACGACTTTTCGAAAAATATGTTAATGCTATCTGAAAGAGGAACAGATAAGCTTTCCATCGAGCTCTTAGTCGAAGAAGTCGGTCGAAGGATGCAAGAGTTATTAGCAAAAAACTAATTGGTGGTCAACAGGATTCCGTCCTACTGCCGATTCTTTTCGCAAAGTACTTTTCTATAATTCTAGTATTTAATGGGAAAAAATTAAACGAATTTTTTCTCCATGTAAAAAACTATTAATTCCGAATAAAATGCCGCCCATTTATGCAATTAAAAAAATTTAAATGCCGCTTATTAGATAAGGCATATTTTCGTCTGATAAGGTACTTCTTCTTCAATGATTTCGAGGATAGTTTAGTTTTGATCAAAAAAATTGTATTTCTTACGACTTTTCGTAAAATATGTAAATGCCATCAGAAAAAGGAACAGATAAGCTTTCCATCGAGCTCTTAGTCGAAGAAATCGGTCGAAGGATGCAAGAGTTATTGGCAAAATAATAATCGGTGGTCAACACGTTTCCGTTCTACTGCCGATTATTTTCGCAAAGTACTTTTCTATAAGTATAGTATTTAATGGGAAAAAATTAAACGAATTTTTTGTCCATGTAAAAAACTATTAATTCTGAATAAAATGCCGCCCATTTATGCAATTAAAAAAATCTAAATGACTTTTATTAGATAAGGCATATTTTAGCCTGATAAGGTACTTCTTCTTCAATGATTTCGAGGATATTTTAGTTTTGATCAAAAAAATTGTATTTCTTACGACTTTTCGTAAAATATGTAAATGCCATCAGAAAAAGGAACAAATCAGCTTTCCATCGAGCTCTTAGTCGAAGAAATCGGTCGAAGGATGCAAGAGTTATTGGCAAAATAATAATCGGTGGTCAACACGTTTCCGTTCTACTGCCGATTATTTTCGCAAAGTACTTTTCTATTTAATGGGACAAAATTAAACGAATTTTTTGTCCATGTAAAAAACTATTAATTCTGAATAAAATGCCGCCCATTTATGCAATTAAAAAAATTTTAATGTCTCTTATTAGATAAGGCATATTTTCGTCTGATAAGGTACTTCTTCTTCAATGATTTCGAGGATATTTTAGTTTTGATCAAAAAAATTTTATTTCTTACGACTTTTCGAAAAATATGTTAATGCTATTTGAAAGAGGAACAGACAAGCTTTCCATCGAGCTCTTAGTCGAAGAACTCGGTCGAAGGATGCAAGAGTTATTAGCAAAAAAATAATTGGTGGTCAACAGGATTCCGTCCTACTGCCGATTCTTTTCACAAAGTACTTTTCTATAAGTATAGTATTTAATGGGAAAAAATTAAACGAATTTTTTGTCCATGTAAAAAACTATTAATTCTGAATAAAATGCCGCCCATTTATGCAATTAAAAAAATCTAAATGTCTTTTATTAGATAAGGCATATTTTAGTCTGATAAGGTACTTCTTCTTCAATGATTTCGGGGATATTTTAGTTTTGATCAAAAAAATTGTATTTCTTACGATTTTTCGAAAAATATTTTAATGATATCTGAAAGAGGAACAGATTAGCTTTCCATCGAGCTCCTAGTCTAAAAAGTCGATCGAAGGATGCAAGAGTTATTAGCAAAAAACTGATCGGTGGTCAACATATTTCCGTCCTACTGCCGATTCTTTTCGCAAAATACTTTTGTTAAATTCTAGTATGTAATGGGAAAAAATTGAACGAATTTTTTGTCCATGTAAAAAACTAATTATTCTGAATAAAATGGCGCCCATTTATGCAATTAAAGAAATTTAAATGTCTCTTATTAGATACGGCATATTTTCGTCTGATAAGGTACTTCTTCTTCAATGATTTCGAGGATATTTTAGTTTTGATCAAACAAATTTTATTTCTTATGACTTTTCGTAAAATATGTTAATGCTATTTGAAAGAGGAACAGACAAGCTTTCCATCGAGCTCTTAGTCGAAGAACTCGGTCGAAGGATGCAAGAGTTATTAGCAAAAAAATAATTGGTGGTCAACAGGATTCCGTCCTACTGCCGATTCTTTTCACAAAGTACTTTTCTATAAGTATAGTATTTAATGGAAAAAAATTAAACGAATTTTCTGTCCATGTAAATAACTGTTTATTCTGAATAAAATGGCGCCCATTTATGCAATTAAAAAAATCTAAATGTCTTTTATTAGATAAGGCATATTTTCGTCTGATAAGGTACTTCTTCTTCAATGATTTCGAGGATATTTTAGTTTTGATCAAAAAAATTTTATTTCTTACGACTTTTCGTAAAATATGTTAATGCCATCTGAAAGAGGAACAGATAAGCTTTCCATCGAGCTCTTAGTCTAAGAAGTCGATCGAAGGATGCAAGAGTTATTAGTAAAAAACTAATCGGTGGTCAACACGATTCCGTCCTACTGCCGATTCTTTTCGCAAGTACTTTTCTATAATTCTAGTATTTAATGGAAAAAATTAAACGAATTTTTTGTCCTTGTAAAAAACTCTTAATTCTGAATAAAATGCCACCCATTTATGCAATTAAAAAAATTTATATGTCTCATATTAGATAAGGCATATTTTTTTTTTTTCTGATAAGGTACTTCTTCTTCAATGATTTCGAGGATATTTTAGTTTTGATCAAAAAAATTTTATTTCTTACGACTTTTCGAAAAATATGTTAATGCTATCTGAAAGAGGAACAGATTAGCTTTCCATTGAGCTCTTAGTCTAAGAAGTCGATCGAAGGATGCAAGAGTTATTAGTAAAAAACTAATCGGTGGTCAACACGATTCCGTCCTACTGCCGATTCTTTTCGCAAGTACTTTTCTATAATTCTAGTATTTAATGGAAAAAATTAAACGAATTTTTTGTCCATGTAAAAAACTCTTAATTCTGAATAAAATGCCACCCATTTATGCAATTAAAAAAATTTAAATGTCTCATATTAGATAAGGCATATTTAAGTCTGATAAGGTACTTTTTCTTCAATGATTTCGAGGATATTTTAGTTTTGATCAAAAAAATTTTATTTCTTACGACTTTTTGAAAAATATGTTAATGCTATCTGAAAGAGGAACAGATTAGCTTTCCATCGAGCTCTTAGTCAAAGAAGTCGGTCGAAGGGTGCAACAGTTATTAGCAAAAACCTAATCGGTGGTCAACATGTTTCCGTCCTACTGCCGATTCTTTTCGCAAAATACTTTTCTATAATTCTAGTATTTAATGGGAAAAAATTGAATGAATTTTTTGTCCATGTAAAAAACTAATTATTCTGAATAAAATGGTGCCCATTTATGCAATTAAAGAAATTTAAATGTCTCTTATCAGATAAGGCATACTTTCGTCTGATAAGGTACTTCTTCTTCAATGATTTCGAGGATATTTTAGTTTTGATCAAAAAAATTTTATTTCTTACGACTTTTCGTAAAATATGTTAATACCATCTGAAAGAAGAACAGATAAGCTTTCTATCGAGCTCTTAGTCGAAGAAGTCGGTCGAAGGATGCCAGAGTTATTAGCAAAAAACTAATTGGTGGTCAATACGTTTCCGTCGTACTGCCGATTCTTTTCGCAAAGTACTTTTTTATAATTCTAGTATTTAATGGAAAAAATTAAACGAATTTTTTGTCCATGTAAAAAACTATTAATTCTGAATAAAATGCCGCCCATTTATGCAATTAAAAAAATTTAAATGTCTCTTATCAGATAAGGCATACTTTCGTCTGATAAGGTACTTCTTCTTCAATGATTTCGAGGATATTTTAGTTTTGATCAAAAAAATGTTATTTCTTACGACTTTTCGTAAAATATGTTAATACCATCTGAAAGAAGAACAGATAAGCTTTCCATCGAGCTCTTAGTCGAAGAAGTCGGTCGAAGGATGCCAGAGTTATTAGCAAAAAACTAATTGGTGGTCAATACGTTTCCGTCCTACTGCCGATTCTTTTCGCAAAGTACTTTTCTATAATTCTAGTATTTAATGGGAAAAAATTTAACGTATTTTTTGTCCATGTAAATAACTATTTATTCTGAATAAAATGGCGCCATTTATGCAATTAAAAAAATTTAAATGTCTTTTATTAGATAAGGCATATTTTCGTCTGATAAGGTACTACTTCTTCAATGATTTCGAGGATATTTTAATTTTGATCAAAAAAATTTTATTTCTTACGACTTTTTGTAAAATATGTTAATACCATCTGAAAGAAGAACAGATAAGCTTTCCATCGAGCTCTTAGTCGAAGAAGGCGGTCGAAGGATGCCAGAGTTATTAGCAAAAAACTAATTGGTGGTCAATACGTTTCCGTCCTACTGCCGATTCTTTTCGCAAAGTACTTTTCTATAATTCTAGTATTTAATGGAAAAAATTAAACGAATTTTTTGTCCATGTAAAAAACTCTTAATTCTGAATAAAATGCCGCCCATTTATGCAATTAAAAAAATTTAAATGTCTCTTATCAGATAAGGCATACTTTCGTCTGATAAGGAACTTCGTCTTCAATGATTTCGAGGATATTTTAGTTTTGATCAAAAAAATGTTATTTCTTATGACTTTTCGTAAAATATGTTAATACCATCTGAAAGAAGAACAGATAAGCTTTCCATCGAGCTCTTAGTCAAAGAAGTCGGTCGAAGGGTGCAACAGTTATTAGTAAAAAACTAATCGTTGGTCAACACGTTTCCGTCCTACTGCCGATTCTTTTCGCAAGTACTTTTCTATAATTCTAGTATTTAATGGAAAAAATTAAGCGAATTTTTTTTCCATGTAAAAAACTATTAATTCTGAATAAAATGCCGCCCATTTATGCAATTAAAGAAATTTAAATGTCTCTTATCAGATAAGGCATACTTTCGTCTGATAAGGTACTTCTTCTTCAATGATTTCGAAGATATTTTAGTTTTTGATCAAAAAAATGTTATTTCTTACGACTTTTCGTAAAATATGTTAATACCATCTGAAAGAAGAACAGATAAGCTTTCCATCGAGCTCTTAGTCGAAGAAGTCGGTCGAAGGATGCCAGAGTAATTAGCAAAAAACTAATTGGTGGTCAACATGTTTCCGTCCGACTGCCGATTCTTTTCGCAAAATACTTTACTATAATTCTAGTATTTAATGGGAAATAATTGAACGAATTTTTTGTCCATGTAAAAAACTAATTATTTTGAATAAAATGGCGCCCTTTAATGCAATTAAAATAATTTAAATGTCTTTTATAAGATAAGGCATATTTTTGTCTTATTAGGTACTTCTTCACTGATTTCGAGGATATTTTAGTTTTGATCAAAAAAATTTTATTTCTTACGACTTTTCGTAAAATATGTTAATGCCATCTGAAAGAGGAAGAGATAAGCTTTCCATGAGCTCTTAGTCGAAGAAGTCGGTCGAAGGATGCAAGAGTTATTACCAAAAAACTAATCGGTGGTCAACATGTTTCCATCCAAGTGCTGATTCTTTTCGCAAAGTACTTTTCTATAATTCTAGTATTTAATGGGAAAAAATTTAACGAATTTTTTTTCCATGTAAAAAACTATTAATTCTGAATAAAATGACACACATTTATGCAATTAAAGAAATTTAAATGTCTCTTATCAGATTAGGCATACTTTCGTCTGATAAGGTACTTCTTCTTCAATGATTTCGAGGATATTTTAGTTTTGATCAAAAATATGTTATTTCTTACGACTTTTCGTAAAATATGTTAATACCATCTGAAAGAAGAACAGATAAGCTTTCCATCGAGCTCTTAGTCGAAGAAGTCGGTCGAAGGATGCAACAGTTATTAGCAAAAAACTAATCGGTGGTCAACATGTTTCCGTCCTACTGCCGATCCTTTTCGCAAAGTACTTTTCTATAATTCTAGTATTTAATGGGAAAAAATTAAACGAATTTTTTGTCCATGTACAAAACTATTAATTCTGAATAAAATGCCGCCCATTTATGCAATTAAAGAAATTTAAATGTCTCTTATCAGATAAGGCATACTTTCGTCTGATAAGGTACTTCTTCTTCAATGATTTCGAGGATATTTTAGTTTTGATCAAAAAAATGTTATTTCTTACGACTTTTCGTAAAATATGTTAATACCATCTGAAAGAGAAACAGATAAGCTTTCCATTGAGCTCTTAGTCGAAGAAGTCGGTCGAAGGATGCAAGAGTTGTTAGCCAAAAACTAATCGGTGGTCAACACAATTCCGTCCTACTGCCGATTCTTTTCGTAAGTTCATTTCTATAATTCTAGTATTTAATGGGAAAAAATTAAACGAATTTTTTTTTCCATGTAAAAAACTATTAATACTGAATAAAATGCCGCCCATTTATGCAATTACAGAAATTTAAATATATCTTTTCAGATAAGGCATACTTTCGTCTGGTAAGGTACTTCTTCTTCAATGATTTCGAGCATATTTTAGTTTTGATCAAAAAAATTTTATTTCTTACGACTTTTCGTAAAATATGTTAATACCATCTGAAAAAAGAACAGATAAGCTTTCTATCGAGTTCTTAGTCGAAGAAGTCGGTCGAAGGATGCAAGAGTTATTAGCAAAAAAATAATCGGTGGTCAACACGTTTCCGTCCTTCTGCCGATTCTTTTCGCAAAGTACTTTTCTATAAGTCTAGTATTTAATGGGAAAAAATCAAACGAATTTTTTGTCCATGTAAAAACATATTAATTCTGAATAAAATGCCGCCCATTTATGCAATTAAAATAATATAAATGTCTCTTATTATATAAAGCATATTTTCGACTGATAAGGTACTACTTCTTCAATGATTTCGAGGATATTTTAGTTTTGATCAAAAAAATTTTATTTAATACGATGTTTCGTAAAATATGTTAATGTCATCTGAAAGAGGAATATATAAGCTTTCCATCGAGCTCTTATAGGATGAAGTCGGTCGAAGGATGCAAGAGTTATTATCAAAAAACTAATCGGTGGTCAACACGATTCCGCCCTACTGCCGATTCTTTTCGCAAAGTACTTTTCTATAAGTCTAGTATTTAATGGGAAAAAATCAAACGAATTTTTTGTCCATGTAAAAACATATTAATTCTGAATAAAATGCCGCCCATTTATGCAACTAAAATAATATAAATGTCTCTTATTATATAAAGCATATTTTCGACTGATAAGGTACTACTTCTTCAATGATTTCGAGGATATTTTAGTTTTGATCAAAAAACTTTTATTTCTTACGACGTTTCGTAAAATATGTTAATGTCATCTGAAAGAGGTATAAATAAGCTTTCCATCGAGCTCTTAGTGGATGAAGTCGGTCGAAGGATGCAAGAGTTATTATCAAAAAACTAATTGGTGATCAACACGATTGCGTCCTACTGCCGATTCTTTTCGCAAAGTACTTTTCTATTATTCTAGTATTTAATGTGAAAAAATTGAACGACTATTTTGTCCATGTAAATAACTATTTATTCTGAATAAAATGGCGCCCATTTATGCAATTCAAAAAATTTAAATGTCTTTTATAAGATAAGGCATATTTTCGTCTGATAAGGTACTACTTCTTCAATGATTTCGAGGATATTTTAGTTTTGATCAAAAAACTTTTATTTCTTACGACGTTTCGTAAAATATGTTAATGTCATCTGAAAGAGGTATAAATAAGCTTTCCATCGAGCTCTTAGTGGATGAAGTCGGTCGAAGGGTGCAACAGTTATTAGTAAAAAACTAATCGTTGGTCAACACGTTTCCGTCCTACTGCCGATTCTTTTCGCAAGTACTTTTCTATAATTCTAGTATTTAATGGAAAAAATTAAGCGAATTTTTTTTCCATGTAAAAAACTATTAATTCTGAATAAAATGCCGCCCATTTATGCAATTAAAGAAGTTTAAATGTCTCTTATCAGATAAGGCATACTTTCGTCTGATAAGGTACTTCTTCTTCAATGATTTCGAGGATATTTTAGTTTTGATCAAAAAAATGTTATTTCTTACGACTTTTCGTAAAATATGTTAATACCATCTGAAAGAAGAACAGATAAGCTTTCCATCGAGCTCTTAGTCGAAGAAGTCGGTCGAAGGATGCCAGAGTTATTAGCAAAAAACTAATTGGTGGTCAATACGTTTCCGTCCTACTGCCGATTCTTTTCGCAAAGTACTTTTCTATAATTCTAGTATTTAATGGGAAAAAATTTAACGTATTTTTTGTCCATGTAAATAACTCTTTATTCTGAATAAAATTGCGCCATTTATGCAATTAAAAAAATTTAAATGTCTTTTATTAGATAAGGCATATTTTCGTCTGATAAGGTACTACTTCTTCAATGATTTCGAGGATATTTTAGTTTTGATCAAAAAAATTTTATTTCTTACGACTTTTCGTAAAATATGTTAATACCATCTGAAAGAAGAACAGATAAGCTTTCCATCGAGCTCTTAGTCGAAGAAGTCGGTCGAAGGATGACAGAGTTATTAGCAAAAAACTAATTGGTGGTCAATACGTTTCCGTCCTACTGCCGATTCTTTTCGCAAAGTACTTTTCTATAATTCTAGTATTTAATGGAAAAAATTAAACGAATTTTTTGTCCATGTAAAAAACTCTTAATTCTGAATAAAATGCCGCCCATTTATGCAATTAAGAAAATTTAAATGTCTCTTATCAGATAAGGCATACTTTCGTCTGATAAGGTACTTCGTCTTCAATGATTTCGAGGATATTTTAGTTTTGATCAAAAAAATGTTATTTCTTACGACTTTTCGTAAAATATGTTAATACCATCTGAAAGAAGAACAGATAAGCTTTCCATCGAGCTCTTAGTCGAAGAAGTCGGTCGAAGGATGACAGAGTTATTAGTAAAAAACTAATCGTTGGTCAACACGTTTCCGTCCTACTGCCGATTCTTTTCGCAAGTACTTTTCTATAATTCTAGTATTTAATGGAAAAAATTAAGCGAATTTTTTTTCCATGTAAAAAACTATTAATTCTGAACAAAATGCCGCCCATTTATGCAATTAAAGAAATTTAAATGTCTCTTATCAGATAAGGCATACTTTCGTCTGATAAGGTACTTCTTCTTCAATGATTTCGAGGATATTTTAGTTTTGATCAAAAAAATGTTATTTCTTAAGACTTTTGGTAAAATATGTTAATACCATCTGAAAGAGAAACAGATAAGCTTTCCATTGAGCTCTTAGTCGAAGAAGTCGGTCGAAGGATGCAAGAGTTATTAGCAAAAAAATAATCGGTGTTCAACATGTTTCCGTCCTACTGCCGATTCTTTTCGCAAAGTACTTTTCTATAATTCTAGTATTTAATGGGAAAAAATTAAACGAATTTTTTTTTCCATGTAAAAAACTATTAATACTGAATAAAATGCCGCCCATTTATGCAATTACAGAAATTTAAATATATCTTTTCAGATAAGGCATACTTTCGTCTGGTAAGGTACTTCTTCTTCAATGATTTCGAGCATATTTTAGTTTTGATCAAAAAAATTTTATTTCTTACGACTTTTCGTAAAATATGTTAATACCATCTGAAAAAAGAACAGATAAGCTTTCTATCGAGTTCTTAGTCGAAGAAGTCGGTCGAAGGATGCAAGAGTTATTAGCAAAAAAATAATCGGTGGTCAACACGTTTCCGTCCTTCTGCCGATTCTTTTCGCAAAGTACTTTTCTATAAGTCTAGTATTTAATGGGAAAAAATCAAACGAATTTTTTGTCCATGTAAAAACATATTAATTCTGAATAAAATGCCGCCCATTTATGCAATTAAAATAATATAAATGTCTCTTATTATATAAAGCATATTTTCGACTGATAAGGTACTACTTCTTCAATGATTTCGAGGATATTTTAGTTTTGATCAAAAAAATTTTATTTAATACGATGTTTCGTAAAATATGTTAATGTCATCTGAAAGAGGAATATATAAGCTTTCCATCGAGCTCTTATAGGATGAAGTCGGTCGAAGGATGCAAGAGTTATTATCAAAAAACTAATCGGTGGTCAACACGATTCCGCCCTACTGCCGATTCTTTTCGCAAAGTACTTTTCTATAAGTCTAGTATTTAATGGGAAAAAATCAAACGAATTTTTTGTCCATGTAAAAACATATTAATTCTGAATAAAATGCCGCCCATTTATGCAACTAAAATAATATAAATGTCTCTTATTATATAAAGCATATTTTCGACTGATAAGGTACTACTTCTTCAATGATTTCGAGGATATTTTAGTTTTGATCAAAAAACTTTTATTTCTTACGACGTTTCGTAAAATATGTTAATGTCATCTGAAAGAGGTATAAATAAGCTTTCCATCGAGCTCTTAGTGGATGAAGTCGGTCGAAGGATGCAAGAGTTATTATCAAAAAACTAATTGGTGATCAACACGATTGCGTCCTACTGCCGATTCTTTTCGCAAAGTACTTTTCTATTATTCTAGTATTTAATGTGAAAAAATTGAACGACTATTTTGTCCATGTAAATAACTATTTATTCTGAATAAAATGGCGCCCATTTATGCAATTCAAAAAATTTAAATGTCTTTTATAAGATAAGGCATATTTTCGTCTGATAAGGTACTACTTCTTCAATGATTTCGAGGATATTTTAGTTTTGATCAAAAAACTTTTATTTCTTACGACGTTTCGTAAAATATGTTAATGTCATCTGAAAGAGGTATAAATAAGCTTTCCATCGAGCTCTTAGTGGATGAAGTCGGTCGAAGGGTGCAACAGTTATTAGTAAAAAACTAATCGTTGGTCAACACGTTTCCGTCCTACTGCCGATTCTTTTCGCAAGTACTTTTCTATAATTCTAGTATTTAATGGAAAAAATTAAGCGAATTTTTTTTCCATGTAAAAAACTATTAATTCTGAATAAAATGCCGCCCATTTATGCAATTAAAGAAGTTTAAATGTCTCTTATCAGATAAGGCATACTTTCGTCTGATAAGGTACTTCTTCTTCAATGATTTCGAGGATATTTTAGTTTTGATCAAAAAAATGTTATTTCTTACGACTTTTCGTAAAATATGTTAATACCATCTGAAAGAAGAACAGATAAGCTTTCCATCGAGCTCTTAGTCGAAGAAGTCGGTCGAAGGATGCCAGAGTTATTAGCAAAAAACTAATTGGTGGTCAATACGTTTCCGTCCTACTGCCGATTCTTTTCGCAAAGTACTTTTCTACAATTCTAGTATTTAATGGGAAAAAATTTAACGTATTTTTTGTCCATGTAAATAACTCTTTATTCTGAATAAAATGGCGCCATTTATGCAATTAAAAAAATTTAAATGTCTTTTATTAGATAAGGCATATTTTCGTCTGATAAGGTACTACTTCTTCAATGATTTCGAGGATATTTTAGTTTTGATCAAAAAAATTTTATTTCTTACGACTTTTCGTAAAATATGTTAATACCATCTGAAAGAAGAACAGATAAGCTTTCCATCGAGCTCTTAGTCGAAGAAGTCGGTCGAAGGATGACAGAGTTATTAGCAAAAAACTAATTGGTGGTCAATACGTTTCCGTCCTACTGCCGATTCTTTTCGCAAAGTACTTTTCTATAATTCTAGTATTTAATGGAAAAAATTAAACGAATTTTTTGTCCATGTAAAAAACTCTTAATTCTGAATAAAATGCCGCCCATTTATGCAATTAAGAAAATTTAAATGTCTCTTATCAGATAAGGCATACCTTCGTCTGATAAGGTACTTCGTCTTCAATGATTTCGAGGATATTTTAGTTTTGATCAAAAAAATGTTATTTCTTACGACTTTTCGTAAAATATGTTAATACCATCTGAAAGAAGAACAGATAAGCTTTCCATCGAGCTCTTAGTCAAAGAAGTCGGTCGAAGGGTGCAACAGTTATTAGTAAAAAACTAATCGTTGGTCAACACGTTTCCGTCCTACTGCCGATTCTTTTCGCAAGTACTTTTCTATAATTCTAGTATTTAATGGAAAAAATTAAGCGAATTTTTTTTCCATGTAAAAAACTATTAATTCTGAATAAAATGCCGCCCATTTATGCAATTAAAGAAATTTAAATGTCTCTTATCAGATAAGGCATACTTTCGTCTGATAAGGTACTTCTTCTTCAATGATTTCGAGGATATTTTAGTTTTGATCAAAAAAATGTTATTTCTTACGACTTTTCGTAAAATATGTTAATACCATCTGAAAGAAGAACAGATAAGCTTTCCATCGAGCTCTTAGTCGAAGAAGTCGGTCGAAGGATGCCAGAGTTATTAGCAAAAAACTAATTGGTGGTCAACATGTTTCCGTCCGACTGCCGAATCTTTTCGCAAAATACTTTACTATAATTCTAGTATTTAATGGGAAAAAATTGAACGAATTTTTTGTCCATGTAAAAAACTAATTATTTTGAATAAAATGGCGCCCATTAATGCAATTAAAAAAATTTAAATGTCTTCTATAAGATAAGGCATATTTTTGTCTTATAAGGTACTTCTTCACTGATTTCGAGGATATTTTAGTTTTGATCAAAAAAATTTTATTTCTTACGACTTTTCGTAAAATATGTTAATGCCATCTGAAAGAGGAAGAGATAAGCTTTCCATGAGCTCTTAGTCGAAGAAGTCGGTCGAAGGATGCAAGAGTTATTACCAAAAAACTAATCGGTGGTCAACATGTTTCCATCCAAGTGCTGATTCTTTTCGCAAAGTACTTTTCTATAATTCTAGTATTTAATGGGAAAAAATTTAACGAATTTTTTTTCCATGTAAAAAACTATTAATTCTGAATAAAATGACACACATTTATGCAATTAAAGAAATTTAAATGTCTCTTATCAGATTAGGCATACTTTCGTCTGATAAGGTACTTCTTCTTCAATGATTTCGAGGATATTTTAGTTTTGATCAAAAATATGTTATTTCTTACGACTTTTCGTAAAATATGTTAATACCATCTGAAAGAAGAACAGATAAGCTTTCCATCGAGCTCTTAGTCGAAGAAGTCGGTCGAAGGATGCAGGAGTTATTAGCAAAAAACTAATCGGTGGTCAACATGTTTCCGTTCTACTGCCGATCCTTTTCGCAAAGTACTTTTCTATAATTCTAGTATTTAATGGGAAAAAATTAAACGAATTTTTTGTCCATGTACAAAACTATTAATTCTGAATAAAATGCCGCCCATTTATGCAATTAAAGAAATTTAAATGTCTCTTATCAGATAAGGCATACTTTCGTCTGATAAGGTACTTCTTCTTCAATGATTTCGAGGATATTTTAGTTTTGATCAAAAAAATGTTATTTCTTAAGACTTTTGGTAAAATATGTTAATACCATCTGAAAGAGAAACAGATAAGCTTTCCATTGAGCTCTTAGTCGAAGAAGTCGGTCGAAGGATGCAAGAGTTATTAGCAAAAAAATAATCGGTGTTCAACATGTTTCCGTCCTACTGCCGATTCATTTCGCAAAGTACTTTTCTATAATTCTAGTATTTAATGGGAAAAAATTAAACGAATTTTTTTTCCATGTAAAAAACTATTAATACTGAATAAAATGCCGCCCATTTATGCAATTACAGAAATTTAAATATATCTTTTCAGATAAGGCATACATTCGTCTGGTAAGGTACTTCTTCTTCAATGATTTCGAGCATATTTTAGTTTTGATCAAAAAAATTTTATTGCTTGCGACTTTTCGTAAAATATGTTAATACCATCTGAAAAAAGAACAGATAAGCTTTCTATCGAGTTCTTAGTCGAAGAAGTCGGTCGAAGGATGCAAGAGTTATTAGCAAAAAAATAATCGGTGTTCAACATGTGTCCGTCCTACTGCCGATTCTTTTCGCAAAGTACTTTTCTATAAGTCTAGTATTTAATGGGAAAAAATCAAACGAATTTTTTGTCCATGTAAAAACCTATTAATTCTGAATAAAATGCCGCCCATTTATGCAATTAAAAGAATATAAATGTCTCTTATTATATAAAGCATATTTTCGTCTGATAAGGTACTTCTTCTTCAATAATTTCGAGGATATTTTAATTTTGATCAAAAAAATTTTATTTAATACGATGTTTCGTAAAATATGTTAATGTCATCTGAAAGAGGAATATATAAGCTTTCCATCGAGCTCTTATAGGATGAAGTCGGTCGAAGGATGCAAGAGTTATTATCAAAAAACTAATCGGTGGTCAACACGATTCCGCCCTACTGCCGATTCTTTTCACAAAGTACTTTTCTATAAGTCTAGTATTTAATGGGAAAAAATCAAACGAATTTTTTGTCCATGTAAAAACATATTAATTCTGAATAAAATGCCGCCCATTTATGCAACTAAAATAATATAAATGTCTCTTATTATATAAAGCATATTTTCGACTGATAAGGTACTACTTCTTCAATGATTTCGAGGATATTTTAGTTTTGATCAAAAAACTTTTATTTCTTACGACGTTTCGTAAAATATGTTAATGTCATCTGAAAGAGGTATAAATAAGCTTTCCATCGAGCTCTTAGTGGATGAAGTCGGTCGAAGGATGCAAGAGTTATTATCAAAAAACTAATTGGTGATCAACACGATTGCGTCCTACTGCCGATTCTTTTCGCAAAGTACTTTTCTATTATTCTAGTATTTAATGTGAAAAAATTGAACGACTATTTTGTCCATGTAAATAACTATTTATTCTGAATAAAATGGCGCCCATTTATGCAATTAAAAAAATTTCAATGTCTTTTATTAGATAAGGCATATTTTCGTCTGATAAGGTACTTTTTCTTCAATGATTTCGAGGATATTTTAGTTTTGATCAAAAAACTTTTATTTCTTGCGACGTTTCGTAAAATATGTTAATGTCATCTGAAAGAGGAATAAATAAGCTTTCCATCGAGCTCTTAGTGGATGAAGTCGGTCGAAGGATGCAAGAGTAATTATCAAAAAACTAATCGGTGGTCAACACGATTCCGCCCTACTGCCGATTCTTTACGCAAAGTACTTTTCTATAATTCTGGTATTTAATGGGAAAAAATTAAATGAATTTTTACTCCATGTTAAAAACTATTAATTCTGAATAAAATGCCACCCATTTATGCAATTAAAAAAATTTAAATGTCTCATATTAGATAAGGCATATTTTTTTTTTTCTGATAAGGTACTTTTTCTTCAATGATTTCGAGGATATTTTAGTTTTGATCAAAAAAATTTTATTTCTTACGACTTTTCGAAAAATATGTTAATGCTATCTGAAAGAGGAACAGATTAGCTTTCCATCGAGCTCTTAGTCAAAGAAGTCGGTCGAAGGGTGCAACAGTTATTAGCAAAAAACTAATCGGTGGTCAACATGTTTCCGTCCTACTGCCGATTCTTTTCGCAAAATACTTTTCTATAATTCTAGTATTTAATGGGAAAAAATTGAACGAATTTTTTGTCCATGTAAAAAACTAATTATTCTGAATAAAATGGTGCCCATTTATGCAATTAAAGAAATTTAAATGTCTCTTATCAGATAAGGCATACTTTCGTCTGATAAGGTACTTCTTCTTCAATGATTTCGAGGATATTTTAGTTTTGATCAAAAAAATGTTATTTCTTACGACTTTTCGTAAAATATGTTAATACCATCTGAAAGAAGAACAGATAAGCTTTCCATCGAGCTCTTAGTCGAAGAAGTCGGTCGAAGGATGCCAGAGTTATTAGCAAAAAACTAATTGGTGGTCAATACGTTTCCGTCCTACTGCCGATTCTTTTCGCAAAGTACATTTTTATAATTCTAGTATTTAATGGAAAAAATTAAACGAATTTTTTATCCATGTAAAAAACTCTTAATTCTGAATAAAATGCCGCCCATTTATGCAATTAAAAAAATTTAAATGTCTCTTATCAGATAAGGCATACTTTCGTCTGATAAGGTACTCCTTCTTCAATGATTTCGAGGAATTTTTAGTTTTGATCAAAAAACTTTTATTTCTTACGACGTTTCGTAAAATATGTTAATGTCATCTGAAAGAGGAACAGATTAGCTTTCCATCGAGCTCTTAGTCAAAGAAGTCGGTCGAAGGGTGCAACAGTTATTAGCAAAAAACTAATCGGTGGTCAACATGTTTCCGTCCTACTGCCGATTCTTTTCGCAAAATACTTTTCTATAATTCTAGTATTTAATGGGAAAAAATTGAACGAATTTTTTGTCCATGTAAAAAACTAATTATTCTGAATAAAATGGTGCCCATTTATGCAATTAAAGAAATTTAAATGTCTCTTATCAGATAAGGCATACTTTCGTCTGATAAGGTACTTCTTCTTCAATGATTTCGAGGATATTTTAGTTTTGATCAAAAAAATTTTATTTCTTACGACTTTTCGTAAAATATGTTAATACCATCTGAAAGAAGAACAGATAAGCTTTCCATCGAGCTCTTAGTCGAAGAAGTCGGTCGAAGGATGCCAGAGTTATTAGCAAAAAACTAATTGGTGGTCAATACGTTTCCGTCCTACTGCCGATTCTTTTCGCAAAGTACATTTTTATAATTCTAGTATTTAATTGAAAAAATTAAACGAATTTTTTGTCCATGTAAAAAACTCTTAATTCTGAATAAAATGCCGGCCATTTATGCAATTAAAAAAATTTAAATGTCTCTTATCAGATAAGGCATACTTTCGTCTGATAAGGTACTTCTTCTTCAATGATTTCGAGGATATTTTAGTTTTGATCAAAAAAATGTTATTTCTTACGACTTTTCGTAAAATATGTTAATACCATCTGAAAGAAGAACAGATAAGCTTTCCATCGAGCTCTTAGTCAAAGAAGTCGGTCGAAGGGTGCAACAGTTATTAGTAAAAAACTAATCGTTGGTCAACACGTTTCCGTCCTACTGCCGATTCTTTTCGCAAGTACTTTTCTATAATTCTAGTATTTAATGGAAAAAATTAAGCGAATTTTTTTTCCATGTAAAAAACTATTAATTCTGAATAAAATGCCGCCCATTTATGCAATTAAAGAAATTTAAATGTCTCTTATCAGATAAGGCATACTTTCGTCTGATAAGGTACTTCTTCTTCAATGATTTCGAGGATATTTTAGGTTTGATCAAAAAAATTTTATTTCTTACGACTTTTCGTAAAATATGTTAATACCATCTGAAAGAAGAACAGATAAGCTTTCCATCGAGCTCTTAGTCGAAGAAGTCGGTCGAAGGATGCCAGAGTTATTAGCAAAAAACTAATTGGTGGTCAATACGTTTCCGTCCTACTGCCGATTCTTTTCGCAAAGTACTTTTCTATAATTCTAGTATTTAATGGGAAAAAATTAAACGAATTTTTTGTCCATGTAGAAAACTCTTAATTCTGAATAAAATGCCGCCCATTTATGCAATTAAAAAAATTTAAATGTCTTTTATTAGATAAGGCATATTTTCGTCTGATAAGGTACTACTTCTTCAATGATTTCGAGGATATTTTAGTTTTGATCAAAAAAATTTTATTTCTTACGACTTTTCGTAAAATATGTTAATACCATCTGAAAAAAGAACAGATAAGCTTTCTATCGAGTTCTTAGTCGAAGAAGTCGGTCGAAGGATGCAGGAGTTATTAGCAAAAAACTAATTGGTGGTCAATACGTTTCCGTCCTACTGCCGATTCTTTTCGCAAAGTACTTTTCTATAATTCTAGTATTTAATGGGAAAAAATTTAACGTATTTTTTGTCCATGTAAATAACTATTTATTCTGAATAAAATGGCGCCATTTATGCAATTAAAAAAATTTAAATGTCTTTTATTAGATAAGGCATATTTTCGTCTGATAAGGTACTACTTCTTCAATGATTTCGAGGATATTTTAGTTTTGATCAAAAAAATTTTATTTCTTACGACTTTTCGTAAAATATGTTAATACCATCTGAAAAAAGAACAGATAAGCTTTCTATCGAGTTCTTAGTCGAAGAAGTCGGTCGAAGGATGCAAGAGTTATTAGCAAAAAAATAATCGGTGGTCAACACGTTTCCGTCCTACTGCCGATTCTTTTCGCAAAGTACTTTTCTATAATTCTAGTATTTAATGTGAAAAAATTGAACGACTATTTTGTCCATGTAAATAACTATTTATTCTGAATAAAATGGCGCCCATTTATGCAATTAAAAAAATTTAAATGTCTTTTATTAGATAAGGCATATTTTCGTCTGATAAGGTACTTTTTCTTCAATGATTTCGAGGATATTTTAGTTGTGATCAAAAAACTTTTATTTCTTACGACGTTTCGTAAAATATGTTAATGTCATCTGAAAGAGGAATATATAAGCTTTCCATCGAGCTCTTATAGGATGAAGTCGGTCGAAGGATGCAAGAGTTATTATCAAAAAACTAATCGGTGGTCAACACGATTCCGCCCTACTGCCGATTCTTTTCGCAAAGTACTTTTCTATAAGTCTAGTATTTAATGGGAAAAAATCAAACGAATTTTTTGTCCATGTAAAAACATATTAATTCTGAATAAAATGCCGCCCATTTATGCAATTAAAATAATATAAATGTCTCTTATTATATAAAGCATATTTTCGACTGATAAGGTACTACTTCTTCAATGATTTCGAGGATATTTTAGTTTTGATCAAAAAACTTTTATTTCTTACGACGTTTCGTAAAATATGTTAATGTCATCTGAAAGAGGTATAAATAAGCTTTCCATCGAGCTCTTAGTGGATGAAGTCGGTCGAAGGATGCAAGAGTTATTATCAAAAAACTAATTGGTGATCAACACGATTGCGTCCTACTGCCGATTCTTTTCGCAAAGTACTTTTCTATTATTCTAGTATTTAATGTGAAAAAATTGAACGACTATTTTGTCCATGTAAATAACTATTTATTCTGAATAAAATGGCGCCCATTTATGCAATTAAAAAAATTTAAATGTCTTTTATTAGATAAGGCATATTTTCGTCTGATAAGGTAATTTTTCTTCAATGATTTCGAGGATATTTTAGTTTTGATCAAAAAACTTTTATTTCTTACGACGTTTCGTAAAATATGTTAATGTCATCTGAAAGAGGAATAAATAAGCTTTCCATCGAGCTCTTAGTCGAAAAGGTCGGTCGAAGGATGCGAGATTTATTAGCAAAAAACTAATCGGTAGTCAACATGATTCCATCCTACTGGCGATTGTCTTCGGAAAGTACTTTTCTATAATTCTAAAAAAAAAAATTAAACGAATTTTTTGTCCATGTAAAAAACTATTAATTCTGAATAAAATGCCGCCCATTTATGCAACTAAAAAAATTTAAATGTCTCTTATTAGATAAGGCATATTTTCGTCTTATAAGGTACTTCTTTTTCAATGATTTCGAGGATATCTTAGTTTTGATCAAAACAATTTTATTTCTTATGACTTTTCGTAAAATATGTTAATGCCATCTGCAAGAGGAACAGATAAGCTTTCCATCGAGCTCTTAGTCGAAGAAGTCGGTTGAAGGATGCAAGAGTTATTATCAAAAAACTAATCGGTGGTCAACACGATTCCGCCCTACTGCCGATTCTTTACGCAAAGTACTTTTCTATAATTCTGGTATTTAATGGGAAAAAATTAAATGAATTTTTACTCCATGTTAAAAACTATTAATTCTGAATAAAATCCCGCCCATTTATGCAATTACAAAAATTTAAATGTCTCTTATCAGATAAGGCATGCTTTCGTCTTATAAGGTACTTCTTCTTCAATGATTTGGAGGATATTTTAGTTTTGATCAAAAAAATTTTATTTCTTACGACGTTTCGTAAAATATGTTAATACCATCTGAAAGAGGAACAGATAAACTTTCCATCGAGCTCTTAGTCGAAGAAGTCGGTCGAAGGATGCAAGAGTTATTAGCAAAAAACTAATTGGTGGTCAATACGTTTCCGTCCTACTGCCGATTCTTTTCGCAAAGTACTTTTCTATAATTGTAGTATTTAATGGGAAAAAATTAAACGAATTTTATGTCCATGTAAAAAACTATTAATTCTGAATAGAATGCCGCCATTTATGCAATTAAAAATATTTAAATGTCTCTTATTAGATAAGGCATATTTTCGTCAGATAAGGTACTTCTTCTTCAATGATTTCGAGGATATTTTAGTTTTGATAAAAAAAATCGTATTTTTTACGACTTTTCGTAAAATATGTTAATGCCATCTGAAAGAGGAACAGATAAGCTTTCTATCGAGCCTTTAGTTGAAGAAGTCGGTCGAAGAATGCAAGAGTTATTAGCAAAAAACTAATCGGTGGTCAACATGTTTCCGTCGTACTGCCGATTCTTTTCGCAAAGTACTTTTCTATAATTCTATTATTTAATGGGAAAAAATTAAACGAATTTTTTTTTTCCATGTAAAAACCTATTAATACCGAATAAAATACCGCCCATTTATGCAATTAAAAAAATTTAAATGTCTCTTATCAGATAAGGCATGCTTTCGTCTGATAAGGTACTTCTTCTTCAATGATTTGGAGGATATTTTAGTTTTGATCAAAAAAATTTTATTTCTTACGACGTTTCGTAAAATATGTTAGTGTCGTCTGAAAGAGGAATAGATAAGCTTTCCATTGAGCTCTTAGTGGATGAAGTCGGTCGAAGGATGCAATAGCTATTATCAAAAAACTAATCGGTGGTCAACACGATTCCGCCCTACTGCCGATTCTTTACGCAAAGTACTTTTCTATAATTCTGGTATTTAATGGGAAAAAATTAAATGAATTTTTACTCCATGTTAAAAACTATTAATTCTGAATAAAATCCCGCCCATTTATGCAATTACAAAAATTTAAATGTCTCTTATCAGATAAGGCATGATTTCGTCTTATAAGGTACTTCTTCTTCAATGATTTGGAGGATATTTTAGTTTTGATCAAAAAAATGTTATTTCTTACGACGTTTCGTAAAATATGTTAATACCATCTGAAAGAGGAACAGATAAACTTTCCATCGAGCTCTTAGTCGAAGAAGTCGGTCGAAGGATGCAAGAGTTATTAGCAAAAAACTAATTGGTGGTCAATACGTTTCCGTCCTACTGCCGATTCTTTTCGCAAAGTACTTTTCTATAATTGTAGTATTTAATGGGAAAAAATTAAACGAATTTTATGTCCATGTAAAAAACTATTAATTCTGAATAGAATGCCGCCATTTATGCAATTAAAAATATTTAAATGTCTCTTATTAGATAAGGCATATTTTCGTCAGATAAGGTACTTCTTCTTCAATGATTTCGAGGATATTTTAGTTTTGATAAAAAAAATCGTATTTTTTACGACTTTTCGTAAAATATGTTAATGCCATCTGAAAGAGGAACAGATAAGCTTTCTATCGAGCCTTTAGTTGAAGAAGTCGGTCGAAGAATGCAAGAGTTATTAGCAAAAAACTAATCGGTGGTCAACATGTTTCCGTCGTACTGCCGATTCTTTTCGCAAAGTACTTTTCTATAATTCTATTATTTAATGGGAAAAAATTAAACGAATTTTTTTTTTCCATGTAAAAACCATTTAATACCGAATAAAATACCGCCCATTTATGCAATTAAAAAAATTTAAATGTCTCTTATCAGATAAGGCATGCTTTCGTCTGATAAGGTACTTCTTCTTCAATGATTTGGAGGATATTTTAGTTTTGATCAAAAAAATTTTATTTCTTACGACGTTTCGTAAAATATGTTAGTGTCGTCTGAAAGAGGAATAGATAAGCTTTCCATCGAGCTCTTAGTGGATGAAGTCGGTCGAAGGATGCAATAGCTATTATCAAAAAACTAATCGGTGGTCAACACGATTCCGCCCTACTGCCGATTCTTTACGCAAAGTACTTTTCTATAATTCTGGTATTTAATGGGAAAAAATTAAATGAATTTTTACTCCATGTTAAAAACTATTAATTCTGAATAAAATCCCGCCCATTTATGCAATTACAAAAATTTAAATGTCTCTTATCAGATAAGGCATGCTTTCGTCTTATAAGGTACTTCTTCTTCAATGATTTGGAGGATATTTTAGTTTTGATCAAAAAAATGTTATTTCTTACGACGTTTCGTAAAATATGTTAATACCATCTGAAAGAGGAACAGATAAACTTTCCATCGAGCTCTTAGTCGAAGAAGTCGGTAGAAGGATGCAAGAGTTATTAGCAAAAAACTAATTGGTGGTCAATACGTTTCCGTCCTACTGCCGATTCTTTTCGCAAAGTACTTTTCTATAATTGTAGTATTTAATGGGAAAAAATTAAACGAATTTTATGTCCATGTAAAAAACTATTAATTCTGAATAGAATGCCGCCATTTATGCAATTAAAAATATTTAAATGTCTCTTATTAGATAAGGCATATTTTCGTCAGATAAGGTACTTCTTCTTCAATGATTTCGAGGATATTTTAGTTTTGATAAAAAAAATCGTATTTTTTACGACTTTTCGTAAAATATGTTAATGCCATCTGAAAGAGGAACAGATAAGCTTTCTATCGAGCCTTTAGTTGAAGAAGTCGGTCGAAGAATGCAAGAGTTATTAGCAAAAAACTAATCGGTGGTCAACATGTTTCCGTCGTACTGCCGATTCTTTTCGCAAAGTACTTTTCTATAATTCTATTATTTAATGGGAAAAAATTAAACGAATTTTTTTTTTCCATGTAAAAACCTATTAATACCGAATAAAATACCGCCCATTTATGCAATTAAAAAAATTTAAATGTCTCTTATCAGATAAGGCATGCTTTCGTCTGATAAGGTACTTCTTTTTCAATGATTTGGAGGATATTTTAGTTTTGATCAAAAAAATTTTATTTCTTACGACGTTTCGTAAAATATGTTAGTGTCGTCTGAAAGAGGAATAGATAAGCTTTCCATCGAGCTCTTAGTGGATGAAGTCGGTCGAAGGATGCAATAGCTATTATCAAAAAACTAATCGGTGGTCAACACGATTCCGCCCTACAGCCGATTATTTTCGCAAGGTACTTTTCTATAATTCTAGTATTTAATGGGACAAAGTTAAACGAATTTTTTGTCCATGTAAAAAACTATTAATTCTGAATCAAATGCTGCCCATTTATGCAATTAAAATAATTGAAATGTCTCTTATTAGATAAGGCATATTTTCGTCTGATAAGGTACTTCTTCTTCAATGATTTCGAGGATATTTTAGTTTTGATCAAAAAAATTTTATTTCTTATGACTTTTCGAAAAATATGTTAATACTATCTGAAATAGGAACAGATAAGCTTTCCATCGAGCTCTTAGTCGAAGAAGTCGGTCGAAGGATGCAAGAGTTATTAGCAAAAAACTAATTGGTGGTCAATACGTTTCCGTCCTACTGCCGATTCTATTCGCAAAGTACTTTTCTATAATTCTAGTATTTAATGGGAAAAAATTAAACGAATTTTATGTCCATATAAAAAACTATTAACTCTGAATAGAATGCCGCTATTTATGCAATTAAAAATATTTAAATGTCTCTTATTAGATAAGGCATATTTTCGTCAGATAAGGTACTTCTTCTTCAATGATTTCGAGGATATTTTAGTTTTGATAAAAAAAATCGTATTTTTTACGACTTTTCGTAAAATATGTTAATGCCATCTGAAAGAGGAACAGATAAGCTTTCTATCGAGCCTTTAGTTGAAGAAGTCGGTCGAAGGATGCAAGAGTTATTAGCAAAAAAGTAATCGGTGGTCAACATGTTTCCGTCATACTGCCGATTCTTTTCGCAAAGTACTTTTCTATAATTCTATTATTTAATGGGAAAAAATTAAACGAATTTTTTGTCCATGTAAAAAACTATTAATTCTGAATAAATGCCGGCCATTTATGCAATTAAAAAATTTTAAATATCTCCTATTAGATAAGGCATATTTTTGTCTGACAAGGTACTTCTTCTTCAATGATTTCGAGGATATTTTAGTTTTAACCAAAAAAATTTTATTTCTTACGACTTTTCGAAAAATATGTTAATGCCATCTTAAAGAGGAACAGATAAGCTTTCCATCGAGCTCTTAGTCAAAGAAGTCGCTCGAAGGATGCAAGAGTTATTAGCAAAAAACTAATCGGTGGTCAACACGTTTCCGTCCTACTGCCGATTCTTTTCGCAAAGTACTTTTCTATAATTCTAGTATTTAATGGGAAAAATTTAACGAATTTTTTGTCCATGTAAAAACTATTTATTCTGAATAAAATGCCGCACATTTATGCAATTAAAAAAATTTAAATGTCTCTTATTAGATAAGGCATATTTTTGTCTGGTAAGGTACTTCTTCTTCAATTATTTCGAGGATATTTTAGTTTTGATCAAAAAAATGTTATTTCTTACGACTTTTCGTAAAATATGTTAATGCCATTTGAAAGAGGAACAGTTTAGCTTTCCATCGAGCTCTTAGTCGAAGAAGTCGCTCGAAGGATGCAAGAGTTATTAGCAAAAAAATAATCGGTGGTCAACATGTTTCCGTCCTACTGCCGATTCTTTTCGCAAAGTACTTTTCTATAATTCTAGTATTTAATGGGAAAAAATTAAATTAATTTTTTGTCCATGTAAAAAACTATTAAGTCTGAATAAAATGCCGGCCATTTATGCAATTAAAAAAATTTTAATGTCTCTTATTAGATAAGGCATATTTTCGTCTGATAAGGTACTTCTTCTTCAATGATTTCGAGGATATTTTAGTTTTGATCAAAAAAATGTTATTTCTTACGACTTTTCGTAAAATATGTTAATGACATCTGAAAGAGTAACAGATAAGCTTTCCATCGAGCTTTTAGTCGAAGAAGTCGGTCGAAGGGTGCAGGAGTTATTAGCAAAAAACTAACCGGTCAACATGTTTCCGTTCTTCTGCCGATTATTTTCGCAAAGTACTTTTTTATAATTCTA
Source organism: Phortica okadai (assembly GCA_034638295.1). NCBI lineage: Eukaryota > Metazoa > Arthropoda > Insecta > Diptera > Drosophilidae > Phortica > Phortica okadai. The sequence continues at coordinate 27,663,270 of CM067851.1, forward strand.
GTGTTGAATGGGAAAAATTTAACGAATTTTTTGTCCATGTAAAAACTATTTATTCTGAATAAAATGCCGCCCATTTATGCAATTAAAAAAATTTAAATGTCTCTTATTAGATAAGGCATATTTTTGTCTGGTAAGGTACTTCTTCTTCAATTATTTCGAGGATATTTTAGTTTTGATCAAAAAAATGTTATTTCTTACGACTTTTCGTAAAATATGTTAATGCCATTTGAAAGAGGAACAGTTTAGCTTTCCATCGAGCTCTTAGTCGAAGAAGTCGCTCGAAGGATGCAAGAGTTATTAGCAAAAAAATAATCGGTGGTCAACATGTTTCCGTCCTACTGCCGATTCTTTTCGCAAAGTACTTTTCTATAATTCTAGTATTTAATGGGAAAAAATTAAATTAATTTTTTGTCCATGTAAAAAACTATTAAGTCTGAATAAAATGCCGGCCATTTATGCAATTAAAAAAATTTTAATGTCTCTTATTAGATAAGGCATATTTTCGTCTGATAAGGTACTTCTTCTTCAATGATTTCGAGGATATTTTAGTTTTGATCAAAAAAATGTTATTTCTTACGACTTTTCGTAAAATATGTTAATGCCATCTGAAAGAGGAACAGATAAGCTTTCCATCGAGTTCTTTCTCGAAGAAGTTCGTCGAAGGATGCAAGAGTTATTAGCAAACACGTTTCCGTCCTACTGCCGATTCTTTTCGCAAAGTACTTTTCTATAATTCTAGTATTTAATGGGAAAAAATTAAACGAATTTTTTGTCCATGTAAAAAACTATTTATTCTGAATAAAATGCCGCCCATTTATGCAATTAAGAAAATTTTAAATATCTCTTATTAGATAACGCATATTTTCGTCTGATAAGGTACTTCCTCTTCAATAATTTCGAGGATATTGTAGTTTTGATCAAAAAAATTTTATTTCATACGACTTTTCGAAAAATACGTTAATGACATCTGAAAGAGGAACAGATAAGCTTTCCATCGAGCTCTTAGTCGAAGAAGTCGGTCGAAGGGTGCAGGAGTTATTAGCAAAAAACTAACCGGTCAACATGTTTCCGTTCTTCTGCCGATTATTTTCGCAAAGTACTTTTTTATAATTCTAGTGTTGAATGGGAAAAAATTAAACGAATTTTTTGTCCATGTAAGAAACTTTTTATTCTGAATAAAATGCCGCCCATTTATGCAATTAAGAAAATTTTAAATATCTCTTATTAGATAAGGCATATTTTCGTCTGATAAGGTACTTCCTCTTCAATGATTTCGAGGATATTTTAGTTTTGATCAAAAAAATTTTATTTCTTACGACTTTTCGAAAAATATGTTAATGACATCTGAAAGAGTAACAGATAAGCTTTCCATCGAGCTCTTAGTCGAAGAAGTCGGTCGAAGGGTGCAGGAGTTATTAGCAAAAAACTAACTGGTCAACATGTTTCCGTTCTTCTGCCGATTATTTTCGCAAAGTTTTTTTTTATAATTCTAGTATTGAATGGGAAAAAATTAAACGAATTTTTTGTCCATGTAAAAAACTATTAATTCTGAATGAAATGCCGCCTTTTATGCAATTAAAAAATTTTAAATATCTCTTATTAGATAAGGCATATTTTCGTCTGATAAGGTATTTCTTCTGCAATGATTTCGAGGATATTTTAGTTTTGATCAAAAAAATTTTATTTTTTACGACTTTTCGTAAAATATGTTAATGCCATCTGAAAGAGGAACAGATAAGCTTTCCATCGAGTTCTTAGTCGAAGAAGTTGGTCGAAGGATGCAAGAGTTATTAGCAAAAAACTAATCGGTCAACATGTTTCCGTTCTTCTGCCGATTATTTTCGCAAAGTTCTTTTTTATAATTCTAGTATTGAATGGGAAAAAATTAAACGAATTTTTTGTCCATGTAAAAAACTATTAATTCTGAATAAAATGCCGCCTTTTATGCAATTAAAAAATTTTAAATATCTCTTATTAGATAAGGCATATTTTCGTCTGATAAGGTACTTCTTTTTCAATGATTTCGAGGATATTTTAGTTTTGTTGTTTAATATGTTAATGCCATATGAAAGAGGAACAGATAAGCTTTTCATCGAGCTCTTAGTCGAAGAAGTCGGTCGAAGGATGCAGGAGTTGTTAGCAAAAAAATAATTGGTGGTCAACACATTTCCGTCCTACTGCCGATTCTTTTCGCAAAGTACTTTTCTATAATTCTAGTATTTAATGGGAAAAAATTAAATGAATTTTTACTCCATGTTAAAAACTATTAATTCTGAATAAAATCCCGCCCACTTATGCAATTACAAAAATTTAAAGTCTCTTATTAGATAAGGCATATTTTCGTTTGATAAGGTACTTCTTCTTCAATGATTTCGAGGATATTTTAGTTTTGATCAAAAAAATTTTATTTCTTACGACTTTTCGAAAAATATGTTAATGCCATCTGAAAGAGGAACAGATAAGCTCTCCATCGAGCTCTTAGTCGAAGAAGTCGGTCGAAGGATGCAAGAGTTTTTAGCAAAAAACTAGTCGGTGGTCAACACGTTTCCGTCCTACTGCCGATTATTTTCGCAAAGTACTTTTCTATAATTCTAGTATTTAATGGGACAAAGTTAAACGAATTTTTTGTCCATGTAAAAAACTATTAATTCTGAATCAAATGCTGCCCATTTATGCAATTAAAATAATTGAAATGTCTCTTATTAGATAAGGCATATTTTCGTCTGATAAGGTACTTCTTCTTCAATGATTTGGAGGATATTTTAGTTTTGATCACAAAAATTTTATTTCTTACGACGTTTCGTAAAATATGTTAGTGTCGTCTGAAAGAGGAATAGATAAGCTTTCCATCGAGCTCTTAGTGGATGAAGTCGGTCGAAGGATGCAAGAGCTATTATCAAAAAACTAATCGGTGGTCAACACGATTCCGCCCTACAGCCGATTATTTTCGCAAAGTACTTTTCTATAATTCTAGTATTTAATGGGACAAAGTTAAACGAATTTTTTGTCCATGTAAAAAACTATTAATTCTGAATCAAATGCTGCCCATTTATGCAATTAAAATAATTGAAATGTCTCTTATTAGATAAGGCATATTTTCGTCTGATAAGGTACTTCTTCTTCAATGATTTCGAGGATATTTTAGTTTTGATCAAAAAAATTTTATTTCTTATGACTTTTCGAAAAATATGTTAATACCATCTGAAAGAGGAACAGATAAGCTTTCCATCGAGCTCTTAGTCGAAGAAGTCGGTCGAAGGATGCAAGAGTTATTAGCAAAAAACTAATTGGTGGTCAATACGTTTCCGTCCTACTGCCGATTCTTTTCGCAAAGTACTTTTCTATAATTCTAGTATTTAATGGGAAAAAATTAAACGAATTTTATGTCCATATAAAAAACTATTAATTCTGAATAGAATGCCGCTATTTATGCAATTCAAAATATTTAAATGTCTCTTATTAGATAAGGCATATTTTCGTCAGATAAGGTACTTCTTCTTCAATGATTTCGAGGATATTTTAGTTTTGATAAAAAAAATGTTATTTCTTACGACTTTTCGTAAAATATGTTAATGCCATTTGAAAGAGGAACAGATTAGCTTTCCATCGAGCTCTTAGTCGAAGAAGTCGCTCGAAGGATGCAAGAGTTATTAGCAAAAAAATAATCGGTGGTCAACATGTTTCCGTCCTACTGCCGATTCTTTTCGCAAAGTACTTTTCTATAATTCTAGTATTTAATGGGAAAAAATTAAATTAATTTTTTGTCCATGTAAAAAACTATTAAGTCTGAATAAAATGCCGGCCATTTATGCAATTAAAAAAATTTTAATGTCTCTTATTAGATAAGGCATATTTTCGTCTGATAAGGTACTTCTTCTTCAATGATTTCGAGGATATTTTAGTTTTGATCAAAAAAATGTTATTTCTTACGACTTTTCGTAAAATATGTAAATGCCATCTGAAAAAGGAACAGATAAGCTTTCCATCGAGTTCTTTCTCGAAGAAGTTCGTCGAAGGATGCAAGAGTTATTAGCAAACACGTTTCCGTCCTACTGCCGATTCTTTTCGCAAAGTACTTTTCTATAATTCTAGTATTTAATGGGAAAAAATTAAACGAATTTTTTGTCCATGTAAAAAACTATTTATTCTGAATAAAATGCCGCCCATTTATGCAAATAAGAAAATTTTAAATATCTCTTATTAGATAAGGCATATTTTCATCTGATAAGGTACTTCTTCTTCAATGATTTCGAGGATATTTTAGTTTTGATCAAAAAAATTTTATTTTTTACGACTTTTCAAAAATATGTTAATGACATCTGAAAGAGGAACAGATAAGCTTTCCATCGAGCTCTTAGTCGAAGAAGTCGGTCGAAGGGTGCAGGAGTTATTAGCAAAAAACTAACCGGTCAACATGTTTCCGTTCTTCTGCCGATTATTTTCGCAAAGTTCTTTTTTATAATTCTAGTATTGAATGGGAAAAAGTTAAACGAATTTTTTGTCCATGTAAAAAACTATTAATTCTGAATAAAATGCCGCCTTTTATGCAATTAAAAAATTTTAAATATCTCTTATTAGATAAGGCATATTTTCGTCTGATAAGGTATTTCTTCTGCAATGATTTCGAGGATATTTTAGTTTTGATCAAAAAAATTTTATTTTTTACGACTTTTCGTAAAATATGTTAATGCCATCTGAAAGAGGAACAGATAAGCTTTCCATCGAGCTCTTAGTCGAAGAAGTCGGTCGAAGGGTGCAGGAGTTATTAGCAAAAAACTAACCGGTCAACATGTTTCCGTTCTTCTGCCGATTATTTTCGCAAAGTACTTTTTTATAATTCTAGTTTTGAATGGGAAAAAATTAAACGAATTTTTTGTCCATGTAAAAAACTATTTATTCTGAATAAAATGCCGCCCATTTATGCAATTAAGAAAATTTTAAATATCTCTTATTAGATAAGGCATATTTTCGTCTGATAAGGTACTCCCTCTTCAATGATTTCGAGGATATTTTAGTTTTGATCAAAAAAATTTTATTTCTTACGACTTTTCGAAAAATATGTTAATGACATCTGAAAGAGGAACAGATAAGCTTTCCATCAAGCTCTTAGTCGAAAAAGTCGGTCGAAGGGTGCAGGAGTTATTAGCAAAAAACTAACCGGTCAACATGTTTCCGTTCTTCTGCCGATTATTTTCGCAAAGCTCTTTTTTATAATTCTAGTATTGAATGGGAAAAAGTTAAACGAATTTTTTGTCCATGTAAAAAACTATTAATTCTGAATAAAATGCCGCCTTTTATGCAATTAAAAAATTTTAAATATCTCTTATTAGATAAGGCATATTTTCGTCTGATAAGGTATTTCTTCTGCAATGATTTCGAGGATATTTTAGTTTTGATCAAAAAAATTTTATTTTTTACGACTTTTCGTAAAATATGTTAATGCCATCTGAAAGAGGAACAGATAAGCTTTCCATCGAGTTCTTAGTCGAAGAAGTTGGTCGAAGGATGCAAGAGTTATTAGCAAAAAACTAATCGGTCAACATGTTTCCGTTCTTCTGCCGATTATTTTCGCAAAGTTCTTTTTTATAATTCTAGTATTGAATGGGAAAAAATTAAACGAATTTTTTGTCCATGTAAAAAACTATTAATTCTGAATAAGATGCCGCCTTTTATGCAATTAAAAAATTTTAAATATCTCTTATTAGATAAGGCATATTTTCGTCTGATAAGCTATTTCTTCTGCAATGATTTCGAGGATATTTTAGTTTTGATCAAAAAAATTTTATTTTTTACGACTTTTCGTAAAATATGTTAATGCCATCTGAAAGAGGAACAGATAAGCTTTCCATCGAGTTCTTAGTCGAAGAAGTTGGTCGAAGGATGCAAGAGTTTTTAGCAAAAAACTAGTCGGTGGTCAACACGTTTCCGTCCTACTGCCGATTCTTTTTGCAAAGGTTTTTTCTATAATTCTAGTATTTAATTGGAAAAAATTAAACAAATCTTTGTCCATGTAAATAACTATTAATTCGGAAAAAATGCCGGCCATTTATGCAATTAAAAAATTTTAAATATCTCCTATTAGATAAGGCATATTTTTGTCTGACAAGGTACTTCTTCTTCAATGATTTCGAGGATATTTTAGTTTTAATCAAAAAAATTTTATTTCTTACGACTTTTCGAAAAATATGTTAATGCCAACTTAAAGAGGAACAGAAAAGCTTTCCATCGAGCTCTTAGTCAAAGAAGTCGCTCGAAGGATGCAAGAGTTATTAGCAAAAAAATAATCGGTGGTCAACACGATTCCGTCCTACTGCCGATTCTTTTCGCAAAATACTTTTCTATAAGTCTAGTATTTAATGGGAAAAACTTAAACGAATTTTTTGTCCATGTAAAAAACAATTTATTCTAAATAAAGCGCACCCATTTATGCAATTAAAAAAATTTAAATGTCTCTTATTAGATAAGGCATATTTTCGTCAGATAAGGTACTTCTTCTTCAATGATTTCGAGGATATTTTAGTTTTGATCAAAAAAATTTTATTTTTTACGACTTTTCGTAAAACATGTTAATGCCATCTGAAAGAGGAACATATAAGCTTTCCATCGAGTTCTTAGTCGATGAAGTTGGTCGAAGGATGCAACAGTTATTAGCAAAAAACTTATCGGTGGTCAACACGTTTCCGTCCTACTGCCGATTCTTTTCGCAAAGTACTTTTCTATAATTCAAGTATATAATGGGAAAAAATTAAACGAATTTTTTGTCCATGTAAAATCTATTTATTCTGAATAAAATGCCCCCCATTTATGCAATTAAAAAAATTTAAATGTCTCTTATTAGATAAGGCATATTTTTGTCTGATAAGGTACTTCTTCTTCAATGATTTCGAGGATATTTTAGTTTTGATCAAAAAAATTTTATTTCTTACGACTTTTCGAAAAATATGTTAATGCCATCTGAAAGAGGAACAGACTAGCTTTCCATCGAGCTCTTAGTCGAAGAAGTCGCTCGAAGGATGCAAGAGTTATTAGCAAAAAAATAATCGGTGGTCAACATGATTCCGTCCTACTGCCGATTCTTTTCGCAAAGTACTTTTCTATAATTCTAGTATTTAATGGGAAAAAATTAAATTAATTTTTTGTCCATGTAAAAAACTATTAATTCTGAATAAAATGCCGCCCATTTATGCAATTAAAAAAATTTTAATGTCTCTTATTAGATAAGGCATGTTTTAGTCTGATAAGGTACTTCTTCTTCAATGATTTCGAGGATATTTTAGTTTTGATCAAAAAAATGTTATTTCTTACGACTTTTCGTAAAATATGTTAATGCCATCTGAAAGAGGAACAGATAAGCTTTCCATCGAGTTCTTTGTCGAAGAAGTTCGTCGAAGGATGCAAGAGTTATTAGCAAACACGTTTCCGTCCTACTGCCGATTCTTTTCGCAAAGTACTTTTCTATAATTCTAGTATTTAATGGGAAAAAATTAAACGAATTTTTTGTCCATGTAAAAAACTATTTATTCTGAATAAAATGCCGCCCATTTATGCAATTAAGAAAATTTAAATAAGGCATATTTTCGTCTGATGAGGTACTTCTTCTTCAATGATTTCGAGGATATTTTAGTTTTGATCAAAAAAATTTTATTTCTTATGACTTTTCGTAAAATATGTTAATGCCATCTGAAAGAGGAACAGATAAGCCTTCCATCGAGCTCTTAGTCGAAGAAGTCGGTCGAAGGATGCAAGAGTTATTAGCAAAAAAGTAATCGGTGGTCAACACGTATCCGTCCTACTGCCGATTCTTTTCGCAAAGTAATTTTAAATAATTCTAGTATTTAATGGGAAAAAATTAAATGAATTTTTTGTCCATGTAAAAAACTATTAATTTTGAATAAAGCGCGCCCATTTATGCAATTAAAAAAATTTAAATGTCTCTTATAAGATAAGGCATATTTTCGTCAGATAAGGTACTTCTTCTTCAATGATTTCGAGGATATTTTAGTTTTGATAAAAAAAATGTTATTTTTTACGACTTTTTACGATAAGCTTTCCATCGAGTTCTTAGTCGAAGACGTTGGTCGAAGACGTTGGTCGAAGGATGCAAGAGTTATTAGCAAAAAACTAATCGGTGGTCAACACGTTTCCGTCCTACTGCCGATTCTTTTCGCAAAGTACTTTTTTATAATTTTAGTATTTAATGGGAAAAAATTAAACGAACTTTTAGTCCATGTAAAATAATATTAATTCGGAATAAAGCGCGCCCATTTATGCAATTAAAACCAGTAAGGACGCTATCTTCAGCAAGGCTGAAGCTATAATACTTTTCACGTTGTGTCACTAAAAAACTAAATGAATAGTTTTCATGCCTCCCTAAGAACATAACTGTAAAGTTTCAAGTCAATTGTTTAAAAAACAAAAAAGTTTTCCATACAACGGGTCAATTTTCACTAAAAAAGGGCGTGGCCACGCCCACTTTTGGTCAACATTGTTTTCATTCCTCCCTAAGAACATAACTGTAAAGTTTCAAGTCAATTGGTTAAAAAACAAAAAAGTTTTCCATACAACGGGTCAATTTTCGCTATAAAAGGGCGTGGCCGCGCCCACTTTTGGGCAAATTCGTTTTCATTCCTCCCTAAGAAGATAACTGTAAGGTTTCAAGTCAATTGGTCAATTTTCGCTAAAAAAAGGCGTGTGCACGCCCACTTTTGGTCAAAATAGTTTTCATTCCTCCCTAAGAACATAACTGCAAAGTTTCAAGTCAATTGGTTGAAAAACAAAAAAGTTGTCCATACAACGGGTCAAATTTCGCTAGAAGTGGGCGTGGCTACGCTCACTTTGGGTCAAAATAGTTTTCATGCCTCCCTAAGAACATAACTGTAAAGTTTCAAGTCAACTGGTTAAAAAACAAAAAAGTTTTCCATACAACGGAACAAATTTCGCTATAAAAGGGCGTGGCCGCGCCCACTTTTGGTCAAAATAGTTTTCATTCCTCCCTAAGAACATAACTGTAAAGTTTCAAGTCAATTGGTTAAAAAACAAAAAAGTTTTCCATACAACGGGTCAAATTTCGCTATAAAAGGGCGTGGCCGCGCCCACTTTTGGTCAAAATTGGTTTCATTCCTCCCTAAGAACATAACTGTAAAGTTTCAAGTCAATTGGTAAAAAAACACAAAAGTTTTCCATACAACGGGTCAAATTTCGCTATAAAAGGGCGTGGCCACGCCCACTTTTGGTCAAAATAGTTTTCATTCCTCCCTAAGAACATAACTGTAAAGTTTCAAGTCAATTCGTTGAAAAACAAAAAAGTTTTCCATACAACGGGTCAATTTTTGCTATAAGTGGGCCTTTTTTTGGTCAAAATAGTTTTCATTCCTCCCTAAGAACATAACTTTAAAGTTTGAAGTCAATTGGTTAAAAAACAAAAAAGTTTTCCATACAACGGGTCAATTTTCGCTATAAGTGGGCGTGGCTACCCCTGGCTACGCCCACTTTTGGTCAAAATAGTTTTCATTCCTTCCTAAGAACATAACTTTAAAATTTCAAATCAATTGGTTAAAAAACAAAAAAGTTTTTCATACAACGGGTCAATTTTCGCTAGAAGTGGGCGTGGCTACGCCCACTTTTGGTCAAAATAGTTTTCATTCCTCCCCAAGAACATAACTTTAAAATTTCAAGTCAATTGGTTGAAAAACAAAAAAGTTGTCCATACAACGACGTGAATATTGCTTCTCTTCCTCTTCTTCATTTTGTATGGGAGCTACCAGTTCCAGATGTCCAATCTCATTGAAACTTTCAGGCATGTAGTCGGACTATGTAGAACTACTATGTTTAAAATTTCAGCACTCTATCATACAAAACAAAAAAGTTTTCCATACAACGATTCAAGTTTTGTTCATTTTTCTTCTTCTTTTCGTATGGGGGCTACCAGTTCCAGTCGTCCGATATGGCCGGTTCCGACCAATGATTTGACTGCACGAATAAGAAGTCTCTGTGCAAAATTTCAGCTCGATATCTTCAAAACTGTGGGAGGAGATTGTATATATACAGACAGACGGACAGACGGACATGGCTAAATCAACTCGTCTTGTCGTCCTGATCAAGAATATATATACTTTATATAGTCGCAAGTGAATATTTCTGTGTGTTACAAACTTCAGCACAAAGTTATTATCCTGTTTCACATACGTGAAAAGTATAAAAATTTAAATGTCTCTTATTAGATAAGGCATATTTTCGTCAGATAAGGTACTTCTTCTTCAATGATTTGGAGGATATTTTAGTTTTGATCAAAAAAATTTTATTTCTTATGACTTTTCGTAAAATATGTTAATGCCATCTGAAAGAGGAACAGATAAGCTTTCCATCGAGCTCTTAGTCGAAGAAGTCGGTCGAAGGATGCAGGAGTTGTTAGCAAAAAATAATTAGTGGTCAACACGTTTCCGTCCTACTGCCGATTCTTTTCGCAACGTACTTTTCTATAATTCTAGTATTTAATGGGAAAAAATTAAACTAATTTTTTCTCCATGTAAAAAAACTATTAATTCTGAATAAAATGCCGCCCATTTATGCAATTAAAAAAATTTAAATGTCCCTTATTAGATAAGGCATATTTTCGTCTGATAAAGTACTTCTTCTTCAATGATTTCGAGGATATTTTAGTTTTGATCAAAAAAATGTTATTTCTTACGACTTTTCGTAAAATATGTTAATGCCATCTGAAAGAGGAACAGATAAGCGTTCCCATCGAGCTCTTAGTCGAAGAAGTCGGTCGAAGGATTCAAGAGTTATTAGCAAAAAACTAATCGGTGGTCAACACGTTGCCGTCCTACTGCCGATTCTTTTCGCAAAGTACTTTTCTATAATTCTAGTAAATAATGGGAAAAAATTAAATTAATTTTTTGTCCATGTAAAAAACTATTAATTCTGAATAAAATGCCGCCCATTTATGAAATTAAAAAAAATTTTCATGTCTCTTATTAGATAAGGCATATTTTCGTCTGATAAGGTACTTCTTCTTCAATGATTTCGAGGATATTTTAGTTTTGATCAAAAAAATTTTATTTCTTATAACTTTTCGTAAAATATGTTAATGTCATCTGAAAGAGGAACAGATTAGCTTTCCATCGAGCTCTTAGTCGAAGAAGTCGCTCGAAGGATGCAAGAGTTATTAGCAAAAAAAATAATCGGTGGTCAACATGTTTCCGTCCTACTGCCGATTCTTTTCGCAAAGTACTTTTCTATAATTCTAGTATTTAATGGGAAAAAATTAAATTAATTTTTTGTCCATGTAAAAAACTATTAAGTCTGAATAAAATGCCGGCCATTTATGCAATAAAAAAAATTTTAATGTCTCTTATTAGATAAGGCATATTTTCGTCTGATAAGGTACTTCTTCTTCAATGATTTCGAGGATATTTTAGTTTTGATCAAAAAAATGTTATTTCTTACGACTTTTCGTAAAATATGTTAATGCCATCTGAAAGAGGAACAGATTGGCTTTCCATCGAGTTCTTTGTCGAAGAAGTTCGTCGAAGGATGCAAGAGTTATTAGCAAACACGTTTCCGTCCTACTGCCGATTCTTTTCGCAAAGTACTTTTCTATAATTCTAGTATTTAATGGGAAAAAATTAAACGAATTTTTTGTCCATGTAAAAAACTATTTATTCTGAATAAAATGCCGCCCATTTATGCAATTAAGAAAATTTAAATAAGGCATATTTTCGTCTGATAAGGTACTTCTTCTTCAATGATTTCGAGGATATTTTAGTTTTGATCAAAAAAATTTTATTTCTTATAACTTTTCGTAAAATATGTTAATGTCATCTGAAAGAGGAACAGATTAGCTTTCCATCGAGCTCTTAGTCGAAGAAGTCGCTCGAAGGATGCAAGAGTTATTAGCAAAAAAATAATCGGTGGTCAACATGTTTCCGTCCTACTGCCGATTCTTTTCGCAAAGTACTTTTCTATAATTCTAGTATTTATTGGGAAAAAATTAAACGAATTTTTTATCCATGTAAGAAACTATTAATTCTGAATAAAATGCCGCCCATTTATGCAATTAAAAAAATTTTAATGTCTCTTATTAGATAAGGCATATTTTCGTCTGATAAGGTACTTCTTCTTCAATGATTTCGAGGATATTTTAGTTTTGATCAAAAAAATGTTATTTCTTACGACTTTTCGTAAAATATGTTAATGCCATCTGAAAGAGGAACAGATTGGCTTTCCATCGAGTTCTTTGTCGAAGAAGTTCGTCGAAGGATGCAAGAGTTATTAGCAAACACGTTTCCGTCCTACTGCCGATTCTTTTCGCAAAGTACTTTTCTATAATTCTAGTATTTAATGGGAAAAAATTAAACGAATTTTTTGTCCATGTAAAAAACTATTTATTCTGAATAAAATGCCGCCCATTTATGCAATTAAGAAAATTTAAATAAGGCATATTTTCGTCTGATAAGGTACTTCTTCTTCAATGATTTCGAGGATATTTTAGTTTTGATCAAAAAAATGTTATTTCTTACGACTTTTCGTAAAATATGTTAATGCCATCTGAAAGAGGAACAGATAAGCGTTCCCATCGAGCTCTTAGTCGAAGAAGTCGGTCGAAGGATTCAAGAGTTATTAGCAAAAAACTAATCGGTGGTCAACACGTTGCCGTCCGACTGCCGATTCTTTTCGCAAAGTACTTTTCTATAATTCTAGTAAATAATGGGAAAAAATTAAATTAATTTTTTGTCCATGTAAAAAACTATTAATTCTGAATAAAATGCCGCCCATTTATGCAATTAAAAAAAATTTTCATGTCTCTTATTAGATAAGGCATATTTTCGTCTGATAAGGTACTTCTTCTTCAATGATTTCGAGGATATTTTAGTTTTGATCAAAAAAATTTTATTTCTTATAACTTTTCGTAAAATATGTTAATGTCATCTGAAAGAGGAACAGATTAGCTTTCCATCGAGCTCTTAGTCGAAGAAGTCGCTCGAAGGATGCAAGAGTTATTAGCAAAAAAAATAATCGGTGGTCAACATGTTTCCGTCCTACTGCCGATTCTTTTCGCAAAGTACTTTTCTATAATTCTAGTATTTAATGGGAAAAAATTAAATTAATTTTTTGTCCATGTAAAAAACTATTAAGTCTGAATAAAATGCCGGCCATTTATGCAATAAAAAAAATTTTAATGTCTCTTATTAGATAAGGCATATTTTCGTCTGATAAGGTACTTCTTCTTCAATGATTTCGAGGATATTTTAGTTTTGATCAAAAAAATGTTATTTCTTACGACTTTTCGTAAAATATGTTAATGCCATCTGAAAGAGGAACAGATTGGCTTTCCATCGAGTTCTTTGTCGAAGAAGTTCGTCGAAGGATGCAAGAGTTATTAGCAAACACGTTTCCGTCCTACTGCCGATTCTTTTCGCAAAGTACTTTTCTATAATTCTAGTATTTAATGGGAAAAAATTAAACGAATTTTTTGTCCATGTAAAAAAGTATTTATTCTGAATAAAATGCCGCCCATTTATGCAATTAAGAAAATTTAAATAAGGCATATTTTCGTCTGATAAGGTACTTCTTCTTCAATGATTTCGAGGATATTTTAGTTTTGATCAAAAAAATTTTATTTCTTATAACTTTTCGTAAAATATGTTAATGTCATCTGAAAGAGGAACAGATTAGCTTTCCATCGAGCTCTTAGTCGAAGAAGTCGCTCGAAGGATGCAAGAGTTATTAGCAAAAAAATAATCGGTGGTCAACATGTTTCCGTCCTACTGCCGATTCTTTTCGCAAAGTACTTTTCTATAATTCTAGTATTTATTGGGAAAAAATTAAACGAATTTTTTATCCATGTAAGAAACTATTAATTCTGAATAAAATGCCGCCCATTTATGCAATTAAAAAAATTTTAATGTCTCTTATTAGTAAGGCATATTTTCGTCTGATAAGGTACTTCTTCTTCAATGATTTCGAGGATATTTTAGTTTTGATCAAAAAAATGTTATTTCTTACGACTTTTCGTAAAATATGTTAATGCCATCTGAAAGAGGAACAGATTGGCTTTCCATCGAGTTCTTTGTCGAAGAAGTTCGTCGAAGGATGCAAGAGTTATTAGCAAACACGTTTCCGTCCTACTGCCGATTCTTTTCGCAAAGTACTTTTCTATAATTCTAGTATTTAATGGGAAAAAATTAAACGAATTTTTTGTCCATGTAAAAAACTATTTATTCTGAATAAAATGCCGCCCATTTATGCAATTAAGAAAATTTAAATAAGGCATATTTTCGTCTGATAAGGTACTTCTTCTTCAATGATTTCGAGGATATTTTAGTTTTGATCAAAAAAATTTTATTTCTTACAACTTTTCGAAAAATATGTTAATGCCATTTGAAAGAGGAACAGATAAGCTTTCCATCGAGCTCTAAGTCGAAGAAGTCGGTCGAAGGATGCAGGAGTTGTTAGCAAAAAATAATTGGTGGTCAACACGTTTCCGTCCTACTGCCGATTCTTTTCGCAAAGTAATTTTCTATAATTTTAGTATTTAATGGGAAAATATTAAATGAATTTTTACTCCATGTTAAAAACTATTAATTCTGAATAAACTCCCGCCCATTTATGCAATTAAAAAAATTTAAAGTCTCTTATTAGATAAGGCATATTTTCGTCTGATAAGGTACTTCTTATTCAATGATTTCGAGGATATTTTAGTTTTGATCAAAAAAATGTTATTTCTTACGACTTTTCGAAAAATATGTTAATGCCATTTGAAAGAGGAACAGATAAGCTTTCCATCGAGCTCTTAGTCGAAGAAGTCGGTCGAAGGATTCAAGAGTTATTAGCAAAAAACTAATCGGTGGTCAACACGTTTCCGTCCTACTGCCGATTCTTTTCGCAAAGTACTTTTCTATAATTCTAGTATTTAATGAAAAAAAATTAAATGAATTTTTGGTCCATGTAAAAAACTATTTGTTCTGAATAAAATGCCGCCCATTTATGCAATTAAAAAAATTTAAATGTCTCTTATTAGATAAGGCATATTTTCGTCTGATAAGGTACTTCTTCTTCAATGATTTCGAGGATATTTTAGTTTTGATCAAAAAATTTTATTTCTTATGACTTTTCGCAAAATATGTTAATGCCATCTGAAAGAGGAACAGGTAAGCTTCCCATCGAGCTCTTAGTCGAAGAAGTCGGTCGAAGGATTCAAGAGTTATTAGTAAAAAACTAATCGGTGGTCAACACGTTGCCGTCCTACTGCCGATTCTTTTCGCCAAGTACTTTTCTATAATTCTAGTAAATAATGGGAAAAAATTAAATAAATTTTTTGTCCATGTAAAAAACTATTAATTCTGAATAAAATGCCGCCCATTTATGCAATTAAAAAAAATTTAAATGTCTCTTATTAGATAAGGCATATTTTCGTCTGATAAGGTACTTCTTCTTCAATGATTTCGAGGATATTTTAGTTTTGATCAAAAAAATTTTATTTCTTATAACTTTTCGTAAAATGTGTTAATGTCATCTGAAAGAGGAACAGATTAGCTTTCCATCGAGCTCTTAGTCGAAGAAGTCGCTCGAAGGATGCAAGAGTTATTAGCAAAAAAATAATCGGTGGTCAACATGTTTCCGTCCTACTGCCGATTCTTTTCGCAAAGTACTTTTCTATAATTCTAGTATTTATTGGGAAAAAATTAAACAAATTTTTCATCCATGTAAAAAACTATTAATTCATTTTAAAAAATTTTAATGTCCCTTATTAGATAAGGCATATTTTCGTCTGATAAGGTACTTCTTCTTCAATGATTTCGAGGATATTTTAGTTTTGATCAAAAAAATGTTATTTCTTACGACTTTTCGTAAAATATGTCAATGCCATCTGAAAGAGGAACAGATTGGCTTTCCATGGAGTTCTTTGTCGAAGAAGTTCGTCGAAGGATGCAAGAGTTATTAGCAAACACGTTTCCGTCCTACTGCCGATTCTTTTCGCAAAGTACTTTTCTATAATTCTAGTAAATAATGGGAAAAAATTAAATTAATTTTTTGTCCATGTAAAAAACTATTAATTCTGAATAAAATGCCGCCCATTTATGCAATTAAAAAAAATTTTCATGTCTCTTATTAGATAAGGCATATTTTCGTCTGATAAGGTACTTCTTCTTCAATGATTTCGAGGATATTTTAGTTTTGATAAAAAAAATGTTATTTTTTACGACTTTTTACGATAAGCTTTCCATTGAGTTCTTAGTCGAAGACGTTGGTCGAAGACGTTGGTCGAAGGATGCAAGAGTTATTAGCAAAAAACTAATCGGTGGTCAACACGTTTCCGTCCTACTGCCGATTCTTTTCGCAAAGTACTTTTTTATAATTCTAGTATTTAATGGGAAAAAATTAAACGAATTTTTTGTCCATGTAAAAAACTATTTATTCTGAATAAAATGCCGCCCATTTATGCAATTAAAAAAATTTAAATGTCTCTTATTAGATAAGGCATATTTTCGTCTGATAAGGTATTTCTTCTTCAATGATTTCGAGGATATTTTAGTTTTGATCAAAAAAATGTTTTTTCTTACGACTTTTCGTAAAATATGTTACCGCCATCTTAAAGAGGTACAGATAAGCTTTCCATCGAGCTCTTAGTCGAAGAAGTCGCTCGAAGGATGCAAGAGTTATTAGCAAAAAATAATCGGTGGTCAACACGATTCCGTCCTTCTGCCGGTTGCTTTCGCAAAGTACTTTTTTATAATTCTAATATTTGATTGGAAAAAATTAAACGAACTTTTAGTCCATGTAAAAAACTATTAATTTGGAATAAAGCGCGCCCATTTATGCAATTAAAAAAATTTAAATGTCTCGTATTAGATAAGGCATATTTTCGTCAGATAAGGTACTTCTTCTTCAATGATTTCGAGGATATTTTAGTTTTGATCAAAAAAATGTTATTTCTTATGACTTTTCGAAAAATATGTTAATGCCATTTGAAAGAGGAACAGATAAGCTTTCCATCGAGCTCTTAGTCGAAGAAGTCGGTCGAAGGATGCAGGAGTTGTTAGCAAAAAATAATAAGTGGTCAACACGTTTCCGTCCTACTGCCGATTCTTTTCGCAACGTACTTTTCTATAATTCTAGTATTTAATGGGAAAAAATTAAACTAATTTTTTCTCCATGTAAAAAAACTATTAATTCTGAATAAAATGCCGCCCATTTATGCAATTAAAAAAAATTTAAATGTCCCTTATTAGATAAGGCATATTTTCGTCTGATAAAGTACTTCTTCTTCAATGATTTCGAGGATATTTTAGTTTTGATCAAAAAAATGTTATTTCTTACGACTTTTCGTAAAATATGTTAATGCTATCTGAAAGAGGAACAGATAAGCGTTCCCTCGGGCTCTTAGTCGAAGAAGTCGGTCGAAGGATGCAAGAGTTTTTAGCAAAAAACTAGTCGGTGGTCAACACGTTTTCGTCCTACTGCCGATTCTTTTCGCAAAGTATTTTTCTATAATTCTAGTATTTAATGAAAAAAAATTAAATGAATTTTTGGTCCATGTAAAAAACTATTTGTTCTGAATAAAGTGCCGCCCATTTATGCAATTAAAAAAATTTAAATGTCTCTTATTAGATAAGGCATATTTTCGTCTGATAAGGTACTTCTTCTTCAATGATTTCGAGGATATTTTAGTTTTGATCCAAAAAATTTTATTTCTTATGACTTTTTGCAAAATATGTTAATGCCATCTGAAAGAGGAACAGATAAGCTTCCCATCGAGCTCTTAGTCGAAGAAGTCGGTCGAAGGATTCAAGAGTTATTAGCAAAAAACTAATCGGTGGTCAACACGTTTCCGTCCTACTGCCGATTCTTTTCGCAAAGTACTTTTCTATAATTCTAGTATTTAATGAAAAAAAAATTAAATGAATTTTTGGTCCATGTAAAAAACTATTTGTTCTGAATAAAATGCCGCCCATTTATGCAATTAAAAAAATTTAAATAACTCTTATTAGATAAGGCATATTTTCGTCGGATAAGGTACTTCTTCTTCAATGATTTCGAGGATATTTTAGTTTTGATCAAAAAAATTTTATTTCTTATGACTTTTCGCAAAATATGTTAATGCCATCTGAAAGAGGAACAGATAAGCTTCCCATCGAGCTCTTAGTCGAAGAAGTCGGTCGAAGGATTCAAGAGTTATTAGCAAAAAACTAATCGGTGGTCAACACGTTTCCGTCCTACTGCCGATTCTTTTCGCAAAGTACTTTTCTATAATTCTAGTAAATAATGGGAAAAAATTAAATTAATTTTTTGTCCATGTAAAAAACTATTAATTCTGAATAAAATGCCGCCCATTTATGCAATTAAGAAAATGTTCATGTCTCTTATTAGATAAGGCATATTTTCGTCTGATAAGGTACTTCTTCTTCAATAATTTCGAGGATATTTAAGTTTTAATCAAAAAAATTTTATTTCTTACGACTTTTCGAAAAATATATTAATGCCATCTGAAAGAGGAACAGATAAGCTTTCCATCGAATTCTTAGTTGAAGAAGTCGGTCGAAGGATGCAAGAGTAATTAGGAAAAAAATAATCGGTGGTCAACACGTTTCCGTCCTACTGCCGATTCTTTTCGCAAAGTACTTTTCTATAATTCTAGTATTTAATGGGAAAAAATTAAACGAATTTCTTGTCCATGTAAAAAACTATTAATTCTGAAAAAAATGCCGCCCATTTATGTAATTAAAAAAATTTAAATGTCTCTTATTAGATAAGGCATATTTTCGTCTGATAAGGTACTTCTTCTTCAATGATTTCGAGGATATATAAGATTTGATCAAAAAAATTTTATTTCTTACATTTTTTCGTGAAATATGTTAATGCCATCTGAAAGAGGAACAGATAAGCTTTTCATCGAGCTCTTAGTCGAAGAAGTCGGTCGAAGGATGCAAGAGTTATTAGCAAAAAACTAATCGGTGTTCAACTCGTTTCCGTCCTACTGCCGATTCTTTTCGCAAAGTACTTTTCTATAATTCTAGTTTAATGGGAAAAAATTATACGAATCTTTTGTCCATGTAAATAACTATTAATTCGGAATAAATGCCGGCCGTTTATGCAATTAAAAAAATTTAAGTCTCTTATTAGATAAGGCATATTTTTAATTTCGTTTGATAAGGTACTTCTTCTTCAATGATTTCGAGGATATTTTAGTTTTGATCAAAAAAATGTTATTTCTTACGACTTTTCGTAAAATATGTTAATGCTATCTGAAAGAGGAACAGATAAGCTTTCCCTTGATCTCATAGTCGACGAAGTCGGTCGAAGGATGCAAGAGTTATTAGCAAAAAACTAATCGGTGTTCAACTCGATTCCGTCCTACTGCCGATTCTTTTCGCAAAGTACTTTTCTATAATTCTAGTTTAATGGGAAAAAATTTACCGAATTTTTTGTCCATGTAAAAAACTATTAATTCTGAATAAAATGCAATTAAAACCAGTAAGGAGGCTATAGTCGAGTATACTCGACAATTTAATACCCTGCACACACAGTAGGCAGTGCAACACCCCACATCTACAAAAAAAATTTTGATTTGACATCGCCCGATTTAATAGTGTTCAAAATATCAAGTAAATCGGTCAAAAAATGTGGAATTTACGAAAAATTTGAGTTTGTTGGTCATTGAGGGGTAACTATCAAAAAGAGGGGTATTTTGTGGTATGCAGTTTTTAAGATACGTATGTACTGAACTTGTCTACAAAATTTCAGGTTCGTATCTTTAATAGTTTTGAAGATACAGCAATTTTAAGAAAACAACCGGGGGAGGGGCAATGAAGAGGAGGGGGAAAAATTGTGGTAAACAGTTTTGTAGTGGTACTTATATTGAGTCTACATACCGACTTTAATGTTTCTATCTCTTTGGATGTTCGAGTTATAGCGTTTTAAAAAAGTAGGTGGAGCTGAATGGGCGGGAAGGAGTGGGCGTGGCACAAAACCGTTCAAACTTGATCTGCTGCCGAGCATCACGAGTCTACCCTCCAAATTTCAAGTCCCTAGCTATTATAGTTTCTGAGAACCATTGGTGAATTCGGACGGACAGACAGACAGACAGACGGACGGACGGACATGGCTTAATCAATTTCTCTTGTCGTCCCGATCAAGAATATATATACTTTATATAGTCGCAAGTGAATATTTCTGTGCGTTACATACATTTCGCTCAAACAAACACAATATACACCGATACACAGTATGTATACAGGGTATAATAATTTAAATGATAAGGCATATTTTCGTCTGATAAGGTACTTCTTCTTCAATGATTTCGAGGATATCTTAGTTCTGATCATAAAAATTTTATTTCTTACGACTTTTCGTAAAATATGTTAATGCCATCTGAAAGAGGAACAGATAAGCTTTCCATCGAGCTCTTAGTCGAAGTCGGTCGAAGGATACAAGACTTATTATAAAAAAACTATTCGGTGGTCAACACGTTTCCGTCCTACTGCCGATTCTTTTCGCAAAGTATTTTTCTATAATTCTAGTATTTAATTGGAAAAAATTAAACGAATCTTTTGTCCATGTAAATAACTATTAATTCGGAAAAAATGCCGGCCATTTATGCAATTAAAAAAATTTAAATATATCTTATTAGATAAGGCATATTTTCGTCTGATAAGGTACTTCTTCAATGATTTCGAGGATATTTTAGTTTTGATCAAAAAAATTTTATTTCTTACGAGTTTTCGTAAAATTTGTTAATGTCATCTTAAAGAGGAACCTTTCCATCGAGCTCTTCGTCGAAGAAGTCGGTCGAAGGATGCTAGAGTTACTAGCAAAAAACTAATCGGTGGTCAACACGTTTCCGTCCTACTGCCGATTCTTTTCGCAAAGTACTTTTCTATAAGTCTAGTATTTAATAAGAAAAAATTAAACGAATTTTTTGTCCATGTAAAAAACTATTAATTCTGAATAAAATGCCGCCCATTTATGTAATTAAAAAAAATTTAAATGTCTCTTATTAGACAAGGCATATTTTCGTCTGATAAGGTACTTCTTCTTCAATGATTTCGAGGATATTTTAGTTTTGATCAAAAAAATTTTATTTCTTATGACTTTTCAAAAAATATGTTAATGCCATCTGAAAGAGGAACAGATAAGCGTTCCCATCGAGCTCTTAGTCGAAGAAGTCGGTCGAAGGTTGCAAGAGTTATTAACAAAAAACTTATCGGTGGTCAACAAGTTTCCGTCCTACTGCGGATTCTTTTCGCAAAGTACTTTTCTATAATTCTAGTATTTAATGGGAAAAAATAAAATGAATTTTTTGTCCATGTAAAAAACTTTTAATTCTGAATAAAATGCCGCCCATTTATGTAATTAAAAAAAATTTAAATGTCTCTTATTAGATAAGGCATATTTTCGTTTCATAAGGTACTTCTTCTTCAATGATTACGAGCATATTTTAGTTTTGATCAAAAAAATTTTATTTCTTATGACTTTTCGTAAAATATGTTAACGCCATCTAAAAGAGGAACACATAAGCTTTCCAACGAGCCATCAATCAAAGAAGTCGGTCGAAGGTTGCAAGAGTTATTAGCAAAAAACTTATCGGTGGTCAACACGTTTCCGTCCTACTGTGGATTCTTTTCGCAAAGTACTTTTCTATAATTCTAGTATTTATTGGGAAAAAATTAAACGAATTTTTTCTCCATGTAAAAAAACTATTAATTCTGAATAAAATGCCGCCCATTTATGGAATTAAAAAAATTTTAATGTCTCTTATTAGATAAGGCATATTTTCGTCTGATAAGTTACTTCTTCTTCAATGATTTCGAGGGTATTTTAGTTTTGATCAAAAAAATTTTATTTTCTTGATCAACACTCGAAACCTATGGTTTTCCACCATCGTTAGTCCGTTGGCTGTCGTCGTATCCTGAATCTCGAACACAATGTGTTCTTTTTAAGACATCGGTTTCGAGACGAAGTAGTAAAGCGACTGTTGACTTGTCTGTAGTCGCGGAACAGGCTGACCTGGTGTCGCAAGTCCACTTGAGGGTAGTGCGCTACCACAACGTCTTGCGCCTGTAGTTAGTTAAAAAAAAAAAAAAAAAAAAAACACGTTTCCGTCCTACTGACGATTCTTTTCGCAAAGTACTTTTCTATAATTCTAGTATTTAATGGGAAAAAATTAAACGAATTTTTTGTCCATGTAAAAATCTATTAATTCTCAATAAAATGCCGCCCATTTATGTAATTACAAAAAATTTAAATGTCTCGTATTAGATAAGGCATATTTTCGTCAGATAAGGTACTTCTTCTTCAATGATTTCGAGGATATTTTAGTTTTGATCAAAAAAATTTTATTTCTTATGACTTTTCGAAAAATATGTTAATGCCATTTGAAAGAGGAACAGATAAGCTTTCCATCGAGCTCTTAGTCGAAGAAGTCGGTCGAAGGATTCAAGAGTTATTAGCAAAAAACTAATCGGTGGTCAACACGTTTCCGTCCTACTGCCGATTCTTTTCGCAAAGTACTTTTCTATAATTCTAGTATTTAATGAAAAAAAATTAAATGAATTTTTGGTCCATGTAAAAAACTATTTGTTCTGCATAAAATGCCGCCCATTTATGCAATTAAAAAAATTTAAATGTCTCTTATTAGATAAGGCATATTTTCGTCTGATAAGGTACTTCTTCTTCAATGATTTCGAGGATATTTTAGTTTTGATCAAAAAATTTTATTTCTTATGACTTTTCGCAAAATATGTTAATGCCATCTGAAAGAGGAACAGATAAGCTTCCCATTGAGCTCTTAGTCGAAGAAGTCGGTCGAAGGATTCAAGAGTTATTAGCAAAAAACTAATCGGTGGTCAACACGTTGCCGTCCTAATGCCGATTCTTTTCGCAAAGTACTTTTCTATAATTCTAGTAAATAATGGGAAAAAATTAAATTAATTTTTTGTCCATGTAAAAAACTATTAATTCTGAATAAAATGCCGCCCATTTATGCAATTAAAAAAAATTTTCATGTCTCTTATTAGATAAGGCATATTTTCGTCTGATAAGGTACTTCTTCTTCAATGATTTCGAGGATATTTTAGTTTTGATCAAAAAAATTTTATTTCTTATAACTTTTCGTAAAATATGTTAATGTCATCTGAAAGAGGAACAGATTAGCTTTCCATCGAGCTCTTAGTCGAAGAAGTCGCTCGAAGGATGCAAGAGTTATTAGCAAAAAAATAATGGGTGGTCAACATGTTTCCGTCCTACTGCCGATTCTTTTCGCAAAGTACTTTTCTATAATTCTAGTATTTATTGGGAAAAAATTAAACGAATTTTTTATCCATGTAAAAAACTATTAATTCTGAATAAAATGCCGCCCATTTATGCAATTTAAAAAATTTTAATGTCTCTTATTAGATAAGGCATATTTTCGTCTGATAAGGTACTTCTTCTTCAATGATTTCGAGGATATTTTAGTTTTGATCAAAGAAATGTTATTTCTTACGACTTTTCGTAAAATATGTTAATGCCATCTGAAAGAGGAACAGATTGGCTTTCCATCGAGTTCTTTGTCGAAGAAGTTCGTCGAAGGATGCAAGATGTTATAAGCAAACACGTTTCCGTCCTACTGCCGATTCTTTTCGCAAAGTACTTTTCTATAATTCAAGTATTTAATGGGAAAAAATTAAACGAATTTTTTGTCCATGTAAAAAACTATTTATTCTGAATAAAGTGCCGCCCATTTATGCAATTAAGAAAATTTAAATAAGGCATATTTTCGTCTGATAAGGTACTTCTTCTTCAATGATTTCGAGGATATTTTAGTTTTGATCAAAAAAATTTTATTTTTTACAACTTTTCGAAAAATATGTTAATGCCATTTGAAAAAGGAACAGATAAGCTTTCCATCGAACTCTAAGTCGAAGAAGTCGGTCGAAGGATGCAGGAGTTGTTAGCAAAAAATAATTGGTGGTCAACACGTTTCCGTCCTACTGCCGATTCTTTTCGCAAAGTACTTTTCTATAATTCTAGTATTTAATGGGAAAAGATTAAATGAATTTTTACTCCATGTTAAAAACTATTAATTCTGAATAAAATCCCGCCCATTTATGCAATTAAAAAAATTTAAAGTCTCTTATTAGATAAGGCATATTTTCGTTTGATAAGGTACTTCTTCTTCAATGATTTCGAGGATATTTTAGTTTTGATCAAAAAAATTTTATTTCTTATGACTTTTCGTAAAATATGTTAATGCCATCTGAAAGAGGAACAGATAAGCCTTCCATCGAGCTCTTAGTCGAAGAAGTCGGTCGAAGGATGCAAGAGTTATTAGCAAAAAAGTAATTGGTGGTCATCACGTTTCCGTCCTACTGCCGATTCTTTTCGCAAAGTACTTTTAAATAATTCTAGTATTTAATGGGAAAAAATTAAACGAATTTTTTGTCCATGTAAAAAACTATTTATTCTGAATAAAATGCCGCCCATTTATGCAATTAAAAAAATTTAAATGTCTCTTATTAGATAAGGCATATTTTCGTCTGATAAGGTATTTCTTCTTCAATGATTACGAGGATATTTTAGATTTGATCAAAAAAATGTTATTTCTTACGACTTTTCGTAAAATATGTTACCGCCATCTTAAAGAGGTACAGATAAGCTTTCCATCGAGCTCTTAGTCGAAGAAGTCGCTCGAAGGATGCAAGAGTTATTAGCAAAAAATAATCGGTGGTCAACACGATTCCGTCCTTCTGCCGGTTGTTTTCGCAAAGTACTTTTTTATAATTCTAATATTTGATTGGAAAAAATTAAACGAACTTTTAGTCCATGTAAAAAACTACTAATTTGGAATAAAGCGCGCCCATTTATGCAATTAAAAAAATTTAAATGTCTCGTATTAGATAAGGCATATTTTCGTCAGATAAGGTACTTCTTCTTCAATGATTTCGAGGATATTTTAGTTTTGATCAAAAAAATTTTATTTCTTACGAGTTTTCGTAAAATTTGTTAATGTCATCTTAAAGAGGAACCTTTCCATCGAGCTCTTCGTCGAAGAAGTCGCTCAAAGGATGCAAGAGTTATTGGCAAAAAAATAATCGGTGGTCAACACGTTTTCGTCCTACTGCCGATTCTTTTCGCAAAGTACTTTTCTATAAGTCTAGTATTTAATAAGAAAAAATTAAACGAATTTTTTGTCCATGTAAAAAAACTATTAATTCTGAATAAAATGCCGCCCATTTATGCAATTAAAAAAATTTAAATGTTTCTTATCAGTTAAGGCATATTTTCGTCAGGTATGGTACTTCTTCTTCAATGATTTCGAGGATATTTTAGTTTTGATCAAAAAAATGTTGTTTCTTACGACTTTTCATAAAATATGTTTATGCCATCTGAAAGAGGAACAAATAAGCTTTCCATCGAGCTCTTAGTCGAAGAAGTCGGTCGAAGGTTGCAAGAGTTATTAGCAAAAAACTTATCGGTGGTCAACACGTTTCCGTCCTACTGCGGATTCTTTTCGCAAAGTACTTTTCTATAATTCTAGTATTTAATGGGAAAAAATAAAATGAATTTTTTGTCCATGTAAAAAACTATTAATTCTGAATAAAATGCCGCCCATTTATATAATTAAAAAAAATTTAAATGTCTCTTATTAGACAAGGCATATTTTCGTTTGATAAGGTACTTCTTCTTCAATGATTTCGAGGATATTTTAGTTTTGATCAAAAAAATTTTATTTCTTATGACTTTTCGTAAAATATGTTAATGCCATCTGAAAGAGGAACAAATAAGCTTTCCAACGAGCCGTCAGTCGAAGAAGTCGGTCGAAGGTTGCAAGAGTTATTAGCAAAAAACTTATCGGTGGTCAACACGTTTCCGTTCTTCTGCCGATTCTTTTCACAAAGTACTTTTCTATAAGTCTAGTATTTAATGGGAAAAAATTAAATGAATTTCTTGTCCATGTTAAAAACTATTAATTCTGAATAAAATGCCCCCCATTTATGCAATTAAAACCAGTAAGGACGCTATCTTCAGCAAAGCTGAAGCTATAATACTTTCCACGTTGTGTCACTATAAAAAAAAGTAAATGAATAGATTTCATGACTCCCTAACAACATAACTGTAAGGTTTCAAGTCATTTGGTTAAAAAACAAAAAAGTTTTCCATACAACGGGTCAATTTTCGCTATAAGTGGGCGTAGCTACGCCCACTTTTGGTCAAAATAGTTTTCATTCCTCCGTAAGAACATAACTGTAAAGTTTCAAGTCAATTGGTTAAAAAACAAAAAAGTTTTCCATACAACGGGTAAATTTTCGCTATAAGTGGGCGTGGCTACGCGTGGCTATAGTTTTTATTCCTCCCTAAGAACATAACTGTAAAGTTTCAAGTCAATTGGTTAAAAAACAAAAAAGTTTTCCATACAACGGATCAATTTTCGCTATAAGTGGGCGTGGCTACGCCCACTTTTGGTCAAAATAGTTTTCATTCCTCCCTAAGAACATAACTGTAAAGTTTCAAGTCAATTGGTTAAAAAACAAAAAAGTTGTCGATACAATGACGTGAATATTGCTTCTCTTCCTCTTCTTCATTTTGTATGGGAGCTACCAGTTCCAGATGTCCAATCTCAATGAAACTTTCAGGCATGTAGTCGGACTATGTAAAACTACTATGTTAAAATTTCAGCACTCTATCGTACAAAACAAAAAAGTTTTCCATACAACGATTCAAGTTTTGTTAATTTTTCTTCTTCTTTTCGTATGGGGGCTACCAGTCCGATATGGCTGGATCCGACAAATGAGTTGACTGCACTAATAAGAAGTCTCTGTGCAAAATTTCAGCTCGATATCTCCAAAACTGTGGGAGTAGATTGTACAGGACATTGGACAGACAGACGGACAGACGGACTTTTCACATACGTGAAAAGTATAAAAATTTAAATGTCTCTTATTAGATATGGCATATTTTCGTTTGATAAGGTACTTCTTCTTCAATGATTTCGAGGATATTTTAGTTTTGATCAAAAAAATTTTATTTCTTATGACTTTTCGTAAAATATGTTAACGCCATCTAAAAGAGGAACACATAAGCTTTCCAACGAGCCATCAATCAAAGAAGTCGGTCGAAGGTTGCAAGAGTTATTAGCAAAAAACTTATCGGTGGTCAACACGTTTCCGTTCTTCTGCCGATTCTTTTCGCAAAGTACTTTTCCATAATTCTAGTATTTAATGGGAAAAAATTGAACGATTATTTTGTCCATGTAAAAAACTATTAATTCTGAATAAAATGCCGCCCATTTATGCAATTAAAAAAATTTAAATGTCTTATAAGTACTTCTTCTTCAATGATTTCGAGGATATTTTAGTTTTGATCAAAAAAATGTTATTTCTTACGACTTTTCGTAAAATATGTTAATGCCATCTGAAAGAGGAACAGATTAGCTTTCCATCGAGTCGGTCGCTTAAGTCGGTCGAAGGCTACAAGAGTTATTAGCAAAAAAATAAACCGTCCTACTGACGATTCTTTTCGCAAAGTACTTTTCTATAATTCTAGTATTTAATGGGAAAAAATTAAACGAATTTTTTGTCCATGTAAAAAACTATTAATTCTGAATAAAATGCCGCCCATTTATGCAATTAAAAAAATTTAAATGTCTTATAAGTACTTCTTCTTCAATGATTTCGAGGATATTTTAGTTTTGATCAAAAAAATTTTATTTCTTACGACTTTTCGTAAAATATGTTAATGCCATCTGAAAGAGGAACAGATAAGCGTTCCCTCGGGCTCTTAGTCGAAGAAGTCGGTCGAAGGATGCAAGAGTTTTTAGCAAAAATCTAGTCGGTGGTCAACACGTTTTCGTCCTACTGCCGATTCTTTTCGCAAAGTATTTTTCTATAATTCTAGTATTTAATGAAAAAAAATTAAATGAATTTTTGGTCCATGTAAAAAACTATTTGTTCTGAATAAAGTGCCGCCCATTTATGCAATTAAAAAAATTTAAATGTCTCTTATTAGATAAGGCATATTTTCGTCTGATAAGGTACTTCTTCTTCAATGATTTCGAGGATATTTTAGTTTTGATAAAAAAAATTTTATTTCTTATGACTTTTCGCAAAATATGTTAATGCCATCTGAAAGAGGAACAGATAAGCTTCCCATCGAGCTTTTAGTCGAAGAAGTCGGTCAAAGGATTCAAGAGTTATTAGCAAAAAACTAATCGGTGGTCAACACGTTTCCGTCCTACTGCCGATTCTTTTCGCAAAGTACTTTTCTATAATTCTAGTATTTAATGAAAAAAAAATTAAATGAATTTTTGGTCCATGTAAAAAACTATTTGTTCTGAATAAAATGCCGCCCATTTATGCAATTAAAAAAATTTAAATAACTCTTATTAGATAAGGCATATTTTCGTCTGATAAGGTACTTCTTCTTCAATGATTTCGAGGATATTTTAGTTTTGATCAAAAAAATTTTATTTCTTATGACTTTTCGAAAAATATGTTAATGCCATCTGAAAAAGGAACAGATAAGCTTCCCATCAAGCTCTTAGTCGAAGAAGTCGGTCGAAGGATTCAAGAGTTATTAGCAAAAAACTAATCGGTGGTCAACACGTTTCCGTCCTACTGCCGATTCTTTTCGCAAAGTACTTTTCTATAATTCTAGTAAATAATGGGAAAAAATTAAATTAATTTTTTGTCCATGTAAAAAACTATTAATTCTGAATAAAATGCCGCCCATTTATGCAATTAAAAAAAATGTTCATGTCTCTTATTAGATAAGGCATATTTTCGTCTGATAAGGTACTTCTTCTTCAATAATTTCGAGGATATTTAAGTTTTAATCAAACAAATTTTATTTCTTACGACTTTTCGAAAAATATATTAATGCCATCTGAAAGAGGAACAGATAAGCTTTCCATCGAATTCTTAGTCGAAGAAGTCGGTCGAAGGATGCAAGAGTAATTAGGAAAAAAATAATCGGTGGTCAACACGTTTCCGTCCTACTGCCGATTCTTTTCGCAAAGTACTTTTCTATAATTCCAGTATTTAATGGGAAAAAATTAAACGAATTTCTTGTCCATGTAAAAAACTATTAATTCTGAATAAAATGCCGCCCATTTATGTAAAAAAAAAAATTTAAATGTCTCTTATTAGATAAGGCATATTTTCGTCTGATAAGGTACTTCTTCAATGATTTCGAGGATATATAAGATTTGATCAAAAAAATTTTATTTCTTACATTTTTTCGTGAAATATGTTAATGCCATCTGAAAGAGGAACAGATAAGCTTTTCATCGAGCTCTAAGTCGAAGAAGTCGGTCGAAGGATGCAAGAGTTATTAGCAAAAAACTAATCGGTGTTCAACTCGATTCCGTCCTACTGCCGATTCGTTTCGCAAAGTACTTTTCTATAATTCTAGTTTAATGGGAAAAAATTAAACGAATCTTTTGTCCATGTAAATAACTATTAATTCGGAATAAATGCCGGCCGTTTATGCAATTAAAAAAATTTTAGTCTCTTATTAGATAAGGCATATTTTTAATTTCGTTTGATAAGGTACTTCTTCTTCAATGATTTCGAGGATATTTTAGTTTTGATCAAAAAAATGTTATTTCTTACGACTTTTCGTAAAATATGTTAATGCTATCTGAAAGAGGAACAGATAAGTTTTCCCTTGATCTCATAGTCGACGAAGTCGCTCAAAGGATGCAAGAGTTATTAGCAAAAAACTTATCGGTGGTCAACACGTTTCCGTCCTACTGCCGATTCTTTTCGCAAAGTACTTTTCTATAATTCTAGTATTTAATAAGAAAAAATTAAACGAATTTTTTGTTCATGTAAAAAACTATTAATTCTGAATAAAATGCCGCCCATTTATGTAATTAAAAAAAATTTAAATGTCTCTTATTAGATAAGGCATATTTTCGTTTCATAAGGTACTTCTTCTTCAATGATTACGAGCATATTTTAGTTTTGATCAAAAAAATTTTATTTCTTATGACTTTTAGTAAAATATGTTAACGCCACCTAAAAGAGGAACACATAAGCTTTCCAACGAGCCATCAATCAAAGAAGTCGGTCGAAGGTTGCAAGAGTTATTAGCAAAAAACTTATCGGTGGTCAACACGTTTCCGTCCTACTGCGGATTCTTTTCGCAAAGTACTTTTCTATAATTCTAGTATTTAATGGGAAAAAATTAAACGAATTTTTTGTCCATGTAAAAAACTATTAATTCTGAATAAAATGCCGCCCATTTATGTAATTAAAAAAAATTTAAATGTCTCTTATTAGATAAGGCATATTTTCGTTTGATAAGGTACTTCTTCTTCAATGATTACGAGGATATTTTAGTTTTGATCAAAAAAATTTTATTTCTTATGACTTTTCGTAAAATATGTTAACGCCATCTGAAAGAGGAACAGATAAGCTTTCCAACGAGCCGTCAATCGAAGAAGTCGGTCGAAGGTTGCAAGAGTTATTAGCAAAAAACTTATCGGTGGTCAACACGTTTCCGTTCTTCTGCCGATTCTTTTCACAAAGTACTTTTCTATAAGTCTAGTATTTAATGGGAAAAAAATTAAATGAATTTCTTGTCCATGTTAAAAACTATTAATTCTGAATAAAATGCCCCCCATTTATGCAATTAAAACCAGTAAGGACGCTATCTTCAGCAAAGCTGAAGCTATAATACTTTCCACGTTGTGTCACTATAAAAAAAAGTAAATGAATAGATTTCATGACTCCCTAACAACATAACTGTAAGGTTTCAAGTCATTTGGTTAAAAAACAAAAAAGTTTTCCATACAGCGGGTAAATTTTCGCTATAAGTGGGCGTGGCTAAGCTGAAGCTATAATACTTTCCACGTTGTGTCACTATAAAAAAAAGTAAATGAATAGATTTCATGACTCCCTAACAACATAACTGTAAGGTTTCAAGTCATTTGGTTAAAAAACAAAAAAGTTTTCCATACAACGGGTCAATTTTCGCTATAAGTGGGCGTAGCTACGCCCACTTTGGGTCAAAATAGTTTTTATTCCTCCCTAAGAACATAACTGTAAAGTTTCAAGTCAATTGGTTAAAAAACAAAAATGTTTTCCATACAACGGATCAATTTTCGCTATAAGTGGGCGTGGCTACGCCCACTTTTGGTCAAAATAGTTTTCATTCCTCCCTAAGAACATAACTGTAAAGTTTCAAGTCAATTGGTTAAAAAACAAAAAAGTTTTCCTTACAACGGGTCAATTTTCGCTATAAGTGGGCGTAAGCACGCCTACTTTTGGTCAAAATAGTTTTAATGCCTCCCCAAGAACATGACTACGAAGTTTCAAGTCAATTGGTTGAAAAACAAAAAAGTTGTCGATACAATGACGTGAATATTGCTTCTCTTCCTCTTCTTCATTTTGTATGGGAGCTACCAGTTCCAGATGTCCAATCTCAATGAAACTTTCAGGCATGTAGTCGGACTATGTAAAACTACTATGTTAAAATTTCAGCACTCTATCGTACAAAACAAAAAAGTTTTCCATACAACGATTCAAGTTTTGTTAATTTTTCTTCTTCTTTTCGTATGGGGGCTACCAGTCCGATATGGCTGGATCCGACAAATGAGTTGACTGCACTAATAAGAAGTCTCTGTGCAAAATTTCAGCTCGATATCTCCAAAACTGTGGGAGTAGATTGTACAGGACATTGGACAGACAGACGGACAGACGGACTTTTCACATACGTGAAAAGTATAAAAATTTAAATGTCTCTTATTAGATAAGGCATATTTTCGTCTGATAAGGTACTTCTTCTTCAATGATTTCGAGGATATTTTAGTTTTGATCAAAAAAATGTTATTTCTTACGACTTTTCGTAAAATATGTTAATGCCATCTGAAAGAGGAACAGATAAGCTTTTCATCGAGCTCTTAGTCGAAGAAGTCGGTCGAAGGCTGCAAGAGTTATTAGCAAAAAAATAAACCGTCCTATTGCCGATTCTTTTCGCAAAGTACTTTTCTATAATTCTAGTATTTAAAGGGAAAAAACACAGGCCGACAAAAATAGCGTTTGTAAAAACTTTTTCAATAACTGCAACTAATTCCTATGTATTTTGGTGTGCTGATTCCGAAAATAGTGGACATAAAGTCGTATCACCCTCCAATTTCTTGCATTTCACGGAATTGTAAAAAACACGAAATTAATGTTTTTCAAACTTGTGTACAAAATATCTCTGAAACTACTGGACCGATTTTAATGAAATTTAACTAACATATTCCTAGGGATCCCATCTGTCATGTACTAAAGGAGTTTTTTGATTGAGGGCACCCTTCGAAAGTTATACACTTTTAAACCTCAAGAAATCAAGAAAAAAAGTTTAATCTTTAAATAGCTGTAAATTTTACAAAAAAAAAAATTTTTAATTTTTTCCCTTATGCTATTCCAATTGTAGTTATTTCCTGCATGAAATGACGGTCCGTTAGTATTTTTCCGTCGATTGCTGACTGAAATATCGTGTACACAACCAACAAGGATTTTCTCTTTACTTCGCAGTTCATAATTTTGTTGATTTCAAATTTAAATTAAATATGTAGAAATAAACATACCATGGCTACTTCAACTGTTTTGTTGTTTAAAAGCCATTATTTTTTTTTTTTATACCATTTCCAAAGATTTTCGATACAACCATAACATACGTTGGTGGTATACCTGAAATCTCGGTCACCAATTGTCGGATTAGAATAAAGGGAGCGTCATTTCATTCAGGAAATAACTACAAATAGAGAAGCATAGGGGAACAAATTAAAAGTTTTCCTTTGTAAAATTTGCAGCTATTTAAAGATTAAACTTTTTTTTCTTCATTTTTTGAGGTTTAAAAGTGTATAACTTTCGAAGGGTGTCCTTAATCAAAAAACACCTTTAGTACATGACAGATGGGATCCCTAAGAATATATTGGTTAAATTTCATTAAAATCGGTCCAGTATTTTCTGAGATATCTTGTACACAAGTTTGAAAAACATTAATTTCGTGTTTTTTACAATTCCGTGAAATGCAAGAAATTGGAGGGTGGTACGACTTTATGTCCACTATTTTTGGAATCAGCACACCAAAATATATGGGAATTAGGTGCAATTATTGAAAAAGTTTTTTCTTGTTGGCCTGTGAAATTAAACGAATTTTTCTCCATGTAAAATAACTATTAATTCTGAATAAAATGCCGCCCATTTATGCAATTAAAACCAGTAAGGGCGGTATAGTCGAGTATACTCGACAATATAATACCCTGCACACATGGTAGGCGTTGCCACACCCTCAATCTACAAAAATATATTGATCTGACGTCGCCTATTCAAATAGTGTTCAAAATATCAAGAAAATCGGTCAAAAAATGTGGATTTGACGAAAAATTTAAGTTTGTTGGCCTCTGAGGGCCAAAAACAAAACTACAAAACGTTTCCGTCCTACTGACGATTCTTTTCGCAAAGTACTTTTCTATAATTCTAGTATTTTATGGGAAAAAATTAAACGAATTTTTTGTCCATGTAAAAAACTATTAATTCTGAATAAAATGCTGCCCATTTATGTCATATTTTCGTCAAATGATTTACTTCTTCTTAAATGATTTCGAAGATATTTTAGTTTTGATCAAAAAAATTTTATTTCTTACGACTTTTCGTAAAATATGTTAATGAAATCTGAAAGAGGAACAGATAAGCTTTCCATCGAGCTCTTAGTCGAAGAAGTCGGTCGAAGGATGCAAGAGACATTAGCAAAAAAATAATCGGTGGTCAACACGTTTCCGTCCTACTGCCGATTCTTTTCGCAAAGTACTTTTCTATAATTCTAGTATTTAATGGGAAAAAATTAAACGAATTTTTTCTCCATGTAAAAAAACTATTTTTTCTGAATAAAATGCCGCCCATTTATGCAATTAAAAAAATTTAAATGTCCCTTATTAGATAATGCACATTTTCGTCAGATAAGGTACTTCTTCTCCAATGATTTCGAGGATATTTTAGTTTTGATCAAAAAAATGTTATTTCATACGACTTTTCGTAAAATATGTAAATGCCATCTGAAAGAGGAACAGAAAAGCTTTCCCTCGAGCTCTTAGTCGAAGAAGTCGGTCAAAGGATGCAAGAGTAATTAGCAAAAAACTCGTCGGTGGTCAACACGTTTCCGTCCAACTGCCGATTCTCTTCTCAAAGTATTTTTCTATAATTCTAGTATTTAATGAGAAAAAATGAAATGAATTTTTTCTCCATGTAAAAAACTATTAATTCTGAATCAAATGTCGCCCATTTATGCAATTAAAAAAATTTAAATGTCCTTAATTAGATAAGGCACATTTTCGTCAGATAAGGTACTTCTTCTCCAATGATTTCGAGGATATTTTAGTTTTGATAAAAAAAATGTTATTTCTTACGACTTTTCGTAAAATATGTAAATGCCATCTGAAAGAGGAACAGAAAAGCTTTCCCTCGAGCTCTTAGTCGAAGAAGTCGGTCGAAGGATGCAAGAGTAATTAGCAAAAAACTCGTGGTGGTCAACACGTTTCCGTCCAACTGCCGATTCTCTTCTCAAAGTATTTTTCTATAATTCTAGTATTTAATGAGAAAAAATGAAATGAATTTTTTCTCCATGTAAAAAACTATTAATTCTGAATCAAATGTCGCCCATTTATGCAATTAAAAAAATTTAAATGTCCCTTATTAGATAAGGCACATTTTCGTCAGATATGGTACTTCTTCTCCAATGATTTCGAGGATATTTTAGTTTTGATCAAAAAAATTTTATTTTTTACGACTTTTCATAAAATATGTTAATGCCATCTGAAAGAGGATAAGCTTTCCATCGAGCTCTTAGTCGAAGAAGTCGGTCGAAGGATGCAAGAGTTATAACCAAAAAACTAATCGGTGGTCAACACGATTCCGTCCTACTGCCGATTCTTTTCGCAAAGTACTTTTCTATAATTCTAGTATTTAATGGGAAAAAATTAAACGAATTTTTTGTCCATGTAAAAAACTATTAATTCTGATTAAGATGTCGCCCATTTATGCAATTAGAAAAATTTAAATGTCTCTTATTAGATAAGGCATATTTTCTTCAATGATTTCGAGGATATTTTAGTTTTGATCCAAAAAATTTTATTTCTTATGACTTTTCGTGAAATATGTTAATGCCATCTGAAAGAGGAACAGATAAGCTTTCCATCGAGCTATTAGCCGAAGATGTCGGTCGAAGGATGCAATAGTTATTATCAAAAAACTAATCAGTGGTCAACAGGATTCCGTCCTACTGCCGATTCTTTTCGTAAAGTACTTTTCTATAATTCTAGTATTTAATGGGAAAAACTTAAACGATTTTTTTGTCCATATAAAAAACTATTAATTCTGAATGAAATGCCACCGATTTATGGAATTAAAAAAATTTAAATGTCTTTTATTAGCTAAGGCATATTTTCGTCTGATAAGGTACTTCTTCTTCAATGATTTCGAGGATATTTTAGTTTTGATCATAAAAATTTTATTTCTTACGACTTTTCGTAAAATATGTTTATGCCTTCTGAAAGAGGAACAGATAAGCCTTCCATCGAGCTATTAGTCGAAGAAGTCGGTCGAAGGATGCAAGAGTTATTATCAAAAAACATATTAGTGGTCATCACGATTCCGTCCTACTTCCGATTCTTTTCGCAAAGTACTTTTCAATAATTCTAGTATTTAATGGGAAAAAATTAAACGAATTTTTTGTCCATGTAAAAAACTTTTAATTCTGAATTAAATGCCGCCCATTTATGCAATTAAAAAAATTTATATGTCTGTTATTAGATAAGGCATATTTTCGTCTTATCAGGTACTTCTTTTTCAATGATTTCGAGGATTTCTTAGTTTTGATCAAAAAAATTTTATATCTTACGACTTTTCATAAAATATGTTAATGCCATCTGAAAGAGAAACACACAAGCTTTCCATCGAGCTCTTAGTCGAAGAAGTCGGTCGAAGGATGCAAGAGTTATAACCAAAAAACTAATCGGTGGTCAACACAATTCCGTGCTACTGCCGATTGTTTTCTCAAAGTACTTTTCTATAATTCTAGTATTTGATGGGAAAAAATTAATCGAATTTTTTGTCCATGTAAAAAACTATTAATTCTGAATAAAATGCTGCCCATTTATGAAATTAAAAAAATTTAAATGTCTCTTATTACATAAGGCATATTTTCGTCTGATAAGGTACTTCTTTTTCAATAATTTCGAGGATATTTTAGTTTTGTTAGTTATTACCAAAAAACTAATCGGTGGTCAACACGTTTGGGTCCTACTGCCGATTGTTTTCGCAAAGTACTTTTCTATAATTCTAGTATTTGATGGGAAAAAATTAAACGCATTTTTTGTCCATGTACAAAAGTATTAATTCGGAATAAAATGACGCCCATTTATGCAATTAAAAAAATTTAAATGTCAGTTATTAGATAAGGCGTATTTTCGTCTTATTAGGTACTTCTTTTTCAATGATATCGAGGATATCTTAGTTTCGATCAAAAAAATTTTATTTTTTACGACTTTTCATAAAATATGCTAATGCCATCTGAAAGAGGATAAGCTTTCCATCGAGCTCTTAGTCGAAGAAGTCGGTCGAAGGATGCAAGAGTTATTAGCAAAAAACTAATCGGTGGTCAACACGTTTCCGTCCTACTGCCGATTCTTTTCGCAAAGTACTTTTCTATAATTCTAGTATTTAATGGGAAAAAATTAAACGAATTTTTTGTCCATGTAAAAAACTATTAATTCTGAATAAAATGCCGCCCATTTATGAAATTAAAAAAATTTAAATGTCTCTTATTAGATAAGGCATATTTTCGTCTGATAAGGTACTTCTTCTTCAATAATTTCGAGGATATTTTAGTTTTGTTAGTTATTAGCAAAAAACTAATCGGTGGTCAACACGTTTCCGTCCTACTGCCGATTGTTTTCGCAAAGTACTTTTCTATAATTCTAGTATATAATGGAAAAAAATTAAACTCATTTTTTGTCCATGTACAAAAGTATTAATTCTGAATAAAATGCCGCCCATTTATGCAATTAAAAAAATTTAAATGTCTCTTATTAGATAAGGCATATTTTCGTCTGATAAGGTACTTCTTCTTCAATGATTTCGAGGATATTTTAGTTTTGATCAAAAAAATTTCATTTCTTACAACTTTTCGTAAAATATGTTAATGCCATCTGAAAGAGGAACAGATAAGCTTTCCATTGAGCTCTTAGTCGAAGAAGTCGGTCGAAGGATGCAAGAGTTATAACCAAATAACTAATCGGTGGTCAACACGATTCCGTGCTACTGCCGATTGTTTTCTCAAAGTACTTTTCTATAATTCTAGTATTTGATGGGAAAAAATTAATCGAATTTTTTGTCCATGTAAAAAACTATTAATTCTGAATAAAATGCCGCCCATTTATGAAATTAAAAAAATTTATATGTCTCTTATTAGATAAGGCATATTTTCGTCTGATAAGGTACTTCTTCTTCAATAATTTCGAGGATATTTAAGTTTTGTTAGTTATTAGCAAAAAACAAATCGGTGGTCAACACGTTTCCGTCCTACTGCCGATTGTTTTCGCAAAGTACTTTTCTATAATTCTAGTATTTGATGGGAAAAAATTAAACGCATTTTTTGTCCATGTACAAAAGTATTAATTCGGAATAAAATGACGCCCATTTATGCAATTAAAAAAATTTAAATGTCTGTTATTAGATAAGGCGTATTTTCGTCTTATTAGGTACTTCTTTTTCAATGATTTCGAGGATATCTTAGTTTTGATCAAAAAAATTT
Source organism: Phortica okadai (assembly GCA_034638295.1). Lineage (NCBI taxonomy): Eukaryota > Metazoa > Arthropoda > Insecta > Diptera > Drosophilidae > Phortica > Phortica okadai. The sequence continues at coordinate 27,701,055 of CM067851.1, forward strand.
ATTTTTTACGACTTTTCATAAAATATGTTAATGCCATCTGAAAGAGGATAAGCTTTCCATCGAGCTCTTAGTCGAAGCAGTCGGTCGAAGGATGCAAGAGTTATTAGCAAAAAACTAATCGGTGGTCAACACGTTTCCGTCCTACTGCCGATTCTTTTCGCAAAGTACTTTTCTATAATTCTAGTATTTAATGGGAAAAAATTAAACGAATTTTTTGTCCATGTAAAAAACTATTAATTCAGAATAAAATGCCGCCAATTTATGCAATTAAAAAAATTTAAATGTCTCTTATTAGATAAGGCATATTTTCGTCTGATAACGTACTTGTTCTTCAATGATTTCGAGGATATTTTAGTTTTGTTAGTTATTAGCAAAAAACTAATCGGTGGTCAACACGATTCCGTCCTACTGCCGATTCTTTTCGCAAAGTACTTTTCTATAATTCTAGTATTTAATGGGAAAAAATTAAACTCATTTTTTGTCCATGTAAAAACTTATTAATTCTGAATAAAATGCCGCCCATTTATGCAATTAAAAAAATTTAAATGTCTCTTATTAGATAAGGCATATTTTCGTCTGATAAGGTACTTCTTCTTCAATGATTTCGAGGATATTTTAGTTTTGATCAAAAAAATTTCATTTCTTACAACTTTTCGTAAAATATGTTAATGCCATCTGAAAAAGGAACAGATAAGCTTTCCATTGAGCTCTTAGTCGAAGAAGTCGGTCGAAGGATGCAAGAGTTATAACCAAATTACTAATCGGTGGTCAACACGATTCCGTCCTACTGCCGATTCTTTTCGCAAAGTACTTTTCTATAATTCTAGTATTTAATGGGAAAAAAACTAAACGAATTTTTTGTCAATGTAAAAAACTATTAATTCTGAATAAAATGCCGACCATTTATGCAACTAAAAAAATTTAAATGTCTATTATTAGATAAGCCATATTTTCGTCTGATAAGGTACTTCTTCTTCAATGATTTCGAGGATATTTTAGTTTTGATCAAAAAAATTTTATTTCTTACAACTTTTCGTAAAATATGTTAATGCCATCTGAAAGAGGAACAGATAAGCTTTCCATTGAGCTCTTAGTCGAAGAAGTCGGTCGAAGGATGCAAGAGTTATTAGCAAAAAACAAATCGGTGGTCAACACGTTTTCGTCCTATTGCCGATTCTTTTCGCAAAGTACTTTTCTATAATTCTAGTATTCAATGAAAAAAAATTAAACGAATTTTTTGTCAATGTAAAAAACTATTAATTCTGAATAAAATGCCGCTCATTTATGCAATTAAAAAAATTTAAGTCTCTTATTAGATAAGGCATATTTTCGTCTTATAAGGTACTTCTTCTTCAATGATTTCGAAGATATTTTAGTTTTGTTAGTTATTAGCAAAAAACTAATCGGTGGTCAACACGATTCCGTCCTACTGATGATTCTTTTCGCAAAGTTCTTTTCTATAATTCTAGTATTTAATGGGAAAAAATTAAACGAATTTTTTGTCCATGTAAAAAACTATTAATTCTGAATAAAATGCCGCCCATTTATGCAACTAAAAAAATTTAAATGTCTCTTATTAGATAAGCCATATTTTCGTCTGATAAGGTACTTCTTCTTCAATGATTTCGAGGATATTTTAGTTTTGATCAAAAAAATGTTATTTCTTACGACTTTTCATAATATTTTATGAAAGAGGAACACATAAGCTTTCCATCGAGCTCTTAGTCGAAGAAGTCGGTCGAAGGATGCAAGAGTTATAAGCAAAAAACTAATCGGTGGTCAACACGATTCCGTGCTACTGCCGATTGTTTTCTCAAAGTACTTTTCTATAATTCTAGTATTTGATGGGAAAAAATTAATCGAATTTTTTGTCCATGTAAAAAACTATTAATTCTGAATAAAATGCCGCCCATTTATGAAATTAAAAAAATTAAATGTCTCTTATTAGATAAGGCATATTTTCGTCTGATAAGGTACTTCTTCTTCAATAATTTCGAGGATATTTTAGTTTTGTTAGTTATTAGCAAAAAACTAATCGGTGGTCAACACGTTTCCGTCCTACTGCCGATTGTTTTCGCAAAGTACTTTTCTATAATTCTAGTATTTGATGGGAAAAAATTAAACGCATTTTTTGTCCATGTACAAAAGTATTAATTCGGAATAAAATGACGCCCATTTTTGCAATTAAAAAAATTTAAATGTCTGTTATTAGATAAGGCGTATTTTCGTCTTATTAGGTACTTCTTTTTCAATGATTTCGAGGATATCTTAGTTTTGATCAAAAAAATTTTATTTTTTACGACTTTTCATAAAATATGTTAATGCCATCTGAAAGAGGATAAGCTTTCCATCGAGCTCTTAGTCGAAGAAGTCGGTCGAAGGATGCAAGAGTTATTAGCAAAAAACTAATCGGTGGTCAACACGTTTCCGTCCTACTGCCGATTCTTTTCGCAAAGTACTTTTCTATAATTCTAGTATTTAATGGACAAAAAATAAACGAATTTTTTGTCAATGTAAAAAACTATTAATTCTGAATAAAATGCCGCCCATTTATGCAATTAAAAAAATTTAAATGTCTCTTATTAGATAAGGCATATTTTCGTCTTATAAGGTACTTCCTCTTCAATGATTTCGAGGATATTTTAGTTTTGTTAGTTATTAGCAAAAAACTAATCGGTCGTCAACACGATTCCGTCCTACTGCCGATTCTTTTCGCAAAGTACTTTTCTATAATTCTAGTATTTAATGGGAAAAAATTAAACTCATTTTTTGTCCATGTAAAAAACTATTAATTCTGAATAAAATGCCGCCCATTTATGCAACTAAGAAAATTTAAATGTCTCTTATTAGATAAGGCATATTTTCGTCTGATAAGATACTTTTTCTTCAATGATTTCGAGGATATTTTAGTTTTGATCAAAAAAATTTTATATCTTACGACTTTTCGTAAAATATGTTAATGCCATCTGAAAGAGGAACAGATAAGCTTTTTATCGAGCTCTCAGTCGAAGAAGTCGGTCGAAGGATGCAAGAGTTATAACCAAAAAACTAATCGGTGGTCAACACGATTCCGTCCTACTGCCGATTCTTTTCGCAAAGTACTTTTTTATAATTCTAGTATTTAATGAGAAAAAAATTAAATGAATTTTTTGTCCATGTAAAAAACTATTAATTCTGAATAAAATGCCGCCCATTTATGAATCTAAAAAAATTTAAATGTCTCTTATTAGATAAGCCATATTTTCGTCTGATAAGGTACTTCTTTTTCAATAATTTCGAGGATATTTTAGTTTTGTTAGTTATTACCAAAAAACTAATCGGTGGTCAACACGTTTGCGTCCTACTGCCGATTGTTTTCGCAAAGTACTTTTCTATAATTCTAGTATTTGATGGGAAAAAATTAAACGCATTTTTTGTCCATGTACAAAAGTATTAATTCGGAATAAAATGACGCCCATTTATGCAATTAAAAAAATTTAAATGTCAGTTATTAGATAAGGCGTATTTTCGTCTTATTAGGTACTTCTTTTTCAATGATATCGAGGATATCTTAGTTTCGATCAAAAAAATTTTATTTTTTACGACTTTTCATAAAATATGCTAATGCCATCTGAAAGAGGATAAGCTTTCCATCGAGCTCTTAGTCGAAGAAGTCGGTCGAAGGATGCAAGAGTTATTAGCAAAAAACTAATCGGTGGTCAACACGTTTCCGTCCTACTGCCGATTCTTTTCGCAAAGTACTTTTCTATAATTCTAGTATTTAATGGGAAAAAATTAAACGAATTTTTTGTCCATGTAAAAAACTATTAATTCTGAATAAAATGCCGCCCATTTATGAAATTAAAAAAATTTAAATGTCTCTTATTAGATAAGGCATATTTTCGTCTGATAAGGTACTTCTTCTTCAATAATTTCGAGGATATTTTAGTTTTGTTAGTTATTAGCAAAAAACTTATCGGTGGTCAACACGTTTCCGTCCTACTGCCGATTGTTTTCGCAAAGTACTTTTCTATAATTCTAGTATATAATGGAAAAAAATTAAACTCATTTTTTGTCCATGTACAAAAGTATTAATTCTGAATAAAATGCCGCCCATTTATGCAATTAAAAAAATTTAAATGTCTCTTATTAGATAAGGCATATTTTCGTCTGATAAGGTACTTCTTCTTCAATGATTTCGAGGATATTTTAGTTTTGATCAAAAAAATTTCATTTCTTACAACTTTTCGTAAAATATGTTAATGCCATCTGAAAGAGGAACAGATAAGCTTTCCATTGAGCTCTTAGTCGAAGAAGTCGGTCGAAGGATGCAAGAGTTATAACCAAATAACTAATCGGTGGTCAACACGATTCCGTGCTACTGCCGATTGTTTTCTCAAAGTACTTTTCTATAATTCTAGTATTTGATGGGAAAAAATTAATCGAATTTTTTGTCCATGTAAAAAACTATTAATTCTGAATAAAATGCCGCCCATTTATGAAATTAAAAAAATTTAAATGTCTCTTATTAGATAAGGCATATTTTCGTCTGATAAGGTACTTCTTCTTCAATAATTTCGAGGATATTTAAGTTTTGTTAGTTATTAGCAAAAAACAAATCGGTGGTCAACACGTTTCCGTCCTACTGCCGATTGTTTTCGCAAAGTACTTTTCTATAATTCTAGTATTTGATGGGAAAAAATTAAACGCATTTTTTGTCCATGTACAAAAGTATTAATTCGGAATAAAATGACGCCCATTTATGCAATTAAAAAAATTTAAATGTCTGTTATTAGATAAGGCGTATTTTCGTCTTATTAGGTACTTCTTTTTCAATGATTTCGAGGATATCTTAGTTTTGATCAAAAAAATTTATTTTTTACGACTTTTCATAAAATATGTTAATGCCATCTGAAAGAGGATAAGCTTTCCATCGAGCTCTTAGTCGAAGCAGTCGGTCGAAGGATGCAAGAGTTATTAGCAAAAAACTAATCGGTGGTCAACACGTTTCCGTCCTACTGCCGATTCTTTTCGCAAAGTACTTTTCTATAATTCTAGTATTTAATGGGAAAAAATTAAACGAATTTTTTGTCCATGTAAAAAACTATTAATTCAGAATAAAATGCCGCCAATTTATGCAATTAAAAAAATTTAAATGTCTCTTATTAGATAAGGCATATTTTCGTCTGATAACGTACTTGTTCTTCAATGATTTCGAGGATATTTTAGTTTTGTTAGTTATTAGCAAAAAACTAATCGGTGGTCAACACGATTCCGTCCTACTGCCGATTCTTTTCGCAAAGTACTTTTCTATAATTCTAGTATTTAATGGGAAAAAATTAAACTCATTTTTTGTCCATGTAAAAACTTATTAATTCTGAATAAAATGCCGCCCATTTATGCAATTAAAAAAATTTAAATGTCTCTTATTAGATAAGGCATATTTTCGTCTGATAAGGTACTTCTTCTTCAATGATTTCGAGGATATTTTAGTTTTGATCAAAAAAATGTTATTTCTTAAGACTTTTGGTAAAATATGTTAATGCCATCTGAAAAAGGAACAGATAAGCTTTCCATTGAGCTCTTAGTCGAAGAAGTCGGTCGAAGGATGCAAGAGTTATAACCAAATTACTAATCGGTGGTCAACACGATTCCGTCCTACTGCCGATTCTTTTCGCAAAGTACTTTTCTATAATTCTAGTATTTAATGGGAAAAAAACTAAACGAATTTTTTGTCAATGTAAAAAACTATTAATTCTGAATAAAATGCCGACCATTTATGCAACTAAAAAAATTTAAATGTCTATTATTAGATAAGCCATATTTTCGTCTGATAAGGTACTTCTTCTTCAATGATTTCGAGGATATTTTAGTTTTGATCAAAAAAATTTTATTTCTTACAACTTTTCGTAAAATATGTTAATGCCATCTGAAAGAGGAACAGATAAGCTTTCCATTGAGCTCTTAGTCGAAGAAGTCGGTCGAAGGATGCAAGAGTTATTAGCAAAAAACAAATCGGTGGTCAACATGTTTTCGTCCTATTGCCGATTCTTTTCGCAAAGTACTTTTCTATAATTCTAGTATTCAATGAAAAAAAATTAAACGAATTTTTTGTCAATGTAAAAAACTATTAATTCTGAATAAAATGCCGCTCATTTATGCAATTAAAAAAATTTAAGTCTCTTATTAGATAAGGCATATTTTCGTCTTATAAGGTACTTCTTCTTCAATGATTTCGAAGATATTTTAGTTTTGTTAGTTATTAGCAAAAAACTAATCGGTGGTCAACACGATTCCGTCCTACTGATGATTCTTTTCGCAAAGTTCTTTTCTATAATTCTAGTATTTAATGGGAAAAAATTAAACGAATTTTTTGTCCATGTAAAAAACTATTAATTCTGAATAAAATGCCGCCCATTTATGCAACTAAAAAAATTTAAATGTCTCTTATTAGATAAGCCATATTTTCGTCTGATAAGGTACTTCTTCTTCAATGATTTCGAGGATATTTTAGTTTTGATCAAAAAAATGTTATTTCTTACGACTTTTCATAATATTTTATGAAAGAGGAACACATAAGCTTTCCATCGAGCTCTTAGTCGAAGAAGTCGGTCGAAGGATGCAAGAGTTATAAGCAAAAAACTAATCGGTGGTCAACACGATTCCGTGCTACTGCCGATTGTTTTCTCAAAGTACTTTTCTATAATTCTAGTATTTGATGGGAAAAAATTAATCGAATTTTTTGTCCATGTAAAAAACTATTAATTCTGAATAAAATGCCGCCCATTTATGAAATTAAAAAAATTAAATGTCTCTTATTAGATAAGGCATATTTTCGTCTGATAAGGTACTTCTTCTTCAATAATTTCGAGGATATTTTAGTTTTGTTAGTTATTAGCAAAAAACTAATCGGTGGTCAACACGTTTCCGTCCTACTGCCGATTGTTTTCGCAAAGTACTTTTCTATAATTCTAGTATTTGATGGGAAAAAATTAAACGCATTTTTTGTCCATGTACAAAAGTATTAATTCGGAATAAAATGACGCCCATTTTTGCAATTAAAAAAATTTAAATGTCTGTTATTAGATAAGGCGTATTTTCGTCTTATTAGGTACTTCTTTATACCCTGAACACACACTGTGTATCAGGGTATATTAAGTTTGTTTGAGACGGTTTGTATGTAACGCATAGAAGGAGGGGAGGGGGACCCTATAAAGTATATATATTCTTGATCAGGATGACAAGACGAATTGATATAGCCCTGTCTGTCCGTCCGTCCGTCCGTCCGTCCGTCCGTCCGTCCTCACCAATGGTTTTCGAAAACTATAAGAGCTAGAGACTTGAAATTTGGTGGATAGACTCGTGAGGTCAAACGCTAGATCAAGTTTGAAGGATTTTTTGCCACGCCCACTCCTTCCCGCCCATCGAGCACCACCCATTTTTTCAAAAGGCTGTAGCTCGAAAACCTGATGAGTTAGAAACATGAAAATGAGTATGTAGACTCAGTATGTATAGCTCTACAAAACTGCATACCACATTTTTTCCCCCTCCCCTTCGTTTCCCCTCAAAAAGTTGTGTTCTTAAAATTGCTGTATCTCCTAAACTATAATAGATACAATGCTGAAATTTTGTATGCAAACTCAGTAAACATACCTTTTTAAAACTGCATACCACAAACTTTCATTTTTAACGCTGTGTGACAACGCAAAGACAAACAAGTTGAAATTTGGCTTAAATTGCGCTTTGAACACTGCTTTATCCTATTTGTAACAAAAACCGTACTTAACACTGCGAAAACTATTAAAGCTAGAGACTTGAAATTTGGAAGATAGACTCGTGTGGTCGAACACTAGATCAAGTTTGAAGGAATTTTTGCCACGCCCATTCCTTCCCGCCCATCGAGCACAACAAAAGGTAATTTTTTTCTTAAAATTGCTGTATCTCCTAAAGTATAAAGAATACAATGCTGAAATTCGGTATGCAAACTCAGGTAACATACCTTTTTAAAACTGCATACAAGAAACTACCACTTTCCCCGCAAAGACCAACACACTAAAATTTTGCAGCAATGCTTTGTAACAAAACCCGTACTAAAGCGCCATCTAATGGCAACATTGCACTGTGAGCCCTGCCTCACTATTAGCAAATACACAAACCATATCGTGGTACACTGCTTTTGCTGTCGGCGAATGTTTAATGTGTTATCAACATGGGTGTGTGTACAGGGTATTATATAGTTGAGAATACTCAACTATACCGCCCTTACTGGTTTTCAATGATTTCGAGGATATCTTAGTTTTGATCAAAAAAATTTTATTTTTTACGACTTTTCATAAAATATGTTAATGCCATCTGAAAGAGGATAAGCTTTCCATCGAGCTCTTAGTCGAAGAAGTCGGTCGAAGGATGCAAGAGTTATTAGCAAAAAACTAATCGGTGGTCAACACGTTTCCGTCCTACTGCCGATTCTTTTCGCAAAGTACTTTTCTATAATTCTAGTATTTAATGGACAAAAAATAAACAAATTTTTTGTCAATGTAAAAAACTATTAATTCTGAATAAAATGCCGCCCATTTATGCAATTAAAAAAATTTAAATGTCTCTTATTAGATAAGGCATATTTTCGTCTTATAAGGTACTTCCTCTTCAATGATTTCGAGGATATTTTAGTTTTGTTAGTTATTAGCAAAAAACTAATCGGTCGTCAACACGATTCCGTCCTACTGCCGATTCTTTTCGCAAAGTACTTTTCTATAATTCTAGTATTTAATGGGAAAAAATTAAACTCATTTTTTGTCCATGTAAAAAACTATTAATTCTGAATAAAATGCCGCCCATTTATGCAACTAAGAAAATTTTAATGTCTCTTATTAGATAAGGCATATTTTCGTCTGATAAGATACTTTTTCTTCAATGATTTCGAGGATATTTTAGTTTTGATCAAAAAAATTTTATATCTTACGACTTTTCGTAAAATATGTTAATGCCATCTGAAAGAGGAACAGATAAGCTTTTTATCGAGCTCTCAGTCGAAGAAGTCGGTCGAAGGATGCAAGAGTTATAACCAAAAAACTAATCGGTGGTCAACACGATTCCGTCCTACTGCCGATTCTTTTCGCAAAGTACTTTTTTATAATTCTAGTATTTAATGAGAAAAAAATTAAATGAATTTTTTGTCCATGTAAAAAACTATTAATTCTGAATAAAATGCCGCCCATTTATGAATCTAAAAAAATTTAAATGTCTCTTATTAGATAAGCCATATTTTCGTCTGATAAGGTACTTCTTCTTCAATGATTTCGAGGATATTTTAGTTTTGATCAAAAAAATGTTATTTCTTACAACTTTTCGTAAAATATGTTAATGCCATGTGAAAGAGGAACAGATAAGCTTTCCCTTGAGCTCTTAGTCGAAGAATTCGGTCGAAGGATGCAAGAGTTATTAGCAAAAAACTAATCGGTGGTCAACACGTTTTCGTCCTACTGCCGATTCTTTTCGCAAAGTACTTTTCTATAATTCTTGTATTTAATGAAAAAAAATTAAACGAATTTTTTGTCAATGTAAAAAAACTATTAATTCTGAATAAAATGCCGCCCATTTATGCACCTAAGAAAATTTAAATGTCTCTTATTAGATAAGGCATATTTTCGTCTGATAAGGTATATCTTCTTCAATGATTTCGAGGATATTTTAGTTTTGATCAAAAAAATTTTATATCTTACGACTTTTCGTAAAATATGTTAATGCCATCTGAAAGAGGAACAGATAAGCTTTTCATCGAGCTCTTATTCGAAGAAGTCGGTCGAAGGATGCAAGAGTTATAACCAAAAAACTAATCGGTGGTAACACGATTCCGTCCTACTGCCGATTCTTTTCGCAAAGTACTTTTCTATAATTCTAGTATTTAATGAGAAAAAAATTAAACGAATTTTTTGTCCATGTAAAAGACTATTAATTCTGAATAAAATGCCGCCCATTTATGCAACTAAAAAAATTTAAATGTCTCTTATTAGATAAGCCATATTTTCGTCTGATAAGGTACTTCTTCTTCAATGATTTCGAGGATATTTTAGTTTTGATCAAAAAAATGTTATTTCTTACAACTTTTCGTAAAATATGTTAATGCCATGTGAAAGAGGAACAGATAAGCTTTCCATTGAGCCGCTTAGTCGAAGAATTCGGTTGAAGGATGCAAGAGTTATTAGCAAAAAACTAATCGGTGGTCAACACGTTTTCGTCCTACTGCCGATTCTTTTCGCAAAGTACTTTTCTATAATTCTAGTATTTAATGAAAAAAAATTAAACGAATTTTTGTCAATGTAAAAAACTATTAATTCTGAATAAAATGCCGCCCATTTATGCAACTAAAAAAATTTAAATGTCTCTTATTAGATAAGCCATATTTTCGTCTGATAAGGTACTTCTTCTTCAATGAGTTCGAAGATATTTTAGTTTTGTTAGTTATTAGCAAAAAACTAATCGGTGGTCAACACGATTCCATCCTACTGCCGATTCTTTTCGCAAAGTACTTTTCTATAATTCTAGTATTTAATGGGAAAAAATTAAACGAATTTTTTGTCCATATAAAAAACTATTAATTCTGAATATAATGCCACCCACTTATGCAACTAAGAAAATTTAAATGTCTCTTATTAGATAAGGTATATTTTCGTCTTATAAGGTATATCTTCTTCAATGATTTCGAGGATATTTTAGTTTTGATCAAAAAAATTTTATATCTTACGACTTTTTGTAAAATATGTTAATGCCATCTGAAAGAGGAACAGATAAGCTTTTCATCGAGCTCTTAGTCGAAGAAGTCGGTCGAAGGATGCAAGAGTTATAACCAAAAAACTAATCGGTGGTCAACACGATTCCGTCCTACTGCCGATTCTTTTCGCAAAGTACTTTTCTATAACTCTAGTATTTAATGGGAAAAAATTAAACGAATTTTTTGTCCATGTAAAACACTATTAATTCTGAATAAAATGCCACCCATTTATGCAACTAAAAAAATTTAAATGTCTCTTATTAGATAAGGCATATTTTCGTCTGATAAGGTACTTCTTCTTCAATGATTTCGAGGATATTTTAGTTTTGATAAAAAAAATTTTCTTTCTTATGACGTTTCGTAAAATATGTAAATGCCATCTGAAAGAGGAACAGATAAGCTTTCCATTGAGCTCTTAGTCGAAGAAGTCGGTCGAAGGATGCAAGAGTTATTAGCAAAAAACTAATCGGTGGTCAACACGTTTTCGTTCTACTGCCGATTCTTTTCGCAAAGAACTTTTCTATAATTCTAGTATTTAATGAAAAAAAATTAAACGAATTTTGTATCAGTGTAAAAAACTATTAATTCTGAATAAAATGGCGCCCATTTATGCAATTAAAAAAATTTAAGTCTCTTATTAGATAAGGTATATTTTCGTCTTATAGGGTACTTCTTCTTCAATGATTTCGAAGATATTTTAGTTTTGTTAGTTATTAGCAAAAAACTAATCGCTGGTCAACACGATTCCGTCCTACTGCCGATTCTTTTCGCAAAGTACTTTTCTATAATTCTAGTATTTAATGGGAAAAAATTAAACGAATTTTTTGTCCATGTACAAAAGTATTAATTCTGAATAAAATGCCGCCCATTTATGCAATTAAAAAAATTCAAATGTCTCTTATTAGATAAGGCATATTTTCGTCTTATAAGGTACTTCTTTTTCAATGATTTCGAGGATATCTTAGTTTTGATCAAAAAAATTTTATTTTTAACGACTTTTCATAAAATATGTTAATGCCATCTGAAAGAGGAACAGATAAGCTTTCCATCGAGCTCTTAGTCGAAGAAGTCGGTCGAGGGATGCAAGAGTTATGAGCAAAAAATTAATCGGTGGTCAACACGATTCCGTCCTACTGAAGATTGTTTTTTCAAAGTACTTTTCTATAATTCTAGTATTTAATGAAAAAAAATTAAACGAATTTTTTGTCCATGTAAAAAACTATTAATTCTGAATAAAATGCCGCCCATTTATGCAACTAAAAAAATTTAAATGTCTTTTATTAGATAAGCCATATTTTCGTCTGATAAGGCACTTCTTCTTCAATGATTTCGAGGATATTTTTGTTTTGATCAAAAAAATTTTATTTCTTACAACTTTTCGTAAAATATTTTAATGCCATCCGAAAGAGGAACAGATAAGCTTTCCATTGAGCTCTTAGTCGAAGAAGTCGGTCGAAGGATGCAAGAGTTATTAGCAAAAAACTAATCGGTGATCAACACGTTTTCGTTCTACTGCCGATTCTTTTCGCAAAGTACTTTTCTATAATTCTAGTATTTAATGAAAAAAAATTAAACGAATTTTTTGTCAATGTAAAAAACTATTAATTCTGAATAAAATGCCGCCCATTTATGCAATTAAAAAAATTAAAGTCTCTTATTAGATAAGGCATATTTTCGTCTTATAAGGTACTTCTTCTTCAATGATTTCGAAGATATTTTAGTTTTGTTAGTTATTAGCAAACAACTAATCGGTGGTCAACACGATTCTGTCCTACTGCCGATTTTTTTCGCAAAGTACTTTTCTATAATTCTAGTATTTAATGGGAAAAAATTAAACGAACTTTTTGTCCATGTAAAAACCTATTAATTCTGAATAAAATGCCGCCCATTTATGCAACTAAGAAAATTTAAATGTCTCTTATTAGATAAGGCATATTTTCGTCTGATAAGGTATATCTTCTTCAATGATTTCGAGGATATTTTAGTTTTGATCAACAAAATTTTATATCTTACGACTTTTCGTAAAATATGTTAATGCCATCTGAAAGAGGAACAGATAAGCTTTCCATCGAGCTCTTAGTCGAAGAAGTCGGTCGAAGGATGCAAGAGTTATAAGCAAAAAATTAATCGGTGGTCAACACGATTCCGTCCTACTGAAGATTGTTTTTTCAAAGTACTTTTCTATAATTCTAGTATTTGATGGGAAAAATTAAACGAATTTTTTTGTCCATGTAAAAAACTACTAATTCTGAATAAAATACCGCCCATTTATGCAACTAAAAAAAATTTAAGTCTCTTATTAGATAAGCCATATTTTCGTCTTATAAGGTACTTCTTTTTCATTGATTTCGAGGATATTTTAGTTTTGATCAAAAAAATTTTATTTCCTACAACTTTTTGTAAAATATGTCAATGCCATCTGAAAGAGGAACAGATAAGCTTTCCATTGATCTCTTAGTCGAAGAAGTCGGTCGAAGGATGGAAGAGTTATTAGCAAAAAACTAATCGGTGGTCAACACGTTTCCGTTCTACTACCGATTCTTTTCGCAAAGTACTTTTCTATAATTCTAGTATTTAATGGGAAAAAATTAAACGAATTTTTTGTCCATGTAAAAAACTATTAATTCTGAATAAAATACCGCCCATTTATGCAATTAAAAAAATGTAAATGTCTCTTATTAGATAAGCCATATTTTCGTCTGATAAGGTAATTCTTCTTCAATGATTTCGAGGATATTTTAGTTTTGATCAAAAAAATTTTATTTCTTACGACTTTTCGTAAAATATGTTAATGCCATCTGAAAGAGGAACAGATAAGCTTTCCATTGAGCTCTAAGTCGAAGAAGTCGGTAAAAGGATGCAAGAGTTATTAGCAAAAAACTAATCGGTGGTCAACACGTTTCCGTCCTACTGCCTATTCTTTTCGTAAAGTACTTTTCTATAATTCTAGTATTTGATGGGAAAAAATTAAACGAATTTTTTGTCCATGTAAAAAGCTATTTATTCTGAATAAAATGCCGCTCATTTATGCAATTAAAAAAATTTAAGTCTCTTATTAGATAAGGCATATTTTCGTCTTATAAGGTACTTCTTCTTCAATGATTTCGAAGATATTTTAGTTTTGTTAGTTATAAGCAAAAAACTAATCGGTGGTCAACACGATTCCGTCCTACTGCTGATTCTTTTCGCAAAGTACTTTTCTATAATTCTAGTATTTAATGGGAAAAAATTAAACGAATTTTGTGTCCATGTACAAAAGTATTAATTCTGAATAAAATTCCGCCCATTTATGCAATTAAAAAAAATGTTCATGTCTCTTATTAGATAAGGCATATTTTCGTCTTATAAGGTACTTCTTCTTCAATCATTTCGAGGATATTTTAGTTTTGATCAAAAAAATTTTATTTCTTACAACTTTTCGTAAAATATGTTAATGCCATCTGAAAGAGGAACTTTTCATCGAGCTGTTAGTCGAAGAAGTCGGTCGAAGGATGCAAGAGTTATTAGCAAAAAACTAATCGGTGGTCAACACGATTCCGTCCTACTGCCGATTGTTTTCTCAAAGTACTTTTCTATAATTCTAGTATTTGATGGAAAAAAATTAAACGAATTTTTTGTCCATGTAAAAAACTATTAATTCTGAATAAAATGCCGCCCATTTATGCAACTAAGAAAATTTAAATGTCTCTTATTAGATAAGCCATATTTTCGTATGATAAGGTAATTTTTCTTCAATGATTTCGAGGATATTTTAGTTTTGATCAAAAAAATTGTATTTCTTACAACTTTTCGTAAAATATGTTAATGCCATCTGAAAGAGGAACAGATAAGCTTTCCATCGAGCTCTTAGTTGAAGAAGTCGGTAGAAGGATGCAAGAGTTATTAGCAAAAAACTAATCGGTGGTCAACACGTTTCCGTCCTACTGCCGATTCTTTTCGCAAAGTACTTTTCTATAATTCTAGTATTTAATGGGAAAAAATTAAACGAATTTTTTATCCATGTACAAAAATATTAATTCTGAATAAAATGCCGCCCATTTATGCAACTAAAAAAATTTAAATGTCTCTTATTAGATAAGCTATATTTTCGACTGATAAGGTACTTCTTCTTCAATGATTTCGAGGATATTTTAGTTTTGTTAGTTATTAGCAAAAAACTAATCGGTGGTCAACACGACTCCGTCCTACTGCCGATTCTTTTCGCAAAGTACTTTTCTATAATTCTAGTATTTAATGGGAAAAAATTAAACGAATTTTTTGTCCATGTACAAAAGTATTAATTCTGAATAAAATGCCGCCCATTTATGCAATAAAAACCAGTAAGGACGCTATCTTCAGCAAGGCTGAAGCTATAATACTTTTCACTTTGTGTCACTATAAAAAAAACTAACTGAATAGTTTTCATGCATCCCTAACAACATAACTGTAATGTTTCAAGTCAATTCGTTAAAAAACAAAAAATTTTTCCATACAACGGTTCAAGTTTTGCGTTAAGTGGGCGTAGCCATGCCCACATTTGGTCAAAATAGTTTTTATTCCTCCCTAAGAACATAACTGTAAAGTTTCAAGTCAATTGGTTAAAAAACAAAAAAGTTTTCCATACAAAGGGTCAATTTTCGCTATAAGTAGGCGTGGCTACGCCCACTTTTGGTCAAAATAGTTTTCATTCCTCCCTAAGAACATAACTGTAAAGTTTCAAGTCAATTGGTTAAAAAACAAAAAAGTTTTCCATACAACGGGTCAATTTTCGCTATAAAAGGGCGTGACCACGCCTACTTTTGATCAAAATAGTTTTCATTCCTCCCTAAGAGCATAACTGCAAAGTTTCAAGTCAATTGGTTAAAAAACAAAAAAGTTTTCCATACAACGGGTCAATTTTAGCTATAAGTAGGCGTGGCTACGCCCACTTTTGGTCAAAATAGTTTTCATTCCTCCCTAAGAGCATAACTGCAAAGTTTCAAGTCAATTGGTTAAAAAACAAAAAAGTTTTCCATACAACGGGTCAATTTTCGCTATAAAAGGGCGTGACCACGCCTACTTTTGATCAAAATAGTTTTCATTCCTCCCTAAGAGCATAACTGCAAAGTTTCAAGTCAATTGGTTAAAAAACAAAAAAGTTTTCCATACAACGGGTCAATTTTCGCTATAAGTGGGCGTGGCTACGCCTGGCTACGCCCACTTTTGGTCAAAATAGTTTTCATTCCTCCCTAAGAGCATAACTGCAAAGTTTCAAGTCAATTGGTTAAAAAACAAAAAAGTTTTCCATACAACGGGTCAATTTTCGCTATAAGTGGGCGTGGCTACGCCCGCTTTTGGTCAAAATAGTTTTCATTCCTCCCTAAGAGCATAACTGCAAAGTTTCAAGTCAATTGGTTAAAAAACAAAAAAGTTTTCCATACAACGGGTCAATTTTCGCTCTAAGTAGGCGTGGCTACGCCCACTTTTGGTTAAAATAGTTTTCATTCCTCCCTAAGAACATAACTGTAAAGTTTCAAGTCAATTGGTTAAAAAACAAAAAAGTTTTCCATACAAAGGGTCAAGTTAAGCTATAAGTGGGCGTGGCTACGCCTGGCTACGCCCACTTTTGGTCAAAATAGTTTTCATTCCTCTCTAAGAACATAACTGTAAAATTTCAATTCAATTGGTTAAAAAACAAAAAAGTTTTCCATACAACGGGTAAATTTTCGCTATAAGTGGGCGTGGCTATGCGTGGTTACGCCCACATTTGGTCAAAATAGATTTCATTCCTCCCTAAGAACATAACTTTAAAATTTCAAGTCAATTAGTTAAGAAACAAAAAAGTTTTCCATACAACGACGTGAATATGGCTTCTCTTGCTCTTCTTCATTTTGTATGGGAGCTACCAGTTCCAGATGTCCAATCTCAATGAAACTTTCAGGCATGTAGTCGGACCATGTAAAACTACTATGTTTAAAATTTCAGCACTCTATTGTACAAAACAAAAAAGTTTTCCATACAACGATTCAAGTTTTGTTCACTTTTCTTCTTCTTTTCGTATGGGAGCTACCTGTTCCAATAATCCGATCATGCTGGTTCCGACGAATGATTCATCGTAATAAATTCTAAGACTCTGTGCAAAGTTTCAGCTCGATAGCTTCAAAACTGAGGGACTAGTTTGCATACATACAGACAGACAGACAGACAGACAGACAGACCGACAGACAGACAAACAGACGGACAGACGGACAGACGGACATGGCTAAATCAACTCGTCTTGTCGTCCTGATCAAGAATATATATACTTTATATAGTCAGAAATTAATATTTCGATCTGTTACAAACTCCGTGACAAAGTTAATATACTATTTCACATAAGTGAAAAGTATAAAAATTTAAATGTCTGTTATTAGATAAGCCATATTTTCGTCTTATAAGGTACTTCTTTTTCAATGATTTCGAGGATATCTTAGTTTTGATCAAAAAAATTTTATTTTTTACGACTTTTCATAAAATATGTTTATGCCATCTGAAAGAGGAACAGATAAGCTTTCCATCGAGCTCTTAGTTGAAGAAGTCGGTCGAAGGATGCAAGAGTTATTAGCAAAAAACTAATCGGTGGTCAACACGTTTCCGTCCTACTGGCGATTCTTTTCGCAAAGTACTTTTCTATAATTCTAGTATTAAATGGGAAAAAACTAAACGAATTTTTTGTCCATATGAAACACTATTAATTCTGAATAAAATGCCGCCCATTTATGCAACTAAAAAAATTTAAATGTCTCTTATTAGATAAGCCATATTTTCGTCTGATAAGGTACTTCTTCTTCAATGATTTCGAGTATATATAAGATTTGATAAAAGAAAATGTATTTCTTATGACTTTTCGTAAAATATGTTAATACCATCTGAAAGAGCAACAGATAAGCTTTCCATCGAGCTCTTAGTCGGAGAAATCGGTCGAAGGATGCAACAGTTATTAGCAAAAAGCTAATCGGTGGTCAACACGATTCCGTCCTACTGGCGATTCTTTTCGCAAAGTACTTTTCTATAATTCTAGTATTTAATGGGAAAAAATTAAACGAATTTTTTGTCCATGTACAAAAGTATTAATTCTGAATAAAATGCCGCCCATTTATGCAACTAAAAAAATTTAAATGTCTCTTATTAGATAAGCCATATTTTCGTCTGATAAGGTACTTCTTCTTCAATGATTTCGAGTATATATAAGATTTGATAAAAGAAAATGTATTTCTTATGACTTTTCGTAAAATATGTTAATACCATCTGAAAGAGCAACAGATAAGCTTTCCATCGAGCTCTTAGTCGGAGAAATCGGTCGAAGGATGCAACAGTTATTAGCAAAAAACTAATCGGTGGTCAACACGTTTCCGTCCTACTGGCGATTCTTTTCGCAAAGTACTTTTCTATAATTCTAGTATTAAATGGGAAAAAACTAAACGAATTTTTTGTCCATATGAAACACTATTAATTCTGAATAAAATGCCGCCCATTTATGCAACTAAAAAAATTTAAATGTCTCTTATTAGATAAGCCATATTTTCGTCTGATAAGGTACTTCTTCTTCAATGATTTCGAGTATATATAAGATTTGATAAAAGAAAATGTATTTCTTATGACTTTTCGTAAAATATGTTAATACCATCTGAAAGAGCAACAGATAAGCTTTCCATCGAGCTCTTAGTCGGAGAAATCGGTCGAAGGATGCAACAGTTATTAGCAAAAAGCTAATCGGTGGTCAACACGATTCCGTCCTACTGGCGATTCTTTTCGCAAAGTACTTTTCTATAATTCTAGTATTTAATGGGAAAAAATTAAACGAATTTTTTCTCCATGTAAAAAACTATTAATTCTGAATAAAATACCGCCCATTTATGCAATTAAAAAAATGTAAATGTCTCTTATTAGATAAGCCATATTTTCGTCTGATAAGGTAATTCTTCTTCAATGATTTCGAGGATATTTTAGTTTTGATCAAAAAAATTTTATTTCTTACGACTTTTCGTAAAATATGTTAATGCCATCTGAAAGAGGAACAGATAAGCTTTCCATTGAGCTCTAAGTCGAAGAAGTCGGTAAAAGGATGCAAGAGTTATTAGCAAAAAACTAATCGGTGGTCAACACGTTTCCGTCCTACTGCCTATTCTTTTCGTAAAGTACTTTTCTATAATTCTAGTATTTGATGGGAAAAAATTAAACGAATTTTTTGTCCATGTAAAAAGCTATTTATTCTGAATAAAATGCCGCTCATTTATGCAATTAAAAAAATTTAAGTCTCTTATTAGATAAGGCATATTTTCGTCTTATAAGGTACTTCTTCTTCAATGATTTCGAAGATATTTTAGTTTTGTTAGTTATAAGCAAAAAACTAATCGGTGGTCAACACGATTCCGTCCTACTGCTGATTCTTTTCGCAAAGTACTTTTCTATAATTCTAGTATTTAATGGGAAAAAATTAAACGAATTTTGTGTCCATGTACAAAAGTATTAATTCTGAATAAAATTCCGCCCATTTATGCAATTAAAAAAAATGTTCATGTCTCTTATTAGATAAGGCATATTTTCGTCTTATAAGGTACTTCTTCTTCAATCATTTCGAGGATATTTTAGTTTTGATCAAAAAAATTTTATTTCTTACAACTTTTCGTAAAATATGTTAATGCCATCTGAAAGAGGAACTTTTCATCGAGCTGTTAGTCGAAGAAGTCGGTCGAAGGATGCAAGAGTTATTAGCAAAAAACTAATCGGTGGTCAACACGATTCCGTCCTACTGCCGATTGTTTTCTCAAAGTACTTTTCTATAATTCTAGTATTTGATGGAAAAAAATTAAACGAATTTTTTGTCCATGTAAAAAACTATTAATTCTGAATAAAATGCCGCCCATTTATGCAACTAAGAAAATTTAAATGTCTCTTATTAGATAAGCCATATTTTCGTATGATAAGGTAATTTTTCTTCAATGATTTCGAGGATATTTTAGTTTTGATCAAAAAAATTGTATTTCTTACAACTTTTCGTAAAATATGTTAATGCCATCTGAAAGAGGAACAGATAAGCTTTCCATCGAGCTCTTAGTTGAAGAAGTCGGTAGAAGGATGCAAGAGTTATTAGCAAAAAACTAATCGGTGGTCAACACGTTTCCGTCCTACTGCCGATTCTTTTCGCAAAGTACTTTTCTATAATTCTAGTATTTAATGGGAAAAAATTAAACGAATTTTTTATCCATGTACAAAAATATTAATTCTGAATAAAATGCCGCCCATTTATGCAACTAAAAAAATTTAAATGTCTCTTATTAGATAAGCTATATTTTCGACTGATAAGGTACTTCTTCTTCAATGATTTCGAGGATATTTTAGTTTTGTTAGTTATTAGCAAAAAACTAATCGGTGGTCAACACGACTCCGTCCTACTGCCGATTCTTTTCGCAAAGTACTTTTCTATAATTCTAGTATTTAATGGGAAAAAATTAAACGAATTTTTTGTCCATGTACAAAAGTATTAATTCTGAATAAAATGCCGCCCATTTATGCAATAAAAACCAGTAAGGACGCTATCTTCAGCAAGGCTGAAGCTATAATACTTTTCACTTTGTGTCACTATAGAAAAAACTAACTGAATAGTTTTCATGCATCCCTAACAACATAACTGTAATGTTTCAAGTCAATTCGTTAAAAAACAAAAAATTTTTCCATACAACGGTTCAAGTTTTGCGTTAAGTGGGCGTAGCCATGCCCACATTTGGTCAAAATAGTTTTTATTCCTCCCTAAGAACATAACTGTAAAGTTTCAAGTCAATTGGTTAAAAAACAAAAAAGTTTTCCATACAAAGGGTCAATTTTCGCTATAAGTAGGCGTGGCTACGCCCACTTTTGGTCAAAATAGTTTTCATTCCTCCCTAAGAACATAACTGTAAAGTTTCAAGTCAATTGGTTAAAAAACAAAAAAGTTTTCCATACAACGGGTCAATTTTCGCTATAAAAGGGCGTGACCACGCCTACTTTTGATCAAAATAGTTTTCATTCCTCCCTAAGAGCATAACTGCAAAGTTTCAAGTCAATTGGTTAAAAAACAAAAAAGTTTTCCATACAACGGGTCAATTTTAGCTATAAGTAGGCGTGGCTACGCCCACTTTTGGTCAAAATAGTTTTCATTCCTCCCTAAGAGCATAACTGCAAAGTTTCAAGTCAATTGGTTAAAAAACAAAAAAGTTTTCCATACAACGGGTCAATTTTCGCTATAAAAGGGCGTGACCACGCCTACTTTTGATCAAAATAGTTTTCATTCCTCCCTAAGAGCATAACTGCAAAGTTTCAAGTCAATTGGTTAAAAAACAAAAAAGTTTTCCATACAACGGGTCAATTTTCGCTATAAGTGGGCGTGGCTACGCCTGGCTACGCCCACTTTTGGTCAAAATAGTTTTCATTCCTCCCTAAGAGCATAACTGCAAAGTTTCAAGTCAATTGGTTAAAAAACAAAAAAGTTTTCCATACAACGGGTCAATTTTCGCTATAAGTGGGCGTGGCTACGCCCGCTTTTGGTCAAAATAGTTTTCATTCCTCCCTAAGAGCATAACTGCAAAGTTTCAAGTCAATTGGTTAAAAAACAAAAAAGTTTTCCATACAACGGGTCAATTTTCGCTCTAAGTAGGCGTGGCTACGCCCACTTTTGGTTAAAATAGTTTTCATTCCTCCCTAAGAACATAACTGTAAAGTTTCAAGTCAATTGGTTAAAAAACAAAAAAGTTTTCCATACAAAGGGTCAAGTTAAGCTATAAGTGGGCGTGGCTACGCCTGGCTACGCCCACTTTTGGTCAAAATAGTTTTCATTCCTCTCTAAGAACATAACTGTAAAATTTCAATTCAATTGGTTAAAAAACAAAAAAGTTTTCCATACAACGGGTAAATTTTCGCTATAAGTGGGCGTGGCTATGCGTGGTTACGCCCACATTTGGTCAAAATAGATTTCATTCCTCCCTAAGAACATAACTTTAAAATTTCAAGTCAATTAGTTAAGAAACAAAAAAGTTTTCCATACAACGACGTGAATATGGCTTCTCTTGCTCTTCTTCATTTTGTATGGGAGCTACCAGTTCCAGATGTCCAATCTCAATGAAACTTTCAGGCATGTAGTCGGACCATGTAAAACTACTATGTTTAAAATTTCAGCACTCTATTGTACAAAACAAAAAAGTTTTCCATACAACGATTCAAGTTTTGTTCACTTTTCTTCTTCTTTTCGTATGGGAGCTACCTGTTCCAATAATCCGATCATGCTGGTTCCGACGAATGATTCATCGTAATAAATTCTAAGACTCTGTGCAAAGTTTCAGCTCGATAGCTTCAAAACTGAGGGACTAGTTTGCATACATACAGACAGACAGACAGACAGACAGACAGACCGACAGACAGACAAACAGACGGACAGACGGACAGACGGACATGGCTAAATCAACTCGTCTTGTCGTCCTGATCAAGAATATATATACTTTATATAGTCAGAAATTAATATTTCGATCTGTTACAAACTCCGTGACAAAGTTAATATACTATTTCACATAAGTGAAAAGTATAAAAATTTAAATGTCTGTTATTAGATAAGCCATATTTTCGTCTTATAAGGTACTTCTTTTTCAATGATTTCGAGGATATCTTAGTTTTGATCAAAAAAATTTTATTTTTTACGACTTTTCATAAAATATGTTTATGCCATCTGAAAGAGGAACAGATAAGCTTTCCATCGAGCTCTTAGTTGAAGAAGTCGGTCGAAGGATGCAAGAGTTATTAGCAAAAAACTAATCGGTGGTCAACACGTTTCCGTCCTACTGGCGATTCTTTTCGCAAAGTACTTTTCTATAATTCTAGTATTAAATGGGAAAAAACTAAACGAATTTTTTGTCCATATGAAACACTATTAATTCTGAATAAAATGCCGCCCATTTATGCAACTAAAAAAATTTAAATGTCTCTTATTAGATAAGCCATATTTTCGTCTGATAAGGTACTTCTTCTTCAATGATTTCGAGTATATATAAGATTTGATAAAAGAAAATGTATTTCTTATGACTTTTCGTAAAATATGTTAATACCATCTGAAAGAGCAACAGATAAGCTTTCCATCGAGCTCTTAGTCGGAGAAATCGGTCGAAGGATGCAACAGTTATTAGCAAAAAGCTAATCGGTGGTCAACACGATTCCGTCCTACTGGCGATTCTTTTCGCAAAGTACTTTTCTATAATTCTAGTATTTAATGGGAAAAAATTAAACGAATTTTTTGTCCATGTACAAAAGTATTAATTCTGAATAAAATGCCGCCCATTTATGCAATTAAAAAAATTTAAATGTCTCTTATTAGATAAGGCATATTTTCGTCTTATAAAGTACTTCTTTTTCAATGATTTCGAGGATATCTTAGTTTTGATCAAAAAATTGTATTTTTTACGACTTTTCGAGGATATCTTAGTTTTGATCAAAAAAATTTTATTTTTAACGACTTTTCATAAAATATGTTAATGCCATCTGAAAGAGGAACAGATAAGCTTTCTAACGAGCTCTTAGTCGAAGAAGTCGGACGAAGGATGCAAGAGTTATAAGCAAAAAACTAATCGGTGGTCAACACGATTCCGTCCTACAGCCGATTGTTTTTTCAACGTACTTTTCTATAATTCTAGTATTTGATGGGAAAAAATTAAACGAATTTTTTTGTCCATGTAAAAAACTATTAATTCTGAATAAAATGCCGCCCATTTATGCAACTAAAAAAATTTAAATGTCTCTTATTAGATAAGGCATATTTTCGTCTTATAAGGTACTTCATCTTCAATCATTTCGAGGATATTTTAGTTTTGATCAAAAAAATTTTATTTCTTACAACTTTTCGTAAAATATGTTAATGCCATCTGAAAAAGGAACTTTCCATTGAGCTCTTAGTCGAAGAAGTCGGTCGAAGGATGCAAGAGTTATTAGCAAAAAACTAATCGGTGGTCAACACGTTTCCGTCCTACTACCGATTCTTTTCGCAAAGTACTTTTCTATAATTCTAGTATTTAATGGGAAAAAATTAAACGTATTTTTGTCCATGTAAAAAACTATTAATTCTGAATAAAATGCCGCCCATTTATGCAATTAAAAAAATGTAAATGTCTCTTATTAGATAAGGCATATTTTCGTCTGATAAGGTACTTCTTCTTCAATGATTTCGAGGATATATAAGATTTGATCAAAAAAATTTTATTTCCTACAACTTTTCGTGAAATATGTTAATGCCATCTGAAAGAGGAACAGATAAGCTTTTCATCGAGCTCTTAGTCGAAGAAGTCGGTCGAAGGATGCAAGAGTTATTAGCAAAAAACTAATCGGTGGTCAACACGATTCCGTCCTACTGCCGATTGTTTTCTCAAAGTACTTTTCTATAATTCTAGTATTTGATGGGAAAAAATTAAACGAATTTTTTGTCCATGTAAAAAACTATTAATTCTGAATAAAATGCCGCCAATTTATGCAACTAAGAAAATTTAAATGTCTCTTATTAGATAAGCCATATTTTCGTCTGATAAGGTAATTCTTCTTCAATGATTTCGAGGATATTTTAGTTTTGATCAAAAAAATTTTATATCTTACAACTTTTCGTAAAATATGTTAATGCCATCTGAAAGAGGAACAGATAAGCTTTCCATTGAGCTCTTAGTCGAAGAAGTCGGTAGAAGGATGCAAGAGTTATTAGCAAAAAACTAATCGGCGGTCAACACGTTTCCGTCCTACTGCCGATTCTTTTCGCAAAGTACTTTTCTATAATTCTAGTATTTAATGGGAAAAAATTAAACGAATTTTTTGTCCATGTACAAAAATATTAATTCTGAATAAAATGCCGCCCATTTATGCAACTAAAAAAATTTAAATGTCTCTTATTAGATAAGCTATATTTTCGTCTGATAAGGTACTTCTTCTTCAATGATTTCGAGGATATTTTAGTTTTGTTAGTTATTAGCAAAAAACTAATCGGTGGTCAACACGACTCCGTCCTACTGCCGATTCTTTTCGCAAAGTACTTTTCTATAATTCTAGTATTTAATGGGAAAAAATTAAACGAATTTTTTGTCCATGTACAAAAGTATTAATTCTGAATAAAATGCCGCCCATTTATGCAATAAAAAAAATTTAAATGTCTGTTATTAGATAAGCCATATTTTCGTCTTATAAGGTACTTCTTTTTCAATGATTTCGAGGATATCTTAGTTTTGATCAAAAAAATTTTATTTTTTACGACTTTTCATAAAATATGTTAATGCCATCTGAAAGAGGAACAGATAAGCTTTCCATCGAGCTCTTAGTTGAAGAAGTCGGTCGAAGGATGCAAGAGTTATTAGCAAAAAACTAATCGGTGGTCAACACGTTTCCGTCCTACTGGCGATTCTTTTCGCAAAGTACTTTTCTATAATTCTAGTATTTAATGGGAAAAAACTAAACGAATTGTTTGTCCATATAAAAAACTATTAATTCTGAATAAAATGCCGCCCATTTATGCAATTAAAAAAATTTAAATGTCTCTTATTAGATAAGGCATATTTTCGTCTGATAAGGTACTTCTTCTTCAATGATTTCGAGGATATATAAAATTTGATAAAAAAAAATGTATATCTTATGACTTTTCGCAAAATATGTTAACACCATCTGAAAGAGGAACAGATAAGCTTTCCATCGAGCTCTTAGTCGGAGAAATCGGTCGAAGGATGCAAGAGTTATTAGCAAAAAACTAATCGGTGGTCAACACGTTTCCGTCCTACTGCCGATTCTTTTCGCAAAGTACTTTTCTATAATTCTAGTATTTAATGGGAAAAAATTAAACGAATTTTTTGTCCATGTACAAAAGTATTAATTCTGAATAAAATGCCGCCCATTTATGCAATTAAAAAAATTTAAATGTCTCTTATTAGATAAGGCATATTTTCGTCTTATAAGGTACTTCTTTTTCAATGATTTCGAGGATATCTTAGTTTTGATCAAAAAAATTTTATTTTTTACGACTTTTCATAAAATATGTTAATGCCATCTGAAAGAGGAACAGATAAGCTTTCCATCGATCTCTTAGACGAAGAAGTCGGTCAAAGGATGCAAGAGTAATTAGCAAAAAACTAATCGGTGGTCAACACGTTTCCGAATTTTTTGTCCATGTAAAAAACTATTAATTCTGAATAAAATGCCGCCCATTTATGCAATTAAAAAAATGTAAATGTCTCTTATTAGATAAGGCATATTTTCGTCTGATAAGGTACTTCTTCTTCAATGATTTCGAGGATATATAAGATTTGATCAAAAAAATTTTATTTCTTACATTTTTTCGTGAAATATGTTAATGCCATCTGAAAGAGGAACAGATAAGCTTTTCATCGAGCTCTTAGTCGAAGAAGTCGGTCGAAGGATGCAAGAGTTATTAGCAAAAAACTAATCGGTGGTCAACACGTTTCCGTCCTACTGCCGATTCTTTTCGCAAAGTACTTTTCTATAATTCTAGTATTTAATGGGAAAAAATTAAACGAATTTTTTGTCCATGTACAAAAATATTAATTCTGAATTAAATGCCGCCCATTTATGCAACTAAAAAAATTTAAATGTCTCTTATTAGATAAGCCATATTTTCGTCTTATAAGGTACTTCTTCTTCAATCATTTCGAGGATATTTTAGTTTTGATCAAAAAAATTTTATTTCTTACAACTTTTCGTGAAATATGTTAATGCCATCTGAAAGAGGAACAGATAAGCTTTTCATCGAGCTCTTAGTCGAAGAAGTCGGTCGAAGGATGCAAGAGTTATTAGCAAAAAACTAATCGGTGTGCAACACGATTCCGTCCTACGATTGTTTCGATTGTTTTCTCAAAGTTTTTTTCTATAATTCTAGTATTTAATGGGAAAAAATTAAACGAATTTTTTGTCCATGTAAAAAACTATTAATTCTGAATAAAATGCCGCCCATTTATGCAACTAAAAAAATTTAAATGTCTCTTATCAGATAAGCCATATTTTCGTCTTATAAGGTACTTCTTCTTCAATCATTTCGGAGATATTTTAGTTTTGATCAAAAAAATTTTATTTCTTACAACTTTTCGTAAAATATGTTAATGCCATCTGAAAGAGGAACAGATAAGCTTTCCATTGAGCTCTTAGTCGAAGAAGTCGGTCGAAGGATGCAAGAGTTATTAGCAAAAAACTAATCGGTGGTCAATACGTTTCCGTCCTACTGCCAATTGTTTTCGCAAAGTACTTTTCTATAGTTCTAGTATTTAATGGGAAAAAATTAAACGAATTTTTTTGTCCATGTACAAAAGTATTAATTCTGAATAAAATGCCGCCCATTTATGCAACTAAAAAAATTTAAATGTCTCTTATTAGATAAGCTATATTTTCGTCTGATAAGGTACTTCTTCTTCAATCATTTCGAGGATATTTTAGTTTTGATCAAAAAAATTTTATTTCTTACAACTTTTCGTAAAATATGTTAATGCCATCTGAAAGAGGAACAGATAAGCTTTTCATCGAGCTCTTAGTCGAAGATGTCGGTCGAAGGATGCAAGAGTTATTAGCAAAAAACTAATCGGTGATTAACACGACTCCGTCCTACTGCCGATTCTTTTCGCAAAGTACTTTTCTATAATTCTAGTATTTAATGGGAAAAAATTAAACGAATTTTTTGTCCATGTACAAAAGTATTAATTCTGAATAAAGTGCCGCCCATTTATGCAATAAAAAAAATTTAAATGTCTGTTATTAGATAAGGTACTTCTTTTTCAATGATTTCGAGGATATCTTAGTTTTGATCAAAAAAATTTTATTTTTTACGACTTTTCATAAAATATGTTAATGCCATCTGAAAGAGGAACAGATAAGCTTTCCATCGAGCTCTTAGTTGAAGAAGTCGGTCGAAGGATGCAAGAGTTATTAGCAAAAAACTAATCGGTGGTCAACACGTTTCCGTCCTACTGGCGATTCTTTTCGCAAAGTACTTTTCTATAATTCTAGTATTTAATGGGAAAAAACTAAACGAATTGTTTGTCCATATAAAAAACTATTAATTCTGAATAAAATGCCGCCCATTTATGCAATTAAAAAAATTTAAATGTCTCTTATTAGATAAGGCATATTTTCGTCTGATAAGGTACTTCTTCTTCAATGATTTCGAGGATATATAAAATTTGATAAAAAAAAATGTATTTCTTATGACTTTTCGTAAAATATGTTAACACCATCTGAAAGAGGAACAGATAAGCTTTCCATCGAGCTCTTAGTCGGAGAAATCGGTCGAAGGATGCAAGAGTTATTAGCAAAAAACTAATCGGTGGTCAACACGTTTCCGTCCTACTGCCGATTCTTTTCGCAAAGTACTTTTCTATAATTCTAGTATTTAATGGGAAAAAATTAAACGAAATTTTTGTCCATGTACAAAAGTATTAATTCTGAATAAAATGCCGCCCATTTATGCAATTAAAAAAATTTAAATGTCTCTTATTAGATAAGGCATATTTTCGTCTTATAAGGTACTTCTTTTTCAATGATTTCGAGGATATCTTAGTTTTGATCAAAAAAATTTTATTTTTTACGACTTTTCATAAAATATGTTAATGCCATCTGAAAGAGGAACAGATAAGCTTTCAATCGATCTCTTAGACGAAGAAGTCGGTCAAAGGATGCAAGAGTAATTAGCAAAAAACTAATCGGTGATCAACACGTTTCCGAATTTTTTGTCCATGTAAAAAACTATTAATTCTGAATAAAATGCCGCCCATTTATGCAATTAAAAAAATGTAAATGTCTCTTATTAGATAAGGCATATTTTCGTCTGATAAGGTACTTCTTCTTCAATGATTTCGAGGATATATAAGATTTGATCAAAAAAATTTTATTTCTTACATTTTTTCGTGAAATATGTTAATGCCATCTGAAAGAGGAACAGATAAGCTTTTCATCGAGCTCTTAGTCGAAGAAGTCGGTCGAAGGATGCAAGAGTTATTAGCAAAAAACTAATCGGTGGTCAACACGTTTCCGTCCTACTGCCGATTCTTTTCGCAAAGTACTTTTCTATAATTCTAGTATTTAATGGGAAAAAATTAAACGAATTTTTTGTCCATGTACAAAAATATTAATTCTGAATTAAATGCCGCCCATTTATGCAACTAAAAAAATTTAAATGTCTCTTATTAGATAAGCCATATTTTCGTCTTATAAGGTACTTCTTCTTCAATCATTTCGAGGATATTTTAGTTTTGATCAAAAAAATTTTATTTCTTACAACTTTTCGTAAAATATGTTAATGCCATTTGAAAGAGGAACAGATAAGCTTTCCATTGAGCTCTTAGTCGAAGAAGTCGGTCGAAGGATGCAAGAGTATTTAGCAAAAAACTAATCGGTGGTCAACACGTTTCCGAATTTTTTGTCCATGTAAAAAACTATTAATTCTGAATAAAATGCCGCCCATTTATGCAATTAAAAAAATGTAAATGTCTTTTATTAGATAAGGCATATTTTCGTCTGATAAGGTACTTCTTCTTCAATGATTTCGAGGATATATAAGATTTGATCAAAAAAATTTTATTTCTTACATTTTTTCGTGAAATATGTTAATGCCATCTGAAAGAGGAACAGATAAGCTTTTCATCGAGCTCTTAGTCGAAGAAGTCGGTCGAAGGATGCAAGAGTTATTAGCAAAAAACTAATCGGTGTGCAACACGATTCCGTCCTACGATTGTTTCGATTGTTTTCTCAAAGTTTTTTCCTATAATTCTAGAATTTAATGGGAAAAAA
Source organism: Phortica okadai (assembly GCA_034638295.1). NCBI lineage: Eukaryota > Metazoa > Arthropoda > Insecta > Diptera > Drosophilidae > Phortica > Phortica okadai. The sequence continues at coordinate 27,730,576 of CM067851.1, forward strand.
TTAAACGAATTTTTTGTCCATGTAAAAAACTATTAATTCTGAATAAAATGCCGCCCATTTATGCAACTAAAAAAATTTAAATGTCTCTTATCATATAAGCCATATTTTCGTCTTATAAGGTACTTCTTCTTCAATCATTTCGGAGATATTTTAGTTTTGATCAAAAAAATTTTATTTCTTACAACTTTTCGTAAAATATGTTAATGCCATCTGAAAGAGGAACAGATAAGCTTTCCATTGAGCTCTTAGTCGAAGAAGTCGGTCGAAGGATGCAAGAGTTATTAGCAAAAAACTAATCGGTGGTCAATACGTTTCCGTCCTACTGCCAATTGTTTTCGTAAAGTACTTTTCTATAGTTCTAGTATTTAATGGGAAAAAATTAAACGAATTTTTTGTCCATGTACAAAAGTATTAATTCTGAATAAAATGCCGCCCATTTATGCAACTAAAAAAATTTAAATGTCTCTTATTAGATAAGCTATATTTTCGTCTGATAAGGTACTTCTTCTTCAATGATTTCGAGGATATTTTAGTTTTGTTAGTTATTAGCAAAAAACTAATCGGTGGTCAACACGACTCCGTCCTACTGCCGATTCTTTTCGCAAAGTACTTTTCTATAATTCTAGTATTTAATGGGAAAAAATTAAACGAAGTTTTTGTCCATGCACAAAAGTATTAATTCTGAATAAAATGCCGCCCATTTATGAGATAAAAAAAATTTAAATGTCTGTTATTAGATAAGCCATATTTTCGTCTTATAAGGTACTTCTTTTTCAATGATTTCGAGGATATCTTAGTTTTGATCAAAAAAATTTTATTTTTTACGACTTTTCATAAAATATGTTAATGCCATCTGAAAGAGGAACAGATAAGCTTTCCATCGATCTCTTAGTTGAAGAAGTCGGTCGAAGGATGCAAGAGTTATTAGCAAAAAACTAATCGGTGGTCAACACGTTTCCGTCCTACTGGCGATTCTTTTCGCAAAGTACTTTTCTATAATTCTAGTATTTAATGGGAAAAAACTAAACGAATTGTTTGTCCATATAAAAAACTATTAATTCTGAATAAAATGCCGCCCATTTATGCAATTAAAACCAGTAAGGACGCTATCTTCAGCAAGGCTGAAGCTATAATACTTTTCACGTTGTGTCACTAAAAAACTAAATGAATAGTTTTCATGCCTCCCTAACAACATAACTGTAAGGTTTCAAGTCAATTGGTTAAAAAACAAAAAAGTTTTCCATACAGCGGTTCAAGTTTTGCGATAAGTGGGCGTGGCTACGCTCACTTTGGGTCAAAATAGTTTTCATGCCTCCCTAAGAACATAACTGTAAAGTTTCAAGTCAATTGGTTAAAAAACAAAAAAGTTTTCCATACAAAAGGCGTGGGCACGCCCACTTTTGGTCAAAATAGTTTTCGTTCCTCCCTAAGAACATAACTGCAAAGTTTCAAGTCAATTGGTTGAAAAACAAAAAAGTTGTCCATACAACGGGTCAAATTTCGCTAGAAGTGGGCGTGGCTACGCTCACTTTGGGTCAAAATAGTTTTCATGCCTCCCTAAGAACATAACTGTAAAGTTTCAAGTCAATTGGTTAAAAAACAAAAAAGTTTTCCATACAACGAGTCAAATTTCGCTATAAAAGGGCGTGGCCGCGCCCACTTTTGGTCAAAATTGTTTTCATTCCTCCCTAAGAACATAACTGTAAAGTTTCAAGTCAATTGGTTAAAAAACACAAAAGTTTTCCATACAACGGGTCAAATTTCGCTATAAAAGGGCGTGGCCACGCCCACTTTTGGTCAAAATAGTTTTCATTCCTCCCTAAGAACATAACTGTAAAGTTTCAAGTCAATTGGTTAAAAAACAAAAAAGTTTTCCATACAACGGGTCAAATTTCGCTATAAAAGGGCGTGGCCGCGCCCACTTTTGGTCAAAATTGTTTTCATTCCTCCCTAAGAACATAACTGTAAAGTTTCAAGTCAATTGGTTAAAAAACACAAAAGTTTTCCATACAACGGGTCAATTTTTGCTATAAGTGGGCGTGGCTACGCCCACTTTTGGTCAAAATAGTTTTCATTCCTCCCTAAGAACATAACTGTAAAGTTTCAAGTCAATTGGTTAAAAAACAAAAAAGTTTTCCATACAACGGGTCAATTTTCGCTATAAGTGGGCGTGGCTACCCCTGGCTACGCCCACTTTTGGTCAAAATAGTTTTCATTCCTTCCTAAGAACATAACTTTAAAATTTCAAGTCAATTGGTTAAAAAACAAAAAAGTTTTCCATACAACGGGTCAATTTTCGCTATAAGTGGGCGTGGCTACCCCTGGCTACGCCCACTTTTGGTCAAAATAGTTTTCATTCCTCCCTAAGAACATAACTTTAAAATTTCAAGTCAATTGGTTAAGAAACAAAAAAGTTTTCCATACAACGACGTGAATATGGCTTCTCTTCCTCTTCTTCATTTTGTATGGGAGCTACCAGTTCCAGATGTCCAATCTCATTGAAACTTTCAGGCATGTAGTCGGACTATGTAGAACTACTATGTTTAAAATTTCAGCACTCTATCATACAAAACAAAAAAGTTTTCCATACAACGATTCAAGTTTTGTTCATTTTTCTTCTTCTTTTCGTATGGGGGCTACCAGTTCCAGTGGTCCGATATGGCCGGTTCCGACCAATGATTTGACTGCACGAATAAGAAGTCTCTGTGCAAAATTTCAGCTCGATATCTTCAAAACTGTGGGAGGAGATTGTATATATACAGACAGACGGACAGACGGACAGACGGACATGGCTAAATCAACTCGTCTTGTCGTCCTGATCAAGAATATATATACTTTATATAGTCGGAAATTAATATTTCGATCTGTTACAAACTTCAGCACAAAGTTATTATACTGTTTCACATACGTGAAAAGTATAAAAATTTAAATGTCTTTTATTAGATAAGGCATATTTTCGTCTGATAAGGTACTTCTTCTTCAATGATTTCGAGGATATATAAGATTTGATCAAAAAAATTTTATTTCTTACATTTTTTCGTAAAATATGTTAATGCCATCTGAAAGAGGAACAGATAAGCTTTTCATCGAGCTCTTAGTCGAAGAAGTCGGTCGAAGGATGCAAGAGTTATTAGCAAAAAACTAATCGGTGTGCAACACGATTCCGTCCTACGATTGTTTCGATTGTTTTCTCAAAGTTTTTTTCTATAATTCTAGTATTTAATGGGAAAAAATTAAACGAATTTTTTGTCCATGTAAAAAACTATTAATTCTGAATAAAATGCCGCCCATTTATGCAACTAAAAAAATTTAAATGTCGCTTATCAGATAAGCCATATTTTCGTCTTATAAGGTACTTCTTCTTCAATCATTTCAGAGATATTTTAGTTTTGATCAAAAAAATTTTATTTCTTACAACTTTTCGTAAAATATGTTAATGCCATCTTAAAGAGGAACAGATAAGCTTTCCATTGAGCTCTTAGTCGAAGAAGTCGGTCGAAGGATGCAAGAGTTATTAGCAAAAAACTAATCGGTGGTCAATACGTTTCCGTCCTACTGCCAATTGTTTTCGCAAAGTACTTTTCTATAGTTCTAGTATTTAATGGGAAAAAATTAAACGAATTTTTTGTCCATATAAAAAACTATTAATTCTGAATAAAATGCCGCCCATTTATGCAATTAAAAAAAATTAAATGTCTCTTATTAGATAAGGAATATTTTCGTCTGATAAGGTACTTCTTCTTCAATGATTTCGAGGATATATAAGATTTGATAAAAAAAAATGTATTTCTTATGACTTGTCCTAAAATATGTTAATACAATCTGAAAGAGGAACAGATAAGCTTTCCATCGAGCTCTTAGTCGAAAAGGTCGGTCGAAGGATGCGAGATTTATTAGCAAAAAACTAATCGGTAGTCAACATGATTCCGTCCTACTGGCGATTGTCTTCGGAAAGTACTTTTCTATAATTCTAAAAAAAAAAATTAAACGAATTTTTTGTCCATGTAAAAAACTATTAATTCTGAATAAAATGCCGCCCATTTATGCAACTAAAAAAATTTAAATGGCTCTTATTAGATAAGGCATATTATCGTCTTATAAGGTACTTCTTTTTCAATGATTTCGAGGATATCTTAGTTTTGATCAAAAAAATTTTATTTTTTACGACTTTTCATAAAATATGTTAATGCCATCTGAAAGAGGAACAGATAAGCTTTCCATCGAGCTCTTAGACGAAGAAGTCGGTCGAAGGATGCAAGAGTTATTAGCAAAAAACTAATCGATGGTCAACAGGTTTCCGTCCTACTGGCGATTCTTTTCGCAAAGTACTTTTCTATAATTCTAGTATTTAATGGGAAAAAAATTAAACGAATTTTTTGTCCATGTAAAAAGCTATTAATTCTGAATAAAATGCCGCCCATTTATGCAATTAAAAAAATTTAAATGTCTCTTATTAGATAAGGCATATTTTCGTCTGATAAGGTACTTCTTCTTCAATGATTTCGAGGATATTTTAGTTTTGATCAAAAAAATTTTATTTCTTACGACTTTTCGTAAAATATGTTAATGCCATCTGAAAGAGGAACAGATAAGCTTTCCATCGAGCTCTTAGTCGAAGAAGTCGGTCGAAGGATGCAAGAGTTATAACCAAAAAACTAATCGGTGGTCAACACGTTTCCGTCCTACTGGCGATTCTTTTCGCAAAGTACTTTTCTATAATTCTAGTATTTAATGGGAAAAAATTAAACGAATTTTTTGTCCATATAAAAAACTATTAATTCTGAATAAAATGCCGCCCATTTTTGCAATTAAAAAAATTTAAATGTCTCTTATTAGATAAGGCATATTTCCGTCTGATAAGGTACTTCTTCTTCAATGATTTCGAGGATATATAAGATTTGATAAAAAAAAATGTATTTCTTATGACTTGTCGTAAAATATGTTAATACCATCTGAAAGAGGAACAGATAAGCTTTCCATCGAGCTCTTTGTCGAAGAGGTCGGTCGAAGGATGCGAGATTTATTAGCAAAATACTAATCGGTGGTCAACATGATTCCGTCCTATTGGCGATTGTCTTCGGACAGTACTATTCTATAATTCTAAAAAAAAAAATTAAACGAATTTTTTGTCCATGTAAAAAACTATTAATTCTGAATAAAATGCCGCCCATTTATGCAACTAAAAAAATTTAAATGTCTCTTATTAGATAAGGCATATTTTCGTCTGATAAGGTACTTCTTCTTCAATGATTTCGAGGACATTTTAACTTTGATCAAAAAAATTTTATTTCTTACGACTTTTCTTAAAATATGATAATGCCATCGAAAAGAGCAACAGATAAGCTTTCCATCGAGCTGTTAGTCGAAGAAGTCGGTCGAAGGATGTAAAAGTTATAAGCAAAAAACTAATCGGTGGTCAACACGATTCCGTCCAACCTCCGATTCTTTTCGCAAAGTACTTTTCTATAATTCTAGTATTGAATGGGAAAAAATTAAACGAATTTTTTGTCCATGTAAAAGACTATTAATTCTGAATAAAATGCCGCCAATTTATGCAATTAAAAAAAATTAAATGTCTCTTATTAGATAAGCCATATTTTCGTCTGATAAGGTACTTCTTCTTCACTGATATTTTAGTTTTGATAAAAAAAAATTTTATTTCTTACGATTTTTCGAAAAATTTGTTAATGCCATCTGAAAGAGGAAGAGATAAGCTTTCCATCGAGCTCTTAGTCGAAGAAGTCGGTCGAAGGATTCAAGAGTTATTAGTAAAAAACTAAGCGGTGGTCAACACGATTCCGTCCTACTGCCGATTCTTTTCGAAAAGTACTTTTCTATAATTCTAGTATTTAATGGGAAAAAATTAAACGAATTTTTTGTCCATGTAAAAAACTATTAATTCTGAATAAAATGCCGCCCATTTACGCAATTAAAAAAATTTTAATGTCTCTTATTCTTCTTCAAATATGTTAATGCCATCGAAAAGAGCAACAGATAAGCTTTCCATCGAGCTGTTAGTCGAAGAAGTCGGTCGAAGGATGTAAAAGTTATAAGCAAAAAACTAATCGGTGGTCAACACGATTCCGTCCAACCTCCGATTCTTTTCGCAAAGTACTTTTCTATAATTCTAGTATTGAATGGGAAAAAATTAAACGAATTTTTTGTCCATGTAAAAGACTATTAATTCTGAATAAAATGCCGCCAATTTATGCAATTAAAAAAAATTAAATGTCTCTTATTAGATAAGCCATATTTTCGTCTGATAAGTTACTTCTTCTTCACTGATATTTTAGTTTTGATAAAAAAAAATTTTATTTCTTACGACTTTTCGAAAAATTTGTTAATGCCATCTGAAAGAGGAAGAGATAAGCTTTCCATCGAGCTCTTAGTCGAAGAAGTCGGTCGAAGGATTCAAGAGTTATTAGTAAAAAACTAAGCGGTGGTCAACACGATTCCGTCCTACTGCCGATTCTTTTCGAAAAGTACTTTTCTATAATTCTAGTATTTAATGGGAAAAAATTAAACGAATTTTTTGTCCATGTAAAAAACTATTAATTCTGAATAAAATGCCGCCCATTTACGCAATTAAAAAAATTTAAATGTCTCTTATTAGATAAGGCAAATTTTCGTCTGATAAGGTACTTCTTCTTCAATGATTTCGAGGATATTTTAGTTTTTATCAAACAAATTTTATTTCTTACGACTTTTCGTAAAATATGTTAATGCCATCTGAGAGAGGAACAGGTAAACTTTCCATCGAGCTCTTAGTCGAAGAAGTCGGTCGAAGGATGCAGGAGTTATTAGCAAAAAACTAATCGGTGGTCAACACGATTCCGTCCTACTGCCGATTGTTTTCTCAAAATACTTTTCTATAATTCTAGTATATAATGGGAAAAAATTAAACGAATTTTTTGTCCATGTAAAAAACTATTAATTCTGAATAAAATGCCGCCCATATATGCATTTAAAAAAATGTAAATATCTCTTATTAGATAAGGCATATTTTCGTCTAATAAGGTACTTCTTCTTCAATGATTTCGAGGATATATAAGATTTGATAAAAAAAAATGTATTTCTTATGACTTGTCGTAAAATATGTTAATACCATCTGAAAGAGGAACAGATAAGCTTTCCATCAAGCTCTTTGTCGAAGAGGTCGGTCGAAGGATGCGAGATTTATTAGCAAAAAACTAATCGGTGGTCAACATGATTCCGTCCTATTGGCGATTGTCTTCGGAAAGTACTATTCTATAATTCTAAAAAAAAAAATTAAACGAATTTTTTTTCCATGTAAAAAACTATTAATTCTGAATAAAATGCCGCCCATTTAGGCAACTAAAAAAATTTAAATGTCTCTTATTAGATAAGGCATATTTTCGTCTGATAAGGTACTTCTTCTTCAATGATTTCGAGGACATTTTAACTTTGATCAAAAAAATTTTATTTCTTACGACTTTTCTTAAAATATGTTAATGCCATCGAAAAGAGCAACAGATAAGCTTTCCATCGAGCTGTTAGTCGAAGAAGTCGGTCGAAGGATGTAAAAGTTATAAGCAAAAAACTAATCGGTGGTCAACACGATTCCGTCCTACCTCTGATTCTTTTCGCAAAGTACTTTTCTATAATTCTAGTATTGAATGGGAAAAAATTAAACGAATTTTTTGTCCATGTAAAAGACTATTAATTCTGAATAAAATGCCGCCAATTTATGCAATTAAAAAAATTTAAATGTCTTTTATTAGATAAGCCATATTTTCGTCTGATAAGGTACTTCTTCTTCACTGATATTTTAGTTTTGATAAAAAAAAATTTTATTTCTTACGACTTTTCGAAAAATATGTTAATGCCATCTGAAAGAGGAAGAGATAAGCTTTCCATCGAGCTCTTAGTCGAAGAAGTCGGTCGAAGGATTCAAGAGTTATTAGTAAAAAACTAAGCGGTGGTCAACACGATTCCGTCCTACTGCCGATTCTTTTCGAAAAGTACTTTTCTATAATTCTAGTATTTAATGGGAAAAAATTAAACGAATTTTTTGTCCATGTAAAAAACTATTAATTCTGAATAAAATGCCGCCCATTTACGCAATTAAAAAAATTTAAATGTCTCTTATTAGATAAGGCAAATTTTCGTCTGATAAGGTACTTCTTCTTCAATGATTTCGAGGATATTTTAGTTTTTATCAAACAAATTTTATTTCTTACGACTTTTCGTAAAATATGTTAATGCCATCTGAGAGAGGAACAGGTAAACTTTCCATCGAGCTCTTAGTCGAAGAAGTCGGTCGAAGGATGCAGGAGTTATTAGCAAAAAACTAATCGGTGGTCAACACGATTCCGTCCTACTGCCGATTGTTTTCTCAAAATACTTTTCTATAATTCTAGTATTTAATGGGAAAAAATTAAACGAATTTTTTGTCCATGTAAAAAACTATTAATTCTGAATAAAATGCCGCCCAATTACGCAATTAAAAAAATTTAAATGTCTCTTATTAGATAAGGCAAATTTTCGTCTGATAAGGTACTTCTTCTTCAATGATTTCAAGGATATTTTAGTTTTTATCAAACAAATTTTATTTCTTACGACTTTTCGTAAAATATGTTAATGCCATCTGAAAGAGGAACAGATAAGCTTTCCATCGAGCTCTTAGTCGAAGAAGTCGGTCGAAGGATTCAAGAGTTATTAGTAAAAAACTAATCGGTGGTCAACACGATTCTGTCCTACTGCCGATTGTTTTCTCAAAATACTTTTCTATAATTCTAGTATATAATGGGAAAAAATTAAACGAATTTTTTGTCCATGTAAAAAACTATTAATTCTGAATAAAATGCCGCCCATATATGCATTTAAAAAAATGTAAATATCTCTTATTAGATAAGGCATATTTTCGTCTAATAAGGTACTTCTTCTTCAATGATTTCGAGGATATTTTAGTTTTGATCAAAAAAATTTTATTTCTTACGACTTTTCGTAAAATATGTTAATGCCATCTGAGAGAGGAACAGGTAAACTTTCCATCGAGCTCTTAGTCGAAGAAGTCAGTCGAAGGATGCAGGAGTTATTAGCAAAAAACTAATCGGTGGTCAACACGATTCCGTCCTACTGCCGATTGTTTTCTCAAAATACTTTTCTATAATTCTAGTATATAATGGGAAAAAATTAAACGAATTTTTTGTCCATGTAAAAAACTATTAATTCTGAATAAAATGCCGCCCATATATGCATTTAAAAAAATGTAAATATCTCTTATTAGATAAGGCATATTTTCGTCTAATAAGGTACTTCTTCTTCAATGATTTCGAGGATATTTTAGTTTTGATCAAAAAAATTTTATTTCTTACGACTTTTCGTAAAATATGTTAATGCCATCTGAGAGAGGAACAGGTAAACTTTCCATCGAGCTCTTAGTCGAAGAAGTCGGTCGAAGGATGCAGGAGTTATTAGCAAAAAACTAATCGGTGGTCAACACGATTCCGTCCAACCTCCGATTCTTTTCGCAAAGTACTTTTCTATAATTCTAGTATTGAATGGGAAAAAATTAAACGAATTTTTTGTCCATGTAAAAAACTATTAATTCTGAATAAAATGCCGCCCATATATGCATTTAAAAAAATGTAAATATCTCTTATTAGATAAGGCATATTTTCGTCTAATAAGGTACTTCTTCTTCAATGATTTCGAGGATATTTTAGTTTTGATCAAAAAAATTTTATTTCTTACGACTTTTCGTAAAATATGTTAATGCCATCTGAAAGAGGAACAGATAAGCTTTCCATCGAGCTCTTAGTCGAAGAAGTCGGTCGAAGGATTCAAGAGTTATTAGTAAAAAACTAAGCGGTGGTCAACACGATTCTGTCCTACTGCCGATTCTTTTCGCAAAATACTTTTCTATAATTCTAGTATATAATGGGAAAAAATTAAACGAATTTTTTGTCCATGTAAAAAACTATTAATTCTGAATAAAATGCCGCCCATTTACGCAATTAAAAAAATTTAAATGTCTCTTATTAGATAAGGCAAATTTTCGTCTGATAAGGTACATCTTCTTCAATGATTTCGAGGATATTTTAGTTTTTATCAAACAAATTTTATTTCTTACGACTTTTCGTAAAATATGTTAATGCCATCTGAGAGAGGAACAGGTAAACTTTCCATCGAGCTCTTAGTCGAAGAAGTCGGTTGAAGGATGCAGGAGTTATTAGCAAAAAACTAATCGGTGGTCAACACGATTCCGTCCTACTGCCGATTGTTTTCTCAAAATACTTTTCTATAATTCTAGTATATAATGGGAAAAAATTAAACCAATTTTTTGTCCATGTAAAAAACTATTAATTCTGAATAAAATGCCGCCCATATATGCATTTAAAAAAATGTAAATATCTTTTATTAGATAAGGCATATTTTCGTCTAATAAGGTACTTCTTCTTCAATGATTTCGAGGATATATAAGATTTGATAAAAAAAAATGTATTTCTTATGACTTGTCGTAAAATATGTTAATACCATCTGAAAGAGGAACAGATAAGCTTTCCATCAAGCCCTTTGTCGAAGAGGTCGGTCGAAGGATGCGAGATTTATTAGCAAAAAACTAATCGGTGGTCAACATGATTCCGTCCTATTGGCGATTGTCTTCGGAAAGTACTATTCTATAATTCTAAAAAAAAAAAATTAAACGAATTTTTTTTCCATGTAAAAAACTATTAATTCTGAATAAAATGCCGCCCATTTATGCAACTAAAAAAATTTAAATGTCTCTTATTAGATAAGGCATATTTTCGTCTGATAAGGTACTTCTTCTTCAATGATTTCGAGGACATTTTAACTTTGATCTTACGACTTTTCTTAAAATATGTTAATGCCATCGAAAAGAGCAACAGATAAGCTTTCCATCGAGCTGTTAGTCGAAGAAGTCGGTCGAAGGATGTAAAAGTTATAAGCAAAAAACTAATCGGTGGTCAACACGATTCCGTCCTACCTCCGATTCTTTTCGCAAAGTACTTTTCTATAATTCTAGTATTGAATGGGAAAAAATTAAACGAATTTTTTGTATATGTAAAAGACTATTAATTCTGAATAAAATGCCGCCAATTTATGCAATTAAAAAAATTTAAATGTCTCTTATTAGATAAGCCATATTTTCGTCTGATAAGGTACTTCTTCACTGATATTTTAGTTTTGATAAAAAAAAATTTTATTTCTTACGACTTTTCGAAAAATATGTTAATGCCATCTGAAAGAGGAAGAGATAAGCTTTCCATCGAGCTCTTAGTCGAAGAAGTCGGTCGAAGGATTCAAGAGTTATTAGTAAAAAACTAAGCGGTGGTCAACACGATTCCGTCCTACTGCCGATTCTTTTCGCAAAGTACTTTTCTATAATTCTAGTATTGAATGGGAAAAAATTAAACGAATTTTTTGTCCATGTAAAAGACTATTAATTCTGAATAAAATGCCGCCAATTTATGCAATTAAAAAAATTTAAATGTCTCTTATTAGTTAAGCCATATTTTCGTCTGATAAGGTACTTCTTCTTCACTGATATTTTAGTTTTGATAAAAAAAAACTTTATTTCTTACGACTTTTCGAAAAATATGTTAATGCCATCTGAAAGAGGAAGAGATAAGCTTTCCATCGAGCTCTTAGTCGAAGAAGTCGGTCGAAGGATTCAAGAGTTATTAGTAAAAAACTAAGCGGTGGTCAACACGATTCCGTCCTACTGCCGATTCTTTTCGCAAAGTACTTTTCTATAATTCTAGTATTGAATGGGAAAAAATTAAACGAATTTTTTGTCCATGTAAAAGACTATTAATTCTGAATAAAATGCCGCCAATTTATGCAATTAAAAAAATTTAAATGTCTCTTATTAGATAAGCCATATTTTCGTCTGATAAGGTACTTCTTCTTCACTGATATTTTAGTTTTGATAAAAAAAAATTTTATTTCTTACGACTTTTCGAAAAATATGTTAATGCCATCTGAAAGAGGAAGAGATAAGCTTTCCATCGAGCTCTTAGTCGAAGAAGTCGGTCGAAGGATTCAAGAGTTATTAGTAAAAAACTAAGCGGTGGTCAACACGATTCCGTCCTACTGCCGATTCTTTTCGAAAAGTACTTTTCTATAATTCTAGTATTTAATGGGAAAAAATTAAACGAATTTTTTGTCCATGTAAAAAACTATTAATTCTGAATAAAATGCCGCCCATTTACGCAATTAAAAAAATTTAAATGTCTCTTATTAGATAAGGCAAATTTTCGTCTGATAAGGTACTTCTTCTTCAATGATTTCGAGGATATTTTAGTTTTTATCAAACAAATTTTATTTCTTACGACTTTTCGTAAAATATGTTAATGCCATCTGAGAGAGGAACAGGTAAACTTTCCATCGAGCTCTTAGTCGAAGAAGTCGGTCGAAGGATGCAGGAGTTATTAGCAAAAAACTAATCGGTGGTCAACACGATTCCGTCCTACTGCCGATTGTTTTCTCAAAATACTTTTCTATAATTCTAGTATTTAATGGGAAAAAATTAAACGAATTTTTTGTCCATGTAAAAAACTATTAATTCTGAATAAAATGCCGCCCATTTACGCAATTAAAAAAATTTAAATGTCTCTTATTAGATAAGGCAAATTTTCGTCTGATAAGGTACTTCTTCTTCAATGATTTCGAGGATATTTTAGTTTTTATCAAACAAATTTTATTTCTTACGATTTTTCGTAAAATATGTTAATGCCATCTGAAAGAGGAACAGATAAGCTTTCCATCGAGCTCTTAGTCGAAGAAGTCGGTCGAAGGATTCAAGAGTTATTAGTAAAAAACTAAGCGGTGGTCAACACGATTCTGTCCTACTGCCGATTGTTTTCTCAAAATACTTTTCTATAATTCTAGTATATAATGGGAAAAAATTAAACGAATTTTTTGTCCATGTAAAAAACTATTAATTCTGAATAAAATGCCGCCCATATACGCATTTAAAAAAATGTAAATATCTCTTATTAGATAAGGCATATTTTCGTCTAATAAGGTACTTCTTCTTCAATGATTTCGAGGATATTTTAGTTTTGATCAAAAAAATTGTATTTCTTACGACTTTTCGTAAAATATGTTAATGCCATCTGAGAGAGGAACAGGTAAACTTTCCATCGAGCTCTTAGTCGAAGAAGTCGGTCGAAGGATGCAGGAGTTATTAGCAAAAAACTAATCGGTGGTCAACACGATTCCGTCCTACTGCCGATTGTTTTCTCAAAATACTTTTCTATAATTCTAGTATATAATGGGAAAAAATTAAACGAATTTTTTGTCCATGTAAAAAACTATTAATTCTGAATAAAATGCCGCCCATATATGCATTTAAAAAAATGTAAATATCTCTTATTAGATAAGGCATATTTTCGTCTAATAAGGTACTTCTTCTTCAATGATTTCGAGGATATTTTAGTTTTGATCAAAAAAATTTTATTTCTTACGACTTTTCGTAAAATATGTTAATGCCATCTGAAAGAGGAACAGATAAGCTTTCCATCGAGCTCTTAGTCGAAGAAGTCGGTCGAAGGATTCAAGAGTTATTAGTAAAAAACTAAGCGGTGGTCAACACGATTCTGTCCTACTGCCGATTCTTTTCGCAAAATACTTTTCTATAATTCTAGTATATAATGGGAAAAAATTAAACGAATTTTTTGTCCATGTAAAAAACTATTAATTCTGAATAAAATGCCGCACATTTACGCAATTAAAAAAATTTAAATGTCTCTTATTAGATAAGGCAAATTTTCGTCTGATAAGGTACATCTTCTTCAATGATTTCGAAGATATTTTAGTTTTTATCAAACAAATTTTATTTCTTACGACTTTTCGTAAAATATGTTAATGCCATCTGAGAGAGGAACAGGTAAACTTTCCATCGAGCTCTTAGTCGAAGAAGTCGGTCGAAGGATGCAGGAGTTATTAGCAAAAAACTAATCGGTGGTCAACACGATTCCGTCCTACTGCCGATTGTTTTCTCAAAATACTTTTCTATAATTCTAGTATATAATGGGAAAAAATTAAACGAATTTTTTGTCCATGTAAAAAACTATTAATTCTGAATAAAATGCCGCCCATTTACGCAATTAAAAAAATTTAAATGTCTCTTATTAGATAAGGCAAATTTTCGTCTGATAAGGTACTTCTTCTTCAATGATTTCGAGGATATTTTAGTTTTTATCAAACAAATTTTATTTCTTACGACTTTTCGTAAAATATGTTAATGCCATCTGAGAGAGGAACAGGTAAACTTTCCATCGAGCACTTAGTCGAAGAAGTCGGTCGAAGGATGCAGGAGTTATTAGCAAAAAACTAATCGGTGGTCAACACGATTCCGTCCTACTGCCGATTCTTTTCGCAAAGTACTTTTCTATAATTCTAGTATTTAATGGGAAAAAATTAAACGAATTTTTTGTCCATGTTAAAAACTATTATTTCTGAATAAAATGCCGCTCATTTATGCAATTAAAAAAATTTTAATGTCTCTTATTAGATAAGGCATATTTTCGTCTGATAAGGTACTTCTTCTTCAATGGTTTCGAGGATATTTTAGTTTTGATCAAAAAAATTTTATTTCTTACGACTTTTCGTAAAATATGTTAATGCCATCTGAAAGAGGAACAGATAAGCTTTCCATCGAGCTCTTAGTCGAAGAAGTCGGTCGAAGGATGCAAGAGTAATTAGCAAAAATCTAATCGGTGTTCAACACGATTCCGTCCTACTGCCGATTCTTTTCGCAAATTACTTTTCTATAATTCTAGTATTTAATGGGAAAAAATTAAACGAATTTTTTGTCCATGTAAAACAGTATTAATTCTGAATAAAATGCCGCCCATTTATGCAACTAAAAAAATTTAAATGTCTCTTATTAGATATGGCATTTTAGTTTTGATCAACAAAATTTTATTTCTTACGACTTTTCGTAAAATATGTTAATGCCATCTGAAAGAGGAACAGATGAGCTTTGCATCGAGCTCTTAGTCGAATAAGTCAGTCGAAGGATGCAAGAGTAATTAGCAAAAAACTAATCGTTGGCCAACACGATTCCGTCCTACTGCCGATTCTTTTCGCAAAGTACTTTTCTATAATTCTCGTATTTAATGGGAAAAAATTAAACGAATTTTTTGTCCATGTAAAAAACTATTAATTCTGAATATAATGCCGCCCGTTTATGCAATTAAAAAAAATTTAAATGTTTCTTATTAGGTTAGGTTAGGTTGAACAGGCAGCTCAACCGAAGTCGAGAGCACCCAGTGACCATTAGGTCCATTGTGTTGCCTGATTTATATACTGGAGGGATAGATGGGATCGGGTAGGGTTGCTGGGATAATGGATGGGAGAAGGGTCATTCCGTTTTCCCTGGTTCTAATGGCCAGTCCCATTGGGCTTCGGCAGCCCACGGAACCACCCAGTGGAATCCAGGAAGAGTGCCAGGTCCTCCAGGTGCGCGTTCGCTAGACTGCCCAGTTCGTCAAAGAAGGGTCTTCCCAAAAATTGGGTTCTCCTCCTCAGAAGTGCAGGGCAGTCGCAGAGAAGGTGTTGGACACTCTCAATCTCTTCTTCGTTTTCGCAGCTACGACAGTAGTCTTGTTGGGATACGCCGTACCGTTGGGCCATACGCCCAATGTAGCAGTGTCCCGTTAAGACTCCTGTCAACATCCTTATCCTGTTCTTTGTTAAGTGTAGGAGCTCGGAAGTGCGCTTCGAATTGTATCTTGGCCATAATGCCTTGGACACCTCGCAGCCCAGTACTGCTGTCCAGTGTTCGGCAGCCACAGTCCTCATGGTACTGTCAAGTTCCGATAGGACGTACTGGATTGGCCTTTTAATGTCTTTCACCACGAGACTTGTTTCTAACGCTGAACCGGATCTAGCGCACTCGTCAGCCGCCTCGTTACCAGGCACACCCATGTGGCCCGGCACCCAGACCAGTCTGATTGAGTGCGGTTGACACCGGTTCAGTGCCAAAACCGTGTCCCGGATGAGTTTACTCTTTACCGTGTTCGACGAGAGAGCTTTAAGCGCTGCTTGGCTATCAACGTAGATCGATACGTTCCTCGGGCTCTCACTCAAGGTGTGTATCAATTTAGCCGCCTGCCAAACGGCGTAGATCTCCGCTTGGAACACGCTGCAATAGTCAGGAAGACGAAAGGAGAGTTGAACCGAAGGGTCATCAGAGTAGACCCCCGATCCAGTTCCTTCCTTCGTCTTCGAGCCGTCTGTATAGATTGACAACTCGTTCTGCCTCACGGGAGTTTTGAGTTGCCAATCTGCTCTATTAGGAAATTCGACAGTAAATTTGTCTTCCCATTTGAGATCTGAAACCCAGTAGTCGTTCTCATCTGCCACAGAGGTTCCTACTGAGCGTAGGATGGTACTGTGGCCTGCAACACAAGGCTTAAGAAGGCCCTGGGCAGCAGCCTGACTGCACTTCTTGCTGCCACGTGCTTGAGGGAGACTCCAATTGGTTCCAGATTCAACATCACGTCAAGCGCTGCCTGGGGGGTAGAACGAATGCATCCTGTTACTCCCAGGCAAGCGAGTCTTTGTACCTTGCGGAGGTTGTTTAGATAGGAGTTGGTGTGACCCGCCTCCCACCAAACCAGCGCTCCATAAGTGAGTATAGGTCTGACGACTGCTGTGTAAAACCAATGAATGATATACGGTTGCAGTCCCCATCCTTTACCGAAAGTCTTTTTGCATACAAAAAAGGCCTGTAGTGCCTTTTTCATCCTCTCCTCCGAGTTCCTCCTCCAGGAGAGCTTAGAGTCGAGGGTTACTCCAAGGTACTTGGCCTCCTTTGAAAGCACAAGCTCCGTTCCGCCCAGTGTCGGGAGTTTGAAGCTTGGGATCTTATATTTTCGGGTGAACAAAACCAGGTCGGTCTTTTGTGGGTTGGCCCCCAGACTGTTCTGCTCTGCCCATCGAAGAGTTAGGCCCAATGCGCCGTTGAGGAGCTCACTGATTGTAGGCAGGAATCTGCCTGTTACCATAAGCACCAGGTCGTCTGCATAGGCCGTCACTCTACATCCCCTATTTTCCAGTTTTAGGAGAAGATCATTAAGGACAAGATTCCACAGCAAGGGAGATATGACACCCCCTTGCGGAGTTCCCCCGACCACCTTTCTCCTAATTGTCGAGGTGCAGAGTTGGGCGTTTATCACTCTGTGGCTGAGCATGTTGCTAAGCCATCGAGTGATTGTCGGGTGTGAGCCAATTTTGACAAGTGCAGTCGTAATAGACTCGATCCTGACATTGTTGAAGGCACCTTCTATGTCCAGAAAAGCCGCCAACGTAAACTCCTTTCTCCGCAATGTTTTTTCAATTGTGCTAACTACCTCGTGCAAAGCGGTCTCAACTGATCTACCCTTAAGATAGGCGTGTTGAGATCCGCTGAAAGTGTGAGGTGTCAGCTTACTTCTGAGATGCAGGTCCAGGAGTCTCTCCAATGTTTTCAATAAAAACGATGAAAGACTAATGGGCCTATAATCTTTTGGTGAGCAATGATTGATCTTTCCTGCTTTGGGAATGAAAGCCACCCTCACTTCTCTCCAGTACCTTGGGATGTATCCTGTGAGGAGACATCCCCTGAAGATTTCCAGTAGCTATTGCGACAGGTGCTCACTCACCGCTTGCATCATGGCCGGTCTGATGTCATCCGGTCCAGCTGATTTGTTGGGATGGAACGACTTGATAGCCCAGATTATCTTTTCTTTGGTAAGGATTTCCCTTACTGCGGCCTCACCCCCCAGGTCCACTGCCTGTTCCGGCTCTTCGCTGATGCTAAACCCAGGTTCATCGTCAGCTTCCAAGCATCCCGGAATGTGTGTGTTCATGAGGAGTTGTAGAGACTCCTTGCTGTCTTTAGCGAATTTGCCATCCAGATCGCAAAGCAAGCCTGGTGTGGCTGGATCTTTCGCTAGCAACCTTCGAAGTCTGGACGCTTCTGTGGTGCTGGTCAGATCCTCGCAGAAAGCGGCCCAAGAATCTCTTTTGGCCTTCCTACATTCTTTCTTGAAGACTTTGAAACTGAGGTGGTAGGCGTCCCAGTCCACCTGGCAGTTTCTGTCTTTCGCTCTGTTGTAGAGTCTTCTCGTTTCCTTCCGTATCCTTCCGAGCTCCGGTGTCCACCACCTGTTGCGGTTTGACTTTGGAGGACGGCTGATAGGACAGGATTTGATGAAGGCCTTACACAGAGCTTCCGTGACGGTCCTGGTCGATTTCTCCAGTTTGTCCGGGTTGTCCAGCCTACCCACTGGGTGGTTTGGGAGTAACTCCTTGACAAGTTGAGACAACTTGACCCAGTCAGTTCGTTTTGGGTTCCTGAAGGGGCGTTTGGCCTCTCTGAACCATTCTATTTCGAACACTATCCTGTAATGGTCCGAGAAGGAACATTCCGTGGATACGTGCCAGTCTACAACAGAGAGAGAGTCACTGTTGGTCGCTAGGGTTATGTCAATAACCTCAGCACGGTTCTTATTGCGGAATGTGGGGTGGTCACCCCGGTTACACACATTAAGATTTGTGCACGACATGAATTCACACAGCGATTCTCCTCTCACGTTAATATCCTTGCTTCCCCACATAGTATGGTGAGCATTGGCATCACACCCCAGGATTAAGTCCGTGCCCTCCTCCTGCGCATGCCGAATAAGGGCTCGGACGCTCTCTGATGGTGTATCCCTCTCTTCATACGGTAGATATGCCGAGGCCAGGTATAGTTTGGGACCGTTCCTTCGCTCGCATAACACTACCGTCAGGTCGTTGTTGCTGTAACGGGAAGAGAAAAGAACATTAAGTCCGGTTCTTACCACGATACAGGTTCTGGACTTACCTACAGTTGTAGGGACAAGGAGATTGTAGCCGCGGGCACCTAAACCGCAAACCCTTTCACTCACGATCCAGGGCTCCTGGATAAGAGCCACGTCTACCCTCTCCCTGTCCATCCACCGTAGTAGGTCGATCGAGGGGACCCTTGAATGATGCAGATTAATCTGCACCACCTTAAGTCTCTCCGGTTGACCTATCATCTTCGCGCCCGGCGCCTCCAGGAATGATTGCCCGAAGGCAACCCATTCCCATCTTCAGACGGCCCTGCCTGCTCAGGAGTTGGCGTCTGGACTCCGGACCAATACTGATCCAGAGGTCCTTGCCGTTTCCCTTGTCGCGGGCCAGCCCTCTCTTGATTGTCCAATCCCCGGTGTCGCAATCCGCGTTCTGGCTCTTGATCAATAAGAGGGTGGTTCGATCATCCATAATTGGAGGTGGGATCCAGACCTTAATAATAGTTCGAGCCGGAATTTGGTCCACGGGGACGACATCAATCTTAGCACCCGGCCAGGGGGCGTCTAGTTTCAGCAATGTGTCCTTGAGGAGCCGCAGGGACTCCTCATTGGCACATGCCACAACCTTGACACCCTTGTACCAGTTGATACCGTCAAACTCTGCCACGAAGGGATTTTCTGGCCGAGTGATGGCATCTGCTATCGCCCGGTTGATTGACCCTTCAAGGATGAGCCAGTTCTCGGTAGTGAGTTTCCCTTCCGGGTCCCTCCTATCGATAATGGCCACCTGCAGCTCCGGTTTCGAGCTTAAGCTTGCCAGAAATTCCCCTGGACGTTTCCGCTTGCTCTCCGAAGCCTTCGCCGAGTCATCAGACCTTTGTCTCTTATTGGCCGGTGCGGTACTCTTGCTAGCCGTTCCCTCCTTTACGGGGGGTGTGGCTGCGGCAGGTTTCCCTCGGCACAGAGCACTCGTACTTTGTGCGGCGGTCTGAGTGTTACCAGGCGGGCCAGCAAGTCTCAGATACAGTCGCACGTTGTAGTCATGCTTTTTGCGCAGTCTCTTTTCTCGGCCGCACAGCGAACCCGGGTCGCGACCCTCCAGTCCCTTAAGGAACTTTAAAGAGGTCTTGTACCCAGACAGCCGTTTGCGTTTGAGATCATCGTCTGCTATGGTCTTTTTGGGTTGTCCCTGGACAACCGTCACTTCACCTTCATCTGTGCTCGATGACTCATCGTCTAGCGGCGGCTCCGCTAGCGCAAGCGCTAGTTCGGCAGCCGGCATCTATGGGCCTGTGAACACAAACTCCGACTCTGTGGCAGTTGGTTCCAGCTCTGTACCCTCCTGGCGACGGAGCGCACTCGCGCGCGTTCCGTCACTGTGACCACTGGCGACACGTAGAGAGGATTGCTCCTCCCCGTGCCCACCGGTGGTAGCGGTCCCACCTCCCACCGACGTTTGGGCTGACATCCCAGCCCGTGCTTCTCTACTGTTCTTCCGTCCCATCATAAGGGTGATGCAGTTTATACTTGCTGCCAAGTACCTCTGACCATGGCTTCGGGTCCAAGCCTCTCAGACTAGGTCTGAGAGACTTGGGTCCGTCGCCTTTGCTAGACACTGCAAGGTCCTGCGGACAGGCAAGAGATGCTAGCATCCCTCGGTTGCCCGAGACAATGCAGTATCCATTGCCCAGCCGGAACCCTCGGGGAGGGTTCAGTCAGAGGAGTTTTCGCCGACCATGTCTCTTATTAGATAAGCCATATTTTCGTCTGATAAGGTACTTCTTCTTCAATGATTTCGCGGATATTTTAGTTTTGATCAAAAAAATTTTATTTCTTACGACTTTTCGTAAAATATGTTAATGCCATCTGAAAGAGGAACAGATAAGCTTTCCATCGAGCTCTTAGTCGAAGAAGTCGGTCGAAGTATGCAAGAGTAATTAGCAAAAAACTAATCGGTGGTCAACACGATTCCGTCCTACTGCCGATTCTTTTCGCAAAGTACTTTTCTATAATTGTAGTATTTAATGGGAAAAAATTAAACGAATTTTTTGTCCATGTAAAAAACTATTAATTCTGAATAAAATGCCGCCCATTTATGCAATTAAAAAAATTTATATGTCTCTTATTAGATAAGGCATATTTTTGTCTTATAAGGTACATCTTTTTCAATGATTTTGAGGATATTTTAGTTTTGATCAAAAAACTTTTATTTCTTACGACTTTTCGTAAAATATGTTAATGCCTTCTGAAAGAGGAACAGATAAGCTTTCCATCGAGCTCTTAGTCGAAGAAGTCGGTCGAAGGATGCAAGAGTTATTAGCACAAACTAATCGGTGGTCAACACGATTCCGTCCTACTGCCGATTCTTTTCGCAAAGTACTTTTCTATAATTCTAGTATTTAATGGGAAAAAATTAAACGAATTTTTTGTCCATGTAAAAAAGTATTAATTCTGAATAAAATGCCGCCCATTTATGCAATTAAAAAAATTTTAATGTCTCTTATAAGATATGGCATTTTAGTTTTGATCAACAAAATTTTATTTCTTACGACTTTTCGTAAAATATGTTAATGCCATCTGAAAGAGGAACAGATGAGCTTTGCATCGAGCTCTTAGTCGAAGAAGTCGGTCGAAGGATGCAAGAGTAATTAGAAAAAAAAGTAATCGTTGGCCAACACGATTCCGTCGTACTGCCGATTCTTTTCGCAAAGTACTTTTCTATAATTCTAGTATTTAATGGGAAAAAATTAAACGAATTTTTTGTCCATGTAAAAAACTATTAATTCTGAATAAAATGCTGCCCATTTATGCAATTAAAAAAATTTATATGTCTCTTATTAGATAAGGCATATTTTTGTCTTATAAGGTACATCTTTTTCAAGGATTTTGAGGATATTTTAGTTTTGATCAAAAAACTTTTATTTCTTACGACTTTTCGTAAAATATGTTAATGCCTTCTGAAAGAGGAACAGATAAGCTTTCCATCGAGCTCTTAGTCGAAGAAGTCGGTCGAAGGATGCAAGAGTTATTAGCACAAACTAATCGGTAGTCAACGCGATTCCGTCCTACTGCGGATTCTTTTCGCAAAGTACTTTTCTATAATTCTAGTATTTAATGGGAAAAAATTAAACGAATTTTTTGTCCTTGTAAAATACTATTAATTCTGAATAAAATGCCGCCCATTTATGCAACTAAAAAAATTTTAATGTCTCTTATTAGATATGGCATTTTAGTTTTGATCAAAAAAATTTTATTTCTTACGACTTTTCGTAAAATATGTTAATGCCATCTGAAAGAGGGACATATGAGCTTTGCATCGAGCTCTTAGTCGAAGAAGTCGGTCGAAGGATGCAAGAGTAATTAGCAAAAAACTAATCGTTGGTCAACACGATTCCGTCGTACTGCCGATTCTTTTCGCAAAGTACTTTTCTATAATTCTAGTATTTAATGGGCAAAAATTAAACGAATTTTTTGTCCATGTAAAAAACTATTAATTCTGAATAAAATGCCGCCCATTTATGCAACTAAAAAAATTTAAATGTCTCTTATTAGATAAGCCATATTTTCGTCTGATAAGGTACTTCTTCTTCAATGATTTCGTGGATATTTTAGTTTTGATCAAAAAAATTTTATTTCTTACGACTTTTCGTAAAATATGTTAATGCCATCTGAAAGAGGAACAGATAAGCTTTCCATCGAGCTCTTAGTCGAAGAAGTCGGTCGAAGTATGCAAGAGTAATTAGCAAAAAACTAATCGGTGGTCAACACGATTCCGTCCTACTGCCGATTCTTTTCGCAAAGTACTTTTCTATAATTGTAGTATTTAATGGGAAAAAATTAAACGAATTTTTTGTCCATGTAAAAAACTATTAATTCTGAATAAAATGCCGCTCATTTATGCAATTAAAAAATTGTAATGTCTCTTATTAGATATGGCATTTTAGTTTTGATCAACAAAATTTTATTTCTTACGACTTTTCGTAAAATATGTTAATGCCATCTGAAAGAGGAACAGATGAGCTTTGCATCGAGCTCTTAGTCGAAGAAGTCGGTCGAAGGATGCAAGAGTAATTAGAAAAAAACTAATCGTTGGCCAACACGATTCCGTCCTACTGCCGATTCTTTCCTCAAAGTATTTTTCTATAGTTCTAGTATTTGATGGGAAGAAATTAAACGAATTTTTTGTCCATGTAAAAAACTATTAATTCTGAATAAAATGCCGCCCATTTATGCAATTAAAAAAATTTATATGTCTCTTATTAGATAAGGCATATATTTGTCTTATAAGGTACATCTTTTTCAATGATTTTGAGGATATTTTAGTTTTGATCAAAAAACTTTTATTTCTTACGACTTTTCGTAAAATATGTTAATGCCATCTGAAAGAGGAACAGATAAGCTTTCCATCGAGCTCTTAGTCGAAGAAGTCGGTCGAAGGATGCAAGAGTAATTAGCAAAAAACTAATCGGTGGTCAACACGATTCCGTCCTACTGCCGATTCTTTTCGCAAAGTACTTTTCTATAATTGTAGTATTTAATGGGAAAAAATTAAACGAATTTTTTGTCCATGTAAAAAACTATTAATTCTGAATAAAATGCCGCTCATTTATGCAATTAAAAAAATTGTAATGTCTCTTACTAGATATGGCATTTTAGTTTTGATCAACAAAATTTTATTTCTTACGACTTTTCATAAAATATGTTAATGCAATCTGAAAGAGGAACAGACAAACTTTCCATCGAGCTCTTAGTTGAAGAAGTCGGTCGAAGCATGCATGAATTATTAGCAAAAAACTAATCGGTGGTCAACACGATTCCGTCCTACTGCCGATTCTTTTCGCAAAGTACTTTTCTATAATTCTAGTATTTGATGGGAAAAAATTAAACGAATTTTTTGTCCATGTAAAAAACTATTAATTCTGAATAAAATGCCGCCCATTTATGCAATTAAAAAAATTTTAATGTCTCTTATTAGATAAGGCATATTTTTGTCTTATAAGGTACATCTTTTTCAATGATTTTGAGGATATTTTAGTTTTGATCAAAAAAATTTTATATCTTACGACATTTCGTAAAATATGTTAATGCCTTCTGAAAGAGGAACAGATAAGCTTTCCATCGAGCTCTTAGTCGAAGAAGTCGGTCGAAGGATGCAAGAGTTATTAGCACAAACTAATCGGTAGTCAACACGATTCCGTCCTACTGCCGATTCTTTTCGCAAAGTACTTTTCTATAATTCTAGTATTTAATGGGAAAAAATTAAACGAATTTTTTGTCCTTGTAAAATACTATTAATTCTGAATAAAATGCCGCCCATTTATGCAACTAAAAAAATTGTAATGTCTCTTATTAGATATGGCATTTTAGGTTTGATCAAAAAAATTTTATTTCTTACGACTTTTCGTAAAATATGTTAATGCCATCTGAAAGAGGGACATATGAGCTTTGCATCGAGCTCTTAGTCGAAGAAGTCGGTCGAAGGATGCAAGAGTAATTAGCAAAAAACTAATCGGTTGTCAACACGATTCCGTCCTACTGCCGATTCTTTCCTCAAAGTATTTTTCTATAGTTCTAGTATTTGATGGGAAAAAATTAAACGAATTTTTTGTCCATGTAAAAAACTATTAATTCTGAATAAAATGCCGCCCATTTATGCAATTAAAAAAATTTATATGTCTCTTATTAGATAAGGCATATTTTTGTCTTATAAGGTACATCTTTTTCAATGATTTTGAGGATATTTTAGTTTTGATCAAAAAACTTTTATTTCTTACGACTTTTCGTAAAATATGTTAATGCCATCTGAAAGAGGAACAGATAAGCTTTCCATCGAGCTCTTAGTCGAAGAAGTCGGTCGAAGGATGCAAGAATAATTAGCAAAAAACTAATCGGTGGTCAACACGATTCCGTCCTACTGCCGATTCTTTTCGCAAGGTACATTTCTATAATTGTAGTATTTAATGGGAAAAAATTAAACGAATTTTTTGTCCATGTAAAAAACTATTAATTCTGAATAAAATGCCGCTCATTTATGCAATTAAAAAAATTGTAATGTCTCTTATGAGATATGGCATTTTAGTTTTGATCAACAAAATTTTATTTCTTACGACTTTTCATAAAATATGTTAATGCAATCTGAAAGAGGAACAGACAAACTTTCCATCGAGCTCTTAGTTGAAGAAGTCGGTCGAAGCATGCATGAATTATTAGCAAAAAACTAATCGGTGGTCAACACGATTCCGTCCTACTGCCGATTCTTTTCGCAAAGTACATTTCTATAATTCTAGTATTTGATGGGAAAAAATTAAACGAATTTTTTGTCCATGTAAAAAACTATTAATTCTGAATAAAATGCCGCCCATTTATGCAATTAAAAAAATTTTAATGTCTCTTATTAGATATGGCATTTTAATTTTGATCAAAAAACTTTTATTTCTTAGGACTTTTCGTAAAATATGTTAATGCAATCTGAAAGAGGAACAGACAAACTTTCCATCGAGCTCTTAGTTGAAGAAGTCGGTCAAAGCATGCATGAATTATAAGCAAAAAACTAATCGTTGGCCAACACGATTCCGTCCTACTGCCGATTCTTTCCTCAAAGTATTTTTCTATAGTTCTAGTATTTGATGGAAAAAAATTAAACGAATTTTTTGTCCATGTAAAAAACTATTAATTCTGAATAAAATGCCGCCCATTTATGCAATTAAAAAAATTTATATGTCTCTTATTAGATAAGGCATATTTTTGTCTTATAAGGTACATCTTTTTCAATGATTTTGAGGATATTTTAGTTTTGATCAAAAAACTTTTATTTCTTACGACTTTTCGTAAAATATGTTAATGCCTTCTGAAAGAGGAACAGATAAGCTTTCCATCGAGCTCTTAGTCGAAGAAGTCGGTCGAAGGATGCAAGAGTTATTAGCACAAACTAATCGGTGGTCAACACGATTCCGTCCTACTGCGGATTCTTTTCGCAAAGTACTTTTCTATAATTCTAGTATTTAATGGGAAAAAATTAAACGAATTTTTTGTCCTTGTAAAATACTATTAATTCTGAATAAAATGCCGACCATTTATGCAATTAAAAAAATTTTAATGTCTCTTATTAGATATGGCATTTTAGTTTTGATCAAAAAAATTTTATTTCTTACGACTTTTCGTAAAATATGTTAATGCCATCTGAAAGAGGAACAGATGAGCTTTGCATCGAGCTCTTAGTCGAAGAAGTCGGTCGAAGGATGCAAGAGTAATTAGCAAAAAACTAATCGTTGGTCAACACGATTCCGTCGTACTGCCGATTCTTTTCGCAAAGTACTTTTCTATAATTCTAGTATTTAATGGGCAAAAATTAAACGAATTTTTTGTCCATGTAAAAAACTATTAACTCTGAATAAAATGCCGCCCATTTATGCAACTAAAAAAATTTAAATGTCTCTTATTAGATAAGCCATATTTTCGTCTGATAAGGTACTTCTTCTTCAATGATTTCGTGGATATTTTAGTTTTGATCAAAAAAATTTATTTCTTACGACTTTTCGTAAAATATGTTTATGCCATCTGAAAGAGGAACAGATAAGCTTTCCATCGAGCTCTTAGTCGAAGAAGTCGGTCGAAGTATGCAAGAGTAATTAGCAAAAAACTAATCGGTGGTCAACACGATTCCGTCCTATTGCCGATTCTTTTCGCAAAGTACTTTTCTATAATTGTAGTATTTAATGGGAAAAAATTAAACGAATTTTTTGTCCATGTAAAAAACTATTAATTCTGAATAAAATGCCGCTCATTTATGCAATTAAAAAAATTGTAATGTCTCTTACTAGATATGGCATTTTAGTTTTGATCAACAAAATTTTATTTCTTACGACTTTTCATAAAATATGTTAATGCAATCTGAAAGAGGAACAGACAAACTTTCCATCGAGCTCTTAGTTGAAGAAGTCGGTCGAAGCATGCATGAATTATTAGCAAAAAACTAATCGGTGGTCAACACGATTCCGTCCTACTGCCGATTCTTTTCGCAAAGTACTTTTCTATAATTCTAGTATTTGATGGGAAAAAATTAAACGAATTTTTTGTCCATGTAAAAAACTATTAATTCTGAATAAAATGCCGCCCATTTATGCAATTAAAAAAATTTTAATGTCTCTTATTAGATAAGGCATATTTTTGTCTTATAAGGTACATCTTTTTCAATGATTTTGAGGATATTTTAGTTTTGATCAAAAAAATTTTATATCTTACGACATTTCGTAAAATATGTTAATGCCTTCTGAAAGAGGAACAGATAAGCTTTCCATCGAGCTCTTAGTCGAAGAAGTCGGTCGAAGGATGCAAGAGTTATTAGCACAAACTAATCGGTAGTCAACACGATTCCGTCCTACTGCCGATTCTTTTCGCAAAGTACTTTTCTATAATTCTAGTATTTAATGGGAAAAAATTAAACGAATTTTTTGTCCTTGTAAAATACTATTAATTCTGAATAAAATGCCGCCCATTTATGCAACTAAAAAAATTGTAATGTCTCTTATTAGATATGGCATTTTAGGTTTGATCAAAAAAATTTTATTTCTTACGACTTTTCGTAAAATATGTTAATGCCATCTGAAAGAGGGACATATGAGCTTTGCATCGAGCTCTTAGTCGAAGAAGTCGGTCGAAGGATGCAAGAGTAATTAGCAAAAAACTAATCGGTTGTCAACACGATTCCGTCCTACTGCCGATTCTTTCCTCAAAGTATTTTTCTATAGTTCTAGTATTTGATGGGAAAAAATTAAACGAATTTTTTGTCCATGTAAAAAACTATTAATTCTGAATAAAATGCCGCCCATTTATGCAATTAAAAAAATTTATATGTCTCTTATTAGATAAGGCATATTTTTGTCTTATAAGGTACATCTTTTTCAATGATTTTGAGGATATTTTAGTTTTGATCAAAAAACTTTTATTTCTTACGACTTTTCGTAAAATATGTTAATGCCATCTGAAAGAGGAACAGATAAGCTTTCCATCGAGCTCTTAGTCGAAGAAGTCGGTCGAAGGATGCAAGAATAATTAGCAAAAAACTAATCGGTGGTCAACACGATTCCGTCCTACTGCCGATTCTTTTCGCAAGGTACATTTCTATAATTGTAGTATTTAATGGGAAAAAATTAAACGAATTTTTTGTCCATGTAAAAAACTATTAATTCTGAATAAAATGCCGCTCATTTATGCAATTAAAAAAATTGTAATGTCTCTTATGAGATATGGCATTTTAGTTTTGATCAACAAAATTTTATTTCTTACGACTTTTCATAAAATATGTTAATGCAATCTGAAAGAGGAACAGACAAACTTTCCATCGAGCTCTTAGTTGAAGAAGTCGGTCGAAGCATGCATGAATTATTAGCAAAAAACTAATCGGTGGTCAACACGATTCCGTCCTACTGCCGATTCTTTTCGCAAAGTACATTTCTATAATTCTAGTATTTGATGGGAAAAAATTAAACGAATTTTTTGTCCATGTAAAAAACTATTAATTCTGAATAAAATGCCGCCCATTTATGCAATTAAAAAAATTTTAATGTCTCTTATTAGATATGGCATTTTAATTTTGATCAAAAAACTTTTATTTCTTAGGACTTTTCGTAAAATATGTTAATGCAATCTGAAAGAGGAACAGACAAACTTTCCATCGAGCTCTTAGTTGAAGAAGTCGGTCGAAGCATGCATGAATTATAAGCAAAAAACTAATCGTTGGCCAACACGATTCCGTCCTACTGCCGATTCTTTCCTCAAAGTATTTTTCTATAGTTCTAGTATTTGATGGAAAAAAATTAAACGAATTTTTTGTCCATGTAAAAAACTATTAATTCTGAATAAAATGCCGCCCATTTATGCAATTAAAAAAATTTATATGTCTCTTATTAGATAAGGCATATTTTTGTCTTATAAGGTACATCTTTTTCAATGATTTTGAGGATATTTTAGTTTTGATCAAAAAACTTTTATTTCTTACGACTTTTCGTAAAATATGTTAATGCCTTCTGAAAGAGGAACAGATAAGCTTTCCATCGAGCTCTTAGTCGAAGAAGTCGGTCGAAGGATGCAAGAGTTATTAGCACAAACTAATCGGTGGTCAACACGATTCCGTCCTACTGCGGATTCTTTTCGCAAAGTACTTTTCTATAATTCTAGTATTTAATGGGAAAAAATTAAACGAATTTTTTGTCCTTGTAAAATACTATTAATTCTGAATAAAATGCCGACCATTTATGCAATTAAAAAAATTTTAATGTCTCTTATTAGATATGGCATTTTAGTTTTGATCAAAAAAATTTTATTTCTTACGACTTTTCGTAAAATATGTTAATGCCATCTGAAAGAGGAACAGATGAGCTTTGCATCGAGCTCTTAGTCGAAGAAGTCGGTCGAAGGATGCAAGAGTAATTAGCAAAAAACTAATCGTTGGTCAACACGATTCCGTCGTACTGCCGATTCTTTTCGCAAAGTACTTTTCTATAATTCTAGTATTTAATGGGCAAAAATTAAACGAATTTTTTGTCCATGTAAAAAACTATTAACTCTGAATAAAATGCCGCCCATTTATGCAACTAAAAAAATTTAAATGTCTCTTATTAGATAAGCCATATTTTCGTCTGATAAGGTACTTCTTCTTCAATGATTTCGTGGATATTTTAGTTTTGATCAAAAAAATTTATTTCTTACGACTTTTCGTAAAATATGTTTATGCCATCTGAAAGAGGAACAGATAAGCTTTCCATCGAGCTCTTAGTCGAAGAAGTCGGTCGAAGTATGCAAGAGTAATTAGCAAAAAACTAATCGGTGGTCAACACGATTCCGTCCTATTGCCGATTCTTTTCGCAAAGTTCTTTTCTATAATTCTAGTATTTAATAAGAAAAAATTAAACGAATTTTTTGTCCATGTAAAAAACTATTAATTCTGAATAAAATTCCGCCCATTTATGCAATTAAAAAAATTTAAATGTCCCTTATTAGATAAGCCATATTTTCGTCTGATAAGGTACATCTTTTTCAATGATTTTGAGGATATTTTAGTTTTGATCAAAAAACTTTTATTTCTTACGACTTTTCGTAAAATATGTTAATGCCTTCTGAAAGAGGAACAGATAAGCTTTCCATCGAGCTCTTAGTCGAAGAAGTCGGTCGAAGGATGCAAGAGTTATTAGCACAAACTAAACGGTGGTCAACACGATTCCGTCCTACTGCGGATTATTTTCGCAAAGTTCTTTTCTATAATTCTAGTATTTAATAAGAAAAAATTAAACGAATTGTTTGTCCATGTAAAAAACTATTAATTCTGAATAAAATGCCGCCCATTTATGCAATTAAAAAAATTTTAATGTTTCTTATTAGATATGGCATTTTAGTTTTGATCAACAAAATTTAATTTCTTACGACTTTTCGTAAAATATGTTAATGCCATCTGAAAGAGGAACAGATGAGCTTTGCATCGAGCTCTAAGTCGAAGAAGTCGGTCGAAGAATGCAAGAGTAATTAGAAAAAAAACTAATCGTTGGCCAACACGATTCCGTCGTACTGCCGATTCTTTTCGCAAAGTACTTTTCTATAATTCTAGTATTTAATGAGAAAAAATTAAACGAATTTTTTGTCCATGTAAAAAACTATTAATTCTGAATAAAATTCCGCCCATTTATGCAATTAAAAAAATTTAAATGTCTCTTATTAGATAAGCCATATTTTCGTCTGATAAGGTACATCTTTTTCAATGATTTTGAGGATATTTTAGTTTTGATCAAAAAACTTTTATTTCTTACGACTTTTCGTAAAATATGTTAATGCCTTCTGAAAGAGAAACAGATAAGCTTTCCATCGAGCTCTTAGTCGAAGAAGTCGGTCGAAGGATGCAAGAGTTATTAGCACAAACTAAACGGTGGTCAACACGATTCCGTCCTACTGCGGATTATTTTCGCAAAGTTCTTGTCTATAATTCTAGTATTTAATAAGAAAAAATTAAACGAATTTTTTGTCCATGTAAAAAACTATTAATTCTGAATAAAATGCCGCCCATTTATGCAATTAAAAAAATTTTAATGTCTCTTATTAGATATGGCATTTTAGTTTTGATCAAAAAACTTTTATTTCTTACGACTTTTCGTAAAATATGTTAACGCCTTCTGAAAGAGAAACAGATAAGCTTTCCATCGAGCTCTTAGTCGAAGAAGTCGGTCGAAGGATGCAAGAGTTATTAGCACAAATTAATCGGTGGTCAACACGATTCCGTCCTACTGCCGATTCTTTTCGCAAAGTACTTTTCTATAATTCTAGTATTTAATGGGAAAAAATTAAACGAATTTTTTGTCCATGTAAAAAACTATTAATTCTGAATAAAATGCCGCCCATTTATGCAATTAAAAAAATTTTAATGTCTCTTATTAGATAAGCCATATTTTCGTCTGATAAGGTACATCTTTTTCAATGATTTTGAGGATATTTTAGTTTTGATCAAAAAACTTTTATTTCTTACGACTTTTCGTAAAATATGTTAATGCCTTCTGAAAGAGGAACAGATAAGCTTTCCATCGAGCTCTTAGTCGAAGAAGTCGGTCGAAGGATGCAAGAGTTATTAGCACAAACTAAACGGTGGTCAACACGATTCCGTCCTACTGCGGATTATTTTCGCAAAGTTCTTGTCTATAATTCTAGTATTTAATAAGAAAAAATTAAACGAATTTTTTGTCCAAGTAAAAAACTATTAATTCTGAATAAAATGCCGCCCATTTATGCAATTAAAAAAATTTTAATGTCTCTTATTAGATATGGCATTTTAGTTTTGATCAAAAAACTTTTATTTCTTACGACTTTTCGTAAAATATGTTAATGCCATCTGAATGAGAAACAGATAAGCTTTCCATCGAGCTCTTTGTCGAAGAAGTCGGTCGAAGTATGCAAGAGTAATTAGCAAAAAACTAATCGGTGGTCAACACGATTCCGTCCTACTGCCGATTCTTTTCGCAAAGTACTTTTCTTTAATTCTAGAATTTAATGGGAAAAAATTAAACGAATTTTTTGTCCATGTAAAAAACTATTAATTCTGAATAAAATGCCGCACATTTATGCAATTAAAAAAATTTTAATGTCTCTTATTAGATATGGCATTTTAGTTTTGATCAAAAAACTTTTATTTCTTACGACTTTTCGTAAAATATGTTAATGCCTTCTGAAAGAGAAACAGATAAGCTTTCCATCGAGCTCTTAGTCGAAGAAGTCGGTCGAAGGATGCAAGAGTTATTAGCACAAATTAATCGGTGGTCAACACGATTCCGTCCTACTGCCGATTCTTTTCGCAAAGTACTTTTCTATAATTCTAGTATTTAATGGGAAAAAATTAAAGGAATTTTTTGTCCATGTAAAAAACTATTAATTCTGAATAAAATGCCGCCCATTTATGCAATTAAAAACATTTTAATGTCTCTTATTAGATATGGCATTTTAGTTTTGATCTAAAAACTTTTATTTCTTACGACTTTTCATAAAATATGTTAATGCCATCTGAAAGAGGAACAGACAAACTTTCCATCGAGCTCTTAGTTGAAGAAGTCGGTCGAAGGATGCATGAATTATTAGCAAAAAACTAATCGGTGGTCAACACGATTCCGTCCTACTACCGATTCTTTTCGCAAAGTACTTTTCTATAATTCTAGTATTTGATGGGAAAAAATTAAACGAATTTTTTGTCCATGTAAAAAACTATTAATTCTGAATAAAATGCCGCCCATTTATGCAACTAACAAAATTTAAATGTCTCTTATTAGATAAGCCATATTTTCGTCTGATAAGGTACATCTTTTTCAATGATTTTGAGGATATTTTAGTTTTGATCAAAAAACTTTTATTTCTTACGACTTTTCGTAAAATATGTTAATGCCTTCTGAAAGAGAAACAGATAAGCTTTCCATCGAGCTCTTAGTTGAAGAAGTCGGTCGAAGGATGCAAGAGTTATTAGCACAAACTAAACGGAGGTCAACACGATTCCGTCCTACTGCGGATTATTTTCGCAAAGTTCTTTTCTATAATTCTAGTATTTAATAAGAAAAAATTAAACGAATTTTTTGTCCATGTAAAAAACTATTAATTCTGAATAAAATGGCGCCCATTTATGCAATTGAAAAAAATCTAAATGTCTCTTATTAGATATGGCATTTTAGTTTTGATCAAAAAACTTTTATTTCTTACGACTTTTCGTAAAATATGTTAACCCCTTCTGAAAGAGAAACAGATAAGCTTTCCATTGAGCTCTTAGTCGAAGAAGTCGGTCGAAGGATGCAAGAGTTATTAGCACAAATTAATCGGTGGTCAACACGATTCCGTCCTAATGCCGATTCTTTTCGCAAAGTACTTTTCTATAATTCTAGTATTTAATGGGAAAAAATTAAACGAATTTTTTGTCCATGTAAAAAACTATTAATTCTGAATAAAATGCCGCCCATTTATGCAATTAAAAAAATTTTAATGTCTCTTATTAGATATGGCATTTTAGTTTTGATCTAAAAACTTTTATTTCTTACGACTTTTCATAAAATATGTTAATGCCATCTGAAAGAGGAACAGACAAACTTTCCATCGAGCTCTTAGTTGAAGAAGTCGGTCGAAGGATGCATGAATTATAAGCAAAAAACTAATCGGTGGTCAACACGATTCCGTCCTACTGCCGATTCTTTTCGCAAAGTACTTTTCTATAATTCTAGTATTTGATGGGAAAAAATTAAACGAATTTTTTGTCCATGTAAAAAACTATTAATTCTGAATAAAATGCCGCCCATTTATGCAACTAAAAAAATTTAAATGTCTCTTATTAGATAAGCCATATTTTCGTCTGATAAGGTACTTCTTCAATGATTTCGTTGATATTTTAGTTTTGATTAAAAAAATTTTATTTCTTACGACTTTTCGTAAAATATGTTAATGCCATCTGAAAGAGGAACAGATAAGCTTTCCATCGAGCTCTTAGTCGAAGAAGTCGGTCGAAGTATGCAAGAGTAATTAGCAAAAAACTAATCGGTGGTCAACACGATTCCGTCCTACTGCCGATTCTTTTCGCAAAGTACTTTTCTTTAATTCTAGTATTTAATGGGAAAAAATTAAACGAATTTTTTGTCCATGTAAAAAACTATTAATTCTGAATAAAATGCCGCCCATTTATGCAATTAAAAAAATTTTAATGTCTCTTATTAGATATGGCATTTTAGTTTTGATCAACAAAATTTTATTTCTGACGACTTTTCGTAAAATATGTTAATGCCATCTGAAAGAGGAACAGATGAGCTTTGCATCGAGCTCTTAGTCGAAGAAGTCGGTCGAAGGATGCAAGAGTAATTAGAAAAAAACTAATCGTTGGCCAACACGATTCCGTCGTACTGGCGATTCTTTTCGCAAAGTACTTTTCTATAATTCTAGTATTTAATGGGAAAAATTTAAACGAATTTTTTGTCCATGTAAAAAACTATTAATTCTGAATAAAATGCCGCCCATTTATGCAATTAAAAAAATTTATATGTCTCTATTAGATAAGGCATATTTTCGTCTTAAATGGTACTTCTTTTTCACTGATTTCAAGGATATTTTAGTTTTGATCAAAAAACTTTTATTTCTTACGACTTTTCGTAAGATATGTTAATGCCACCTGAAAGAGGAACAGATAAGCTTTCCATCGAGCTGTTAGTCGAAGAAGTCGGTCGAAGGATGCAAGAGTTATTAGCACAAACTAATCGGTGGTCAACACGATTCCGTCCTACTGCCGATTCTTTTCGCAAAGTACTTTTCTATAATTCTAGTATTTAATGGTAAAAAATTAAACGAATTTTTTGTCCAAGTAAAAAACTATTAATTCTGAATAAAATGCCGCCCAATTATGCAATTAAAAAATTGTAGATGTCTCTATTAGATAAGGCATATTTTTGTCTTATAAGGTACATCTTTTTCAATGATTTTGAGGATATTTTAGTTTTGATCAAAAAACTTTTATTTCTTACGACTTTTCGTAAGATATGTTAATGCCACCTGAAAGAGGAACAGATAAGCTTTCCATCGAGCTGTTAGTCGAAGAAGTCGGTCGAAGGATGCAAGAGTTATTAGCACAAACTAATCGGTGGTCAACACGATTCCGTCCTACTGCCGATTCTTTTCGCAAAGTACTTTTCTATAATTCTAGTATTTAATGGGAAAAAATTAAACGAATTTTTTGTCCATGTAAAAAACTATTAATTCTGAATAAAATGCCGCCCACTTATGCAATTAAAAAATTGTAGATGTCTCTATTAGATAAGGCATATTTTTGTCTTATAAGGTACATCTTTTTCAATGATTTTGAGGATATTTTAGTTTTGATCAAAAAACTTTTATTTCTTACGACTTTTCGTAAGATATGTTAATGCCACCTGAAAGAGGAACAGATAAGCTTTCCATCGAGCTGTTAGGCGAAGAAGTCGGTCGAAGGATGCAAGAGTTATTAGCACAAACTAATCGGTGGTCAACACGATTCCGTCCTACTGCCGATTCTTTTCGCAAAGTACTTTTCTATAATTCTAGTATTTAATGGTAAAAAATTAAACGAATTTTTTGTCCAAGTAAAAAACTATTAATTCTGAATAAAATGCCGCCCAATTATGCAATTAAAAAATTGTAGATGTCTCTATTAGATAAGGCATATTTTTGTCTTATAAGGTACATCTTTTTCAATGATTTTGAGGATATTTTAGTTTTGATCAAAAAACTTTTATTTCTTACGACTTTTCGTAAGATATGTTAATGCCACCTGAAAGAGGAACAGATAAGCTTTCCATCGAGCTGTTAGTCGAAGAAGTCGGTCGAAGGATGCAAGAGTTATTAGCACAAACTAATCGGTGGTCAACACGATTCCGTCCTACTGCCGATTCTTTTCGCAAAGTACTTTTCTATAATTCTAGTATTTAATGGTAAAAAATTAAACGAATTTTTTGTCCAAGTAAAAAACTATTAATTCTGAATAAAATGCCGCCCAATTATGCAATTAAAAAATTGTAGATGTCTCTATTAGATAAGGCATATTTTTGTCTTATAAGGTACATCTTTTTCAATGATTTTGAGGATATTTTAGTTTTGATCAAAAAACTTTTATTTCTTACGACTTTTCGTAAGATATGTTAATGCCACCTGAAAGAGGAACAGATAAGCTTTCCATCGAGCTGTTAGTCGAAGAAGTCGGTCGAAGGATGCAAGAGTTATTAGCACAAACTAATCGGTGGTCAACACGATTCCGTCCTACTGCCGATTCTTTTCGCAAAGTACTTTTCTATAATTCTAGTATTTAATGGTAAAAAATTAAACGAATTTTTTGTCCAAGTAAAAAACTATTAATTCTGAATAAAATGCCGCCCAATTATGCAATTAAAAAATTGTAGATGTCTCTATTAGATAAGGCATATTTTTGTCTTATAAGGTACATCTTTTTCAATGATTTTGAGGATATTTTAGTTTTGATCAAAAAACTTTTATTTCTTACGACTTTTCGTAAGATATGTTAATGCCACCTGAAAGAGGAACAGATAAGCTTTCCATCGAGCTGTTAGTCGAAGAAGTCGGTCGAAGGATGCAAGAGTTATTAGCACAAACTAATCGGTGGTCAACACGATTCCGTCCTACTGCCGATTCTTTTCGCAAAGTACTTTTCTATAATTCTAGTATTTAATGGGAAAAAATTAAACGAATTTTTTGTCCATGTAAAAAACTATTAATTCTGAATAAAATGCCGCCCACTTATGCAATTAAAAAAATTTTAATGTCTCTTATTAGAAAAGGCATACTTTCGTCTGATAAGGTACTTCTTCTTCAATGATTTCGAGGATATTTTAGTTTTGATCAAAAAACTTTTATTTCTTACGACTTTTCGTAAAATATGTTAATGCCGTCTGAAAGAGGAACAGATAAGCTTTTCATCGAGATCTTAGTCGAAGAAGTCTGTCGAAGGATACAAGAGTTATAAGCAAAAAACTAATCGGTGGTCAACACGATTCCGTCCTATTGCCGATTGTTTTCTCAAAAAACTTTTCTATAATTCTAGTATTTTATGGGAAAAAATTAAACGAATTTTTTTTCCATGTAAAAAACTATTAATTCTGAATAAAATGCCGCCCATTTATGCAACTAAAAAAATTTAAATGTGTCTTATTAGATAAGCCATATTTTCGTCTGATAAGGTACTTCTTCTTCAATGATTTCGTGGATATTTTAGTTTTGATCAAAAAAATTTTATTTCTTACGACTTTTCGTAAAATATGTTAATGCCTTCTGAAAGAGGAACAGATAAGCTTTCCATCGAGCTCTTAGTCGAAGAAGTCGGTCGAAGGATGCAAGAGTTATTAGCACAAACTAATCGGTGGTCAACACGATTCCGTCCTACTGCCGATTCTTTTCGCAAAGTACTTTTCTATAATTCTAGTATTTAATGGGAAAAAATTAAACGAATTTTTTGTCCATGTAAAAAACTATTAATTCTGAATAAAATGCCGCCCACTTATGCAATTAAAAAAATTTTAATGTCTCTTATTAGAAAAGGCATACTTTCGTCTGATAAGGTACTTCTTCTTCAATGATTTCGAGGATATTTTAGTTTTGATCAAAAAACTTTTATTTCTTACGACTTTTCGTAAAATATGTTAATGCCGTCTGAAAGAGGAACAGATAAGCTTTTCATCGAGATCTTAGTCGAAGAAGTCTGTCGAAGGATACAAGAGTTATAAGCAAAAAACTAATCGGTGGTCAACACGATTCCGTCCTACTGCCGATTCTTTTCGCAAAGTACTTTTCTATAATTCTAGTATTTAATGGGAAAAAATTAAACGAATTTTTTGTCCATGTAAAAAACTATTAATTCTGAATAAAATGCCGCCCATTTATGCAACTAAAAAAATTTAAATGTGTCTTATTAGATAAGCCATATTTTCGTCTGATAAGGTACTTCTTCTTCAATGATTTCGTGGATATTTTAGTTTTGATCAAAAAAATTTTATTTCTTACGACTTTTCGTAAAATATGTTAATGCCTTCTGAAAGAGGAACAGATAAGCTTTCCATCGAGCTCTTAGTCGAAGAAGTCGGTCGAAGGATGCAAGAGTTATTAGCACAAACTAAACGGTGGTCAACACGATTCCGTCCTACTGCCGATTGTTTTCTCAAAAAACTTTTCTATAATTCTAGTATTTAATGGTAAAAAACTAAACGAATTTTTTGTCCATATAAAAAACTATTAATTCTGAATAAAATGCCGCCCATTTATGCAATTAAAAAAATTTTAATGTCTCTTATTAGATATGGCATTTTAGTTTTGATCAACAAAATTTTATTTCTTACGACTTTTCGTAAAATATGTTAATGCCATCTGAAAGAGGAACAGATGAGCTTTGCATCGAGCTCTTAGTCGAAGAAGTCGGTCGAAGGATGCAAGAGTAATTAGAAAAAAACTAATCGGTGGTCAACACGATTCCGTCCTACTGCCGATTCTTTTCGCAAAGTACTTTTCTTTAATTCTAGTATTTAATGGGAAAAAATTAAACGAATTTTTTGTCCATGTAAAAAACTATTAATTCTGAATAAAATGCCGCCCATTTATGCAATTAAAAAAATTTTAATGTCTCTTATTAGATATGGCATTTTAGTTTTGATCAACAAAATTTTATTTCTTACGACTTTTCATAAAATATGTTAATGCCATCTGAAAGAGGAACAGACAAACTTTCCATCGAGCTTTTAGTTGAAGAAGTCGGTCGAAGCATGCATGAATCATTAGCAAAAAACTAATCGGTGGTCAACACGATTCCGTCCTACTGCCAATTCTTTTCGCAAAGTACTTTTCTATAATTCTAGTATTTAATGGGAAAAAATTAAACGAATTTTTTGTCCATGTAAAAAACTATTAATTCTGAATAAAATGACGCCCATTTATGCAATTAAAAAAATTTTAATGTCTCTTATTAGATATGGCATTTTAGTTTTGATCAACAAAATTTTATTTCTTACGACTTTTCGTAAAATATGTTAATGCCATCTGAAAGAGGAACAGACAAACTTTCCATCGAGCTCTTAGTCGAAGAAGTCGGTCGAAGGATGCAAGAGTAATTAGAAAAAAACTAATCGTTGGCCAACACGATTCCGTCGTACTGGCGATTCTTTTCGCAAAGTACTTTTCTATAATTCTAGTATTTAATGGGAAAAATTTAAACGAATTTTTTGTCCATGTAAAAAACTATTAATTCTGAATAAAATGCCGCCCATTTATGCAATTAAAAAAATTTATGTGTCTCTATTAGATAAGGCATATTTTCGTCTTAAATGGTACTTCTTTTTCACTGATTTCAAGGATATTTTAGTTTTGATCAAAAATATTTTATTTTTGTGACTTTTCGTAAAATGTGTTAATGCTATTTGAAAGAGGAACAGAAAAGCTTTCCATCGAGCTCTTAGTCGGAGAAGTCGGTCGAAGGATGGAAGAGTTATTAGCAAAAAACTAATCGGTGGTCAACACGATTCCGTCCTACTGCCGATTCTTTTCGCAAAGTACTTTTCTATAATTCTAGTATTTAATGGTAAAAAATTAAACGAATTTTTTGTCCAAGTAAAAAACTATTAATTCTGAATAAAATGCCGCCCAATTATGCAATTAAAAAATTGTAGATGTCTCTATTAGATAAGGCATATTTTTGTCTTATAAGGTACATCTTTTTCAATGATTTTGAGGATATTTTAGTTTTGATCAAAAAACTTTTATTTCTTACGACTTTTCGTAAGATATGTTAATGCCACCTGAAAGAGGAACAGATAAGCTTTCCATCGAGCTGTTAGTCGAAGAAGTCGGTCGAAGGATGCAAGAGTTATTAGCACAAACTAATCGGTGGTCAACACGATTCCGTCCTACTGCCGATTCTTTTCGCAAAGTACTTTTCTATAATTCTAGTATTTAATGGGAAAAAATTAAACGAATTTTTTGTCCATGTAAAAAACTATTAATTCTGAATAAAATGCCGCCCACTTATGCAATTAAAAAAATTTTAATGTCTCTTATTAGAAAAGGCATACTTTCGTCTGATAAGGTACTTCTTCTTCAATGATTTCGAGGATATTTTAGTTTTGATCAAAAAACTTTTATTTCTTACGACTTTTCGTAAAATATGTTAATGCCGTCTGAAAGAGGAACAGATAAGCTTTTCATCGAGATCTTAGTCGAAGAAGTCTGTCGAAGGATACAAGAGTTATAAGCAAAAAACTAATCGGTGGTCAACACGATTCCGTCCTATTGCCGATTGTTTTCTCAAAAAACTTTTCTATAATTCTAGTATTTTATGGGAAAAAATTAAACGAATTTTTTTTCCATGTACAAAAGTATTAATTCTGAATAAAATGCCGCCCATTTATGCAACTAAAAAAATTTAAATGTGTCTTATTAGATAAGCCATATTTTCGTCTGATAAGGTACTTCTTCTTCAATGATTTCGTGGATATTTTAGTTTTGATCAAAAAAATTTTATTTCTTACGACTTTTCGTAAAATATGTTAATGCCTTCTGAAAGAGGAACAGATAAGCTTTCCATCGAGCTCTTAGTCGAAGAAGTCGGTCGAAGGATGCAAGAGTTATTAGCACAAACTAAACGGTGGTCAACACGATTCCGTCCTACTGCCGATTGTTTTCTCAAAAAACTTTTCTATAATTCTAGTATTTAATGGTAAAAAACTAAACGAATTTTTTGTCCATATAAAAAACTATTAATTCTGAATAAAATGCCGCCCATTTATGCAATTAAAAAAATTTTAATGTCTCTTATTAGATATGGCATTTTAGTTTTGATCAACAAAATTTTATTTCTTACGACTTTTCGTAAAATATGTTAATGCCATCTGAAAGAGGAACAGATGAGCTTTGCATCGAGCTCTTAGTCGAAGAAGTCGGTCGAAGGATGCAAGAGTAATTAGAAAAAAACTAATCGGTGGTCAACACGATTCCGTCCTACTGCCGATTCTTTTCGCAAAGTACTTTTCTTTAATTCTAGTATTTAATGGGAAAAAATTAAACGAATTTTTTGTCCATGTAAAAAACTATTAATTCTGAATAAAATGCCGCCCATTTATGCAATTAAAAAAATTTTAATGTCTCTTATTAGATATGGCATTTTAGTTTTGATCAACAAAATTTTATTTCTTACGACTTTTCATAAAATATGTTAATGCCATCTGAAAGAGGAACAGACAAACTTTCCATCGAGCTTTTAGTTGAAGAAGTCGGTCGAAGCATGCATGAATCATTAGCAAAAAACTAATCGGTGGTCAACACGATTCCGTCCTACTGCCAATTCTTTTCGCAAAGTACTTTTCTATAATTCTAGTATTTAATGGGAAAAAATTAAACGAAT
Organism: Phortica okadai; assembly: GCA_034638295.1. Lineage (NCBI taxonomy): Eukaryota > Metazoa > Arthropoda > Insecta > Diptera > Drosophilidae > Phortica > Phortica okadai. Next base: position 27,771,790 of record CM067851.1, read on the forward strand.
TTTTTGTCCATGTAAAAAACTATTAATTCTGAATAAAATGACGCCCATTTATGCAATTAAAAAAATTTTAATGTCTCTTATTAGATATGGCATTTTAGTTTTGATCAACAAAATTTTATTTCTTACGACTTTTCGTAAAATATGTTAATGCCATCTGAAAGAGGAACAGACAAACTTTCCATCGAGCTCTTAGTCGAAGAAGTCGGTCGAAGGATGCAAGAGTAATTAGAAAAAAACTAATCGTTGGCCAACACGATTCCGTCGTACTGGCGATTCTTTTCGCAAAGTACTTTTCTATAATTCTAGTATTTAATGGGAAAAATTTAAACGAATTTTTTGTCCATGTAAAAAACTATTAATTCTGAATAAAATGCCGCCCATTTATGCAATTAAAAAAATTTATATGTCTCTATTAGATAAGGCATATTTTCGTCTTAAAAGGTACTTCTTTTTCACTGATTTCAAGGATATTTTAGTTTTGATCAAAAATATTTTATTTTTGTGACTTTTCGTAAAATGTGTTAATGCTATTTGAAAGAGGAACAGAAAAGCTTTCCATCGAGCTCTTAGTCGGAGAAGTCGGTCGAAGGATGGAAGAGTTATTAGCAAAAAACTAATCGGTGGTCAACACGATTCCGTCCTACTGCCGATTCTTTTCGCAAAGTACTTTTCTATAATTCTAGTATTTAATGGTAAAAAATTAAACGAATTTTTTGTCCATGTAAAAAACTATTAATTCTGAATAAAATGCCGCCCAATTATGCAATTAAAAAAATGTAGATGTCTCTATTAGATAAGGCATATTTTTGTCTTATAAGGTACATCTTTTTCAATGATTTTGAGGATATTTTAGTTTTGATCAAAAAACTTTTATTTCTTACGACTTTTCGTAAGATATGTTAATGCCACCTGAAAGAGGAACAGATAAGCTTTCCATCGAGCTCTTAGTCGAAGAAGTCGGTCGAAGGATGCAAGAGTTATTAGCACAAACTAATCGGTGGTCAACACGATTCCGTCCTACTGCCGATTCTTTTCGCAAAGTACTTTTCTATAATTCTAGTATTTAATGGGAAAAAATTAAACGAATTTTTTGTCCATGTAAAAAACTATTAATTCTGAATAAAATGCCGCCCATTTATGCAATTAAAAAAATTTTAATGTCTCTTATTAGATATGACATTTTAGTTTTGATCAAAAAACTTTTATTTCTTACGACTTTTCATAAAATATGTTAATGCCATCTGAAAGAGGAACAGACAAACTTTCCATCGAGCTTTTAGTTGAAGAAGTCGGTCGAAGCATGCATGAATCATTAGCAAAAAACTAATCGGTGGTCAACACGATTCCGTCCTACTGCCAATTCTTTTCGCAAAGTACTTTTCTATAATTCTAGTATTTAATGGGAAAAAATTAAACGAATTTTTTGTCCATGTAAAAAACTATTAATTCTGAATAAAATGCCGCCCATTTATGCAATTAAAAAAATGAAAATGTCTCTTATTAGAAAAGGCATACTTTCGTCTTATAAGGTACTTCTTCTTCAATGATTTCGAGGATATTTTAGTTTTGATCAAAAAACTTTTATTTCTTACGACTTTTCGTAAAATATGTTAATGCCATCTGAAAGAGGAACAGATAAGCTTTTCATCGAGCTCTTAGTCGAAGAAGTCTGTCGAAGGATACAAGAGTTATAAGCAAAAAACTAATCGGTGGTCAACACGATTCCGTCCTATTGCCGATTGTTTTCTCAAAGAACTTTTCTATAATTCTAGTATTTTATGGGAAAAAATTAAACGAATTTTTTGTCCATGTACAAAAGTATTAATTCTGAATAAAATGCCGCCCATTTATGCAACTAAAAAAATTTAAATGTCTCTTATTAGATAAGCCATATTTTCGTCTCATAAGGTACTTCTTCTTCAATGATTTCGTGGATATTTTAGTTTTGATCAAAAAAAATTTATTTCTTACGACTTTTCGTAAAATATGTTAATGCCATCTGAAAGAGGAACAGATAAGCTTTTTATCGAGCTCTTAGTCGAAGAAGTCGGTCGAAGTATGCAAGAGTAATTAGCAAAAAACTGATCGGTGGTCAACACGATTCCGTCCTACTGCCGATTCTTTTCGAAAAGTACTTTTCTATAATTCTAGTATTTAATGGTAAAAAATTAAACGAATTTTTTGTCCATGTAAAAAACTATTAATTCTGAATAAAATGCCACCCATTTATGCAATTAAAAAAATTTAAATGTCTCTTATTAGATAAGCCATATTTTCGTCTGATAAGGTACATCTTTTTCAATGATTTTGAGGATATTTTAGTTTTGATCAAAAAACTTTTATTTCTTACGACTTTTCGTAAAATATGTTAATGCCTTCTGAAAGAGGAACAGATAAGCTTTCCATCGAGCTCTTAGTCGAAGAAGTCGGTCGAAGCATGCAAGAGTTATTAGAAAAAAAATAATCGTTGGCCAACACGATTCCGTCGTACTGCCGATTCTTTTCGCAAGGTACTTTTCTATAATTCTAGTATTTAATGGGAAAAAAATTAAACGAATTTTTTGTCCATGTAAAAAACTATTAATTCTGAATAAAATGCCACCCATTTATGCAATTAAAAAAATTTAAATGTCTCTTATTAGATAAGCCATATTTTCGTCTGATAAGGTACATCTTTTTCAATGATTTTGAGGATATTTTAGTTTTGATCAAAAAACTTTTATTTCTTACGACTTTTCGTAAAATATGTTAATGCCTTCTGAAAGAGGAACAGATAAGCTTTCCATCGAGCTCTTAGTCGAAGAAGTCGGTCGAAGGATGCAAGAGTTATTAGCACAAACTAAACGGTGGTCAACACGATTCCGTCCTACTGCGGATTATTTTCGCAAAGTTCTTTTCTATAATTCTAGTATTTAATAAGAAAAAATTAAACGAATTTTTTGTCCATGTAAAAAACTATTAATTCTGAATAAAATGCCGCCCATTTATGCAAATAAAAAAATTTTAATGTCTCTTATTAGATATGGCATTTTAGTTTTGATCAAAAAACTTTTATTTCTTACGATTTTTCGTAAAATATGTTAATGCCTTCTGAAAGAGAAACAGATAAGCTTTCCATCGAGCTCTTAGTTGAAGAAGTCGGTCGAAGGATGCATGAATTATTAGCAAAAAACTAATCGGTGGTCAACACGATTCCGTCCTACTGCCGATTCTTTTCGCAAAGTACTTTTCTATAATTCTAGTATTTAATAAGAAAAAATTAAACGAATTTTTTGTCCATGTAAAAAACTATTAATTCTGAATAAAATGCCGCCCATTTATGCAATTAAAAAAATTTTAATGTTTCTTATTAGATATGGCATTTTAGTTTTGATCAACAAAATTTTATTTCTTACGACTTTTCGTAAAATATGTTAATGCCATCTGAAAGAGGAACAGATGAGCTTTGCATCGAGCTCTTATTCGACGAAGTCGGTCGAAGAATGCAAGAGTAATTAGAAAAAAAATAATCGTTGGCCAACACGATTCCGTCGTACTGCCGATTCTTTTCGCAAGGTACTTTTCTATAATTCTAGTATTTAATGGGAAAAAAATTAAACGAATTTTTTGTCCATGTAAAAAACTATTAATTCTGAATAAAATGCCACCCATTTATGCAATTAAAAAAATTTAAATGTCTCTTATTAGATAAGCCATATTTTCGTCTGATAAGGTACATCTTTTTCAATGATTTTGAGGATATTTTAGTTTTGATCAAAAAACTTTTATTTCTTACGACTTTTCGTAAAATATGTTAATGCCTTCTGAAAGAGGAACAGATAAGCTTTCCATCGAGCTCTTAGTCGAAGAAGTCGGTCGAAGGATGCAAGAGTTATTAGCACAAACTAAACGGTGGTCAACACGATTCCGTCCTACTGCGGATTATTTTCGCAAAGTTCTTTTCTATAATTCTAGTATTTAATAAGAAAAAATTAAACGAATTTTTTGTCCATGTAAAAAACTATTAATTCTGAATAAAATGCCGCCCATTTATGCAAATAAAAAAATTTTAATGTCTCTTATTAGATATGGCATTTTAGTTTTGATCAAAAAACTTTTATTTCTTACGACTTTTCGTAAAATATGTTAATGCCTTCTGAAAGAGAAACAGATAAGCTTCCCATCGAGCTCTTAGTTGAAGAAGTCGGTCGAATGATGCATGAATTATTAGCAAAAAACTAATCGGTGGTCAACACGATTCCGTCCTACTGCCGATTCTTTTCGCAAAGTACTTTTCTATAATTCTAGTATTTGATAGGAAAAAATTAAACGAATTTTTTGTCCATGTAAAAAACTATTAATTCTAAATAAAATGCCGCCCATTTATGCAACTAAAAAAATTTAAATGTCTCTTATTAGATAAGCCATAATTTCGTCTGATAAGGTACTTCTTCAATGATTTCGTGGATATTTTAGTTTTGATCAAAAAAATTTTATTTTTTACGACTTTTCGTAAAATATGTTAATGCCATCTGAAAGAGGAACAGATAAGCTTTCCATCGAGCTCTTAGTCGAAGAAGTCGGTCGAAGTATGCAAGAGTAATTAGCAAAAACATAATCGGTGGTCAACACGATTCCGTCCTACTGCCGATTCTTTTCGCAAAGTACTTTTCTTTAATTCTAGTATTTAATGGGAAAAAATTAAACGAATTTTTTGTCCATGTAAAAAACTATTAATTCTGAATAAAATGCCGCCCATTTATGAAATTAAAAAAATTTTAATGTCTCTTATTAGATATGGCATTTTAGTTTTGATCAAAAAACTTTTATTTCTTACGACTTTTCGTAAAATATGTTAATGCCTTCTGAAAGAGAAACAGATAAGCTTTCCATCGAGCTCTTAGTCGAAGAAGTCGGTCGAAGGATGCATGAGTTATTAGCACAAATTAATCGGTGGTCAACACGATTCCGTCCTACTGCCGATTCTTTTCGCAAAGTACTTTTCTATAATTCTAGTATTTAATGGGAAAAAATTAAACGAATTTTTTGTCCATGTAAAAAACTATTAATTCTGAATAAAATGCCGCCCATTTATGCAATTAAAAAAATTTTAATGTCTCTTATTAGATATGGCATTTTAGTTTTGATCTAAAAACTTTTATTTCTTACGACTTTTCATAAAATATGTTAATGCCATCTGAAAGAGGAACAGACAAACTTTCCATCGAGCTCTTAGTTGAAGAAGTCGGTCGAAGGATGCAAGAGTAATTAGAAAAAAACTAATCGTTGGCCAACACGATTCCGTCGTACTTTCGATTCTTTTCGCAAAGTACTTTTCTATAATTCTAGTATTTAATGGGAAAAATTTAAACGAATTTTTTGTCCATGTAAAAAACTATTAATTCTGAATAAAATGCCGCCCATTTATGCAATTAAAAAAATTTATGTCTCTATTAGATAAGGCATATTTTCGTCTGATAAGGTACTTCTTCTTCAATGATTTCGAGGATATTTTAGTTTTGATCAAAAAAATTTTATTTCTTACGACTTTTCGTAAAATATGTTAATGCCATCTGAAAGAGGAACAGATAAGCTTTCCATCGAGCTCTTAGTCGAAAAAGTCAGTCGAAGGATGCAAGAGTAATTAGCAAAAAACTAATCGGTGGTCAACACGATTCCGTCCTACTGCCGATTCTTTTCGCAAAGTACTTTTCTATAATTCTAGCATTTAATGGGAAAAAATTAAACGAATTTTTTTTCCATGTAAAAAACTATTAATTCTGAATAAAATGCCGCCCATTTGTGCAATTAAAAAAATTTTAATGTCTCTTATTAGATAAGGCATATTTTCGTCTGATAAGGTACTTCTTCTTCAATGATTTCGAGGATATTTTAGTTTTGATCAAAAAAATTTTATTTCTTACGACTTTTCGTAAAATATGTTAATGCCATCTGAAAGGGGAACAGATAAGCTTTCCATCGAGCTCTTAGTCGAAGAAGTCGGTCGAAGGATGCAAGAGTAATTAGCAAAAAACTAATCGTTGGTCAACACGATTCCGTCGTACTGCCGATTCTTTTCGCAAAGTACTTTTCTATAATTCTAGTTTTTGATGGGAAAAAATTAAACGAATTTTTTGTCCATGTAAAAAACTATTAATTCTGAATAAAATTAATTCTGAATTCTATAATTCTAGTATTTTATGGGAAAAAATTAAACGAATTTTTTGTCCATGTACAAAAGTATTAATTCTGAATAAAATGCCGCCCATTTGTGCAATTAAAAAAATTTTAATGTCTCTTATTAGATAAGGCATATTTTCGTCTGATAAGGTACTTCTTCTTCAATGATTTCGAGGATATTTTAGTTTTGATCAAAAAAATTTTATTTCTTACGACTTTTCGTAAAATATGTTAATGCCATCTGAAAGGGGAACAGATAAGCTTTCCATCGAGCTCTTAGTCGAAGAAGTCGGTCGAAGTATGCAAGAGTAATTAGCAAAAAACTAATCGGTGGTCAACACGATTCCGTCCTACTGCCGATTCTTTTCGCAAAGTACTTTTCTATAATTCTAGTATTTAATGGGAAAAAATTAAACGAATTTTTTGTCCATGTAAAAAACTATTAATTCTGAATAAAATGCCGCCCATTTATGCAATTAAAAAAAATCTTAATGTCTCTTATTAGATATGGCATTTTAGTTTTTATCAACAAAATTTTATTTCTTACGACCTTTCGTAAAATATGTTAATGCCATCTGAAAGAGGAACAGATGAGCGTTGCATCGAGCTCTTAGTCGAAGAAGTCGGTCGAAGGATGCAAGAGTAATTAGAAAAAAACTAATCGTTGGCCAACACGATTCCGTCGTACTGCCGATTCTTTTCGCAAAGTACTTTTCTATAATTCCAGTATTTAATGGGAAAAAATTAAACGAATTTTTTGTCCATGTAAAAAACTATTAATAATGAATAAAATGCCGCCCGTTTATGCAATTAAAAAAAATTTAAATGTCTCTTATTAGATAAGCCATATTTTCGTCTGATAAGGTACATCTTTTTCAATGATTTTGAGGATATTTTAGTTTGGATCAAAAAACTTTTATTTCTTACGACTTTTCGTAAAATATGTTAATGCCTTCTGAAAGAGGAACAGATAAGCTTTCCATCGAGCTCTTAGTCGAAGAAGTCGGTCGAAGGATGCAAGAGTTATTAGCACAAACTAAACGGTGGTCAACACGATTCCGTCCTACTGCGGATTATTTTCGCAAAGGTACTTCTTTTTCAATCATTTCGAGGATATTTTAATTTTGAATAAAAAAATTTATTTTTTACGACTTTTCATAAAATATGTTACTGCCTTCTGAAAGAGGAACAGACAAGCTTTCCATCGAGCTCTTAGTTGAAGAAGTTGGTCGAAGCATGCATGAATTATTAGCAAAAAACTAATCGGTGGTCAACACGATTTTGTCCTACTACCGATTCTTTTCGCAAAGTACTTTTCAAAAATTCTAGTTTTTGATGGGAAAAAATTGATCGAATTTTTTGTCCATGTAAGAAACTATTAATTCTGAATAAAATGCCGCCCATTTATGCAATTAAAAAAATGTAAATGTCTCTTATTAGATAAGGCATATTCTTGTTTTATAAGGTACATCTTTTTCAATGATTTTGAGGATATTTTAGTTTTGATCAAAAACATTTTATTTCTTACGACTTTTCGTAAAATATGTTAATGCCATCTGAAAAAGGAACAGATAAGCTCTTAGTCGAAGAAGTCGGTCGAAGGATGCAAGAGTATGTAACGATTAACGGTTGAATTGGCTGAGCCAAAAATGGGAGCGGTTTAGGGGTGAGTCAAGAGCACGGGCACGCAACTTGCTTTCCAGCTCTGGCTCGTCGGCTAAGTCGTGGGTTGCAGGGGAAAACAGTGAAGACTCAATGCTCTGGGAGGTTACACGTTAACTATTTTATTTTGCGTGCTAAGGGGGGGGATGGAGTGTGGAGAAGGATGAAGCTGGGTTGTATTCTAAGAGAGGTTCACGAAATCAGGCATACGAAAAAATTTATTTATAGTCGGACGTAGATCGTGTTACGCCAACATAAGCCCACCCTGCCATGATCACGTTGTCCTAAATAAAACTGCATTCTTACGCGATCCCTTATGGTAACGCTTACGCTTACAACGTCACCGCATAGTACCGCATTGAATCAGGAAATTATAGAAAAATTACTGCATCAGAGTAAAATTCATTTCAATGCTATATTTAAAATAATTCATAATAATATTACAATAAGGATTAAACTTAAAACACTAGCATGACTCCAATATGTGTACAAAAGAGAAAATATATATAATAAAACAACTTAGACATATAAAAATATAATATAGAAATAATGAAAAAAAAAATAAATGTTTAAATAGAAATATATTATTAAGTATTTAAAGATTATATCAAAGCATGAATATTGAAGCTAACTTTAGATTATAAGCGCATGAGTAACTTCAAAACTGGCGTTATGGAGAACTTGCAAATATTAGTATTAAAATGTGCATATGACCGCTCCAGTTAAAGAAGGGTGCACAAACAGATGTTCGATGTGCGAAAAGGACCATAAAACGCCAAAGCAAAAGCGATAATCGCAAGGTCGTTGACCTGTCTTTTCTAGTTAATATATTTTGTTTTTGTGGAGAGCATGTGCAAAGTTAATTGCGAATAGAAGGAAAGTGCATTTGAAGTCGGTTGGAGAGTGGCGAAGAGCAGAACAATTAGGGAGCATCAATTTATCACGCGTGTCTACGGCAAACGCCAAAAAAAATCAAACGGTAATGCTCACTTAAATGTTATACCGATGAGAGGCATCAACTTTAGTTTTTTTTCTTATTTTTATTGCTATCACGGCTGATGCTCTCTTAAATATGATCGCACGCTAGAGATGCTCTTCGCGAAGCAGGTGCATAGCCACACTGGGCTGTTTGGGACACTCTCATCGAAGTAGAGGCACTCTTATACGCGAAGGGAAATTTCGAAATTTTTTTTTTCTTTTTTTACAATATTTCGTTTGGTTAAGTGCATATGTTTTAGTTAAGTTTGATGCTGATTCTTTTCAATTTTTTTTTTTTTTTTTATTTCAGAACATATATTTTCAAAAAAAAAACACAATTTGTATAAACTCACCCAAAACATCCACGTTGAAAGATCTTTCGCCGCAGGTGGTATATTTAGTGGTTCTCCCTAACCCCACTTTTGATCACCGCACTTTTACATAATTTCGCATTAAATTCAAGGAAAAAACTATATCACTATATCTGCCGCAAAAAAAAAAAAAAATAATTAATTCACTAAATTTATTAATTTCGACCGCATAATTTGCGATTTAAGTTTTCCCGACATAGGCAGACTCCGTTTTCGAGCTGCTGTGCTTTCGACACTGATGTTTGTCGACTGATGCTTTTATGCGAGAATTCGCCTCGACTCTCCTGCAAAGCTTAGGTTCGTCATCCGCGTTCAGGACTGGATGGGCCAACTAGATTGGGGTCTTCAGCTTCCAACAAGGCCGAACAATTCGCTCTGTTCTACTTCTTTTAGTGTTGTCGTTTGAGCGCACTTTTTCTTCGCAGTTTCATACCGATCGAGATATTTGCGTGTTTTTTTTCCTTTTATTCAGATGAATAAGTGCCAATTAAAATAAAGATTTTTTCCTTTTTTTTTTTTGTCGCTTGTTTGTTTCAAAAAAAAAAAAGATAAAACCAAACAAAAACCAGTAAGGGAACTATTTTCAGCTTTGCTGAAACTTATATACTCTTGCAAGCATTTGGAAAATCCGTTTTATAGTTTTTCCAATAAGAATCTTATAAGTTTATAAAGATAAAGGGGCGTAACCCCGCCCATTTTAAAATTTTTTTTAAGAATACAATGCAAACATTCCACACTTTATTTTACCATTTTCTGTCTCGTCTGCTTATAGATAAATCACATTTTTAAGTTTTTCTATATGGGCGGTGCCACGCCCTTATGTCCGATTCTTATGAAACTTTGTAATATGGTCAAGGATTCTTAAAAACGTGTAACTGCAAAGTTTCATCTGTTTATAGTTGAGAACAAAAAAGTTTTTCTAACAAAAACCGAATTTTTGGCCGATTGTTCCTATGGGAGCTATATGCTATATTTATCCGATCTTCACCAATTTTACAATGTGCCTTGATTTACATCCAAGATGTTTTTGTGCAAAAAATCGAGGCGATAGCTTAAAAATCAAAGAGTTTATTGAGCAAAAACCTCATTTTTAACCGATCGTTCCTATGGCAGCTATATGCTATAGTATTCAGATCAAGCTGGTTTCTACATATAAACTGCCTGCAAGGAAAAGAAAATTTTCTGCGTTTAAATTTTATTGCTAACTTGAAAATTGCGGGAGGAGTTCGCATTGAAACAGACAGACAGACGGACAGACAGACAGACGGACAGACGGACATGGCTATATGAACTCGTCTCGTCGTGCTGATCAAGAATATATATACTTTATATAGTCGGAGATGTCTCCTTCTCTGCGTTGCAAACTTCACGACAAAGTTAATATACTCTTGCAAGAGTATAAAAATTTTAATGTCTCTTATTAGATATGGCATTTTAGTTTTGATCAACAAAATTTTATTTCTTACGACTTCTCGTAAAATATGTTAATGCCATCTGAAAGAGGAACAGATAAGCTTTCCATCGAGCTCTTAGTCGAAGAAGTCGGTCGAAGTATGCAAGAGTAATTAGCAAAAAAACTAATCGGTGGTCAACACGATTCCGTCCTACTGCCGATTCTTTTCGCAAAGTACTTTTCTATAATTCTAGTATTTAATGGTAAAAAATTAAACGAATTTTTTGTCCATATAAAAAACTATTAATTCTGAATAAAATGCCGCCCATTTATGCAATTAAAACCAGTAAGGGAGCTATTTTCAGCTTTGCTGAAACTTATATACTCTTGCAAGCATTTGGAAAATCCGTTTTATAGTTTTTCCAATAAGAATCTTATAAGTTTATAAAGATAAAGGGGCGTAACCCCGCCCATTTTAAAATTTTTTTTAAGAATACAATGCAAACATTCCACACTTTATTTTACCATTTTCTGTCTCGTCTGCTTATAGATAAATCACATTTTTAAGTTTTTCTCTATATGGGCGGTGCCACGCCCTTATGTCCGATTCTTATGAAACTTTGTAATATGGTCAAGGATTCTTAAAAACGTGTAACTGCAAAGTTTCATCTGTTTATAGTTGAGAACAAAAAAGTTTTTCTAACAAAAACCGAATTTTTGGCCGATTGTTCCTATGGGAGCTATATGCTATATTTATCCGATCTTCACCAATTTTACAATGTGCCTTGATTTACATCCAAGATGTTTTTGTGCAAAAAATCGAGGCGATAGCTTAAAAATCAAAGAGTTTATTGAGCAAAAACCTCATTTTTAACCGATCGTTCCTATGGCAGCTATATGCTATAGTATTCCGATCAAGCTGGTTTCTACATATAAACTGCCTGCAAGGAAAAGAAAATTTTCTGCGTTTAAATTTTATTGCTAACTTGAAAATTGCGGGAGGAGTTCGCATTGAAACAGACAGACAGGCGGACAGACAGACAGACGGACAGACGGACATGGCTATATGAACTCGTCTCGTCGTGCTGATCAAGAATATATATACTTTATATAGTCGGAGATGTCTCCTTCTCTGCGTTGCAAACTTCACGACAAAGTTAATATACTCTTGCAAGAGTATAAAAAAGGAAAATGCAACATACATATATGTCAGCTATTTAATTGCATATTTTGTTTAATTTGCAAGAGTGAATAGCATACGATTTAATTTGGCATTTTTATTTGAAACACAAATTTTCAATTGGTATGAAACTGATATGAGGCACTAAACGCCTAATCTGTGGATTAGACCGAACAAAGAAAAAAACCCAAAATTCTAAATTGTTGAAAACTGAACCTGTTGAGCTAGACTTTTATATATTTACCCGCTTAGTTTGGAGAAGGCGTTCACAAATTTTCCAAAGCAATTCTGACTGCTTCGTGTCACAATACCGCTTGTAAAGACTTAACTTGTGCCAAGCAAAACTATTTCTTTATTTTATTTTTTTGAGCACGTCTATATACTGCGATGACCAGATCAGAAAAGAACCTCATCATCGAAGTATCTTCGCAAGTAACTTCGTTTTTTTCCTCACTATCCTCTTCTTCACTGTCTATAACGTTTGTCACTTAAACGTCGTGCAAACAAGGAATGACCAAAATGACCACTTTTAGGACAGCTTAACCGTTTCGGACAAAAGGGTACAATAATTCGCTGGGAAATTAACGATTTGTCGTTGCAAATTCAAATCGTTTTTTTTTTTTTTAAATAAAAAAAACAAATAACAATTCAAACCAAGCGTATAGGTTCATCCCAATGTCAATTCAGCAGATTTCAAAAATTCACAAACCACAATCAACAAAGCAAAACTTATATGCGACAAGCTCACACTATAAGTAATTAGCAAAAAACTAATCGTTGGTCAACACGATTCCGTCGTACTGCCGATTCTTTTCGCAAAGTACTTTTCTATAATTCTAGTATTTAATGGGAAAAAATTAAACGAATTTTTTGTCCATGTAAAAAACTATTAACTCTGAATAAAATGCCGCCCATTTATGCAATTAAAACCAGTAAGGGCGGTATAGTCGAGTATACTCGACAATATAATACCCTGCACACATGGTAGGCGTTGCCACACCCTCAATCTACAAAAACATATTGATCTGACGTCGCCTATTCAAATAGTGTTCAAAATATCAAGAAATTCGGTAAAAAAATGTGGATTTTACGAAAAATTTAAGTTTGCGGGCCTCTGAGGGGTAACCATTTCAGAGAGGGGAAATTTGTGGTATGCAGTTTTTAAGATGTATTATCACTGAGCTTGTATACAAAATTTCAGGTTCATACCTTTGTTAGTTTTGGAGATACAGCAAATTTAAGAAAAGAACCGGGGGAGGGGAAATGATGAGGAGGGGGAAAAATTGTGGTATGCAGTTTTGTAGAGCTACTTATACTGAGACTATATACCGACTTTCATTTTTCTATCTCTTTGAATGTTCGATTTATAGCATTTTAAAAAAGTGGGTGGTGCTGGATGGCCGGGAAGGAGTGGGCGTGGCACAAAACCGTTCAAACTTGATCTGCTGCCGAGCATCACGAGTCTACCCACCAAATTTCAAGTCTCTAGCTATTATAGTTTCTGAGAACCATTGGTGAATACGGACGGACAGACAGACAGACAGACGGACGGACAGACGGACGGACAGACGGACGGACATGGCTTAATCAATTTCTCTTGTCGTCCTGATTAAGAATATATATACTTTATAGGGTCCCCCTGCCCTGCTTCTGTGCGTTACATACATTTCGCTCAAACAAACACAATATACCCCGATACACAGTATGTGTACAGGGTATAAAAATGTAAATGTCTCTTATTAGATAAGGCATATTTTCGTCTGATAAGGTACATCTTCTTCAATGATTTCGAGGATATTTTAGTTTTGATCAAAAAACTTTTATTTCTTACGACTTTTCGTAAAATATGTTAATGCCATCTGAAAGAGGATCTGATAAGCTTTTCATCGAGCTCTTAGTCGAAGAAGTCGGTCGAAGGACACAAGAGTTATAAGCAAAAAACTAATCGGTGGTCAACACGATTCCGTACTACTGCCGATTGTTTTCTCAAAGTACTTTTCTATAATTCTAGTATTTGATGGGAAAAAATTAAAAGAATTTTTTGTCCATGTAAAAAACTATTAATTCTGAATAAAATGCCGCCCATTTATGCAACTAAAAAAATTTAAATGTCTCTAATTAGATAAGGCATATTTTCGTCTGATAAGGTACTTCTTCTTCAATGATTTCGAGTATATTTTAGTTTTGATCCAAAAAATTTGATTTCTTACGACTTTTCGTAAAATATGTTAATGCCATCTGAAAGAGAAACAGATAAGCTTTCCATCGAGCTCTTAGTCGAAGAAGTCGGTCGAAAGATGCAAGAGTAATTATCAAAAAACTAATTGGTGATCAACACGATTCGTCCTACTGCCGATTCTTTTCGCAAAGTACTTTTCTATAATTCTAGTATTTAATGGTCGAAGGATGCAAGAGTAATTAGCAAAAAACTGATCGGTGGTCAACACGATTCCGTCCTACTGCCGATTCTTTTCGCAAAGTACTTTTCTATAATCCTAGCATTTAATGGAAAAAAATTTAACGAATTATTTGTCCATGAAAAAAACTATTAATTCTGAATAAAATGCCTCCCATTTATGCAATTAAAACCAGTAAGGGCGGTATAGTCGAGTATACTCGACAATATAATACCCTGCGCACATGGTAGGCGTTGCCACACCCTCAATCTACAAAAACATATTGATCTGACGTCGCCTATTCAAATAGTGTTCAAAATATCAAGAAATTCGGTAAAAAAATGTGGATTTTACGAAAAATTTAAGTTTGTGGGCCTCTGAGGGGTAACCATTTCAGAGAGGGGAAATTTGTGGTATGCAGTTTTTAAGATGTATTATCACTGAGCTTGTATACAAAATTTCAGGTTCATACCTTTGTTAGTTTTGGAGATACAGCAAATTTAGGAAAAGAACCTGGGGAGGGGAAATGAAGAAAAAGGGGAAAAATTGTGGTATGCAGTTTTGTAGAGCTACTTATACTGAGACTACATACCGACTTTCATTTTTCTATCTCTTTGAATGTTCGATTTATAGCATTTTAAAAAAGTGGGTGGTGCTGGATGGGCGGGAAAGAGTGGAAGGGAAGGAGGAGGAACTATTAATTCTGAATAAAATGCCGCTCATTTATGCAACTAAAAAAATTTAAATGTCTCTAATTAGATAAGGCATATTTTCGTCTGATAAGGTACTTCTTCTTCAATGATTTCGAGTATATTTTAGTTTTGATCAAAAAAATTTTATTTCTTCCGACTTTTCGTAAAATATGTTAATGCCATCTGAAAGAGAAACAGATAAGCTTTCCATCGAGCTCTTAGTCGAAGAAGTCGGTCGGAAGATGCAAGAGTAATTAGCAAAAAACTAATTGGTGGTCAACACGATTCCGTCCTACTGCCGATTATTTTCGCAAAGTATTTTTCTATAATTCTAGTATTTAATGGTCGAAGGATGCAAGAGTAATAAGCAAAAAACTAATCGGTGGTCAACACGATTCCGTACTACTGCCGATTCTTTTCGCAAAGTAATTTCTACAATTCTAGCATTTAATGGGAAAAAATTAAACGAATTATTTGTCCATGTAAAAAACTATTAATTCTGAATAAAATGCCGCCCATTTGAGCAATTAAAAAAATTTTAATGTCTCTTATTAGATAAGGCATATAATCGTCTGATAAGGTACTTCTTCTTCAATGATTTCGAGGATATTTTAGTTTTGATCAAAAAAATTTTATTTCTTATGACTTTTCGTAAAATATATTAATGCCATCTGAAAGAGGAACAGATAAGCTTTTAATCGAGCTCTTAGTCGAAGAAGTCGGTCGAAGGATACAAGAGTTATAAGCAAAAAACTAATCGGTGGTCAACACGATTCCGTCCTACTGCCGATTGTTTTCTCAAAGTATTTTTCTATAATTCTAGTATTTGATGGGAAAAAATTAAACGAATTTTTTGTCCATGTAAAAAACTATTAATTCTGAATAAAATGCCGCCCATTTATGCAACTAAAAAAATTTAAATGTCTCTAATTAGATAAGGCATATTTTCGTCTGATAAGGTACTTCTTCTTCCATGATTTCGAGTATATTTTAGTTTTGATCAAAAAACTTTTTTTTCTTACGACTTTTCGTAAAATATGTTAATGCCATCTGAAAGAGGAACAGATAAGCTTTCCATCAAACTCTTAGTCGAAGAAGTCGGTCGAAGGATGCAAGAGTAATTAGCAAAAAACTAATTTGTGGTCAACACGATTCCGTCCTACTGCCGATTATTTTCGCAAAGTACATTTCTATAATTCTAGTATTTAATGGGAAAAAATTAAACGAATTTTTTGTCCATGTAAAAAACTATTAATTCTGAATAAATCTGTGTTTGGTTAATTTTTAATTTCACAAATTCAATTGTTTTGAGTGGCGTCAGTGTATCAATTTTTTGTATTTTTGTTTACTCAGACGGCTGTCTTCTCTTTGTTGTTTTTGCAATCGGTAAGCATTTCTCATTTGGTTTTTCTTGTTGTTATTCCTGTGCGTTGTGTCTATTTCTTTTGAGTCGAACATCTGTTCGTTAGTTTTTTTTTTTTTTTTTGTTTTTAAGAATTGTTGGTGCGACTTACAGTGTCAAGTGCATTTGTTTGCGTACCTTCTGCTCGCGCTCTCTTGTGTTCATTGCTCACCTAACTTTCCAAAACCCCGTTTACACAACATTGCTTTGTTAGGGTGTTTATACATCTTCTGCCTTTTGTGTGCCATTTTGTACTATCATTTAATTTTTCGTCGTTTATCTCAAAGTCCATCATGAGTTGTTGCAATATTTCGTGCAAAAACAAAAACACATTCGATGGGGACAATAAGCGTGCCATTCTCTGCTGGCTTTGTGATAATGTTTGCCATTTTAAATGTGCTGGCATTACAGGCCGTGATTACGTTCGGCTTTATAGTGACCCAAAGTCTTTCTGCGGTGGCTATAAATGGTCATGCCCGGCATGTTTAAAGCGGCAAACGGATTTCTCGATCATATATCGGCGTGTGCGTGAGAAATTTTTAAAGTTGCATAAATTGTCTTCTGAATTAGCCTCTGAGTTTGACGCTAGTTCAGAACTTCTCAGCAATTACGACTTTGAGCCGCCTCTTGTGTCCTTATCACCTTCCCCCTTTTCCCTTCTTGCTCCTCCATAGCTTGTACTTCCAGCTCCTTTATCTCCTGTTCATCCTACTGTTGATCCTATCCATTCTATTCCCGATCCTTCTACACCATCGGATCTTGCTACATCTGATGGAGGAAGTATTGGTGGTAATAGTGCCAATCAACCCAAGCCCACTTCCCCCCAATCTTCAGTAAGTGTCCATCCAAAGCGTAAAAAATCTAAGGCCAAGACTGTGCATCAGCCTGCATTATCGCTGAGTCCAGCTCCGCCGAGTCTGCCTGGTTTGCCATCTGCTGAGTCCATCTCAGCTGTCGATTCTGAGCCTGTTCCAGAGTGTTCCTTTGTGACACAGTCCGCGGTCGTTGAGGGCACGCCTCAACTTGAACCCCTTTCTGTCGTTGCCCCTCGGAAACAGGTTTCCATCTCACGGCTTTCTTCGGATACCACCTGTGAGGCGATTGCAAAATACATCGCAAGTAAGGCAAATGTTGATGTACAAATTTTAAAATTTTCATTCTCTCAACCAAGAGAGATTTCATCTTTTAAAATCAGTGTACCAAATAATGCATTTGATTTGCTGAGCGATCCATCATTTTGGCCTGCACACATGGTAGTCCATGAATTCAAGCCAAAGAGGAGATCTCGACCTGTAGTTATTGGTGCTTCATCTTCTGCCCCAAAAACAGTTTAAACCAGTAAGGGCGGTATAGTTGAGTATTCTCAACTATATAATACCCTGTACACATAGTAGGCGGTGCCACACCCTCAATCTACAAACACGTATTAATTTGGCAGCCCAGATCAAATATCGTTCAAAATATCAAGAAAAACGGTCAAAAAATGTGGAATTTACAAAAGTTTTGAGTTTGTGGAAGATTGAGGGGTAACCATCAAAAGAGGGGGATTTTGTGGTATGCAGTCTTAAAGATATATATTTACTGAGCTTGTATACGAAATATCAGGCTTGTACTTTCAATAGTTTCGGAGATATAGCATTTCTAAGAAAACAACTGGGGGAGGGGAAATGATGGGGAGGGGTAAAAATTGGGAAATGCAGTTTTGTAGATCTATATATACTGAGTCTACGTACTTTCATGTTTGTACCTATTATAGTTTGAAAGATGTAGTAATTTTAAGTAAAATAAAGGGGAATATATTAAAAATTTCAATTTGTTGGTCTCTGAGGGGTAACAATCAAAGAGAGGGGAAATTTGTTGTATGCAGTTTTTAAGATGTATTATCACTGAGCTTGTATACAAATTTTCAGGATCGTACCTTTGTTAATTTTGGAGATATAGCAAAATACAGAAAATAACTGGGGGAGGGGAAATGAAAATGAGGGGGGGATTTTTTGGTATGCAGTTTTGTAGGGCTATACATACTGAGTCTACATATCGACTTTCATGTTTCTATCTCTTTGGGTGTTTGAGTTATAACGATTTAAAAAAGTGGTTGTGGCTGGATGGGCGGGAAGGAGGGGGCGTGGCAAAAAAAAAAAATAAACTTGATCTGCTGCCGAGCATCACGAGTCTACCCACCAAATTTCAAGTCTCTAGCTCTTATAGTTTTCGAGAACCGTTGGTGAGGACGGACGGACAGACGGACAGACGGACAGACAGACAGACGGACAGACGGACGGACTTGGCTCAATCAATTTCTCTTGTCGTCCTGATCAAGAATATATATACTTTTTGGGGTCCCCCTCCCCTCCTTCTGTGCGTTACATACATTTCGTTCAAACAAACCCAATATACCCTGATACACAGTGTGTGTACAGGGTATAAAAACTAAGTTCGTCTTCTGAACGCCTTACTTTTGTATACCAAAATGTAAGGGGCCTTTTGTCTAAACTTTGCAACTTGCATAAGGATAGTTTTACATTAGATGTCGACATTATTGTCTTCACAGAAACTTGGTTAAATCCTAGTGTTCTGAATAATGAGATATTTTTAGATATGTTTCCTATAGACGTGACCGCCCTGATCGTCGTGGAGGCGGAGTTCTTATTGCTGTTGGTTGTAGTCTTCGAAAGAAATTGTTTATACCAATCTACCTGATGATATTGAATTCATCTGTATAAAAATTAGTCTTGCTCACTTGTCTATTTTTGTTTCATGCTCATACATTCCGCTTGGTTCTACCTTTGAAATTTATTCTATACATGCAATAGCGATTAAATCAATTTATGACCTCACCCATGATAGGGATTTTCTTATCGTGTTTGGTGATTTTAATCTTCTTAACATCTCTTGGTCATTCAACAATGAGTCAAATTTTTTACTTCCTTCTGGTCAACTTGATTTCCTCGATATTCTGCTTGAACTCCCGTTGTTTCAACTTAATTTCGTAGTCAATGCACTTAACAGATCACTTGATCTTGTGTTTAGTAATGACTCCAGTGGTATGGTTGTGTCAAGGTGACACCCAGTATCTCTACCTGAAGACTGTTTCCACCCTACTTTGGAAATCGCTCTTTGCATCCCTAACTTGACTCGTATACCGTCGTTCACATCTCCCCCAGGTCGTCTTTGCTTTCGTAAAGCTAATTTTGTGCAAATGAATTCCCTCATTAATGAGACGGATTGGTCATTCCTATATTGCTGTAAAAATATGTCTACTGCAGCTGATTTTTTTTATGATACCCTTAATGCTATCTTTGCATCTTGTGTTCCTTTGTGTCCTCCACCAATAGTTACGTTAAAGCCACCATGGTTCACTCATCACCTTGCAATGTTAAAAAATGTCAAATCGAGACTTTATAAGAAATTTAAGAAGTCTGGATCGTCGTTTGATTTTACAAGTTATTCGGTTGCCCGCTCTCAATTTTTAACACATAATAGCGTGTGCTATGAAATGTATTTGAATAAATGTAAAGCCCAATTCAAGCGCGATCCTAAACGGTTTTACAGCTTTGTTAATTCTAAGCGTAGATCAGGGCTGTATCCGTCGTCGCTTCATCTTGGAGAAAAGCAGGCTAGCGACGATCTTGGAATTGCTAATCTATTTGGAGAGTTCTTCCAAACGACGTACTCTTCCGCTGAATTTACGCATTCCTCATACCCATATCCTTTTCATCGTATTAATAATTTTGTTCTCCCTCTACTTGAGGAGGAGCATATTCTCCAAAGTTTGATGACTCTCAAAAGTTCTTATTCCCCTGGTGCTGACAACGTTCCTAGTTGTGTGCTTAAAATGTGTGCAAACTCATTATGCAAGCCCTTACTTAAGCTTTTTAACCTTTCGCTTCTATGTGGCTCATTTCCGCCGATTTGGAAGGAATCTTTTATCATTCCACTTCACAAAAAAGGTAACAAATCGGATGTCGCTAATTATCGAGGTATTTCCTCGATATGAAAAAATTGTCATGGGTAGTATGCAACATTTCTGCAAATCCGTCATATCACCATCTCAACATGGATTTCTTAAAAAGAGGTCAGCAGTCACTAACCCACTAGAATTCACTTGCTTTGTTAATTATGGTTTCGTTAAGCGATTTCAAACCGATGTCATATATACTGATTTCAGTAAAGCTTTTGACTCGGTTAATCATGATCTCCTTCTGTTGAAGTTATACCTTCTGGGGCTTCCTCCATCACTTTTAAGATGGATTAAATCTTACTTAAAGAACAGATTTCAACGTGTTTTGTTTCGTTCTTCTTTATCTAATCTTGTTCAAGTCACATCTGGTCTTCCCCAAGGTAGTCATCTTGGTCCACTTTTATTCAATCTCTTTATTAATGATCTCCCACTTGCGTTGTCGTATTCTCGCGTTCTAATGTATGCTGATGACGTCAAATTGTGTTTGTCATACAATAACTCGTCTTCACATATTCAACTGCAATCTGATCTGGACTCACTTCACTCTTGGTGTTTGTTTAACTTACTATATCTCAACTGTTCTAAGTGCAAGTTCATGACTTATCATCGAAGTACTCCCCACTTGTTTACTTATACGATAGATAATGTCGAATTAGAGCGTGTTTCCAACTTTAACGACCTCGGTGTTATTTTCGACCCAAAAAAAATCCACCAAGATCGTATTGAGCCAATTCAGAAGCAGTTCCTCTTATTTGCTCTCCGTAACCTAAACTGGGATCCTAGCAGAAGGTTGCCTTCATACCATGATAGGCTCCTTCTTATAGACCTTCCATCATTGGCACATCGCAGAATTGTTTTAGGATCCGTTTTTCTTCATAAACTTGTTGTTGGCTTAATTGATTCTACCGACCTCCTTAGTCATCTTAGTTTTTGTGTCCCAAGGCGTGCAACTAGGAATTTCGTTCCATTAGCCTTACAGAGATGCACAGCTAACTTTGCCCTTCATGATCCTTTTCGCGTCTTATGCGCAAATTACAATAAGTTACATGAAATCGTCTCACCTGAAATCACACCGACTGCTCTTAGCATCCTGGTTCGTCGGTACCTTCGAGGTTCCGGAAACTCTATTTCTGGTTGACGATTCCCGACAACGGTTGGACCTCTATAAATTTCACCTCTCTGACCACACATGGCTGTGAGTAGGGGCATAGCTCGCGTATCGCAAATAAATTCCCCCCAACGGGTCAGAGAGTGATTATACTTAAGATTATTTATAAGATATTTGTATATTAGTTTTAATACTACTTACTTCGTTTAGTGTATAGTCTACTTTGTATATTTCTATTAGCAGTAATTTGTTAATATTTTTTGTCAATAAATAAATAAATAAAATAAAAAAAATAAATAAATATTTTCGTCTGATAAGGCACTTCTTCTTCAATGATTTCGAGGATATTTTAGTTTTTATCAAAAAAATTTTATTTCTTACGACTTTTTGTAAAATATGTTAATGCCACCTGAAAAAGGAACAGATAAGCTTTCCATCGAGCTCTTAGTCGAAGAAGTCTGTCGAAGGATACAAGAGTTATAAGCAAAAAACTAATCGTTGGTCAACACGATTCCGTCGTACTGCCGTTTCTTTTCGCAAAGTACTTTTCTATAATTCTAGTATTTAATGGAAAAAAATTAAACGAATTTTTTGTCCATGTAAAAAACTATTAATTCTGAATAAAATGCCGCCCATTTATGCAATTAAAAAAATGGAAATGGGTCTTATTAGATAAGGCATATTTTCGTCTGATAAGGTACTTCTTCTTCAATGATTTCGAGGATATTTTAGTTTTGATCAAAAAAATTTTATTTCTTACGACTTTTCGTAAAATATGTTAATGCCATCTAAAAGAGGAACAGATAAGCTTTCCATCGAGCTCTTAGTCGAAGAAGTCGGTCGAAGGATGCAAGAGTAATTAGCAAAAAACTAATCGTTGGTCAACACGATTCCGTCGTACTGCCGTTTCTTTTCGCAAAGTACTTTTCTATAATTCTAGTGTTTAATGGGAAAAAATTAAACGAATTTTTTGTCCATGAAAAAAATTATTAATTCTGAATAAAATGCCGCCCATTTATGCAATTAAAAAAATGTAAATGTCTCTTATTAGATAAGGCATATTTTCGTTTGATAAGGTACTTCTTCTTCAATGATTTCGAGGATATTTTAGTTTTGATCCAAAAAATTTTATTTCTTACGACTTTTCGTAAAATATGTTAATGCCATCTGAAAGAGGAACAGATAAGCTTTTCATCGAGCTCTTAGTCGAAGAAGTCGGTCGAAGGATACAAGAGTTATAAGCAAAAAACTAATCGTTGGTCAACACGATTCCGTCGTACTGCCGATTCTTTTCGCAAAGTACTTTTCTATAATTCTAGTATTTGATGCGAAAAAATTAAACGAATTTTTTGTCCATGTAAAAAACTATTAATTCTGAATAAAATGCCGCCCATTTATGCAACTAAAAAAATTTAAATGTCTCTTATTAGATAAGGCATATTTTCGTCTGATAAGGTACTTCTTCACCAATGATTTCGAGGATATTTTAGTTTTGATCAAAAAAAATTTTATTTCTTACGACTTTTCGTAAAATATGTTAATGCCATCTGATAGAGGAACAGATAAGCTTTCCATCCAGCTCTTAGTCGAAGAAGTCGGTCGAAGGATGCAAGAGTAATTAGCAAAAAACTAATCGGTGGTCAACACGATTCCGTCGTACTGCCGATTATTTTCGTAAAGTACTTTTCTATAATTCTAGTATTTAATGGGAAAAAATTAAACGAATTTTTTGTCCATGTAAAAAACTATTAGTTTTGAATAAATTGCCGCCCATTTATGCAATTAAAAAAATGTAAATGTCTCTTATTAGATAAGGCATATTTTCGTCTGATAAGGTACTTCTTCTTCAATGATTTCGAGGATATTTTAGTTTTGATCAAAAAAATGTTATTTCTTACGACTTTTCGTAAATATGTTAATGCCATCTGAAAGAGGAACAGATAAGCTTACCATCAAGCTCTTAGTCGAAGAAGTCGGTCGAAGGATGCAAGAGTAATTAGCAAAAAACTAATCGTTGGTCAACACGATTCCGTCGTACTGCCGATTCTTTTCGCAAAGTACTTTTCTATAATTCTAGTGTTTAATGGGAAAAAATTAGACGAACTTTTTGTCCATGTAAAAATGAATGAATAAAATGCCGCCCATTTATGCAATTAAAAAAATGTAAATGTCTCTTATTAGATAAAGCATATTTTCGTCTGATAAGGTACTTCTTCTTCAATGATTTCGAGGATATTTTAGTTTTGATCAAAAAACTTTTATTTCTTACGACTTTTCGTAAAATATGTTAATGCCATCTGAAAGAGGAACAGATAAGCTTTTCATCGAGCTCTTAGTCGAAGAAGTCGGTCGAAGGATACAGGAGTTATAAGCAAAAAACTAATCGTTGGTCAACACGATTCCGTCGTACTGCCGATTCTTTTCGCAAAGTACTTTTCTATAATTCTAGTATTTGTTGTGAAAAAATTAAACGAATTTTTTGTCCATGTAAAAAACTATTAATTCTGAATAAAATGCCGCCCATTTATGCAACTAAAAAAATTTAAATGTCTCTTATTAGATAAGGCGTATTTTCGTCTGATAAGGTACTTCTTCTTCAATGATTTCGAGGATATTTTAGTTTTGATCAAAAAAAATTTTATTTCTTATGACTTTTCGTAAAATATGTCAATGCCATCTGAAAGAGGAACAGATAAGCATTGCATCGAGCTCTTAGTCGAAGAAGTCGGTTGAAGGATGCAAGAGTAATTAGCAAAAAACTAGTCGGTGGTCAACACGATTCCGTCGTACTGCCGATTATTTTCGTAAAGTACTTTTCTATAATTCTAGTATTTAATGGGAAAAAATTAAACGAATTTTTTGTCCATGTAAAAAACTATTAGTTTTGGATAAAATGCCGCCCATTTATGCAATTAAAAAATGTAAATGTCTCTTATTAGATAAGGCATATTTTCGTCTGATAAGGTACTCCTTCTTCAATGATTTCGAGGATATTTTAGTTTTGATCAAAAAAATGTTAATTCTTACAACTTTTCGTAAATATGTTAATGCCATCTGAAAGAGGAACAGATAAGCTTTCCATCGAGCTCTTAGTCGAAGAAGTCGGTCGAAGGATGCAAGAGTAATTAGCAAAAAACTAATCGGTGGTCAACACGATTCCGTCGTACTGCCGATTCTTTTCGCAAAGTACTTTTCTATAATTCTAGTATTTAATGGGAAAAAATTAGACGAACTTTTTGTCCATGTAAAAATGAATGAATAAAATGCCGCCCATTTATGCAATTAAAAAAATGTAAATGTCTCTTATTAGATAAGGCATATTTTCGTCTGATAAGGTACTTCTTCTTCAATGATTTCGAGGATATTTTAGTTTTGATCAAAAAACTTTTATTTCTTACGACTTTTCGTAAAATATATTAATGCCATCTGAAAGAGGAACAGATAAGCTTTTCATCGAGCTCTTAGTCGAAGAAGTCTGTCGAAGGATACAAGAGTTATAAGCAAAAAACTAATCGGTGGTCAACACGATTCCGTCCTACTGCCAATTGTTTTCTCAAAGTACTTTTCTATAATTCTAGTATTTGATGGGAAAAAATTAAACGAATTTCTTGTTCATGTAAAAAACTATTAATTCTTAATAAAATGCCGCCCATTTATGAAACTAAAAAAATTTAAATGTCTCTTATTAGATTAGGCATATTTTCGTCTGATAAGGTACTTCTTCTTCAATGATTTCGAGTATATTTTAGTTTTGATCAAAAAATTTTTATTTCTTACGACTTTTCGTAAAATATGTTAATGCCATCTGAAAGAGGAACAGATAAGCTTTCCATCGAGCTCTAAGTCGAAGAAGTCGTTCGAAAGATGCAAGAGTAATTAGCAAAAAACTAATCGGTGGTCAACACGATTCCGTCGTACTGCCGATTCTTTTCGCAAAGTACTTTCCTATAATTCTAGTATTTAATGGGAAAAAATTAAACGAACTTTTTGTCCATGTAAAAATGAATGTATAAAATGCCTCCCATTTATGCAACTAAAAAAATTTAAATGTCTCTTATTAGATAAGCCATATTTCGTCTGATAAGGTACTTCTTCTTCAATGATTTCGAGGATATTTTAGTTTTGATCAAAAAAATTTTATTTCTTACGACTTTTCGTAAATATGTTAATGCCATCTGAAAGAGGAACAGATAAGCTTTCCATCGAGCTCTTAGTCGAGGAAGTCGGTCGAAGGATCCAAGAGTAATTAGAAAAAAACTAATCGTTGGTCAACACGATTCCGTCGTACTGCCGATTCTTTTCGCAAAGTACTTTTCTATAATTCTAGTATTTAAAGGAAAAAAATTAAATGAACTTTTTGTCCATGTAAAAATGAATGAATAAAATGCCGCCCATTTATGCAATTAAAAAAATGTAAATGTCTCTTATTAGATAAAGCATATTTTCGTCTGATAAGGTACTTCTTCTTCAATGATTTCGAGGATATTTTAGTTTTGATCAAAAAACTTTTATTTCTTTCGACTTTTCGTAAAATATGTTAATGCCATCTGATAGAGGAACAGATAAGCTTTCCATCGAGCTCTTAGTCGAAGAAGTCGGTCGAAGGATGCAAGAGTAATTAGCAAAAAACTAGTCGGTGGTCAACACGATTCGTCCTACTGCCGATTCTTTTCGCAAAGTACTTTTCTATAATTCTAGTATTTAAAGGAAAAAAATTAAACGAATTTTTTGTCCATGTAAAAAACTATTAATTCTGAATAAAATGCCGCCCATTTAAGCAACTAAAAAAATTTAAATGTCTCTTATTAGATAAGGCATATTTTCGTCTGATAAGGTACTTCTTCACCAATGATTTCGAGGATATTTTAGTTTTGATCAAAAAAAATTTTATTTCTTACGACTTTTCGTAAAATATGTTAATGCCATCTGATAGAGGAACAGATAAGCTTTCCATCGAGCTCTTAGTCGAAGAAGTCGGTCGAAGGATGCAAGAGTAATTAGCAAAAAACTAATCGTTGGTCAACACGATTCCGTCGTACTGCCGATTATTTTCGTAAAGTACTTTTCTATAATTCTAGTATTTAATGGGAAAAAATTAAACGAATTTTTTGTCCATGTAAAAAACTATTAGTTTTGAATAAAATGCCGCCCATTTATGCAATTAAAAAAATTTAAATGTCTCTTATTAGATAAGGCGTATTTTCGTCTGATAAGGTACTTCTTCTTCAATGATTTCGAGGATATTTTAGTTTGATCAAAAAAATGTTATTTCTTACGACTTTTCGTAAATATGTTAATGCCATCTGAAAGAGGAACAGATAAGCTTACCATCAAGCTCTTAGTCGAAGAAGTTGGTCGAAGGATGCAAGAGTAATTAGCAAAAAACTAATCGTTGGTCAACACGATTCCGTCGTACTGCCGATTCTTTTCGCAAAGTACTTTTCTATAATTCTAGTGTTTAATGGGAAAAAATTAGACGAACTTTTTGTCCATGTAGAAATGAATGAATAAAATGCCGCCCATTTATGCAATTAAAAAAATGTAAATGTCTCTTATTAGATAAAGCATATTTTCGTCTGATAAGGTACTTCTTCTTCAATGATTTCGAGGATATTTTAGTTTTGATCAAAAAACTTTTATTTCCTTCGACTTTTCGTAAAATATGTTAATGCCATCTGAAAGAGGAACAGATAAGCTTTTCATCGAGCTCTTAGTCGAAGAAGTCTGTCGAAGGATACAGGAGTTATAAGCAAAAAACTAATCGTTGGTCAACACGATTCCGTCGTACTGCCGATTCTTTTCGCAAAGTACTTTTCTATAATTCTAGTATTTGTTGTGAAAAAATTAAACGAATTTTTTGTCCATGTAAAAAACTATTAATTCTGAATAAAATGCCGCCCATTTATGCAACTAAAAAAATTTAAATGTCTCTTATTAGATAAGGCGTATTTTCGTCTGATAAGGTACTTCTTCTTCAATGATTTCGAGGATATTTTAGTTTTGATCCAAAAAATTTTATTTCTTATGTCTTTTCGTAAAATATGTCAATGCCATCTGAAAGAGGAACAGATAAGCATTGCATCGAGCTCTTAGTCGAAGAAGTCGGTTGAAGGATGCAAGAGTAATTAGAAAAAAACTAGTCGGTGGTCAACACGATTCGTCCTACTGCCGATTCTTTTCGCAAAGCACTTTTCTATAATTCTAGTATTTGATGCGAAAAAATTAAACGAATTTTTTGTCCATGAAAAAAATTATTAATTCTGAATAAAATGCCGCCCATTTATGCAATTAAAAAATGTAAATGTCTCTTATTAGATAAGGCATATTTTTGTTTGATAAGGTACTTCTTCTTCAATGATTTCGAGGATATTTTAGTTTTGATCCAAAAAATTTTATTTCTTACGACTTTTCGTAAAATATGTTAATGCCATCTGAAAGAGGAACAGATAAGCTTTTCATCGATCATTAGTCGAAGAAGTCGGTCGAAGGATACAAGAGTTATAAGCAAAAAACTAATCGTTGGTCAACACGATTCCGTCGTACTGCCGATTCTTTTCGCAAAGTACTTTTCTATAATTCTCGTATTTGATGCGAAAAAATTAAACGAATTTTTTGTCCATGTAAAAAACTATTAATTCTGAATAAAATGCCGCCCATTTATGCAACTAAAAAAATTTAAATGTCTCTTATTAGATAAGGCATATTTTCGTCTGATAAGGTACTTCTTCACCAATGATTTCGAGGATATTTTAGTTTTGATCAAAAAAAATTTTATTTCTTACGACTTTTCGTAAAATATGTTAATGCCATCTGATAGAGGAACAGATAAGCTTTCCATCGAGCTCTTAGTCGAAGAAGTCGGTCGAAGGATGCAAGAGTAATTAGCAAAAAACTAATCGGTGGTCAACACGATTCCGTCGTACTGCCGATTATTTTCGTAAAGTACTTTTCTATAATTCTAGTATTTAATGGGAAAAAATTAAACGAATTTTTTGTCCATGTAAAAAACTATTAGTTTTGAATAAAATGCCGCCCATTTATGCAATTAAAAAAATGTAAATGTCTCTTATTAGATAAGGCATATTTTCGTCTGATAAGGTACTTCTTCTTCAATGATTTCAAGGACATTTTAGTTTTGATCAAAAAAATGTTATTTCTTACGACTTTTCGTAAATATGTTAATGCCATCTGAAAGAGGAACAGATAAGCTTACCATCAAGCTCTTAGTCGAAGAAGTCGGTCGAAGGATGCAAGAGTAATTAGCAAAAAACTAATCGTTGGTCAACACGATTCCGTCGTACTGCCGATTCTTTTCGCAAAGTACTTTTCTATAATTCTAGTGTTTAATGGGAAAAAATTAGACGAATTTTTTGTCCATGTAAAAATGAAAGAATAAAATGCCGCCCATTTATGCAATTAAAAAAATGTAAATGTCTCTTATTAGATAAAGCATATTTTCGTCTGATAAGGTACTTCTTCTTCAATGATTTCGAGGATATTTTAGTTTTGATCAAAAAACTTTTATTTCTTACGACTTTTCGTAAAATATGTTAATGCCATCTGAAAGAGGAACAGATAAGCTTTTCATCGAGCTCTTAGTCGAAGAAGTCTGTCGAAGGATACAGGAGTTATAAGCAAAAAACTAATCGTTGGTCAACACGATTCCGTCGTACTGCCGATTTTTTTCGCAAAGTACTTTTCTATAATTCTAGTATTTGTTGTGAAAAAATTAAACGAATTTTTTGTCCATGTAAAAAACTATTAATTCTGAATAAAATGCCGCCCATTTATGCAACTAAAAAAATTTAAATGTCTCTTATTAGATAAGCCATATTTCGTCTGATAAGGTACTTCTTCTTCAATGATTTCGAGGATATTTTAGTTTTGATCAAAAAAATTTTATTTCTTACGACTTTTCGTAAATATGTTAATGCCATCTGAAAGAGGAACAGATAAGCTTTGCATCGAGCTCTTAGTCGAAGAAGTCGGTTGAAGGATCCAAGAGTAATTAGCAAAAAACTAGTCGGTGGTCAACACGATTCCGTCGTACTGCCGATTATTTTCGTAAAGTACTTTTCTATAATTCTAGTATTTAATGGGAAAAAATTAAACGAACTTTTTGTCCATGTAAAAATGAATGTATAAAATGCCTCCCATTTATGCAACTAAAAAAATTTAAATGTCTCTTATTAGATAAGCCATATTTCGTCTGATAAGGTACTTCTTCTTCAATGATTTCGAGGATATTTTAGTTTTGATCAAAAAAATTTTATTTCTTACGACTTTTCGTAAATATGTTAATGCCATCTGAAAGAGGAACAGATAAGCTTTCCATCGAGCTCTTAGTCGAAGAAGTCGGTCGAAGGATCCAAGAGTAATTAGCAAAAAACTAATCGTTGGTCAACACGATTCCGTCGTACTGCCGATTCTTTTCGCAAAGTACTTTTCTATAATTCTAGTATTTAAAGGAAAAAAATTAAACGAACTTTTTGTCCATGTAAAAATGAATGAATAAAATGCCGCCCATTTATGCAATTAAAAAAATATAAATGTCTCTTATTAGATGAAGCATATTTTCGTCTGATAAGGTACTTCTTCTTCAATGATTTCGAGGATATTTTAGTTTTGATCAAAAAACTTTTATTTCTTACGACTTTTCGTAAAATATGTTAATGCCATCTGATAGAGGAACAGATAAGCTTTCCATCGAGCTCTTAGTCGAAGAAGTCGGTCGAAGTATGCAAGAGTAATTAGCAAAAAACTAGTCGGTGGTAAACACGATTCGTCCTACTGCCGATTCTTTTCGCAAAGTACTTTTCTATAATTCTAGTATTTGATGCGAAAAAATTAAACGAATTTTTTGTCCATGAAAAAAATTATTAATTCTGAATAAAATGCCGCCCATTTATGCAATTAAAAAAATGTAAATGTCTCTTATTAGATAAGGCATATTTTCGTTTGATAAGGTACTTCTTCTTCAATGATTTCGAGGATATTTTAGTTTTGATCCAAAAAATTTTATTTCTTACGACTTTTCGTAAAATATGTTAATGCCATCTGAAAGAGGAACAGATAAGCTTTTCATCGAGCTCTTAGTCGAAGAAGTCGGTCGAAGGATACAAGAGTTATAAGCAAAAAACTAATCGTTGGTCAACACGATTCCGTCGTACTGCCGATTCTTTTCGCAAAGTACTTTTCTATAATTCTAGTATTTGATGCGAAAAAATTAAACGAATTTTTTGTCCATGTAAAAAACTATTAATTCTGAATAAAATGCCGCCCATTTATGCAACTAAAAAAATTTAAATGTCTCTTATTAGATAAGGCATATTTTCGTCTGATAAGGTACTTCTTCACCAATGATTTCGAGGATATTTTAGTTTTGATCAAAAAAAATTTTATTTCTTACGACTTTTCGTAAAATATGTTAATGCCATCTGATAGAGGAACAGATAAGCTTTCCATCGAGCTCTTAGTCGAAGAAGTCGGTCGAAGGATGCAAGAGTAATTAGCAAAAAACTAATCGGTGGTCAACACGATTCCGTCGTACTGCCGATTATTTTCGTAAAGTACTTTTCTATAATTCTAGTATTTAATGGGAAAAAATTAAACGAATTTTTTGTCCATGTAAAAAACTATTAGTTTTGAATAAAATGCCGCCCATTTATGCAATTAAAAAAATGTAAATGTCTCTTATTAGATAAGGCATATTTTCGTCTGATAAGGTACTTCTTCTTCAATGATTTCGAGGATATTTTAGTTTGATCAAAAAAATGTTATTTCTTACGACTTTTCGTAAATATGTTAATGCCATCTGAAAGAGGAACAGATAAGCTTACCATCAAGCTCTTAGTCGAAGAAGTTGGTCGAAGGATGCAAGAGTAATTAGCAAAAAACTAATCGTTGGTCAACACGATTCCGTCGTACTGCCGATTCTTTTCGCAAAGTACTTTTCTATAATTCTAGTGTTTAATGGGAAAAAATTAGACGAACTTTTTGTCCATGTAAAAATGAATGAATAAAATGCCGCCCATTTATGCAATTAAAAAAATGTAAATGTCTCTTATTAGATAAAGCATATTTTCGTCTGATAAGGTACTTCTTCTTCAATGATTTCGAGGATATTTTAGTTTTGATCAAAAAACTTTTATTTCCTTCGACTTTTCGTAAATATGTTAATGCCATCTGAAAGAGGAACAGATAAGCTTTTCATCGAGCTCTTAGTCGAAGAAGTCTGTCGAAGGATACAGGAGTTATAAGCAAAAAACTAATCGTTGGTCAACACGATTCCGTCGTACTGCCGATTCTTTTCGCAAAGTACTTTTCTATAATTCTAGTATTTGTTGTGAAAAAATTAAACGAATTTTTTGTCCATGTAAAAAACTATTAATTCTGAATAAAATGCCGCCCATTTATGCAACTAAAAAAATTTAAATGTCTCTTATTAGATAAGGCGTATTTTCGTCTGATAAGGTACTTCTTCTTCAATGATTTCGAGGATATTTTAGTTTTGATCAAAAAAAATTTTATTTCTTATGACTTTTCGTAAAATATGTCAATGCCATCTGAAAGAGGAACAGATAAGCATTGCATCGAGCTCTTAGTCGAAGAAGTCGGTTGAAGGATGCAAGAGTAATTAGAAAAAAACTAGTCGGTGGTCAACACGATTCGTCCTACTGCCGATTCTTTTCGCAAAGTACTTTTCTATAATTCTAGTATTTGATGCGAAAAAATTAAACGAATTTTTTGTCCATGAAAAAAATTATTAATTCTGAATAAAATGCCGCCCATTTATGCAATTAAAAAAATGTAATTTGTCTCTTATTAGATAAGGCATATTTTCGTTTGATAAGGTACTTCTTCTTCAATGATTTCGAGGATATTTTAGTTTTGATCCAAAAAATTTTATTTCTTACGACTTTTCGTAAAATATGTTAATGCCATCTGAAAGAGGAACAGATAAGCTTTTCATCGAGCTCTTAGTCGAAGAAGTCGGTCGAAGGATACAAGAGTTATAAGCAAAAAACTAATCGTTGGTCAACACGATTCCGTCGTACTGCCGATTCTTTTCGCAAAGTACTTTTCTATAATTCTAGTATTTGATGCGAAAAAATTAAACGAATTTTTTGTCCATGTAAAAAACTATTAATTCTGAATAAAATGCCGCCCATTTATGCAACTAAAAAAATTTAAATGTCTCTTATTAGATAAGGCATATTTTCGTCTGATAAGGTACTTCTTCACCAATGATTTCGAGGATATTTTAGTTTTGATCAAAAAAAATTTTATTTCTTACGACTTTTCGTAAAATATGTTAATGCCATCTGATAGAGGAACAGATAAGCTTTCCATCGAGCTCTTAGTCGAAGAAGTCGGTCGAAGGATGCAAGAGTAATTAGCAAAAAACTAATCGGTGGTCAACACGATTCCGTCGTACTGCCGATTATTTTCGCAAAGTACTTTTCTATAATTCTAGTGTTTAATGGGAAAAAATTAGACGAACTTTTTGTCCATGTAAAAATGAATGAATAAAATGCCGCCCATTTATGCAATTAAAAAAATGTAAATGTCTCTTATTAGATAAAGCATATTTTCGTCTGATAAGGTACTTCTTCTTCAATGATTTCGAGGATATTTTAGTTTTGATCAAAAAACTTTTATTTCCTTCGACTTTTCGTAAATATGTTAATGCCATCTGAAAGAGGAACAGATAAGCTTTTCATCGAGCTCTTAGTCGAAGAAGTCTGTCGAAGGATACAGGAGTTATAAGCAAAAAACTAATCGTTGGTCAACACGATTCCGTCGTACTGCCGATTCTTTTCGCAAAGTACTTTTCTATAATTCTAGTATTTGTTGTGAAAAAATTAAACGAATTTTTTGTCCATGTAAAAAACTATTAATTCTGAATAAAATGCCGCTCATTTATGCAACTAAAAAAATTTAAATGTCTCTTATTAGATAAGGCGTATTTTCGTCTGATAAGGTACTTCTTCTTCAATGATTTCGAGGATATTTTAGTTTTGATCAAAAAAAATTTTATTTCTTATGACTTTTCGTAAAATATGTCAATGCCATCTGAAAGAGGAACAGATAAGCATTGCATCGAGCTCTTAGTCGAAGAAGTCGGTTGAAGGATGCAAGAGTAATTAGAAAAAAACTAGTCGGTGGTCAACACGATTCGTCCTACTGCCGATTCTTTTCGCAAAGTACTTTTCTATAATTCTAGTATTTGATGCGAAAAAATTAAACGAATTTTTTGTCCATGAAAAAAATTATTAATTCTGAATAAAATGCCGCCCATTTATGCAATTAAAAAAATGTAATTTGTCTCTTATTAGATAAGGCATATTTTCGTTTGATAAGGTACTTCTTCTTCAATGATTTCGAGGATATTTTAGTTTTGATCCAAAAAATTTTATTTCTTACGACTTTTCGTAAAATATGTTAATGCCATCTGAAAGAGGAACAGATAAGCTTTTCATCGAGCTCTTAGTCGAAGAAGTCGGTCGAAGGATACAAGAGTTATAAGCAAAAAACTAATCGTTGGTCAACACGATTCCGTCGTACTGCCGATTCTTTTCGCAAAGTACTTTTCTATAATTCTAGTATTTGATGCGAAAAAATTAAACGAATTTTTTGTCCATGTAAAAAACTATTAATTCTGAATAAAATGCCGCCCATTTATGCAACTAAAAAAATTTAAATGTCTCTTATTAGATAAGGCATATTTTCGTCTGATAAGGTACTTCTTCACCAATGATTTCGAGGATATTTTAGTTTTGATCAAAAAAAATTTTATTTCTTACGACTTTTCGTAAAATATGTTAATGCCATCTGATAGAGGAACAGATAAGCTTTCCATCGAGCTCTTAGTCGAAGAAGTCGGTCGAAGGATGCAAGAGTAATTAGCAAAAAACTAATCGGTGGTCAACACGATTCCGTCGTACTGCCGATTATTTTCGTAAAGTACTTTTCTATAATTCTAGTATTTAATGGGAAAAAATTAAACGAATTTTTTGTCCATGTAAAAAACTATTAGTTTTGAATAAAATGCCGCCCATTTATGCAATTAAAAAAATGTAAATGTCTCTTATTAGATAAGGCATATTTTCGTCTGATAAGGTACTTCTTCTTCAATGATTTCAAGGACATTTTAGTTTTGATCAAAAAAATGTTATTTCTTACGACTTTTCGTAAATATGTTAATGCCATCTGAAAGAGGAACAGATAAGCTTACCATCAAGCTCTTAGTCGAAGAAGTCGGTCGAAGGATGCAAGAGTAATTAGCAAAAAACTAATCGTTGGTCAACACGATTCCGTCGTACTGCCGATTCTTTTCGCAAAGTACTTTTCTATAATTCTAGTGTTTAATGGGAAAAAATTAAACGAACTTTTTGTCCATGTAAAAATGAATGAATAAAATGCCGCCCATTTATGCAATTAAAAAAATGTAAATGTCTCTTATTAGATAAAGCATATTTTCGTCTGATAAGGTACTTCTTCTTCAATGATTTCGAGGATATTTTAGTTTTGATCAAAAAACTTTTACTTCTTACGACTTTTCGTAAAATATGTTAATGCCATCTGAAAGAGGAACAGATAAGCTTTTCATCGAGCTCTTAGTCGAAGAAGTCTGTCGAAGGATACAGGAGTTATAAGCAAAAAACTAATCGTTGGTCAACACGATTCCGTCGTACTGCCGATTCTTTTCGCAAAGTACTTTTCTATAATTCTAGTATTTGTTGTGAAAAAATTAAACGAATTTTTTGTCCATGTAAAAAACTATTAATTCTGAATAAAATGCCGCCCATTTATGCAACTAAAAAAATTTAAATGTCTCTTATTAGATAAGGCGTATTTTCGTCTGATAAGGTACTTCTTCTTCAATGATTTCGAGGATATTTTAGTTTTGATCAAAAAAAATTTTATTTCTTATGACTTTTCGTAAAATATGTCAATGCCATCTGAAAGAGGAACAGATAAGAATTGCATCGAGCTCTTAGTCGAAGAAGTCGGTTGAAGGATGCAAGAGTAATTAGAAAAAAACTAGTCGGTGGTCAACACGATTCGTCCTACTGCCGATTCTTTTCGCAAAGTACTTTTCTATAATTCTAGTATTTGATGCGAAAAAATTAAACGAATTTTTTGTCCATGAAAAAAATTATTAATTCTGAATAAAATGCCGCCCATTTATGCAATTAAAAAAATGTAAATGTCTCTTATTAGATAAGGCATATTTTCGTTTGATAAGGTACTTCTTCTTCAATGATTTCGAGGATATTTTAGTTTTGATCCAAAAAATTTTATTTCTTACGACTTTTCGTAAAATATGTTAATGCCATCTGAAAGAGGAACAGATAAGCTTTTCATCGAGCTCTTAGTCGAAGAAGTCGGTCGAAGGATACAAGAGTTATAAGCAAAAAACTAATCGGTGGTCAACACGATTCCGTCGTACTGCCGATTATTTTCGTAAAGTACTTTTCTATAATTCTAGTATTTAATGGGAAAAAATTAAACGAATTTTTTGTCCATGTAAAAAACTATTAGTTTTGAATAAAATGCCGCCCATTTATGCAATTAAAAAAATGTAAATGTCTCTTATTAGATAAGCCATATTTTCGTCTGATAAGGTACTTCTTCTTCAATGATTTCAAGGACATTTTAGTTTTGATCAAAAAAATGTTATTTCTTACGACTTTTCGTAAATATGTTAATGCCATCTGAAAGAGGAACAGATAAGCTTACCATCAAGCTCTTAGTCGAAGAAGTCGGTCGAAGGATGCAAGAGTAATTAGCAAAAAACTAATCGTTGGTCAACACGATTCCGTCGTACTGCCGATTCTTTTCGCAAAGTACTTTTCTATAATTCTAGTGTTTAATGGGAAAAAATTAGACGAACTTTTTGTCCATGTAAAAATGAATGAATAAAATGCCGCCCATTTATGCAATTAAAAAAATGTAAATGTCTCTTATTAGATAAAGCATATTTTCGTCTGATAAGGTACTTCTTCTTCAATGATTTCGAGGATATTTTAGTTTTGATCAAAAAACTTTTATTTCTTACGACTTTTCGTAAAATATGTTAATGCCATCTGAAAGAGGAACAGATAAGCTTTTCATCGAGCTCTTAGTCGAAGAAGTCTGTCGAAGGATACAGGAGTTATAAGCAAAAAACTAATCGTTGGTCAACACGATTCCGTCGTACTGCCGATTCTTTTCGCAAAGTACTTTTCTATAATTCTAGTATTTGTTGTGAAAAAATTAAACGAATTTTTTGTCCATGTAAAAAACTATTAATTCTGAATAAAATGCCGCCCATTTATGCAACTAAAAAAATTTAAATGTCTCTTATTAGATAAGGCGTATTTTCGTCTGATAAGGTACTTCTTCTTCAATGATTTCGAGGATATTTTAGTTTTGATCAAAAAAAATTTTATTTCTTATGACTTTTCGTAAAATATGTCAATGCCATCTGAAAGAGGAACAGATAAGAATTGCATCGAGCTCTTAGTCGAAGAAGTCGGTTGATGGATGCAAGAGTAATTAGCAAAAAACTAGTCGGTGGTCAACACGATTCCGTCGTACTGCCGATTATTTTCGTAAAGTACTTTTCTATAATTCTAGTATTTAATGGGAAAAAATTAAACGAACTTTTTGTCCATGTAAAAATGAATGTATAAAATGCCTCCCATTTATGCAACTAAAAAAATTTAAATGTCTCTTATTAGATAAGCCATATTTCGTCTGATAAGGTACTTCTTCTTCAATGATTTCGAGGATATTTTAGTTTTGATCAAAA
Organism: Phortica okadai; assembly: GCA_034638295.1. Classification (NCBI taxonomy): domain Eukaryota; kingdom Metazoa; phylum Arthropoda; class Insecta; order Diptera; family Drosophilidae; genus Phortica; species Phortica okadai. The sequence goes on from CM067851.1 coordinate 27,808,891, forward strand.
AAATTTTATTTCTTACGACTTTTCGTAAATATGTTAATGCCATCTGAAAGAGGAACAGATAAGCTTTCCATCGAGCTCTTAGTCGAAGAAGTCGGTCGAAGGATCCAAGAGTAATTAGCAAAAAACTAATCGTTGGTCAACACGATTCCGTCGTACTGCCGATTCTTTTCGCAAAGTACTTTTCTATAATTCTAGTATTTAAAGGAAAAAAATTAAACGAACTTTTTGTCCATGTAAAAATGAATGAATAAAATGCCGCCCATTTATGCAATTAAAAAAATTTAAATGTATCTTATTAGATAAGGCATATTTTCGTCTGATAAGGTACTTCTTCTTCAATGATTTCGAGTATATTTTAGTTTTGATGAAAAAAATTTTATTTCTTACGACTTTTCGTAAAATATGTTAATGCCATCTGAAAGAGAAACAGATAAACTTTCCATCGAGCTCTTAGTCGAAGAAGTCGGTCGAAAGATGCAAGAGTAATTAGCAAAAAACTAATTGGTGGTCAACACGATTCGTCCTACTGCCGATTCTTTTCGCAAAGTACTTTTCTATAATTCTAGTATTTAATGGGATAAAATTAAACGAACTTTTTGTCCATGTAAAAATGAATGAATAAAATGCCGCCCATTTATGCAATTAAAAAAATGTAAATGTCTCTTATTAGATAAGGCATATTTTCGTCTGATAAGGTACTTCTTTTTCAATGATTTCGAGGATATTTTAGTTTTGATCAAAAAAATTTTATTTCTTACGACTTTTCGTAAAATATGTTAATGCCGTCTGAAAGAGGAACAGATAAGCTTTCCATCGAGCTCTTAGTCGAAGAAGTCGGTCGAAGGATGCAAGAGTAATTAGCAAAAAACTAATCGTTGGTCGTACTGCCGATTCTTTTCGCAAAGTACTTTTCTATAATTCTAGTATTTGATGCGAAAAAATTAAACGAATTTTTTGTCCATGTAAAAAACTATTAATTCTGAATAAAAAAATTTAAATGTCTATTATTAGATAAGCCATATTTTCGTCTGATAAGGTACTTCTTCTTCAATGATTTCGAGGATATTTTAGTTTTGATCAAAAAAATTTTATTTCTTACGACTTTTCGTAAAATATGTTAATGCCATCTGAAAGAGAAACAGATAAGCTTTCCATCGAGCTCTTAGTCGAAGAAGTCGGTGGAAAGATGCAAGAGTAATTAGCAAAAAACTAATTGGTGGTCAACACGATTCCGTCGTTATGCCGATTCTTTTCGCAAAGTACTTTTCTATAATTCTAGTATTTAATGGGAAAAAATTAAACGAATTTTTTGTCCATGAAACAAAACTATTAATTCTGAATAAAATGCCGCCCATTTATGCAATTAAAAAAATGTAAATGACTCTTATTAGATAAGGCATATTTTCGTCTGATAAGGTACTTCTTTTTCAATGATTTCGAGTATATTTTAGTTTTGATGAAAAAAATTTTATATCTTACGACTTTTCGTAAAATATGTTAATGTCATCTGAAAGAGAAACAGATAAGCTTTCCATCGAGCTCTTAGTCGAAGAAGTCGGTGGAAAGATGCAAGAGTAATTAGCAAAAAACTAATTGGTGGTCAACACGATTCCGTCGTTATGCCGATTCTTTTCGCAAAGTAGTTTTCTATAATTCTAGTATTTAATGGCAAAAAATTAAACGAATTTTTTGTCCATGTAAAAATGAATGAATAAAATGCCGCCCATTTATGCAGTTAAAAAAATTTAAATGTCTCTTATTAGATAAGGCATATTTTCGTCTGATAAGGTACTTCTTTTTCAATGATTTCGAGGATATTTTAGTTTTGATCAAAAAAATTTTATTTCTTACGACTTTTCGTAAAATATGTTAATGCCGTCTGAAAGAGGAACAAATAAGCTTTCCATCGAGCTCTTAGTCGAAGAAGTCGGTGGAGAGATGCAAGAGTAATTAGCAAAAAAATAATTGGTGGTCAACACGATTCCGTCGTTATGCCGATTCTTTTCGCAAAGTACTTTTCTATAATTCTAGTATTTAATGGGAAAAAATTAAACGAATTTTTTGTCCATGAAACAAAACTATTAATTCTGAATAAAATGCCGCCCATTTATGCAATTAAAAAAATGTAAATGACTCTTATTAGATAAGGCATATTTTCGTCTGATAAGGTACTTCTTTTTCAATGATTTCGAGTATATTTTAGTTTTGATGAAAAAAATTTTATATCTTACGACTTTTCGTAAAATATGTTAATGTCATCTGAAAGAGAAACAGATAAGCTTTCCATCGAGCTCTTAGTCGAAGAAGTCGGTGGAAAGATGCAAGAGTAATTAGCAAAAAACTAATTGGTGGTCAACACGATTCCGTCGTTATGCCGATTCTTTTCGCAAAGTAGTTTTCTATAATTCTAGTATTTAATGGGAAAAAATTAAACGAATTTTTTGTCCATGAAACAAAACTATTAATTCTGAATAAAATGTCGCCCATTTATGCAATTAAAAAAATGTAAATGTCTCTTATTAGATAAGGCATATTTTCGTCTGATAAGGTACTTCTTCTTCAATGATTTCGAGAATATTTTAGTTTTGATCAAAAAAATGTTATTTCTTACGACTTTTCGTAAATATGTTAATGCCATCTGAAAGAGGAACAGATAAGCTTACCATCAAGCTCTTAGTCGAAGAAGTCGGTCGAAGGATGCAAGAGTAATTAGCAAAAAACTAATCGTTGGTCAACACGATTCCGTCGTACTGCCGATTCTTTTCGCAAAGTACTTTTCTATAATTCTAGTGTTTAATGGGAAAAAATTAGACGAACTTTTTGTCCATGTAAAAATGAATGAATAAATTGCCGCCCATTTATGCAATTAAAAAAATGTAAAAATCTCTTATTAGATAAGGCATATTTTTGTCTGATAAGGTACTTCTTTTTCAATGATTTCGAGGATATTTTAGTTTTGATCAAAAAAATTTTATTTCTTACGACTTTTCGTAAAATATGTTAATGCCGTCTGAAAGAGGAACAGATAAGCTTTCCATCGAGCTCTTAGTCGAAGAAGTCGGTCGAAGGATGCAAGAGTAATTAGCAAAAAACTAATCGTTGGTCAACACGATTCCGTCGTACTGCCGATTCTTTTCGCAAAGTACTTTTCTATAATTCTAGTATTTGATGCGAAAAAATTAAACGATTTTTTTGTCCATGTAAAAAACTATTAATTCTGAATAAAATGCCGCTCATTTATGCAACTAAAAAAATTTAAATGTCTATCATTAGATAAGCCATATTTTCGTCTGATAAGGTACTTCTTCTTCAATGATTTCAAGGATATTTTAGTTTTGATCAAAAAAATTTTATTTCTTACGACTTTTCGTAAAATATGTTAATGCCATCTGAAAGAGGAACAGATAAGCTTTTCATCGAGCTCTTAGTCGAAGAAGTCTGTCGAAGGATACTAGAGTTATAAGCAAAAAACTAATCGTTGGTCAACACGATTCCGTCGTACTGCCGATTCTTTTCGCAAAGTACTTTTCTATAATTCTAGTTTTTGATGGGAAAAAATTAAGCGAATTTTTTGTCCATGTAAAAAACTATTAATTCTGAATAAAATGCCGCCCATTTATGCAACTAAAAAAAATTTAAATGTCTCTTTTTAGATAAGGCATATTTTCGTCTGATAAGGTACTTCTTCTTCAATGATTTCGACGATATTTTAGTTTTGATCAAAAAAATTTTATTTCTTACGACTTTTCATAAAATATGTAAATGCCATCTGAAAGAGGACCAGATAAGCTTTCCATCGAGCTCTTAGTCGAAGAAGTCGGTCGAAGGATGCAAGAGTAATTACCAAAAAACTCATCGGTGGTCAACACGATTCCGTCGTACTTCCGATTATTTTCGTAAAGTACTTTTTTATAATTCTAGTACTTAATGGGAAAAAATTAAACGAATTTTTTGTCCATGTAAAAAACTATTAGTTTTGAATAAAATGCCGCCCACTTATGCAATTAAAACCAGTAAGGACGCTATCTTCAGCAAGGCTGAAGCTATAATACTTTTCACTTTGTGTCACTATAAAAAAACCTAAATGAATAGTTTTCATGCATCCCTAACAACATAACTGTAATGTTTCAAGTCAATTCGTTAAAAAACAAAAAATTTTTCCATACAACGGTTCAAGTTTTGCGATAAGTGGGCGTAGCTATGCCCACATTTGGTCAAAATAGTTTTTATTCCTCCCTAAGAACATAACTGTAAAGTTTCAAGTCAATTGGTTAAAAAACAAAAAAGTTTTCCATACAAAGGGTCAATTTTCGCTATAAAAGGGCGTGGCCACGCCGACTTTTGATCAAAATAGTTTTCATTCCTCCCTAAGAGCATAACTGCAAAGTTTCAAGTCAATTGGTTAAAAAACAAAAAAGTTTTCCATACAACGAGTCAATTTTCGCTATAAGTAGGCGTGGCTACGCCCACTTTTGGTCAAAATAGTTTTCATTCCTCCCTAGGAACATAACTGTAAAGTTTTAAGTCAATTGGTTAAAAAACAAAAAAGTTTTCCATACAAAGCGTCAAGTTAAGCTATAAGTGGGCGTGGCCATGCCCACTTTTGATCAAAATAGTTTTCATTCCTCTCTAAGAGCACAACTGCAAAGTTTCAAGTCAATTGGTTAAAAAACAAAAAAGTTTTCCATACAACGGATAAATTTTCGCTATAAGTGGGCGTGGCTACGCCCACTTTTGGTCAAAATAGTTTTCATTCCTCTCTAAGAACATAACTGTAAAGTTTCAAGTCAATTGGTTAAAAAACAAAAAAGTTTTCCATACAAAGTGTCAATTTTCGCTATAAGTAGGCGTGGCTACGCCCACTTTTGGTTAAAGTAGTTTTCATTCCTCCCTAAGAACATAGCTGTAAAGTTTCAAGTCAATTGGTTAAAAAACAAGAAAGTTTTCCATACAAAGGGTCAAGTTAAGCTATAAGTGGGCGTGGCCACGCCCACTTTTGATCAAAAAAGTATTCATTCCTCCCTAAGAGCATAACTGCAAAGTTTCAAGTCAATTGGTTAAAAAACAAAAAAGTTTTCCATACAACGGGTAAATTTTCGCTATAAGTGGGCGTGGCTACGCGTGGTTACGCCCACTTTTGGTCAAAATAGTTTTCATTCCTCCCTAAGAACATAACTTTAAAATTTCAAGTCAATTGGTTAAGAAACAAAAAAGTTTTCCATACAACGACGTGAATATGGCTTCTCTTCCTCTTCTTCATTTTGTATGGGAGCTACCAGTTCCAGATGTCCAATCTCAATGAAACTTTCAGGCATGTAGTCGGACCATGTAAAACTTCTATGTTTCAAATTTCAGCACTCTATTGTACAAAACAAAAAAGTTTTCCATACAACGATTCAAGTTTTGTTCACTTTTCTTCTTCTTTTCGTATGGGAGCTACCTGTTCCAATAATCCGATCATGCTGGTTCCGACGAATGATTCATCGTAATAAATTCTAAGACTCTGTGCAAAGTTTCAGCTCGATAGCTTCAAAACTGAGGGACTAGTTTGCATACATACAGACAGACAGACAGACAGACAGACGGACAGACGGACAGACAGACATGGCTAAATCAACTCGTCTTGTCGTCCTGATCAAGAATATATATACTTTATATAGTCGGAAATTAATATTTCGATCTTTTACAAACTCCGTGACAAAGTTAATATACTATTTCATATAAGTGAAAAGTATAAAAACTAATCGGTGGTCAACACGATTCCGCCGTACTGCCGATTCTTTTCGCAAAGTACTTTTCTATAATTCTAGTATTTAATGCAAAAAAATTAAACGAATTTTTTGTTCATGCAAAAAACAATTAATTCTGAATAAAATGCCGCCCATTTATGCAATTAAAAAAATTTATATGTCTCTATTAGATAAGGCATATTTTCGTCTTAAATGGTACTTCTTTTTCACTGATTTCAAGGATATTTTAGTTTTGATCAAAAATATTTTATTTTTGTGACTTTTCGTAAAATGTGTTAATGCTATTTGAAAGAGGAACAGAAAAGCTTTCCATCGAGCATTAGTCGAAGAAGTCGGTCGAAGGATACAAGAGTTATAAGCAAAAAACTAATCGTTGGTCAACACGATTCCGTCGTACTGCCGATTCTTTTCGCAAAGTACTTTTCTATAATTCTAGTATTTAATGGGAAAAAATTAAACGAATTTTTTCTCCATCTAAAAAACTATTAATTCTGAATAAAATGCCGCCCATTTATGCAACTAAAAAAATTTAAATGTCTCTTATTAGATAAGGCATATTTTCGTCTGATAAGGTACTTCTTCTTCAATGATTTCGATGATATTTAAGTTTTCATCAAAAAAAATTGTATTTCTTACGACTTTTCGTCAAATATGTTAATGCCATCTGAAAGAGGAACAGATAAGCCTACCATCGAGCTCTTAGTCGAAGAAGTCGGTCGAAGGATGCAAGAGTTATAAGCAAAAAACTTATCGGTGGTCAACACGATTTAGTCCTACTGCCGATTCTTTTCGCAAAGTACTTTTCTATAATTCTAGTATTTAATGGGAAAAAATTAAACGAATTTTTTGTCCATGTAAAAAACTATTAATTCTGAATAAAATACCACCCATTTATGCAATCAAAAAAATTTAAATGTCTCTTATTAGATAAGGCATATTTTTTTCTTAAAAGGAACTTCTTTTTCAATGATTTCGAGGATATTTTAATTTTTAATAAAAAAATTGTTTTCTTACGACTTTTCGTAAAATATGTTAATGCCATCTGAAAGAGGAACAGATAAGCTTTCCATCGAGCTCTTAGTTGAAGAAGTCGATCGAAGCATGCAAGAGTAATTAGCCAAAAACTAATCGGTGGTCAACACGATTCCGTCCTACTGCCGATTGTTTTCGCAAAGTACTTTTCTATAATTCTAGTATCTAATGGGAAAAACTTAAACGAATTTTTTGTCCATGTAAAAAACTATTAATTCTGAATAAAATGCCGGCCATTTATGCAATTAAAAAAATTTTAATGTCTCTTATTAGATAAGGCATATTTTCGTCTGATAAGGTACTTCTTTTTCAATGATTTCGAGGATATTTTAGTTTTGATCAAAAAAATTTTATTTCTTACGACTTTCCGTAAAAACTGTCAATGCCGTCTGAAAGAGGAACAAATAAGCTTTACATCGAGCTCTTAGTCGAAAAAGTCGGTCGAACGATGCTAGAGTTATTAGAAAAAAACTAATCGGTGGTCAACACGGTTCCGTCCTACTGCCAATTCTTTTCGCAAAGTACTTTTCTATAATTCTAGTATTTAATGGGAAAAAATTAAACGAATTTTTTGTCTATGTAGAAAACTATTAATTCTGAATAAAATGGCACCCATTTATGTAATTAATAAAATGTAAATGTCTCTTATTAGATAAGGCATATTTTTGTCTGATAAGGTACTTTTTCTTCAATGATTTCGATGATATTTTAGTTTTTATCAAAAAAATTTTATTTCTTACTACTTTTCGTAAAATATGTTAATGCCATCTGAAAGAGGAACAGATAAGCTTTTTATCGAGCTTTTAGTCAAAGAAGTCGGTCGAAGGATGCAAGAGTTATAAGCAAAAAACTAATCGGTGGTCAACACGATTCCGTCCTACTGCCGATTGTTTTCGCAAAGTACTTTTCTATAATTCTAGTATTTAATGGGAAAAAATTTAACGAATTTTTTGTCTATGTAAAAAACTATTAATTCTGAATAAAATGTCACCCATTTATGCAATTAAAAAAATTTAAATGTCTCTTATTAGATAAGGCATATTTTCGTCTTATAAGGTACATCTTTTTCAATGATTTCGAGGATATTTTAGTTTTGATCAAAAAAATTTTATTTCTTACGACTTTTCGTAAAATTTGTTAATGCCTTCTGAAATTGGAACAGATAAGCTTTCCATCGAGCTCTTAGTCGAAGAAGTCGGTCGAAGGATGCAAGAGTTATTAGCACAAACTAATCGGTGGTCAACACGATTCCGTCCTACTGCCGATTCTTTTCGCAAAGTACTTTTCTATAGTTCTAGTATTTAATAGGAAAAACTTAAACGAATTTTTTGTCCATGTAAAAAACTATTAATTCTGAATAAAATACCGCCCATTTATGCAATTAAAAAAATTTAAATGTCTCTTATTAGATAAGGCATATTTTCGACTTAAAAGGAACTTCTTTTTCAATGATTTCGAGGATATTTTAATTTTTAACAAAAAAATTTATTTCTTACGACTTTTCGTAAAATATGTTAATGCCATCTGAAAGAGGAACAGATAAGCTTTCCATCGAGCTCTTAGTTGAAGAAGTCGGTCGAAGCATGCAAGAGTTATTAGCAACAAACTAATCGGTGGTCAACACGATTCCGTCCTACTGCCGATTCTAATCGCAAGGTACTTTTCTATAATTCCAGTATTTAATGGTAAAAAATTAAACGAATTTTTTGTCCATGTAAAAAACTATTAATTCTGAATAAAATGCCGCCCATTTATGCAATTAAAAATTTTAATGTCCGTTATTAGATAAGGCATATTTTCGTCTTATAAGGTACATCTTTTTCAATGATTTCGAGGATATTTTAGTTTTGATCAAAAAAATTTTATTTCTAACGACTTTTCGTAAAATTTGTTAATGCCTGCTGAAATTGGAACAGATAAGCTTTCCATCGAGCTCTTAGTCGAAGAAGTCGGTCGAAGGATGCAAGAGTTATTAGCACAAACTAATCGGTGGTCAACACGATTCCGTCCTACTGCCGATTATTTTCGCAAAGTACTTTTCTATAATTCTAGTATTTAATGGGAAAAACATAAACGAATTTTTTGTCCATGTAAAAAACTATTAATTCTGAATAAAATACCGCCCATTTATGCAATTAAAAAAATTTCAATGTCTCGTATTAGATAAGGCATATTTTCGTCTGATAAGGTACTTCTTTTTCAATGATTTCGAGGATATTTTAGTTTTGATCAAAAAAATTTTATTTCTTACGACTTTCCGTAAAAAATGTCAATGCCGTCTGAAAGAGGAACAAATAAGCTTTACATCGAGCTCTTAGTCGAAGAAGTCGGTCGAAGGATGCAAGAGTAATTAGCAAAAAACTAATCGTTGGTCAACACGATTCCGTCGTACTGCCGATTCTTTTCGCAAAGTACTTTTCTATAATTCTAGTATTTGATTCGAAAAAATGAAACGAATTTTTTGTCCATGTAAAAAACTATTAATTCTGAATAAAAAAATTTAAATGTCTATTATGAGATAAGCCATATTTTCGTCTGATAAGGTACTTCTTCTTCAATGATTTCGAGGATATTTTAGTTTTGATCAAAAAAATTTAATTTCTTACGACTTTTCGTAAAATATGTTAATGCCATCTGAAAGAGAAACAGATAAGCTTTCCATCGAGCTCTTATTAGAAAAAAGCTAATCGGTGGTCAACACGGTTACGTCCTACTGCCGATTGTTTTCGCAAAGTACTTTTCTATAATTCTAGTATTTAATGGGAAAAAATTAAACGAATTTTTTGTCTATGTAGAAAACTATTAATTCTGAATAAAATGGCACCCATTTATGTAATTAAAAAAATGTAAATGTCTCTTATTAGATAAGGCATATTTTCGTCTGATAAGGTACTTCTTTTTCAATGATTTCGAGGATATTTTAGTTTTGATCAAAAAAATTTTATTTCTTACGACCTTCCGTAAAAAATGACAACGCCGTCTGAAAGAGGAACAAATAAGCTTTACATCGAGCTCTTAGTCGAAGAAGTCGGTCGAAGGATGCAAGAGTAATTAGCAAAAAACTAATCGTTGGTCAACACGATTCCGTCGTACTGCCGATTCTTTTCGCAAAGTACTTTTCTATAATTCTAGTATTTGATGCGAAAAAATTAAACGAATTTTTTGTCCATGTAAAAAACTATTAATTCTGAATAAAAAAATGTAAATGTCTCTTATTAGATAAGGCATATTTTCGTCTGATAAGGTACTTCTTTTTCAATGATTTCGAGGATATTTTAGTTTTGATCACAAAAACTTTATTTCTTACGACTTTCCGTAAAAAATGTCAATGCCGTCTGAAAGAGACACAAATAAGCTTTACATCGAGCTCTTATTAGAAAAAAGCTAATCGGTGGTCAACACGGTTACGTCCTACTGCCGATTGTTTTCGCAAAGTACTTTTCTATAATTCTAGTATTTAATGGGAAAAAATTAAACGAATTTTTTGTCTATGTAGAAAACTATTAATTCTGAATAAAATGGCACCCATTTATGTAATTAAAAAAATGTAAATGTCTCTTATTAGATAAGGCATATTTTCGTCTGATAAGGTACTTTTTCTTCAATGATTTCGATGATATTTTAGTTTTGATCAAAAAAACTTTATTTCTTACGACTTTTCGTAAAATATGTTAATGCCATCTGAAAGAGGAACAGATAAGCTTTCCATCGAGCTTTTAGTCAAAGAAGTCGGTCGAAGGATGCAAGAGTTATAAGCAAAAAACTAATCGGTGGTCAACACGAGTATTTAATGGGAAAAACTTAAACGAATTATTTGTCCATGTAAAAAACTATTAATTCTGAATAAAATGCCGGCCATTTATGCAATTAAAAAAATTTTAATGTCTCTTATTAGATAAAGCATATTTTCGTCTGATAAGGTACTTTTTCTTCAATGATTTCGATGATATTTTAGTTTTGATCAAAAAAACTTTATTTCTTACGACTTTTCGTAAAATATGTTAATGCCATCTGAAAGAGGAACAGATAAGCTTTACATCGAGCTCTTAGTCGAAAAAGTCGGTCGAACGATGCTAGAGTTATTAGAAAAAAACTAATCGGTGGTCAACACGGTTCCGTCCTACTGCCGATTGTTTTCGCAAAGTACTTTTCTATAATTCTAGTATTTAATGGGAAAAAATTAAACGAATTTTTTGTCTATGTAGAAAACTATTAATTCTGAATAAAATGGCACCCATTTATGTAATTAATAAAATGTAAATGTCTCTTATTAGATAAGGCATATTTTCGTCTGATAAGGTACTTTTTCTTCAATGATTTCGATGATATTTTAGTTTTGATCAAAAAAATTTTATTTCTTACTACTTTTCGTAAAATATGTTAATGCCATCTGAAAGAGGAACAGATAAGCTTTTTATCGAGCTTTTAGTCAAAGAAGTCGGTCGAAGGATGCAAGAGTTAAGGCAAAAAACTAATCGGTGGTCAACACGATTCCGTCCTACTGCCGATTGTTTTCGCAAAGTACTTTTCTATAATTCTAGTATTTAATGGGAAAAAATTTAACGAATTTTTTGTCTATGTAAAAAACTATTAATTCTGAATAAAATGTCACCCATTTATGCAATTAAAAAAATTTAAATGTCTCTTATTAGATAAGGCATATTTTCGTCTTATAAGGTACATCTTTTTCAATGATTTCGAGGATATTTTAGTTTTGATCAAAAAAATTTTATTTCTTACGACTTTTCATAAAATTTGTTAATGCCTTCTGAAATTGGAACAGATAAGCTTTCCATCGAGCTCTTAGTCGAAGAAGTCGGTCGAAGGATGCAAGAGTTATTAGCACAAACTAATCGGTGGTCAACACGATTCCGTCCTACTGCCGATTCTTTTCGCAAAGTACTTTTCTATAGTTCTAGTATTTAATAGGAAAAACTTAAACGAATTTTTTGTCCATGTAAAAAACTATTAATTCTGAATAAAATACCGCCCATTTATGCAATTAAAAAAATTTAAATGTCTCTTATTAGATAAGGCATATTTTCGTCTTAAAAGGAACTTCTTTTTCAATGATTTCGAGGATATTTTAATTTTTAACAAAAAAATTTATTTCTTATGACTTTTCGTAAAATATGTTTATGCCATCTGAAAGAGGAACAGATAAGCTTTCCATCGAGCTCTTAGTTGAAGAAGTCGGTCGAAGCATGCAAGAGTTATTAGCAACAAACTAATCGGTGGTCAACACGATTCCGTCCTACTGCCGATTCTAATCGCAAGGTACTTTTCTATAATTCCAGTATTTAATGGTAAAAAATTAAACGAATTTTTTGTCCATGTAAAAAACTATTAATTCTGAATAAAATGCCGGCCATTTATGCAATTAAAAAAATTTAAATGTCTCTTATTAGATAAGGCATATTTTCGTCTGATAAGGTACTTCTTTTTCAATGATTTCGAGGATATTTTAGTTTTGATCAAAAAAATTTTATTTCTTACGACCTTCCGTAAAAAATGTCAACGCCGTCTGCAAGAGGAACAAATAAGCTTTAGATCGAGCTCTTAGTCGAAAAAGTCGGTCGAACGATGCAAGAGTTATTAGCAAAAAACTAATCGGTGGTCAACACGATTCCGTCCTACTGCCGATTCTTTTCGCAAAGTACTTTTCTATAATTCTAGTATTTAATGGGAAAAAATTAAACGAATTTTTTGTTCATGCAAAAAACAATTAATTCTGAATAAAATGCCGCCCATTTATGCAATTAAAAAAATTTCAATGTCTCGTATTAGATAAGGCATATTTTCGTCTTCAAAGGTACTTCTTTTTCAATGATTTCGAGGATATTTTAATTTTGAATAAAAAAATTTATTTATTACGACTTTTCGTAAAATATGTTAATGCCATCTGAAAGAGGAACAGATAAGCTTTCCATCGATCTCTTAGTCAAAGAAGTCGGTCGAAGGATGCAAGAGTTATTAGCAAAAAACTAATCGGTGGTCAACACGATTCCGTCGTACTGCCGATTATTTTCGCAAAGTACTTTTCTATAATTCTAGTATTTAATGGGAAAAACATAAACTAATTTTTTGTCCATGTAAAAAACTATTAATTCTGAATAAAATACCGCCCATTTATGCAATTAAAAAAATTTCAATGTCTCGTATTAGATAAGGCATATTTTCGTCTGATAAGGTACTTCTTTTTCAATGATTTCGAGGATATTTTAGTTTTGATCAAAAAAATTTTATTTCTTACGACTTTCCGTAAAAAATGTCAATGCCGTCTGAAAGAGGAACAAATAAGTTTTACATCGAGCTCTTAGTCGAAGAAGTCGGTCGAAGGATGCAAGAGTAATTAGCAAAAAACTAATCGTTGGTCAACACGATTCCGTCGTACTGCCGATTCTTTTCGCAAAGTACTTTTCTATAATTCTAGCATTTGATGCGAAAAAATTAAACGAATTTTTTGTCCATGTAAAAAACTATTAATTCTGTATAAAAAAATGTAAATGTCTATTATTAGATAAGCCATATTTTCGTCTGATAAGGTACTTCTTCTTCAATGATTTCGAGGATATTTTAGTTTTGATCAAAAAAATTTTATTTCTTACGACTTTTCGTAAAATATGTTAATGCCATCTGAAAGAGAAACAGATAAGCTTTCCATCGAGCTCTTATTAGAAAAAAGCTAATCGGTGGTCAACACGGTTACGTCCTACTGCCGATTGTTTTCGCAAAGTACTTTTCTATAATTCTAGTATTTAATGGGAAAAAATTAAACGAATTTTTTGTCTATGTAGAAAACTATTAATTCTGAATAAAATGGCACCCATTTATGTAATTAAAAAAATGTAAATGTCTCTTATTAGATAAGGCATATTTTCGTCTGATAAGGTACTTCTTTTTCAATGATTTCGAGGATATTTTAGTTTTGATCAAAAAAATTTTATTTCTTACGACCTTTCGTAAAAAATGTCAACGCCGTCTGAAAGAGGAACAAATAAGCTTTACATCGAGCTCTTAGTCGAAGAAGTCGGTCGAAGGATGCAAGAGTAATTAGCAAAAAACTAATCGTTGGTCAACACGATTCCGTCGTACTGCCGATTCTTTTCGCAAAGTACTTTTCTATAATTCTAGTATTTGATGCGAAAAAATTAAACGAATTTTTTGTCCATGTAAAAAACTATTAATTCTGAATAAGAAAATGTAAATGTCTCTTATTAGATAAGGCATATTTTCGTCTGATAAGGTACTTCTTTTTCAATGATTTCGAGGATATTTTAGTTTTGATCACAAAAACTTTATTTCTTACGACTTTCCGTAAAAAATGTCAATGCCGTCTGAAAGAGACACAAATAAACTTTACATCGAGCTCTTATTAGAAAAAAGCTAATCGGTGGTCAACACGGTTACGTCCTACTGCCGATTGTTTTCGCAAAGTACTTTTCTATAATTCTAGTATTTAATGGGAAAAAATTAAACGAATTTTTTGTCTATGTAGAAAACTATTAATTCTGAATAAAATGGCACCCATTTATGTAATTAAAAAAATGTAAATGTCTCTTATTAGATAAGGCATATTTTCGTCTGATAAGGTACTTTTTCTTCAATGATTTCGATGATATTTTAGTTTTGATCAAAAAAATTTTATTTCTTACGACTTTTCGTAAAATATGTTAATGCCATCTGAAAGAGGAACAGATAAGCTTTCCATCGAGCTTTTAGTCAAAGAAGTCGGTCGAAGGATGCAAGAGTTATAAGCAAAAAACTAATCGGTGGTCAACACGAGTATTTAATGGGAAAAAATTTAACGAACTTTTTGTCTATGTAAAAAACTATTAATTCTGAATAAAATGCCACCCGTTTATGCAATTGAAAAAATTTTAATGTCTCTTATTAGATAAGGCATATTTTCGTCTTATAAGGTACATCTTTTTCAATGATTTCGAGGATATTTTAGTTTTGATCAAAAAAATTTTATTTCTTACGACTTTTTGTAAAATATGTTAATGCCTTCTGAAATTGGAACAGATGAGCTTTCCATCGAGCTCTTAGTTGAAAAAGTCGGTCAAAGGATGCAAGAGTTATAAGCAAAAAACTAATCGGTGGTCAACACGATTCCGTCCTACTGCCGATTCTTTTCGCAAAGTACTTTTCTATAATTCTAGTATTTAATGGGAAAAAATTAAACGAATTTTTTGTTCATGCAAAAAACAATTAATTCTGAAAAAAATGCCGCCCATTTATGCAATTAAGAAAATTTAAATGTCTCTTATTAGATAAGGCATATTTTCGTCTGATAAGGTACTTCTTCTTCAATGATTTCGATGATATTTTAGTTTTCATCAAAAAAAATTGTATTTCTTACGACTTTTCGTCAAATATGTTAATGCCATCTGAAAGAGGAACAGATAAGCCTACCATCGAGCTCTTAGTCGAAGAAGTCGGTCGAAGGATGCAAGAGTTATAAGCAAAAAACTTATCGGTGGTCAACACGATTTAGTCCTACTGCCGATTCTTTTCGCAAAGTACTTTTCTATAATTCTAGTATTTAATGGGAAAAAATTAAACGAATTTTTTGTCCATGTAAAAAACTATTAATTCTGAATAAAATGCCGCCCATTTATGCAATTAAAAAAATTTAAATGTCTCTTATTAGATAAGGCATATTTTTTTCTTAAAAGGAACTTCTTTTTCAATGATTTCGAGGATATTTTAATTTTTAATAAAAAAATTTTATTTCTTACGACTTTCCGTAAAAAATGTCAATGCCGTCTGAAAGAGGAACAAATAAACTTTACATCGAGCTCTTAGTCGAAAAAGTCGGTCGAACGATGCTAGAGTTATTAGAAAAAAACTAATCGGTGGTCAACACGGTTCCGTCCTACTGCCGATTGTTTTCGCAAAGTACTTTTCTATAATTCTAGTATTTAATGGGAAAAAATTAAACGAATTTTTTGTCTATGTAGAAAACTATTAATTCTGAATAAAATGGCACCCATTTATGTAATTAATAAAATGTAAATGTCTCTTATTAGATAAGGCATATTTTCGTCTTCAAAGGTACTTCTTTTTCAATGATTTCGAGGATATTTTAATTTTGAATAAAAAAATTTATTTATTACGACTTTTCGTAAAATATGTCAATGCCATCTGAAAGAGGAACAGATAAGCTTTCCATCGATCTCTTAGTCAAAGAAGTCGGTCGAAGGATGCAAGAGTTATTAGCAAAAAACTAATCGGTGGTCAACACGATTCCGTCGTACTGCCGATTATTTTCGCAAAGTACTTTTCTATAATTCTAGTATTTAATGGGAAAAACATAAACGAATTTTTTGTCCATGTAAAAAACTATTAATTCTGAATAAAATACCGCCCATTTATGCAATTAAAAAAATTTCAATGTCTCGTATTAGATAAGGCATATTTTCGTCTTATAAGGTACATCTTTTTCAATGATTTCGAGGATATTTTAGTTTTGATCAAAAAAATTTTATTTCTTACGACTTTTCGTAAAATTTGTTAATGCGTTCTGAAATTGGAACAGATAAGCTTTCCATCGAGCTCTTAGTCGAAGAAGTCGGTCGAAGGATGCAAGAGTTATTAGCACAAACCAATCGGTGGTCAATACGATTCCGTCCTACTGCCGATTCTTTTCGCAAAGTACTTTTCTATAGTTCTAGTATTTAATAGGAAAAACTTAAACGAATTTTTTGTCCATGTAAAAAACTATTAATTCTGAATAAAATACCGCCCATTTATGCAATTAAAAAAATTTAAATGTCTCTTATTAGATAAGGCATATTTTCGTCTTAAAAGGAACTTCTTTTTCAATGATTTCGAGGATATTTTAATTTTTAATAAAAAAATTTATTTCTTACGACTTTTCGTAAAATATGTTAATGCCATCTGAAAGAGGAACAGATAAGCTTTCCATCGAGCTCTTAGTTGAAGAAGTCGGTCGAAGCATGCAAGAGTTATTAGCAACAAACTAATCGGTGGTCAACACGATTCCGTCCTACTGCCGATTCTAATCGCAAGGTACTTTTCTATAATTCCAGTAATTAATGGTAAAAAATTAAACGAATTTTTTGTCCATGTAAAAAACTATTAAATGCCGGCCATTTATGCAATTAAAAAAATTTAAATGTCTTTTATTAGATAAGGCATATTTTCGTCTGATAAGGTACTTCTTTTTCAATGATTTCGAGGATTTTTTAGTTTTGATCAAAAAAATTTTATTTCTTACGACCTTCCGTAAAAAATGTCAACGCCGTCTGAAAGAGGAACAAATAAGCTTTACATCGAGCTCTTAGTCGAAAAAGTCGGTCGAACGTTGCAAGAGTTATTAGCAAAAAACTAATCGGTGGTCAACACGATTCCGTCCTACTGCCGATTCTTTTCGCAAAGTTCTTTTCTATAATTCTAGTATTTAATGGGAAAAAATTAAACGAATTTTTTGTTCATGCAAAAAACAATTAATTCTGAATAAAATGCCGCCCATTTATGCAATTAAAAATTTTAATGTCCGTTATTAGATAAGGCATATTTTCGTCTTCAAAGGTACTTCTTTTTCAATGATTTCGAGGATATTTTAATTTTGAATAAAAAAATTTATTTATTACGACTTTTCGTAAAATATGTTAATGCCATCTGAAAGAGGAACAGATAAGCTTTCCATCGATCTCTTAGTCAAAGAAGTCGGTCGAAGGATGCAAGAGTTATTAGCAAAAAACTAATCGGTGGTCAACACGATTCCGTCCTACTGCCGATTCTTTTCGCAAAATACTTTTCTATAATTCTAGTATTTAATGGGAAAAACATAAACGAATTTTTTGTCCATGTAAAAAACTATTAATTCTGAATAAAATACCGCCCATTTATGCAATTAAAAAAATTTCAATGTCTCGTATTAGATAAGGCATATTTTCGTCTGATAAGGTACTTCTTTTTCAATGATTTCGAGGATATTTTAGTTTTGATCAAAAAAAGTTTATTTCTTACGACTTTCCGTAAAAAATGTCAATGCCGTCTGAAAGAGGAACAAATAAGCTTTACATCGAGCTCTTAGTCGAAAAAAACGGTCGAACGATGCAAGAGTTATTAGCAAAAAACTAATCGGTGGTCAACACGGTTCCGTCCTTCTGCCGATTGTTTTCGCAAAGTAATTTTCTATAATTCTAGTATTTAATGGGAAAAAATTAAACGAATTTTTTGTCTATGTAGAAAACTATTAATTCTGAATAAAATGGCACCTATTTATGTAATTAAAAAAATGTAAATGTCTCTTATTAGATAAGGCATATTTTCGTCTGATAAGGTACTTTTTCTTCAATGATTTCAAAGATATTTTAGTTTTGATCAAAAAACTTTTATTTCTTACGACTTTTCGGAAAATATGTTATTGGATAAGCCATATTTTCGTCTTAAAAGGTACTTCTTTTTCAATGATTTCGAGGATATTTTAATTTTTAATAAAAAAATTTATTTCTTACGACTTTTCGTAAAATATGTTAATGCCATCTGAAAGAGGAACAGATAAGCTTTCCATCGAGCTCTTAGTTGAAGAAGTCGGTCGAAGCATGCAAGAGTTATTAGCAACAAACTAATCGGTGGTCAACACGATTCCGTCCTACTGCCGATTCTAATCGCAAGGTACTTTTCTATAATTCCAGTATTTAATGGGAAAAAATTAAACGAATTTTTTGTCCATGTAAAAAACTATTAATTCTGAATAAAATGACACCCATTTATGCAATTAAAACCAGTAAGGACGCTATCTTCAGCAAGGCTGAAGCTATAATACTTTTCACTTTGTGTCACTATAAAAAAAACTAAATGAATAGTTTTCATGCATCCCTAACAACATAACTGTAATGTTTCAAGTCAATTCGTTAAAAAACAAAAAATTTTTCCATACAACGGTTCAAGTTTTTCCATAAGTGGGCGTAGCCATGCCCACATTTGGTCAAAATAGTTTTTATTCCTCCCTAAGAACATAACTGTAAAGTTTCAAGTCAATTGGTTAAAAAACAAAAAAGTTTTCCATACAAAGGGTCAATTTTCGCTATGAAAGGGCGTGGCCACGCCCACTTTTGATCAAAATAGTTT
The DNA here is from genome assembly GCA_034638295.1 of Phortica okadai. Taxonomy (NCBI): domain Eukaryota; kingdom Metazoa; phylum Arthropoda; class Insecta; order Diptera; family Drosophilidae; genus Phortica; species Phortica okadai. Next base: position 27,827,781 of record CM067851.1, read on the forward strand.
TCATTCCTCCCTAAGAGCATAACTGCAAAGTTTCAAGTCAATTGGTTAAAAAACAAAAAAGTTTTCCATACAACGAGTCAATTTTCGCTATAAGTAGGCGTGGCTACGCCCACTTTTGGTCAAAATAGTTTTCATTCCTCCCTAGGAACATAACTGTAAAGTTTTAAGTCAATTGGTTAAAAAACAAAAAAGTTTTCCATAAAAAGCGTCAAGTTAAGCTATAAGTGGGCGTGGCCATGCCCACTTTTGATCAAAATAGTTTTCATTCCTCCCTAAGAGCACAACTGCAAAGTTTCAAGTCAATTGGTTAAAAAACAAAAAAGTTTTCCATACAACGGATAAATTTTCGCTATAAGTGGGCGTGGCTACGCCCACTTTTGGTCAAAATAGTTTTCATTCCTCTCTAAGAACATAACTGTAAAGTTTCAAGTCAATTGGTTAAAAAACAAAAAAGTTTTCCATACAAAGTGTCAATTTTCGCTATAAGTAGGCGTGGCTACGCCCACTTTTGGTTAAAGTAGTTTTCATTCCTCCCTAAGAACATAACTGTAAAGTTTCAAGTCAATTGGTTAAAAAACAAGAAAGTTTTCCATACAAAGGGTCAAGTTAAGCTATAAGTGGGCGTGGCCACGCCCACTTTTGATCAAAAAAGTTTTCATTCCTCCCTAAGAGCATAACTGCAAAGTTTCAAGTCAATTGGTTAAAAAACAAAAAAGTTTTCCATACAACGGGTAAATTTTCGCTATAAGTGGGCGTGGCTACGCGTGGTTACGCCCACTTTTGGTCAAAATAGTTTTCATTCCTCCCTAAGAACATAACTTTAAAATTTCAAGTCAATTGGTTAAGAAACAAAAAAGTTTTCCATACAACGACGTGAATATGGCTTCTCTTCCTCTTCTTCATTTTGTATGGGAGCCACCAGTTCCAGATGTCCAATCTCAATGAAACTTTCAGGCATGTAGTCGGACCATGTAAAACTACTATGTTTAAAATTTCAGCACTCTATTGTACAAAACAAAAAAGTTTTCCATACAACGATTCAAGTTTTGTTCACTTTTCTTCTTCTTTTCGTATGGGAGCTACCTGTTCCAATAATCCGATCATGCTGGTTCCGACGAATGATTCATCGTAATAAATTCTAAGACTCTGTGCAAAGTTTCAGCTCGATAGCTTCAAAACTGAGGGACTAGTTTGCATACATACAGACAAACAGACAGACAGACAGACGGACAGACGGACATGGCTAAATCAACTCGTCTTGTCGTCCTGATCAAGAATATATATACTTTATATAGTCGGAAATTAATATTTCGATCTGTTACAAACTCCGTGACAAAGTTAATATACTATTTCATATAAGTGAAAAGTATAAAAATGTAAATGTCTCTTATTAGATACGGCATATTTTCGTCTGATACGGTACTTCTTCTTCAATGATTTCGATGATATTTTAGTTTTGATCAAAAAAATGTTATTTCTTACAAATTTTCGTAAATATGCTAATGCCATCTGAAAGAGGAACAGATAAGCTTTCCATCGAGCTCTTAGTCGAAGAAGTCGGTCGAAGGATGCAAGAGTAATTAGCAAAAAACTAATCGTTGGTCAACACGATTCCGTCGTACTGCCGATTCTTTTCGCAAAGTACTTTTCTATAATTCTAGTATTTAATGGGAAAAAATTAGACGAACTTTTTGTCCATGTAAAAACGAATGAATCAAATGCCGCCCATTTATGCAATTAAAAAATGTAAATGTCTCTTATTAGATAAGGCATATTTTCGTCTGATAAGGTACTTCTTCTTCAATGATTTCGAGGATATTTTAGTTTTGATCAAAAAACTTTTATTTCTTACGACTTTTCGTAAAATATGTTAATGCCATCTGAAAGAGGAACAGATAAGCTTTTCATCGAGCTCTTAGTCGAAGAAGTCTGTCGAAGGATACAAGAGTTATAAGCAAAAAACTAATCGTTGGTCAACACGATTCCGTCGTACTGCCGATTCTTTTCGCAAAGTACTTTTCTATAATTCTAGTATTTGATGCGAAAAAATTAAACGAATTTTTTGTTCATGTAAAAAACTATTAATTCTGAATAAAATGCCGCCCATTTATGCAACTAAAAAAATTTAAATGTCTCTTATTAGATAAGCCATATTTTCGTCTGATAAGGTACTTCTTCTTCAATGATTTCGAGGATATTTTAGTTTTGATCAAAAAACTTTTATTTCTTATGACTTTTTGTAAAATATGTTAATGCCATCTGAAAGAGGAACAGATAAGCTTTTCATCGAGCTCTTAGTCGAAGAAGTCTGTCGAAAGATACAAGAGTTATAAGCAAAAAACTAATCGGTGGTCAACACGATTCCGTCCTACTGCCAATTGTTTTCTCAAAGTACTTTTCTATAATTCTAGTATTTGATGGGAAAAAATTAAACGAATTTTTTGTTCATGTAAAAAATTATTAATTCTGAATAAAATGCCGCCCATTTATGCAATTAAAAAAATTTAAATGTCTCTTATTAGACTAGGCATATTTTCGTCTGATAAGGTACTTCTTTTTCAATGATTTCGAGGATATTTTAGTTTTGATCAAAAAAATTTTATTTCTTACGACTTTTCGTAAAATATGTTAATGCCGTCTGAAAGAGGAACAGATAAGCTTTCCATCGAACTCTTAGTCGAAGAAGTCGGTCGAAGAGTAATTAGCAAAAAACTAATCGTTGGTCAACACGATTCCGTCGTACTGCCGATTCTTTTCGCAAAGTACTTTTCTATAATTCTAGTATTTGATGCGAAAAAATTAAACGAATTTTTTGTCCATGTAAAAAACTGTTAATTCTGAATAAAATGCCGCCCATTTATGCAACTAAAAAAATTTAAATGTCTCTTATTAGATAAGGCATATTTTCGTCTGATGAGGTACTCCTTCTTCAATGATTTCGAGGATATTTTAGTTTTGATCAAAAAACTTTTATTTCTTATGACTTTTTGTAAAATATGTTAATGCCATCTGAAAGAGGAACAGATAAGCTTTTCATCGAGCTCTTAGTCGAAGAAGTCTGTCGAAAGATACAAGAGTTATAAGCAAAAAACTAATCGGTGGTCAACACGATTCCGTCCTACTGCCAATTGTTTTCTCAAAGTACTTTTCTATAATTCTAGTATTTGATGGGAAAAAATTAAACGAATTTTTTGTTCATGTAAAAAATTATTAATTCTGAATAAAATGCCGCCCATTTATGCAATTAAAAAAATTTAAATGTCTCTTATTAGACTAGGCATATTTTCGTCTGATAAGGTACTTCTTTTTCAATGATTTCGAGGATATATTAGTTTTGATCAGAAAAATTTTATTTCTTACGACTTTTTGTAAAATATGTTAATGCCAGTCGGTCGAAGGATGCAAGAGTAATAAGCAAAAAACTAATCGTTGGTCAACACGATTCCGTCGTACTGCCGATTCTTTTCGCAAAGTACTTTTCTATAATTCTAGTATTTAATGGGAAAAAATTAAACGAACTTTTTGTCCATGTAAAAATGAATGAATAAAATGCCGCCCATTTATGCAATTAAAAAATCTTAAATGTCTCTTATTAGATAAGGCATATTTTCGTCTGATAAGGTACTTCTTCTTCAATGATTTCGAGTATATTTTAGTTTTGATGAAAAAAATTTTATATCTTACGACTTTTCGTAACATATGTTAATGCCATCTGAAAGAGAAACAGATAAGCTTTCCATCGAGCTCTTAGTCGAAGAAGTCGGTCGAAAGATGCAAGAGTAGTTAGCAAAAAACTAATTGGTGGTCAACACGATTCGTCCTACTGCCGATTCTTTTCGCAAAGTACTTTTCTATAATTCTAGTATTTAATGGGAAAAAATTAAACGAACTTTTTGTCCATGTAAAAATGAATGAATAAAATGCCGCCCATTTATGCAATTAAAAAAATGTAAATGTCTCTTATTAGATAAGGCATATTTTCGTCTGATAAGGTACTTCTTTTTCAATGATTTCGAGGATATTTTAGTTTTGATCAAAAAAATTTTATTTCTTACGACTTTTCGTAAAATATGTTAATGCCGTCTGAAAGAGGAACAGATAAGCTTTCCATCGAGCTCTTAGTCGAAGAAGTCGGTCGAAGGATGCAAGAGTAGTTAGCAAAAAACTAATGGTTGGTCAACACGATTCCGTCGTACTGCCGATTATTTTCGCAAAGTACTTTTCTATAATTCTAGTATTTAATGGGAAAAACTTAAACGAACTTTTCGTCCATGTAAAATTGAATGAATAAAATGCCGCCCATTTATGCAATTAAAAAATCTTAAATGTCTCTTATTAGATAAGGCATATTTTCGTCTGATAAGGTACTTCTTCTTCAATGATTTCGAGTATATTTTAGTTTTGATGAAAAAAATTTTATATCTTACGACTTTTCGTAACATATGTTAATGCCATCTGAAAGAGAAACAGATAAGCTTTCCATCGAGCTCTTAGTCGAAGAAGTCGGTCGAAAGATGCAAGAGTAGTTAGCAAAAAACTAATTGGTGGTCAACACGATTCGTCCTACTGCCGATTCTTTTCGCAAAGTACTTTTCTATAATTCTAGTATTTAATGGGAAAAAATTAAACGAACTTTTTGTCCATGTAAAAATGAATGAATAAAATGCCGCCCATTTATGCAATTAAAAAATCTTAAATGTCTCTTATTAGATAAGGCATATTTTCGTCTGATAAGGTACTTCTTCTTCAATGATTTCGAGTATATTTTAGTTTTGATGAAAAAAATTTTATATCTTACGACTTTTCGTAACATATGTTAATGCCATCTGAAAGAGGAACAGATAAGCTTTCCATCGAGCTCTTAGTCGAAGAAGTCGGTCGAAGGATGCAAGAGTAGTTAGCAAAAAACTAATTGGTGGTCAACACGATTCGTCCTACTGCCGATTCTTTTCGCAAAGTACTTTTCTATAATTCTAGTATTTAATGGGAAAAAATTAAACGAACTTTTTGTCCATGTAAAAATGAATGAATAAAATGCCGCCCATTTATGCAATTAAAAAATCTTAAATGTCTCTTATTAGATAAGGCATATTTTCGTCTGATAAGGTACTTCTTCTTCAATGATTTCGAGTATATTTTAGTTTTGATGAAAAAAATTTTATATCTTACGACTTTTCGTAACATATGTTAATGCCATCTGAAAGAGAAAAAGATAAGCTTTCCATCGAGCTCTTAGTCGAAGAAGTCGGTCGAAAGATGCAAGAGTAGTTAGCAAAAAACTAATGGTTGGTCAACACGATTCCGTCGTACTGCCGATTATTTTCGCAAAGTACTTTTCTATAATTCTAGTATTTAATGGGAAAAACTTAAACGAACTTTTCGTCCATGTAAAATTGAATGAATAAAATGCCGCCCATTTATGCAATTAAAACCAGTAAGGACGCTATCTTCAGCAAGGCTGAAGCTATAATACTTTTCACTTTGTGTCACTATAAAAAAAACTAAATGAATAGTTTTCATGCCTCCCTAACAACATAACTGTAATGTTTCAAGTCAATTCGTTAAAAAACAAAAAATTTTTCCATACAACGGTTCAAGTTTTGCGATAAGTGGGCGTAGCCATGCCCACATTTGGTCAAAATAGTTTTTATTCCTCCCTAAGAACATAACAGTAAAGTTTCAATTCAATTGGTTAAAAAACAAAAAAATTTTCCAAACAAAGGGTCAAGTTAAGCTATAAGTGGGTGTGGCCATGCCCACTTTTGATCAAAATAGTTTTCATTGCTCCCTAAGAGCATAACTGCAAAGTTTCAAGTCAATTGGTTAAAAAACAAAAAAGTTTTCCATACAACGGGTCAATTTTTGTAATAAGTAGGCGTGGCTACGCCCACTTTTGGTCAAAATAGTTTTCATTCCTCCCTAAGAGCATAACTGCAAAGTTTCAAGTCAATTGGTTAAAAAACAAAAAAGTTTTCCATACAACGGGTCAATTTTTGCTATAAGTAGGCGTGGCTACGCCCACTTTTGGTCAAAATAGTTTTCATTCCTCTCTAGGAACATAACTGTAAAGTTTTAAGTCAATTGGTTAAAAAACAAAAAAGTTTTCCATACAACGGGTCAATTTTCGCTATAAGTAGGCGTGGCTACGCCCACTTTTGGTCAAAATAGTTTTCATTCCTCCCTAAGAGCATAACTGCAAAGTTTCAAGTCAATTGGTTAAAAAACAAAAAAGTTTTCCATACAACGGGTCAATTTTCGCTATAAGTAGGCGTGGCTACGCCCACTTTTGGTTAAAATAGTTTTCATTCCTCCCTAAGAACATAACTGCAAAGTTTCAAGTCAATTGGTTAAAAAACAAAAAAGTTTTCCATACAATGGGTCAATTTTCGCTATAAGTGGGCGTGGCTACGCCTGGCTACGCCCACTTTTGGTCAAAATAGTTTTCATTCCTCTCTAAGAACATAACTGTAAAGTTTCAAGTCAATTGGTTAAAAAACAAAAAAGTTTTCCATACAACGGGTAAATTTTCGCTATAAGTGGGCGTGGCTACGCGTGGTTACGCCCACTTTTGGTCAAAATAGATTTCATTCCTCCCTAAGAACATAACTTTAAAATTTCAAGTCAATTGGTTAAGAAACAAAAAAGTTTTCCATACAACGACGTGAATATTCCTTCTCTTCCTCTTCTTCATTTTGTATGGGAGCTACCAGTTCCAGATGTCCAATCTCAATGAAACTTTCAGGCATGTAGTCGGACCATGTAAAACTACTATGTTTAAAATTTCAGCACTCTATTGTACAAAACAAAAAAGTTTTCCATACAACGATTCAAGTTTTGTTCACTTTTCTTCTTCTTTTCGTATGGGAGCTACCTGTTCCAATAATCCGATCATGCTGGTTCCGACGAATGATTCATCGTAATAAATTCTAAGACTCTGTGCAAAGTTTCAGCTCGATAGCTTCAAAACTGAGGGACTAGTTTGCATACATACAGACAGACAGACAGCCAGACCGACAGACAGACAGACGGACAGACGGACATGGCTAAATCAACTCGTCTTGTCGTCCTGATCAAGAATATATATACTTTATATAGTCGGAAATTAATATTTCGATCTGTTACAAACTCCGTGACAAAGTTAATATACTATTTCAGATACGTGAAAAGTATAAAAATGTAAATGTCTCTTATTAGATACGGCATATTTTCGTCTGATAAGGTACTTCTTCTTCAATGATTTCGAGTATATTTTAGTTTTGATGAAAAAAATTTTATATCTTACGACTTTTCGAAAAATATGTTAATGCCGTCTGAAAGAGGAATAGATAAGCTTTCCATCGAGCTCTTAGTCGAAGAAGACGGTCGAAGGATGCAAGAGTAATTAGCAAAAAACTAATCGTTGGTCAACACGATTCCGTCGTACTGCCGATTCTTTTCGCAAAGTACTTTTCTATAATTCTAGTATTTAATGGGAAAAAATTAAACGAACTTTTTGTCCATGTAAAATTAAATGAATAAAATGCCGCCCATTTATGCAATTAAAAGAATGTAAATGTCTCATATTAGATAAGGCATATTTTCGTCTGATAAGGTACTTCTTCTTCAATGATTTCGAGGATATTTTAGTTTTGATCAAAAAAATTTTATTTCTTACGACTTTTCGTAAAATATGTTAATGCCATCTGAAAGAGGAACAGATAAGCTTTCCATCGAGCTCTTAGTCGAAGAAGTCGGTCGAAGGATGCAAGAGTAATTAGCAAAAAACTAATCGTTGGTCAACACGATTCCGTCGTACTGCCGATTATTTTCGTAAAGTACTTTTCTATAATTCTAGTATTTAATGGGAAAAAATTAAACGAATTTTCTGTCCATGTAAAAAAATATTAGTTTTGAATAAAATGCCGCCCATTTATGCAACTGAAAAAATTTAAATGTCTCTTATTAGATAAGTCATATTTTCGTCTGATAAGGTACTTCTTCTTCACGATTCGTCCTACTGCCGATTCTTTTCGCAAAGTACTTTTCTATAATTCTAGTATTTGATGGGAAAAAATTAAACGAATTTTTTGTCCATGTAAAAAACTATTAATTCTGAATAAAATGCCGCCCATTTATGCAACTAAAAAAATTTAAATGTCTCTTATTAGATAAGGCATATTTTCGTCTAATAAGGTACTTCTTCTTCAATGATTTCGAGGATATTTTAGTTTTGATCAAAAAAATTTTATTTCTTACGACTTTTCGTAAAATATGTTAATGCCATCTGAAAGAGAAACAGATAAGCTTTCCATCGAGCTCTTAGTCGAAGAAGTCGGTCGAAAGATGCAAGAGTAATTAGCAAAAAACTAATTGGTGGTCAACACAATTCTTTCTACAATTCTAGTATTTAATGGGAAAAAATTAAACGAACTTTTTGTCCATGTAAAAATGAATGAATAAAATGCCGCCCATTTATGCAATTAAAAAAATGTAAATGTCTCTTATTCGATAAGGCATTTTTTCGTCTGATAAGGTACTTCTTTTTCAATGATTTCGAGGATATTTTAGTTTTGATCAAAAAAATTTTATTTCTTACGACTTTTCGTAAAATATGTTAATGCCATCTGAAAGAGAAACAGATAAGCTTTCCATCGAGTTCATAATCGAAGAAGTCGGTCGAAAGATGCAAGAGTAATTAGCAAAAAACTAATTGGTGGTCAACACGATTCGTCCTACTGCCGATTCTTTTCGCAAAGTACTTTTCTACAATTCTAGTATTTAATGGGAAAAAATTAAACGAACTTTTTGTCCATGTAAAATTGAATGAATAAAATGCCGCCCATGCAATTAAAAAAATGTAAATGTCTCTTATTAGATAAGGCATATTTTCGTCTGATAAGGTACTTCGTCTTCGTACTTCTGTAAAAATGAATGAATAAAATGCCGCCCATTTATGCAATTAAAAAAATTTAAATGTCTCTTATTAGATAAGGCATATTTTCGTCTGATAAGGTACTTCTGCTTCAATGATTTCGAGTATATTTTAGTTTTGATGAAAAAAATTTTATATCTTTTCGTAAAATATGTTAATGCCATCTGAAAGAGAAACAGATAAGCTTTCCATCGAGCTGTTAGTCGAAGAAGTCGGTCGAAGGATGCAAGAGTAATTAGCAAAAAACTAATCGTTGGTCAACACGATTCCGTCGTACTGCCGATTCTTTTCGCAAAGTACTTTTCTATAATTCTAGTATTTGATGGGAAAAAATTAAACGAATTTTTTGTCCATGTAAAAAACTATTAATTCTGAATAAAATGCCGCCCATTTATGCAACTAAAAAAATTTAAATGTCTCTTATTAGATAAGTTATATTTTCGTCTGATAAGGTACTTCTTCTTCACGATTCGTCCTACTGCCGATTCTTTTCGCAAAGTACTTTTCTATAATTCTAGTATTTAATGGGAAAAAATTAAACGAACTTTTTGTCCATGTAAAAATGAATGAATAAAATGCCGCCCATTTATGCAATTAATAAAATTTAAATGTCTCTTATTAGATAAGGCATATTTTCGTCTGATAAGGTACTTCTTCTTCAATGATTTCGAGTATATTTTAGTTTTGATGAAAAAAATTTTATATCTTTTCGTAAAATATGTTAATGCCATCTGAAAGAGAAACAGATAAGCTTTCCATCGAGCTCTTAGTCGAAGAAGTCGGTCGAAGGATGCAAGAGTAATTAGCAAAAAACTAATCGTTGGTCAACACGATTCCGTCGTACTGCCGATTCTTTTCGCAAAGTACTTTTCTATAATTCTAGTATTTGATGGGAAAAAATTAAACGAATTTTTTGTCCATGTAAAAAACTATTAATTCTGAATAAAATGCCGCCCATTTATGCAACTAAAAAAATTTAAATGTCTCTTATTAGATAAGGCATATTTTCGTCTGATAAGGTACTTCTTCTTCAATGATTTCGAGTATATTTTAGTTTTGATGAAAAAATTTTTATATCTTTTCGTAAAATATGTTAATGCCATCTGAAAGAGAAACAGATAAGCTTTCCATCGAGCTGTTAGTCGAAGAAGTCGGTCGAAGGATGCAAGAGTAATTAGCAAAAAACTAATTGGTGGTCAACACGATTCGTCCTACTGCCGATTCTTTTCGCAAAGTACTTTTCTACAATTCTAGTATTTAATGGGAAAAAATTAAACGAACTTTTTGTCCATGTAAAATTGAATGAATAAAATGCCGCCCATGCAATTAAAAAAATGTAAATGTCTCTTATTAGATAAGGCATATTTTCGTCTGATAAGGTACTTCGTCTTCGTACTTCTGTAAAAATGAATGAATAAAATGCCGCCCATTTATGCAATTAAAAAAATTTAAATGTCTCTTATTAGATAAGGCATATTTTCGTCTGATAAGGTACTTCTGCTTCAATGATTTCGAGTATATTTTAGTTTTGATGAAAAAAATTTTATATCTTTTCGTAAAATATGTTAATGCCATCTGAAAGAGAAACAGATAAGCTTTCCATCGAGCTCTTAGTCGAAGAAGTCGGTCGAAGGATGCAAGAGTAATTAGCAAAAAACTAATCGTTGGTCAACACGATTCCGTCGTACTGCCGATTCTTTTCGCAAAGTACTTTTCTATAATTCTAGTATTTGATGGGAAAAAATTAAACGAATTTTTTGTCCATGTAAAAAACTATTAATTCTGAATAAAATGCCGCCCATTTATGCAACTAAAAAAATTTAAATGTCTCTTATTAGATAAGTCATATTTTCGTCTGATAAGGTACTTCTTCTTCACGATTCGTCCTACTGCCGATTCTTTTCGCAAAGTACTTTTCTATAATTCTAGTATTTAATGGGAAAAAATTAAACGAACTTTTTGTCCATGTAAAAATGAATGAATAAAATGCCGCCCATTTATGCAATTAATAAAATTTAAATGTCTCTTATTAGATAAGGCATATTTTCGTCTGATAAGGTACTTCTTCTTCAATGATTTCGAGTATATTTTAGTTTTGATGAAAAAAATTTTATATCTTTTCGTAAAATATGTTAATGCCATCTGAAAGAGAAACAGATAAGCTTTCCATCGAGCTCTTAGTCGAAGAAGTCGGTCGAAGGATGCAAGAGTAATTAGCAAAAAACTAATCGTTGGTCAACACGATTCCGTCGTACTGCCGATTCTTTTCGCAAAGTACTTTTCTATAATTCTAGTATTTGATGGGAAAAAATTAAACGAATTTTTTGTCCATGTAAAAAACTATTAATTCTGAATAAAATGCCGCCCATTTATGCAACTAAAAAAATTTAAATGTCTCTTATTAGATAAGGCATATTTTCGTCTGATAAGGTACTTCTTCTTCAATGATTTCGAGGATATTTTAGTTTTGATCAAAAAAATTTTATTTCTTACGACTTTTCGTAAAATATGTTAATGCCATCTGAAAGAGAAACAGATAAGCTTTCCATCGAGTTCATAATCGAAGAAGTCGGTCGAAAGATGCAAGAGTAATTAGCAAAAAACTAATTGGTGGTCAACACGATTCGTCCAACTGCCGATTCTTTTCGCAAAGTACTTTTCTACAATTCTAGTATTTAATGGGAAAAAATTAAACGAACTTTTTGTCCATGTAAAATTGAATGAATAAAATGCCGCCCATGCAATTAAAAAAATGTAAATGTCTCTTATTAGATAAGGCATATTTTCGTCTGATAAGGTACTTCGTCTTCGTACTTCTGTAAAAATGAATGAATAAAATGCCGCCCATTTATGCAATTAAAAAAATTTAAATGTCTCTTATTAGATAAGGCATATTTTCGTCTGATAAGGTACTTCTGCTTCAATGATTTCGAGTATATTTTAGTTTTGATGAAAAAAATTTTATATCTTTTCGTAAAATATGTTAATGCCATCTGAAAGAGAAACAGATAAGCTTTCCATCGAGCTCTTAGTCGAAGAAGTTGGTCGAAGGATGCAAGAGTAATTAGCAAAAAACTAATCGTTGGTCAACACGATTCCGTCGTACTGCCGATTCTTTTCGCAAAGTACTTTTCTATAATTCTAGTATTTGATGGGAAAAAATTAAACGAATTTTTTGTCCATGTAAAAAACTATTAATTCTGAATAAAATGCCGCCCATTTATGCAACTAAAAAAATTTAAATGTCTCTTATTAGATAAGTCATATTTTCGTCTGATAAGGTACTTCTTCTTCACGATTCGTCCTACTGCCGATTCTTTTCGCAAAGTACTTTTCTATAATTCTAGTATTTAATGGGAAAAAATTAAACGAACTTTTTGTCCATGTAAAAATGAATGAATAAAATGCCGCCCATTTATGCAATTAATAAAATTTAAATGTCTCTTATTAGATAAGGCATATTTTCGTCTGATAAGGTACTTCTTCTTCAATGATTTCGAGTATATTTTAGTTTTGATGAAAAAAATTTTATATCTTTTCGTAAAATATGTTAATGCCATCTGAAAGAGAAACAGATAAGCTTTCCATCGAGCTCTTAGTCGAAGAAGTCGGTCGAAGGATGCAAGAGTAATTAGCAAAAAACTAATCGTTGGTCAACACGATTCCGTCGTACTGCCGATTCTTTTCGCAAAGTACTTTTCTATAATTCTAGTATTTGATGGGAAAAAATTAAACGAATTTTTTGTCCATGTAAAAAACTATTAATTCTGAATAAAATGCCGCCCATTTATGCAACTAAAAAAATTTAAATGTCTCTTATTAGATAAGGCATATTTTCGTCTGATAAGGTACTTCGTCTTCGTACTTCTGTAAAAATGAATGAATAAAATGCCGCCCATTTATGCAATTAAAAAAATTTAAATGTCTCTTATTAGATAAGGCATATTTTCGTCTGATAAGGTACTTCTGCTTCAATGATTTCGAGTATATTTTAGTTTTGATGAAAAAAATTTTATATCTTTTCGTAAAATATGTTAATGCCATCTGAAAGAGAAACAGATAAGCTTTCCATCGAGCTCTTAGTCGAAGAAGTCGGTCGAAGGATGCAAGAGTAATTAGCAAAAAACTAATCGTTGGTCAACACGATTCCGTCGTACTGCCGATTCTTTTCGCAAAGTACTTTTCTATAATTCTAGTATTTGATGGGAAAAAATTAAACGAATTTTTTGTCCATGTAAAAAACTATTAATTCTGAATAAAATGCCGCCCATTTATGCAACTAAAAAAATTTAAATGTCTCTTATTAGATAAGTCATATTTTCGTCTGATAAGGTACTTCTTCTTCACGATTCGTCCTACTGCCGATTCTTTTCGCAAAGTACTTTTCTATAATTCTAGTATTTAATGGGAAAAAATTAAACGAACTTTTTGTCCATGTAAAAATGAATGAATAAAATGCCGCCCATTTATGCAATTAATAAAATTTAAATGTCTCTTATTAGATAAGGCATATTTTCGTCTGATAAGGTACTTCTTCTTCAATGATTTCGAGTATATTTTAGTTTTGATGAAAAAAATTTTATATCTTTTCGTAAAATATGTTAATGCCATCTGAAAGAGAAACAGATAAGCTTTCCATCGAGCTCTTAGTCGAAGAAGTCGGTCGAAGGATGCAAGAGTAATTAGCAAAAAACTAATCGTTGGTCAACACGATTCCGTCGTACTGCCGATTCTTTTCGCAAAGTACTTTTCTATAATTCTAGTATTTGATGGGAAAAAATTAAACGAATTTTTTGTCCATGTAAAAAACTATTAATTCTGAATAAAATGCCGCCCATTTATGCAACTAAAAAAATTTAAATGTCTCTTATTAGATAAGGCATATTTTCGTCTGATAAGGTACTTCTTCTTCAATGATTTCGAGGATATTTTAGTTTTGATCAAAAAAATTTTATTTCTTACGACTTTTCGTAAAATATGTTAATGCCATCTGAAAGAGAAACAGATAAGCTTTCCATCGAGTTCATAATCGAAGAAGTCGGTCGACAGATGCAAGAGTAATTAGCAAAAAACTAATTGGTGGTCAACACGATTCGTCCAACTGCCGATTCTTTTCGCAAAGTACTTTTCTACAATTCTAGTATTTAATGGGAAAAAATTAAACGAACTTTTTGTCCATGTAAAATTGAATGAATAAAATGCCGCCCATGCAATTAAAAAAATGTAAATGTCTCTTATTAGATAAGGCATATTTTCGTCTGATAAGGTACTTCGTCTTCGTACTTCTGTAAAAATGAATGAATAAAATGCCGCCCATTTATGCAATTAAAAAAATTTAAATGTCTCTTATTAGATAAGGCATATTTTCGTCTGATAAGGTACTTCTGCTTCAATGATTTCGAGTATATTTTAGTTTTGATGAAAAAAATTTTATATCTTTTCGTAAAATATGTTAATGCCATCTGAAAGAGAAACAGATAAGCTTTCCATCGAGCTCTTAGTCGAAGAAGTCGGTCGAAGGATGCAAGAGTAATTAGCAAAAAACTAATCGTTGGTCAACACGATTCCGTCGTACTGCCGATTCTTTTCGCAAAGTACTTTTCTATAATTCTAGTATTTGATGGGAAAAAATTAAACGAATTTTTTGTCCATGTAAAAAACTATTAATTCTGAATAAAATGCCGCCCATTTATGCAACTAAAAAAATTTAAATGTCTCTTATTAGATAAGTCATATTTTCGTCTGATAAGGTACTTCTTCTTCACGATTCGTCCTACTGCCGATTCTTTTCGCAAAGTACTTTTCTATAATTCTAGTATTTAATGGGAAAAAATTAAACGAACTTTTTGTCCATGTAAAAATGAATGAATAAAATGCCGCCCATTTATGCAATTAATAAAATTTAAATGTCTCTTATTAGATAAGGCATATTTTCGTCTGATAAGGTACTTCTTCTTCAATGATTTCGAGTATATTTTAGTTTTGATGAAAAAAATTTTATATCTTTTCGTAAAATATGTTAATGCCATCTGAAAGAGAAACAGATAAGCTTTCCATCGAGCTCTTAGTCGAAGAAGTCGGTCGAAGGATGCAAGAGTAATTAGCAAAAAACTAATCGTTGGTCAACACGATTCCGTCGTACTGCCGATTCTTTTCGCAAAGTACTTTTCTATAATTCTAGTATTTGATGGGAAAAAATTAAACGAATTTTTTGTCCATGTAAAAAACTATTAATTCTGAATAAAATGCCGCCCATTTATGCAACTAAAAAAATTTAAATGTCTCTTATTAGATAAGGCATATTTTCGTCTGATAAGGTACTTCTTCTTCAATGATTTCGAGGATATTTTAGTTTTGATCAAAAAAATTTTATTTCTTACGACTTTTCGTAAAATATGTTAATGCCATCTGAAAGAGAAACAGATAAGCTTTCCATCGAGCTCTTAGTCGAAGAAGTCGGTCGAAAGATGCAAGAGTAATTAGCAAAAAACTAATTGGTGGTCAACACGATTCGTCCTACTGCCGATTCTTTTCGCAAAGTACTTTTCTACAATTCTAGTATTTAATGCGAAAAAATTAAACGAACTTTTTGTCCATGTAAAAATGAATGAATAAAATGCCGCCCATTTATGCAATTAAAAAAATGTAAATGTCTCTTATTGGATAAGGCATATTTTCGTCTGATAAGGTACTCCTTTTTCAATGATTTCGAGGATATTTTAGTTTTGATCAAAAAAATTTTATTTCTTACCACTTTTCGTAAAATATGTTAATGCCATCTGAAAGAGGAACAGATAAGCTTTCCATCGAGCTCTTAGTCGAAGAAGTCGGTCGAAGGATGCAAGAGTAATTAGCAAAAAACTAATCGTTGGTCAACACGATTCCGTCGTACTGCCGATTCTTTTCGCAAAGTACTTTTCTATAATTCTAGTATTTGATGGGAAAAAATTAAACGAATTTTTTGTCCATGTAAAAAACTATTAATTCTGAGTAAAATGCCGCCCATTTATGCAATTAAAAAAATGTAAATGTCTCTTATTAGATAAAGCATATTTTCGTCTGATAAGGTACTTCTTCTTTAATGATTTCGAGGATATTTTAGTTTTGATCAAAAAAATTTTATTTCTTACGACTTTTCGTAAAATATGTTAATGCCATCTGAAAGAGGAACAGATAAGCTTTCCATCGAGCTCTTAGTCGAAGAAGTCGGTCGAAGGATGCAAGAGTAATTAGCAAAAAACTAATCGTTGGTCAACACGATTCCGTCGTACTGCCGATTCTTTTCGCAAAGTACTTTTCTATAATTCTAGTATTTAATGGGAAAAAATTAAACGAATTTTTTGTCCATGTAAAAAACTATTAATTCTGAATAAAATGCCGCCCATTTATGCAATTAAAAAAATGTAAATGTCTCTTATTAGATAAAGCATATTTTCGTCTGATAAGGTACTTCTTCTTCAATGATTTCGAGGATATTTTAGTTTTGATCAAAAAAATTTTATTTCTTACGACTTTTCGTAAAATATGTTAATGCCATCTGAAAGAGGAACAGATAAGCTTTCCATCGAGCTCTTAGTCGAAGAAGTCAGTCGAAGGATGCAAGAGTAATTAGCAAAAAACTAATCGTTGGTCAACACGATTCCGTCGTACTGCCGATTATTTTCGCAAAGTACTTTTCTATAATTCTAGTATTTAATGGGAAAAAATTAAACGAATTTTTTTTTTTTCGTAAAATATGTTAATGCCATCTGAAAGAGGAACAGATAAGCTTTCCATCGAGCTCTTAGTCGAAGAAGTCGGTCGAAGGATGCAAGAGTAATTAGCAAAAAACTAATCGTTGGTCAACACGATTCCGTCGTACTGCCGATTCTTTTCGCAAAGTACTTTTCTATAATTCTAGTATTTGATGGGAAAAAATTAAACGAATTTTTTGTCCATGTAAAAAACTATTAATTCTGAATAAAATGCCGCCCATTTATGCAACTAAAAAAATTTAAATGTCTCTTATTAGATAAGGCATATTTTCGTCTGATAAGGTACTTCTTCTTCAATGATTTCGAGGATATTTTAGTTTTGATCAAAAAAATTTTATTTCTTACGACTTTTCGTAAAATATGTTAATGCCATCTGAAAGAGAAACAGATAAGCTTTCCATCGAGTTCATAATCGAAGAAGTCGGTCGAAAGATGCAAGAGTAATTAGCAAAAAACTAATTGGTGGTCAACACGATTCGTCCAACTGCCGATTCTTTTCGCAAAGTACTTTTCTACAATTCTAGTATTTAATGGGAAAAAATTAAACGAACTTTTTGTCCATGTAAAATTGAATGAATAAAATGCCGCCCATGCAATTAAAAAAATGTAAATGTCTCTTATTAGATAAGGCATATTTTCGTCTGATAAGGTACTTCGTCTTCGTACTTCTGTAAAAATGAATGAATAAAATGCCGCCCATTTATGCAATTAAAAAAATTTAAATGTCTCTTATTAGATAAGGCATATTTTCGTCTGATAAGGTACTTCTGCTTCAATGATTTCGAGTATATTTTAGTTTTGATGAAAAAAATTTTATATCTTTTCGTAAAATATGTTAATGCCATCTGAAAGAGAAACAGATAAGCTTTCCATCGAGCTCTTAGTCGAAGAAGTCGGTCGAAGGATGCAAGAGTAATTAGCAAAAAACTAATCGTTGGTCAACACGATTCCGTCGTACTGCCGATTCTTTTCGCAAAGTACTTTTCTATAATTCTAGTATTTGATGGGAAAAAATTAAACGAATTTTTTGTCCATGTAAAAAACTATTAATTCTGAATAAAATGCCGCTCATTTATGCAACTAAAAAAATTTAAATGTCTCTTATTAGATAAGTCATATTTTCGTCTGATAAGGTACTTCTTCTTCACGATTCGTCCTACTGCCGATTCTTTTCGCAAAGTACTTTTCTATAATTCTAGTATTTAATGGGAAAAAATTAAACGAACTTTTTGTCCATGTAAAAATGAATGAATAAAATGCCGCCCATTTATGCAATTAATAAAATTTAAATGTCTCTTATTAGATAAGGCATATTTTCGTCTGATAAGGTACTTCTTCTTCAATGATTTCGAGTATATTTTAGTTTTGATGAAAAAAATTTTATATCTTTTCGTAAAATATGTTAATGCCATCTGAAAGAGAAACAGATAAGCTTTCCATCGAGCCTTTAGTCGAAGAAGTCGGTCGAAGGATGCAAGAGTAATTAGCAAAAAACTAATCGTTGGTCAACACGATTCCGTCGTACTGCCGATTCTTTTCGCAAAGTACTTTTCTATAATTCTAGTATTTGATGGGAAAAAATTAAACGAATTTTTTGTCCATGTAAAAAACTATTAATTCTGAATAAAATGCCGCCCATTTATGCAACTAAAAAAATTTAAATGTCTCTTATTAGATAAGGCATATTTTCGTCTGATAAGGTACTTCTTCTTCAATGATTTCGAGGATATTTTAGTTTTGATCAAAAAAATTTTATTTCTTACGACTTTTCGTAAAATATGTTAATGCCATCTGAAAGAGAAACAGATAAGCTTTCCATCGAGCTCTTAGTCGAAGAAGTCGGTCGAAAGATGCAAGAGTAATTAGCAAAAAACTAATTGGTGGTCAACACGATTCGTCCTACTGCCGATTCTTTTCGCAAAGTACTTTTCTACAATTCTAGTATTTAATGCGAAAAAATTAAACGAACTTTTTGTCCATGTAAAAATGAATGAATAAAATGCCGCCCATTTATGCAATTAAAAAAATGTAAATGTCTCTTATTGGATAAGGCATATTTTCGTCTGATAAGGTACTCCTTTTTCAATGATTTCGAGGATATTTTAGTTTTGATCAAAAAAATTTTATTTCTTACCACTTTTCGTAAAATATGTTAATGCCATCTGAAAGAGGAACAGATAAGCTTTCCATCGAGCTCTTAGTCGAAGAAGTCGGTCGAAGGATGCAAGAGTAATTAGCAAAAAACTAATCGTTGGTCAACACGATTCCGTCGTACTGCCGATTCTTTTCGCAAAGTACTTTTCTATAATTCTAGTATTTGATGGGAAAAAATTAAACGAATTTTTTGTCCATGTAAAAAACTATTAATTCTGAGTAAAATGCCGCCCATTTATGCAATTAAAAAAATGTAAATGTCTCTTATTAGATAAAGCATATTTTCGTCTGATAAGGTACTTCTTCTTTAATGATTTCGAGGATATTTTAGTTTTGATCAAAAAAATTTTATTTCTTACGACTTTTCGTAAAATATGTTAATGCCATCTGAAAGAGGAACAGATAAGCTTTCCATCGAGCTCTTAGTCGAAGAAGTCGGTCGAAGGATGCAAGAGTAATTAGCAAAAAACTAATCGTTGGTCAACACGATTCCGTCGTACTGCCGATTCTTTTCGCAAAGTACTTTTCTATAATTCTAGTATTTAATGGGAAAAAATTAAACGAATTTTTTGTCCATGTAAAAAACTATTAATTCTGAATAAAATGCCGCCCATTTATGCAATTAAAAAAATGTAAATGTCTCTTATTAGATAAAGCATATTTTCGTCTGATAAGGTACTTCTTCTTCAATGATTTCGAGGATATTTTAGTTTTGATCAAAAAAATTTTATTTCTTACGACTTTTCGTAAAATATGTTAATGCCATCTGAAAGAGGAACAGATAAGCTTTCCATCGAGCTCTTAGTCGAAGAAGTCAGTCGAAGGATGCAAGAGTAATTAGCAAAAAACTAATCGTTGGTCAACACGATTCCGTCGTACTGCCGATTATTTTCGCAAAGTACTTTTCTATAATTCTAGTATTTAATGGGAAAAAATTAAACGAATTTTTTGTCCATGTAAAAAACTATTAGTTTTGAATAAAATGCCGAACATTTATGCAACTAAAAAAATTTAAATGTCTCTTATTAGATAAGTCATATTTTCGTCTGATAAGGTACTTCTTCTTCACGATTCGTCATACTGCCGATTCTTTTCGCAAAGTACTTTTCTATAATTCTAATGGGAAAAAATTAAACGAACTTTTTGTCCATGTAAAAATGAATGAAAAAAATGCCGCCCATTTATGCAATTAATAAAATTTAAATGTCTCTTATTAGATAAGGCATATTTTCGTCTGATAAGGTACTTCTTCTTCAATGATTTCGAGTATATTCTAATGGGAAAAAATTAATCTAATTTTTTGTCCACGTTTTTTTTATTTATTTATAACAATTGCCTGTCATATTAAGTAAGTATAATTTATAATACAATTCAATAATACAATTTAATAAACATTAAAATTATGAAATATAGTAAGAAAAACAAAAAATAATATTAAAACTACGTTGAAAAATACAACAAAAATAATGTTTAAATAAATTCTAAGAAGTCTCTGACCCGGTGGAAGAAATTTATTTGCACTATGCCAGCTATGCCTCAACTCACGGCCATGTGTGGTCAGAAACTTAAAATGCAAAAAGCGCCGCCAGTCCATCCAAAAAACTATTATCCAAGCCGCTGTAAGCGATCAGCTTCGCGTAGGTGACGTAGAATGGTTGCATTAATTGTCATGAGAGAGATTTCAGGTGACAGGACGTGGTATATATTATTAAAATTAAAGCATAATACGCGAAACGGATCATGAAGAGCAAAGTTAGTTGTACATCTGTGCAAGAATATAGGCACAAAGTTTCTAGATGTGCGCCGCGGGACGCTAAAACTAATCCGACTGAGTAGGTCTGAGGAATCAACTAAACCAATAACCAATATATGGAGAAAAACAGCCCCTAAAACAATCCTGTGGTTTGCTAGAGACGGAAGGTCAATGAGAAGGAGCCTGTCATGATATGATGGTAATCTGGTATTAGGATTCCAATTCAGGCCACGAAGTGCAAAAAGGAGAAATTGTTTCTGAACTGACTCAATGCGATCTTGATGTTTTTTGTATTGAGGAGACCATACGCAACAACAATATTCAAGAATAGGACGCACAAGTGACGTAAAAAGAAGTTTTGTGATAAAAGGGTCGTTGAATTCTTTAGACCAGCGTTTAATGAATCCAAAAACACCTTTTGCCTTATTAACGACAGTTGAGACTTGTTGGACGAAGCAGAGTTTTGGATCGAAGAGAACCCCTAGATCGTTAAAAATAGAGACACGTTCTAATTGAAAGTTATCAATCGAGTAAGTAAACAAATGAGGTTTTCTACGATGATAAGTCATAAATTTGCATTTAGAACAATTAAGCTTTAGCAAATTATATGAGCACCAAGAGTGCAGAGCGTTCAGATCAGCCTGCAATAAACCATGGCAAGTTGGTTCCTTGTAAGAAAGACATAGTTTTACATCATCGGCATACATAAGTACCTTAGAGTTTGTTATAGATGAAGGGAGATCATTAATAAAAAGATTAAACAAAAGTGGGCCAAGATGACTACCCTGGGGAACACCAAAAGTTACTCGAACTAGGTCAGACAAAGATGATCTAAACAACACTCTTTGTGATCTATTAGTTAAATAGGATTTGATCCAATTTAGAAGATTCGATGGGAAGCCTAAAAGATCTAATTTCAATAAAAGCAACTCATGATTAACCGAATCAAAAGCCTTACTAAAATCAGTATAAATGACATCGGTCTGAGACTGCTGTGCAAAACCATGTTGAGAGGGTGACATCATGGACTTGCAAAAATGCTGTATGCTGCCAATAATAATTTTCTCGAATAATTTGGGAATTGCAGATAATTTAGCGATCCCCCTATAGTTTGTAATATCCGACCTGATGCCTTTTTTGTGGAGAGGAATTATAAAAGATTCCTTCCAAACAGGAGGGAACGAAGCGTTATGAAGACTTCGCGCACCTTTTGAGCACACAACCAGGCACGTTGTCAGGACCGGGGGAATACGAATCCTTTACCGCGATTAAATTTTTAAGAATATGATTTTCATTGAGTTCCGGGGAACAATAAACATTGACAGTGTTAATTGGATATGGATATGAGGTTCCGGAAAAACAAGTAGTTGAATAGGTCGTCTGAAAAAATTCAGCGAACAAATTTGCAATATCCTGGTCATCATCTGCCAGCTTTAGGTCAAGACAGAACGAAGGTGGGTAAGACCCAGATCTACGCTTAGAATTGACAAAGCTATAAAATGACTTAGGGTCTCGAAAGAATTGACTTTTGCATCTGTAAGGGTAGTTTTTATAACAGATGCTGTTGAGAGTAACAAATTGGGACCGAGCAACAGAATATCTAGAAAAATCAGACAGCGAACCAGATAATCTAAATTTCTTATAAAGTCTAGATTTGACATTTTTTAGGTTAGACAATTGGCGGGAAAACCAAGGTGGTCTTGCAGTCAGCTTAGGTGACGGAAGAATTGGGACACAAGTATTGAAAATGCCATTTAGAGTCTCATAAAAAAAATTTGTAGCCAGTATTATGTCATCACATCGATACAAATTGGACCAATCGGTTTGAGCAATTAAGGAATTTAGAAGATCGAAATCCGTTTTCCGGAAACAAAGTCGACGCTGACGAGGAGCATTTGACAAAGCAGCTGAAGAAGAAATTTGACCAAGGGTGGCTTCTAGCGTAGGTTGAAAGGAGTCTTCAGGCAGAGACAAAGGGTTACATCTTGACACAGTTACACTGTTAGTGTCATTGGTTAGAACCAGATCAAGGGATCTGTTAATTGAATTGACGTCCCAGTTTATCTGAAACAGAGGAATATCTAATAGAATATCTAGAAACTCATGTTGTCCAGACGGAATTAGAAAATTGAAATCATTGAAGTATGACCAAGAAATATAGGGTAGATTGGAATCCCCAAACATAATTAAGTAGTCTTTTTCACCTGTAAGGTCATATATCAGTTTTATCGATTCAGCATATTTCATATAGACCTCCAACCCAGAGCCTGGTGGAATACATGAGCATGTAACGAAGACGTTAAGTTGAGCTACACTGATCTTAACTCCAATAAATTCAATATCATCAACCAAATCAATTTGTATCCGTTCAGAATCGATGGATGAGTTCACAGCAATAAGAACTCCTCCACCACGGCGAGCAGGACGGTCACGTCTATAGGAAACGAATTTACTGCAAAAGATTTCGTTGCTCAGAATCGTGGGATTGAGCCACGTTTCCGAAAAGGCAATTAAATCAAAATCGAAAAAAAAACTATCCCTATAAGAGTTACTGAGCTTAGATAGGAGACCTCTTACATTTTGATAGACAAAAGTGAGGTGTTCAGAAGACAAGCCTAGTTTTTTGAAGCCGTGTTTGAAACAGACAAGGAAGAACTAAGAACTGGTGTCACAGGACGGGGCCTTGTTTTGGGTTTAAATTCATGGACCACCATGTTAGCCGGCCAAAATGATGGACTACACAATAAAGCAAATGCATCATTTGGTACACTAATTTTGAATGATGAGATTTCTCTCGGTTGAGAGAAATTAAATTTTTGAAATTGAACCTCGACATCAGTCTTAGCTGCTATATATCGGGCTATAGCCTCACAGGTGGTATCCGAGGATAGACGGGATATGAAGACCTGTTTGCGTGGGGCAATAACAGAAAGGAGTTCAAGAGGTGGCGAAACATCAACAGCAATAGGCTGCGTCTCAACAGAGCTCGCAGAAGCTGGCGCTGCTGGACCACCAGTTAAATTCGGCGGAACGATATTGGAAGATGAAGGAGGTGAAAGGAGCGGAGCCGGGGACGACTCTGGGTGGGAGGCGGTTTTAGCTTTAGGTTTCTTACGTTAAGATTGATTGGAACCTGGAGAAGAAGCAGCCCTAGTTCGCTTGGTAACTTTAGGTTGACTAACTTCTCCAATTGCAACCGGTTCCGATGGCGCAGAGGTACTAGGATCGGGAACAGGTTCAGGGGGGGAGATAACAGAGCTTATAGGGGCCTGTGGTACAAGGAGCGCCAGCTGGGGAAGAGAAAGATGGGCAAATGGAGAGGGCGATAAAGAAACAAGTGGAGGTTCAAAATCGAAGTTTCCAAGTATGTCAGAACTCGACTCGAACTCCGACGCAAGTTCCTTCGACAATTTGCTAAGTTTCAGGAATTTGTCACGTACCCGCCGGTACAATGCCGCAAAATTAGTTTGCCATTTTAAGCAGACCGGGCAAGACCACTTATATCCACCACAGGCAGGCCTAGACATGTAAAAAACTATTAGTTTTGAATAAAATGCCGCCCATTTATGCAATTAAAAAAATATAAATGTCTCTTATTAGATAAGGCATATTTTCATCTGATAAGGTACTTCTTCTTCAATGATTTCGAGGATATTTTAATTTTGATCAACAAACTTTTACTTCTTACGACTTTTCGTAAAATATGTTAATGCCATCTGAAATAGGGACTGATAAGCTTTTCATCGAGCTCTTAGTCGAAGAAGTCTGTCGAAGGATACAAGAGTTATAAGCAAAAAACTAATCGGTGGTCAACACGATTGCGTCGTACTGCCGATTGTTTTCTCAAAGTACTTTTCTATAATTCTAGTATTTGATGCGAAAAAATTAAACGAATTTTTTGTCCATTAAAAAACTATTAATTCTGAATAAAATGCCGCCCATTTATGCAATTAAAACCAGTAAGGATGCTATCTTCAGCAAGGCTGAAGCTATAATACTTTTCACGTTGTGTCACTATAAAAAAAACTAAATGAACAGTTTTCATGCCTCCCTAACAACATAACTGTAAGGTTTCACGTCAATTGGTTAAAAAACAAAAAAGTGTTCCATACAACGGTTCAAGTTTCGCTTTAAGTGGGCGTACCCATGGCCACTTTTGGTCTAAATAGTTTTGATTCCTCCCTAAGTACATAACTGTAAAGTTTCAAGTGAATTGGTTAAAAAACAAAAAAGTTTTCCATACAACAGGTCAATTTTCGCTATAAATGGGCGTGGCTTCGCCCACTTTTGGTCAAAATAGGTTTCATTCCTCCCTAAGAACATAACTGTAAAGTTTCAAGTCAATTGGTTAAAAAACAAAAAAATTTTCCATACAACAGGTCAATTTTCGCTATAAGAAGGCATGGCTACGCCCACTTTTGGTCAAAATAGTTTTCATTCCTTCCTAAGAACATAACTGTAAAGTTTCAAGTCAATTGGTTATAAAACAAAAAAGTTTTCCATACAACAGGTCAATTTTCGCTATAAATGGGCGTGGCTTCGCCCACTTTTGGTCAAAATAGGTTTCATTCCTCCCTAAGAACATAACTGTAAAGTTTCAAGTCAATTGGTTAAAAAACAAAAAAATTTCCACACAAAGGGTCAATTTTCGCTACAAAAGGGCGTGGCCTCGCCCACCTTTGGTGAAAATAGTTTTCATTCCTCCCTAACAACATAACTGTAGGGTTTCAAGTCAATTGGTTAAAAAACAAAAAAGTTTTCCATACAACGGGTCAATTTTCGCTATAAGTGGGCGTGGCTACGCCCACATTTGGTCAAAATAGTTTTCATTCCTCCCTGAGAACATAACTATAAAGTTTCAAGTCAATTGGTTAAAAAACAAAAAAGTTTTCCACACAAAGGGTCAATTTTCGCTACAAAAGGGCGTGGCCTCGCCCACTTTTGGTGAAAATAGTTTTCATTCCTCCCAAAGAACATAACGGTAAAATTTCAAGTCAATTGGTTCAAAAACAAAAAAGTTTTCCTTACAACGGGTCAATTTTCTATAAGTGGGCGTGGCTACGCCCATTTTTGTTCAAAAAAGTTTTAATGCCTCCCCAAGAACATAACTACGAAGTTTCAAGTCAATTGGTTGAAAAACAAAAAAGTTGTCCATGCAAAGACGTGAATATTGCTTCTCTTCCTCTTCTTCATTTTGTATGGGAGCTACCAGTTCCAAAAGTCCAATCTCAATGAATCTTTCAGGCATGTAGTCGGACTATGTAGAACTACTATGTTTAAAATTTCAGCACTGTAAAGTTTCAAGTCAATTGGTTCAAAAACAAAAAAGTTTTCCATACAACGGGTCAATTTTCTATAAGTGGGCGTGGCTACGCCCATTTTTGGTCAAAAAAGTTTTAATGCCTCCCCAAGAACATAATAACGAAGTTTCAAGTCAATTGTTTGAAAAACAAAAAAGTTTTCCATACAACGATTCAAGTTTTGTTCATTTTTATACTTTTCACGTATGTGAAACAGTATAATAACTTTGAGCTAAAGTTTGTAACAGATCGAAATATTCATTTCCGACTATATAAAGTATATATATTCTTGATCAGGACGAGAAGACGAGTTGATTTAGCCAAGTCCGTCTGTCCGTCCGTCCGTCTGTCCGTCTGCCCGTCCGTTTGTCTGTATATATACAATCTCCTTCCACAGTTTTAAAGATATCGAGCTGAAATTTTGCACAGAGACTTCTTATTTATGCGATCAACTCATTTGTCGGATCCAGCCATATCGGACCACTGGAACTGGTAGCCCCCATACGAAAAGAAGAAGAACCAGTAAGGACGCTATCTTCAGCAAGGCTGAAGCTATAATACTTTTCATGTTGTGTCACTATAAAAAAACTAAATGAATAATATTCATGCCTCCCTAACAACATAACTGTAAGTTTTCAAGTCAATTGGTTACAAAACAAAAAAGTTTTCCATACAACGGGTCAATTTTTGCTATAAGTGGGCGTGGCTACGCCCACTTTTGGTGAAAATAGTTTTCATTCCTCCCTGAGAACATAACTATAAAGTTTCAAGTCTCAAGTCTATGTAGAACTACTCTGTTTAAAATTTCAGCACTCTATCATACAAAACAAAAAAGTTTTCCATACAACGATTCAAGTTTTGTTCACTTTTATTCTTCTTTCCGTATGGGGGCTACCAGTTCCAGTGGTCCGATATGGCTGGATCCGACAAATGAGTTGACTGCACGAATAAGAAGTCTCTGTGCAAAATTTCAGCTCGATATCTTTAAAACTGTGGAAGGAGATTGTATATATACAGACAGACGGACAGACGGACATGGCTAAATCAACTCGTCTTGTCGTCCTGATCAAGAATATATATACTTTATATAGTCGCAAGTGAATATTTCTGTGTGTTACAAACTTCAACACAAAGTTATTATACTATTTCACATACGTGAAAAGTATAAAAATTAAAATGTCTCTTATTAGATAAGGCATATTTTCGTCTGATAAGGTACTTCTTCTTCAATGATTTCGAGGATATTTTAGTTTTGATCAAAAAAATTTTATTTCTTACGACTTTTCGTAAAATATGTTACTGCCATCTGAAAGAGGAAGAGATAAGCTTTCCATCGAGCTTTTAGTCGAAGAAGTCAGTCGAAGGATGCAAGAGTTATTAGCACAAACAACTCGGTGGTCAACACGATTCCGTCCTACTGCGGATTATTTTCGCAAAGTTCTTTTCTATTAGTTCTGAATAAAATGCCGCCCATTTATGCAATTAAAAAAATGTAAATGTATCTTATTAGATAAGGCATATTTTCGTCTGATAAGGTACTTCTTTTTCAATGATTTCGAGGATATTTTAGTTTTGATCAAAAAAATTTTATTTCTTACGACTTTTCGTAAAATATGTCAATGCCATCTGAAAGAGGAACAGATAAGCTTTCCATCGAGCTCTTTGTCGGAGAAATCGGTCGAAGGATACAAGCGTTATAAGCAAAAAACTAATCGGTGGTCAACACGATTCCGTCCTACTGCCGATTGTTTGCTCAAAGTACTTTTCTATAATTCTAGTATTTGATGCGAAAAAATTAAACGAATTTTTTGTCCATGTAAAAAACTATTAGTTCTGAATAAAATGCCGCCCATTTATGCAATTAAAAAAATGTAAAAGTATCTTCTTAGATAAGGCATATTTTCGTCTGATAAGTTACTTTTTTTTCAATGATTTCGAGGATATTTTAGTTTTGATCAAAAAAATTTTATTTCTTACGACTTTTCGTAAAATATGTTAATGCCATCTGAAAGAGGAACAGATAAGCTTTCCATCGAGCTCTTAGTCGAAGAAGTCGGTCGAAGGATACAAGAGTTATTATCAAAAAACTAATCGGTGGTCAACACGATTCCGTCCTACTGCCGATTGTTTTCTCAAAGTACTTTTCTATAATTCTAGTATTTAATGGGAAAAAATTAAACGAATTTTTTGTCCATGTAAAAAACTATTAGTTTTGAATAAAATGCCGCTCATTTATCCAATTAAAAAAATGTAAATGTCTCTTATTAGATAAGGCATATTTTCGTCTGATAAGGTACTTCTTCTTCAATGATTTCGAGGAGATTTTAATTTTGGTCAAACTTTTCGTAAAATATGTTAATGCCTTCTGAAAGGGGAACCGATAAGCTTTCCATCGAGCTCTTAGTCGAAAAAGTCGGTCGAAGGATGCAAGAGTTATTAGCACAAACTAATCGGTGGTCAACACGATTCCGTCCTACTGCGGATTATTTTCGCAAAGTTCTTTTCTATAATTCTTTTATTTAATAAGAAAAAATTAAACGAATGTTTTATCCATGTAAAACACTTTTAATTCTGAATAAAATGCCGCCCTTTTATGCCATTAAAAAATATTTTAATGTCTCTTATTAGATAAGGCATATTTTCGTCTGATAATGTACTTCTATTTTAGTTTTTATCAAAAAAATTTTATTTCTTACGACTTTTCGTAAAATATGTTAATGCCTTCTGAAAGAGGAACTGATAGATGATCAAAAAAATTTTATTTCTTACGACTTTCCGTAAAATATGTTAATGCCATCTGAAAGAGGAACAGATAAGCTTTCCATCGAGCTCTTAGTTGAAGAAGTCGGTCGAAGGATGCAAGAGTAATTAGCAAAAAACTAATCGGTGGTCAACACGATTCCGTCCTACTGCCGATTCTTTTTGCAAAGTACTTTTCTATAATTCTAATGGGAAAAAATTAAACTAATTTTTTGTCCATGTTTATTTATTTATTTCTAACAATTGACTGTCATATTGGGTAAGCATAATTTATAATACAATTCAATAATACAATTTATTAATCATTAAAATTATGATATATAGTAAGAAAAACAAAAAATAATATTAAAACTACGTTGAAAAATACAACAAAAATAATGTTTAAATAAATTCTATGAAGTCTCTGACCCGGTGGAGGAAATTTATTTGCGATTTGCCAGCTATGCCCCAACTCACAGCCATGTGTGGTCAGAGACTTTAAATGCAAAAAGCGCCGCCAGTCCATCCAAAAAACTATTATCCAAGCCGCTGTAAGCGATCAGCTTCGCATAGGTAACGTAGAATGGTTGAATTAATTGTCATGAGAGAGATTTCAGGTGACAGGACGTGGTATATATTATTAAAATTAAAGCATAATACACGAAACGGATCATGAAGAGCAAAGTTAGTTGTACATCTGTGCAAGAATATAGGCACAAAGTTTCTAGATGTGCGCCGCGAGACGCTAAAACTAATCCGACTGAGTAGGTCTGAGGAATCAACTAAACCAATAACCAATTTATGGATAAAAACAGCCCTTAAAACAATCCTGCGATTTGCTAGAGATGGAAGGGCAATGAGAAGGAGCCTGTCATGGTATGATGGTAATGTGGTATTAGGATTCCAATTCAGGCCACGAAGTGCAAGAAGGAGAAATTGTTTCTGAACTGACTCAATGCGATCTTGATGTTTTTTGTATTGAGGAGACCATACGCAACAACAATATTCAAGAATAGGACGCACAAGTGACGTAAAAAGAAGTTTTGTGATAAAAGGGTCGTTGAATTCTTTAGACCAGCGTTTAATGAATCCAAAAACACCTTTTGCCTTATTAACGACAGTTGAGACTTGTTGGACGAAGCAGAGTTTTGGATCGAAGAGAACCCCTAGATCGTTAAAAATAGAGACACGTTCTAATTGAATGTTATCAATCGAGTAAGTAAACAAATGAGGTTTTCTACGATGATAAGTCATAAATTTGCATTTAGAACAATTAAGCTTTAGCAAATTATATGAGCACCAAGAGTGCAGAGCGTTCAGATCAGCCTGCAATAAACCATGGCAAGTTGGTTCCTTGTAAGAAAGACATAGTTTTATATCATCGGCATACATAAGTACCTTAGAGTTTGTTATAGATGAAGGGAGATCATTAATAAAAAGATTAAACAAAAGTGGGCCAAGATGACTACCCTGGGGAACACCAGAAGTTACTCGAACTAGGTCAGACAAAGATGATCTAAACAACACTCTTTGAGATCTATTAGTTAAATAGGATTTGATCCAATTTAGAAGATTCGATGGGAAGCCTAAAAGATCTAATTTCAATAAAAGCAACTCATGATTAACCGAATCAAAAGCCTTACTAAAATCAGTATAAATGACATCGGTCTGAGACTGCTGTGCAAAACCATGTTGAGAGGGTGACATCATGGACTTGCAAAAATGCTGTATGCTGCCAATAATAATTTTCTCGAATAATTTGGGAATTGCAGATAATTTAGCGATCCCCCTATAGTTTGTAATATCCGACCTGATGCCTTTTTTGTGGAGAGGAATTATAAAAGATTCCTTCCAAACAGGAGGGAACGAAGCGTTATGAAGACTTCGCGCACCTTTTGAGCACACAACCAGGCACGTTGTCAGGACCGGGGGAATACGAATCCTTTACCGCGATTAAATTTTTAAGAATATGATTTTCATTGAGTTCCGGGGAACAATAAACATTGACAGTGTTAATTGGATATGGATATGAGGTTCCGGAAAAACAAGTAGTTGAATAGGTCGTCTGAAAAAATTCAGCGAACAAATTTGCAATATCCTGGTCATCATCTGCCAGCTTTAGGTCAAGACAGAACGAAGGTGGGTAAGACCCAGATCTACGCTTAGAATTGACAAAGCTATAAAATGACTTAGGGTCTCGAAAAAATTGACTTTTGCATCTGTTAAGGTAGTTTTTATAACAGATGCTGTTGAGAGTAACAAATTGGGACCGAGCAACAGAAAATCTAGAAAAATCAGACAGCGAACCAGATAATCTAAATTTCTTATAAAGTCTAGATTTGACATTTTTTAGGTTAGACAATTGGCGGGAAAACCATGGTGGTCTTGCAGTCAGCTTAGGTGACAGAAGAATTTGGACACAAGTATTGAAAATGCCATTTAGAGTCTCATAAAAAAAATTTGTAGCCAGTATTATGTCATCACATCGATACAAATTGGACCAATCGGTTTGAGCAATTAAGGAATTTAGAAGATCGAAATCCGTTTTCCGGAAACAAAGTCGACGCTGACGAGGAGCATTTGACAGAGCAGCTGAAGAAGAAATTAGACCGAGGGTGACTTCTAGCGTAGGATGAAAGGAGTCTTCAGGCAGAGACAAAGGGTTACATCTTGACACAGTTACACTGTTAGTGTCATTGGTTAGAACCAGATCAAGGGATCTGTTAATTGAATTGACGACCCAGTTTATCTGAAACAGAGGAATATCTAATAGAATATCTAGAAACTCATGTTGTCCAGACGGAATTAGAAAATTGGAATCATTGAAGTATGACCAAGAAATATAGGGTAGATTGAAATCCCCAAACATAATTAAATAGTCTTTTTCACCTGTAAGGTCATATATCAGTTTTATCGCTTAAGCATGTTTCATATAGACCTCCAACCCAGAGCCTGGTGGAATATATGAGCATGTAACGAAGACGTTAAGTTGAGCTACACTGATCTTAACTCCAATAAATTCAATATCGTCAACCAAATCAATTTGTATCCGTTCAGAATTGATGGATGAGTTCACAGCAATAAGAACTCCTCCATTTTGATAGACAAAAGTGAGGTGCTCAGAAGACAAGCCTAGTTTTTTGAAGCCGTGTTTGAAACAGACAAGGAAGAACTAAGAACTGGTGTCACAGGACGGGGCCTTGTTTTGGGTTTAAATTCATGGACCACCATGTTAGCCGGCCAAAATGATGGACTACACAATAAAGCAAATGCATCATTTGGTACACTAATTTTGAATGATGAGATTTCTCTCGGTTGAAAGAAATTGAATTTTTGAATTTGAACCTCGACATCAGTCTTAGCTTCTATATATCGGGCTATAGCCTCATAGGTGGTATCCGAGGATAGACGGGATATGAAGACCTGTTTGCGTGGGGCAATAACAGAAAGGAGTTCAAGAGGTGGCGAAACATCAACAGCAATAGGCTGCGTCTCAACAGAGCTCGCAGAAGCTGGCGCTGCTGGACCACCAGTTAAATTCGGCGGAACGATATTGGAAGATGAAGGAGGTGAAAGGAGCGGAGCCGGGGACGACTCTGGGTGGGAGGCGGTTTTAGCTTTAGGTTTCTTACGTTTAGATTGATTGGAACCTGGAGAAGAAGCAGCCCTAGTTAGCTTGGTAACTTTAGGTTGACTAACTTCTCCAATTGCAACCGGTTCCGATGGCGCAGAGGTAATAGGATCGGGAACAGGTTCAGGGGGGGAGATAACAGAGCTTATAGGGGCCAGTGGTACAAGGACCGCCAGCTGGGGAAGAGAAAGATGGGCAAATGGAGAGGGCGATAAAGAAACAAGTGGAGATTCAAAATCGAAGTTTCCAAGTATGTCAGAACTCGACTCGAACTCCGACGCAAGTTCCTTCGACAATTTGCTAAGTTTCAGGAATTTGTCACGTACCCGCCGGTACATTGCCGCAAAATTAGTTTGCCATTTTAAGCAGACCGGGCAAGACCACTTATAGCCACCACAGGCAGGCCTAGACAAATCACAAAGTCGGTCATAGTCCCGGCCGGTGATACCAGCACATGTAAAATGGCAAATGTTCTCGCAAAGCCAGCAATGTATGATACGTTTTTTATCGCAATCGAACGAGCTTTTTTCTTTACACGACTTGTTACAACAGCTCATGTTAAATTGTGAGTAAAAAATACGAACAAAACTAAAACAAAAATATGCGAAAACAAATGCAGTGTAAACACCCTATCAAAATTATTAATGTGTAAACAGGGTTTAAAGCTGCAACACAGAAAGTAATGTAAAGAGACAAATAAGCGCGAATAAAAACAAATAACAACGAACGCACTTGTGCACTGAAGCAAGTTAGGCAACAACAGCTCAGTGGGGAAAAAAACGCAACAGATGTTGAAGTCTAAAAATAGATTTCGCTCCGAAGAAATAAAAACAGATCAAAGGGCAAATGTGTAGGTACAAAAACAAGTGAGAGTGCAATGGGCAATGCTTACCTTTCCAAAAACAAAGGAAAGTAACTAAAGAGAATAAGAGTAGCACTCAGCAACAACAAACAATAAAATTTTGAACTTCTGACGCCAATCAAAAAATTCAATAAATTAATAAATAACGAAGCTAATTATGCACAACTAACAAAGCACTTCACTGTTATGCGCAATATCAATATTATTGTAACGATTCTCTTAGTTTAAAAGTTTAAAATTAAATTGAAATTCAATAAATAGGGGAGAAAATAAAAGCACGTCCGACACACTTGAAATCTCGCACACAAAAAAAAAAAAAAAAAAAAAAAATGATTTCGAAGATATTTTAGTTTTGATCAAAAAAATCTTATTTTTTACGACTTTTCATAAAATATGTTGATACCATCTGAAATAGGAACAGATAAGCTTTCCATCGAGCTCTTAGTCGAAGAAGTCGGTTGAAGGATGCAAGAGTTATTAGCAAAAAACTAATCGGTGGTCGACACGTCTCCGTCCTACTGCCGATTCTTTTCGCAAAGTACTTTTCTATAATTTTAGTATTTAATGGGAGAAATTAAACGAATTTTTTGTCTATGTAAAAAACTATTAATTTTGAATAAAATGCCACCCATTTATCCAATTAAAAAAATTTAAATGTCTCTTACTAGATAAAGCATATTTTCGTCTAATAAGGTACATCTTTGTCAATGATTTCGAGGATATTTTAGTTTTGATCAAAAAAAGTTTATTTCTTACGACTTTTCGTAAAATATGTTAATGCCTTCTGAAAGAGGAAAAGATAAGCTTTCCATCGAGCTCTTAGTCAAAGAAATCGGTTGAAGGATGCAAGGGTTATTAGCAAAAAACTAATCGGTGGTCAACACGTTTCCGTCCTACTGCCGATTCTTTTCGCAAAGTACTATTCTATAATTCTAGTATTTAATGGGAAAAAATTAAACGAATTTTTTGTCCATGTAAAAAACTATTAATTCTGAATAAAATGCCGCCCATTTATGCCATTAAAAAAATTTAAATGTATCTTATTAGATAACGCATATTTTCGTCTGATAAGGTACTTCTTCTTCAATGATTTCGAATATATTTTAATTTTGATCAAAAAAATTTTATTTCTTACGACTTTCCGTAAAATATGTTAACGACATCTGAAAGAGGAACAGATAAGCTTTCCATCGAGCTCTTAGTCGAAGAAGTCGGTTGAAGGATGCAAGGGTTATTAGCAAAAAACTAATCGGTGGTCAACACGATTCCGTCGTACTGCGGATTATTTTCGCAAAGTTCTTTTCTATAATTCTTTTATTTAATAAGAAAAAATTAAATGAATTTTTTATCCATGTAAAAAACTATTAATTCTGAATAAAATGCCGCCCATTTATGCCATTAAAAAAATTTAAATGTCTCTTATTAGATAAGGCATATTTTCGTCTGATAAGGTACTTCTTCTTCACTGATTTCGAAGATATTTTAGTTTTGATCAAAAAAATTTTAGTTCTTACGACATTTCGTAAAATATGTTAATGACATCTGAAAGAGGAACAGATAAGCTTTCCATCGAGCTCTTAGTCGAAGAAGTCGGTTGAAGGATGCAAGGGTTATTAGCAAAAAACTAATCGGTGGTCAACACGTTTCCGTCCTACTGCCGATTCTTTTCGCAAAGTACTATTCTATAATTCTAGTATTTAATGGGAAAAAATTAAACGAATTTTTTGTCCATGTAAAAAACTATTAATTCTGAATAGAATGCCGCCCATTTATGCCATTAAAAAAATTTAAATGTCTCTTATTAGATAACGCATATTTTGGTCTGATAAGGTACTTCTTCTTCAATGATTTCGAATATATTTTAATTTTGATCAAAAAAATTTTATTTCTTACGACTTTCCGTAAAATATGTTAATGACATCTGAAAGAGGAACAGATAAGCTTTCCATCGAGCTCTTAGTCGAAGAAGTCGGTTGAAGGATGCAAGGGTTATTAGCAAAAAACTAATCGGTGGTCAACACGTTTCCGTCCTACTGCCGATTCTTTTCGCAAAGTACTTTTCTATAATTCTAGTATTTAATGGGAAAAAATTAAACGAATTTTTTGTCCATATACAAAACTATTAATTCTAAATAAAATGCCGCCCATTTATGCCATTAAGAAAATTTAAATGTCTCTTATTAGATAAGGCACATTTTCGTCTGATAAGGTACTTCTTCTTCACTGATTTCGAAGATATTTTAGTTTTGATCAAAAAAATTTTAGTTCTTACGACTTTTCGTAAAATATGTTAATGCCTTCTGAAAGAGGATTAGATAAGCTTTTCATCGAGCTCTTAGTCGAAGAAGTCGGTTGAAGGATGCAAGGGTTATTAGCAAAAAACTAATCGGTGGTCAACACGATTCCGTCCTACTGCGGATTATTTTCGCAAAGTTCTTTTCTATAATTCTTTTATTTAATAAGAAAAAATTAAATGAATTTTTTATCCATGTAAATAAGTATTAATTCTGAATAAAATGCGGCCCATTTATGCCATTAAAAAAATTTAAATGTCTCTTATTAGATAAGGCATATTTTCGTCTGATAAGGTACTTCTTCTTCACTGATTTCGAAGATATTTTAGTTTTGATCAAAAAAATTTTAGTTCTTACGACTTTTCGTAAAATATGTTAATGACATCTGAAAGAGGAACAGATAAGCTTTCTATCGAGCTCTTAGTCGAAGAAGTCGGTTGAAGGATGCAAGGGTTATTAGCAAAAAACTAATCGGTGGTCAACACGATTCCGTCCTACTGCGGATTATTTTCGCAAAGTTCTTTTCTATAATTCTTTTATTTAATAAGAAAAAATTAAATGAATTTTTTATCCATGTAAAAAACTATTAATTCTGAATAAAATGCCGCCCATTTATGCCATTAAGAAAATTTAAATGTCTCTTATTAGATAAGGCTTATTTTCGTCTGATAAGGTACTTCTTCTTTAATGATTTCAAGGATATTTTAGTTTTGATCAAAAAAAATTTTAGTTCTTACGACTTTTCGTAAAATATGTTAATGACATCTGAAAGAGGAACAGATAAGCTTTCCATCGAGCTCTTAGTCGAAGAAGTCGGTTGAAGGATGCAAGGGTTATTAGCAAAAAACCAATCGGTGGTCAACACGTTTCCGTCCTACTGCCGATTCTTTTCGCAAAGTACTTTTCTATAATTCTAGTATTTAATGGGAAAAAATTAAACGAATTTTTTGTCCATGTAAAAAACTATTAATTCTGAATAAAATGCCGCCCATTTATGCAATTAAAAAAATGTAAATGTCTCTTATTAGATAAGGCATATTTTCGTCTGATAAGGTACTTCTTCTTTAATGATTTCAAGGATATTTTAGTTTTGATCAAAAAAAATTTTATTTCTTACGACTTTTCATAAAATATGTTAATGCCATCTGAAAGAGGAACAGATAAGCTTTCCATCGAGCTCTTAGTCGAAGAAATCGGTTGAAGGATGCAAGAGTTATTAGCAAAAAACTAATCGGTGGTCAACACGTTTCCGTCCTACTGCCGATTCTTTTCGAAAAGTACTTTTCTAAAATTCTAGTATTTATTTGGAGAAAATTAAACGACTTTTTTGTCATTGTAAAAAACTATTAATTCTGAATAAAATGCCGCCCATTTATGTAATTAAAAAAATGTAAATGTCTCTTATTAGATAGGGCGTATTTTCGTCGTATAAGATACATCTTTTTCAATGATTTTGAGGATATTTTAGTTTTGATCAATAAAATTTTATTTCTTACGACTTTTCGTAAAATATGTTAATGCCTTCTGAAAGAGGAACAGATAAGCTTTCCATCGAGCTTTTAGTCGAAGAAGTCGGTCGAAGGATGCAAGAGTAATGAGCCAAAAACTAATCGGTGGTCAACACGTTTCCGTCCTACTGCCGATTCTTTTCGCAAAGTACTTTTCTACAATTCTAGTATTTAATGGGAAAAAATTAAACGAATTTTTTGTCCATGTAAAAATTTATCAATTCTGAATACAATGCCGCCCATTTATGCAATTAAAAAAACTTAAATGTTTCTTATTATTTAAGGCATATTTTCGTCTTAAAAGGTACTTCTTTTTCAATGATTTCGAGGATATTTTAGTTTTGATCAAAAAACTTTTATTTCTTACAACTTTTCGTCAAATATGTTAATGCCATCTGAAAGAGGAACAGATAAGCTTACCATCGAGCATTTAGTCGAAGAAGTCGGTCGAAGGATGCAAGAGTTGTAAGAAAAAAACTTATCGGTTTTCAACACGATTCCGTCCTACTGCCGATTCTTTTCGCAAAGTACTTTTCTATAATTCTAGTATTTAATTGGAGAAAATGAAACGATTTTTTTGTCATTGTAAAAAACTATTAATTCTGAATAAAATGCCGCCCATTTATGCAATTAAGAAAATTTAAATGTCTGTTATTAGATAAGGCATATTTTCTTTTGATAAGCTACTTCTTATTCAATGATTTCGAGGACATTTTAGTTTTGATCAAAAAACTTTTATTTCTTACGACTTTTCATAAAATATGTTAATGCCATCTAAAAGAGGAACAGAAAAGCTTTTCATCGAACTCTTAGTCGAAGAAGTCTGTCGAATGATACAAGAGTTATAAGCAAAAAACTAATCGGTGGTCAACACGATTCCGTCCTACTGCCGATTCTTTTCGCAAAGTACTTTTCTATAATTCCAGTATTTAATGGGAAAAAATTAAACGAATTTTTTGTCCATGTAAAAAACTATTAATTCTAAATAAAATGCCGCCCATTTATGCAATTAAAAAAATTTAAGTGTCTCTTATTAGATAAGGCATATTTTCGTCTGATAAGGTACTTCTTCTTCACTGATTTCGAAGATATTTTAGTTTTGATCAAAAAAATTTTAGTTCTTACGACTTTTCGTAAAATATGTTAATGCCTTCTGAAAGAGGATTAGATAAGCTTTTCCTCGAGCTCTTAGTCGAAGAAGTCGGTTGAAGGATGCAAGGGTTATTAGCAAAAAACTAATCGGTGGTCAACACGATTCCGTCCTACTGCGGATTATTTTCGCAAAGTTCTTTTCTATAATTCTTTTATTTAATAAGAAAAAATTAAATGAATTTTTTATCCATGTAAAAAACTATTAATTCTGAATAAAATGCCGCCCATTTATGCCATTAAAAAAATTTAAATGTCTCTTATTAGATAAGGCATATTTTCGTCTGATAAGGTACTTCTTCTTCACTGATTTCGAAGATATTTTAGTTTTGATCAAAAAAATTTTAGTTCTTACGACTTTTCGTAAAATATGTTAATGACATCTGAAAGAGGAACAGATAAGCTTTCCATCGAGCTCTTAGTCGAAGAAGTCGGTTGAAGGATGCAAGGGTTATTAGCAAAAAACCAATCGGTGGTCAACACGTTTCCGTCCTACTGCCGATTCTTTTCGCAAAGTACTTTTCTATAATTCTAGTATTTAATGGGAAAAAATTAAACGAATTTTTTGTCCATGTAAAAAACTATTAATTCTGAATAAAATGCCGCCCATTTATGCAATTAAAAAAATGTAAATGTCTCTTATTAGATAAGGCATATTTTCGTCTGATAAGGTACTTCTTCTTTAATGATTTCAAGGATATTTTAGTTTTGATCAAAAAAAATTTTATTTCTTACGACTTTTCATAAAATATGTTAATGCCATCTGAAAGAAGAACAGATAAGCTTTCCATCGAGCTCTTAGTCGAAGAAATCGGTTGAAGGATGCAAGAGTTATTAGCAAAAAACTAATCGGTGGTCAACACGTTTCCGTCCTACTGCCGATTCTTTTCGAAAAGTACTTTTCTATAATTCTAGTATTTATTTGGAGAAAATTAAACGACTTTTTTGTCATTGTAAAAAACTATTAATTCTGAATAAAATGCCGCCCATTTATGTAATTAAAAAAATGTAAATGTCTCTTATTAGATAGGGCGTATTTTCGTCGTATAAGATACATCTTTTTCAATGATTTTGAGGATATTTTAGTTTTGATCAATAAAATTTTATTTCTTACGACTTTTCGTAAAATATGTTAATGCCTTCTGAAAGAGGAACAGATAAGCTTTCCATCGAGCTTTTAGTCGAAGAAGTCGGTCGAAAGATGCAAGAGTAATGAGCAAAAATCTAATCGGTGGGCAACACGTTTCCGTCCTACTGCCGATTCTTTTCGCAAAGTACTTTTCTAAAATTCTAGTATTTAATGGAAAAAATTAAACGAATTTTTTGTCCATGTAAAAATTTATTAATTCTGAATACAATGCCGCACATTTATGCCATTGAAAAAATTTAAATGTCTCTTATTAGATGAGGTATATTTTCGTCTGATAAGGTACTTCTTCTTTAATGATTTCGAGGATATTTTAGTTTTGATCAAAAAACTTTTATTTCTTACAACTTTTCGTCAAATATGTTAATGCCATCTGAAAGAGGAACAGATAAGCTTACCATCGAGCATTTAGTCGAAGAAGTCGGTCGAAGGATGCAAGAGTTGTAAGAAAAAAACTTATCGGTTTTCAACACGATTCCGTCCTACTGCCGATTCTTTTCGCAAAGTACTTTTCTATAATTCTAGTATTTAATTGGAGAAAATTAAACGATTTTTTTGTCATTGTAAAAAACTATTAATTCTGAATAAAATGCCGCCCATTTATGCAATTAAGAAAATTTAAATGTCTGTTATTAGATAAGGCATATTTTCTTTTGATAAGCTACTTCTTATTCAATGATTTCGAGGACATTTTAGTTTTGATCAAAAAACTTTTATTTCTTACGACTTTTCATAAAATATGTTAATGCCATCTAAAAGAGGAACAGAAAAGCTTTTCATCGAACTCTTAGTCGAAGAAGTCTGTCGAATGATACAAGAGTTATAAGCAAAAAACTAATCGGTGGTCAACACGATTCCGTCCTACTGCCGATTCTTTTCGCAAAGTACTTTTCTATAATTCCAGTATTTAATGGGAAAAAATTAAACGAATTTTTTGTCCATGTAAAAAACTATTAATTCTAAATAAAATGCCGCCCATTTATGCAATTAAAAAAATTTAAGTGTCTCTTATTAGATAAGGCATATTTTCGTCTTAAAATGTACTTCTTTTTCAATGATTTTGAGGATATTTTAGTTTTGAATAAAAAAATTTATTTCTCACGACTTTTCATAAAATATGTTAATGCCATCTGAAAGAGGAACAGATAAGCTTCCCATCGAGCTCTTAGTTGAAGAAGTCGGTCGAAGCATGCAAGAGTTATAAGCAAAAAACTTATCGGTTTTCAACACGATTCCGTCCTACTGCCGATTCTTTTCGCAAAGTACTTTTCTATAATTCCAGTATTTAATGGGAAAAAATTAAACGAATTTTTTGTCATTGTAAAAAACTATTAATTCTGAATAAAATGCCGCCCATTTATGCAATTAAAAAAATTTAAATGTCTGTTATTAGATAAGGCATATTTTCGTCTGATAAGGTAATTCTTCTTCAATGATTTCGGGTATATTTTAGTTTTGATCAAAAAAATTTTATTTCTTACGACTTTTCGTAAAATATGTTAATGCCTTTTGAAAGAGGAACAGATAAGCTTTCCATCGGGCTTTTAGTCGAAGAAGTCGGTCGAAGGATGCAAGAGTAATGAGCAAAGATCTAATCGGCGGTCAACACGTTTCCGTCCTACCGCCGATTCTTTTCGCAAAGTACTTTTCTAAAATTCTAGTATTTAATGGGAAAAAATTAAACGAATTTTTTGTCCATGTAAAAATTTATTAATTCTGAATACAATGCCGCACATTTATGGCATTCAAAAAATTTAAATGTGTCTCATTAGATAAGGCATATTTTCTTCTGATAAGGTACTTCTTCTTCAATGATTTCGAGGACATTTTAGTTTTGATCGAAAAACTTTTGTTTCTTACGACTTTTCGTCAAATATGCTAATGCCATCTGAAAGAGGAACAGATAAGCTTACCATCGAGCTCTTAGTTGAAGAAGTCGGTCGAAGGATGCAAGAGTTATAAGAAAAAAACTTATCGGTTTTCAACACGATTCTGTCCTACTGCCGATTCTTTTCGCAAAGTACTTTTCTATAATTCTAGTATTTAATGGGAAAAAATTAAACGAATTTTTTGTCCATATAAAAAACTATTAATTCTAAATAAAATGCAGCCCATTTATGCAATTAAAAAAATTTAAATGTCTCTTATTAGATAAGGCATATTTTCGTCTTAAAAGATACTTCTTTTGCAATGATTTCGAGGATATTTTAGTTTTGAATAAAAAAATTTATTTCTCACGACTTTTCATAATATATGATAATGTCATCTGAAAGAGGAACAGATAAGCTTTCCATCGAGCTCTTAGTCGAAGAAGTCGGTCGAAGGATGCAAGAGTAATGAGCAAAAATCCAATCGGTGGTCAACACGTTTCCGTCCTACCACCGATTCTTTTCGCAAAGTACTTTTCTAAAATTCTAGTATTTAATGGGAAAAAATTAAACGAATTTTTTGTCCATGTAAAAATTTATTAATTCTGAATACAATGTCGCACATTTATGCCATTGAAAAAATTTAAATGTCTGTTATTAGATAAGGCATATTTTCGTCTGATAAGGTACTTCTTCTTCAATGATTTCAAGGATATTTTAGTTTTGATCAAAAATAATTTTATTTCTTACGACTTTTCATAAAATATGTTAATGCCATCTGAAAGAGGAACAGATAAGCTTTCCATCGAGCTCTTAGTCAAAGAAGTCGGTTGAAGGATGCAAGAGTTATTAGCAAAAAACTAAT
This sequence comes from Phortica okadai, assembly GCA_034638295.1. NCBI lineage: Eukaryota > Metazoa > Arthropoda > Insecta > Diptera > Drosophilidae > Phortica > Phortica okadai. The sequence continues at coordinate 27,869,716 of CM067851.1, forward strand.
CGGTGGTCAACACGTTTCCGTCCTACTGCCGATTCTTTTCGCAAAGTACTTTTCTATAATTCTAGTATTTAATTAGAGAAAATTAAACGACTTTTTTGTCATTTTAAAAAACTATTAATTCTGAATAAAATGCCGCCCATTTATGCAATTAAAAAAATTTAAATGTCTCTTATTAGATAGGGCATATTTTCGTCGTATAAGATACATCTTTTTCAATGATTTTGAGGATATTTTAGTTTTGATCAAAAAAATTTTATTTCTTAAGACTTTTCGTAAAATATGTTAATGCCTTCTGAAAGAGGAACAGATAAGCTTTCCATCGGGCTTTTAGTCGAAGAAGTCGGTCGAAGGATGCAAGAGTAATGAGCAAAAATCTAATCGGTGGTCAAAACGTTTCCGTCCTACTGCCGATTCTTTTCGCAAAGTACTTTTCTAAAATTCTAGTATTTAATGGGAAAAAATTAAACGAATTTTTTGTCCATGTAAAAAACTATTAATTCTAAATAAAATGCCGCCCATTTTTGCAATTAAAAAAATGAAAATGTCTCTTATTAGATAAGGCATATTTTCTTCTGATAAGGTACTTCTTCTTCAATGATTTCGAGGACATTTTAGTTTTGATCAAAAAACTTTTATTTCTTACGACTTTTCATAAAATATGTTAATGCCTTCTGAAAGAGGAACAGATAAGCTTTCCATCGAGCTTTTAGTCGAAGAAGTCGGTCGAAGGATGCAAGAGTAATGAGCAAAAAACTAATCGATGATCAACACGATTCCGTCCTAATGCCGATTCTTTTCGCAAAGTACTTTTCTATAATTCTAGTATTTAATTGGAGAAAATTAAACGACTTTTTTGTCATTGTAAAAAACTATTAATTCTGAATAAAATGCCGCCCATTTATGCAATTAAGAAAATTTAAATGTCTGTTATTAGATAAGGCATATTTTCTTCTGATAAGGTACTTCTTCTTCAATGATTTCGAGGACATTTTAGTTTTGATCAAAAAACTTTTATTTCTTACGACTTTTCATAAAATATGTTAATGCCTTCTGAAAGAGGAACAGATAAGCTTTCCATCGAGCTTTTAGTCGAAGAAGTCGGTCGAAGGATGCAAGAGTAATGAGCAAAAAACTAATCGGTGGTCAACACGATTCCGTCCTAATGCCGATTCTTTTCGCAAAGTACGTTTCTACACTTCTAGTATTTAATTGGAAAAAATTAAACGAATTTTTTGTCCATGTAAAAATTTATTAATTCTGAATAAAATGCCGCCCATTTATGCAATTAAAAAAATTTAAGTGTCTCTTATTAGATAGGGCATATTTTCGTCGTATAAGATACATCTTTTTCAATGATTTTGAGGATATTTTAGTTTTGATCAAAAAAATTTTATTTCTTACGACTTTTCGTAAAATATGTTAATGCCTTCTGAAAGAGGAACAGATAAGCTTTCCGTCGAGCTTTCAGTTGAAGAAGTCGGTCGAAGCATGCAAGAGTTGTTAGCCAAAAACTAATCGGTGGTCAACACAATTCCGTCCTACTGCCGATTGTTTTCGCAAAGTACGTTTCTATAATTCTAGTATTTAATGGGAGAAAATTAAACGACTTTTTTGTCATTGTAAAAAACGATTAATTCTGAATAAAATGCCGCCCATTTATGCAATTAAGAAAATTTAAATGTCTGTTATTAGATAAGGCATATTTTCGTCTGATAAGGTACTTCTTCTTCAATGATTTCAGGTATATTTTAGTTTTGATCAAAAAAATTTTATTTCTTACGACTTTTCGTAAAATATGTTAATGCCTTCTGAAAGAGGAACAGATAAGCTTTCCGTCGAGCTTTTAGTCGAAGAAGTCGGTCGAAGGATGCAAGAGTAATGAGCAAAAAACTAATCGGTGGTCAACACGTTTCCGTCCTAATGCCGATTCTTTTCGCAAAGTACGTTTCTACACTTCTAGTATTTAATTGGAAAAAATTAAACGAATTTTTTGTCCATGTAAAAATTTATTAATTCTGAATAAAATGCCGCCCATTTATGCAATTAAAAAAATTTAAGTGTCTCTTATTAGATAAGGCATATTTTCGTCTTAAAATGTACTTCTTTTTCAATGATTTTGAGGATATTTTAGTTTTGAATAAAAAAATTTATTTCTCACGACTTTTCATAAAATATGTTAATGCCATCTGAAAGAGGAACAGATAAGCTTTCCATCGAGCTCTTAGTTGAAGAAGTCGGTCGAAGCATGCAAGAGTTGTTAGCCAAAAACTAATCGGTGGTCAACAAAATTCCGTCCTACTGCCGATTGTTTTCGCAAAGTACTTTTCTATAATTCTAGTATTTAATGGGAGAAAATTAAACGACTTTTTTGTCATTGTAAAAAACTATGAATTCTGAATAAAATGCCTCCCATTTATGCAATTAAGAAAATTTAAATGTCTCTTATTAGATAAGGCATATTTTCGTCTGATAAGGTACTTCTTCTTCAATGATTTCGGGTATATTATAGTTTTGATGAAAAAAATTTTATTTCTTACGACTTTTCGTAAAATATGTTAATGCCTTCTGAAAGAGGAACAGATAAGCTTTCCATCGGGCTTTTAGTCGAAGAAGTCGGTCGAAAGATGCAAGAGTAATGAGCAAAAATCTAATCGGTGGGCAACACGTTTCCGTCCTACTGCCGATTCTTTTCGCAAAGTACTTTTCTAAAATTCTAGTATTTAATGGAAAAAATTAAACGAATTTTTTGTCCATGTAAAAATTTATTAATTCTGAATACAATGCCGCACATTTATGCCATTGAAAAAATTTAAATGTCTCTTATTAGATGAGGTATATTTTCGTCTGATAAGGTACTTCTTCTTTAATGATTTCGAGGATATTTTAGTTTTGATCAAAAAGCTTTTATTTCTTACAACTTTTCGTCAAATATGTTAATGCCATCTGAAAGAGGAACAGATAAGCTTACCATCGAGCTCTTAGTCGAAGAAGTCGGTCGAAGGATGCAAGAGTTATAAGAAAAAAACTTATCGGTTTTCAACACGATTCCGTCCTACTGCCGATTCTTTTCGCAAAGTACTTTTCTATAATTCTAGTATTTAATTGGAGAAAATTAAACGACTTTTTTGTCATTCTAAAAAACTATGAATTCTGAATAAAATGCCGCCCATTTATGCAATTAAGAAAATTTAAATGTCTGTTATTAGATAAGGCATATTTTCGTCTGATAAGGTACTTCTTCTTCAATGATTTCGGGTATATTTTAGTTTTGATCAAAAAAATTTTATTTCTTACGACTTTTCGTAAAATATGTTAATGCCTTCTGAAAGAGGAACAGATAAGCTTTCCATCGGGCTTTTAGTCGAAGAAGTCGGTCGAAGGATGTAAGAGTAATGAGCAAAAATCTAATCGGTGGTCAACACGTTTCCGTCCTACCGCCGATTCTTTTCGCAAAGTACTTTTCTAAAATTCTAGTATTTAATGGGAAAAAATTAAACGAATTTTTTGTCCATGTAAAAATTTATTAATTCTGAATACAATGCCGCCCATTTATGGCATTGAAAAAATTTAAATGTGTCTTATTAGATAAGGCATATTTTCTTCTGATAAGGTACTTCTTCTTCAATGATTTCGAGGACATTTTAGTTTTGATCAAAAAACTTTTATTTCTTACGACTTTTCGTCCAATATGTTAATGCCATCTGAAAGAGGAACAGATAAGCTTACCATTGAGCTCTTAGTCGAAGAAGTCGGTCGAAGGATGCAAGAGTTATAAGAAAAAAACTTATCGGTTTTCAACACGATTCCGTCCTACTGCCGATTCTTTTCGCAAAGTACTTTTCTATAATTCTAGTATTTAATGGGAAAAAATTAAACGAATTTTTTGTCCATGTAAAAATTTATTAATTCTGAATACAATGCCGCACATTTATGCCATTGAAAAAATTTAAATGTCTCTTATTAGATGAGGTATATTTTCGTCTGATAAGGTACTTCTTCTTTAATGATTACGAGGATATTTTAGTTTTGATCAAAAAACTTTTATTTCATACAACTTTTCGTCAAATATGTTAATGCCATCTGAAAGAGGAACAGATAAGCTTACCATCGAGCTCTTAGTCGAAGAAGTCGGTCGAAGGATGCAAGAGTTATAAGAAAAAAACTTATCGGTTTTCAACACGATTCCGTCCTACTGCCGATTCTTTTCGCAAAGTACTTTTCTATAATTCTAGTATTTAATGGGAAAAAATTAAACGAATTTTTTGTCCATGTAAAAATTTATTAATTCTGAATAAAATGCCGCCCATTTATGCAATTAAAAAAATTTAATTTCTCTTATTAGATAAGGCATATTTTCGTCTTAAAATGTACTTCTTTTTCAATGATTTTGAGGATATTTTAATTTTGAATAAAAAAATTTATTTTTTACGACTTTTCATAAAATATGTTAATGCCATCTGAAAGAGGAACAGAAAAGCTTTCCACCGAGCTATTAGTCGAAGAAGTCTGTCGAATGATACAAGAGTTATAAGCAAAAAACTAATCGGTGGTCAACACGATTCCGTCCTACTGCCGATTCTTTTCGCAAAGTACTTTTCTATAATTCTAGTATTTAATTGGAGAAAATTAAACGACTTTTTTGTCTATGTAAAAAACTATTAATTCTGAAAAAAATGCCGCAATTAAGAAAATTTAAATGTGTCTTATTAGATGAGGCATATTTTCGTCTGATAAGGTACTTCTTCTTCAATGATTTCGAGGATATTTTAGTTTTGATCAAAAAACTTTTATTTCTTACAACTTTTCGTCAAATATGTTAATGCCATCTGAAAGAGGAACAGATAAGCTTACCATCGAGCTCTTAGTCGAAGAAGTCGGTTGAAGGATGCAAGAGTTATAAGCACAAAGCTTATCGCTTTTCAACACGATTCCGTCCTACTGCCGATTCATTTCGCAAAGTACTTTTCTACAATTCTAGTATTTAATGGGAAAAAATTAAACGAATTTTTTGTCCATGTAAAAAAACTATTAATTCTAAATAAAATGCCGCCCATTTATGCAATTAAAAAAATTTAAGTGTCTCTTATTAGATAAGGCATATTTTCGTCTTAAAAGTACTTCTTTTTCAATGATTTCGAGGATATTTTAGTTTTGAACAAAAAAATTTATTTCTCATGACTTTTCATAAAATATGTTAATGCCATCTGAAAGACGAACAGATAAGCTTTCCATCGAGCTCTTAGTCGAAGAAGTCGGTCGAAGTATGCAAGAGTTATTAGCAAAAAACTAATCGGTGGTCAACACGATTCAGTCCTACCGCCGATTGTTTTCGCAAAGTACTTTTCTATAATTCTAGAATTTTTTGTCAATGTAAAAAACTATTAATTCTGAATAAAATACCGCCCATTTATGCAATTAAAAAAATTTAATGTCTCTTATTAGATAAGGCATATTTTCGTCTTAAAATGTACTTCTTTTTCAATGATTTTGAGGATATTTTAATTTTGAATAAAAAAATTTGTTTCTTACGACTTTTCATAAAATATGTTAATGCTATCTGAAAAAGGAACAGATAAGCTTTCCATCGAGCTCTTAGTTGAAGAAGTCGGTCGAAGCATGCAAGAGTTATTAGCCAAAAACTAATCGGTGGTCAACACGATTCCTTCCTACTGCCGATTGTTTTCGCAAGGTACTTTTCTTTAATTCTAGTATTTAATGGGAGAAAATTAAACGACTTTTTAATCATTGTAAAAAACTATTTATTCTGAATAAAATGCCGCCCATTTATGCAATTAAGAAAATTTAAATGTCTGTTATTAGATAAAGCATATTTTCGTCTGATAAGGTACTTCTTCTTCAATGATTTCGGGGATATTTTAGTTTTGATCAAAAAAATTTTATTTCTTACGACTTTTCGTAAAATATGTTAATGCCTTCTGAAAGAGGAACAGATAAGCTTTCCATCGGGCTTTTAGTCGAAGAAGTCGGTCGAAGGATGCAAGAGTAATGAGCAAAAATCTAATCGGTGGTCAACACGTTTCCGTCCTACTGCCGATTCTTTTTGCAAAGTACTTTTCTAAAATTCTAGTATTTAATGGGAAAAAATTAAACGAATTTTTTGTCCATGTAAAAATTTATTAAATCTCAATACAATGCCGCCCATTTATGCCATTGAAAAAATTTAAATGTCTCTTATTAGATAAGGCATATTTTCGTCTTAAAAGGTACTTCTTCTTCAATGATTTCGAGAATATTTTAGTTTTGAATAAAAAAATTTATTTCTCACGACTTTTCATAAAATATGTTAATGCCATCTGAAAGAGAAACAGATAAGCTTTCCATCGAGCTATTAGTCGAAGAAGTCGGTCGCTGGATGCAAGAGTTATTAGCAAAAAACTAATCGGTGGTCAACACGACTCAGTCCTTCTGCCGATTGTTTTCGCAAAGTACTTTTCTATAATTCTAGTATTTAATAAGAAAAAATTAAACGAATTTTTTGTCCATGTAAAAAACTATTAATTCTGAATAAAATACTGCCCATTTATGCAATTAAAAAAATTTAAATGTCTCTTATTAGATAAGGCATATTTTCGTCTTAAAAGGTACTTCTTCTTCAATGATTTCGAGGATATTTTAGTTTTGAATAAAAAAATTTATTTCTCATGACTTTTCATAAAATATGTTAATGCCATCTGAAAGAGGAACAGTTAAGCTTTCCATCGAGCTATTAGTCGAAGAAGTCGGTCGCTGGATGCAAGAGTTATTAGCAAAAAACTAATCGGTGGTCAACACGATTCAGTCCTACTGCCGATTGTTTTCGCAAAGTACTTTTCTATAATTCCAGTATTTAATAAGAAAAAATTAAACGAATTTTTTGTCCATGTAAAAAGTTATTAATTCTGAATAAAATACCGCCCATTTATGCAATTAAAAAAATTTAAATGTCTCTTATTAGATAAGGCATATTTTCGTCTTAAAATGTACTTCTTTTTCAATGATTTCGAGGATATTTTAATTTTGAATAAAAAAATTTATTTCTTACGACTTTTCATAAAATATGTTAATGCCATCTGAAAGAGGAACAGATAAGCTTTCCATCGAGCTCTTAGTCGAAGAAGTCGGTTGAAGGATGCAAGAGTTATTAGCCAAAAACTAATCGGTGGTCAATACGATTCCGTCCTACTGCCGATTCTTTTCGCAAAGTACTTTTCTATAATTCTAGTATTTAATGGGAAAAAATTAAACGAATTTTTTGTCCATGTAAAAAACTATTAATTCTGAATAAAATGCCGCCCATTTATGCAATTAAAAAAATTTTAATGTCTCTTATTAAATAAGGCATATTTTCGTCTGATAAGGTACTTCTTCTTTAATGATTTCGAGGATATTTTAGTTTTGATCAAAAAAATTTTATTTCTAACAACTTTCCGTAAAATATGTTAATGCCATCTGAAAGAGGAATAGATAAGCTTTCCATCGAGCTCTTAGTCGAAGAAGTCGGTCGATGGATGCAAGAGTAATTAGCAAAAACCTAATCGGTGGTCAACACGATTCCGTCCTACTGACGATTCTTTTCGCAAAGTACTTTTCTATAAATCTGGTATTTAATGGGAAAAAATTAAACGAATTTTTTGTCAATGTAAAAAACTTTTAATTCTGAATAAAATGCCGCCCATTTATGCAATTAAGAAAATTTAAATGTCTCTTATTAGATAAGGCATATTTTCGTCTGATAAGGTACTTCTTTTTCAATGATTTCGAAGATATTTTAGTTTTGATCAAAAAAAATTTATTTCTTACGACTTTTCATAAAATATGTTGATGCCATCTGCAGTAGGAACAGATAAGCTTTCCATCGAGCTCTTAGTCGAAGAAGTTGGTTGAAGGATGCAAGAGTTATTAGCAAAAAACTTATCGGTGGTCAACGCGTTTCCGTCCTACTGCCGATTGTTTTCGCAAAGTACTTTTCTACAATTCTAGTGTTTAATGGGAGAAAATTAAACGGCTTTTTTGTCATTGTAAAAAATTATTAATTCTGAATAAAATGCCGCCCTTTTATGCAATTAAAAAAAATTAAATATCTCTTATTAAATAAGGCATATTTTCGTCTGATAAGGTACTTCTTCTTTAATGATTTCGACGATATTTTAGTTTTGATCAAAAAAATTTTATTTCTTACGACTTTCCGTAAAATATGTTAATGCTATCTGAAAGAGGAACAGATATGCTTTCCATCGAGCTCTTAGTCTAAGAAGTCGGTCGAAGGATGCAAGAGTAATTAGCAAAACACTAATCGGTGGTCAACACGATTCCGTCCTACTGCCGATTCTTTTCGCAAAGTACTTTTCTATAATTCTAGTATTTAATGGGAGAAAACTAAACGACTTTTTTGTCCGTGTAAAAAACTATTAATTCTGTATAAAATGCCGCCCATTTATGCAATTAGAAAAAATTAAATGTCTCTTATTAGATGAGGCATATTTTCATCTGATTAGGTACTTCTTCTTCAAAGATTTCGAGTAAATTTTAGTTTTGATCGAAAAAATTTTATTTCTTACGACTTTCCGTAAAAAATGTTAATGCCGTCTGAAAGAGGAACAGATAAGCTTTCCATCGAGCTCTTAGTTGAAGAAGTCGGTCGAAGGATGCAAGAGTAATTAGCAAAACACTAATCGGTGGTCAACACGATTCCGTCCTACTGCCGATTCTTTTCGCAAAGTACTTTTTTATAATTCTAGTATTTAATGGGAAAAAATTAAACGAATTTTTTGTCAATGTAAAAAACTTTTAATTCTGAATAAAATGCCGCCCATTTATGCAATTAAGAAAATTTAAATGTCTCTTATTAGATAAGGCATATTTTCGTCTGATGAGGTACTTCTTCTTCAATGATTTCGAAGATATTTTAGTTTTGATCAAAAAAATTTTATTTCTTACGACTTTTCATAAAATATGTTGATGCCATCTGCAATAGGAACAGATAAGCTTTCCTTCGAGCTCTTAGTCGAAGAAGTCGGTTGAAGGATGCAAGAATTATTAGCAAAAAACTTATTTGTGGTCAACACGTTTCCGTCCTACTGCCGATTGTTTTCGCAAAGTACTTTTCTATAATTCTAGTATTTAATGGGAGAAAATTAAACTACTTTTTTGCCATTGTAAAAAACTATTAATCTATAATATAAAAATGAATCGCAAAATGTGTTGGTAAGCGCATAACTCAACAACGCCTGGACCAATTTGGCCAATTTTTTTTTTTAAATGTTCGTTGAAGTTCAAAGATGGTTTTTACGGCGAGAAAATTTCAAATAATTGGCGGGAAAACCCTAAAAACAGACCTTTTCTTTTTCCCATATAAACTTGCGACGTCGCAAGCATTAAACGTAACATGCTATGCTTCTTCTTATAGGTCAGTATTGTTATGTGTTTGTTGATTGAAAGAGAACAAGAAAACTTTGAGAGAACGTACAAGCCAGAGAGTATTAAAATTAATTAATACTTTTTGCAAATTACACGCACTAATGTGTAAACAATGCAGGTATGTACGGCTTGAAGGATTTGACTCCAAGTCATGTCAAATTAAAAAAAAGTTGAAACAACAACAAACTGTCAATGTCAGTGTTGTTTTTCTTGGATTTTCACTACTGAGTTTGCTTTTGTCAACTGATACACGAAACGTGTATAGTGCAGTGTTTAGTTTCCTATGATCACTTATTATTGAATGTGAGACAATAATCTATAGTATAATAAAAATTAATCGAAAAATATGTTGGTAAGCGCATTACTCTAAAACAGCTTCCGATTCAATGAAATTTTCAGTTAATCTTTAGATGGACCTCCTGAAGGTTGTTATAATGTTTTGGTATCAATCCGACCATTTTAACTGGTAGCCTCCATACGGAAAGAAGAAGAAAAATAAACAATATTAAGATTTTGTGGACTTCTTCTTACACTTTTGTATTGGTATGAGTGTGTTGTTTGCAAAGAGAACAAGAGAACGGTGAGAAAACGGAGGAGCATTCCCTATCGGACTTTTCACCGTGAAAAACGTACAATTTCCCAGTTCTTTTTTCATGTAGAACTACGTGAAAATTTGTGAAATTTTCTTTTCATTTTAACATTGAGTGTCCTAGGCCTGTAACTGTTCTTTTAGAATGTTTTTTCATGTGGATTTTCACGTAGATTTATCTGGTTGACTGGCTTCGGTTTTCATTTGAAGTTCCTCTTTACAGAATCAGTATGACAGACCTACTAATTTTAGCAGGGTAATTCTCATGTGAAGTTGATGAAGTTCATGCTAACAAATTCACAGTGCCATTTGCAGTGAAAAATTGGGGCTAAATTTCATGTAGTTTTTGTTATCTCAATGAATAGTGTATTGTACTCTTAAGCCAAAGGGCGCGGGTTCAAATCCCAGCTATGCCAAGTCTTTGTAATATAAAGGAAAACTTATGGTTAAACAATTGTATACAATAAAACGAATGAATCCAAAAATTAAAAGAAAAATTGGAACTCCAACCATGCCATAGATGTATTATTTATATTTTTATTTGTTATTATCATGAAAATTAACTTTGAAACGTGATATTATTATTTAAAACTGACACTCATTACACTGAAATGACCATACATGTATAAACCTTCCGTGGTTGCTGGGAGTTGAACCCGGTGTCAACTTCCAAATAACTATGTTTTTCACAGCTCGAACAACTGAGCTACCTGTCCGCGCGAAAAGAGTATGGTTGTTTTTAATGAAAGCAAAACTAATAGGAAAACGCAAGACTAACTTGATAGCGTTTCTTCGAGAATATTCTAAAAAGTTTTCTTTCAAATTTCAATTTACAACAGAACAGTGCCAAACACACTGAGTAAAGGAAGGAACATTTTCATGTATCAGTTTTTTTTTTAGCTTTCTAAAGTAACGTAGATATTTTCTTATATGGCGAAGTAGGCTTTGAATTTTTTTGAATTTTTTTAAATGCATGCAAAACAAAATGAGTATAGAAGTGACATTTTCATGTATTGCTCCTTTTCAGCCATACAGAGTATTTTTTTAAATCAGCTTGCTAAACATACTGAGTATAGAAGCGACATTTCCATGTATCGCTGCTTTTCAGCCTTACGAAGAAACGTAAGTGTTTGCCTTATCTAACAAAATCGTCTTCGGGCAAGCTCCCCTACTCTATGTTCTAAAAGAACCGTGAAAAACCCACTTAGCTTAGAATCTACGTTTTCATGTATCGGTGCCATTTAACCTTCTAAAATAACGTAGATGACTGCTTCATAGTGCTTTTTGCCTTATTGGCACACTGAAAACTACATCAGTGATTTTTTCCTTTTAGAAAGAACGGTGAAAAACTTGCTAATTTTTGTCACTAAGTTACTGAAGGTCCGGCTGGGTTACTTTCGAAATTGTGCTTCACTTCTTCTTCATCTTTTACATACAGCCACATATGTACACATATTAGTGTTTTTTTACTCTTCACGTATGTAAATATTATTATGACTTTGTCACGGAGTTTGTAACCCCCAGAAGGAGAAATCTCCGACTATTGACCTGAAATTTTACAGCTTTACCACCATAAATCATTTGTCGGAACTGCAATGATCAGACCATTAGAACTGGTAGCACCCATACAGAATGAAGAAGAAAAATGAACAGAACTTAAATCGTTGAATGGAAAACTTTTTCGTTTTGGAAGATAGAGGGATGAAAAAAACATAAACAAACATAGTAACTTTACGTACGCAGACTAAATTTCTGGAATTGTCATTAAGATCGGACCACTGAAACTGGTACTTATCATACAAAGTGAAGAAGAGGAAAAGACAGAAAATTTACGGCGTTGAAAGGAAAACATTTTTTTTCTTAATTAATTGACTTACAACTTCACAAGCTTATATCAATAAATTGCAAGTTTCCATATTAGCTTAAACAATGAAAATTGGTATATAGGCTATTAAAGTAAAGAGAAAGCAGATTCAATCCAAAAAACTGGCGTGGCATAAAAAGAGCGTGAAAAGTAAATAGTCTTCAGCAAGGCTGAATAGCGCCGACCACATAAAGCATATATTATCTTCACAAGACGAATTAACACAGTCATGTCCATATGTCTGTTTCAATACCAACTGCGAGCTCAGTTTTAACGATTTCAAAAAAAAATAAAACGCAGAAAATTATCTTATCCTTTCAGGCAGTTTGTATGAAAAAATCTGCATGATTTGATTGCTATTACATTTAACTGCCGGTTAAAAATTAGGTTTTTTAAAACTACCACTTTAGTTTGTTGTACAAAAACTTTTAAGACGTCAATAAAGGCACTCTGCGAAAGAAACAATCGGTCAAAACAAGATTATTGTTAGAAAAATGTTTTATTAATTTTTAACTTTTTTCCAAAATTTTATTAGAATCGAATCACACAATAGGCGGTGCAACAACCCAAATCTACAAAAAAAATGTTGATTTGACATCGCCCGAACAAATAGTGTTCAAAATATCAAGTAAATCGGTCAAAAAATGTGAAATTTACGAAAAATTTAAGTTTGTAGGTCATTGAGGGGTAACTATAAAAAGAAGGGGAATTTTGTGGTATGCAGTTTTAAAAATACATATTTACTAAGCTTGTATACAAAATTTCAGGTTTGTATCTTCAATAGTTTTGAAGATACAGCAATTTTAAGAAAACAACCGGGGGAGGGGAAATGAAGAGGAGGGGGAAAAATTGTGGTATACAGTTTTGTAACACTACTTATACTGAGTCTACATACCGACTTTCATGTTTCGATCTTTTTGGATGTTCGAGTTATAACGTTTTAAAAAAGTGGGCGGTGCTGGATGGGCGGGAAGGAGTGGGCGTGGCACAAAGCCGTTCAAACTTGATCTGCTGCCGAGCATCACGAGTCTACCCTCCAAATTTCAAGTCTCTAGCTCTTATAGTTTCCGAGAACCATTGGTGAATACGGACGGACAGACAGACAGACGGACGTACGGACATAACTTAATCAATTTCTCTTGTCATCCTGATCAAGAATATATATACTTTATGGGGTCCCCCTCCCCTCCTTCTGTGCGTTACATACATTTCGCTCAAACAAACACAATATACCCCGATACACAGTATGTGTACAGGGTATAAAAATTAAATGTCTCTTATTAAATAAGGCATATTTTCGTCAGATAAGGTACTTCCTCTTTAATGATTTCGAGTATATTTTAGTTTTGATAAAAAAAATTTTATTTCTTACGACTTTCCGTAAAATATGTTAATGCCATCTGAAAGAGAAACAGATAAGCTTTCCATCGAGCTCTTAGCCGAAGAAGTCGGTTGAAGGATGCAAGAGTTATTAGCAAAAAACTAATCGGTGGTCAACACGTTTCCGTCCTATTGCCGATTCTTTTCTCAAAGTACTTTTCTATAATTCTAGTATTTAATGGGAAAAAATTAAACGAATTTTTTGTCCATGTAAAAAACTTTTAATTCTGAATAAAATGCCGCCCATTTATGCAATTAAGAAAATTTAAATGTCTCTTATTAGATAAGGCATATTTTCGTCTGATAAGGTACTTCTTCTTCAATGATTTCGAAGATATTTTAGTTTTGATCAAAAAAATTTTATTTCTTACAACTTTTCGTCAAATATGTATGTTAATGCCATCTGAAAAAGGAACAGATAAGCTTACCATCGAGCTCTTAGTCGAAGAAGTCGGTTGAAGGATGCAAGAGTTATTAGCAAAAAACTAATCGGTGGTCAACACGTTTCCGTCCTACTGCCGATTCTTTTCGCAAAATACTTTTCTATAATTCTAGTATTTAATGGGAGAAAATTAAACGACTTTTTTGTCATTGTAAAAAACTATTAATTCTGAATAAAATGCCGCCCATTTATGCAATTAAAAACCAGTAAGGGCGGTATAGTCGAGTATACTCGAAAATATAATACCCTGCACACATGGTAGGCGTTGCCACACCCTCAATCTACAAAAACATATTGATCTGACGTCGCCTATTCAAATAGTGTTCAAAATATCAAGAAAATCGATCAAAAAATGTGGATTTTACGAAAAATTTAAGTTTGATGGCCTCTGAGGGGTAGCCATCAAAGAGAGGGGAAATTTGTGGTATGCAGTTTTTAAGATGTATTATCACTGAGCTTGTATACAAAATTTCAGGTTCATACCTTTGTTAGTTTTGGAGATATAGCTTTTTTAAGAACAATACTAGGGGCGGGGAAATTAAGGGGAGGGGGTAAATTTATGGTATGCAGTTTTGTAGAGTTACTCATACTGAGTCTACATACCGACTTTCATGTTTCTATCTCTTTGGATGCTCGACTTATAGCGTTTTCAAAAAGTGGGCGGTGCTGGATGGGCGGGAAGGAGTGGGCGTGGCACAAAACCATTCAAACTTGATCTGCTGCCGATCATCACGAGTCTACCCACCAAATTTCAAGTCTCTAGCTCTTATAGTTTCCGAGAACCATTGGTGAGGACGGACGGACGGACAGACGGACGGACATGGCTTAATCAACTTCTCTTGTCGTCCCGATCAAGAATATATATACTTTATGGGGTCCCCCGACCCACCTTCTGTGCGTTACATACATTTGGCTTTTGCACAAACACAATATACCCTGATACACAGTATGTGTACAGGGTATAAAAATTAAATGTCTCTTATTAGATAAGGCATATTTTCGTCTGATAAGGTACTTCTTCTTCAATGATTTCGAAGATATTTTAGTTTTGATCAAAAAAATTTTATTTCTTACAACTTTTCGTCAAATATGTTAATGCCATCTGAAAGAGGAACAGATAAGCTTACCATCGAGCTCTTAGTCGAAGAAGTCGGTTGAAGGAAGCAAGAGTTATTAGCAAAAAACTAATCGGTGGTCAACATGTTTCCGTCCTACTGCCGATTCTTTCTATAATTCTAGTATTTAATGGGAGAAAATTAAACGACTTTTTTGTCATTGTAAAAAACTATTAATTCTGAATAAAATGCCGCCCATATATGCAATTAAAAAAAATTAAATGTCTCTTATTAGATAAGGCATATTTTCGTCAGATAAGGTGCTTCTTCTTTAATGATTTCGAGTATATTTTAGTTTTGATAAAAAAAATTTTATTTCTTACGACTTTCCGTAAAATATGTTAATGCCATCTGAAAGAGAAACAGATAAGCTTTCCATCGAGCTTTTAGTCGAAGAAGTGGGTAGAAGGATGCAAGAGTTATTAGCAAAAAACTAATCGGTGGTCAACACGTTTCCGTCCTACTGCCGATTCTTTTCGCAAAGTACTTTTCTATAATTCTAGTATTTAATGGGAGAAAATTAAACGACTTTTTTGTCCATGTAAAAAACTATTAATTCTGAATAAAATGCCGCCCATTTATGCAATCAGAAAAAATTAAATGTCTCTTATTAGATAAGGCATATTTTCGTCTAATAAGGTACTTCTTCTTTAATGATTTCGAGGATATTTTAGTTTTGATCAAAAAAATTTTATTTCTTACGACTTTCCGTAAAATATGTTAATGTCATCTGAAAGAGAAACAGATAAGCTTTCTATCGAGCTCTTAGTCGGAGAAGTCGGTCGAAGGATGCAAGAGTAATTAGAAAAAAACTAATCGGTGGTCAACACGATTCCGTCCTACTGCCGATTCTTTTCGCAAAGTACTTTTCTATAATTCTAGTATTTAATGGGAGAAAATTAAACGACTTTTTTGACCATGTAAAAAACTATTAATTCTGAATAAAATGCCGCCCATTTATACAATTAGACAAAATTAAATGTCTCTTATTAGATAGGGCATATTTTCATCTGATTAGGTACTTCTTCTTCAAAGATTTCGAGGAAATTTTAGTTATGCAATTAAGAAAATTTAAATGTCTCTTATTAGATAAGGCATATTTTCGTCTGATAAGGTACTTCTTCTTCAATGATTTCGAAGATATTTTAGTTTTGATCAAAAAAATTTTATTTCTTTCCACTTTTCGTAAAATATGTTAATGTCATCTGAAAGAGAAACAGATAAGCTTTCCATCGAGCTCTTAGTCGAAGAAGTCGGTCGAAGGATGCAAGAGTAATTAGCAAAAAACTAATCGGTGGTCAACACGTTTCCGTCCTACTGCCGATTCTTTTCGCAAAGTACTTTTCTATAATTCTAGTATTTAATGGGAGAAAATTAAACGACTTTTTTGTCATTGTAAAAAACTATTAATTCTGAATAAAATGCCGCCCATATATGCAATTAAAAAAAATTAAATGTCTTTTATTAAATAAGGCATATTTTCGTCTGATAAGGTACTACTTCTTTAATGATTTCGAGGATATTTTAGTTTTGATCAATATAATTTTATTTCTTACGACTTTCCGTAAAATATGTTAAAGCCATCTGAAACAGGAACAGATAAGCTTTCCATCGAGCTCTTAGTCGAAGAAGTCGGTCGAAGGATGCAAGAGTAATTAGCAAAAAACTAACCGGTGGTCAACACGATTCCGTACTTCTGCTGATTCTTTTCGCAAAGTACTTTTCTATAATTCTAGTATGTAATGGGAAAAACATAAACGAATTTTTTGTCCATGAAAAAACTATTAATTCTGAATAAAATGCCGCCCATTTATGCAATTAAAAAAAATTAAATGTCTCTTATTAAATAAGACATATTTTCATCTGATAAGGTACTTCTTCTTTAATGATTTCGAGGATATTTTAGTTTTGATCAAAAAAATTTTATTTCTTACGACTTTCCGTAAAATATGTTAATGCCATCTGAAAGAGGAACAGATAAGCTTTCCATCCAGCTCTTAGTCGAAGAAGTCAGTCGAAGGATGCAAGAGTAATTAGCAAAAAACTAATCGGTGGTCAACACGATTCCGTCCTACTGCCGATTCTTTTCGCAAAGTACTTTTCTATAATTCTAGTATTTAATGGGAGAAAACTAAACGACTTTTTTGTCCATGTAAAAAACTATTAATTCTGAATAAAATGCCGCCCATTTATGCAAATAGAAAAAATTAAATGTCTCTTATTAGATAAGGCATATTTTCGTCAGATAAGGTACTTCTTCTTTAATGATTTCGAGTATATTTTAGTTTTGATAAAAAAAATTGTATTTCTTACGACTTTTCGTAAAATATGTTAATGCCATCTGAAAGAGGAACAGATAAGCTTTCCATCGAGCATTTAGTCGAAAAAGTCGGTCGAAGGATGCAAGAGTAATTAGCAAAAAACTTATCGGTGGTCAACACGATTCCGTCCTACTGCCGATTCTTTTCGCAAAGTACTTTTCTATAATTCTAGTATTTAATGGGAGAAAATTAAACGACTTTTTTGTCCATGTTAAAAACTATTAATTCTGAATAAAATGCCGCCGAAGGATGCAAGAGTAATTAGCAAAAAACTAACCGGTGGTCAACACGATTCCGTCCTTCTGCCGATTCTTTTCGCAAAGTACTTTTCTATAATTTTAGTATTTAATGGGAGAAAATTAAACGACTTTTTTGTCCATGTAAAAAACTATTAATTCTGAATAAAATGCCGCCCATTTATGCAATTAGAAAAAATTAAATGTCTCGTATTAGATAGGGCATATTTTCATCTGATTAGGTACTTCTTCTTCAAAGATTTCGAGGAAATTTTAGTTTTGATAAAAAAAATTGTATTTCTTAAGATTTTCCGTAAAATATGTTAATGCCATCTGAAAGAGAAACAGATAAGCTTTCCATCGAGCTCTAAGTCGAAGAAGTCGGTTGAAGGATGCAAGAGTTATTAGCAAAAAACTAATCGGTGGTCAACACGTTTCCGTCCTACTGCCGATTCTTTTCGCAAAGTACTTTTCTATAATTCTAGAATTTAATGGGAAAAAATTAAACGAATTTTTTGTCCATGTAAAAAACTATTAATTCTGAATAAAATGCCGCCCATTTATACAATTAGACAAAATTAAATGTCTCTTATTAGATAGGGCATATTTTCATCTGATTAGGTACTTCTTCTTCAAAGATTTCGAGGAAATTTTAGTAGTGCAATTAAGAAAATTTAAATGTCTCTTATTAGATAAGGCATATTTTCGTCTGATAAGGTACTTCTTCTTCAATGATTTCGAAGATATTTTAGTTTTGATCAAAAAAATTTTATTTCTTACCACTTTTCGTAAAATATGTTAATGTCATCTGAAAGAGAAACAGATAAGCTTTCCATCGAGCTCTTAGTCGAAGAAGTCGGTCGAAGGATGCAAGAGTAATTAGCAAAAAACTAATCGGTGGTCAACACGTTTCCGTCCTACTGCCGATTCTTTTCGCAAAGTACTTTTCTATAATTCTAGTATTTAATGGGAGAAAATTAAACGACTTTTTTGTCATTGTAAAAAACTATTAATTCTGAATAAAATGCCGCCCATATATGCAATTAAAAAAAATTAAATGTCTTTTATTAAATAAGGCATATTTTCGTCTGATAAGGTACTACTTCTTTAATGATTTCGAGGATATTTTAGTTTTGATCAATATAATTTTATTTCTTACGACTTTCCGTAAAATATGTTAATGCCATCTGAAACAGGAACCGATAAGCTTTCCATCGAGCTCTTAGTCGAAGAAGTCGGTCGAAGGATGCAAGAGTAATTAGCAAAAAACTAACCGGTGGTCAACACGATTCCTTCCTTCTGCCGATTCTTTTCGCAAAGTACTTTTCTATAATTCTAGTATGTAATGGGAAAAACATAAACGAATTTTTTGTCCATGAAAAAACTATTAATTCTGAATAAAATGCCGCCCATTTATGCAATTAAAAACCAGTAAGGGCGGTATAGTCGAGTATACTCGACAATATAATACCCTGCACACATGGTAGGCGGTGCCACACCCTCAATCTACAAAAACATATTGATCTGACGTCGCCTTTTCAAATAGTGTTCAAAATATCAAGTAAATCGGTCAAAAAATGTGGATTTTACGAAAAATTTAAGTTTGTAGGTCTCTGAGGGGTAGCCATCAAAGAGAGGGGATATTTGTGGTATGCATTTTTTAAGATGAATTATCACTGAGCTTGTATACAAAATTTCAGATTCATACCTTTGTTAATTTTGGAGATATTGTTTTTTATAGAAAACAACTGGGGGAGGGGAAATGAAGAGGAGGGGGAAAAATTGTGGTATGCAGTTTTGTAGTGCTACTTATACTGAGTCTACATACCGACTTTAATGTTTCTATCTCTTTGGATGTTCGAGTTATAGCGTTTTAAAAAAGTGGGCGGTGCTGGATGGGCGGGAAGGAGTGGGCGTGGCACAAAACCATTCAAACTTGATCTGCTGCCGAGCATCACGAGTCTACCCTCCAAATTTCAAGTCTCTAGCTATTATAGTTTCTGAGAACCATTGGTGAATACGGACGGACAGACAGACAGACAGACGGACGGACGGACGGACGGACAGACGGACGGACATGGCTTAATCAATTTCTCTTGTCATCCTGATCAAGAATATATATACTTTATATAGTCGCAAGTGAATATTTCTGTGCGTTACATACATTTCGCTCAAACAAACACAATATACCCCGATACACAGTATGTGTACAGGGTATAAAAATTAAATGTCTCTTATTAAATAAGGCATATTTTCATCTGATAAGGTACTTCTTCTTTAATGATTTCGAGGATATTTTAGTTTTGATCAAAAAAATTTTATTTCTTACGACTTTCCGTAAAATATGTTAATGCCATCTGAAAGAGGAACAGATAAGCTTTCCATCGAGCTCTTAGTCGAAGAAGTCGGTCGAAGGATGCAAGAGTAATTAGCAAAAAACTAATCGGTGGTCAACACGATGCCGTCCTACTGCCGATTCTTTTCGCAAAGTACTTTTCTATAATTCTAGTATTTAATGGGAGAAAATTAAACGACTTTTTTGTCCATGTAAAAAACTATTAATTCTGAATAAAATGCCGCCCATTTATGCAAATAGAAAAAATTAAATGTCTCTTATTAGATAAGGCATATTTTCGTCAGATAAGGTACTTCTTCTTTAATGATTTCGAGTATATTTTAGTTTTGATAAAAAAAATTGTATTTCTTACGACTTTTCGTAAAATATGTTAATGCCATCTGAAAGAGGAACAGATAAGCTTTCCATCGAGCATTTAGTCGAAAAAGTCGGTCGAAGGATGCAAGAGTAATTAGCAAAAACTTATCGGTGGTCAACACGATTCCGTCCTACTGCCGATTCTTTTCGCAAAGTACTTTTCTATAATTCTAGTATTTAATGAGAGAAAATTAAACGACTTTTTTGTCCATGTTAAAAACTATTAATTCTGAATAAAATGCCGCAGAAGGATGCAAGAGTAATCAGCAAAAAACTAACCGGTGGTCAAAACGATTCCGTCCTTCTGCCGATTCTTTTCGCAAAGTACTTTTCTATCATTTTAGTATTTAATGGGAGAAAATTAAACGACTTTTTTGTCCATGTAAAAAACTATTAATTCTGAATAAAATGCCGCCCATTTATGCAATTAGAAAAAATTAAATGTCTAGTATTAGATAGGGCATATTTTCATCTGATTAGGTACTTCTTCTTCAAAGATTTCGAGGAAATTTTAGTTTTGATAAAAAAAATTGTATTTCTTAAGATTTTCCGTAAAATATGTTAATGCCATCTGAAAGAGAAACAGATAAGCTTTCCATCGAGCTCTAAGTCGAAGAAGTCGGTTGAAGGATGCAAGAGTTATTAGCAAAAAACTAATCGGTGGTCAACACGTTTCCGTCCTACTGCCGATTCTTTTCGCTAAGTACTTTTCTATAATTCTAGTATTTAATGGGAAAAAATTAAACGAATTTTTTGTCCATGTAAAAAACTTTTAATTCTGAATAAAATGCCGCCCATTTATGCAATTAAAAAAAATTAAATGTCTCTTATTAAATAAGGCATATTTTCGTCGGTGAAGGTACTTCTTCTTTAATGATTTCGAGGATATTTTAGTTTTGATCAAAAAAATTTTATTTCTTACGACTTTCCGTAAAATATGTTAATGCTATCTGAAAGAGGAACAGATAAGCTTTCCATCGAGCATTTAGTCGAAGAAGTCGGTCGAAGGATGCAAGAGTAATTAGCAAAAAACTAATCGGTGGTCAACACGATTCCGTCCTACTGCCGATTCTTTTCGCAAAGTACTTTTCTATAATTCTAGTATTTAATGGGAGAAAATTAAACGACTTTATTGTCATTGTAAAAAACTATTAATTCTGAATAAAATGCCGCCCATTGATGCAATTAAAAAAAATTAAATGTCTCTTATTAAATAAGGCATATTTTCATCTGATAAGGTACTTCTTCTTTGATGATTTCGAGGATATTTTAGTTTTGATCAAAAAAATTTTATTTCTTACGACTTTCCGTAAAATATGTTAATGCCATCTGAAAGAGGAACAGATAAGCTTTCCATCGAGCTCTTAGTCGAAGAAGTCGGTCGAAGGATGCAAGAGTAATTAGCAAAAAACTAATCGGTGGTCAACACGATTCCATCCTACTGCCGATTCTTTTCGCAAAGTACTTTTCTATAATTCTAGTATTTAATGGGAGAAAATTAAACGACTTTTTTGTCCATGTAAAAAACTATTAATTCTGAATAAAATGCCGCCCATTTATGCAATTAGAAAAAATTAAATGTCTAGTATTAGATAGGGCATATTTTCATCTGATTAGGTACTTCTTCTTCAAAGATTTCGAGGAAATTTTAGTTTTGATAAAAAAAATTTTATTTCTTACGACTTTCCGTAAAATATGTTAATGCCATCTGAAAGAGGAACAGATAAGCTTTCCATCGAGCTCTTAGTCGAAGAAGTCGGTTGAAGGATGCAAGAGTAATTAGCAAAAAACTTATCGGTGGTCAACACGATTCCGTCCTACTGCCGATTCTTTTCGCAAAGTACTTTTCTATAATTCTAGTATTTAATGGGAGAAAATTAAACGACTTTATTGTCATTGTAAAAAACTATTAATTCTGAATAAAATGCCGCCCATTGATGCAATTAAAAAAAATTAAATGTCTCTTATGAAATAAGGCATATTTTCGTCGGTGAAGGTACTTCTTCTTTAATGATTTCGAGGATATTTTAGTTTTGATCAAAAAAATTTTATTTCTTACGACTTTCCGTAAAATATGTTAATGTTATCTGAAAGAGGAACAGATAAGCTTTCCATCGAGCATTTAGTCGAAGAAGTCGGTCGAAGGATGCAAGAGTTATTAGCAAAAAACTAATCGGTGGTCAACACGATTCCGTCCTACTGCCGATTCTTTTCGCAAAGTACTTTTCTATAATTCTAGTATTTAATGGGAGAAAATTAAACGACTTTTTTGTCATTGTAAAAAACTATTAATTCTGAATAAAATGCCGCCCATTGATGCAATTAAAAAAAATTAAATGTCTCTTATTAAATAAGGCATATTTTCATCTGATAAGGTACTTCTTCTTTAATGATTTCGAGGATATTTTAGTTTTGATCAAAAAAATTTTATTTCTTACGACTTTCCGTAAAATATGTTAATGCCATCTGAAAGAGGAACAGATAAGCTTTCCATCGAGCTCTTAGTCGAAGAAGTCGGTCGAAGGATGCAAGAGTAATTAGCAAAAAACTAATCGGTGGTCAACACGATGCCGTCCTACTGCCGATTCTTTTCGCAAAGTACTTTTCTATAATTCTAGTATTTAATGGGAGAAAATTAAACGACTTTTTTGTCCATGTAAAAAACTATTAATTCTGAAAAAAATGCCGCCCATTTATGCAAATAGAAAAAATTAAATGTCTCTTATTAGATAAGGCATATTTTCGTCAGATAAGGTACTTCTTCTTTAATGATTTCGAGTATATTTTAGTTTTGATAAAAAAAATTGTATTTCTTACGACTTTTCGTAAAATATGTTAATGCCATCTGACAGAGGAACAGATAAGCTTTCCATCGAGCATTTAGTCGAAAAAGTCGGTCGAAGGATGCAAGAGTAATTAGCAAAAAACTTATCGGTGGTCAACACGATTCCGTCCTACTGCCGATTCTTTTCGCAAAGTACTTTTCTATAATTCTAGTATTTAATGAGAGAAAATTAAACGACTTTTTTGTCCATGTTAAAAACTATTAATTCTGAATAAAATGCCGCCGAAGGATGCAAGAGTAATCAGCAAAAAACTAACCGGTGGTCAAAACGATTCCGTCCTTCTGCCGATTCTTTTCGCAAAGTACTTTTCTATAATTTTCGTATTTAATGGGAGAAAATTAAACGACTTTTTTGTCCATGTAAAAAACTATTAATTCTGAATAAAATGCCGCCCATTTATGCAATTAGAAAAAATTAAATGTCTAGTATTAGATAGGGCATATTTTCATCTGATTAGGTACTTCTTCTTCAAAGATTTCGAGGAAATTTTAGTTTTGATAAAAAAAATTGTATTTCTTAAGATTTTCCGTAAAATATGTTAATGCCATCTGAAAGAGAAACAGATAAGCTTTCCATCGAGCTCTAAGTCGAAGAAGTCGGTTGAAGGATGCAAGAGTTATTAGCAAAAAACTTATCGGTGGTCAACACGATTCCGTCCTACTGCCGATTCTCTTCGCAAAGTACTTTTCTATAATTCTAGTATTTAATGGGAAAAAATTAAACGAATTTTTTGTCCATGTAAAATACTATTAGTTCTGAATAAAATGCTGCCCATTTATGCAATTAGAAAAAATTAAATGTCTAGTATTAGATAGGGCATATTTTCATCTGATTAGGTACTTCTTCTTCAAAGATTTCGAGGATATTTTAGTTTTGATCCAAAAAATTGTATTTCTTACGACTTTCCGTTAAAAATGTTAATGCCGTCTGAAAGAGGAACAGATAAGCTTTCCATCGAGCTCTTAGTTGAAGAAGTCGGTCGAAGGATGCAAGAGTTATAAGCAAGAAACTAATCGGTGGTCAACACGATTCCGTCCTACTGCCGATTGTTTTCGCATAGTACTTTTCTTTAATTCTAGTATTTAATGGGAGAAAATTAAACGACTTTTTTGTCCATGTAAAAAACTATTAATTCTGAATAAAATGCCGCCCATTTATGCAATTAGAAAAAATTAAATGTCTCTTATTAGATAAGGCATATTTTCGTCTGATAAGGTACTTCTTCTTTAATGATTTCGAGGATATTTTAGTTTTGATCAAAAAAATTTTATTTCTTACGACTTTCCGTAAAATATGTTAATGTTATCTGAAAGAGGAACAGATAAGCTTTCCATCGAGCTCTTAGTTGAAGAAGTCGGTCGAAGGATGCAAGAGTTATAAGCAAGAAACTAATCGGTGGTCAACACGATTCCGTCCTACTGCCGATTGTTTTCGCATAGTACTTTTCTATAATTCTAGTATTTAATGGGAAAAAATTAAACGAATTTTTTGTCCATGTAAAATACTATTAGTTCTGAATAAAATGCTGCCCATTTATGCAATTAGAAAAAATTAAATGTCTAGTATTAGATAGGGCATATTTTCATCTGATTAGGTACTTCTTCTTCAAAGATTTCGAGGAAATTTTAGTTTTGATAAAAAAAATTGTATTTCTTAAGATTTTCCGTAAAATATGTTAATGCCATCTGAAAGAGAAACAGATAAGCTTTCCATCGAGCTCTAAGTCGAAGAAGTCGGTTGAAGGATGCAAGAGTTATTAGCAAAAAACTTATCGGTGGTCAAAACGATTCCGTCCTTCTGCCGATTCTTTTCGCAAAGTACTTTTCTATAATTCTAGTATTTAATGAGAGAAAATTAAACGACTTTTTTGTCCATGTTAAAAACTATTAATTCTGAATAAAATGCCGCCGAAGGATGCAAGTGTAATTAGCAAAAAACTAACCGGTGGTCAACACGATTCCATCCTACTGCCGATTCTTTTCGCAAAGTACTTTTCTATAATTTTAGTATTTAATGGGAGAAAATTAAACGACTTTTTTGTCCATGTAAAAAACTATTAATTCTGAATAAAATGCCGCCCATTTATGCAATTAGAAAATATTAAATGTCTCGTATTAGATAGGGCATATTTTCATCTGATTAGGTACTTCTTCTTCAAAGATTTCGAGGATATTTTAGTTTTGATCCAAAAAATTGTATTTCTTACGACTTTCCGTTAAAAATGTTAATGCCGTCTGAAAGAGGAACAGATAAGCTTTCCATCGAGCTCTTAGTTGAAGAAGTCGGTCGAAGGATGCAAGAGTTATAAGCAAGAAACTAATCGGTGGTCAACACGATTCCGTCCTACTGCCGATTGTTTTCGCATAGTACTTTTCTATAATTCTAGTATGTAATGGGAAAAACTTAAACGAATTTTTTTTCCATGAAAAAACTAGTTATTCTGAATAAAATGCCGCCCATTTATGCAATTAAAAAAAATTAAATGTCTCTTATTAAATAAGGCATTTTTTCGTCCGATAAGGTACTTTTTCTTTAATGATTTCGAGGATATTTTAGTTTTGATCAAAAAAATTTTATTTCTTACGACTTTCCGTAAAATATGTTAATGCTATCTGAAAGATGAACAGATAAGCTTTCCATCGAGCATTTAGTCGAAGAAGTCGGTCGAAGGATGCAAGAGTAATTAGCAAAAAAACTTATCGGTGGTCAACACGATTCCGTTCTACTGCCGATTCTTTTCGCAAAGTACTTTTCTTTAATTCTAGTATTTAATGGGAGAAAATTAAACGACTTTTTTGTCCATGTAAAAAACTATTAATTCTGAATAAAATGCCGCCCATTTATGCAATTAGAAAAAATTAAATGTCTCTTATTAGATAAGGCATATTTTCGTCTGATAAGGTACTTCTTCTTTAATGATTTCGAGGATATTTTAGTTTTGATCAAAAAAATTTTATTTCTTACGACTTTCCGTAAAATATGTTAATGCCATCTGAAAGAGAAACAGATAAGCTTTCCATCGAGCTCTTAGTCGAAGAAGTCGGTTGAAAGATGCAAGAGTTATTAGCAAAAAACTAATCGGTGGTCAACACGTTTCCGTCCTACTGCCGATTCTTTTCGCAAAGTACTTTTCTATAATTCTAGTATTTAATGGGAAAAAATTAAACGAATTGTTTATCCATGCAAAAAACTTTTAATTCTGAATAAAATGCCGCCCATTTATGCAATTAAAAAAATTTAAATGTCTCTTATTAGATAAGGCATATTTTCGTCTGAAAAGGTTCTTCTTGTTCAATGATTTCGAAGATATTTTAGTTTTGATCAAAAACAAGTTTATTTCTTACGACTTTTCGTAAAATATGTTAATGCTATCTGAAAGAGGAACAGATAAGCTTTCCATCAAGCTTTTAGTCGAAGAAGTCGGTCGAAGGATGCAAGAGTAATTAGCAAAAAACTAATCGGTGGTCAACACGTTTCCGTCCTACTGCCGATTCTTTTCGCAAAGTACTTTTCTATAATTCTAGTGTTTAATGGGAGAAAATTAAACGACTTTTTTGTCATTGTAAAAAACTATTAATTCTGAATAAAATGCCGCCCATTTATTCAATTAAGAAAATTTAAATGTCTGTTATTAGATAAGGCATATTTTCGTCTGATAAGGTACTTCTTCTTCAATGATTTCGGGGATATTTTAGTTTTGATCAAAAACAAGTTTATTTCTTACGACTTTTCGTCAAATATGTTAATGCTATCTGAAAGAGGAACAGATAAGCTTTCCATCAAGCTTTTAGTCGAAGAAGTCGGTCGAAGGATGCAAGAGTTATTAGCAAAAAAATAATCGGTGGTCAACATGTTTCCGTCCTACTGCCGATTCTTTTCGCAAAGTACTTTTCTATAATTTTAGTATTTAATTGGAGAAAATTAAACGACTTTTTATCATTGTAAAAAACTTTTAATTCTGAATAAAATGCCGCCCATTTCGCAATTAAAACCAGTAAGGACGCAATAGTCGAGTATACTCGACAATATAATACCCTGCACACACAGTAGGTGGTGCAACGACCCAAATCTACAAAAAAATTTTGATTTGACATCGCCCGATCGAATAGTGTTCATATCAAGTAAATCGGTCAAAAAAAGTGGAATTTACGAAAAATTTGAGTTTGTTGGTCATTGAGGGGTAACTTTCGAACAGAGGGGAATTTTGTGGTATGCAGTTTTCAAGATATATATTTACTGAGCTTGTATACAAAATTTCATGTTCATACCTTTATTAGTTTTGGAGATATGGCTTTTTAGAGAAAACAACTTGGGAGGGGAAATCAAGGGGAAGGGGAAAAATTGTGGTATGCAGTTCTGTAGAGCTACTTATACCGAGTCTACATACCAACTTTCATGTTTCTATCTCTTTGGATGTTCGAGTTATAGCGTTTTAAAAAAGTGGGCGGTGCTGGATGGGCGGGAAGGAGTGGGCGTGGCACAAAACCGTTCAAACTTGATGTAGCCAAGCATCACGAGTCACGAGTCTACCCTTCAAATTTCAAGTCTCTAGCTTTTACATTTTTCGAGAACCATTGGTGAATACAGACATGTCATTCTGATCAAGAATATATATACTTTATGGGGTCCCCCTCCCCTCCTTCTGTGCGTTACATACATTTCGTTCAAACAAACTTAATATACCCTGACACACTGTATGTGCAGGGTATAAAAATTTAAATGTCTCTTATTAGATAGGGCATATTTTCGTAGTATAAGATACATCTTTTTCAATGATTTTGAGGATATTTTGGTTTAGATCAAAAAAATTTTATTTCTTGTGACTTTTCGTAAAATATGTTAATGCCTTCTGAAAGAGGAACAGATAAGCTTTCCATCGAGCATTTAGTCGAAGAAGTCAGTCGAAGGATGCATGAGTAATGAGCAAAAAACTTATCGGTGGTCAACACGATTCCGTCCTACTGCCGATTCTTTTCGCAAAGTACTTTTCTATAATTCTAGTATTTAATGGGAGAAAATTAAACGACTTTTTTGTCCATGTAAAAAACTATTAATTTTGAATAAAATGCCCCCCATTTATGCAATTAAAAAAAATTAAATGTCTCTTATTAGATAAGGCATATTTTCGTCTGATAAGGTACTTCTTCTTTAATGATTTCGAGGATATTTTAGTTTTGATCAAAAAAATTTTATTTCTTACGACTTTCCGTAAAATATGTTAATGCCATCTGAAAGAGAAACAGATAAGCTTTCCATCGAGCTCTTAGACGAAGAAGTCGGTTAAAGGCTGCAAGAGTTATTAGCAAAAAACTAATCGGTGGTCAATACGTTTCCGTCCTACTGCCGAGTACTTTTCTATAATTCTAGTATTTAATGGGAGAAAATTAAACGACTTTTTTGTCCATGTAAAAAACTATTAATTCTGAATAAAATGCCTCCCATTTATGCAATTAAAACCAGTAAGGACGCTATCTTCAGCAAAGCTGAAGCTATAATACTTTTCACTTTGTGTCGCTATAAAAAAAACTAAAAGAATAGTTTTCATGCCTCCCTACCAACATAACTGTAATGTTTCAAGTCAATTCGTTAAAAAACAAAAAATTTTTCCATACAACGGTTCAAGTTTTGCGATAAGTGGGCGTAGCCATGCCCACATTTGGTCAAAATAGTTTTTATTCCTCCCTAAGAACATAACTGTAAAGTTTTAAGTCAATTGGTTAAAAAACAAAAAAGTTTTCCATACAAAGGGTCAACTTTCGCTATAAGTGGGCGTGGCTACGCCTGGCTGCGCCCACTTTTGATCAAAATAGTTTTCATTCCTCCCTAAGAGCATAACTGCAAAGTTTCAAGCCAATTGGTTAAAAAACAAAAAAGTTTTCCATGCAACGGGTCAATTTTCGCTATAAGTGGGCGTGGCTACGCCTGGCTACGCCCACTTTTGGTCAAAATAGTTTTTATTCCTCTCTAAGAACATAACTGTAAAGTTTCAAGTCAATTGGTTAAAAAACAAAAAAGTTTTCCATACAACGGGTAAATTTTCGCTATAAGTGGGCGTGGCTACGAGTGGCTACGTCCACTTTTGGTCAAAATAGTTTTCATTCCTCCCTAAGAACATAACTTTAAAATTTCAAGTCAATTGGTTAAGAAACAAAAAAGTTTTCCATACAACGACGAGAATATTGCTTCTCTTCCTCTTCTTCATTTTGTATGGGAGCTACCAGTTCCAGATGTCCAATCTCAATGAAACTTTCAGGCATGTAGTCGGACTATGTAAAACTACTATGTTTAAAATTTCAGCACTCTATTGTACAAAACAAAAAAGTTTTCCATACAACGATTCAAGTTTTGTTCACTTTTCTTCTTCTTTTCGTATGGGAGCTACCTGTTCCAATAATCCGATCATGCTGATTCCGACGAATGATTCATCGTAATAAATTCTAAGACTCTGTGCAAAGTTTCAGCTCGATAGCTTCAAAACTGAGGGTCTAGTTTGCATACATACAGACAGACAGACAGACAGACAGACAGACAGACGGACATGGCTAAATCAACTCGTCTTGTCGTCCTGATCAAGAATATATACACTTTATATAGTCGGAAATTAATATTTCGATCTGTTACAAACTCCGTGACAAAGTTATTATACTATTTCACATAAGTGAAAAGTATAAAAATTAAATGTCTCTTATTAGATAAGGCATATTTTCGTCTGATAAGGTACTTCTTCTTTAATGATTTCGAGGATATTTTAGTTTTGATCAAAAAAATTTTATTTCTTACGACTTTCCGTAAAATATGTTAATGCCATCTGAAAGAGAAACAGATAAGCTTTCCATCGAGCTCTTAGTCGAAGAAATCGGTTAAAAGCTGCAATAGTTAGTAGCAAAAAACTAATCGGTGGTCAACACGTTTCCGTCCTACTGCCGATTCTTTTCGCAAAGTACTTTTCTATAATTCTAGTATTTAATGGGAAAAAATTAAACGAATTTTTTGTCCATGGAAAAAACTTTTAATTCTGAATAAAATGCCGCCCATTTATGCAATTAAAAAAATTTAAATGTCTCTTATTAGATAAGGCATATTTTCGTCTGATAAGGTTCTTCTTCTTCAATGATTTCGAAGATATTTTAGTTTTGATCAAAAAAATTTTATTTCTTACAACTTTTCGTCAAATATATTAATGCCATCTGAACGAGGAACAGATAAGCTTACCATCGAGCTCTTAGTCGAAGAAGTCGGTTGAAGGATTCATGAGTTATTAGCAAAAAACTAATCGGCGGTCAACACGTTTCCGTCCTACTGCCGGTTCTTTTCGCAAAGTACTTTTCTATAATTCTAGTATTTAATGGGAGAAAATTAAACGACTTTTTTGTCATTGTAAAAAACTATTAATTCAGAATAAAATGCCGCCCATTTATGCAATTAAAAAAAATTAAATGTCTCTTATTAAATAAGGCATATTTTCGTCTGTGAAGGTACTTCTTCTTTAATGATTTCGAGCATATTCCATCGAGCTCTTAGTCGAAGAAGTCCGTTGAAAGCTGCAAGAATTATTAGCAAAAAACTAATCGGTGGTCAACACGTTTCCGTCCTACTGCCGATTCTTTTCGCAAAGTACTTTTCTATAATTCTAGTATTTAATGGGAAAAAATTAAACGAATTTTTTGTCCATGTAAAAAAACATTTAATTCTGAATAAAATGCCGCCCATTTATGCAATTAAAAAAAATTTAAATGTCTCTTATTAAATAAGGCATATTTTCGTCTGATAACGTTCTTCTTCTTCAATGATTTCGAAGATATTTTAGTTTTGATCAAAAAAATTTTATTTCTTACAACTTTTCATCAAATATGTTAATGCCATCTGAAAGAGGAACACATAAGCTTACCATCGAGCTCTTAGTCGAAGAAGTCGGTAGAAGGATGCAAGAGTTCTTAGCAAAAAACTAATCGGTGGTCAACACGTTTCCGTCCTACTGCCGATTCTTTTCGCAAAGTACTTTTCTATAATTCTAGTATTTAATGGGAGAAAATTAAACGACTTTTTTGTCATTGTAAAAAACTATTTATTCTGAATAAAATGCCGCCCATTTATGCAATTAAAAAAAATTAAATGTCTCTTATTAAATAAGGCATATTTTCGTCTGTGAAGGTACTTCTTCTTTAATGATTTCGAGGATATTTTAGTTTTGATCAAAAAAATTTTATTTCTTACGACTTTCCGTAAAATATGTTAATGCCATCTGAAAGAGAAACAGATAAGCTCTCCATCGAGCTCTTAGTCGAAGAAGTCGGTTGAAAGCTGCAAGAGTTATTAGCAAAAAACTTATCGGTGGTCAACACGTTTCCGTCCTACTGCCGATTCTTTTCGCAAAGTACTTTTCTATAAATCTAGTATTTAATGGGAAAAAATTAAACGAATTTTTTGTCCATGTAAAAAACTTCTAATTCTGAATAAAATGCCGCCCATTTATGCAATTAAAAAAATTTAAATGTCTCTTATTAGATAAGGCATATTTTCATCTGATAAGGTTCTTCTTCTTCAATGATTTCGAAGATATTTTAGTTTTGATCAAAAAAATTTTATTTTTTACGACTTTTCATAAAATATGTTGATGCCATCTGAAATAGGAACAGCTAAGCTTTCCATCGAGCTCTTAGTCGAAGAAGTCGGTTGAAGGATGCATGAGTTATTAGCAAAAAACTAATCGGTGGTCAACACGTTTCCGTCCTACTGCCGATTCTTTTCGCAAAGTACTTTTCTATAATTCTAGTATTTAATGGGAAAAAATAGTGTTCATATCAAGTAAATCGGTCAAAAAAAGTGGAATTTACGAAAAATTTGAGTTTGTTGGTCATTGAGGGGTAACTTTCGAACAGAGAGGAATTTTGTGGTATGCAGTTTCAAGATATATATTTACTGAACTTGTATACAAAATTTCATGTTCATACCTTTATTAGTTTTGGAGATATGGCTTTTTAGAGAAAACAACTTGGGAGGGGAAATCAAGGGGAAGGGGAAAAATTGTGGTATGCAGTTCTGTAGAGCTACTTATACCGAGTCTACATACCAACTTTCATGTTTCTATCTCTTTGGATGTTCGAGTTATAGCGTTTTAAAAAAGTGGGCGGTGCTGGATGGGCGGGAAGGAGTGGGCGTGGCACAAAACCGTTCAAACTTGATGTAGCCAAGCATCACGAGTCACGAGTCTACCCTTCAAATTTCAAGTCTCTAGCTTTTACATTTTTCGAGAACCATTGGTGAATACAGACATGTCATTCTGATCAAGAATATATATACTTTATGGGGTCCCCCTCCCCTCCTTCTGTGCGTTACATACATTTCGTTCAAACAAACTTAATATACCCTGACACACTGTATGTGCAGGGTATAAAAATTTAAATGTCTCTTATTAGATAGGGCATATTTTCGTAGTATAAGATACATCTTTTTCAATGATTTTAAAGATATTTTAGTTTAGATCAAAAAAATTTTATTTCTTACAACTTTTAGTAAAATATGTTAATGCTTTCTGAAAGAGGAACAGATAAGCTTTCCATCGAGCATTTAGTTGAAGAAGTCAGTCGAAGGATGCAAGAGTAATGAGCAAAAAACTAATCGGTGGTCAACACGATTCCTTCCTACTGCCGATTCTTTTCGCAAAGTACTTTTCTATAATTCTAGTATTTAATTGGAGAAAATTAAACGACTTTTTTGTCATTGTAAAAAACTATTAATTCTGAATAAAACGCCGCCTATTTATGCAATTAAAAAAATTTAAATGTCTCTTATTAGATAGGGCATATTTTCGTCGTATGAGATACATCTTTTTCAATGATTTTGAGGATATTTTAGTTTTGATCAAAAAAATTTTATATCTTACGACTTTTCGTAAAATATGTTAATGCCTTCTGAAAGAGGAACAGATCAGCTTTCCATCGAGCTTTTAGTCGAAGAAGTCGGTCGAAGGATGCAAGAGTAATGAGCAAAAAACTAATCGGTGGTCAACACGTTTCCGTCCTACTGCCGATTCTTTTCGCAAAGTACTTTTCTATAATTCTAGTATTTAATGGGAGAAAATTAAACGAATTTTTTGTCCATTGCGGTGTTCACGCATTTGTCGTTAACCTACGAATGTATGGAAATATGAACGTTAACGACGAAAATGCGTGAACACTTTTTTTTTACCGTCTCGTTAAAGTTGTGAGTTCTCTTCTTCTTATATAAACAAACGAAAAATTTAATTGCGCCAATTGAGCGAAATAATTGAAATAAATTTAAAATTACACGAAAAAACGTTACAAATCATTTGACTGAATATTAAATAAATCAATTTAGTTTCTTGGAGGGAAATATTTTTATTTATGCATGAACATAGAATTTATTAACTAATTGTAGTAAAATTGTGCACCTGTCTTGGTCTTGAGGGAGAAATTGAGTAAACATTGGATGAATTTATGGACGACAATGTTGAAATACAATTGTGCCATCCAGTGACGAAGTCGAAGAGCCAAAATCCGCATTTTGATGCAAAAGTTGTATGTGTTGTGTGATTGTTTCTAACATAAGAGTATTCTTTGTGATGGTTTATGTTAAGTAAGGTGACAGAATAACGTACGTCTCTTTAAAATTAAATTCTTCCGAAAGTACAGCCACTTTTCCATAAAAAATAACTAAATATTGCCATTTTCATATGTTCATACTTCCATAGGTTAACTAACAACATGCATCAGGGTCTATGAAACTCTATGAAAATTTGGCCTGTGTATTTTGTTGTTGGCAATTTAACTTTTCATAGACTTATAGGCTAACTACAAATGCGTGAACACCGCAAAAGTAAAACTTTATTAATTCTGAATACAATGCCGCCCATTTATGCCATTGAAAAAATTTAAATGTCTCTTATTAGATAAGGTTTGGGCCCGAAGCCATGGTCAGAGGTACTTGGCAGCAAGTATAAACTGCACTACCCGAATGATGGGACGGAAGAACAGAGGTATAACACGGTCTGGGATGTTAGTCCGAACGTCGGTGGGAGGTGTGACCGCTACCACCGGCGGGCACGGGCAGGAGCAATCCTCTCTGCGTGTCGCCAGTGGTCACAGTGACGGAACGCGCGCGAGTGCGCTCCGTCGCCAGGAGGGTACAGAGCTGGAACCAACTGCCACAGAGTCGGAGTTTGTGTTCACAGACCCATCGATGCCGGCTTCTGAGCTAGCGCTTGCGCTAGCGGAGCCGCCGCTAGACGATGAGTCATCGAGAACAGATGAAGGTGAAGATCAAAAAAATTTTATTTCTTGTGACTTTTCGTAAAATATGTTAATGCCTTCTGAAAGAGGAACAGATAAGCTTTCCATCGAGCATTTAGTCGAAGAAGTCAGTCGAAGGATGCATGAGTAATGAGCAAAAAACTTATCGGTGGTCAACACGATTCCGTCCTACTGCCGATTCTTTTCGCAAAGTACTTTTCTATAATTCTAGTATTTAATGGGAGAAAATTAAACGACTTTTTGTCCAAAAAACTATTAATTCTGAATAAAATGCCCCCCATTTATGCAATTAAAAAAAATTAAATGTCTCTTATTAGATAAGGCATATTTTCGTCTTATAAGGTACTTCTTCTTTAATGATTTCGAGGATATTTTAGTTTTGATCAAAAAAATTTTATTTCTTACGACTTTCCGTAAAATATGTTAATGCCATCTGAAAGAGAAACAGATAAGCTTTCCATCGAGCTCTTAGTCGAAAAAGTCGGTTAAAAGCTGCAAGGGTTATTAGCAAAAAACTAATCGGTGGTCAACACGTTTCCGTCCTACTGCCGATTCTTTTCGCAAAGTACTTTTCTATAATTCTAGTATTTAATGGGAAAAAATTAAACTCATTTTTTGTCCATGTAAAAAACTTTTAATTCTGAATAAAATGCCGCCCATTTATGCAATTAAAAAAATTTAAATGTCTCTTATTAGATAAGGCATATTTTCGTCTGATAAGGTTCTTCTTCTTCAATGATTTCGAAGATATTTTAGTTTTGATCAAAAAAATTTTATTTCTTACAACTTTTCGTGAAATATGTTAATGCCATCTGAAAGAGGAACAGATAAGCTTACCATCGAGCTCTTAGTCAAAGAAGTCGGTTGAAGGATTCAAGAGTTATTAGCAAAAAACTAATCGGTGGTCAACACGTTTCCGTCCTACTGCCGATACTTTTCGCAAAGTACTTTTCTATAATTCTAGTATTTAATGGGAAAAAATTAAACGAATTTTTTGTCATTGTAAAAAACTATTAATTCTGAATAAAATGCCGCCCATTTATGCAATTAAAAAAAATTAAATGTCTCTTATTAAATAAGGCATATTTTCGTCTGTGAAGGTACTTCTTCTTTAATGATTTCGAGCATATTCCATCGAGCTCTTAGTCGAAGAAGTCGGTTGAAAGCTGCAAGAGTTATTAGCAAAAAACTAATCAGTGGTCAACACGTTACCGTCCTACTGCCGATTCTTTTCGCAAAGTACTTTTCTATAATTCTAGTATTTAATGGGAAAAAATTAAACTCATTTTTTGTCCATGTAAAAAACTTTTAATTCTGAATAAAATGCCGCCCATTTATGCAATTAAAAAAATTTAAATGTCTCTTATTAGATAAGGCATATTTTCGTCTGATAAGGTTCTTCTTCTTCAATGATTTCGAAGATATTTTAGTTTTGATCAAAAAAATTTTATTTCTTACAACTTTTCGTGAAATATGTTAATGCCATCTGAAAGAGGAACAGATAAGCTTACCATCGAGCTCTTAGTCGAAGAAGTCGGTTGAAGGATGTAAGAGTTCTTAGCAAAAAACTAATCGGTGGTCAACACGTTTCCGTCCTACTGCCGATTCTTTTCGCAAAGTACTTTTCTATAATTCTAGTATTTAATGGGAGAAAATTAAACGACTTTTTTGTCATTGTAAAAAACTATTAATTCTGAATAAAATGTCGCCCATTTATGCAATTAAAAAAAATTAAATGTCTCTTATTAAATAAGGCATATTTTCGTCTGTGAAGGTACTTCTTCTTTAATGATTTCGAGGATATTTTAGTTATGATCAAAAAAATTTTATTTCTTACGACTTTCCGTAAAATATGTTAATGCCATCTGAAAGAGAAACAGATAAGCTTTCCATCGAGCTCTTAGTCGAAGAAGTCGGTTGAAAGCTGCAAGAGTTATTAGCAAAAAACTAATCGGTGGTCAACACGTTTCCGTCCTACTGCCGATTCTTTTCGCAAAGTACTTTTCTATAAATCTAGTATTTAATGGGAAAAAATTAAACGAATTTTTTGTCCATGTAAAAAACTTTTAATTCTGAATAAAATGCCGCCCATTTATGCAATTAAAAAAATTTAAATGTCTCTTATTAGATAAGGCATATTTTCGTCTGATAAGGTTCTTCTTCTTCAATGATTTCGGGGATATTTTAGTTTTGATCAAAAACAATTTTATTTCTTACGACTTTTCGTAAAATATGTTAATGCCTTCTGAAAGAGGAACAGATAAGCTTTCCATCAAACTTTTAGTCGAAGAAGTCGGTCGAAGGATGCAAGAGTTATTAGCAAAAAACTAATCGGTGGTCAACACGTTTCCGTCCTACTGCCGATTCTTTTCGCAAAGTACTTTTCTATAATTCTAGTATTTAATTGGAGAAAATTAAACGACTTTTTTCTCCATGTAAAAAAACTATTAATTCTGAATAAAATGCCGCCCATTTATGCAATTAAAGAAATTCAAATGTCTCTTATCAGATAAGGCATACTTTCGTCTGATAAGGTACTTCTTCTTCAATGATTTCGAGGATATTTTAGTTTTGATCAAAAACAATTTTATTTCTTACGACTTTTCGTAAAATATGTTAATGCCTTCTGAAAGAGGAACAGATAAGCTTTCCATCAAGCTTTTAGTCGAAGAAGTCGGTCGAAGGATGCAAGAGTTATTAGCAAAAAACTAATCGGTGGTCAACACGTTTCCGTCCTACTGCCGTTTTTTTCGCAAAGTACTTTTCTATAATTCTAGTTTTTAATGGGAAAAAATTAAACGTATTTCTAGTCCATGTAAAAAAACTATTAATTCTGAATAAAGTGCCGCCCATTTATGCAATTAAAGAAATTTAAATGTCTCTTATTAGATAAGGCATATTTTCGTCTGATAAGGTACTTCTTCTTCAATGATTTCAAGGATATTTTAGTTTTGATCAAAATAATTTTATTTGTGATGACTTTTTGTAAAATATGTTAATGCCATCTGAAAGAGGAACAGATAAGCTTTCCATCGAGTTCTTAGTCGAAGAAGTCGGTCGAAGGATGCAAGAGTTATTAGCAAAAAAACTAATCGGTGGTCAACATGTTTCCGTCCTACTGCCGATTCTTTTCGCAAAGTACTTTTCTATAATTCTAGTATTTAATGGGAAAAAATAGTGTTCATATCAAGTAAATCGGTCAAAAAAAGTGGAATTTACGAAAAATTTGAGTTTGTTGGTCATTGAGGGGTAACTTTCGAACAGAGAGGAATTTTGTGGTATGCAGTTTCAAGATATATATTTACTGAACTTGTATACAAAATTTCATTTTCATACCTTTATTAGTTTTGGAGATATGGCTTTTTAGAGAAAACAACTTGGGGAGGGGAAATCAAGGGGAGGAGAAAAAATTGTGGTATGCAGTTTTGTAGAGCTACTTATACCGAGTCTACATACCAACTTTCATGTTTCTATCTCTTTGGATGTTCGAGTTATAGCGTTTTAAAAAAGAGGGCGGTGCTGGATGGGCGGGAAGGAGTGGGCGTGGCACAAAACCGTTCAAACTTGATGTAGTGCCAAGCATCACGAGTCACGAGTCAACCCTTCAAATTCCAAGTCTCTAGCTTTTACATTTTCCGAGAACCATTGGTGAATACAGACGGACGGACGGACGGACAGACGGACAGGGCTCAATCGATTTCTCTTGTCATCCTGATCAAGAATATATATACTTTATGGGGTCCCCCTCCCCTCCTTCTGTGCGTTACATACATTTCGTTCAAACAAACTTAATATACCCTGACACACTGTATGTGCAGGGTATAAAAATTTAAATGTCTCTTATTAGATAGGGCATATTTTCGTAGTATAAGATACATCTTTTTCAATGATTTTGAGGATATTTTAGTTTAGATCAAAAAAATTTTATTTCTTACGACTTTTCGTAAAATATGTTAATGCCTTCTGAAAGAGGAACAGATAAGCTTTCCATCGAGCATTTAGTCGAAGAAGTCAGTCGAAGGATGCATGAGTAATGAGCAAAAAACTAATCGGTGGTCAACACGATTCCGTCCTACTGCCGATTCTTTTCGCAAAGTACTTTTCTATAATTCTAGTATTTAATGGGAGAAAATTAAACGAATTTTTGTCCATGTAGAACTTTATTAATTCTGAATACAATGCCGCCCATTTATGCCATTGAAAAAATTTAAATGTCTCTTATTAGATAAGGCTTGGGCCCGAAGCCATGGTCAGAGGTACTTGGCAGCAAGTATAAACTGCACTACCCGAATGATGGGATGGAAGAACAGAGGTATAACACGGGCTGGGATGTTAGTCCAAACGTCGGTGGGAGGTGTGACCGCTACCACCGGCGGGCACGGGGAGGAGCAATCCTCTCTGCGTGTCGCCAGTGGTCACGAACGACCAACAGCTCACCTCTAATAATACTTACATCTCTAACAACCTCCAAGCAGAGATAAATGAAATAATAAATAAATATGTTAACCCAAACTGAATTTGATACTTTTCCCATTAATCCCAAAAACCCAAAGTTACCACCCAAGATATTAACATCTGCAAATAATAAATTTATATAACACATAGCCTAATAAAAATTGTAACTAAATCAGACCACTTGAAAAAGTCGATCATAAAAAAGAACCCCCAACTGTTGTAACCACTTGAAAAGGTCGTAAAAGATCATGAAGAAAAAAGAACACCCAAGGATCAAATTTTGTAACGACAAAGCAAAAAGTAATTGTCCTTTTTGCTTCGTCGATAGCTTAACTAGTACGTAAGAATTCTTTTGGAATTTAGTCTTAAGATTCACTCGAAACACGTCGGTTGAAAATTTAAATAAAATATTTTAATATTAAAAAACCGAGTGTCTTTTCGTTTTAAAAACATAATTGGCGCAGTCGAAAGCTATATCCTCTAAAGAAGATATAAGAGAACTAAACGCGAAAATTCCCAAAGTGAATAGTCGGCAAAAGGTATCTTAAGATACTAAGCGAAAAAAATAAAATAAAATAATAACTACAGTGAAAAAGTTAAAAAGTAACGTAAAAAAAAAACCAGTAAGGACGCTATCTTCAGCAACGCTGAAGCTATAATACTTTTCACTTTGTGTCACTACAAAAAAAACCAAGTGAATAGTTTTCATGCCTCCCTAACAACATAACTGTAATGTTTCAAGTCAATTCGTTAAAAAACAAAAAAGTTTTCCATACAACGGTTCAAGTTTTGCGATAAGTGTGCGTAGCCATGCCCACTTTTGATCAAAATAGTT
The DNA here is from genome assembly GCA_034638295.1 of Phortica okadai. Taxonomy (NCBI): domain Eukaryota; kingdom Metazoa; phylum Arthropoda; class Insecta; order Diptera; family Drosophilidae; genus Phortica; species Phortica okadai. The sequence goes on from CM067851.1 coordinate 27,909,199, forward strand.
TTCATTCCTCCTTAAGAACCTAATTCTAAAGTTTCAAGTCAATTGGTTAAAAAGCAAAAAAGTTTTCCATACAACGGGTCAATTTTTGCTATAAAAGGGCGTGGCCTCGCCCACTTATGGTCAAAACTGTTTTGATTCCTTCCTAAGAACATAACTGTAAAGTTTCAAGTCAATTGGTTAAAAAACAAAGAAGTTTTCCATGCAACGGGTCAACGTCCGCTATAAGTGGGCGTGGCTACGCCTGGGTACGCCCACTTTTGATCAAAATAGTTTTCATTCCTTCCTAAGAACATAACTGAAAAGTTTCAAGTCAATTGGTTAAAAAAACAAAAAAGTTTTCCATACAGAGGGTCAAGCTAAGCTATAAAAGGGCGTGGCCACGCCCACTTTTGGTCAAAACTGTTTTCATTCCACTCTAAAACAATCCTGTAAAGTTTCAAGTCAGTTGGTTAAAAAAAAAAAAAGTTTTCCATGCAACGGGTCAATTTTCGCTATAAGTGGGCGTAGCTACGCCTGGCTACGCCCACTTTTGGTCAAAATAGTTTTCATTCCTCTCTAAGAACATAACTGTAAAGTTTCAAGTCAATTGGTTAAAAAACAAAAAAGTTTTCCATACAACGGGTAAATTTTCGCTATAAGTGGGCGTGGCTACGCCTGGCTACGCCCACTTTTGGTCAAAATAGTTTTCATTCCTCTCTAAGAACATAACTGCAAAGTTTCAAGTCAATTGGTTAAGCAACAAAAAAGTTTTCCATACAACGGGTCAATTTTCGCTATAAAAGGACTTGGCCACGCCCACTTTTGGTCAAAACTGTTTTCATTCCACCCTAAGAACAATCCTGTAAAGTTTCAAGTCAGTTGGTTAAAAAAAAAAAGTTTTCCATGCAACGGGTCAATTTTCGCTATAAGTGGGAGTGGCTACGCCCACTTTTGGTCAAAATAGTTTTCATTCCTCTCTAAGAACATAACTGTAAAGTTTCAAGTCAATTGGTTAAAAAACAAAAAAGTTTTCCATACAACGACGTGAATATGGCTTCTCTTCCTCTTCTTCATTTTGTATGGGAGCTTCCAGTTCCAGATGTCCAATCTCAATGAAACTTTCAGGCATGTAGTCGGACCATGTAAAACTACTATGTTTAAAATTTCAGCACTCTATTGTACAAAACACAAAAGTTTTGTATACAACGATTCAAGTTTAGTTCACTTTTCTTCTTCTTTTCGTATGGGAGCTACCTGTTCCAATAATCCGATCATGCTGGTTCTGACGAATGATTCATCGTAATATATTCTAAGACTCTGTGCAAAGTTTCAGCTCGATAGCTTCAAAACTGAGGGACTAGTTTGCATACATACAGACAGACAGACGGACAGACGGACATGGCTAAATCAGCTCGTCTTGTCGTCCTGATCAAGAATAGATATACTTTATATAGTCGGAAATTAATATTTCGATCTGTTACAAACTCCGTGACAAAGTTAATATACTATTTCACATAAGTGAAAAGTATAAAAAAACCAGTAAGGACGCTAACTTCAGCAGGGCTGAAGCTTAAATACTCTTCACGTTTATTTCTTGTGCCACGCCTATTTTTTTTACTGAATATATTTTTTTTGTCATCTAATTAGCCTATATACAAATTTTCATTGTTTTTGCTCATTGGGTGTCGGAGATATGCAAATTATTGATTTTTGGTAAAAGTGGGCGTAACCACGCCTTTTTTTGTCAAAATAGTTTTAATGCCCCCCCCAAGAACATAACTGTGAAGTTTCATGTCAATTGGTTAAGAAACAAAAAAGTTTTCCATACAACGACGTGAATATTGCTTCTCTTCCTCTTCTTCATTTTGTATGGCAGGTACCAGTTCCAGTTGCCCGATCTCAAAGAAACTTTCAGGAATTATATCGGACTATGTTAAACTACTATGTTTGAAATTTCAGCTCTCTATCTTTCAAAACAAAAAAGTTTTCCATATAACGATTAAAATTTGTTTTTCTTCTTCATTTCGTATGGGAGCTACCAGTTCCAATAATCCGATATGGCCGGTTCCGACCAATGATTTGACCACACATTAGAGAAGACTCCCTGCAAAATTTCAGCTCGATATCTTCAAAACTGTGGGAGGAGATAGCATATTCACAGACAGACGGACAGACGGTCAGACGGACAGACGGACATGGCTATATCAACTCGTCTTGTCGAGCTGATCAAGAATATATATACTTTATGGGGTCCCCCTCCCCTCCTTCTTGCTGTTACAAACTTCAGGACAAAGTTATAATACTATTCACTTGCGTGAAGAGTATAAAAATATATATATGTACAGAGTCTAATTTGGGGACTTTTCCTTTATACAGAGTATATTTCGAAGACTTTTGTAGTCTTTGGGGACCGTCCCCAAAATTTTCAGGAACTGAACGTGTATTTTGGGGACATTTTGAATTTAACAGGGAACCAATGTATTTTTAAGAAAATCATTATATACTTCGTCAAATACTAATGATTGTTATTAAAATATCCCAACCAAACAAACTTCAAGAATGTCAGATAATGTATTTATTTTAGATTTAATCCTACTCGAACTAAGTGGAGAGTATATTTTGGGGACAGATTGTTTTACTGCATATTATGAAAATGCCTTTTAACTAAAGCGAACCAATTCAGGTCAATTCGCTTAAATTTGAGCCATTGATCATTTAATACCCCAAAATTCCAGTGTAAATTTGTTTTAAAAGGCTTTTTTTCAAACAATTAGATTTCATGATTTTGTCGATATGGCAACGTCCACAGGAGTGTTAATGTATATAGATATATCGTATATTTTAGGGACTGAAATTCAAGAATGCAAAGTAAATTTTGGGGACCATATTTGAATTTTAACGGCCGTTTCACATATATATATTTCATGTAAGGTTATTTTCGAGGACATTTTTAATTATGTTATAGACCGTGTTTTACAGGTAATTATATGAATAGTATATTTTGGGGACATTATTATGAGAAATTAAAATTCATGGAGACAACGTAGATTTTGGGAACATATTTGAATTTTAACGGACCGTTTGTCGTACATATTGTATGTATAAGATTTTTTTCGAGGGTATTGTAAATTTTTTTTATAGAAAAATATCAACAATCACTTATGATTTAAATTTGTACATACATATTCCCAATCATCTAGTGAATAGTTAATTACAACTGAAGCACAATCTATGTTGGTATTTCAAATTAAAGTGTTTTGACAATCGCTACGATTTTTCATATACATTTAGGTTTATACATTCAATTGTCAAAATTTTATACAACCACGGTACTAAAAGTGGTGTGTCTATTACCGGTAATACTGCACAAAAAGACAAATATATTTTAAAATCAATTACTTTCTAGATTTACACAAAAGTTAGCAGCACCTATATAGCAAACTATATACAAGTTGGCACGCTCTAGTGAATACATACATCTCTCCCAAAAAGTAAAATGAAAATATTCTGTATAATGGCGGGAAAGATTTTGCTATTCATAACGCCAATATGACAACTTGTTTAGGTTAATCGGGCTAAAATAAATTGAAGTCACTCAGTATAAATTTTCGAAATGAAGCTTAGTTTAGAAGATATTCGAACATAAAGTTCACTTATAATCAAGACAAAATTATAATTACATCAGAAATATGGTAAGAAACATTCCAAAGTCTATATCGCTCAAATATGATAACTATGGGCCGAAATAAACTAGAAATATAATGTCAAAATTTCCGACTTCATGGTTTTTTCAAAATATATTTGTATGCAAAGTATACTTTCGGGACCTTATTTGAATTTTAACGGATCGTTTCTCATTTATATTTTTATACAAGGTTTTTTTCAAGGACATTGTACACTTTGTTTATTGGAAACTATCAGCAATCACAGACGCTTTTAGTTTTATGAATACTGTATAGGTAATTAAACCCACAAATTTTTACAGAATATTTTCGCCTTATTTCAGCCACATTAACCTAAAATCATTGTCATATCCATAAAGACATATTGAAATGTTTCCCGCCATATTACATATGCTATTAGCTCTGACTTCATTTCGAGTGAACTTAAAGTTCGAATATTTCGTAAACAAAGCATAAAGTCGAAAATTTTTACTGAATATTTTCGTTTTATTTTGGCCCAATTAAACTAAAAACGTTGTCATATTGGCGCTATGGATATTTAAATTTTTTTGCTTTCATTATATGGGAAATTCAAGTTGTTATATCTCCAAAATTAAGCAAGAACCCAAAAATTATTACAGAATATTTTCGTCTTATTTCGTCCCAATTAATCTAAAATCATTGTCATATCCATAAAAAGATATTGAAATGTTTCATATGTTATTATACTTTTCACGTATGTGAAATAGTATATTAACTTTGTTATCTCTGACTTCATTTCGAGTGAACTTTAAGTTCGAATATTTTGTAAATAAAGCATAAAATCGAAAATTTTTACTGAATATTTTCGTTTTATTTTGGCCCAATTAAACTAAAAAAGTTGTCATATTGGCGCTATGGATATTTAAATTTTTTTGCTTTCATTATATGGGAAATTCAAGTTGTTATATCTCCTAAATTAAGCAAAAACCCAAAAATTATTACAGAATATTTTCGTCTTATTTCGGCCCAATTAATCTAAAATCATTGTCATATCCATAAAAAGATATTGAAATGTTCCATATGTTATTATACTTTTCACGTATGTGAAATAGTATATTAACTTTGTTATCTCTGACTTCATTTCGAGTGAACTTTAAGTTCGAATATTTTGTAAATAAAGCATAAAATCGAAAATTTTTACTGAATATTTTCGTTTTATTTTGGCCCAATTAAACTAAAAAAGTTGTCATATTGGCGCTATGGATATTTAAATCTTTCTCGGCATATTACTGATGTAATTATCTTTTTGTCTTCATTTTGTGTGGAATTTATGTATGAATATCTTCTGAACTAAGCTCTAATTCGAAAATTTATATTGAATGATTTCGATATATTTTAGCTCAATAAACCTAAACTAGTTGTCATATTGGCGTTATGAATATCAAAATCTTTCTCGCCATTATACAGAATATTTCCATTTTACTTTTTTGCGAGTGATGTACATATGTATTCAATAGAGCGTGCCAACTTGTATGCAGTGTGCTATATAGGTGCTGCTAACTTTTGTGTAAATCTAGAAATTTAAATGTAAGTTGATATGAAAATACATTTGCTTTTTGTGCAGTATGTATATGTATATATTAGCAACGAACAATAGTTTTCATTTGCATTTATTTCAAAATTGTATGTAAGCGGCATGTTACCCAAGATCAGTTCCAGTATGCCCTGAGATTAGCATTTATGCATAAATCCTCCAATACATATTTGCCTACAACGACTAGTAATAAAAATATGCGTACGCCTATATAGTAATCATAAAACTAAAAGCATATTTGATTGTTGGTAGTTTTCATGAGCAAAATGTACAATGTCCTTGAAAAAAACCTTGTATATAAAATATAAATGAGAAAAGATCCGTTAAAATTCAAATAAGGTCCCCAAAGTATACTTTGCATACAAATAACTCTTGGAAATAAACGTGAAGTTGTGTATAAATTTATAATATTTTCAGTTTATTTCGGCCCAATCAACCTAAAAACGTTTTGATACTTGCGCTATGGATATTTCAGTGTTTTCCATCGTATTAATTAATTATGACGTAATATATTGTGAGAACGATTCCAAAGTCTATATCGCTCAAATATGATAACTATGGGTCGAAATAAACAAGAAATATAATGTAAAAATTTCCGACTTCATGGTTTTTTCAAAAGATATTTGTATGCAAAGTATACTTTTGGGACCTTATTTGAATTTTAACGGATCGTTTCTCATTTATATTTTTATACAAGGTTTTTTTCAAGGACATTGTACACTTTGTTTATTGGAAACTATCAGCAATCACAGACGCTTTTAGTTTTATGAATACTGTATAGGTAATTAAACCCACAAATTTTTACAGAATATTTTCGCCTTATTTCAGCCACATTAACCTAAAATCATTGTCATATCCATAAAGACATATTGAAATGTTTCCCGCCATATTACATATGCTATTAGCTCTGACTTCATTTCGAGTGAACTTAAAGTTCGAATATTTCGTAAACAAAGCATAAAGTCGAAAATTTTTACTGAATATTTTCGTTTTATTTTGGCCCAATTAAACTAAAAAAGTTATCATATTGGCGCTATGGATATTTAAATTTTTTTGCTTTCATTATATAGGAAATTCAAGTTGTTATATCTCCAAAATTAAGCAAGAATCCAAAAATTATTACAGAATATTTTCGTCTTATTTCGTCCCAATTAATCTAAAATCATTGTCATATCCATAAAAAGATATTGAAATGTTTCATATGTTATTATACTTTTCACGTATGTGAAATAGTATATTAACTTTGTTATCTCTGACTTCATTTCGAGTGAACTTTAAGTTCGAATATTTCGTAAATAAAGCGTAAAATCGAAAATTTTTACTGAATATTTTCGTTTTATTTTGGCCCAATTAAACTAAAAAAGTTGTCATATTGGCGCTATGGATATTTAAATTTTTTTGCTTTCATTATATGGGAAATTCAAGTTGTTATATCTCCTAAATTAAGCAAAAACCCAAAAATTATTACAGAATATTTTCGTCTTATTTCGTCCCAATTAATCTAAAATCATTGTCATATCCATAAAAAGATATTGAAATGTTTCCCGCCATATTACATATGTTATTATACTTTTCACGTATGTGAAATAGTATATTAACTTTGTTGTCTCTGACTTCATTTCGAGTGAACATTAAGTTCGAATATTTCGTAAATAAAGCATAAAATCGAAAATTTTTACTGAATATTTTCGTTTTATTTTGGCCCAATTAAACTAAAAAAGTTGTCATATTGGCGCTATGGATATTTAAATTTTTTTGCTTTCATTATATGGGAAATTCAAGTTGTTATATCTCCTAAATTAAGCAAAAACCCAAAAATTATTACAGAATATTTTCGTCTTATTTCGGCCCAATTAATCTAAAATCTTTGTCATATCCATAAAAAGATATTGAAATGTTCCATATGTTATTATACTTTTCACGTATGTGAAATAGTATATTAACTTTGTTATCTCTGACTTCATTTCGAGTGAACTTTAAGTTCGAATATTTTGTAAATAAAGCATAAAATCGAAAATTTTTACTGAATATTTTCGTTTTATTTTGGCCCAATTAAACTAAAAAAGTTGTCATATTGGCGCTATGGATATTTAAATCTTTCTCGGCATATTACTGATGTAATTATCTTTTTGTCTTCATTTTGTGTGGAATTTATGTATGAATATCTTCTGAACTAAGCTCTAATTCGAAAATTTATATTGAATGATTTCGATATATTTTAGCTCAATAAACCTAAACTAGTTGTCATATTGGCGTTATGAATATCAAAATCTTTCTCGCCATTATACAGAATATTTCCATTTTACTTTTTTGCGAGTGATGTACATATGTATTCAATAGAGCGTGCCAACTTGTATGCAGTGTGCTATATAGGTGCTGCTAACTTTTGTGTAAATCTAGAAATTTAAATGTAAGTTGATATGAAAATACATTTGCTTTTTGTGCAGTATGTATATGTATATATTAGCAACGAACAATAGTTTTCATTTGCATTTATTTCAAAATTGTATGTAAGCGGCATGTTACCCAAGATCAGTTCCAGTATGCCCTGAGATTAGCATTTATGCATAAATCCTCCAATACATATTTGCCTACAACGACTAGTAATAAAAATATGCGTACGCCTATATAGTAATCATAAAACTAAAAGCATATTTGATTGTTGGTAGTTTTCATGAGCAAAATGTACAATGTCCTTGAAAAAAACCTTGTATATAAAATATAAATGAGAAAAGATCCGTTAAAATTCAAATAAGGTCCCCAAAGTATACTTTGCATACAAATAACTCTTGGAAATAAACGTGAAGTTGTGTATAAATTTATAATATTTTCAGTTTATTTCGGCCCAATCAACCTAAAAACGTTTTGATACTTGCGCTATGGATATTTCAGTGTTTTCCATCGTATTAATTAATTATGACGTAATATATTGTGAGAACGATTCCAAAGTCTATATCGCTCAAATATGATAACTATGGGTCGAAATAAACAAGAAATATAATGTAAAAATTTCCGACTTCATGGTTTTTTCAAAAGATATTTGTATGCAAAGTATACTTTTGGGACCTTATTTGAATTTTAACGGATCGTTTCTCATTTATATTTTTATACAAGGTTTTTTTCAAGGACATTGTACACTTTGTTTATTGGAAACTATCAGCAATCACAGACGCTTTTAGTTTTATGAATACTGTATAGGTAATTAAACCCACAAATTTTTACAGAATATTTTCGCCTTATTTCAGCCACATTAACCTAAAATCATTGTCATATCCATAAAGACATATTGAAATGTTTCCCGCCATATTACATATGCTATTAGCTCTGACTTCATTTCGAGTGAACTTAAAGTTCGAATATTTCGTAAACAAAGCATAAAGTCGAAAATTTTTACTGAATATTTTCGTTTTATTTTGGCCCAATTAAACTAAAAAAGTTATCATATTGGCGCTATGGATATTTAAATTTTTTTGCTTTCATTATATAGGAAATTCAAGTTGTTATATCTCCAAAATTAAGCAAGAATCCAAAAATTATTACAGAATATTTTCGTCTTATTTCGTCCCAATTAATCTAAAATCATTGTCATATCCATAAAAAGATATTGAAATGTTTCATATGTTATTATACTTTTCACGTATGTGAAATAGTATATTAACTTTGTTATCTCTGACTTCATTTCGAGTGAACTTTAAGTTCGAATATTTTGTAAATAAAGCATAAAATCGAAAATTTTTACTGAATATTTTCGTTTTATTTTGGCCCAATTAAACTAAAAAAGTTGTCATATTGGCGCTATGGATATTTAAATCTTTCTCGGCATATTACTGATGTAATTATCTTTTTGTCTTCATTTTGTGTGGAATTTATGTATGAATATCTTCTGAACTAAGCTCTAATTCGAAAATTTATATTGAATGATTTCGATATATTTTAGCTCAATAAACCTAAACTAGTTGTCATATTGGCGTTATGAATATCAAAATCTTTCTCGCCATTATACAGAATATTTCCATTTTACTTTTTTGCGAGTGATGTACATATGTATTCAATAGAGCGTGCCAACTTGTATGCAGTGTGCTATATAGGTGCTGCTAACTTTTGTGTAAATCTAGAAATTTAAATGTAAGTTGATATGAAAATACATTTGCTTTTTGTGCAGTATGTATATGTATATATTAGCAACGAACAATAGTTTTCATTTGCATTTATTTCAAAATTGTATGTAAGCGGCATGTTACCCAAGATCAGTTCCAGTATGCCCTGAGATTAGCATTTATGCATAAATCCTCCAATACATATTTGCCTACAACGACTAGTAATAAAAATATGCGTACGCCTATATAGTAATCATAAAACTAAAAGCATATTTGATTGTTGGTAGTTTTCATGAGCAAAATGTACAATGTCCTTGAAAAAAACCTTGTATATAAAATATAAATGAGAAAAGATCCGTTAAAATTCAAATAAGGTCCCCAAAGTATACTTTGCATACAAATAACTCTTGGAAATAAACGTGAAGTTGTGTATAAATTTATAATATTTTCAGTTTATTTCGGCCCAATCAACCTAAAAACGTTTTGATACTTGCGCTATGGATATTTCAGTGTTTTCCATCGTATTAATTAATTATGACGTAATATATTGTGAGAAAGATTCCAAAGTCTATATCGCTCAAATATGATAACTATGGGTCGAAATAAACAAGAAATATAATGTAAAAATTTCCGACTTCATGGTTTTTTCAAAAGATATTTGTATGCAAAGTATACTTTCGGGACCTTATTTGAATTTTAACGGATCGTTTCTCATTTATATTTTTATACAAGGTTTTTTTCAAGGACATTGTACACTTTGTTTATTGGAAACTATCAGCAATCACAGACGCTTTTAGTTTTATGAATACTGTATAGGTAATTAAACCCACAAATTTTTACAGAATATTTTCGCCTTATTTCAGCCACATTAACCTAAAATCATTGTCATATCCATAAAGACATATTGAAATGTTTCCCGCCATATTACATATGCTATTAGCTCTGACTTCATTTCGAGTGAACTTAAAGTTCGAATATTTCGTAAACAAAGCATAAAGTCGAAAATTTTTACTGAATATTTTCGTTTTATTTTGGCCCAATTAAACTAAAAAAGTTATCATATTGGCGCTATGGATATTTAAATTTTTTTGCTTTCATTATATAGGAAATTCAAGTTGTTATATCTCCAAAATTAAGCAAGAATCCAAAAATTATTACAGAATATTTTCGTCTTATTTCGTCCCAATTAATCTAAAATCATTGTCATATCCATAAAAAGATATTGAAATGTTTCATATGTTATTATACTTTTCACGTATGTGAAATAGTATATTAACTTTGTTATCTCTGACTTCATTTCGAGTGAACTTTAAGTTCGAATATTTTGTAAATAAAGCATAAAGTCGAAAATTTTTACTGAATATTTTCGTTTTATTTTAGCCCAATTAAACTAAAAAAGTTGTCATATTGGCGCTATGGATATTTAAATTTTTTTGCTTTCATTATATGGGAAATTCAAGTTGTTATATCTCCTAAATTAAGCAAAAACCCAAAAATTATTACAGAATATTTTCGTCTTATTTCGGCCCAATTAATCTAAAATCATTGTCATATCCATAAAAAGATATTGAAATGTTTCCCGCCATATTACATATGTTATTATACTTTTCACGTATGTGAAATAGTATATTAACTTTGTTGTCTCTGACTTCATTTCGAGTGAACTTTAAGTTCGAATATTTCGTAAATAAAGCATAAAATCGAAAATTTTTACTGAATATTTTCGTTTTATTTTGGCCCAATTAAACTAAAAAAGTTGTCATATTGGCGCTATGGATATTTAAATTTTTTTGCTTTCATTATATGGGAAATTCAAGTTGTTATATCTCCTAAATTAAGCAAAAACCCAAAAATTATTACAGAATATTTTCGTCTTATTTCGGCCCAATTAATCTAAAATCATTGTCATATCCATAAAAAGATATTGAAATGTTTCCCGCCATATTACATATGTTATTATACTTTTCACGTATGTGAAATAGTATATTAACTTTGTTATCTCTGACTTCATTTCGAGTGAACTTTAAGTTCGAATATTTCGTAAACAAAGCATAAAATCGAAAATTTTTGCAGAATACTTTCATTTCATTTTGGACCAATTAAACTAAAAAAGTTGTCATATTGGCGCTATGGATATTTAAATTTTTTTGCTTTCATTATATAGAAAATTCAAGTTGTTATATTTCCGAAATTAAGCATAAAACCAAAAATGTTTACAGAATATTTTGATTTTATTTCAGCTAAATGAATTAAAAATATTGTCATCTTGGCGCTATGAATATTAAAATCTTTCTCGGCATATTATTGATGTAATTATCTTTTTGTCTTCATTTTGTGTGGAACTTATGTATGAATATCTTCTAAACTAAGCTTTAACTCGAAAATTTATATTGAGTGATTTCAATTTATTTTGGCTCAATAAACCTAAACTAGTTGTCAGATTGGCGTTATAAATATCAAAATCTTTCTCGCCACTATACAGAATATTTTCATTTTAATTTTTTGCGAGTGATGTATGTATTCACTAGAGCGTGCCAACTTGTATGCAGTGTGGTATATAGGTGCTGCTAACTTTTGTGTAAATCTAGAAATTTAAATGAAAGTTGATATGAAAATACATTTGCCTTTTTGTGCAGTATTAAGCTTTTAATATGTATATATTAGCAAAGGACAATAGTTTTCATTTGCATTTATTTTGAAAATTGTATGTACGCTGCATGTTACCCAAGAACAGTTCCAATATGCCCTGAGATTAGCATTTATGTATAAATCCTCCAATACATATTTGCCTACAACGACTAGTAATAAAAATACATATGCGTACGCCTATATAGTAATCATAAAACTAAAAGCATATATGATTGTTGGTAGTTTTCAATAAGCAAAATGTACAATGTCCTCGAAAAAAACCTTGTATATAAAATATAAATGAGAAATGGTCCGTTAAAATTCAAATAAGGTCCCCAAAGTATACTTTGCATACAAATATCTAACAATATTTTTTAGTTTATTTCGGCCCAATCAACCTGAAAACGTTTTGATACTTTCAATCTGTTCCATCGTATTATTTAATTATGACGTAATTAACATTTTGTCTTCATTATGTGTGAACTCTAAGTTCGAATATATTGTTAACTAGGCGTGAATTCGAAAATTTGAATATTTTCATCATATTTTGAACCATTTCACCTAAAATCGTTGCAATAGATATTGGAATCTTCCGATACTCATTTGTGTAAAACGACCGGTAATAGATACATCACATTTTGTCCAGTGTTTACATAAAGTTTCAATAATTGAATGCAGAAACTTAAATATAAGAGAGAAATCGAAACGATTGTCGAAATACTTTAATTTTGAATACCAATATGGAGTGTCTTACTGGTGTAGTTATCAATTTCGGAGCTGATTAACGATATATATGTATGTAGTATTTAACAAATTCATATCGTGTTATTGCAGGGAGTTTTCCATAAAAAACATTAACGATTTCCTATAAAAAACCCTCTACATAAAATATATATGACAAACGGTCATTTAAAATGCAAATATGTTCCCAAAATCAACGTTGGATCCATGAATTTTAATTTCTAATAACTATGTCCCCAAAATCTACTATTCATATAATTACCTGTAAAACAATCCCATAGTATAAATTACAATGTCCCCGAAAACAACCCTGTATTTAAAGTACATAAATGTGAGGACAGGTCCGTTAAAATTCAAATATTGTTCCAAAATCCACTTTATATTCATATATTATAATTTAAAATAACTATGTCCCCAAAATCTACTATTCATAGAATAACCATAAAACACTGTCCTCATAATGCACATTAAGTATAGATTATATGTGAAAAGGTGGCAACACCACGTTTTTGTCCCTAAAATATATGTTTCATATAAAATGTAAAATATACAAAATTTCAACATTATATGGTTCGATCATTTCGGGGACAGAGTCCTTAAAGTAAACGATATATTCTGAGTCCTCAAAGTGATCGTTGAATATTAAAGTGTGAATAATTTCGGATGCTTGGTTTAATAGGTCCTATAAAAAAATATGGGTATACTATTTTTGCGTTCTGAACCCATTTTACCTCTTAAAACCATTGATTTTTTGTGTCCCCAAAATACACCTTGTACATAAATATATATATATATATATATATTTATATAATATCAGACGAAAATATGCCTTTTCTAATAAGAGATATTTAAATTTTTTCAGTTGCATAAATGGGCGGGATTTTATTCACAATTAATAGTTTCTTACATGGTCAAAAAATTCGTTTAATTTTTTCGCATTTAATACTAGAATTATAGAAAAGTACTTTTCGAAAAGAATCGGCAAAAGGACGGAATCGTGTTGACCACCGACTAGTTTTTTGCTAATAACTCTTGCATCCTTCGACTGACTTATTCGACTAAGAGCTCGATGAAAAGCTTATCTGTTCCTCTTTCAGATGGCACTAACATATTTTACGAAAAGTCGTAAGAAATAAAATTTTTTTGATCAAAACTAAAATATCCTCGAAATCATTGAAGAAGAAGTACTAATAAGACGAAAATATGGCTTATCTAATAAGAGACATTTAAATTTTTTTAATTGCATAAATGGGCGGCATTTTATTCAGAATTAAAAGTTTTATACATGGATAAAAAATTCGTTTAATTTTTTTTCATTAAATACTAGAATTATAGAAAGTACTTTGCGAAAAGAATCGGCAGTAGGACGGAAACGTGTTGAGCACCGATTAGTTTTTTGCTATAATTCCCTTATCAGACGAAAGTATTCCTTATCTGAAAAGAGACATTTAAATTTTTTTAATTGCATAAATGGGCGACATTTTATTCAGAATTAATAGTTTCTTTACATGGAGAAAAAATTCGTTTAATTTTTTCCCATTAAATACTAGAATTTAGAAAAGTACTTTGTGAAAAGAATCGGCAGTAGGACGGAAACGTGTTGAACACCGATAAGTTTTTTGCTAATAACTCTTGCATCCTTCGACCGACTTCTTCGACTAAGAGCTCGATGGAAAGCTTTTCTGTTCATCTTTAAGATGGCATTAACATATTTTACGAAAAGTCGTAAGAAATAAAATTTTTTTGATCAAAACTAAATTATCCTCGAAATCATTGAAAAAGAAGTACCTTATCAGACGAAAATATGCCTGATCTAATAAGAGACATTTAAATTTAATTGCATCAATTGGCAGAATTTTATTCAGAATTAATAGTTTTTTACATGGACAAAAAATTCATTTAATTTTAAGACATTTAAATTTTTTTAATTGCATAAATGGGCGTCATTTTATTCAGAATTAATAATTTAATTAATAGAAAATATGCCTTATTAAATAAGAGACATTTAAATTTTTTTAATTGCATAAATGGGTAGCATTTTTTTCAGAATTAATAGTATTTTACATGGACAAAAAATTCGTTTAATTTTTTCCCATTAAATACTAGAATTATAGAAAAATACTTTGCGAAATGAATCGGCTGTAGGACGGAATCGTTTTGACCACCGATAAGTTTTTTGCTAGTAACTCTTGCATCCTTCGACCGACTTCTTCGACTAAGAGCTCGATGGAAAGCTTATCTGTTCCTCTTTAAGATGGCATCAGCATATTTTGCGAAAAGTCATAAGAAATAAAATTTTTTTGATCAAAACTAAAATATCCTCGAAATCATTGAAGAAGAAGTACCTTATCACACGAAAATATACATTATCTAATAAGAGACATTTAAATTTTTTTAATTGCATAAATGGGAGGCATTCTATTCAGAATTAATAGTTTAAATAATTGAAAATATGCCATATTTAATATGAGACATTTTAATTTTTTTAATTGCATAAATGGGCGGCATTTTGTTCAGAATTAATAGTTTTTTAAATGGACAAAAAATTCGTTTTATTTTATCACATTAAATACTAGAATTATAGAAAGGTACTTTGCGAAAAGAATCGGCTGTAGGACGGAATCGTGTTGACAACCGATTAGTTTTTTGCTAATAACTCTTGCATCCTTCAACCGACTTCTTCGACTAAGAGCTCGATGGAAAGCTTATCTGTTCCTCTTGCAGATGGCATTAGCATATTTTGCGAAAAGTCATAAGAAATAAAATTTTTTTGATCAAAACTAAAATATCCTCGAAATCATTGAAGAAGAAGTACCTTATCACACGAAAATATGCATTATCTAATAAGAGACATTTAAATTTTTTTAATTGCATAAATGGGAGGCATTTTATTCAGAATTAATAGTTTAAATAATTGAAAATATGCCATATTTAATATGAGACATTTTAATTTTTTTAATTGCATAAATGGGCGTCATTTTTTTCAGAATTAATAGTTTTTTAAATGGACAAAAAATTCGTTTTATTTTATCACATTAAATACTAGAATTATAGAAAGGTACTTTGCGAAAAGAATCGGCTGTAGGACGGAATCGTGTTGACAACCGATTAGTTTTTTGCTAATAACTCTTGCATCCTTCAACCGACTTCTTCGACTAAGAGCTCGATGGAAAGCTTATCTGTTCCTCTTGCAGATGGCATTAACATATTTTACGAAAAGTCATAAGAAATAAAATTGTTTTGATCAAAACTAAAATATCCTCGAAATCATTGAAAAAGAAGTACCTTATCAGACGAAAATATGCATTATCTAATAAGAGACATTTAAATTTAATTGTAAAAATGGGCGGCATTTTATTCAGAATTAATAGTTTTTTACATGGACAAAAAATTCGTTTAATTTTTTCGCATTTAATACTAGAATTATAGAAGAGTACTTTTCGAAAAGAATCGGCAAAAGGACGGAATCGTGTTGACCACCGATTAGTTGTTTGCTAATAACTCTTGCATCCTTTGACCGACTTCTTCGACTAAGAGCTCGATGGAAAGTTTATCTGTTCCTCTTTCAGATGGCATAACATATTTTACGAAAAGTCGTAAGAAATAAAATTTTTTTGATCAAACCTAAAATATCCTCGAAATCATTGAAGAAGAAGTACTAATAAGACGAAAATATGCCATATCTAATAAGAGACATTTAAATTTTTTTAATTGCATAAATGGACGGCATTTTATTCAGAACTCATAGTTTTTTACATGGACAAAAAATTCGTTTAATTTTTTCCCTCTAAATACTAGAATTATACAAAAGTACTTTGCGAAAAGAATCGGCAGTAGGACGGAATCGTGTTGACCACCGATTAGTTGTTTTCTAATAACTCTTGCATCCTTCGACCGACTTCTTCGACTAAGAGCTGGATGGAAAGCTAATCTGTTCCTCTTCCAGATAGCATTAACATATTTTACGAAAGGTCGTAAGAAATAAAGTTTTTTTTCATGAAAACTAAAATATCCTCGAAATCATTGAAGAACAAGTACCTTATCAGCCGAAAATATGCCTTATCTAATAAGAGATATTTACATTTTTTTAGTTCCATAAATGGGCGGCATTTTATTCACAATTAATAGTTTCCACATGGTCAAAAAATTCGTTTTATTTTTCGCATTAAATACTAGAATTATAGAGAAGTACTTTTCGAAAAGAATCGGCAGTAGGACGGAATCGTGTTGACCACCGATTAGTTTTTTGCTAATAACTCTTGCATCCTTTGACCGACTTCTTCGACTAAGAGCTCGATGGAAAGCTTATCTGTTCCTCTTTCAGATGGCACTAACATATTTTACGAAAAGTCGTAAGAAATAAAATTTTTTTGATCAAAACTAAAATATCCTCGAAATCATTGAAGAAGAAGTACTTATCAGACGAAAATATGGCTTATCTAATAAGAGACATTTAAATTTTTTTAATTGCATAAATAGGCGGCATTTTATTCAGAATTAAAAGTTTTATACATGGATAAAAAATTCGTTTAATTTTTTTTCATTAAATACTAGAATTATAGAAAGTACTTTGCGAAAACAATCGGCAGTAGGACGGAAACGTGTTGACCACCGACTAGTTTTTTGCTAAAAACTCTTGCATACATCGACCGACTTCTTCGACTAAGAGCTCGAAGGATAGCTTATCTGTTCCTCTTCCAGATGGCATTAACATATTTTACGAAAAGTCGTAAGAAATAAAATTTTTTTGATCAAACCTAAAATATCCTCGAAATCATTGAATAAGAAGTACCTTGTCAGACGAAAATATGCCTTATCTAATAAGAGACATTTAAATTTTTTTAATTGCATAAATGGTCGGCAGTTTATTCAGAATTAATAGGTTTTTACATGGACAAAAAACTCGTTTAGTTATTTCCCACTAAGTACTAGAATTATAGAAAAGTACCTTGCGAAAAGAACCGGCAGTAGGACGGAATCGTGTTGACCACCGATTAGGTTTTTGCTCATAACTCTTGCATCCTTCGACCGACTTATTCGACTAAGAGCTCGATGAAAAGCAAATCTGTTCGTCTTTCAGATGACATTAACATATTTTACGAAAACTCGTAAGAAATAAAATTTTTTTGATCAAACCTAAAATATCCTCGAAATCATTGAAGAAGAAGTACTTACCAGACGAAAATATGCCTTATCTAATAAAAGACATTTAAATTTTTTTAATTGCATAAATGGGCGCCATTTTATTCAGAATTAATAGTTTTTTACATGGACAAAAAATTCGTTTAATTTTTTCCCATTAAATACTAGAATTATAGAAAAGTTCTTTGCGAAAAGAATGGGCAGTAGGACGGAAACGTGTTGACCACCGATTATTTTTTTGCTAATAACTCTTGCATCCTTCGACTTACTTCTTCGACTAAGAGCTCGATAGAAAGCTTATCTGTTCCTCTTTCAGATGGCATTAACATATTTTACGAAAAGTCGTACGAAATAAAATTTTTTTGATTATAACTAAAATATCCTCGAAATCATTGAAGAAGAAGTACCTTATCAGACGAAAATATGCCTTATCAAATGAGAGACATTTAAATTTTTTTAATTGCATAAATGGGCGCCATTTTATTCAGAATTAATAGTTTTTTACATGGACAAAAAATTCGTTTAATTTTTTCCCATTAAATACTAGAATTATAGAAAAGTTCTTTGCGAAAAGAATGGGCAGTAGGACGGAAACGTGTTGACCACCGATAATTTTTTTGCTAATAACTCTTGCATCCTTCGACCGACTTCTTCGACTCAGAGCTCGATGGAAAGCTTATCTGTTCCTCTTCCAGATAGCATTAACATATTTAACGAAAGGTCGTAAGAAATAAAATTTTTTTCATGAAAACTAAAATATCCTCGAAATCATTGAAGAACAAGTACCTTATCAGCCGAAAATATGCCTTACCTAATAAGAGATATTTACATTTTTTTAGTTCCATAAATGGGCGGCATTTTATTCAAAATTAATAGTTTTTACATGGTCAAAAAATTCGTTTAATTTTTCGCATTAAATACTAGAATTATAGAGAAGTACTTTTCGAAAAGAATCGGCAGTAGGAAGGAATCGTGTTGACCACCGATTAGTTGTTTGCTAATAACTCTTGCATCCTTCGACCGACTTCTTCGACTAAGAGCTCGATGAAAAGCAAATCTGTTCGTCTTTCAGATGGCACTAACATATTTTACGAAAAGTCGTAAGAAATAAAATTTTTTTGATCAAACCTAAAATATCCTCGAAATCATTGAAGAAGAAGTACTTATCAGACGAAAATATGCCTTATCTAATAAGAGACATTTAAATTTTTTTATTACATAAATGGGCGGCATTTTATTCAGAATTAAAAGTTTTTTACATGGACAAAAAATTCGTTTAATTTTTTCCCATTAAATACTAGAATTATAGAAAAGTACTTTTCGAAAAGAATCGGCAGTAGGACGGAATCGTGTTGACCACCGATTAGTTGTTTGCTAATTACTTTTGCATCCGTCGACCGACTTCTTCGACTTAGAGCTCGATGGAAAGCTTATCTGTTTCTGTTTCAGATGGCATTAACATATTTTACGAAAAGTCGTAAGAAATAAAATTTTTTTGATCAAACCTAAAATATCCTCGAAATCATTGAATAAGAAGTACCTTATCAGACGAAAATATGCCTTATCTAATAAGAGACACTTAAATTTTTTTAATTGCATAAATGGTCGGCAGTTTATTCAGAATTAATAGGTTTTTACATGGACAAAAAACTCGTTTAGTTATTTCCCACTAAGTACTAGAATTATAGAAAAGTACTTTCCGAAAACAACCGGCAGTAGGACGGAATCGTGTTGACCACCGATTAGGTTTTTGCTCATAACTCTTGCATCCTTCGACCGACTTCTTCGACTAAGAGCTCGATGGAAAGCTTATCTGTTCCTCTTCCAGATGGCATTAACATATTTTACGAAATATCGTAAGAAATAAAACTTTTTTGATCAAACCTAAAATATCCTCGAAATCATTGAAGAAGTCCTTATCAGACGAAAATATGCCTTATCTAATAAGAGCCATTTAAATTTTTTTTATTGCATAAATTGGCGGCATTTTATTCAGAATTAATAATTTTTCACATGGACAAAAAATTCGTTTAATTTTTTCCCATTAAATACTAGAATTATAGAAAAATACTTTTCGAAAAGAATCGGCAGTAGGACGGAATCGTGTTGACCACCGATTAGTTGTTTGCTAATTACTTTTGCATCCGTCGACCAACTTCTTCGACTTAGAGCTCGATGGAAAGCTTATCTGTTCCTCTTTCAGATGGCATTAACATATTTTACGAAAAGTCGTAAAAAATAAAATTTTTTTGATCAAACCTAAAATATCCTCGAAATCATTGAAGAAGAAGTACTTATCAGACGAAAATATGCCTTATCTAATAAGAGACATTTAAATTTTTTTAATTGCATAAATGGGCGGCATTTTATTCAGAATTAATAATTTTTCACATGGACAAAAAATTCGTTTAATTTTTTCCCATTAAATACTACAATTATAGAAAAGTACTTTGCGAAAAGAATCGGCAGTAGGACGGAATCGTGTTGACCACCGATTATTTTTTTGCTAATAACTCTTGCAGCCTTCGACCGACTTCTTCGACTAAGAGCTCGATAGAAAGCTTATCTGTTCCTCTTTCAGATGGCGTTAACGTATTTTACGAAAAGTCGTAAGAAATAAAATTTTTTTGATCAAAACTAAAATATCCTCGAAATCATTGAAGAAGAAGTACCTTATCAGACGAAAATATGCCTTATCTAATAAGAGACATTTAAATTTTTTTTATTGCATAAATGGACGTCATTTTATTCAGAATTAATAGTTTTTTACATGGATAAAAAATTCGTTTAGTTTTTTCCCACTAAATACTACAATTATAGAAAAGTACTTTGCGAAAAGAATCGGCAGTAGGACGGAATCGTGTTGACCACCGATTAGTTTTTTGCTTAATAACTCTTGCATCCTTCGACCGACTTCTTCGACTAAGAGCTCGATGGAAAGCTTATCTGTTCCTCTTCCAGATGGCATTAACATATTTTACGAAATATCGTAAGAAATAAAACTTTTTTGATCAAACCTAAAATATCCTCGAAATCATTGAAGAAGTACTTATCAGACGAAAATATGCCTTATCTAATAAGAGACATTAAAATTTTTTTAATTGCATAAATGGTCGGCAGTTTATTCAGAATTAATAGGTTTTTACATGGACAAAAAACTCGTTTAGTTATTTCCCACTAAGTACTAGAATTATAGAAAAGTACTTTGCGAAAAGAACCGGCAGTAGGACGGAATCGTGTTGACCACCGATTAGGTTTTTGCTCATAACTCTTGCATCCTTCGACCGACTTATTCGACTAAGAGCTCGATGAAAAGCAAATCTGTTCGTCTTTCAGATGACATTAACATATTTTACGAAAACTCGTAAGAAATAAAATTTTTTTGATCAAACCTAAAATATCCTCGAAATCATTGAAGAAGAAGTACTTACCAGACGAAAATATGCCTTATCTAATAAGAGACATTTAAATTTTTTTAATTGCATAAATGGGCGCCATTTTATTCAGAATTAATAGTTTTTTACATGGACAAAAAATTCGTTTAATTTTTTCCCATTAAATACTAGAATTATAGAAAAGTTCTTTGCGAAAAGAATGGGCAGTAGGACGGTAACGTGTTGACCACCGATTATTTTTTTGCTAATAACTCTTGCATCCTTCGACCGACTTCTTCGACTAAGAGCTCGATAGAAAGCTTATCTGTTCCTCTTTCAGATGGCGTTAACGTATTTTACGAAAAGTCGTAAGAAATAAAATTTTTTTGATCAAAACTAAAATATTCTCGAAATCATTGAAGAAGAAGTACCTTATCAGACGAAAATATGCCTTATCTAATAAGAGACATTTAAATTTTTTTTATTGCATAAATGGACGTCATTTTATTCAGAATTAATAGTTTTTTACATGGATAAAAAATTCGTTTAGTTTTTTCCCAGTAAATACTACAATTATAGAAAAGTACTTTGCGAAAAGAATCGGCAGTAGGACGGAATCGTGTTGACCACCGATTAGTTTTTTGCTTAATAACTCTTGCATCCTTCGACCGACTTCTTCGACTAAGAGCTCGATGGAAAGCTTATCTGTTCCTCTTCCAGATGGCATTAACATATTTTACGAAATATCGTAAGAAATAAAACTTTTTTGATCAAACCTAAAATATCCTCGAAATCATTGAAGAAGTACTTATCAGACGAAAATATGCCTTATCTAATAAGAGACATTTAAATTTTTTTAATTGCATAAATGGTCGGCAGTTTATTCAGAATTAATAGGTTTTTACATGGACAAAAAACTCGTTTAGTTATTTCCCACTAAGTACTAGAATTATAGAAAAGTACTTTGCGAAAAGAACCGGCAGTAGGACGGAATCGTGTTGACCACCGATTAGGTTTTTGCTCATAACTCTTGCATCCTTCGACCGACTTATTCGACTAAGAGCTCGATGAAAAGCAAATCTGTTCGTCTTTCAGATGACATTAACATATTTTACGAAAACTCGTAAGAAATAAAATTTTTTTGATCAAACCTAAAATATCCTCGAAATCATTGAAGAAGAAGTACTTACCAGACGAAAATATGCCTTATCTAATAAAAGACATTTAAATTTTTTTAATTGCATAAATGGGCGCCATTTTATTCAGAATTAATAGTTTTTTACATGGACAAAAAATTCGTTTAATTTTTTCCCATTAAATACTAGAATTATAGAAAAGTTCTTTGCGAAAAGAATGGGCAGTAGGACGGTAACGTGTTGACCACCGATTATTTTTTTGCTAATAACTCTTGCATCTTTCAACCGACTTCTTCGACTAAGAGCTCGATAGAAAGCTTATCTGTTCCTCTTTCAGATGGCGTTAACGTATTTTACGAAAAGTCGTAAGAAATAAAATTTTTTTGATCAAAACTAAAATATCCTCGAAATCATTGAAGAAGAAGTACCTTATCAGACGAAAATATGCCTTATCTAATAAGAGACATTTAAATTTTTTTTATTGCATAAATGGACGTCATTTTATTCAGAATTAATAGTTTTTTACATGGATAAAAAATTCGTTTAGTTTTTTCCCACTAAATACTACAATTATAGAAAAGTACTTTGCGAAAAGAATCGGCAGTAGGACGAAATCGTGTTGACCACCGATTAGTTTTTTGCTTAATAACTCTTGCATCCTTCGACCGACTTCTTCGACTAAGAGCTCGATGGAAAGCTTATCTGTTCCTCTTCCAGATGGCATTAACATATTTTACGAAATATCGTAAGAAATAAAACTTTTTTGATCAAACCTAAAATATCCTCGAAATCATTGAAGAAGTACTTATCAGACGAAAATATGCCTTATCTAATAAGAGACATTTAAATTTTTTTAATTGCATAAATGGTCGGCAGTTTATTCAGAATTAATAGGTTTTTACATGGACAAAAAATTCGTTTAATTTTTTCCCATTAAATACTAGAATTATAGAAAAGTACTTTTCGAAAAGAATCGGCAGTAGGACGGAATCGTGTTGACCACCGATTAGTTGTTTGCTAATTACTTTTGCATCCGTCGACCGACTTCTTCGACTTAGAGCTCGATGGAAAGCTTATCTGTTCCTCTTTCAGATGGCATTAACATATTTTACGAAAAGTCGTAAAAAATAAAATTTTTTTGATCAAACCTAAAATATCCTCGAAATCATTGAAGAAGAAGTACTTATCAGACGAAAATATGCCTTATCTAATAAGAGACATTTAAATTTTTTTAATTGCATAAATGGGCGGCATTTTATTCAGAATTAATAATTTTTCACATGGACAAAAAATTCGTTTAATTTTTTCCCATTAAATACTAGAATTATAGAAAAGTACTTTTCGAAAAGAATCGGCAGTAGGACGGAATCGTGTTGACCACCGATTAGTTGTTTGCTAATTACTTTTGCATCCGTCGACCGACTTCTTCGACTTAGAGCTCGATGGAAAGCTTATCTGTTTCTCATTCAGATGGCATTAACATATTTTACGAAAAGTCGTAAGAAATAAAATTTTTTTGATCAAACCTAAAATATCCTCGAAATCATTGAATAAGAAGTACCTTATCAGACGAAAATATGCCTTATCTAATAAGAGACATTTAAATTTTTTTAATTGCATAAATGGTTGGCAGTTTATTCAGAATTAATAGGTTTTTACATGGACAAAAAACTCGTTTAGTTATTTCCCACTAAGTACTAGAATTATAGAAAAGTACTTTGCGAAAAGAACCGGCAGTAGGACGGAATCGTGTTGACCACCGATTAGGTTTTTGCTCATAACTCTTGCATCCTTCGACCGACTTATTCGACTAAGAGCTCGATGAAAAGCAAATCTGTTCGTCTTTCAGATGACATTAACATATTTTACGAAAACTCGTAAGAAATAAAATTTTTTTGATCAAACCTAAAATATCCTCGAAATCATTGAAGAAGAAGTACTTACCAGACGAAAATATGCCTTATCTAATAAGAGACATTTAAATTTTTTTAATTGCATAAATGGGCGCCATTTTATTCAGAATTAATAGTTTTTTACATGGACAAAAAATTCGTTTAATTTTTTCCCATTAAATACTAGAATTATAGAAAAGTTCTTTGCGAAAAGAATGGGCAGTAGGACGGTAACGTGTTGACCACCGATTATTTTTTTGCTAATAACTCTTGCATCCTTTGACCGACTTCTTCGACTAAGAGCTCGATAGAAAGCTTATCTGTTCCTCTTTCAGATGGCGTTAACGTATTTTACGAAAAGACGTAAGAAATAAAATTTTTTTGATCAAAACTAAAATATCCTCGAAATCATTGAAGAAGAAGTACCTTATCAGACGAAAATATGCCTTATCTAATAAGAGACATTTACATTTTTTTTATTGCATAAATGGACGTCATTTTATTCAGAATTAATAGTTTTTTACATGGATAAAAAATTCGTTTAGTTTTTTCCCACTAAATACTACAATTATAGAAAAGTACTTTGCGAAAAGAATCGGCAGTAGGACGGAATCGTGTTGACCACCGATTAGTTTATTGCTTAATAACTCTTGCATCCTTCGACCGACTTCTTCGACTAAGAGCTCGATGGAAAGCTTATCTGTTCCTCTTCCAGATAGCATTAACATATTGTACAAAAAAACATAAGAAATAAAATTTTTTTGATCAAACTTAAAATATCCTCGAAATCATTGAAGAGGAAGTACTTATCAGACGAAAATATGTCTTATCTAATAAGAGACATTTAAATTTTTTTAATTGCATAAATGGACGTCATTTTATTCAGAATTAATAGTTTTATACATGGATAAAAAATTCCTTTAATTTTTTCGCATTTAATACTAGAATTATAGAAAAGTACTTTTCGAAAAGAATCGGCAAAAGGACGGAATCGTGTTGACCACCGACTAGTTTTTTGCTAATAACTCTTGCATCCTTCGACCGACTTCTTCGAATAAGAGCTCGATGAAAAGCTTATCTGTTCCTCCTTCGACCGACTTCTTCGACTAAGAGCTCGATGAAAAGCTTATCTGTTCCTCTTTCAGATGGCATTAACATATTTTACAAAAAGACGTAAGAAATACAATTTGTTTGATCAAAACTAAAATATCCTCGAAATCATTGAAGAAGAAGTACCTTATCAGACGAAAATATGCCTTATCTAATAAGAGACATTTAAATTTTTTTAATTGCATAAATGGGCGGCATTTTATTCAGAATTAATAGTTTTATACATGGATAAAAAATTCGTTTATTTTTTTTTCATTAAATACTAGAATTATAGAAAAGTACTTTGCGAAAAGAATCGGCAGTAGGACGGAATCGTGTTGACCACCGACTAGTTTTTTGCTAATAACTCTTGCATCCTTCGACCGACTTATTCGACTAAGAGCTCGATGAAAAGCTTATCTGTTCCTCTTTCAGATGGAATTAACATATTTTACGAAAAGTCGTAAGAAATAAAATTTTTTTGATGAAACCTAAAATATCCTCGAAATCATTGAAGAAGAAGTACTTATAAGACGAAAATATGCCTTATCTAATAAGAGACATTTAAATTTTTTTAATTGCATAAATGGACGGCATTTTATTCAGAACTCATAGTTTTTTACATGGACAAAAAATTCGTTTAATTTTTTCCCTCTAAATACTAGAATTATAGAAAAGTACTTTGCGAAAAGAATCGGCAGTAGGACGGAATCGTATTGACCACCGATGAATTTTTTTTTTTTTCTTTTTTTTATTTTACGAAAAGTCGTCAGAAATAAAATTTTTTTCATGAAAACTAAAATATCCTCGAAATCATTGAAGAACAAGTACCTTATCAAACGAAAATATGCCTTATCTAATAAGAGACATTTACATTTTTTTAAATGCATAAATGGGCGTCATTTAATTCAGAATTAATAGTTTTTTACATGGATAAAAAATTCGTTTAATTTTTTCCCATTAAATACTAGAATTATAGAAAAGTACTTTGCGAAAAGAATCGGCAGTAGGACGGAATCGTGTTGACCACCGATTAGTTTTTTGCAAATAACTCTTGCATCCTTCGACCGACTTCTTCGACTAAGAGCTCGATGGAAAGCTTATCTGTCCTTCTTCCAGATGGCATTAACATATTTTACGAAAGGTCGTAACAAATAAAATTTTTTTGATCAAACCTAAAATATCCTCGAAATCATTGAAGAAGAAGTACTTATCAAACGATAATATGCCTTATCTAATAAGAGCCATTTAATTTTTTTTTTATTGCATAAATTGGCGGCATTTTATTCAGAATTAATAATTTTTCACATGGACAAAAAATTCGTTTAATTTTTTCCCATTAAATACTAGAATTATAGAAAAGTACTTTGCGAAAAGAATCGGCAGTAGGACGGAATCGTGTTGACCACCGATTAGTTTTTTGCTAATAACTCTTCCATCCTTCGACCGACTTCTTCGACTAAAGGCTCGATGGAAAGCTTATCTGTTCCTCTTTCAGATGGCATTAACATTTTTTACGAAAAGTCATAAGAAATAAAATTTTTTTCATGAAAACTAAAATATCCTCGAAATCGTTGAAGAACAAGTACCTTATCAGACGAAAATATGCCTTATCTAATATGAGACATTTACTTTTTTTTTTATTGCATAAATTTGCGGCATTTTATTCAGAATTAATAATTTTTCGCATGGACAAAAAATTCGTTTAATTTTTTCCCATTAAATACTAGAATTATAGAAAAGTACTTTGCGAAAAGAATCGGCAGTAGGACGGAATCGTGTTGACCACCGATTAGTTTTTTGCTAATAACTCTTCCATCCTTCGACCGACTTCTTCGACTAAAGGCTCGATGGAAAGCTTATCTGTTCCTCTTTCAGATGGCATTAACATATTTTACGAAAAGTCATAAGAAATAAAATTTTTTTGATCAAACCTAAAATATCCTCGAAATCATTGAAGAAGAAGTACCTAATCAGACGAAAATATGCCTTATCTAATAAGAGACATTTAAAATTTTTAATTGCATAAATGGGCGGCATTTTATTCAGAATTGATAGTTTCTTTACATGCAGAAAAAATTCGTTTAATTTTTTCCCATTAAATACTAGACTTATAGAAAAGTACTTTGCGAAAAGATTCGGCAGTAGGACGGAAACGTGTTGACCACCAATTAGTATTTTGCTAATAATTCTTGCATCCTTCGACCGCCTTCTTCGACTAAGAGCTCATGGAAAGCCTATCTGTTCCTCTTTCAGATGGCATTAACATATTTTTCGAAAAGTCGTAAGAAAAAAAATTTTTTTTAGTCATAACTAAAATATCCTCGAAATCATTGAAGAAGAAGTACCTTATCAGACGAAAATATTTATTCACAATTAATAGTATTTTACGTGGACAAAAAATTCGTTCAATTTTTTCCCATTAAATACTAGAATTATAGAAAAGTATTTTGCGAAAAGAATCGGCAGTAGGACGGAATCGTGTTGACCACCGATTAGTTTTTTGCTAATAACTCTTCCATCCTTCGACCGACTTCTTCGACTAAAGGCTCGATGGAAAGCTTATCTGTTCCTCTTTCAGATGGCATTAACATATTTTACGAAATATCGTAAGAAATAAAACTTTTTTGATCAAACCTAAAATATCCTCGAAATCATTGAAGAAGTACTTATCAGACGAAAATATGCCTTATCTAATAAGAGACATTTAAATTTTTTTAATTGCATAAATGGTCGGCAGTTTATTCAGAATTAAAAGGTTTTAACATGGACAAAAAACTCGTTTAGTTATTTCCCACTAAGTACTAGAATTATAGAAAAGTACTTTGCGAAAAGAACCGGCAGTAGGACGGAATCGTGTTGACCACCGATTAGGTTTTTGCTCATAACTCTTGCATCCTTCGACCGACTTATTCGACTAAGAGCTCGATGAAAAGCAAATCTGTTCGTCTTTCAGATGACATTAACATATTTTACGAAAACTCGTAAGAAATAAAATTTTTTTGGTCAAACCTAAAATATCCTCGAAATCATTGAAGAAGAAGTACTTACACGACGAAAATATGCCTTATCTAATAAGAGACATTTAAATTTTTTTAATTGCATAAATGGGCGCCATTTTATTCAGAATTAATAGTTTTTTACATGGACAAAAAATTCGTTTAATTTTTTCCCATTAAATACTAGAATTATAGAAAAGTTCTTTGCGAAAAGAATGGGCAGTAGGACGGTTACGTGTTGACCACCGATTATTTTTTTGCTAATAACTCTTGCATCCTTCGACCGACTTCTTCGACTAAGAGCTCGATAGAAAGCTTATCTGTTCCTCTTTCAGATGGCGTTAACGTATTTTACGAAAAGTCGTAAGAAATAAAATTTTTTTGATCAAAACTAAAATATCCTCGAAATCATTGAAGAAGAAGTACCTTATCAGACGAAAATATGCCTTATCTAATAAGAGACATTTAAATTTTTTTTATTGCATAAATGGACGTCATTTTATTCAGAATTAATAGTTTTTTACATGGATAAAAAATTCGTTTAGTTTTTTCCCACTAAATACTACAATTATAGAAAAGTACTTTGCGAAAAGAATCGGCCGTAGGACGGAATCGTGTTGACCACCGATTAGTTTTTTGCTTAATAACTCTTGCATCCTTCGACCGACTTCTTCGACTAAGAGCTCGATGGAAAGCTTATCTGTTCCTCTTCCAGATGGCATTAACATATTTTACGAAATATCGTAAGAAATAAAACTTTTTTGATCAAACCTAAAATATCCTCGAAATCATTGAAGAAGTACTTATCAGATAAGAGCCATTTAAATTTTTTTTATTGCATAAATTGGCGGCATTTTATTCAGAATTAATAATTTTTCACATGGACAAAAAATTCGTTTAATTTTTTCCCATTAAATACTAGAATTATAGAAAAGTACTTTTCGAAAAGAATCGGCAGTAGGACGGAATCGTGTTGACCACCGATTAGTTGTTTGCTAATTACTTTTGCATCCGTCGACCGACTTCTTCGACTTAGAGCTCGATGGAAAGCTTATCTGTTCCTCTTTCAGATGGCATTAACATATTTTACGAAAAGTCGTTAAAAATAAAATTTTTTTGATCAAACCTAAAATATCCTCGAAATCATTGAAGAAGAAGTACTTATCAGACGAAAATATGCCTTATCTAATAAGAGACATTTAAATTTTTGCAATTGCATAAATGGTCGGCAGTTTATTCAGAATTAATAGGTTTTTACATGGACAAAAAACTCGTTTAGTTATTTCCCACTAAGTACTAGAATTATAGAAAAGTACTTTGCGAAAAGAATGGGCAGTAGGACGGTAACGTGTTGACCACCGATTATTTTTTTGCTAATAACTTTTGCATCCTTCGACCGACTTCTTCGACTAAGAGCTCGATAGAAAGCTTATCTGTTCCTCTTTCAGATGGCGTTAACGTATTTTACGAAAAGTCGTAAGAAATAAAATTTTTTTGATCAAAACTAAATATCCTCGAAATCATTGAAGAAGAAGTACCTTATCAGACGAAAATATGCCTAATCTAATAAGAGACATTTAAATTTTTTTTATTGCATAAATGGACGTCATTTTATTCAGAATTAATAGTTTTTTACATGGATAAAAAATTCGTTTAGTTTTTTCCCACTAAATACTACAATTATAGAAAAGTACTTTGCGAAAAGAATCGGCAGTAGGACGGAATCGTGTTGACCACCGATTAGTTTTTTGCTTAATAACTCTTGCATCCTTCGACCGACTTCTTCGACTAAGAGCTCGATGGAAAGCTTATCTGTTCCTCTTCTAGATAGCATTAACATATTGTACAAAAAAACATAAGAAATAAAATTTTTTTGATCAAACTTAAAGTATCCTCGAAATCATTGAAGAGGAAGTACTTATCAGACGAAAATATGTCTTATCTAATAAGAGACATTTAAATTTTTTTAATTGCATAAATGGACGTCATTTTATTCAGAATTAATAGTTTTATACATGGATAAAAAATTCCTTTAATTTTTTCGCATTTAATACTAGAATTATAGAAAAGTACTTTTCGAAAAGAATCGGCAAAAGGACGGAATCGTGTTGACCACCGACTAGTTTTTTGCTAATAACTCTTGCATCCTTCGACCGACTTCTTCGACTAAGAGCTCGATGAAAAGCTTATCTGTTCCTGCTTCGACCGACTTCTTCGACTAAGAGCTCGATGAAAAGCTTATCTGTTCCTCTTTCAGATGGCATTAACATATTTTACAAAAAGACGTAAGAAATACAATTTGTTTGATCAAAACTAAAATATCCTCGAAATCATTGAAGAAGAAGTACCTTATCAGACGAAAATATGCCTTATCTAATAAGAGACATTTAAATTTTTTTAATTGCATAAATGGGCGGCATTTTATTCAGAATTAATAGTTTTATACATGGATAAAAAATTCGTTTATTTTTTTTTCGTTAAATACTAGAATTATAGAAAAGTACTTTGCGAAAAGAATCGGCAGTAGGACGGAATCGTGTTGACCACCGACTAGTTTTTTGCTAATAACTCTTGCATCCTTCGACCGACTTATTCGTTTAAGAGCTCGATGGAAAGCTTATCTGTCCTTCTTCCAGATGGCATTAACATATTTTACGAAAGGTCGTAAGAAATAAAATTTTTTTGATCAAACCTAAAATATCCTCGAAATCATTGAAGAAGAAGTACTTATCGAACGAAAATATGCCTTATCTAATAAGAGCCATTTAAATTTTTTTTTATTGCATAAATTGGCGGCATTTTATTCAGAATTAATAATTTTTCACATGGACAAAAAATTCGTTTAATTTTTTCCCATTAAATACTAGAATTATAGAAAAGTACTTTGCGAAAAGAATCGGCAGTAGGACGGAATCGTGTTGACCACCGATTAGTTTTTTGCTAATAACTCTTCCATCCTTCGACCGACTTCTTCGACTAAAGGCTCGATGGAAAGCTTATCTGTTCCTCTTTCAGATGGCATTAACATATTTTACGAAAAGTCATAAGAAATAAAATTTTTTTGATCAAACCTAAAATATCCTCGAAATCATTGAAGAAGAAGTACCTAATCAGACGAAAATATGCCTTATCTAATAAGAGACATTTAAAATTTTTAATTGCATAAATGGGCGGCATTTTATTCAGAATTGATAGTTTCTTTACATGCAGAAAAAATTCGTTTAATTTTTTCTCATTAAATACTAGACTTATAGAAAAGTACTTTGCGAAAAGATTCGGCAGTAGGACGGAAACGTGTTGACCACCAATTAGTATTTTGCTAATAATTCTTGCATCCTTCGACCGCCTTCTTCGACTAAGAGCTCATGGAAAGCCTATCTGTTCCTCTTTCAGATGGCATTAACATATTTTTCGAAAAGTCGTAAGAAAAAAAATTTTTTTTAGTCATAACTAAAATATCCTCGAAATCATTGAAGAAGAAGTACCTTATCAGACGAAAATATTTATTCACAATTAATAGTTTTTTACATGGACAAAAAATTCGTTCAATTTTTTCCCATTAAATACTAGAATTATAGAAAAGTATTTTGCGAAAAGAATCGGCAGTAGGACGGAAACGTGTTGACCATCAATTATTTTTTTGCTAATAACCCTTGCATCCTTCGACCGACTTCTTCGACTAAGAGCTTGATAGAAAGCTTATCTGTTCCTCTTTCAGATGGCATTAACATATTTTACGAAAAGTCGTAAGAAATAAAATTTTGTTGATCAAAACTAAAATATCCTCGAAATCATTGAAGAAGAAGTACCATATAAGACGAAAATATGCCTTATCTAATAAGAGACATTTAAAATTTTTAATTGCATAAATGGGCGGCATTTTATTCAGAATTGATAGTTTCTTTACATGGAAAAAAAATTCGTTTATTTTTTTTCCATTAAATACTAGAATTATAGAAAAGTACTTTGCGAAAAGATTCGGCAGTAGGACGGAAACGTGTTGACCACCAATTGGTATTTTGCTAATAATTCTTGCATCCTTCGACCGCCTTCTTCGACTAAGAGCTCATGGAAAGCCTATCTGTTCCTCTTTCAGATGGCATTAACGTATTTTTCGAAAAGTCGTAAGAAATAAAATTTTTTTAGTCATAACTAAAATATCCTCGAAATCATTGAAGAAGAAGTACCTTATCAGACGAAAATATGCCTTATCTAATAAGAGACATTTAAATTTTTTTTATTGCATAAATGGGCGGCATTTTATTCACAATTAATAGTTTTTTACATGGACAAAAAATTCGTTCAATTTTTTCCCATTAAATACTAGAATTATAGAAAAGTATTTTGCGAAAAGAATCGGCAGTAGGACGGAAACGTGTCGACCATCAATTAGTTTTTTGCTAATAACTCTTGCATCCTTCGACCGACTTATTCGACTAAGAGCTGGATGGAAAGCTTATCTGTTCCTCTTTCAGATGGCATCAACATATTTTACGAAAAGTCGTAAGAAATAAAATTTGTTTGATCAAAACTAAAATATCCTCGAAATCATTGAATAAGAAGTACCTTATCAGACGAAAATAAGCCTTATCTAATAAGAGACATTTAAATTTTTTTTATTGCATAAATGGGCGGCATTTTATTCAGAATTAATAGTTTTTTACATGGACAAAAAATTCGTTTAATTTTTTCCTTTTAAATATAAGAATTATAGAAAAGTACTTTGCGAAAAGAATCTGTTCCTCTTTCATTGAAGAAGAAGAAGTAAATGAGCGGCATTTTATTCAGAATTAATAGTTTTTTACATGGAAAAAAAATCGTTTCATTTTTTCCCCATTAAATATTAGAATTATAGAAAAGTACTTTGCGAAAAGAATCGGCAGTAGGACGGAAACGTGTTGACCATCAATTAGTTTTTTGCTAATAACTCTTGCATCCTTCGACCGACTTCTTCGACTAAGAGCTTGATAGAAAGCTTATCTGTTCCTCTTTCAGATGGCATTAACATATTTTACGAAAAGTCGTAAGAAATAAAATTTGTTTGATCAAAACTAAAATATCCTCGAAATCATTGAAGAAGAAGTACCATATAAGACGAAAATATGCCTAATCTAATAAGAGACATTTAAACTTTTTTTATTGCATAAATGGGCGGCATTTTATTCAGAATTAATAGTTTTTTACATGGACAAAAAATTTGTTTAATTTTTTCCTATTAAATATAAGAATTATAGAAAAGTACTTTGCGAAAAGAATCGGCTGTAGGACGAAATCGTGTTGACCACCGATTAGTTTTTTGCTAATAACTCTTCCATCCTTCGACCGACTTCTTCGAATAAGAGCTCGATGGAAAGCTCAGCTGTTCCTCTTTTAGCTGGCATTAACATTTTTTACGAAAAGTCATAAGAAATAAAAGTTGTTTGATCAAAACTGAAATATCCTCGAAATCATTGAAGAAGAAGTATCTTATCAGACGAAAATATGCCTTATCTAATAAAAGACATTAAAATTTTTTTAATTGCATAAATGGGCGCCATTTTATTCAGAATTAATAGTTTTTTACATGGAAAAAAAATTCGTTTAATTTTTTTCCATTAATTACTAGAATTATAGAAAAGTACTTTGCGAAAAGATTCGGCAGTATGACGGAAACGTGTTGACCACCGATTAGTTTTTTGCTAATAACTCTTGCATCCTTCGAGCGACTTCTTCGATTAAGAGCTCGGTGGAAAGCTTATCTATTCCTCTTTCAGATGGCATTAACATATTTTACGAAAAGTCGTAAGAAATAGAATTTGTTTGATCAAAACTAAAATATTCTCGAAACCATTGAAGAAGAAGTACCATATAAGACGAAAATATGCCTTATCTAATAAGAGACATTTAAACTTTTTTTATTGCATAAATGGGCGGCATTTTATTCAGAATTAATCGTTTTTTACATGGACAAAAAATTCGTTTAATTTTTTCCCATTAAATATTAGAATTATAGAAAAGTACTTTGCGAAAGGAAACGGCTGTAGGACGAAATCGTGTTGACCACCGATTAGTTTTTTGCTAATAACTCTTCCATCCTTCGACCGGCTTCTTCGACTAAGAGCTTGATGGAAAGCTTTTCTGTTCCTCTTTCAGTTGGCATTAACATATTTTACGAAAAGTCGTAAGAAATAAAATTTGTTTGATCAAAACTAAAATATCCTCGAAATCATTGAAGAAGAAGTACCTTATCAGACGAAAATATGCCTTATCTAATAAGAGACATTTAAATTTTTTTAATTGCATAAATGGGCGGCATTTTATTCAGAATTAATAGTTTTTTACATGGACAAAAAATTCGTTTAATTTTTTCCCATTAAATATTAGAATTATAGAAAAGTACTTTGCGAAAAGAATCGGCTGTACGACGAAATCGTGTTGACCACCGATTAGATTTTTGCTAATAACTCTTCCATCCTTCGACCGACTTATTCGACTAAGAGCTCGGTGGAAAGCTTATCTGTTCCTCTTTCAGATGGCATTAACATTTTTTACGAAAAGTCATAAGAAATAAAAGTTGTTTGATCAAAACTGAAATATCCTCGAAATCATTGAAGAAGAAGTACCTTATCAGACGAAAATATGCCTTATCTAATAAGAGACATTTAAATTTTTATACTTTTCACGTATGTGAAATAGTATAATAACTTTGTGCTGAAGTTTGTAACAGATCGAAATATTCATTTCCGACTATATAAAGTATATATATTCTTGATCAGGACGACAAGACGAGTTGATTTAGCCATGTCCGTCTGTCCGTCTGTCTGTATATATACAATCTCCTCCCACAGTTTTTAAGATATCGAGCTGAAATTTTGCACAGAGACTTCTTATTCGTGCAGTCAACTCATTTGTCGGATCCAGCCATATCGGACCACTGAAACTGGTAGCCCCCATACGAAAAGAAGAAGAAAAATGAACAAAACTTGAATCGTTGTATGGAAAACTTTTTTGTTTTGTATGATAGAGTGCTGAAATTTTAAACATAGTAGTTCTACATAGTCCGACTACATGCCTGAAAGTTTCAATGAGATTGGACATCTGGAACTGGTAGCTCCCATACAAAATGAAGAAGAGGAAGAGAAGCAATATTCACGTCGTTGTATAGACAACTTTTTTGTTTTTCAACCAATTGACTTGAAATTTTAAAGTTATGTTCTTGGGGAGGAATGAAAACTATTTTGACCAAAAATGGGCGTAGCCACGCCCACTTCTAGCGAAAATTGACCCGTTGTATGAAAAACATTTTTGTTTTTTGACCAATTGACTTGAAATTTTAAAGTTATGTTCTTAGGAAGGAATGAAAACTATTTTGACCAAAAGTGGGCGTAGCCACGCGTAGCCACGCCCACTTATAGCGAAAATTGACCCGTTGTATGGAAAACTTTTGTGTTTTTTAACCAATTGACTTGAAACTTTACAGTTATGTTCTTAGGGAGGAATGAAAACAATTTTGACCAAAAGTGGGCGCGGCCACGCCCTTTTATAGCGAAATTTGACCCGTTGTATGGAAAACTTTTGTGTTTTTTAACCAATTGACTTGAAACTTTACAGTTATGTTCTTAGGGAGGAATGAAAACAATTTTGACCAAAAGTGGGCGCGGCCACGCCCTTTCATAGCGAAATTTGACCCGTTGTATGGAAAACTTTTTTGTTTTTTAACCAATTGACTTGAAACTTTACAGTTATGTTCTTAGGGAGGAATGAAAACAATGTTGACCAAAAAGGGGCGTGGCCACGCCCTTTTTTAGTGAAAATAGACCCGTTGTATGGAAAACTTTTTTGTTTTTTAACCAATTGACTTGAAACTTTGCAGTTATGTTCTTAGGGAGGCATGAAAACTATTTTGACCCAAAGTGAGCGTAGCCACGCCCTCTTCTAGCGAAATTTGACCCGTTGTATGGACAACTTTTTTGTTTTTCAACCAATTGACTTGAAACTTTGCAGTTATGTTCTTAGGGAGGAATGAAAACTATTTTGACCAAAAGTTGGCGTGCCCACGCCTTTTTTTAGCGAAAATTTACCAATTGACTTGAAACCTTACAGTTATCTTCTTAGGGAGGAATGAAAACTATTTTGACCAAAAGTGGGCATGGCTACGCCCACTTATCGCAAAACTTGAACCGCTGTATGGAAAACTTTTTTGTTTTTTAACCAATTGACTTGAAACCTTACAGTTATGTTGTTAGGGAGGCATGAAAACTATTCATTTAGTTTTTTAGTGACACAACGTGAAAAGTATTATAGCTTCAGCCTTGCTGAAGATAGCGTCCTTACTGGTTTTTATTGCATAAATGGGCGGCATTTTATTCAGAATTAATAGTTTTTTACATGGACAAAAAATTCGTTTAATTTTTTCCCATTAAATATTAGAATTATAGAAAAGTACTTTGCGAAAAGAATCGGCAGTAGGACGGAATCGTGTTGACCACCCATTAGTTTTTTGCTAATAACTCTTGCATCCTTCGACCGACTTCTTCGATTAAGAGCTCAATGGAAAGCTTATCTGTTCCTCTTTCAGATAGCATTAACATATTTTACGAAAAGTCATAAGAAATAAAAGTTGTTTGATCAAAACTGAAATATCCTCGAAATCATTGAAGAAGAAGTACCTTATCAGACGAAAATATGCCTTATCTAATAAGAGACATTTAAATTTTTATACTTTTCACGTATGTGAAATAGTATAATAACTTTGTGCTGAAGTTTGTAACAGATCGAAATATTCATTTCCGACTATATAAAGTATATATATTCTTGATCAGGACGACAAGACGAGTTGATTTAGCCATGTCCGTCTGTCCGTCTGTCTGTATATATACAATCTCCTCCCACAGTTTTTAAGATATCGAGCTGAAATTTTGCACAGAGACTTCTTATTCGTGCAGTCAACTCATTTGTCGGATCCAGCCATATCGGACCACTGAAACTGGTAGCCCCCATACGAAAAGAAGAAGAAAAATGAACAAAACTTGAATCGTTGTATGGAAAACTTTTTTGTTTTGTATGATAGAGTGCTGAAATTTTAAACATAGTAGTTCTACATAGTCCGACTACATGCCTGAAAGTTTCAATGAGATTGGACATCTGGAACTGGTAGCTCCCATACAAAATGAAGAAGAGGAAGAGAAGCAATATTCACGTCGTTGTATAGACAACTTTTTTGTTTTTCAACCAATTGACTTGAAATTTTAAAGTTATGTTCTTGGGGAGGAATGAAAACTATTTTGACCAAAAATGGGCGTAGCCACGCCCACTTCTAGCGAAAATTGACCCGTTGTATGAAAAACATTTTTGTTTTTTGACCAATTGACTTGAAATTTTAAAGTTATGTTCTTAGGAAGGAATGAAAACTATTTTGACCAAAAGTGGGCGTAGCCACGCGTAGCCACGCCCACTTATAGCGAAAATTGACCCGTTGTATGGAAAACTTTTGTGTTTTTTAACCAATTGACTTGAAACTTTACAGTTATGTTCTTAGGGAGGAATGAAAACAATTTTGACCAAAAGTGGGCGCGGCCACGCCCTTTTATAGCGAAATTTGACCCGTTGTATGGAAAACTTTTGTGTTTTTTAACCAATTGACTTGAAACTTTACAGTTATGTTCTTAGGGAGGAATGAAAACAATTTTGACCAAAAGTGGGCGCGGCCACGCCCTTTCATAGCGAAATTTGACCCGTTGTATGGAAAACTTTTTTGTTTTTTAACCAATTGACTTGAAACTTTACAGTTATGTTCTTAGGGAGGAATGAAAACAATGTTGACCAAAAAGGGGCGTGGCCACGCCCTTTTTTAGTGAAAATAGACCCGTTGTATGGAAAACTTTTTTGTTTTTTAACCAATTGACTTGAAACTTTGCAGTTATGTTCTTAGGGAGGCATGAAAACTATTTTGACCCAAAGTGAGCGTAGCCACGCCCTCTTCTAGCGAAATTTGACCCGTTGTATGGACAACTTTTTTGTTTTTCAACAAATTGACTTGAAACTTTGCAGTTATGTTCTTAGGGAGGAATGAAAACTATTTTGACCAAAAGTTGGCGTGCCCACGCCTTTTTTTAGCGAAAATTTACCAATTGACTTGAAACCTTACAGTTATCTTCTTAGGGAGGAATGAAAACTATTTTGACCAAAAGTGGGCATGGCTACGCCCACTTATCGCAAAACTTGAACCGCTGTATGGAAAACTTTTTTGTTTTTTAACCAATTGACTTGAAACCTTACAGTTATGTTGTTAGGGAGGCATGAAAACTATTCATTTAGTTTTTTAGTGACACAACGTGAAAAGTATTATAGCTTCAGCCTTGCTGAAGATAGCGTCCTTACTGGTTTTTATTGCATAAATGGGCGGCATTTTATTCAGAATTAATAGTTTTTTACATGGACAAAAAATTCGTTTAATTTTTTCCCATTAAATATTAGAATTATAGAAAAGTACTTTGCGAAAAGAATCGGCAGTAGGACGGAATCGTGTTGACCACCCATTAGTTTTTTGCTAATAACTCTTGCATCCTTCGACCGACTTCTTCGATTAAGAGCTCAATGGAAAGCTTATCTGTTCCTCTTTCAGATAGCATTAACATATTTTACGAAAAGTCATAAGAAATAACATTTTTTTGATCAAAACTAAAATATCCTCGAAATCATTGAAGAAAAAGTACCTTATCAGACGAAAATATGCCTTATCTAATAAGAGACATTTAAAATTTTTAATAGCATAAATGGGCGGCATTTTATTCAGAATTGAAAGTTTCTTTACATGCAGAAAAAATTCGTTTAATTTTTTCCCATTACATACTAGACTTATAGAAAGGTACTTTGCGAAAAGAATCGGCAGTAGGACGGAATCGTGTTGACCACCAATTATTTTTTTGCTAATAACCCTTGCATCCTCCGACCGACTTCTTCGACTAAGAGCTCGATGGAAAGCTTATCTGTTCCTTATTCAGATAGCATAAACATATTTTTCTAAAAGTCGTAAAAAATAAGATTTTTTTGATCAAAACTAAAATATCCTTGAAATCATTGAAGAAGAAGTACCCTATCAGACGAAAATATGCCTTATCTAATAAGAGATATTTAAATTTTTTAATTGCATAAATGGGCGGCATTTTATTCAGAATTAATAGTTTTTTACATGGACAAAAAAATCGTTTCATTTTTTCCCATTAAATACTAGAATTATAGAAAAGTACTTTGCGAAAAGAATCGGCAGTAGGACGGAATCGTGTTGACCACCGATTAGTTTTTTGCTAATAACTCTTGCATCCTTCGACCAACTTCTTCGACTAAGAGCTCATGGAAAGCCTATCTGTTCCTTATTCAGATAGCATAAACATATTTTTCTAAAAGTCGTAAAAAATAAGATTTTTTTGATCAAAACTAAAATATCCTTGAAATCATTGAAGAAGAAGTACCCTATCAGACGAAAATATGCCTTATCTAATAAGAGATATTTAAATTTTTTAATTGCATAAATGGGCGGCATTTTATTCAGAATTAATAGTTTTTTACATGGACAAAAAAATCGTTTCATTTTTTCCCATTAAATACTAGAATTATAGAAAAGTACTTTGCGAAAAGAATCGGCAGTAGGACGGAATCGTGTTGACCACCGATTAGTTTTTTGCTAATAACTCTTGCATCCTTCGACCAACTTCTTCGACTAAGAGCTCATGGAAAGCCTATCTGTTCCTCTTTCAGATGGCATTAATATATTTTACGAAAAGTCGTAAGAAATAAAATTTGTTTGATCAAAACTAAAATATCCTCGAAATCATTGAAGAAGAAGTACCTTATCAGACGAAAATATGCCTTATCTAATAAGAGACATTTAAATTTTTTTTATTGCATAAATGGGCGGCATTTTATTCAGAATTAATAGTTTTTTACATGGACAAAAAATTCGTTTAATTTTTTCCCATTAAATATTAGAATTATAGAAAAGTACTTTGCGAAAAGAATCGGCAGTAGGACGGAATCGTGTTGACCACCAATTATTTTTTTGCTAATAACCCTTGCATCCTTCGACC
This sequence comes from Phortica okadai, assembly GCA_034638295.1. Lineage (NCBI taxonomy): Eukaryota > Metazoa > Arthropoda > Insecta > Diptera > Drosophilidae > Phortica > Phortica okadai. Next base: position 27,949,579 of record CM067851.1, read on the forward strand.
GACTTCTTCGACTAAGAGCTCGATGGAAAGCTTATCTGTTCCTTATTCAGATAGCATAAACATATTTTTCTAAAAGTCGTAAAAAATAAGATTTTTTTGATCAAAACTAAAATATCCTTGAAATCATTGAAGAAGAAGTACCCTATCAGACGAAAATATGCCTTATCTAATAAGAGATATTTAAATTTTTTAATTGCATAAATGGGCGGCATTTTATTCAGAATTAATAGTTTTTTACATGGACAAAAAAATCGTTTCATTTTTTCCCATTAAATACTAGAATTATAGAAAAGTACTTTGCGAAAAGAATCGGCAGTAGGACGGAATCGTGTTGACCACCGATTAGTTTTTTGCTAATAACTCTTGCATCCTTCGACCAACTTCTTCGACTAAGAGCTCGATGGAAAGCTTATCTGTTCCTTATTCAGATAGCATAAACATATTTTTCTAAAAGTCGTAAAAAATAAGATTTTTTTGATCAAAACTAAAATATCCTTGAAATCATTGAAGAAGAAGTACCCTATCAGACGAAAATATGCCTTATCTAATAAGAGATATTTAAATTTTTTAATTGCATAAATGGGCGGCATTTTATTCAGAATTAATAGTTTTTTACATGGACAAAAAAATCGTTTCATTTTTTCCCATTAAATACTAGAATTATAGAAAAGTACTTTGCGAAAAGAATCGGCAGTAGGACGGAATCGTGTTGACCACCGATTAGTTTTTTGCTAATAACTCTTGCATCCTTCGACCAACTTCTTCGACTAAGAGCTCATGGAAAGCCTATCTGTTCCTCTTTCAGATGGCATTAATATATTTTACGAAAAGTCGTAAGAAATAAAATTTGTTTGATCAAAACTAAAATATCCTCGAAATCATTGAAGAAGAAGTACCATATCAGACGAAAATATGCCTTATCTAATAAGAGACATTTAAATTTTTTTTATTGCATAAATGGGCGACATTTTATTCAGAATTAATAGTTTTTTACATGGACAAAAAATTCGTTTAATTTTTTCCCATTAAATATTAGAATTATAGAAAAGTACTTTGCGAAAAGAATCGGCAGTAGGACGAAATCGTATTGACCACCGATTAGTTTTTTGCTAATAACTCTTCCATCCTTCGACCGACTTCTTCGAATAAAAGCTCGATGAAAAGCTCAGCTGTTCCTCTTTCAGCTGGCATTAACATTTTTTACGAAAAGTCATAAGAAATAAAAGTTGTTTGATCAAAACTGAAATATCCTCGAAATCATTGAAGAAGAACAACATTATCAGACGAAAATATGCCTAATCTAATAAGAGACATTTAAATTTTTTTAATTGCATAAATGGGCGGTATTATATTCAGAATTAATAGTTTTTTACATGGACAAAAAATTCGTTTAATTTTTTCCCATTATCCCATTAAATACTAGAATTATAGAAAAGTACTTTGCAAAAAGAATCGGCAGTAGGACGAAATCGTGATGACCACCGATTAGTTTTTTGCTAATAACTCTTCCATCCTTCGACCGACTTCTTCGAATAAAAGCTCGATGAAAAGCTCAGCTGATCCTCTTTCAGCTGGCATTAACATTTTTTACGAAAAGTCATAAGAAATAAAATTTGTTTGATCAAAACTAAAATATCCTCGAAATCATTGAAGAAGAAGTACATTATCAGACGAAAATATGCCTTATCTAATAAGAGACATTTAAATTTTTTTAATTGCATAAATGGGCGGCATTTTATTAAGAATTAATAGTTTTTTACATGGACAAAAAATTCGTTCAATTTTTTCCCATTAAATACTAGAATTATAGAAAAGTATTTTGCGAAAAGAATCGTCAGTGGGACGGAAACGTGTTGACCACCAATTAGTATTTGGCTTATAACTCTTGCATCCTTCGACCGACTTCTTCGACTAAGAGCTCATGGAAAGCCTATCTGTTCCTCTTTCAGATGGCATTAACATATTTTTCGAAAAGTGGTAAGAAATAAAATTTTTTTGGTCAAAACTAAAATATCATCGAAATCATTGAAGAAGAAGTACTTATAAGACGAAAATATGCCTTAACTAATAAGAGACATTTAAATTTTTTTAATTTCATAAATGGGCGGCATTTTTCAGAATAAATAGTTTTTCACATGGTCAGAAATTCGTTTAATTTTTTCGCATTAAATACTAGAATTATAGAAAAGTACTTTGCGAAAAGAATCGGCAGAAGGACGGAATCGTGTTGACCACCGATTAGTTTTTTGATAATAACTATTGCATCATTTGACCGACTTCTTCCACTAAGAGGTCGGTGGAAAGCTTATCTGTTCCTCTTTCAGATGACATTAACATATTTTACGAAAAGTCGTAAGAAATAAAGTTTTATTGATCAATACAAAAATATTCTCGAAATCATTGAAGAAGAAGTACCTTATCAGACGGAAATATCCTTTATCTAATAAGAGACATTTATATTCTTTTAATTGCATAAATGGGCGGCATTTTATTCAGAATTAATAGTTTTTTACATGGACAAAAAATTCCTTATTTTTTTCCGATTAAATACTAGAATTATAGAAAAGTACTTTGCGAAAAGAATCGGCAGAAGGACGGAATCGTGTTGACCACCGATTAGTTTTTTGATAATAACTCTTGCATCCTTCGACCGACTTCTTCCACTAAGAGGTCGGTGGAAAGCTTATCTGTTCCTCTTTAATATGACATTAACATATTTTACGAAAAGTCGTAAGAAATAAAGTTTTTTTGATCAAAACTAAAATATTCTCGAAATCATTGAAGAAGAAGTACCTTATCAGACGGAAATAACCTTTATCTAATAAAAGACATTTATATTCTTTTAATTGCATAAATGGGCGCCATTTTATTCAGAATTAATAGTTTTTTACATGGACAAAAAATTCGTTTAATTTTTTCCCATTAAATACTAGAATTATAGAAAAGTACTTTGCGAAAAGAATCGGCAGTAGGACGGAAACGTGTTGACCACCGATTAGTTTTTTGCTTCAATTCGCTTATCAGACGAAAGTATTCCTTATCTGAAAAGAGACATTTTTTTTTCTTTAATTGCATAAATGGGCGGCATTTTATTCAGAATTAATAGTTTTTACATGGACAAAAAATTCGTTTAATTTTTTCCCATTAAATACCTGAATTATAGAAAAGTACATTGCGAAAAGAATCGGCAGTAGGACCAAATCGTGTTGATCACCGATTAGTTTTTTGCTAATAACTCTTGCATCCTTCGACCGACTTCTTTGACTAAGTGCTCGATGGAAAGCTTATCTGTTCCTCTTTCAGATGGCATTAACATATTTTACGAAAAGTCGTAAGAAATAAAGTTTTTTTGATCAAAACTAAAATATCCTTGAAATCATTGAAGAAGAAGTACCTTATCAGACGAAAATATGCCTTATCTAATAAAAGACATTAAAATTTTTTTAATTGCATAAATGGGCGCCATTTTATTCAGAATTAATAGTTTTTTACATGGACAAAAAATTCGTTCAATTTTTTCCCATTAAATACTAGAATTATAGAAAAGCATTTTGCGAAAAGAATCGTCAGTAGGACGGAAACGTGTTGACCATCAATTAGTTTTTTGCTAATAACTCTTGCATCCTTCGACCGACTTCTTCGACTTAGAGCTTGATAGAAAGCTTATCTGTTCCTCTTTCAGATGGCATTAACATATTTTTCGAAAAGTGGTAAGAAATAAAGTTTTTTTGATCAAAACTAAAATATTCTCGAAATCATTGAAGAAGAAGTACCTTATCAGACGGAAATATCCTTTATCTAATAAGAGACATTTATATTCTTTTAATTGCATAAATGGGCGCCATTTTATTCAGAATTAATAGTTTTTTACATGGACAAAAAATTCCTTATTTTTTTCCGATTAAATACTAGAATTATAGAAAAGTACTTTGCGAAAAGAATTGGCAGAAGGACGGAATCGTGTTGACCACCGATTAGTTTTTTGCTTCAATTCGCTTATCAGACGAAAGTATTCCTTATCTGAAAAGAGACATTTTTTTTTCTTTAATTGCATAAATGGGCGGCATTTTATTCAGAATTAATAGTTTTTACATGGACAAAAAATTCGTTTAATTTTTTCCCATTAAATACCTGAATTATAGAAAAGTACATTGCGAAAAGAATCGGCAGTAGGACCAAATCGTGTTGATCACCGATTAGTTTTTTGCTAATAACTCTTGCATCCTTCGACCGACTTCTTTGACTAAGTGCTCGATGGAAAGCTTATCTGTTCCTCTTTCAGATGGCATTAACATATTTTACGAAAAGTCGTAAGAAATAAAGTTTTTTTGATCAAAACTAAAATATTCTCGAAATCATTGAAGAAGAAGTACCTTATCAGACGGAAATAACCTTTATCTAATAAAAGACATTTATATTCTTTTAATTGCATAAATGGGCGCCATTTTATTCAGAATTAATAGTTTTTTACATGGACAAAAAATTCGTTTAATTTTTTCCCATTAAATACTAGAATTATAGAAAAGTACTTTGCGAAAAGAATCGGCAGTAGGACGGAAACGTGTTGACCACCGATTAGTTTTTTGCTTCAATTCGCTTATCAGACGAAAGTATTCCTTACCTGAAAAGAGACATTTTTTTTTCTTTAATTGCATAAATGGGCGGCATTTTATTCAGAATTAATAGTTTTTACATGGACAAAAAATTCGTTTAATTTTTTCCCATTAAATACCTGAATTATAGAAAAGTACATTGCGAAAAGAATCGGCAGTAGGACCAAATCGTGTTGATCACCGATTAGTTTTTTGCTAATAACTCTTGCATCCTTCGACCGACTTCTTTGACTAAGTGCTCGATGGAAAGCTTATCTGTTCCTCTTTCAGATGGCATTAACATATTTTACGAAAAGTCGTAAGAAATAAAATTTGTTTGATCAAAACTAAAATATCCTCGAAATCATTGAAGAAGAAGTACATTATCAGACGAAAATATGCCTTATCTAATAAGAGACATTTAAATTTTTTTAATTGCATAAATGGGCGGCATTTTATTAAGAATTAATAGTTTTTTACATGGACAAAAAATTCGTTTAATTTTTTCCCATTAAATACTAGAATTATAGAAAAGTACTTTGCGAAAAGAATCGGCAGAAGGACGGAATCGTGTTGACCACCGATTAGTTTTTTGCTAATAACTCTTGCATCCTTCGACCGACTTCTTTGACTAAGTGCTCGATGGAAAGCTTATCTGTTCCTCTTTCAGATGGCATTAACATATTTTACGAAAAGTCATAAGAAATAAAATTTTTTTGATCTAAACTAAAATATCCTCGAAATCATTGAAAAAGAAGTACCTTTTCAGACGAAAATATGCCTTATCTAATAAAAACATTTAAATTTTTTTAGTTACAAAAAATTCGTTCAATTTTTTCCCATTAAATACTAGAATTATAGAAAAGTATTTTGCGAAAAGAATCGTCAGTAGGACGGAAACGTGTTGACCACCAATTAGTATTTTGCTTATAACTCTTGCATCCTTCGACCGACTTCTTCGACTAAGAGCTCATGGAAAGCCTATCTGTTCCTCTTTCAGATGGCATTAACATATTTTTCGAAAAGTGGTAAGAAATAAAATTTTTTTGGTCAAAACTAAAATATCCTCGAAATCAGTGAAGAAGAAGTACCTTATCAGACGAAAATATGCCTTATCTAATAAGAGACATTTAAATTTTTTTAATTGCATAAATGGGCGGCATTTTATTAAGAATTAATAGTTTTTTACATGGACAAAAAATTCGTTTAATTTTTTCCGATTAAATACTAGAATTATAGAAAAGTACTTTGCGAAAAGAATCGGCAGAAGGACGGAATCGTGTTGACCACCGATTAGTTTTTTGATAATAACTCTTGCATCCTTCGACCGACTTCTTCCACTAAGAGGTCGGTGGAAAGCTTATCTGTTCCTCTTTAATATGACATTAACATATTTTACGAAAAGTCGTAAGAAATAAAGTTTTTTTGATCAAAACTAAAATATTCTCGAAATCATTGAAGAAGAAGTACCTAATCAGACGGAAATATCCTTTATCTAATAAAAGACATTTATATTCTTTTAATTGAATAAATGGGCGGCATTTTATTCAGAATTAATAGTTTTTTACATGGACAAAAAATTCGTTCAATTTTTTCCAATTAAATACTAGAATTATAGAAAAGTACTTTGCGAAAAGAATCGGCAGTAGGACGGAAACGTGTTGACCACCGATTAGTTTTTTGCTTCAATTCGCTTATCAGACGAAAGTATACCTTATCTGAAAAGAGACATTTATTTTTCTTTAATTGCATAAATGGGCGGCATTTTATTCAGAATTAATAGTTTTTACATGGACAAAAAATTCGTTTAATTTTTTCCCATTAAATACTAGAATTATAGAAAAGTACATTGCGAAAAGAATCGTCAGTAGGACCGAATCGTGTTGACCACCGATTAGTTTTTTGCTAATAACTCTTGCATCCTTCGACCGACTTATTTGACTAAGAGCTCGATGGAAAGCTTATCTGTTCCTCTTTCAGATGGCATTAACATATTTTACGAAAAGTCATAAGAAATAAAATTTTTTTGATCTAAACTAAAATATCCTCGAAATCATTGAAAAAGAAGTACCTTTTCAGACGAAAATATGCCTTATCTAATAAAAACATTTAAATTTTTTTAATTACAAAAAATTCGTTCAATTTTTTCCCATTAAATACTAGAATTATAGAAAAGTATTTTGCGAAAAGAATCGTCAGTAGGACGGAAACGTGTTGACCACCAATTAGTATTTTGCTTATAACTCTTGCATCCTTCGACCGACTTCTTCGACTAAGAGCTCATGGAAAGCCTATCTGTTCCTCTTTCAGATGGCATTAACATATTTTTCGAAAAGTGGTAAGAAATAAAATTTTTTTGGTCAAAACTAAAATATCCTCGAAATCAGTGAAGAAGAAGTACCTTATCAGACGAAAATATGCCTTATCTGATAAGAGACATTTAAATTTTTTTAATTGCATAAATGGGCGGCATTTTATTAAGAATTAATAGTTTTTTACATGGACAAAAAATTCGTTTAATTTTTTCCGATTAAATACTAGAATTATAGAAAAGTACTTTGCGAAAAGAATCGGCAGAAGGACGGAATCGTGTTGAACACCGATTAGTTTTTTGATAATAACTATTGCATCCTTCGACCGACTTCTTCCACTAAGAGGTCGGTGGAAAGCTTATCTGTTCCTCTTTCAGATGACATTAACATATTTTACGAAAAGTCGTAAGAAATAAAGTTTTTTTGATCAAAACTAAAATATTCTCGAAATCAGACGGAAATATCCTTTATCTAATAAGAGACATTTATATTCTTTTAATTGCATAAATGGGCGGCATTTTATTCAGAATTAATAGTTTTTTACATGGACAAAAAATTCCTTATTTTTTTCCGATTAAATACTCGAATTATAGAAAAGTACTTTGCGAAAAGAATCGGCAGAAGGACGTAATCGTGTTGACCACCGATTAGTTTTTTGCTTCAATTCGCTTATCAGACGAAAGTATTCCTTATCTGAAAAGAGACATTTATTTTTCTTTAATTGCATAAATGGGCGGCATTTTATTCAGAATTAATAGTTTTTACATGGACAAAAAATTCGTTTAATTTTTTCCCATTAAATACTAGAATTATAGAAAAGTACATTGCGAAAAGAATCGGCAGTAGGACCGAATCGTGTTGACCACCGATTAGTTTTTTGCTAATAACTCTTGCATCCTTCGACCGACTTCTTCCACTAAGAGGTCGGTGGAAAGCTTATCTGTTCCTCTTTAATATGACATTAACCTATTTGACGAAAAGTCGTAAGAAATAAAGTTTTTTTGATCAAAACTAAAATATTCTCGAAATCATTGAAGAAGAAGTACCTTATCAGACGGAAATAACCTTTATCTAATAAAAGACATTTATATTCTTTTAATTGCATAAATGGGCGGCATTTTATTCAGAATTAATAGTTTTTTACATGGACAAAAAATTCGATCAATTTTTTTCCAATTAAATACTAGAATTATAGAAAAGTACTTTGCGAAAAGAATCGGCAGTAGGACGGAAACGTGTTGACCACCGATTAGTTTTTTGCTTCAATTCGCTTATCAGACGAAAGTATTCCTTATCTGAAAAGAGACATTTATTTTTCTTTAATTGCATAAATGGGCGGCATTTTATTCAGAATTAATAGTTTTTACATGGACAAAAAATTCGTTTAATTTTTTCCCATTAAATACTAGAATTATAGAAAAGTACATTGCGAAAAGAATCGGCAGTAGGACCGAATCGTGTTGACCACCGATTAGTTTTTTGCTAATAACTCTTGCATCCTTCGACCGACTTCTTTGACTAAGAGCTCGATGGAAAGCTTATCTGTTCCTCTTTCAGATGGCATTAACATTTTTTACGAAAAGTCATAAGAAATAAAAGTTGTTTGAGCAAAACTGAAATATCCTCCAAATCATTGAAGAAGAAGTACCTTATCAGACGAAAATATGCCTTATCTAATAAAAGACATTAAAATTTTTTTAATTGCATAAATGGGCGCCATTTAATTCAGAATATATAGTTTTGTACATGGACAAAAAAATCGTTTCATTTTTTCCCATTAAATACTAGAATTATAGAAAAGTACTTTGCGAAAAGAATCGGCAGTAGGACGGAATCGTGTTGACCACCGATTAGTTTTTTGCTAATAACTCTTGCATCCTTCGACCGACTTCTTCGAATAAGAGCTCGATGGAAAGCTCAGCTGTTCTTCTTTCAGATGGCATTAACATTTTTTACGAAAAGTCATAAGAAACAAAAGTTGTTTGAGCAAAACTGAAATATCCTCGAAATCATTGAAGAAGAAGTACCTTATCAGACGAAAATATGCCTTATCTAATAAAAGACATTAAAATTTTTTTAATTGCATAAATGGGCGCCATTTTATTTAGAATTAATAGTTTTCACATGGACAAAAAATTCGTTCAATTTTTTCCCATTAAATACTAGAATTATAGAAAAGTATTTTGCGAAAAGAATCGGCAGTAGGACGGAAACGTGTTGACCATCAATTAGTTTTTTGCTAATAACTCTTGCATCCTTCGACCGACTTCTTCGACTAAGAGCTTGATAGAAAGCTTATCTATTCCTCTTTCAGATGGCATTAACATATTTTACGAAAAGTCGTAAGAAATAAAATTTGTTTGATCAAAACTAAAATATCCTCGAAATCATTGAAGAAGAAGTACCATATCAGACGAAAATATTCCTTATCTAATAAGAGACACTTAAATTTTTTTTATTGCATAAATGGGCGGCATTTTATTCAGAATTAATAGTTTTTTACATGGACAAAAAATTCGTTTAATTTTTTCCCATTAAATATTAGAATTATAGATAAGTACTTTGCGAAAAGAATCGGCAGTAGGACGAAATCGTGTTGACCACCGATTAGTTTTTTGCTAATAACTCTTCCATCCTTCGACCGACTTCTGCGAATAAAAGCTCGATGGAAAGCTCAGCTGTTACTCTTTCAGATGGCATTAACATTTTTTTCGAAAAGTCATAAGAAATAAAAGTTGTTTGATCAAAACTGAAATATCCTCCAAATCATTGAAGAAGAAGTACCTTATCAGACGAAAATATGCCTTATCTAATAAAAGACATTAAAATTTTTTTAATTGCATAAATGGGCGCCATTTTATTCAGAATTAATAGTTTTTTACATGGACAAAAAATTCGTTCAATTTTTTCCCATTAAATACTAGAATTATAGAAAAGTATTTTGCGAAAAGAATCGTCAGTAGGACGGAAACGTGTTGACCACCAATTAGTATTTTGCTTATAACTCTTGCATCCTTCGACCGACTTCTTCGACTAAGAGCTCATGGAAAGCCTACCTGTTTCTCTTTCAGATGGCATTAACATATTTTTCGAAAAGTGGTAAGAAATAAAATGTTTTTGGTCAAAACTAAAATATCCTCGAAATCAGTGAAGAAGAAGTACCTTATCAGACGAAAGTATGCCTTATCTGATAAGAGACATTTAAATTTTTTTAATTGCATAAATGGGCGGCATTTTATTCAGAATTAATAGTTTTTTACATGGACAAAAAATTCGTTTAATTTTTTCCGATTAAATACTAGAATTATAGAAAAGTACTTTGCGAAAAGAATCGGCAGAAGGACGGAATCGTGTTGACCACCGATTAGTTTAGAAAAAATATGCCTTATTTAATAAGTGACATTAAAATTTTTTTAATTGCATAAATGGGCTGCATTTTATTCAGAAATAATAGTTTTTTACATGGACAAAAAATTCGTTCAATTTTTTCCATTAAATACTAGAATTATAGAAAAGTACTTTGCGAAAAGAATCGGCAGTAGGACGGAGACATGTTGACCACCGATTAGTTTTTTGCTAATAACTCTTGCATCCTTCGATCGACTTCTTCGACTAAGAGCTTGATGGAAAGCTTATCTGTTCCTCTTTGAGATGGCATTAACATATTTTACGAAAAGTCGTAAGAAATAAAATTTGTTTGATCAAAACTAAAATATCTTCGAAATCATTGAAGAAGAAGTACATTATCAGACGAAAATATGCCTTATCTAATAAGAGACATTTAAATTTTTTTAATTGCATAAATGGGCGGCATTTTATTCAGAATTAATAGTTTTTTACATGGAGATAAAATTCGTTTAATTTTTTCCCGGCAAATACTAGAATTATAGAAAAGTACTTTGCGAAAAGAATCGGCAGAAGGACGGAATCGTGTTGACCACCGATTAGTTTTTTGATAATAACTATTGCATCCTTCGACCGACTTCTTCCACTAAGAGGTCGGTGGAAAGCTTATCTGTTCCTCTTTCAGATGACATTAACATATTTAACGAAAAGTCGTAAGAAATAAAGTTTTTTTGATCAAAACTAAAATATTCTCGAAATCAGACGGAAATATCCTTTATCTAATAAGAGACATTTATATTCTTTTAATTGCATAAATGGGCGGCATTTTATTCAGAATTAATAGTTTTTTACATGGACAAAAAATTCCTTATTTTTTTCCGATTAAATACTAGAATTATAGAAAAGTACTTTGCGAAAAGAGTCGGCAGAAGGACGGAATCGTGTTAACCACCGATTAGTTTTTTGATAATAACTCTTGCATCCTTCGACCGACTTCTTCCACTAAGAGGTCGGTGGAAAGCTTATCTGTTCCTCTTTAATATGACATTAACCTATTTTACGAAAAGTCGTAAGAAATAAAAGTTGTTTGAGCAAAACTGAAATATCCTCGAAATCATTGAAGAAGAAGTACCTTATCAGACGAAAATATGCCTTATCTAATAAAAGACATTAAAATTTTTTTAATTGCATAAATGGGCGCCATTTTATTTAGAATTAATAGTTTTCACATGGACAAAAAATTCGTTCAATTTTTTCCCATTAAATACTAGAATTATAGAAAAGTATTTTGCGAAAAGAATCGGCAGTAGGACGGAAACGTGTTGACCATCAATTAGTTTTTTGCTAATAACTCTTGCATCCTTCGACCGACTTCTTCGACTAAGAGCTTGATAGAAAGCTTATCTATTCCTCTTTCAGCTGGCATTAACATATTTTACGAAAAGTCGTAAGAAATAAAATTTGTTTGATCAAAACTAAAATATCCTCGAAATCATTGAAGAAGAAGTACCATATCAGACGAAAATATTCCTTATCTAATAAGAGACATTTAAATTTTTTTTATTGCATAAATGGGCGGCATTTTATTCAGAATTAATAGTTTTTTACATGGACAAAAAATTCGTTTAATTTTTTCCCATTAAATATTAGAATTATAGATAAGTACTTTGCGAAAAGAATCGGCAGTAGGACGAAATCGTGTTGACCACCGATTAGTTTTTTGCTAATAACTCTTCCATCCTTCGACCGACTTCTGCGAATAAAAGCTCGATGGAAAGCTCAGCTGTTACTCTTTCAGATGGCATTAACATTTTTTTCGAAAAGTCATAAGAAATAAAAGTTGTTTGATCAAAACTGAAATATCCTCCAAATCATTGAAGAAGAAGTACCTGATCAGACGAAAATATGCCTTATCTAATAAAAGACATTAAAATTTTTTTAATTGCATAAATGGGCGCCATTTTATTCAGAATTAATAGTTTTTTACATGGACAAAAAATTCGTTCAATTTTTTCCCATTAAATACTAGAATTATAGAAAAGTATTTTGCGAAAAGAATCGTCAGTAGGACGGAAACGTGTTGACCACCAATTAGTATTTTGCTTATAACTCTTGCATTCTTCGACCGACTTCTTCGACTAAGAGCTCATGGAAAGCCTATCTGTTCCTCTTCCAGATGGCATTAACATATTTTTCGAAAAGTGGTAAGAAATAAAATGTTTTTGGTCAAAACTAAAATATCCTCGAAATCAGTGAAGAAGAAGAACCTTATCAGACGAAAGTTTGCCTTATCTGATAAGAGACATTTAAATTTTTTTAATTGCATAAATGGGCGGCATTTTATTCAGAATTAATAGTTTTTTACATGGACAAAAAATTCGTTTAATTTTTTCCGATTAAATACTAGAATTATAGAAAAGTACTTTGCGAAAAGAATCGGCAGAAGGACGGAATCGTGTTGACCACCGATTAGTTTTTTGATAATAACTCTTGCATCCTTCGACCGACTTCTTCCACTAAGAGGTCGGTGGAAAGCTTATCTGTTCCTCTTTCAGATGGCATTAACATATCTTATGAAAAGTCGTAAGAAATAAAATTTGTTTGATCAAAACTAAAATATCCTCGAAATCATTGAAGAAGAAGTACCTTATCAGACGAAAATATGCCTTATCTAATAAGAGACATTTAAATTTTTTTAATTGCATAAATGGGCGGCATTTTATTCAGAATTAATAGTTTTTTACATGCACAAAAAATTCGTTAAATTTTTTCCCATTAAACACTAGAATTATAGAAAAGTACTTTGCGAAAAGAATCGGCAGTAGGACGGAATCGTGTTGACCACCGATTAGTTTTTTGCTAATAACTATTGCATCCTTCGACCGACTTCTTCGACTAATGGCTCGATGGAAAGCTTATCTGTTCCTCTTTCAGATGGCATTAACATATTTTACGAAAAGTCGTAAGAAGTAAAATTTTTTTGATCAAAACTAAAATATCCTCGAAATTATTGAAGAAGAAGTACCTTATCAGACGAAAATATGCCTTATTTAATAAGTGACATTAAAATTTTTTTAATTGCATAAATGGGCTGCATTTTATTCAGAAATAATAGTTTTTTACATAGACAAAAAATTCGTTCAATTTTTTCCATTAAATACTAGAATTATAGAAAAGTACTTTGCGAAAAGAATCGGCAGTAGGACGGAAACATGTTGACTACCGATTAGTTTTTTGCTAATAACTCTTGCATCCTTCGATCGACTTCTTCGACTAAGAGCTCGATGGAAAGCTCAGCTGTTCCTCTTTCAGATGGCATTAACATATTTTACGAAAAGTCATAAGAAATAAAAGTTGTTTGAGCAAAACTGAAATATCCTCGAAATCATTGAAGAAGAAGTACCTTATCAGACGAAAATATGCCTTATCTAATAAAAGACATTAAAATTTTTTTAATTGCATAAATGGGCGCCATTTTATTCAGAATTAATAGTTTTTTACATGGACAAAAAATTCGTTCAATTTTTTCCCATTAAATACTAGAATTATAGAAAAGTATTTTGCGAAAAGAATCGGCAGTAGGACGGAAACGTGCTGACCATCAATTAGTTTTTTGCTAATAACTCTTGCATCCTTCGACCGACTTCTTCGACTAAGAGCTTGATGGAAAGCTTATCTGTTCCTCTTTCAGATGGCGTTAACATATTTTACGAAAAGTCGTAAGAAATAAAATTTTTTTGATCAAAACTAAAATATCTTCGAAATCATTGAAGAGGAAGTACATTATCAGACGAAAATATGCCTTATCTAATAAGAGACATTACAATTTTTTTAATTGTATAAATGGGCGCCATTTTATTCAGAATTAATAGTTTTTTACATGGACAAAAAATTAGTTTAAGTTTTTCCTATTAAATACTAGAATTATAGAAAAGTACTTTGCGAAAAGAATCGGCAGTAGGACGGAAACGTGTTGACCTCCGATTATTTTTTTGCTAATAATTCTTTCATCGTTCGACCGACTTCTTCGACTAAGAGCTCGATGGAAAGCTTATCTGTTCCTCTTTCATATGGCATTAACATATTTTACGAAAAAACGTAAGAAATAAAATTTTTTTGATCAAAACTAAAATATCCTCGAAATCATTGAAGAAGAAGTACCTTATCAGACGAAAATATGCCTTATCTAATAAAAGACATTAAAATTTTTTTAATTGCATAAATGGGCGCCATTTTATTCAGAATTAATAGTTTTTTACATGGACAAAAAATTCGTTCAATTTTTTCCCATTAAATACTAGAATTATAGAAAAGTACTTTGCGAAAAGAATCGGCAGTACGACGGAAACGTGTTGACCACCGATTAGTTGTTTGCTAATAACTCTTGCATCCTTCGATCGACTTCTTCGACTAAGAGCTCGATGGAAAGCTCAGGTGTTCCTCTTTCAGATGGCATTAACATTTTTTACGAAAAGTCATAAGAAATAAAAGTTGTTTGAGCAAAACTGAAATATCCTCGAAATCATTGAAGAAGAAGTACCTTATCAGACGAAAATATGCCTTATCTAATAAAAGACATTAAAATTTTTTTAATTGCATAAATGGGCGCCATTTTATTAAGAATTAGTAGTTTTTTACATGGACAAAAAATTCCTTAAATTTTTTCCCATTAAATACTAGAATTATAGAAAAGTATTTTGCGAAAAGAATCGGCAGTAGGACGGAAACATGTTGACCATCAATTAGTTTTTTGCTAATAACTCTTGCATCCTTCGACCGACTTCTTCGACTAAGAGCTTGATGGAAAGCTTATCTGTTCCTCTTTGAGATGGCATTAACATATTTTACGAAAAGTCGTAAGAAATAAAATTTTTTTGATCAAAACTAAAATATCTTCGAAATCATTGAAGAAGAAGTACATTATCAGACGAAAATATGCCTTATCTAATAAGAGACATTACAATTTTTTTAATTGTATAAATGGGCGCCATTTTATTCAGAATTAATAGTTTTTTATATGGACAAAAAATTCGTTTAGTTTTGTCCCATTAAATACTGGATTTATAGAAAAGTACTTTGCGAAAAGAATCGGCAATAGGACGGAATCTTGTTGACCACCGATTAGTTTTTTGTTAATAACTCTTCCATCCTTCGACCGACTTCTTCGAATAAGAGCTCGATGGAAAGCTCAGCTGTTCCTCTTTCAGATGGCATTAACATTTTTTACGAAAAGTCGTAAGAAATAAAAGTTGTTTGATCAAAACTGAAATATCCTCGAAATCATTGAAGAAGAAGTACCTTATCAGACGAAAATATGCCTTATCTAATAAAAGACATTAAAATTTTTTTAATTGCATAAATGGGCGCCATTTTATTCAGAATTAATAGTTTTTTACATGGACAAAAAATGCGTTCAATTTTTTCCCATTAAATACTAGAATTATAGAAATGTATTTTGCGAAAAGAATCGGCAGTAGGACGGAAACGTGTTGACCATCAATTAGTTTTTTGCTAATAACTCTTGCATCCTTCGACCGACTTCTTCGACTAAGAGCTTGATGGAAAGCTTATCTGTTCCTCTTTCAGATGGCATTAACATATTTTACGAAAAGTCGTAAGAAATAAAAGTTGTTTGATCAAAACTGAAATATCCTCGAAATCATTGAAGAAGAAGTACCTTATCAGACGAAAATATGCCTTATCTAATAAAAGACATTAAAATTTTTTTAATTGCATAAATGGGCGCCATTTTATTCAGAATTAATAGTTTTTTACATGGACAAAAAATGCGTTCAATTTTTTCCCATTAAATACTAGAATTATAGAAATGTATTTTGCGAAAAGAATCGGCAGTAGGACGGAAACGTGTTGACCATCAATTAGTTTTTTGCTAATAACTCTTGCATCCTTCGACCGACTTCTTCGACTAAGAGCTTGATGGAAAGCTTATCTGTTCCTCTTTCAGATGGCATTAACATATTTTACGAAAAGTCGTAAGAAATAAAAGTTGTTTGATCAAAACTGAAATATCCTCGAAATCATTGAAGAAGAAGTACCTTATCAGACGAAAATATGCCTTATCTAATAAAAGACATTAAAATTTTTTTAATTGCATAAATGGGCGCCATTTTATTCAGAATTAATAGTTTTTTACATTGACAAAAAATTCGTTCAATTCTTTCCCATTAAATACTAGAATTATAGAAAAGTACTTTGCGAAAAGAATCGTCAGTAGGACGGAAACGTGTTGACCACCAATTAGTATTTTGCTTATAACTCTTGCATCCTTCGACCGACTTCTTCGACTAAGAGCTCAAGGAAAGCCTATCTGTTCGTCTTTCAGATGGCATTAACATATTTTACGAAAAGTCGTAAGAAGTAAAATTTTTTTGATCAAAACTAAAATATCCTCGAAATCATTGAAGAAGAAGTACCTTATCAGACGAAAATATGCCTTATCTAATAAGAGACATTTATATTTTTATACTTTTCACGTATGTGAAACAGAATAATAACTTTGTGCTGAAGTTTGTAACAGATCGAAATATTCATTTCCGACTATATAAAGTATATATATTCTTGATCAGGACGACAAGACGAGTTGATTTAGCCATGTCCGTCTGTCCGTCTGTACGTCCGTCTGTCTGTATATATACAATCTCCTCCCACAGTTTTGATGATATCGAGCTGAAATTTTGCACAGAGACTTCTTATTTGTGCGATCAACTCATTTGTCGGATCCAGCCATATCGGACCACTGGAACTGGTAGCCCCCATACGAAAAGAAGAAGAAAAATGAACAAAACTTGAATCGTTGTATGGAAAACTTTTTTGTTTTGTATGATAGAGTGCTGAAATTTTAAACATAGTAGTTTTACATAGTCCGACTACATGCCTGAAAGTTTCATTGAGATTGGACATCTGGAACTGGTAGCTCCAATACAAAATGAAAAAGAGGAAGAGAAGCAATATTCACGTCGTTGTATGGAAAACTTTTTTGTTTTTTAACCAATTGACTTGAAATTTTAAAGTTATGTTCTTAGGGAGGAATGAAAACTATTTTGACCAAAAGTGGGCGTAGCCACGCGTAGCCACGCCCACTTATAGCGAAAATTGACCCGTTGTATGGAAAACTTTTTTGTTTTTTAACCAATTGACTTGAAATTTTACAGTTATGTTCTTAGGAAGGAATGAAAACTATTTTGACCAAAAGTGGGCGTAGCCAGGGGTAGCCACGCCCACTTATGGCGAAAATTGATCCGTTGTATGGAAAACTTTTTTGTTTTTTAACCAATTGACTTGAAACTTTACAGTTATGTTCTTAGGGAGGAAAGAAAACTATTTTGATCAAAAATGGGCATGGCTACGCCCAATTATCGCAAAACTTCAACCGTTGTATGGAAAACTTTTTTGTTTTTTAACCAATTGACTTGAAACCGTACAGTTATGTTGTTAGGGAGGCATGAAAACTATTCATTTAGTTTTTTAGTGACACAACGTGAAAAGTATTTTAGCTTCAGCCTTGCTGAAGATAGCGTCCTTACTGGTTTTAATTGCATAAATGGGCGGCGTCTTATTCAGAATTAATATTTTTTTACATGGACAAAAAATTCGTTTAATTTTTTCCCATTAAATACTAGAATTATAGAAAAGTACTTTGCGAAAAGAATCGGCAGTAGGACGAAATCCTGTTGACCACCGATTAGTTTTTTGCTAATAACTCTTGCATCCTTCGACCGACTTCTTCGACTAAGAGCTCGATGGGAAGCTTATCTGTTCCTCTTTCAGATGGCATTAACATATTTTACGAAAAGTCGTAAGAAGTAAAATTTTTTTGATCAAAACTAAAATATCCTCGAAATCATTGAAGAAGAAGTACCTTATCAGACGAAAATATGCCTTATCTAATAAGAGACATTTAAATTTTTTTAATTGCATAAATGGGCGGCATTTTATTCAGAATTAGTAGTTTTTTAAATGGACAAAAAATTAGTTTAAGTTTTTCCTATTAAATACTAGAATTATAGAAAAGTACTTTGCGAAAAGAATCGGCAGTAGGACGGAAACGTGTTGACCACCGATTATTTTTTTGCTAATAACTCTTTCATCGTTCGACCGACTTCTTCGACTAAGAGCTCGATGGAAAGCTTATCTGTTCCTCTTTCATATGGCATTAACATATTTTACGAAAAAACGTAAGAAATACAATTTTTTTGATCAAAACTAAAATATCCTCGAAATCATTGAAGAAGAAGTACCTTATCAGACGAAAATATGCCTTATCTAATAAGAGACATTTAAATTTTTTTAATTGCATAAATGGGAGTCATTTTATTTATAATTAATAGTTTTTTACATGGACAAAAAATTCGTTTAATTTTTTCCTATTAAATACTAGAATTATAGAAAAGTACTTTGCGAAAAGAATCGGCAGTACGACGGAAACGTGTTGACCACCGATTAGTTTTTTGCTAATAACTCTTGCATACTTCGATCGACTTCTTCGACTAAGAGCTCGATGGAAAGCTCAGCTGTTCCTCTTTCAGATGGCATTAACATTTTTTACGAAAAGTCATAAGAAATAAAAGTTGTTTGAGCAAAACTGAAATATCCTCGAAATCATTGAAGAAGAAGTACCTTATCAGACGAAAATATGCCTTATCTAATAAAAGACATTAAAATTTTTTTAATTGCATAAATGGGCGCCATTTTATTCGGAATTAATAGTTTTTTACATGGACAAAAAATTCGTTCAATTTTTTCCCATTAAATACTAGAATTATAGAAAAGTATTTTGCGAAAAGAATCGGCAGTAGGACGGAAACGTGTTGACCATCAATTAGTTTTTTGCTAATAACTCTTGCATCCTTCGACCGACTTCTTCGACTAAGAGCTTGATGGAAAGCTTATCTGTTCCTCTTTGAGATGGCATTAACATATTTTACGAAAAGTCGTAAGAAATAAAATTTTTTTGATCAAAACTAAAATATCTTCGAAATCATTGAAGAAGAAGTACATTATCAGACGAAAATATGCCTTATCTAATAAGAGACAATACAATTTTTTTAATTGTATAAATGGGCGCCATTTTATTCAGAATTAATAGTTTTTTATATGGACAAAAAATTCGTTTAGTTTTGTCCCATTAAATACTGGATTTATAGAAAAGTACTTTGCGAAAAGAATCGGCAGTAGGACGGAATCGTGTTGACCACCGATTAGTTTTTTGTTAATAACTCTTCCATCCTTCGACCGACTTCTTCGAATAAGAGCTCGATGGAAAGCTCAGCTGTTCCTCTTTCAGATGGCATTAACATTTTTTACGAAAAGTCGTAAGAAATAAAAGTTGTTTGATCAAAACTGAAATATCCTCGAAATCATTGAAGAAGAAGTACCTTATCAGACGAAAATATGCCTTATCTAATAAAAGGCATTAAAATTTTTTTAATTGCATAAATGGGCGCCATTTTATTCAGAATTAATAGTTTTTTACATGGACAAAAAATTCGTTCAATTTTTTCCCATTAAATACTAGAATTATAGAAAAGTTTTTTGCGAAAAGAATCGGCAGTAGGACGGAAACGTGTTGACCATCAATTAGTTTTTTGCTAATAACTCTTGCATCCTTCGATCGACTTCTTCGACTAAGAGCTCGATGGAAAGCTCAGCTGTTCCTCTTTCAGATGGCATTAACATATTTTACGAAAAGTCATAAGAAATAAAAGTTGTTTGAGGAAAACTGAAATATCCTCGAAATCATTGAAGAAGAAGTACCTTATCAGACGAAAATAAGCCTTATCTAATAAGAAACATTTAAATTTTTTTAATTGCATAAATGGGCGGCATTTTATTCAGAATTAGTAGTTTTTTAAATGGACAAAAAATTCGTTCAATTTTTTCCCATTAAATACTAGAATTATAGAAAAGTATTTTGCGAAAAGAATCGGCAGTAGGACGGAAACGTGTTGACCATCAATTAGTTTTTTGCTAATAACTCTTGCATCCTTCGACCGACTTCTTCGACTGAGAGCTTGATGGAAAGCTTATCTGTTCCTCTTTCATATGGCATTAACATATTTTACGAAAAAACGTAAGAAATAAAATTTTTTTGATCAAAACTAAAATATCCTCGAAATCATTGAAGAAGAAGTACCTTATCAGACGAAAATATGCCTTATCTAATAAGAGACATTTAAATTTTTTTAATTGCATAAATGGGCGGCATTTTATTCAGAATTAATAGTTTTTTACATGGACAAAAAATTCGTTTAATTTTTTCCTATTAAATACTAGAATTATAGAAAAGTACTTTGCGAAAAGAATCGGCAGTACGACGGAAACGTGTTGACCACCGATTAGTTGTTTGCTAAAAACTCTTGCATCCTTCGATCGACTTCTTCGACTAAGAGCTCGATGGAAAGCTCAGGTGTTCCTCTTTCAGATGGCATTAACATTTTTTACGAAAAGTCGTAAGAAATAAAAGTTGTTTGATCAAAACTGAAATATCCTCGAAATCATTGAAGAAGAAGTACCTTATCAGACGAAAATATGCCTTATCTAATAAAAGACATTAAAATTTTTTTAATTGCATAAATGGGCGCCATTTTATTCAGAATTAATAGTTTTTTACATGGACAAAAAATTCGTTCAATTCTTTCCCATTAAATACTAGAATTATAGAAAAGTACTTTGCGAAAAGAATCGTCAGTAGGACGGAAACGTGTTGACCACCAATTAGTATTTTGCTTATAACTCTTGCATCCTTCGACCGACTTCTTCGACTAAGAGCTCAAGGAAAGCCTATCTGTTCCTCTTTCAGATGGCATTAACATATTTTACGAAAAGTCGTAAGAAGTAAAATTTTTTTGATCAAAACTAAAATATCCTCGAAATCATTGAAGAAGAAGTACCTTATCAGACGAAAATATGCCTTATCTAATAAGAGACATTTATATTTTTATACTTTTCACGTATGTGAAACAGAATAATAACTTTGTGCTGAAGTTTGTAACAGATCGAAATATTCATTTCCGACTATATAAAGTATATATATTCTTTATCAGGACGACAAGACGAGTTGATTTAGCCATGTCCGTCTGTCCGTCCGTCTGTCTGTATATATACAATCTCCTCCCACAGTTTTGATGATATCGAGCTGAAATTTTGCACAGAGACTTCTTATTTGTGCGATCAACTCATTTGTCGGATCCAGCCATATCGGACCACTGGAACTGGTAGCCCCCATACGAAAAGAAGAAGAAAAATGAACAAAACTTGAATCGTTGTATGGAAAACTTTTTTGTTTTGTATGATAGAGTGCTGAAATTTTAAACATAGTAGTTTTACATAGTCCGACTACATGCCTGAAAGTTTCATTGAGATTGGACATCTGGAACTGGTAGCTCCAATACAAAATGAAGAAGAGGAAGAGAAGCAATATTCACGTCGTTGTATGGAAAACTTTTTTGTTTTTTAACCAATTGACTTGAAATTTTAAAGTTATGTTCTTAGGGAGGAATGAAAACTATTTTGACCAAAAGTGGGCGTAGCCACGCGTAGCCACGCCCACTTATAGCGAAAATTGACCCGTTGTATGGAAAACTTTTTTGTTTTTTAACCAATTGACTTGAAATTTTACAGTTATGTTCTTAGGAAGGAATGAAAACTATTTTGACCAAAAGTGGGCGTAGCCAGGGGTAGCCACGCCCACTTATAGCGAAAATTGACCCGTTGTATGGAAAACTTTTTTGTTTTTTAACCAATTGACTTGAAACTTTACAGTTATGTTCTTACGAAGGAATAAAAACTATTTTGACCAAAAGTGGGCGTAGCCAGGGGTAGCCACGCCCACTTATAGCGAAAATTGACCCGTTGTATGGAAAACTTTTTTTTTTAAACCAATTGACATGAAACTTTACAGGTTTGTTCTTACGAAGGAATAAAAACTATTTTGACCACGCCCTTTTATTGCGAAAATTGACCCGTTGTATGGAAAACTTTATTCTTTTTGAACCAATTGACTTGAAACTTTACAGTTATGTTCTTAGGGAGGAATGAAAACAATTTTGACCAAAAGTGGGTGTGGCCACGCCCTTTTATAGCGAAAATTGACCCGTTGTATGGAAAACTTTTTTGTTTTTTAACCAATTGACTTGAAACTTTACAGTTATGTTCTTAGGGAGGAAAGAAAACTATTTTGATCAAAAATGGGCATGGCTACGCCCAATTATCGCAAAACTTCAACCGTTGTATGGAAAACTTTTTTGTTTTTTAACCAATTGACTTGAAACCGTACAGTTATGTTGTTAGGGAGGCATGAAAACTATTCATTTAGTTTTTTAGTGACACAACGTGAAAAGTATTTTAGCTTCAGCCTTGCTGAAGATAGCGTCCTTACTGGTTTTAATTGCATAAATGGGCGGCGTCTTATTCAGAATTAATATTTTTTTACATGGACAAAAAATTCGTTTAATTTTTTCCCATTAAATACTAGAATTATAGAAAAGTACTTTGCGAAAAGAATCGGCAGTAGGACGAAATCCTGTTGACCACCGATTAGTTTTTTGCTAATAACTCTTGCATCCTTCGACCGACTTCTTCGACTAAGAGCTTGATGGAAAGCTTATCTGTTCCTCTTTCAGATGGCATTAACATTTTTTACGAAAAGTCGTAAGAAATAAAAGTTGTTTGATCAAAACTGAAATATCCTCGAAATCATTGAAGAAGAAGTACCTTATCAGACGAAAATATGCCTTATCTAGTAAAAGACATTAAAATTTTTTTAATTGCATAAATGGGCGCCATTTTATTCAGAATTAATAGTTTTTTACATGGACAAAAAATTCGTTCAATTTTTATACTTTTCACGTATGTGAAACAGTATAATAACTTTGTGCTGAAGTTTGTAACAGATCGAAATATTAATTTCCGACTATATAAAGTATATATATTCTTGATCAGGACGACAAGACGAGTTGATTTAGCCATGTCCGTCTGTCCGTCTGTCCGTCTGTCCGTCTGTCTGTATATATACAATCTCCTCCCACAGTTTTGAAGATATCGAGCTGAAATTTTGCACAGAGACTTCTTATTCGTGCAGTCAAATCATTGGTCGGAACCGGCCATATCGGACCACTGGAACTGGTAGCCCCCATACGAAAAGAAGAAGAAAAATGAACAAAACTTGAATCGTTGTATGGAAAACTTTTTTGTTTTGTATGATAGAGTGCTGAAATTTTAAACATAGTAGTTCTACATAGTCCGACTACATGCCTGAAAGTTTCAATGAGATTGGACATCTGGAACTGGTAGCTCCCATACAAAATGAAGAAGAGGAAGAGAAGCCATATTCACGTCGTTGTATGGAAAACTTTTTTGTTTCTTAACCAATTGACTTGAAATTTTAAAGTTATGTTCTTAGGGAGGAATGAAATCTATTTTGACCAAAAGTGGGCGTAGCCAGGGGTAGCCACGCCCACTTATAGCGAAAATTGACCCGTTGTATGGAAAACTTTTTTGTTTTTTAACCAATTAACTTGAAATTTTAAAGTTATGTTCTTAGGAAGGAATGAAAACTATTTTGACCAAAAGTGGGCGTAGCCAGGGGTAGCCACGCCCACTTATAGCGAAAATTGACCCGTTGTATGGAAAACTTTTTTGTTTTTTAACCAATTGACTTGAAACTTTACAGTTATGTTCTTAGGGAGGAATGAAAACTATTTTGACCAAAAGTGGGCGTAGCCACGCCCACTTATAGCAAAAATTGACCCGTTGTATGGAAAACTTTTTTGTTTTTCAACGAATTGACTTGAAACTTTACAGTTATGTTCTTAGGGAGGAATGAAAACTATTTTGACCAAAAGTGGGCGTGGCCACGCCCTTTTATAGCGAAATTTGACCCGATGTATGGAAAACTTTTGTGTTTTTTAACCAATTGACTTGAAACTTTACAGTTATGTTCTTAGGGAGGAATGAAAACAATTTTGACCAAAAGTGGGCGTAGCCAGGGGTAGCCACGCCCACTTATAGCGAAAATTGACCCGTTGTATGGAAAACTTTTTTGTTTTTTAACCAATTAACTTGAAATTTTAAAGTTATGTTCTTAGGAAGGAATGAAAACTATTTTGACCAAAAGTGGGCGTAGCCAGGGGTAGCCACGCCCACTTACAGCGAAAATTGACCCGTTGTATGGAAAACTTTTTTGTTTTTTAACCAATTAACTTGAAATTTTAAAGTTATGTTCTTAGGAAGGAATGAAAACTATTTTGACCAAAAGTGGGCGTAGCCAGGGGTAGCCACGCCCACTTATAGCGAAAATTGACCCGTTGTATGGAAAACTTTTTTGTTTTTTAACCAATTGACTTGAAACTTTACAGTTATGTTCTTAGGGAGGAATGAAAACTATTTTGACCAAAAGTGGGCGTAGCCACGCCCACTTATAGCAAAAATTGACCCGTTGTATGGAAAACTTTTTTGTTTTTCAACGAATTGACTTGAAACTTTACAGTTATGTTCTTAGGGAGGAATGAAAACTATTTTGACCAAAAGTGGGCGTGGCCACGCCCTTTTATAGCGAAATTTGACCCGATGTATGGAAAACTTTTGTGTTTTTTAACCAATTGACTTGAAACTTTACAGTTATGTTCTTAGGGAGGAATGAAAACAATTTTGACCAAAAGTGGGCGCGGCCACGCCCTTTTATAGCGAAATTTGACCCGTTGTATGGAAAACTTTTTTGTTTTTTAACCAATTGACTTGAAACTTTACAGTTATGTTCTTAGGGAGGAATGAAAACTATTTTGACCAAAAGTGGGCGTGGCCACGCCCTTTTATAGCGAAATTTGACCCGTTGTATGGAAAACTTTTGTGTTTTTTAACCAATTGACTTGAAACTTTACAGTTATGTTCTTAGGGAGGAATGAAAACAATTTTGACCAAAAGTGGGCGCGGCCACGCCCTTTTATAGCGAAATTTGACCCGTTGTATGGAAAACTTTTGTGTTTTTTAACCAATTGACTTGAAACTTTACAGTTATGTTCTTAGGGAGGAATGAAAACTATTTTGACCCAAAGTGAGCGTAGCCACGCCCACTGCTAGCGAAATTTGACCCGTTGTATGGACAACTTTTTTGTTTTTCAACCAATTGACTTGAAACTTTGCAGTTATGTTCTTAGGGAGGAATGAAAACTATTTTGACCAAAAGTGGGCGTGCCCACGCCTTTTTTTTAGCGAAAATTGACCAATTGACTTGAAACCTTACAGTTATCTTCTTAGGGAGGAATGAAAACGATTTTGCCCAAAAGTGGGCGCGGCCACGCCCTTTTATAGCGAAATTTGACCCGTTGTATGGAAAACTTTTTTTGTTTTTTAACCAATTGACTTGAAACTTTACAGTTATGTTCTTAGGGAGGAATGAAAACAATGTTGACCAAAAGTAGGCGTGGCCACGCTCTTTTTTAGTGAAAATTGACCCGTTGTATGGAAAACTTTTTTGTTTTTTAACCAATTGACTTGAAACTTTACAGTTATGTTCTTAGGGAGGCATGAAAACTATTTTGACCCAAAGTGAGCGTAGCCACGCCCACTTATCGCAAAACTTGAACCGCTGTATGGAAAACTTTTTTGTTTTTTAACCAATTGACTTGAAACCTTACAGTTATGTTGTTAGGGAGGCATGAAAACTATTCATTTAGTTTTTTAGTGACACAACGTGAAAAGTATTATAGCTTCAGCCTTGCTGAAGATAGCGTCCTTACTGGTTTCCCATTAAATACTAGAATTATAGAAAAGTATTTTGCGAAAAGAATCGGCAGTAGGACGGAAACGTGTTGACCATCAATTAGTTTTTTGCTAATAACTCTTGCATCCTTCGACCGACTTCTTCGACTGAGAGCTTGATGGAAAGCTTATCTGTTCCTCTTTCATATGGCATTAACATATTTTACGAAAAAACGTAAGAAATAAAATTTTTTTGATCAAAACTAAAATATCCTCGAAATCATTGAAGAAGAAGTACCTTATCAGACGAAAATATGCCTTATCTAATAAGAGACATTTAAATTTTTTTAATTGCATAAATGGGCGGCATTTTATTCAGAATTAATAGTTTTTTACATGGACAAAAAATTCGTTTAATTTTTTCCTATTAAATACTAGAATTATAGAAAAGTACTTTGCGAAAAGAATCGGCAGTACGACGGAAACGTGTTGACCACCGATTAGTTGTTTGCTAAAAACTCTTGCATCCTTCGATCGACTTCTTCGACTAAGAGCTCGATGGAAAGCTCAGGTGTTCCTCTTTCAGATGGCATTAACATTTTTTACGAAAAGTCGTAAGAAATAAAAGTTGTTTGATCAAAACTGAAATATCCTCGAAATCATTGAAGAAGAAGTACCTTATCAGACGAAAATATGCCTTATCTAATAAAAGACATTAAAATTTTTTTAATTGCATAAATGGGCGCCATTTTATTCAGAATTAATAGTTTTTTACATGGACAAAAAATTCGTTCAATTCTTTCCCATTAAATACTAGAATTATAGAAAAGTACTTTGCGAAAAGAATCGTCAGTAGGACGGAAACGTGTTGACCACCAATTAGTATTTTGCTTATAACTCTTGCATCCTTCGACCGACTTCTTCGACTAAGAGCTCAAGGAAAGCCTATCTGTTCCTCTTTCAGATGGCATTAACATATTTTACGAAAAGTCGTAAGAAGTAAAATTTTTTTGATCAAAACTAAAATATCCTCGAAATCATTGAAGAAGAAGTACCTTATCAGACGAAAATATGCCTTATCTAATAAGAGACATTTATATTTTTATACTTTTCACGTATGTGAAACAGAATGATAACTTTGTGCTGAAGTTTGTAACAGATCGAAATATTCATTTCCGACTATATAAAGTATATATATTCTTTATCAGGACGACAAGACGAGTTGATTTAGCCATGTCCGTCTGTCCGTCTGTCCGTCCGTCTGTCTGTATATATACAATCTCCTCCCACAGTTTTGATGATATCGAGCTGAAATTTTGCACAGAGACTTCTTATTTGTGCGATCAACTCATTTGTCGGATCCAGCCATATCGGACCACTGGAACTGGTAGCCCCCATACGAAAAGAAGAAGAAAAATGAACAAAACTTGAATCGTTGTATGGAAAACTTTTTTGTTTTGTATGATAGAGTGCTGAAATTTTAAACATAGTAGTTTTACATAGTCCGACTACATGCCTGAAAGTTTCATTGAGATTGGACATCTGGAACTGGTAGCTCCAATACAAAATGAAGAAGAGGAAGAGAAGCAATATTCACGTCGTTGTATGGAAAACTTTTTTGTTTTTTAACCAATTGACTTGAAATTTTAAAGTTATGTTCTTAGGGAGGAATGAAAACTATTTTGACCAAAAGTGGGCGTAGCCACGCGTAGCCACGCCCACTTATAGCGAAAATTGACCCGTTGTATGGAAAACTTTTTTGTTTTTTAACCAATTGACTTGAAATTTTACAGTTATGTTCTTAGGAAGGAATGAAAACTATTTTGACCAAAAGTGGGCGTAGCCAGGGGTAGCCACGCCCACTTATAGCGAGAATTGACCCGTTGTATGGAAAACTTTTTTTTTTAAACCAATTGACATGAAACTTTACAGGTTTGTTCTTACGAAGGAATAAAAACTATTTTGACCACGCCCTTTTATTGCGAAAATTGACCCGTTGTATGGAAAACTTTATTGTTTTTGAACCAATTGACTTGAAACTTTACAGTTATGTTCTTAGGGAGGAATGAAAACAATTTTGACCAAAAGTGGGTGTGGCCACGCCCTTTTATAGCGAAAATTGACCCGTTGTATGGAAAACTTTTTTGTTTTTTAACCAATTGACTTGAAACTTTACAGTTATGTTCTTAGGGAGGAAAGAAAACTATTTTGATCAAAAATGGGCATGGCTACGCCCAATTATCGCAAAACTTCAACCGTTGTATGGAAAACTTTTTTGTTTTTTAACCAATTGACTTGAAACCTTACAGTTATGTTGTTAGGGAGGCATGAAAACTATTCATTTAGTTTTTTAGTGACACAACGTGAAAAGTATTTTAGCTTCAGCCTTGCTGAAGATAGCGTCCTTACTGGTTTTAATTGCATAAATGGGCGGCGTCTTATTCAGAATTAATATTTTTTTACATGGACAAAAAATTCGTTTAATTTTTTCCCATTAAATACTAGAATTATAGAAAAGTACTTTGCGAAAAGAATCGGCAGTAGGACGAAATCCTGTTGACCACCGATTAGTTTTTTGCTAATAACTCTTGCATCCTTCGACCGACTTCTTCGACTAAGAGCTTGATGGAAAGCTTATCTGTTCCTCTTTCAGATGGCATTAACGTATTTTACGAAAAGTCGTAAGAAATAAAATTTTTTTGATCAAAACTAAAATATCTTCGAAATCATTGAAGAAGAAGTACATTATCAGACGAAAATATGCCTTATCTAATTAGAGACATTACAATTTTTTTAATTGTATAAATGGGCGCCATTTTATTCAGAATTAATAGTTTTTTACATGGACAAAAAATTAGTTTAAGTTTTTCCTATTAAATACTAGAATTATAGAAAAGTACTTTGCGAAAAGAATCGGCAGTAGGACGGAAACGTGTTGACCTCCGATTATTTTTTTGCTAATAACTCTTTCATCGTTCGACCGACTTCTTCGACTAAGAGCTCGATGGAAAGCTTATCTGTTCCTCTTTCATATGGCATTAACATATTTTACGAAAAAACGTAAGAAATAAAATTTTTTTGATCAAAACTAATATATCCTCGAAATCATTGAAGAAGAAGTACCTTATCAGACGAAAATATGCCTTATCTAATAAGAGACATTTAAATTTTTTTAATTGCATAAATGGGCGGCATTTTATTCAGAATTAATAGTTTTTTACATGGACAAAAAATTCGTTTAATTTTTTCCTATTAAATACTAGAATTATAGAAAAGTACTTTGCGAAAAGAATCGGCAGTACGACGGAAACGTGTTGACCACCGATTAGTTGTTTGCTAAAAACTCTTGCATCCTTCGATCGACTTCTTCGACTAAGAGCTCGATGGAAAGCTCAGGTGTTCCTCTTTCAGATGGCATTAACATTTTTTACGAAAAGTCGTAAGAAGTAAAATTTTTTTGATCAAAACTAAAATATCCTCGAAATCATTGAAGAAGAAGTACCTTATCAGACGAAAATATGCCTTATCTAATAAGAGACATTTATATTTTTATACTTTTCACGTATGTGAAACAGAATAATAACTTTGTGCTGAAGTTTGTAACAGATCGAAATATTCATTTCCGACTATATAAAGTATATATATTCTTTATCAGGACGACAAGACGAGTTGATTTAGCCATGTCCGTCTGTCCGTCTGTCCGTCCGTCTGTCTGTATATATACAATCTCCTCCCACAGTTTTGATGATATCGAGCTGAAATTTTGCACAGAGACTTCTTATTTGTGCGATCAACTCATTTGTCGGATCCAGCCATATCGGACCACTGGAACTGGTAGCCCCCATACGAAAAGAAGAAGAAAAATGAACAAAACTTGAATCGTTGTATGGAAAACTTTTTTGTTTTGTATGATAGAGTGCTGAAATTTTAAACATAGTAGTTTTACATAGTCCGACTACATGCCTGAAAGTTTCATTGAGATTGGACATCTGGAACTGGTAGCTCCAATACAAAATGAAGAAGAGGAAGAGAAGCAATATTCACGTCGTTGTATGGAAAACTTTTTTGTTTTTTAACCAATTGACTTGAAATTTTAAAGTTATGTTCTTAGGGAGGAATGAAAACTATTTTGACCAAAAGTGGGCGTAGCCACGCGTAGCCACGCCCACTTATAGCGAAAATTGACCCGTTGTATGGAAAACTTTTTTGGTTTTAAACAAATTGACTTGAAATTTTACAGTTATGTTCTTAGGAAGGAATGAAAACTATTTTGACCAAAAGTGGGCGTAGCCAGGGGTAGCCACGCCCACTTATAGCGAAAATTGACCCGTTGTATGGAAAACTTTTTTGTTTTTTAACCAATTGACTTGAAACTTTACAGTTATGTTCTTACGAAGGAATAAAAACTATTTTGACCAAAAGTGGGCGTAGCCACGCCCACTTATAGCGAGAATTGACCCGTTGTATGGAAAACTTTTTTTTTTAAACCAATTGACATGAAACTTTACAGGTTTGTTCTTACGAAGGAATAAAAACTATTTTGACCACGCCCTTTTATAGCGAAAATTGACCCGTTGTATGGAAAACTTTATTGTTTTTGAACCAATTGACTTGAAACTTTACAGTTATGTTCTTAGGGAGGAATGAAAACAATTTTGACCAAAAGTGGGTGTGGCCACGCCCTTTTATAGCGAAAATTGACCCGTTGTATGGAAAACTTTTTTGTTTTTTAACCAATTGACTTGAAACTTTACAGTTATGTTCTTAGGGAGGAAAGAAAACTATTTTGATCAAAAATGGGCATGGCTACGCCCAATTATCGCAAAACTTCAACCGTTGTATGGAAAACTTTTTTGTTTTTTAACCAATTGACTTGAAACCTTACAGTTATGTTGTTAGGGAGGCATGAAAACTATTCATTTAGTTTTTTAGTGACACAACGTGAAAAGTATTTTAGCTTCAGCCTTGCTGAAGATAGCGTCCTTACTGGTTTTAATTGCATAAATGGGCGGCGTCTTATTCAGAATTAATATTTTTTTACATGGACAAAAAATTCGTTTAATTTTTTCCCATTAAATACTAGAATTATAGAAAAGTACTTTGCGAAAAGAATCGGCAGTAGGACGAAATCCTGTTGACCACCGATTAGTTTTTTGCTAATAACTCTTGCATCCTTCGACCGACTTCTTCGACTAAGAGCTCGATGGGAAGCTTATCTGTTCCTCTTTCAGATGGCATTAACATATTTTACGAAAAGTCGTAAGAAGTAAAATTTTTTTGATCAAAACTAAAATATCCTCGAAATCATTGAAGAAGAAGTACCTTATCAGACGAAAATATGCCTTATCTAATAAGAGACATTTAAATTTTTTTAATTGCATAAATGGGCGGCATTTTATTCAGAATTAGTAGTTTTTTAAATGGACAAAAAATTAGTTTAAGTTTTTCCTATTAAATACTAGAATTATAGAAAAGTACTTTGCGAAAAGAATCGGCAGTAGGACGGAAACGTGTTGACCACCGATTATTTTTTTGCTAATAACTCTTTCATCGTTCGACCGACTTCTTCGACTAAGAGCTCGATGGAAAGCTTATCTGTTCCTCTTTCATATGGCATTAACATATTTTACGAAAAAACGTAAGAAATACAATTTTTTTGATCAAAACTAAAATATCCTCGAAATCATTGAAGAAGAAGTACCTTATCAGACGAAAATATGCCTTATCTAATAAGAGACATTTAAATTTTTTTAATTGCATAAATGGGAGTCATTTTATTTATAATTAATAGTTTTTTACATGGACAAAAAATTCGTTTAATTTTTTCCTATTAAATACTAGAATTATAGAAAAGTACTTTGCGAAAAGAATCGGCAGTACGACGGAAACGTGTTGACCACCGATTAGTTGTTTGCTAATAACTCTTGCATACTTCGATCGACTTCTTCGACTAAGAGCTCGATGGAAAGCTCAGCTGTTCCTCTTTCAGATGGCATTAACATTTTTTACGAAAAGTCATAAGAAATAAAAGTTGTTTGAGCAAAACTGAAATATCCTCGAAATCATTGAAGAAGAAGTACCTTATCAGACGAAAATATGCCTTATCTAATAAAAGACATTAAAATTTTTTTAATTGCATAAATGGGCGCCATTTTATTCAGAATTAATAGTTTTTTACATGGACAAAAAATTCGTTCAATTTTTTCCCATTAAATACTAGAATTATAGAAAAGTATTTTGCGAAAAGAATCGGCAGTAGGACGGAAACGTGTTGACCATCAATTAGTTTTTTGCTAATAACTCTTGCATCCTTCGACCGACTTCTTCGACTAAGAGCTTGATGGAAAGCTTATCTGTTTCTCTTTGAGATGGCATTAACATATTTTACGAAAAGTCGTAAGAAATAAAATTTTTTTGATCAAAACTAAAATATCTTCGAAATCATTGAAGAAGAAGTACATTATCAGACGAAAATATGCCTTATCTAATAAGAGACATTACAATTTTTTTAATTGTATAAATGGGCGCCATTTTATTCAGAATTAATAGTTTTTTATATGGACAAAAAATTTGTTTAGTTTTGTCCCATTAAATACTGGATTTATAGAAAAGTACTTTGCGAAAAGAATCGGCAGTAGGACGGAATCGTGTTGACCACCGATTAGTTTTTTGTTAGTAACTCTTCCATCCTTCGACCGACTTCTTCGAATAAGAGCTCGATGGAAAGCTCAGCTGTTCCTCTTTCAGATGGCATTAACATTTTTTACGAAAAGTCGTAAGAAATAAAAGTTGTTTGATCAAAACTGAAATATCCTCGAAATCATTGAAGAAGAAGTACCTTATCAGACGAAAATATGCCTTATCTAATAAGAGACATTTATATTTTTATACTTTTCACGTAACTTTTAACTTTGTCACGGAGTTTGTAACAGATCTAAATATTAATTTCCGACTATATACAGTATATATATTCTTGATCAGGACGACAAGACGAGTTGATTTAGCCATGTCCGTCTGTCCGTCTGTCTGTCTGTCTGTCTGTATGTATGCAAACTAGTCCCTCAGTTTTGAAGCTATCGAGCTGAAACTTTGCACAGAGTCTTAGAATTTATTACGATGAATCATTCGTCGGAACCAGCATGATCGGATTATTGGAACAGGTAGCTCCCATACGAAAAGAAGAAGAAAAGTGAACAAAACTTGAATCGTTGTATGGAAAACTTTTTTGTTTTGTACAATAGAGTGCTGAAATTTTAAACATAGTAGTTTTACATGGTCCGACTACATGCCTGAAAGTTTCATTGAGATTGGACATCTGGAACTGGTAGCTCCCATACAAAATGAAGAAGAGGAAGAGAAGCCATATTCACGTCGTTGTATGGAAAACTTTTTTGTTTCTTAACCAATTGACTTGAAATTTTAAAGTTATGTTCTTAGGGAGGAATGAAAACTATTTTGACCAAAAGTGGGCGTAACCACGCGTAGCCACGCCCACTTATAGCGAAAATTTACCCGTTGTATGGAAAACTTTTTTGTTTTTTAACCAATTGACTTGAAACTTTGCAGTTATGCTCTTAGGGAGGAATGAAAACTATTTTGATCAAAAGTGGGCGTGGCCATTTTTGATCAAAAGAGGGCATGGCCACGCCCACTTATAGCTTAACTTGACGCTTTGTATGGAAAACTTTTTTGTTTTTTAACCAATTGACTTAAAACTTTACAGTTATGTTCCTAGGGAGGAATGAAAACTATTTTGACCAAAAGTGGGCGTAGCCACGCCTACTTATAGCGAAAATTGACCCGTTGTATGGAAAACTTTTTTGTTTTTTAACCAATTGACTTGAAACTTTGCAGTTATGCTCTTAGGGAGAAATGAAAACTATTTTGATCAAAAGTGGGCGTGGCCACGCCCTTTTATAGCGAAAATTGACCCGTTGTATGGAAAACTTTTTTGTTTTTTAACCAATTGACTTGAAACTTTACAGTTATGTTCTTAGGGAGGAATAAAAACTATTTTGACCAAATGTGGGCATGGCTACGCCCACTTATCGCAAAACTTGAACCATTGTATGGAAAAATTTTTTGTTTTTTAACGAATTGACTTGAAACACTACAGTTATGTTGTTAGGGATGCAAGAAAACTATTCATTTAGTTTTTTTTATAGTGACACAAAGTGAAAAGTATTATAGCTTCAGCCTTGCTGAAGATAGCGTCCTTACTGGTTTTAATTGCATAAATGGGCGGCGTCTTATTCAGAATTAATATTTTTTTACATGGACAAAAAATTCGTTTAATTTTTTCCCATTAAATACTAGAATTATAGAAAAGTACTTTGCGAAAAGAATCGGCAGTAAGACGAAATCGTGTTGACCACCGATTAGTTTTTTGCTAATAACTCTTGCATCCTTCGACCGACTTCTTCGACTATGAGCTCGATGGAAAGCTTATCTGTTCGTCTTTCAGATGGCATTTACATATTTTACGAAAAGTCGTAAGAAATAAAATTTTTTTGATCAAAACTAAAATATCCTCGAAATCTTTCAAGAAGAAGTACCTTATCAGACGAAAATAAGCCTTATCTAATAAGAAACATTTAAATTTTTTTAATTGCATAAATGGGCGGCATTTTATTCAGAATTAGTAGTTTTTTAAATGGACAAAAAATTAGTTTAAGTTTTTCCTATTAAATACTAGAATTATAGAAAAGTACTTTGCGAAAAGAATTGGCAGTAGGACGAAAACGTGTTGACCACCGATTAGTTTTTTGCTAATAACTGTTTCATCGTTCGACCGACTTCTTCGACTAAGAGCTCGATGGAAAGCTCATCTGTTCCTCTTTCATATGGCATTAACATATTTTACGAAAAAACGTAAGAAATAAAATTTTTTTGATCAAAACTAAAATATCCTCGAAATCATTGAAGAAGAAGTACCTTATCAGACGAAAATATGCCTTATCTAATAAGAGACATTTAGATTTTTTTAATTGCATAAATGGGCGGCGTCTTATTCATAATTAATAGTTTTTTACATTGACAAAAAATTCGTTTAATTTTTTCCCATTAAATACTAGAATTATAGAAAAGTACTTTGCGAAAAGAGTCGGCAGTAGGACGAAATCGTGTTGACCACCGATTAGTTTTTTGCTAATAACTCTTGCATCCTTCGACCGACTTCTTCGACTATGAGCTCGATGGAAAGCTTATCTGTTCGTCTTTCAGATG
The DNA here is from genome assembly GCA_034638295.1 of Phortica okadai. NCBI lineage: Eukaryota > Metazoa > Arthropoda > Insecta > Diptera > Drosophilidae > Phortica > Phortica okadai. The sequence continues at coordinate 27,984,770 of CM067851.1, forward strand.
GCATTAACATATTTTACGAAAAGTCGTAAGAAATAAAATTTTTTTGATCAAAACTAAAATATCCTCGAAATCATTCAAGAAGAAGTACCTTATCAGTCGAAAATAAGCATTATCTAATAAGAGACATTTAAACTTTTTTAATTGCATAAATGGGCGGCATTTTATTCAGAATTAGTAGTTTTTTAAATGGACAAAAAATTAGTTTAAGTTTTTCCTATTAAATACTAGAATTATAGAAAAGTACTTTGCGAAAAGAATTGGCAGTAGGACGGAAACGTGTTGACCACCGATTAGTTTTTTGCTAATAACTCTTTCATCGTTCGACCGACTTCTTCGACTAAGAGCTCGTTGGAAAGCTTTTCTGTTCCTCTTTCAGATGACATTAACATATTTTACGAAAAGTCGTACGAAATAAAATTTTTTTGATCAAAACTAAAATATCCTTGAAATCATTGAAGAAGAAGTACCTTATCAGAAGAAAATATGCCTTATCTAATAAGAGACATTTAGATTTTTATACTTTTCACGTAAGTGAAATAGTATATTAACTTTGTCACGGAGTTTGTAACAGATCTAAATATTAATTTCCGACTATATACAGTATATATATATTCTTGATCAGGACGACAAGACGAGTTGATTTAGCTATGTCCGTCTGTCTATCTGTCTGTCTGTATGTATGCAAACTAGTCTCTCAGTTTTGAAGCTATCGAGCTGAAACTTTGCACAGAGTCTTAGAATTTATTACGATGAATCATTCGTTGGAACCAGCATGATCGGATTATTGGAACAGGTAGCTCCCATACGAAAAGAAGAAGAAAAGTGAACAAAACTTGAATCGTTGTATGGAAAACTTTTTTGTTTTGTACAATAGAGTGCTAAGATTTTAAAAATAGTAGTTTTACATAGACCGACTACATGCCTGAAAGTTTCATTGAGATTGGACATCTGGAACTGGTAGCTCCCATACAGAATGAAGAAGAGGAAGAGAAGGAATATTCACGTCGTTGTATGGAAAACTTTTTTGTTTCTTAACCAATTGACTTGAAATTTTAAAGTTATGTTCTTAGGGAGGAATGAAAACTATTTTGACCAAAATCGGGCGTAGCCACGCGTAGCCACGCCCACTTATAGCGAAAATTTACCCGTTGTATGGAAAACTTTTTTGTTTTTTAACCAATTGACTTGAAACTTTACAGTTATGTTCTTAGGGGGGAATGAAAACTATTTTGACCAAAAGTGGGCGTGGCCACGCCCTTTTATAGCGAAAATCGACCCGTTGTATGGAAAACTTTTTTGTTTTTTAACCAATTGACTTGTAACATTACAGTTATGTTCTTAGAGAGGAATGAAAACTATTTTGACCAAACGTGGGCATGCCTACGCCCACTTATCGCAAAACTTGAACCGTTATATGGAAAACTTTTTTGTTTTTTAACGAATTGACTTGAAACATTACAGTTATGTTGTTAGGGAGGCATGAAAACTATTCATTTAGTTTTTTTTATAGTGACACAACGTGAAAAGTATTATAGCTTCAGCCTTGCTGAAGATAGCGTCCTTACTGGTTTTAATTGCATAAATGGGCGGCATTTTATTCAGAATTAATAGTTATTTACATGGACAAAAAATTCGTTTAATTTTTTCCCAATAAATACTTGAATTATAGAAAAGTACTTTGCGAAAAGAATCGGCAGTAGGACGGAATCGTGTTGACCACCGATTAGTTTTTTTCTAATAACTCTTGCATCCTTCGATCGACTTCTTCGACTAAGAGCTCGATGGAAAGCTTATCTGTTCCTCTTTCAGATGGCATTAACATATTTAACGATGAAAGATTGGACATCTGGAACTGGTAGCTCCCATACAGAATGAAGAAGAGGAAGAGAAGGAATATTCACGTCGTTGTATGGAAAACTTTTTTGTTTCTTAACCAATTGACTTGAAATTTTAAACTTATGTTCTTAGGGAGGAATGAAAACTATTTTGACCAAAATCGGGCGTAGCCACGCCCACTTATAGCGAAAATTTACCCGTTGTATGGAAAACTTTTTTGTTTTTTAACCAATTGACTTGAAACTTTACAGTTATGTTCTTAGGGGGGAATGAAAACTATTTTGACCAAAAGTGGGCGTGGCCACGCCCTTTTATAGCGAAAATCGACCCGTTGTATGGAAAACTTTTTTGTTTTTTAACCAATTGACTTGTAACTTTACAGTTATGTTCTTAGAGAGGAATGAAAACTATTTTGACCAAACGTGGGCATGCCTACGCCCACTTATCGCAAAACTTGAACCGTTATATGGAAAACTTTTTTGTTTTTTAACGAATTGACTTGAAACATTACAGTTATGTTGTTAGGGAGGCATGAAAACTATTCATTTAGTTTTTTTTATAGTGACACAACGTGAAAAGTATTATAGCTTCAGCCTTGCTGAAGATAGCGTCCTTACTGGTTTTAATTGCATAAATGGGCGGCATTTTATTCAGAATTAATAGTTATTTACATGGACAAAAAATTCGTTTAATTTTTTCCCAATAAATACTTGAATTATAGAAAAGTACTTTGCGAAAAGAATCGGCAGTAGGACGGAATCGTGTTGACCACCGATTAGTTTTTTTCTAATAACTCTTGCATCCTTCGATCGACTTCTTCGACTAAGAGCTCGATGGAAAGCTTATCTGTTCCTCTTTCAGATGGCATTAACATATTTAACGATGAAAGATTGGACATCTGGAACTGGTAGCTCCCATACAGAATGAAGAAGAGGAAGAGAAGGAATATTCACGTCGTTGTATGGAAAACTTTTTTGTTTCTTAACCAATTGACTTGAAATTTTAAACTTATGTTCTTAGGGAGGAATGAAAACTATTTTGACCAAAATCGGGCGTAGCCACGCCCACTTATAGCGAAAATTTACCCGTTGTATGGAAAACTTTTTTGTTTTTTAACCAATTGACTTGAAACTTTACAGTTATGTTCTTAGGGGGGAATGAAAACTATTTTGACCAAACGTGGGCATGCCTACGCCCACTTATCGCAAAACTTGAACCGTTATATGGAAAACTTTTTTGTTTTTTAACGAATTGACTTGAAACATTACAGTTATGTTGTTAGGGAGGCATGAAAACTATTCATTTAGTTTTTTTTATAGTGACACAACGTGAAAAGTATTCAGCCTTGCTGAAGATAGCGTCCTTACTGGTTTTAATTGCATAAATGGGCGGCATTTTATTCAGAATTAATAGTTATTTACATGGACAAAAAATTCGTTTAATTTTTTCCCAATAAATACTTGAATTATAGAAAAGTACTTTGCGAAAAGAATCGGCAGTAGGACGGAATCGTGTTGACCACCGATTAGTTTTTTTTCTAATAACTCTTGCATCCTTCGATCGACTTCTTCGACTAAGAGCTCGATGGAAAGCTTATCTGTTCCTCTTTCAGATGGCATTAACATATTTAACGATGGAAAGCTTATCAGTTCCTCTTTCAGATGGCATTAACATATTTTACGAAAAGTCATAAGAAATAAAATTTTTTTATCAAATTTAAAATATCATCGAAATCATTAAAGAAGAAGTACCTTATAAGACGAAAATATGCCTTATCTAATGAGAGACGTTTAGATTTTTTTAATTGCATAAATGTGCGGCATTTTATCTAGAATTAATAGTTTTTTACATGGGTTAAATAATCATTTAATTTTTTTCCATTAAATACTAGAATTATAGAAAAGTACTTTGCGAAAAGAATCGGCAGTAGGACGGAAACGTGTTGACCACCGATTAGTTTTTTGCTAATAACTCTTGCATCCTTCGACCGACTTCTTCGACTAAGAGCTCGATGGAAATTTTATGAAAAGTCGTAAAAAACAAAATTTTTTTTGATCAAAACTAAAATATCCTCGAAATCATCGAAGAAGATGTACCTTATCAGACGAAAATATGCCTTTTCTAATAAGAGACATTTAAATTTTTTTAATTGCATAAATGGGCGGCATTTTATTCAGAATTAATAGTTTTTTACATGGACAAGAAATTCGTTTAATTTTTTCCTATTAAATACTAGAATTATAGAAAAGTACTTTGCGAAAAGAATCGGCAGTAGGACGGAATCGTGTTGACCACCGATTAGTTTTTTGCTAATTACTCTTGCATCCTTCGACCGACTTCTTCGACTAAGAGCTCGATGGAAAGCTTATCTGTTCCTCTTTCAGATGGCATTAACATATTTTACGAGAAGTCGTACGAAAAAAAATTTTTTTGATCAAAACTAAAATATCCTCGAAATCATTGAAGAAGAAGTACCTTATCAGACGAAAATATGCCTTATCTAATAAGAGACATTTAATTTTTTTTAATTGCATAAATAGGAGGCATTTTATTTATAATTAATAGTTTTTTACATGGACAAAAAATTCGTTTAATTTTTTCCCATTAAATAATAGAATTATAGAAAACTACTTTGCGAAAAGAATCGGCAGTAAGACGGAAACGTGTTGACCACCGATTAGTTTTTTGCTAATAACTCTTGCATCGTTCGACCGACTTCTTCGACTAAGAGCTCGATGGAAAGCTTATCTGTTCCTCTTTCAGATGGCATTAACATATTTTACGAGAAGTCGTACGAAATACAATTTTTTTGATAAAAACTAAAATATCCTCGAAATCATTAAAGAAGAAGTACCTTATCAGACGAAAGTATTCCTTATCTGAAAAGAGACATTTATTTTTCTTTAATTGCATAAATGGGCGGCATTTTATTCAGAATTAATAGTTTTTTACATGGACAAAAAATTCGTTTAATTTTTTCCCATTAAATAATAGAATTATAGAAAACTACTTTGCGAAAAGAATCGTCAGTAAGACGGAAACGTGTTGACCACCGATTAGTTTTTTGCTAATAACTCTTGCATCGTTCGACCGACTTCTTCGACTAAGAGCTCGATGGAAAGCTTATCTGTTCCTCTTTCATATGGCATTAACATATTTTACGAAAAAACGTAAGAAATAAAATTTTTTTGATCAAAACTAAAATATCCTCGAAATCATTGAAGAAGAAGTACCTTATCAGACGAAAATATGCCTTATCTAATAAGAGACATTTAAATTTTTTGAATTGCATAAATGGGAGTCATTTTATTTATAATTAATAGTTTTTTACATGGACAAAAAATTCGTTCAATTTTTTCCTATTAAATACTAGAATTATAGAAAAGTACTTTGCGAAAAGAATCGGCAGTAGGACGGAAACGTGTTGACCACCGATTAGTTTTTTGCTAATAACTCTTTCATCGTTCGACCGACTTCTTCGACTAAGAGCTCGTTGGAAAGCTTATCTGTTCCTCTTTCATATGGCATTAACATATTTTACGAAAAGTCGTACGAAATAAAATTTTTTTGATCAAAACTAAAATATCCTTGAAATCATTGAAGAAGAAGTACCTTATCAGACGAAAATATGCCTTATCTAATAAGAGACTTTTAAATTTTCTTAATTGCATAAATGGGCGGCATTTTATTCAGAATTAGTAGTTTTTTAAATGGACAAAAAATTCGTTTAATTTTTTCCTATTAAATACTAGAATTATAGAAAAGTACTTTGCGAAAAGAATCGGCAGTAGGACGGAAACGTGTTGACCACCGATTAGTTTTTTGCTAATAACTCTTTCATCGTTCGACCGACTTCTTCGACTTATAGCTCGTTGGAAAGCTTATCTGTTCCTCTTTCAGATTGCATTAACATATTTTACGAGAAGTCGTAAGAAATAAAATTTTTTTGATCAAATTTAAAATATCATCGAAATCATGACAGAAGAAGTACCTTATAAGACGAAAATATGCCTTATCTAATAAGAGACATTTAATTTTTTTTATTGCATAAATGGGCGGCATTTTATTCAGAATTAATAGTTTTTTTAAATGGGCAAAAACTTCGTTTAATTTTTTCCTATTAAATACTAGAATTATAGAAAAGTACTTTGCGAAAAGAATTGGCAGTAGGTCGGAATCGTGTTGACTTCCGATTAGTTTTTTGCTAATTACTCTTGCATCCTTCGACCGACTTCTTCGACTAAGAGCTCGATGGAAAGCTTATCTGTTCCGCTTTCCGATGGCATTAACAGATTTTACGAAAAGTCGTAGGAAATAAAATTTTTTTGATCAAAACTAAAATATCCTCGAAATCATTGAAGAAGAAGTACCTTATCAGACGAAAATATGCCTTATCTAATAAGAGACATTTAGATTTTTATCCTTTTCACGTAACTTTTAACTTTGTCACGGAGTTTGTAACAGATCTAAATATTAATTTCCGACTATATACAGTATATATATTCTTGATCAGGACGACAAGACGAGTTGATTTAGCCATGTCCGTCTGTCTGTCTGACTGTCTGTCTGTATGTATGCAAACTAGTCTCTCAGTTTTGAAGCTATCGAGCTGAAACTTTGCACAGAGTCTTAGAATTTATTACGATGAATCATTCGTTGGAACCAGCATGATCGGATTATTGGAACAGGTAGCTCCCATACGAAAAGAAGAAGAAAAGTGAACAAAACTTGAATCGTTGTATGGAAAACTTTTTTGTTTTGTACAATAGAGTGCTAAAATTTTAAAAATAGTAGTTTTACATAGACCGACTACATGCCTGAAAGTTTCATTGAGATTGGACATCTGGAACTGGTAGCTCCCATACAAAATGAAGAAGAGGAAGAGAAGGAATATTCACGTCGTTGTATGGAAAACTTTTTTGTTTTTTAACCAATTGACTTGAAACTTTACAGTTATGTTCTTAGGGAGGAATGAAAACTATTTTGACCAAAATCGGGCGTAGCCACGCGTAGCCACGCCCACTTATAGCGAAAATTGACCCGTTGTATGGAAAACTTTTTTGTTTTTTAACGAATTGACTTGAAACATTACAGTTATGTTGTTAGGGAGGCATGAAAACTATTCATTTAGTTTTTTTTATAGTGACACAACGTGAAATGTATTATAGCTTCAGCCTTGCTGAAGATAGCGTCCTTACTGGTTTTAATTGCATAAATGGGCGGCATTTTATTCAGAATTAATAGTTATTTACATGGACAAAAAATTCGTTTAATTTTTTCCCAATAAATACTTGAATTATAGAAAAGTACTTTGCGAAAAGAATCGGCAGTAGGACGGAATCGTGTTGACCACCGATTAGTTTTTTTCTAATAACTCTTGCATCCTTCGATCGACTTCTTCGACTAAGAGCTCGATGGAAAGCTTATCTGTTCCTCTTTCAGATGACATTAACATATTTAACGATGGAAAGTTTATCAGTTCCTCTTTCAGATGGCATTAACATATTTTACGAAAAGTCGAAAGAAATAAAATTTTTTTATCAAATTTAAAATATCATCGAAATCATTAAAGAAGAAGTACCTTATAAGACGAAAATATGCCTTATCTAATAAGAGACATTTAAATTTTCTTAATTGCATAAATGTGCGGCATTTTATCTAGAATTAATAGTTTTTTACATGGGTAAAATATTCATTTAATTTTTTTCCATTACATACTAGAATTATAGAAAAGTACTTTGCGAAAAGAATCGGCAGTAGGACGGAAACGTGTTGACCACCGATTAGTTTTTTGCTAATAACTCTTGCATCCTTCGACCGACTTCTTCGACTAAGAGCTCGATGGAAAGCTTAACTGTTCCTCTTTCAGATAGCATTAACATATTTTACGAAAAGTCGTAAGAAATAAAATTTTTTTGATCAAAACTAAAATATCCTCGAAATCATTGAAGAAGATGTACCTTATCAGACGAAAATATTCCTTTTCTAATAAGAGACATTTAAATTTTTTTAATTGCATAAATGGGCGGCATTTTATTCAGAATTAATAGTTTTTTACATGGACAAAAAATTCGTTTAATTTTTTCCTATTAAATACTAGAATTATAGAAAAGTACTTTGCGAAAAGAATCGGCAGTAGGACGGAATCGTGTTGACCACCGATTAGTTTTTTGCTAATTACTCTTGCATCCTTCGACCGACTTCTTCGACTAAGAGCTCGATGGAAAGCTTTTCTGTTCCTCTTTCAGATGGCATTGACGTATTTTACGGAAAGTCGTAAGAAATAAAATTTTTTTGATCCAAACTAAAATATCCTCGAAACCATTAAAGAAGAAGTACCTTATCAGACGAAAATATGCCTTATCTAATAAGAGACATTTAAATTTTTTTAATTGCATAAATGGGCGGCATTTTATTCAGAATTAAAAGTTTCTTACATGGACAAGAAATTCGTTTAATTTTTTCCTATTAAATACTAGAATTATAGAAAAGTACTTTGCGAAAAGAATCGGCAGTAGGACGGAATCGTGTTGACCACCGATTAGTTTTTTGCTAATTACTCTTGCATCCTTCGACCGACTTCTTCGACTAAGAGCTCGATGGAAAGCTTTTCTGTTCCTCTTTCAGATGGCATTGACGTATTTTACGGAAAGTCGTAAGAAATAAAATTTTTTTGATCCAAACTAAAATATCCTCGAAACCATTAAAGAAGAAGTACCTTATCAGACGAAAATATGACTTATCTAATAAGAGACATTTAAATTTTTTTAATTGCATAAGTGGGTGGCATTTTATTCAGAATTAATAGTTTTTACATGGATAAAAAAATTCGTTTAATTTTTTCCTATTACATACTAGAGTTATAGAAAAGTACTTTGCGAAAAGAATCGGCACTAGGACGGAAGCATATTGACCATCGATTAGTTTTTTGCTAGTAACTCTTGCATCCTTCGACTGACTTCTTCGACTAAGACCTCGATATAAAGCTTATCTGTTCCTCTTTCAGATGGCATTAACATATTTTACGAAAAGTCGTAAGAAATAAAATTTTCTTGATCAAATCTAACATAACCTCGAAATCATTGAAGAAGAAGTACCTTATCAGACGAAAATATGCCTTATCTAATAAGAGACATTTAAATTTTCTTAATTGCATAAATGTGCGGCATTTTATCAAGAATTAATAGTTTTTTACATGGGTAAAATATTCATTTAATTTTTTTCCATTAAATTCTAGAGTTATAGAAAAGTACTTTGCGAAAAGAATCGGCACTAGGACGGAAGCATATTGACCATCGATTAGTTTTTTGCTAGTAACTCTTGCATCCTTCGACTGACTTCTTCGACTAAGACCTCGATATAAAGCTTATCTGTTCCTCTTTCAGATGGCATTAACATATTTTACGAAAAGTCGTAAGAAATAAAATTTTTTTGATCAAAACTAAAATATCCTCCAAATCATTGAAGAAGATGTACCTTATCAGACGAAAATATGCCTTTTCTAATAGGAGACATTTAAATTTTTTTAATTGCATAAATGGGCGGCATTTTATTCAGAATTAAAAGTTTCTTACATGGACAAGAAATTCGTTTAATTTTTTCCTATTAAATACTAGAATTATAGAAAAGTACTTTGCGAAAATAATCGGCAGAAGGACGGAATCGTGTTGACCACCGATTAGTTTTTTGATAATTACTCTTGCATCCTTCAACCGACTTCTTCGACTAAGAGCTCGATGGAAAGCTTTTCTGTTCCTCTTTCAGATGGCATTGACGTATTTTACGGAAAGTCGTAAGAAATAAAATTTTTTTGATCCAAACTAAAATATCCTCGAAATCATTAAAGAAGAAGTACCTTATCAGACGAAAATATGCCTTATCTAATAAGAGACATTTAAATTTTTTTAATTGCATAAATGGGCGGCATTTTATTCAGAATTAATAGTTTTTTACATGGACAAAAAATTCGTTTAATTTTTTCCCATTAAATAATAGAATTATAGAAAATTACTTTGCGAAAAGAATCGGCAGTAAGACGGAAACGTGTTGACCACCGATTAGTTTTTTGCTAATAACTCTTGCATCCTTCAACCGACTTCTTCGACTAAGAGCTCGACGGAAAGCTTATCTGTTCCTCTTTCAGATGGCATTAACATATTTTACGAAAAGTCGTAAGAAATATAATTTTTTGATCAAAACTAAAATATCGTTGAAATCATTGAAGAAGAAGTACCTTATCAGACGAAATTATGACTTATCTAATAAGAGACATTTAAATTTTTATACTTTTCACTTATGTGAAATAGTATATTAACTTTGTCACGGAGTTTGTAACAGATCGAAATATTAATTTCCGACTATATAAAGTATATATATTCTTGATCAGGACGACAAGACGAGTTGATTTAGCCATGTCCGTCTGTCCGTCTGTCTGTCTGTCTGTCTGTATGTATGCAAACTAGTCCCTCAGTTTTGAAGCTATCGAGCTGAAACTTTGCACAGAGTCTTAGAATTTATTACGATGAATCATTCGTCGGAACCAGCATGATCGGATTATTGGAACAGGTAGCTCCCATACGAAAAGAAGAAGAAAAGTGAACAAAACTTGAATCGTTGTATGGAAAACTTTTTTGTTTTGTACAATAGAGTGCTGAAATTTTAAACATAGTAGTTTTACATGGTCCGACTACATGCCTGAAAGTTTCATTGAGATTGGACATCTTGAACTGGTAGCTCCCATACAAAATGAAGAAGAGGAAGAGAAGCCATATTCACGTCGTTGTATGGAAAACTTTTTTGTTTCTTAACCAATTGACTTGAAATTTTAAAGTTATGTTCTTAGGGAGGAATGAAAACTATTTTGACCAAAATCGGGCGTAACCACGCGTAGCCACGCCCACTTATAGCGAAAATTTACCCGTTGTATGGAAAACTTTTTTGTTTTTTAACCAATTGACTTGAAACTTTGCAGTTATGCTCTTAGGGAGGAATGAACACTATTTTGATCAAAAGTGGGCGTGGCCACGCCCTTTTATAGCGAAAACTTACCCTTTGTATGGAAAATTTTTTTGTTTTTTAACCAATTGACTTGAAACTTTACAGTTATGATCTTAGGGAGGAATGAAAACTATTTTGATCAAAAGTGGGCGTAGCCACTCCCACTTATAGCGAAAATTTATCCGTTGTGTGGAAAACTTTTTTGTTTTGTAACCAATTGACTTGAAACTTTGCAGTTATGCTCTTAGGGAGGAATGAAAACTATTTTGATCAAAATCGGGCGTAACCACGCGTAGCCACGCCCACTTATAGCGAAAATTGACCCGTTGTATGGAAAACTTTTTTGTTTTTTAACCAATTGACTTGAAACTTTGCAGTTATGCTCTTAGGGAGGAATGAAAACTATTTTGATCAAAAGTGGGCGTAACCACGCGAAGCCACGCCCACTTATAGCGAAAATTTACCCGTTGTATGGAAAACTTTTTTGTTTTTTAACCAATTGACTTGAAACTTTACAGTTATGTTCTTAGGGAGGAATGAAAACTATTTTGACGAAAAGTGGGCGTAGCCACGCCCTTTTATAGCGAAAACTTACCCGTTGTATGGAAAACTTTTTTGTTTCTTAACCAATTGACTTGAAATTTTAAAGTTATGTTCTTAGGGAGGAATGAAAACTATTTTGACCAAAAGTGGGCGTAACCACGCGTAGCCACGCCCACTTATAGCGAAAATTTACCCGTTGTATGGAAAACTTTTTTGTTTTTTAACCAATTGACTTGAAACTTTACAGTTATGTTCTTAGGGAGGAATGAAAACTATTTTGACGAAAAGTGGGCGTAGCCACGCCCTTTTATAGCGAAAAGTTACCCTTTGTATGGAAAATTTTTTTGTTTTTTAACCAATTGACTTGAAACTTTGCAGTTATGCTCTTAGGGAGGAATGAAAACTATTTTGATCAAAAGTGGGCGTGGCCACGCCCACTTATAGCTTAACTTGACCCTTTGTATGGAAAACTTTCTTGTTTTTTAACCAATTGACTTGAAACTTTACAGTTATGTTCTTAGGGAGGAATGAAAACTACTTTAACCAAAAGTGGGCGTAGCCACGCCTACTTATAGCGAAAATTGACAATTTGTATGGAAAACTTTTTTGTTTTTTAACCAATTGACTTGAAACTTTACAGTTATGTTCTTAGAGAGGAATGAACACTATTTTGACCAAAAGTGGGCGTAGCCACGCCCACTTATAGCGAAAATTTATCCGTTGTGTGGAAAACTTTTTTGTTTTTTAACCAATTGACTTGAAACTTTGCAGTTGTGCTCTTAGGGAGGAATGAAAACTATTTTGATCAAAAGTGGGCATGGCCACGCCCACTTATAGCTTAACTTGACGCTTTGTATGCAAAACTTTTTTGTTTTTTAACCAATTGACTTAAAACTTTACAGTTATGTTCCAAGGGAGGAATGAAAACTATTTTGACCAAAAGTGGGCGTAGCCACGCCTACTTATAGCGAAAATTGACCCGTTGTATGGAAAACTTTTTTGTTTTTTAACCAATTGACTTGAAACTTTGCAGTTATGCTCTTAGGGAGAAATGAAAACTATTTTGACCAAAAGTGGGCGTAGCCACGCGTAGCCACACCCACTTATAGCGAAAATTGACCCGTTGTATGGAAAACTTTTGTGTTTTTTAACGAATTGACTTGAAACATTACAGTTATGTTGTTAGGGAGGCATGAAAACTATTCATTTAGTTTTTTTTATAGTGACACAACGTGAAAAGTATTATAGCTTCAGCCTTGCTGAAGATAGCGTCCTTACTGGTTTTAATTGCATAAATGGGCGGCATTTTATTCAGAATTAATAGTTATTTACATGGACAAAAAATTCGTTTAATTTTTTCCCAATAAATACTTGAATTATAGAAAAGTACTTTGCGAAAAGAATCGTCAGTAGGACGGAAACGTGTTGACCACCAATTAGTATTTTGCTTATAACTCTTGCATCCTTCGACCGACTTCTTCGACTAAGAGCTCGATGGAAAGCTTATCTGTTCCTCTTTCAGATGGCATTACCATATTTAACGAAAAGTCGTAAGAAATAAAATTTTTTTGATCAAAACTGCAATATCCTCGAAATCATTGAAGAAAAAGTACCTTATCAGACGAAACTATGCCTTATCTAATAAGAGACATTTAAATTTTTTTAATTGCATAAGTGGGTGGCATTTTATTCAGAATTAATAGTTTTTAAATGGATAAAAAAATTCGTTTAATTTTTTCCTATTACATACTAGAGTTATAGAAAAGTACTTTGCGAAAAGAATCGGCACTAGGACGGAAGCATATTGACCATCGTAGTAACTCTTGCATCCTTCGACCGACTTCTTCGACTAAGACCTCGATATAAAGCTTATATGTTCCTCTTTCAGATGGCATTAACATATTTTACGAAAAGTCGTAAGAAATAAAATTTTTTTGATCAAATCTAACATATCCTCGAAATCATTGAAGAAGAAGTACCTTATCAGACGAAAATATGCCTTATCTAATCAGAGACATTTAAATTTTTTTAATTGCATAAATGGGCGGCATTTTATTCAGAATTAATAGATTTTCACGTGGACAAAAAATTCGTTTAATTTTTTCCCATTAAATACTAGAATTATAGAAAAGTACTTTGCGAAAAGAATCGGCAGTAGGACGGAAACGTGTTGAACACCGATTAGTTTTTTCCTAATAACTCTTGCATCCTTCGACCGACTTCTTCGACCACGAGCTCGATGGAAAGCTTATCTGTTCCTCTTTCAGATGGAATTAACATATTTTACGAAAAAACGTAAGAAATAAAATTTTTTTGATCAAAACTAAAATATCCTCGAAATCATTGAAGAAGAAGTACCTTATCAGACGAAAATATGCCTTATCTAATAAGAAACATTTAATTTTTTTTTAATTGCATAAATGGGCGGCATTTTATTCAGAATTAATAGTTTTTTACGTGGACAAAAAATTCGTTTAATTTTTTCCCATTAAATACTAGAATTATAGAAAAGTACTTTGCGAAAAGAATCGGCAGTAGGACGGAAACGTGTTGAACACCGATTAGTTTTTTCCTAATAACTCTTGCATCCTTCGACCGACTTCTTCGACTACGAGCTCGATGGAAAGCTTATCTGTTCCTCTTTCAGATGGCATTAACATATTTTACGAAAAGTCGTAAGAAATAAAATTTTTTTGATTAAAACTAAAATATCCTCGAAATCATTGAAGAAGAAGTACCTTATAAGACGAAAATATTCCTTATCTAAAAAGAAACATTTAATTTTTTTTTAATTGCATAAATGGGCGGCATTTTATTCAGAATTAATAGTTTTTTACATGGACAAAAAATTCGTTTAGAAAAGTACTTTGCGAAAAGAATCGGCAGTAGGACGGAAACGTGTTGAACACCGATTAGTTTTTTCCTAATAACTCTTGCATCCTTCGACCGACTTCTTCGACTACGAGCTCGATGGAAAGCTTATCTGTTCCTCTTTCAGATGGAATTAACATATTTGACGAAAAGTCGTAAGAAATAAAATTTTTTTGATCAAAACTAAAATATCAACGAAATCATTGAAGAAGAACTACCTTATCAGACGAAAATATGACTTATCTAATAAGAAACATTTAATTTTTTTTTAATTGCATAAATGGGCGGCATTTTATTCAGAATTAATAGTTTTTTACGTGGACAAAAAATTCGTTTAATTTTTTCCCATTAAATACTAGAATTATAGAAAAGTACTTTGCGAAAAGAATCGGCAGTAGGAAGGAAACGTGTTGACCACCGATTAGTTTTTTGGTAATTATTCTTGCATCCTTCGACCGACTTCTTCGACTAAGAGCTCGATGGAAAGCTTTTCTGTTCCTCTTTCAGATGGCATTAACATATTTTACGAAAAGTCGTAAGAAATAAAATTTTTTTGATCAAAACTAAAATATCCTCGAAATTATTGAAGAAGAAGTACCTTATCAGACGAAAATATTCCTTATCTAATAAGAAACATTTAATTTTTTTTAATTGCATAAATGGGCGTCATTTTATTCAGAATTAATAGTTTTTTACATGGACAAAAAATTCGTTTAATTACAATTAAATTTTTTTAATTGCATAAATGGGCGGCATTATATTCAGAATTAATAGTTTTTTACATGGACAAAAAATTCGTTTAATTTTTTCCCATTAAATACTAGAATTATAGAAAATACTTTGCGAAAAGAATCGGCAGTAGGACCGAAACGTGTTGACCACCGATTAGTTTTTTGCCAATAACTCTTGCATCCTTCGACTGACTTCTTCTACTAAGAGCTCGATGGAAAGCTTATCTGTTCCTCTTTCAGATGGCATTAACATATTTTACGAAAAGTCGTAAGAAATAAAATTTTTTTGATCAAAGCTAAAATATCATCGAAATCATTGAAGAAGAACTACCTTATCAGACGAAAATATGCCTTATCTAACAAAAAACATTTAAATTTTTTTAATTGCATAAATGGGCGGCATTTTATTCAGAATTAATAGTTTTTTACGTGGACAAAAAATTCGTTTAATTTTTCCCATTAAATACTAGAATTATAGAAAAGTACTTTGCGAAAAGAATCGGCAGTAGGAAGGAAACGTGTTGACCACCGATTAGTTTTTTGCTAATAACTCTTGCATCCTTCGACCGACTTCGTCGACTAAGAGCACGATGGAAAGCTTTTCTGTTCCTCTTTCAGACGGCATTAACATATTTGACGAAAAGTCGTAAGAAATAAAATTTTTTTGATCAAAACTAAAATATCAACGAAATCATTGAAGAAGAACTACCTTATCAGACGAAAATATGACTTATCTAATAAGAAACATTTAATTTTTTTTTAATTGCATAAATGGGCGGCATTTTATTCAGAATTAATAGTTTTTTACGTGGACAAAAAATTCGTTTAATTTTTTCCCATTAAATACTAGAATTATAGAAAAGTACTTTGCGAAAAGAATCGGCAGTAGGAAGGAAACGTGTTGACCACCGATTAGTTTTTTGGTAATTATTCTTGCATCCTTCGACCGACTTCTTCGACTAAGAGCTCGATGGAAAGCTTTTCTGTTCCTCTTTCAGATGGCATTAACATATTTTACGAAAAGTCGTAAGAAATAAAATTTTTTTGATCAAAACTAAAATATCCTCGAAATTATTGAAGAAGAAGTACCTTATCAGACGAAAATATTCCTTATCTAATAAGAAACATTTAATTTTTTTTAATTGCATAAATGGGCGTCATTTTATTCAGAATTAATAGTTTTTTACATGGACAAAAAATTCGTTTAATTACAATTAAATTTTTTTAATTGCATAAATGGGCGGCATTATATTCAGAATTAATAGTTTTTTACATGGACAAAAAATTCGTTTAATTTTTTCCCATTAAATACTAGAATTATAGAAAATACTTTGCGAAAAGAATCGGCAGTAGGACCGAAACGTGTTGACCACCGATTAGTTTTTTGCCAATAACTCTTGCATCCTTCGACTGACTTCTTCTACTAAGAGCTCGATGGAAAGCTTATCTGTTCCTCTTTCAGATGGCATTAACATATTTTACGAAAAGTCGTAAGAAATAAAATTTTTTTGATCAAAACTAAAATATCCTCGAAATTATTGAAGAAGAAGTACCTTATCAGACGAAAATATTCCTTATCTAATAAGAAACATTTAATTTTTTTTAATTGCATAAATGGGCGTCATTTTATTCAGAATTAATAGTTTTTTACATGGACAAAAAATTCGTTTAATTACAATTAAATTTTTTTAATTGCATAAATGGGCGGCATTATATTCAGAATTAATAGTTTTTTACATGGACAAAAAATTCGTTTAATTTTTTCCCATTAAATACTAGAATTATAGAAAATACTTTGCGAAAAGAATCGGCAGTAGGACCGAAACGTGTTGACCACCGATTAGTTTTTTGCCAATAACTCTTGCATCCTTCGACTGACTTCTTCTACTAAGAGCTCGATGGAAAGCTTATCTGTTCCTCTTTCAGATGGCATTAACATATTTTACGAAAAGTCGTAAGAAATAAAATTTTTTTGATCAAAGCTAAAATATCATCGAAATCATTGAAGAAGAACTACCTTATCAGACGAAAATATGCCTTATCTAACAAAAAACATTTAAATTTTTTTAATTGCATAAATGGGCGGCATTTTATTCAGAATTAATAGTTTTTTACGTGGACAAAAAATTCGTTTAATTTTTCCCATTAAATACTAGAATTATAGAAAAGTACTTTGCGAAAAGAATCGGCAGTAGGAAGGAAACGTGTTGACCACCGATTAGTTTTTTGCTAATAACTCTTGCATCCTTCGACCGACTTCGTCGACTAAGAGCACGATGGAAAGCTTTTCTGTTCCTCTTTCAGACGGCATTAACATATTTTACGAAAAGTCGTAAGAAATAAAATTTTTTTGATCAAAACTAAAATATCCTCGAAATCATTGAAAAAGAAGTACCTTATCAGACGAAAATATGCCTTATCTAATAAGAGACATTTAAATTTTTTTAATTGCATAAATGGGCGGCATTTTATTCAGAATTAATAGTTTTTTACATGGACAAAAAATTCGTTTAATTTTTTCCCATTTAATACCAGAATTATAGAAAATACTTTGCGAAAAGTATCGGCAGTAGGATGGAAACGTGTTGACCACCGATAAGTTTTGTGCTAATAACTCTTGCATACTTCGACCGACTTCTTCGACTAAGAGCTCGATGGAAAGCTTTTCTGTTCCTCTTTCAGATGGCATTAACATATTTTACGAAAAGTCGTAAGAAATAAAATTTTTTTGATCAAATCTAACATATCCTCGAAATCATTGAAGAAGAAGTACCTTATCAGACGAAAATATGCTTTATTTAATAAGAGACATTTAAATTTTTTTAATTGCATAAATGGGCGGCATTTTATTCAGAATTAATAGTTTTTTACGTGGACAAAAAATTCGTTTAATTTTTTCCCATTAAATACTAGAATTATAGAAAAGTATTTTGCGAAAAGAATCGGCAGTAGGAAGGAAACGTGTTGACCACCGATTAGTTTTTTGCTAATTATTCTTGCATCCTTCGACCGACTTCGTCGACTAAGAGCTCGATGGAAAGCTTTTCTGTTCCTCTTTCAGATGGCATTAACATATTTTACGAAAAGTCGTAAGAAATAAAATTTTTTTGATCAAAACTAAAATATCCTCGAAATTATTGAAGAAGAAGTACCTTATCAGACGAAAATATTCCTTATCTAATAAGAAACATTTAATTTTTTTTAATTGCATAAATGGGCGTCATTTTATTCAGAATTAATAGTTTTTTACATGGACAAAAAATTCGTTTAATTTTTTCCCATAAAATACTAGAATTATAGAAAATACTTTGCGAAAAGAATCGGCAGTAGGACGGAAACGTGTTGACCACCGATTAGTTTTTTGCTAATAACTCTTCCATCCTTCGACTGACTTCTTCTACTAAGAGCTCGATGGAAAGCTTATCTGTTCCTCTTTCAGATGGCATTAACATATTTTACGAAAAGTCGTAAGAAATAAAATTTTTTTTGATCAAAACTAAAATATCCTCGAAATTATTGAAGAAGAACTACCTTATCAGACGAAAATATGCCTTATCTAATAAATCGTCATTATATTCAGAATTAATAGTTTTTTACATGGACAAAAAATTCGTTTAACTTTTTTCCATTAAATACTAGAATTATAGAAAAGTACTTTGCGAAAAGAATCGGCAGTAGGACGGAAACGTGTTGACCACCGATTAGCTATTTTCTAATAACTCTTGCATCCTTCGACCGACTTCTTCGACTAAGAGCTCGATGGAAAGCTTTTCTATTCCTCTTTCAGTTGGCATTAACATATTTTACGAAAAGTCGTAAGAAATAAAATTTTTTTGATCAAATCTAACATAATCTCGAAATCATTGAAGAAGAAGTACCCTATTGGACGAAAATATGCCTTATCTAATAAGAGACATTTAAACTTTTTTAATTGCATAAATGGGCGGCATTTTATTCAGAATTAATAGTTTTTTACATGGACAAAAAATTCGTTTAATTTTTTCCTATCAAATACTAGAATTATAGAAAAGTACTTTGCGAAAAGAATCGGCAGTAGGACGGAAACGTGTTGACCACCGATTATTTTTTTGCTAATAACTCTTGCATCCTTCGACTGACTTCTTCTACTAAGAGCTCGATGGAAAGCTTATCTGTTCCTCTTTCAGATGGCATTAACATATTTTACGAAAAGTCGTAAGAAATAAAATTTTTTTGATCAAAACTAAAATATCATCGAAATCATTGAAGAAGAACTACCTTATCAGACGAAAATATGCCTTATTTAACAAAAACCATTTAAATTTTTTTAATTGCATAAATGGGCGGCATTTTATTCAGAATTAATAGTTTTTTACGTGGACAAAAAATTCGTTTAATTTTTTCCCATTAAATACTAGAATTATAGAAAAGTACTTTGCGAAAAGAATCGGCAGTAGGAAGGAAACGTGTTGACCACCGATTAGTTTTTTGCTAATAACTCTTGCATCCTTCGACCGACTTCGTCGACTAAGAGCACGATGGAAAGCTTTTCTGTTCCTCTTTCAGACGGCATTAACATATTTTACGAAAAGTCGTAAGAAATAAAATTTTTTTGATCAAAACTAAAATATCCTCGAAATCATTGAAGAAGAAGTACCTTATCAGACGAAAATATGCCTTATCTAATAAGAGACATTTAAATTTTTATACTTTTCACTTATGTGAAATAGTATATTAACTTTGTCACGGAGTTTGTAACAGATCGAAATATTAATTTCCGACTATATAAAGTATATATATTCTTGATCAGGACGACAAGACGAGTTGATTTAGCCATGTCCGTCTGTCCGTCTGTCCGTCTGTCTGTCTGTCTGTCGGTCTGTCTGTCTGTCTGTCTGTCTGTATGTATGCAAACTAGTCCCTCAGTTTTGAAGCTATCGAGCTGAAACTTTGCACAGAGTCTTAGAATTTATTACGATGAATCATTCGTCGGAACCAGCATGATCGGATTATTGGAACAGGTAGCTCCCATACGAAAAGAAGAAGAAAAGTGAACAAAACTTGAATCGTTGTATGGAAAACTTTTTTGTTTTGTACAATAGAGTGCTGAAATTTTAAACATAGTTGTTTTACATGGTCCGACTACATGCCTGAAAGTTTCATTGAGATTGGACATCTGGAACTGGTAGCTCCCATACAAAATGAAGAAGAGGAAGAGAAGCCATATTCACGTCGTTGTATGGAAAACTTTTTTGTTTCTTAACCAATTGACTTGAAATTTTAAAGTTATGTTCTTAGGGAGGAATGAAAACTATTTTGACCAAAAGTGGGCGTAACCACGCGTAGCCACGCCCACTTATAGCGAAAATTTACCCGTTGTATGGAAAACTTTTTTGTTTTTTAACCAATTGACTTGAAACTTTGCAGTTATGCTCTTAGGGAGGAATGAAAACTATTTTGATCAAAAATGGGCGTGGCCACGCCCACTTATAGCTTAACTTGACCCTTTGTATGGAAAACTTTCTTGTTTTTTAACCAATTGACTTGAAACTTTACAGTTATGTTCTTAGGGAGGAATGAAAACTATTTTGACCAAAAGTGGGCGTAACCACGCGTAGCCACGCCCACTTATAGCGAAAATTGACCCTTTGTATGGAAAACTTTTTTGTTTTTTAACCAATTGACTTGAAACTTTACAGTTATGTTCTTAGAGAGGAATGAAAACTATTTTGACCAAAAGTGGGCGTAGCCACGCCCACTTATAGCGAAAATTTACCCGTTGTATGGAAAACTTTTTTGTTTTTTAACCAATTGACTTGAAACTTTGCAGTTATGCTCTTAGGGAGGAATGAAAACTATTTTGATCAAAAGTGGGCGTGGCCACGCCCACTTATAGCTTAACTTGACCCTTTGTATGGAAAACGTTCTTGTTTTTTAACCAATTGACTTGAAACTTTACAGTTATGTTCTTAGGGAGGAATGAAAACTATTTTGACCAAAAGTGGGCGTAACCACGCGTAGCCACGCCCACTTATAGCAAAAATTGACCCTTTGTATGGAAAACTTTTTTGTTTTTTAACCAATTGACTTGAAACTTTACAGTTATGTTCTTAGAGAGGAATGAAAACTATTTTGACCAAAAGTGGGCGTAGCCACGCCCACTTATAGCGAAAATTGACCCTTTGTATGGAAAACTTTTTTGTTTTTTAACCAATTGACTTGAAACTTTACAGTTATGTTCTTAGAGAGGAATGAAAACTATTTTGACCAAAAGTGGGCGTAGCCACGCCCACTTATAGCGAAAATTTACCCGTTGTATGGAAAACTTTTTTGTTTTTTAACCAATTGACTTGAAACTTTGCAGTTATGCCCTTAGGGAGGAATGAAAACTATTTTGACCAAAAGTGGGCGTAGCCACGCCCACTTATAGCGAAAATTTACCCGTTGTATGGAAAACTTTTTTGTTTTTTAACCAATTGACTTGAAACTTTACAGTTATGTTCTTAGAGAGGAATGAAAACTATTTTGACCAAAAGTGGGCGTAGCCACGCCCACTTATAGCGAAAATTTACCCGTTGTATGGAAAACTTTTTTGTTTTTTAACCAATTGACTTGAAACTTTGCAGTTATGCCCTTAGGGAGGAATGAAAACTATTTTGACCAAAAGTGGGCGTAGCTACGCCCACTTATAGCGAAAATTTACCCGTTGTATGGAAAACTTTTTTGTTTTTTAACCAATTGACTTGAAACTTTACAGTTATGTTCTTAGAGAGGAATGAAAACTATTTTGGCCAAAAGTGGGCGTAGCCACGCCCACTTATAGCGAAAATTTACCCGTTGTATGGAAAACTTTTTTGTTTTTTAACCAATTGACTTGAAACTTTGCAGTTATGTTCTTAGAGAGGAATGAAAACTATTTTGACCAAAAGAGGGCGTAGCCACGCCCACTTATAGCGAAAATTTACCCGTTGTATGGAAAACTTTTTTGTTTTTTAACCAATTGACTTGAAACTTTGCAGTTATGCTCTTAGGGAGGAATGAAAACTATTTTGACCAAAAGTGGGCGTAGCCACGCCCACTTATAGCGAAAATTTACCCGTTGTATGGAAAACTTTTTTGTTTTTTAACCAATTGACTTGAAACTTTGCAGTTATGTTCTTAGAGAGGAATGAAAACTATTTTGACCAAAAGTGGGCGTAGCCACGCCCACTTATAGCGAAAATTGACACTTTGTATGGAAAACTTTTTTGTTTTTTAACCAATTGACTTGAAACTTTACAGTTATGTTCTTAGAGAGGAATGAAAACTATTTTGACCAAAAGTGGGCGTAGCCACGCCCACTTATAGCGAAAATTTATCCGTTGTATGGAAAACTTTTTTGTTTTTTAACCAATTGACTTGAAACTTTGCAGTTGTGCTCTTAGGGAGGAATAAAAACTATTTTGACCAAATGTGGGCATGGCTACGCCCACTTATCGCAAAACTTGAACCGTTGTATGGAAAAATTTTTGTTTTTTTAACGAATTGACTTGAAACATTACAGTTATGTTGTTAGGGATGCATGAAAACTATTCATTTAGTTTTTTTTATAGTGACACAAAGTGAAAAGTATTATAGCTTCAGCCTTGCTGAAGATAGCGTCCTTACTGGTTTTAATTGCATAAATGGGCGGCATTTTATTCAGAATTAATAGTTTTTTACATGGACAAAAAATTCGTTTAATTTTTTCCCATTAAATACTAGAATTATAGAAAATACTTTGCGAAAAGAATCGGCAGTAGGACGGAAACGTGTTGACCACCGATTAGTTTTTTGCTAATAACTCTTGCATCCTTCGACTGACTTCTTCTACTAAGAGCTCGATGGAAAGCTTATCTGTTCCTCTTTCAGATGGCATTAACATATTTTACGAAAAGTCATAAGAAATAAAATTTTTTTGATCAAAACTAAAATAACATCGAAATCATTGAAGAAGAACTACCTTATCAGACGAAAATATGCCTTATCTAACAAAAAACATTTAAATTTTTTTAATTGCATAAATGGGCGGCATTATATTCAGAATTAATAGTTTTTTACATGGACAAAAAATTAGTTTAATTTTTTCCCATTAAATACTAGAATTATAGAAAATACTTTGCGAAAAGAATCGGCAGTAGGACGGAAACGTGTTGACCACCGATTATTTTTTTGCTAATAACTCTTGCATCCTTAGACCGACTTCTTCGACTAAGAGTTCGATGGAAAGCTTATCTGTTCCTCTTTCAGATGGCAGTAACATATTTTACGAAAAGTCGTAAGAAATACAATTTTTTTGATCAAAACTAAAATATCCTCGAAATCATTGAAAAAGAAGTACCATATAAGACGAAAATATGCCTTATCTAATAAGATACATTTAAATTTTTTTAATTGCATAAATGGGCGGCATTTTATTCAGAATTAATAGTTTTTTACATGGACAAAAAATTCGTTTAATTTTTTTCCATTAAATACTAGAATTATAGAAAAGTACTTTGCGAAAAGAATCGGCAGTAGGACGGAAACGTGTTGACCACCGATTAGCTATTTTCTAATAACTCTTGCATCCTACGACCGACTTCTTCGACTAAGAGCTCGATGGAAAGCTTTTCTGTTCCTCTTTCAGTTGGCATTAACATATTTTACGAAAAGTCGTAAGAAATAAAATTTTTTTGATCAAATCTAACATAATCTCGAAATCATTGAAGAAGAAGTACCCTATTGGACGAAAATATGTCTTATCTAATAAGAGACATTTAAACTTTTTTAATTGCATAAATGGGCGGCATTTTATTCAGAATTAATAGTTTTTTACATGGACAAAAAATTCGTTTAATTTTTTCCCATTTTATACTAAAATTATAGAAAATACTTTGCGAAAAGAATCGGCAGTAAGACGGAAACGTGTTGACCACCGATAAGTTTTTTGCTAATTATTCTTGCATCCTTCGACCGACTTCTTCGACTAAGAGCTCGATGGAAAGCTTTTCTGTTCCTTTTTCAGATGGCATTAACATATTTTACGAAAAGTCGTAAGAAATAAAATTTTTTTGATCAAAATTAAAATATCCTCGAAATCATTGAAAAAGAAGTACCATATAAGACGAAAATATGCCTTATCTAATAAGAGACATTTAAATTTTTTTTAGTTGCATAAATGGGCGGCATTTTATTCAGAATTAGCAGTTTTTTCATGGACAAAAAATTCGTTTAATTTTTTCCCATCAAATACTAGAATTATAGAAAAGTACTTTGCGAAAAGAATCGGCAGTAGGACGGAAACGTGTTGACCACCGATTAGTTTTTTGCTAATAACTCTTCCATCCTTCGACCGACTTCTTCGACTAAGAGCTCGATGGAAAGCTTATCTGTTCCTCTTTCAGATGGCATTAACATATTTTACAAAAAGTCGTAAGAAATAAAGTTATTTTGATCAAAACTAAAATATCCTCGAAACATTGAAGATGAAGTACCTTGGCATTAACATGTTTTACGAAAAGTCATAAGAAATAAATTTTTTTGATAAAAACTAAAATATCCTTGAAATCATTGAAGAAGAAGTACATTATAATACGAAAATATGCCTTATATAATAAGAGATATTTAAATTTTTTTAACTGCATAAATGGACGGCATTTTATTCAGAATTAATAGTTTTTTACATGGACAAAAAATTCGTTTAATTTTTTCCCATTTTATACTAGAATTATAGAAAATACTTTGCGAAAAGAATCGGCAGTAGGACGGAAACGTGTTGACCACCGATAAGTTTTTTGCTAATTATTCTTGCATCCTTCGACCGACTTCTTCGACTAAGAGCTCCTTTTCAGATGGCATTAACATATTTTACGAAAAGTCGTAAGAAATAAAATTTTTTTTGATCAAAATTAAAATATCCTCGAAATCATTGAAGAAGAACTACCTTACCAGACGAAAATATGCCTTATCTAATAGGAAACATTTAAATTTTTTTAATTGCATAAATGGGCGGCATTTTATTCAGAATTCATAGTTTTTTACATGGACAAAAAATTCGTTTAATTTTTTCCCATTTAATACTAGAATTATAGAAAATACTTTGCGAAAAGAATCGGCAGTAGGACGGAAACGTGTTGACCACCGATAAGTTTTGTGCTAATAACTATTGCATCCTTCGACCGACTTCTTCGACTAAGAGCTCGATGGAAAGATTTTCTGTTCCTCTTTCAGATGGCATTAACATATTTTACGAAAAGTCGTAAGAAATAAAATTTTTTTGATCAAAACTAAAATATCCTCGAAATTTTTGAAGAAAAACTACCTTATCAGACGAAAATATGCCTGATCTAATAAGAAACATTTAAATTTTTTTAATTGCATAAATGGGCGGCATTTTATTCAGAATTAATAGTTTTTTACATGGACAAAAAATTCGTTTAATTTTTTCCGATTATCCCATTAAATACTAGAATTATAGAAAAGTACCTTGCGAAAAAAATCGGCAGTAGGACGGAAACGTGTTGACCACCGATTAGCCTTCTGCTAATTACTCTTGCATCCTTCGACCGACTTCTTCGACTATGAGTTCGATGGAAAGCTTATCTGTTCCTTTTTCAGATGGCAGAAGTTGTAAGAAATACAATTTTTTTGGTCAAAACTAAAATATCCTCGAAATCATTGAAGAAAAAGTACCTTATATGACGAAAATATGCCTTATCTAATAAGAGACATTTAAATTTTTTTTTTTTTTTTTTTAAACTTTGCTTTATTTATTGGATCTTCTCTTTATGAGACTAACAATAAGTTTGCAGATCTTGTGCCTATATGTTAACTTGCAGTTCTTTTGGACTGCAGATAGGTTGCGGGGCCCTAGGGTCTATCGCTGGGTTGGAAGGTCATTTCGACGAAGACGGGATTGGCTGCACAACCTTGTTAATCTTCTGGCGAGATGGTTAGGGTGCGTAGAAAGCTTGCAGTAGTATTGTTCCTTGAGTTCTGCTATTACATCTCTGACTGGTTGAATATTTAAATCTTTTTGTATGTTTTCGTTTCGAACATACCACTGTGCCCCGGTGATGGTTGTCAATATCTTTGACTGGGTTTTCTGGATGATTTCAATGTTGCTTCTGCTAGCGTTTCCCCATAGCTGGGAGCCGTAGGTCCAGATAGGTTTGAGAACAGAATTGTAGAGCAGGACTTTGTAGTCAAGACTAAGAGAAAAGCGAGCGTTGATAAGCCAGTGGAGGCTATTTGCTTTTAGTTTTAGATGCGTTCTTTTGGCCTCGATGTGCCTGCGCCATGTGAGTCTTCTATCGAGGTGTACTCCGAGGTATGTCACTTCGTTTGTTTGCGGAAGCGTAGTGTTGTTTAACATCAGCGGTGGGCAATCTTGCCTGTTTAGAGTGAACGTAACGTGTTTGCATTTTTGTTCGTTGACTTTTATTCGCCAGTCAGCTAGCCATTTTTCTATGTCGAACAGGTGAAGAGCTAACTGCGCTGTTGCTTGCATAGGGCATCTGGAACTGCTGAGAATAGCTGTATCGTCAGCAAAGGTGGATGTTGTTAGACGTCTGCTTGTTGGGATGTCTGATGTGTAGAGGACATATAACGTAGGACCGAGTACGCTACCTTGAGGAACTCCAGCTCTAATGGTGTGGTCGTCGGACATATCACTGTTGCATCTCACTGTAAACTTCCTGTCGTAGAGGTATGACTTTAGTAGCTTGTGCGTGTTGTTTGGAAGCATTGTTTTAATTTTATGCATCAAACCGTCTAACCAAACTCTGTCGAATGCTTGTGAGACATCCAAAAATATTGCTGCGCAGTATTCTCGATTCTCAAACGCGCTTCGTATTTCTGATGTTATGCGATTAACCTGCTCAATAGTTCCGTGTTTTTCACGAAAGCCGAACTGGTGTGAAGGGATTTTGTTGTGTGTTCTCAGGAATGAGCTGATCCGAGTAAGCACGCATTTTTCGAAGAGTTTTGATAGACACGATAATAAACTTATAGGTCTGTATGACGAGGGAATCGTGTGATCTTTTCCTGGCTTTGGTATCATTATGATGATAGACTTTTTCCATCTATCTGGAAAATAGCCAAGTTTAGTGATGGCATTGAAGAGCTTCGCGATAGTGCAAACAGCACAATATGGGAGCTCAATAATCATTTTTGGGGTTATTAAATCGCAGCCCGGTGATTTTTTTTGGGTTCAGTTCCTTTTTGATAATATTAGCGATTTCGTTTGGTCGAAACTCGATTGGGTCACGTTGAAGCTCGGCGTCGTTTGTTAATGCTGGTAGTGTAGTCCCATTTGTGCAAGGATTTGGTTGAAACACATTTTCAAGGTGGGCGGCAAATGTTCTTGCTCTATCTTCGTCGCTGCGGGCCTAGCAGCCTGCAGGGTTTCTTATAGGCATCACGGTTTCTGTCGGTGAGCTTAGGGTTGGGTGAGCTCTCCACAGTGAGTTTCTTGTACTGGATGTTGATAGTTGTTCTATGTAACGGCATTGGGTATATGCTTCTTCTTGCTTTAACGCTTTAGAGAGGTTGCGTGCGGCGCTCTTAAGCCTATGTCGTGCAGATGGCGATCTGGTTGATTGCCATTCTCGACGTAAGCGTCGCTTTTCGATAACGAGCTGCTCGATTTGAAGATTCGTCTTCTTTTGGTTACGTGGAGCTTGCGCCGTTTGAGGTGTTGAGATACGAGCTGCGGTAACGAAGACTGATTCTAGATTGTTTACGAAGCTGTCGATCTCATTTTCAACGGTTAGGGAAGGATCTAGCTCAATGTGTGAGCTAAAATATTTTTTGTAACTGACCCAGTTGGTTTTATGCGAGGTCAATCTAATTGGTTGATCTACGGTTTTTGGATGTCGAAGTAGGTTAATTAATAAAGGCGAGTGATCAGACGAGAGATCTGAAAGACTTTCGGCGCTTAGCAGGGTTCGGGGAATATTTTTTGTTATTGCAAAGTCAATTAGGTCGGGTAGTTTATTGGGGTCAGCCGGCCAGTATGTTGGTCTGCCGGGAGAGAGATGGTCGAGCTTATTGCTGGCTTTTATAATTGCATTGTGTAATTGTTTTCCTTTTGGGGTCACTAGACGAGATCCCCAGTGAGTGTGCTTGGCATTGTAATCTCCTGCTGCTATGAGGTGTTCTCCGAGTGTGTTAAAGAACTGCATGAACTCCGTTTCAGATATATTGAAGCGAGGTGGGCAGTACACGGCGGCTAGTGTTAGATGGTTACCACTATCTAAATGTATGTTTATAGATGTGGCCTGTAGATAGTTTTCAGCAAATCTTCTATGGCAGTGGTGTTTGAGACGGTTTCTAATCAGAATACCAGTCCCCCCATGTGCTTTACCATCAGGATGGTTTGTTCCGTAAAATACGTAGCCTCGTATGTTAAAACTATATTTGTTTGTAAGGTGTGTTTCTGAGAGTAGCATTACGTCAATGTGTTTGTCAAGTAGAAATTGAGCTAGCTCAAGTTTGTGCTGTGAGACGCCATTAGCATTCCACGTAGATATGCGTAGGGAAGGCATGGTTTATTTGGACTGTTGTGAAATCAGCATTTGTATTAGTAGAATTTGGTTACGCATTAAATCCTGCATAGTTGTCCGCATAAAAGACATAAACTCAATTATTCTCTTTAATAATAAACACTATGTTGAGCACGCTCAAGTTTTTGAGTTGTACTGCTCGTCCGTGATCGGACGCATCTTTATTTAAGCAATTTCTGCGCTGAGTTACAGCGCAGCAGGGAGTTTAATCTTAACTTCTAATTTTAGATTTACACTTAGTTTTAGTTATCTTATGCTAACACTGCGTTTGTCGAACGGCTGTGTAAACTAACCCTTGTGACCTGCTGTAGCGGCCGCACAAACAACCGCTGCTTACACCCGTTCGTCTTATCTGCCGCCTGCTGCGTAGGTCGCATGAATCACTATCTGCAATCTTCGACCCGTTGATCTTGTCAAACGGTTGCAGCTGTCGATCATAACGCGTTTATTTGTTTCTTATTTCTAAATATAAGATTACTTATCTACTAAACCTCGCTATTCCATGTTCATCCATGAACACAATTAGACTTTGCTGCATGGTTGATAACATTGCTTCAAAGTTGCTTTGTTGCTGCCCCGGCATTTGGTGGTGTTGAGTCGCGTTTACATTTACATGTGCTGGTTGTGGGTTCGGCGTATTTGGGGTAGAGGGAACCAGTCCTGATTTTAGAGCACTGGCAAATGTCACGTTTTTGGTTGAGATTCCGGGGCCAAGTGAAGATCTGGCTGCGGTCGAAAAGAAGACGTCTGGGTTTAATTTAGATGGTGTAAATGTAGGCTGTGCGTTTTGAGAGCGTGTAGTGGTCACTCGCTGGTGGATTCGTGTTTTCAGTTCCTTGTATATTGGGCAACCTTTATAGTTAGCTGTGTGGTTACCACCACAGTTGGCGCATTTTTTTGTGCTGGCGTCGTCTTTGCTCGCTAGGCAGTGTGTAATGACGTGAAGCTCTCCACAAGCTACACACACGGGGCGCAGAGTACATTACGACCTTGTATGGCCATATTCTTGGCAATTCGTACATTGTACGGGACCATTGCGTTTGTGCGGTTCTTCTACGGTGATTCTGCGGTGCAGTAGACATTGAAGTTTGTATATCGGGTGCACTTCGTTTTTCTTTAGCGGCTTGCTTTCTAGAGTAAGTTCTACCTTAAAGAGTGGTTGCGGCTTTCTATCCTTATTTTGGATGTTGAAAACAGTTTTGGCACTGAATCCTTTCTCTTGTAACGCGTTGATTACTTCCGCAGGAGTGACTGCAGGCCTTTGCTGCTTTTTAGCTGGTACGTATAGAAGTTCTTTTTGTTGTCGCTCAGGTACTTTGACAGTACTCTGTAGTTATCTTCGGAGTTAGTTTGTACCTTTGTTTCCTGTATATTTCCCTTACAAGGGGGATTATATGAAAGTTGTCCTTTCCAATAAGCTCGATAAATTTGCTGACTAAGGCGTTGCAGCTTTTATCAACGCTTTCTGTTTCGGGGCCCAGATCAGTAGTGTTATCTGCCAGAATTTTGAACCTGTTGGTATTATCAGGCATTTCGCTTACTGTTAGTCTGAAGCTAACACGGGTAATTTTCGGCTTCGAGTTTAGGGGGCTCAAATTTCTTTTTCTTTTTTGTTTCTTTGTTTGCGTTCTCTTTAGGTAATGTTGCGCCAGTTATATTTGCATTGGCAATTAGACGGGCAGTTGATACCGTTGAAGTTGTTGTTGTACTTACTGTTGAAGTAGTTAGTGACATTGTTGTACTAGTCGTCGTAGATGGGCCAATACATATCTGCTGATGAGCGGACACGGCGCTCTGCGGCGTTTGAGGCGTGGACGGTAGCGACGGAGAGCAAGAACGCGCTCTCCCGCTCGCTACGTGCTCTGCATTGGTCATTGCCCTCGATCGCTCTAGAGCTGCAGTATTTTCGGTAGTCGCGGCGTTATAGGTGAAATACGCGTTGTTCCGTTGCAAAGAGAACCGACGCTCGTCTTGCTTACGCTGCAGTTCACTACGAGTTTCGATTTCTTTTGTACTCATTGTATTAATTGAGATTTAGTTTTAATTGTTTTTTATTATTTATTGTGGCTAATCAATTGATTAATTAGTTGATAGATTTGTGCGAATTTATCGCACTAAGCGACTTTTCGCGATATACACTAATTATTATTAGATCTTTCACTGCACTGATGGGTTTTAAGTTAATTTTCCGGAGCACAAGAAAAACACGTCCGTACTTAACGGAATTCGCGCGGAGTAACGAGTACGAAGTACGAAAAGTCGTAAGAAATAAAATTTTTTTGATCAAAACTAAAATATCCTCGAAATCATTGAAGAAGAACTACCTTATCAGACGAAAATATGCCTTATCTAATAAGAAACATTTAAATTTTTTTAATTGCATAAATGGGTGGCATTTTATTCAGAATTAATAGTTTTTTACATGGACAAAAAATTCGTTTAATTTTTTCCCATTTAATACTAGAATTATAGAAAATACTTTGCGAAAAGAATCAGCAGTAGGACGGAAACGTATTGACCATCGATTAGTTTTTTGCTAATAACTCTTGAATCTTTCGACCGACTTCTTCGACTAAGAGCTCGATGGAAAGCTTTTCTGTTCCTCTTTCAGATGGCATTAACATATTTTACGAAAAGTCGTAAGAAATAAAATTTTTTTGATCAACTCTAACAAATCCTCGAAATCATTGAAGAAGAAGTACCTTATCAGACGAAAATATGCCTTATCTAATAAGAGGCATTTAAATTTTTTTAATTGCATAAATGGGCGGCATTTTATTCAGAATTCATAGTTTTTTAATGGACAAAAAATTCGTTTAATTTTTTCCCATTCAATACTTGAATTATAGAAGAATACTTTGCGAAAAGAATCGGCAGTAGGACGGAAACGTGTTGACCACCGATAAGTTTTTTGCTAATAACTCTTGCATCCTTCGACCGACTTCTTCGACTAAGAGCTCGATGGAAAGCTTTTCTGTTCCTCTTTCAGATGGCATTAACATATTTAACGAAAAGTCGTAAGAAATAAAATTTTTTTGATCAAATCTAACATAATCTCGAAATCATTGAAGAAGAAGTACCTTATTGGACGAAAATATGCCATATCTAATAAGAGACATTAAAATTTTTTTAACTGCATACATGGGCGGCATTATATTCAGAATTAATAGTTTTTTAACATGGATAAAAAGTTCGTTTAATTTTTTCCCATTAAATACTAGAATTATAGAAAAGTACTTTGCGAAAAGAATCGGCAGTAGGACGGAAACGTGTTGACCACCGAATAGCTTTTTGCTAAAAACTCTTGCATCCTTCGACCGACTTCTTCGACAAAGAGTTCGATGGAAAGCTTATCTGTTCCTCTTTCAGATGGCAGTAAAATATTTTACGAAAAGTCGTAAGAAATAAAATTTTTTTGATCAAAACTAAAATATCCTCGAAATCATTGAAGAAGAAGTACCTTATCTGACGAAAATATGCCTTATCTAATAAGAGACATTTAAATTTTTTTAATTGCATAAATGGGCGGCGTCTTATTCATAATTAATAGTTTTTTACATTGACAAAAAATTCGTTTAATTTTTTTCATTAAATACTAGAATTATAGAAAAGTACTTTGGGAAAAGAATCGGCAGTAGGAAGGAAACGTGTTGACCACCGATTAGTTTTTTGCTAATAACTCTTGCATCCTTCGACTGACTTCTTCGACTAAGAGCTCGATGGAAAGCTTATCTGTTCCTCTTTCAGATGGCATTAACATATTTTACGAAAAGTCGTAAGAAATAAAATTTTTTTGATCAAAACTTAAATATCCTCGAAATCATTGAAGAAGAACTACCTTATCAGACGAAAATACGCCTTATGTAATAAGAGACATTTAAATTTTTTTAATTGCATAAATGGGCGGCATTTTATTCACAATTAATAGTTTTTTTACATGGACAAAAAATTCGTTTAATTTTTTCCCATTAAATACTAGAATTATAGAAAAGTACTTTGCGAAAAGAATCGGCAGTAGGACGGAAACATGTTGAACACCGATTAGTTTTTTGATAATAACTCTTGCATCCTTCGACCGACTTCGTCGACTAAAGGCTCGATGGAAAGCTTATCTGTTCCTCTTTCAGATGGCAGTAAAATATTTTACGAAAAGTCGTAAGAAATAAAATTTTTTTGATCAAAACTAAAATATCCTCGAAATCATTGAAGAAGAAGTACCTAATAAAACGAAAATATGCCATATCTAATAAGAGACATTAAAATTTTTTTAACTGCATAAATGGGCGGCATTTTATTCAGAATTAATAGTTTTTACATGGACAAAAAATTCGTTTAATTTTTTCCCATTTTATACTAGAATTATAGAAAATACTTTGCGAAACGAATCGGCAGTAGGACGGAAACGTGTTGACCACCGATAAGTTTTTTGCTAATTACTCTTGCATCGTTCGACCGATTTCTTCGACTAAGAGCACGATGGAAAGCTTTTCTGTTCCTCTTTCAGATGGCAGTAAAATATTTTACGAAAAGTTGTAAGAAATAAAATTTTTTTGATCAAAACTAAAATATCCTCGAAATAATTGAAGAAGAAGTACCTAATAAAACGAAAATATGCCTTATCTAATAAGAGACATTTAAATTTTTTTAATTGCATAAATGGGCGGCATTTTGTTCAGAATTCATAGTTTTTTAATGGACAAAAAATTCGTTTAATTTTTTCCCATTCAATACTAGAATTATAGAAGAATACTTTGCGAAAAGAATCGGCAGTAGGACGGAAACGTGTTGACCACCGATAAGTTTTTTGCTAATAACTCTTGCATCCTTCGACCGACTTCTTCGACTAAGAGCTCGATGGAAAGCTTTTCTGTTCCTCTTTCAGATGGCATTAACATATTTAACGAAAAGTCGTAAGAAATAAAATTTTTTTGATCAAATCTAACATAATCTCGAAATCATTGAAGAAGAAGTACCTTATTGGACGAAAATATGCCATATCTAATAAGAGACACTAAAATTTTTTTAACTGCATACATGGGCGGCATTATATTCAGAATTAATAGTTTTTTACATGGACAAAAAGTTCGTTTAATTTTTTCCCATTAAATACTAGAATTATAGAAAAGTACTTTGCGAAAAGAATCGGCAGTAGGACGGAAACGTGTTGACCACCGAATAGCTTTTTGCTAATAACTCTTGCATCCTTCGACCGACTTCTTCGACAAAGAGTTCGATGGAAAGCTTATCTGTTCCTCTTTCAGATGGCAGTAAAATATTTTACGAAAAGTCGTAAGAAATAAAATTTTTTTGATCAAAACTAAAATATCCTCGAAATCATTGAAGAAGAAGTACCTTATCAGACGAAAATATGCCTTATCTAATAAGAGACATTTAAATTTTTTTAATTGCATAAATGGGCGGCGTCTTATTCATAATTAATAGTTTTTTACATTGACAAAAAATTCGTTTAATTTTTTTTCATTAAATACTAGAATTATAGAAAAGTACTTTGGGAAAAGAATCGGCAGTAGGAAGGAAACGTGTTGACCACCGATTAGTTTTTTGCTAATAACTCTTGCATCCTTCGACTGACTTCTTCGACTAAGAGCTCGATGGAAAGCTTATCTGTTCCTCTTTCAGATGGCATTAACATATTTTACGAAAAGTCGTAAGAAATAAAATTTTTTTGATCAAAACTTAAATATCCTCGAAATCATTGAAGAAGAAGTACCTTATCAGACGAAAATACGCCTTATGTAATAAGAGACATTTAAATTTTTTTAATTGCATAAATGGGCGGCATTTTATTCACAATTAATAGTTTTTTTACATGGACAAAAAATTCGTTTAATTTTTTCCCATTAAATACTAGAATTATAGAAAAGTACTTTGCGAAAAGAATCGGCAGTAGGACGGAAACATGTTGAACACCGATTAGTTTTTTGATAATAACTCTTGCATCCTTCGACCGACTTCGTCGACTAAAGGCTCGATGGAAAGCTTATCTGTTCCTCTTTCAGATGGCAGTAAAATATTTTACGAAAAGTCGTAAGAAATAAAATTTTTTTGATCAAAACTAAAATATCCTCGAAATCATTGAAGAAGAAGTACCTAATAAAACGAAAATATGCCATATCTAATAAGAGACATTAAAATTTTTTTAACTGCATAAATGGGCGGCATTTTATTCAGAATTAATAGTTTTTTACATGGACAAAAAATTCGTTTAATTTTTTCCCATTTTATACTAGAATTATAGAAAATACTTTGCGAAAAGAATCGGCAGTAGGACGGAAACGTGTTGACCACCGATAAGTTTTTTGCTAATAACTCTTGCATCCTTCGACCGACTTCGTCGACTAAAGGCTCGATGGAAAGCTTTTCTGTTCCTCTTTCAGATGGCAGTAAAATATTTTACGAAAAGTCGTAAGAAATAAAATTTTTTTGATCAAAACTAAAATATCCTCGAAATCATTGAAGAAGAAGTACCTAATAAAACGAAAATATGCCATATCTAATAAGAGACATTAAAATTTTTTTAACTGCATAAATGGGCGGCATTTTATTCAGAATTAATAGTTTTTACATGGACAAAAAATTCGTTTAATTTTTTCCCATTTTATACTAGAATTATAGAAAATACTTTGCGAAACGAATCGGCAGTAGGACGGAAACGTGTTGACCACCGATAAGTTTTTTGCTAATTACTCTTGCATCGTTCGACCGATTTCTTCGACTAAGAGCACGATGGAAAGCTTTTCTGTTCCTCTTTCAGATGGCAGTAAAATATTTTACGAAAAGTTGTAAGAAATCAAATTTTTTTGATCAAAACTCAAATATCCTCGAAATAATTGAAGAAGAAGTACCTAATAAAACGAAAATAGGCCTTATCTAATAAGAGACATTTAAATTTTTTTAACTGCATAAATGGGCGGCAGTTTATTGAGAATTAATAGTTTTTACGTGGACAAAAAATTCGTTTAATTTTTTTTCATTAAATACTAGAATTATAGAAAAGTACTTTAGGAAAAGAATCGGCAGTAGGACGGAAACGTGTTGATCACCGATTAGTTTTTTGCTAGTAGCTCTTGCATCCTTCGACCGACTTCTTCGACTAAGAGCTCGATGGAAAGCTTTTCTGTTCCTCTTTCAGATGGCATTAACATATTTTACGAAAAGTCGTAAGAAATAAAATTTTTTTGATCAAAACTAAAATATCCTCGAAATCATTGAAGAAGAAGTACCTAATAAAACGAAAATATGCCATATCTAATAAGAGACATTAAAATTTTTTTAACTGCATAAATGGGCGGCATTTTATTCAGAATTAATAGTTTTTTACATGGACAAAAAATTCGTTTAATTTTTTCCCATTAAATACTAGAATTATAGAAAATACTTTGCGAAAAGAATCGGCAGTAGGATCGAAACGTGTTGACCACCGATTAGTTTTTTGCTAATAACTCTTCCATCCTTCGACCGACTTCTTCGACTAAGAGTTCGATGGAAAGCTTTTCTGTTCCTCTTTCAGATGGCATTAACATATTTTACGAAAAGTCGTAAGAAATAAAATTTTTTTGATCAAAACTACAATATCGTCCAAATCATTGAAGAAGAAATAGCTTATCAGACGAAAATATGCCTTATCTAATAAAAAACATTTAAATTTTTTTAATTGCATAAATGGGCGGCATTATATTCAGTATTAATAGTTTTTTACATGGACAAAAAATTCGTTTAATTTTTTCCTATTACGTACTAGAGTTATAGAAAAGTACTTTGCGAAAAGAATCGCCACTAGGACGGAAACGTATTGACCATCGATAAATTTTTTGCTAATAACTCTTGCATCCTTCGACTGACTTCTTCGACTAAGAGCTCGATGGAAAGCTTATCTGTTCCTCTTTCAGATGTCATTAACATATTTTTCGAAAAGTCGTAAGAAATAAAATTTTTTTGATCAAATCTAACATATCCTCGAAATCATTGAAGAAGAAGTACCTTATCAGACGAAAATATGCCTTATCTAATAAGGGACATTTAAATTTTTTTAATTGCATAAATGGGCGGCATTTTATTCAGAATTAATAGTTTTTTACGTGGACAAAAAATTCGTTTAATTTTTTCCCATTAAATACTAGAATTATAGAAAAGTACCTTGCGAAAAGAATCGGCAGTAGGACGAAAACGTGTTGACCACCGATAAGTTTTCTGCTAATAACTCTTGCATCCTTCGACCGACTTCTTCGACTAAGAGCTCGATGGAAAGCTTATCTGTTCCTCTTTCAGATGGCATTAACATATTTTTCGAAAAGTCGTAAGAAATAAAATTTTTTTGATCAAATCTAACATATCCTCGAAATCATTGAAGAAGAAGTACCTTATCAGACGAAAATATGCCTTATCTAATAAGGGACATTTAAATTTTTTTAATTGCATAAATGGGCGGCATTTTATTCACAATTAATAGTTTTTTTACATGGACAAAAAATTCGTTTAATTTTTTCCCATTAAATACTAGAATTATAGAAAAGTACTTTGCGAAAAGAATCGGCAGTAGGACGGAAACATGTTGAACACCGATTAGTTTTTTGCTAATAACTCTTGCATCCTTCGACCGACATATTTTACAAAAAGTCGTAAGAAATAAAATTATTTTGATCAAAAATAAAATATCCTCGAAACATTGAAGATGAAGTACCTTGGCAGTAAAATATTTTACGAAAAGTCGTAAGAAATAAAATTTTTTTGATCAAAACTAAAATATCCTCGAAATCATTGAAGAAGAAGTACCTAATAAAACGAAAATATGCCTTATCTAATAAGAGACATTTAAATTTTTTTAATTGCATAAATGGGCGGCATTTTATTCAGAATTAATAGTTTCTTACATGGACAAAAAATTCGTTTAATTTTTTTTCATTAAATACTAGAATTATAGAAAAGTACTTTGGGAAAAGAATCGGCAGTAGGAAGGAAACGTGTTGACCACCGATTAGTTTTTTGCTAATAACTCTTGCATCCTTCGACTGACTTCTTCGACTAAGAGCTCGATGGAAAGCTTATCTGTTCCTCTTTCAGATGGCATTAACATATTTTACGAAAAGTCGTAAGAAATAAAATTTTTTTGATCAAAACTTAAATATCCTCGAAATCATTGAAGAAGAACTACCTTATCAGACGAAAATACGCCTTATGTAATAAGAGACATTTAAATTTTTTTAGTTGCATAAATGGGCGGCATTTTATTCACAATTAATAGTTATTTTACATGGACAAAAAATTCGTTTAATTTTTTCCCATTAAATACTAGAATTATAGAAAAGTACTTTGCGAAAAGAATCGGCAGTAGGACGGAAACATGTTGAACACCGATTAGTTTTTTGCTAATAACTCTTGCATCCTTCGACCGACTTCGTCGACTAAAGGCTCGATGGAAAGCTTTTCTTTTCCTCTTTCAGATGGCAGTAAAATATTTTACGAAAAGTCGTAAGAAATAAAATTTTTTTGATCAAAACTAAAATATCCTCGAAATCATTGAAGAAGAAGTACCTAATAAAACGAAAATATGCCATATCTAATAAGAGACATTAAAATTTTTTTAACTGCATAAATGGGCGGCATTTTATTCAGAATTAATAGTTTTTTACATGGACAAAAAATTCGTTTAATTTTTTCCCATTTCAGATGGCAGTAAAATGTTTTACGAAAAGTCGTAAGAAAATAAATTTTTTTGATCAAAACTAAAATATCCTCGAAATCATTGAAGAAGAAGTACCTAATAAAACGAAAATATGCCATATCTAATAAGAGACATTAAAATTTTTATACCCTGCACTTACAGTGTGTCAGGGTATATTAAGTTTGTTTGAACGAAATTTATGTAACGCATAGAAGGAGGGGAGGGGGACCCCATAAAGTATATATATTCTTGATCAGGATGACAAGAGAAATCGATTGAGCCCTGTCCGTCCGTCCGTCCGTCCGTCCGTCTGTATTCACCAATGGTTCTCGGAAACTGTAAAAGCTAGAGACTTGAAATTTGGAGGGTAGACTCGTAATGCTTGGCACTCCATCAAGTTTGAATGGTTTAGTGCCACGCCCACTCCTTCCCGCCCAACCAGCACCGCCCACTTTTTGAAAACGTTATAACTCGAACACCCGAAGAGATAGAAACATGAAAGTCGGTATGTAGACTCAGCATGAAGAGTTCTACAAAACTGCATACCACAATTTTTCCCCCTCCCCTTGATTTCCCCTCCCCCAGTTGTTTTCTATAAAAAGCAATATCTCCAAAACTAATAAAGGTATGAACATGAAATTTTGTATACAAGCTCAGTAAATACATATCTTGAAAACTGCTTACTACAAAATTCCCCCCTGTTCGAAAGTTACCCCTCAATGACTAACAAACTCAAATTTTTCGTAAATTTCACATTTTTTGACCGATTTACTTGATATTTTGAACACTATTTGAATATGCGACGTCAGATCAATATGTTTTTGTAGATTGAGGGTGTGGCACCGCCTACCATGTGCAGGGTATTATATTGTCGAGTATACTCGACTATAGCGTCCTTACTGGTTTTAACTGCATAAATGGGCGGCATTTTATTCAGAATTAATAGTTTTTACATGGACAAAAAATTCGTTTAATTTTTTCCCATTT
Organism: Phortica okadai; assembly: GCA_034638295.1. NCBI lineage: Eukaryota > Metazoa > Arthropoda > Insecta > Diptera > Drosophilidae > Phortica > Phortica okadai. The sequence continues at coordinate 28,023,961 of CM067851.1, forward strand.
TATACTAGAATTATAGAAAATACTTTGCGAAAAGAATCGGCAGTAGGACGGAAACGTGTTGACCACCGATAAGTTTTTTGCTAATTACTCTTGCATCGTTCGACCGATTTCTTCGACTAAGAGCACGATGGAAAGCTTTTCTGTTCCTCTTTCAGATGGCAGTAAAATATTTTACGAAAAGTTGTAAGAAATAAAATTTTTTTGATCAAAACTAAAATATCCTCGAAATAATTGAAGAAGAAGTACCTAATAAAACGAATATATGCCTTATCTAATAAGAGACATTTAAATTTTTTTAATTGCATAAATGGGCGGCAGTTCATTCAGAATTAATAGTTTTTACGTGGACAAAAAATTCGTTTAATTTTTTTTCATTAAATACTAGAATTATAGAAAAGTACTTTCGGAAAAGAATCGGCAGTAGGACGGAAACGTGTTGATCACCGATTAGTTTTTTGCTAGTAGCTCTTGCATCCTTCGACCGACTTCTTCGACTAAGAGTTCGATGGAAAGCTTATCTGTTCCTCTTTCAGATGGCAGAAGTCGTGAGAAATACAATTTTTTTGATCAAAACTAAAATATCCTCGAAATTATTGAAGAAGAAGTACCTTATCAGACGAAAATATGCCTAATCTAATAAGAGACATTTAAATTTTTTTAATTGCATAAATGGACGGCATTTTATTCAGAATTGATAGTTTCTTTACATGCAGAAAAAATTCGTTTAATTTTTTCCCATTAAATACTAGACTTATAGAAAAGTACTTTGCGAAAAGATTTGGCAGTAGGACGGAAACGTGTTGACCACCAATTAGTATTTTGCTAATAATTCTTGCATCCTTCGACCGCCTTCTTCGACTAAGAGCTCATGGAAAGCCTATCTGTTCCTCTTTCAGATGGCATTAACATATTTTTCGAAAAGTCGTAAGAAATAAAATTTTTTTAGTCATAACTAAAATATCCTCGAAATCATTGAAGAAGAAGTACCTTATCAGACGAAAATATGCCTTATCTAATAAGAGACATTTAAATTTTTTTTATTGCATAAATGGGCGGCATTTTATTCACAATTAATAGTTTTTTACATGGACAAAAAATTCGTTCAATTTTTTCCCATTAAATACTAGAATTATAGAAAAGTATTTTGCGAAAAGAATCGGCAGTAGGACGGAAACGTGTTGACCATCAATTATTTTTTTGCTAATAACCCTTGCATCCTTCGACCGACTTCTTCGACTAAGAGCTTGATAGAAAGCTTATCTGTTTTTCTTTCAGATGGCATTAACATATTTTACGAAAAGTCGTAAGAAATAAAATTTGTTTGATCAAAACTAAAATATCCTCGAAATCATTGAAGAAGAAGTACCATATAAGACGAAAATATGCCTTATCTAATAAGAGACATTTAAATTTTTTAATTGCATAAATGGGCGGCATTTTATTCAGAATTGATAGTTTCTTTACATGGAAAAAAAATTCGTTTAATTTTTTTCCATTAAATACTAGAATTATAGAAAAGTACTTTGCGAAAAGATTCGGCAGTAGGACGGAAACGTGTTGACCACCAATTAGTATTTTGCTAATAATTCTTGCATCCTTCGACCGCCTTCTTCGACTAAGAGCTCATGGAAAGCCTATCTGTTCCTCTTTCAGATGGCATTAACATATTTTACGAAAAGTCGTAAGAAATAAAATTTGTTTGATCAAAACTAAAATATCCTCGAAATCATTGAATAAGAAGTACCTTATCAGACGAAAATAAGCCTTATCTAATAAGAGACATTTAAATTTTTTTTATTGCATAAATGGGCGGCATTTTATTCACAATTAATAGTTTTTTACATGGACAAAAAATTCGTTTAATTTTTTCCTATTAAATATAAGAATTATAGAAAAGTACTTTGCGAAAAGAATCTGTTCCTCTTTCATTGAAGAAGAAGAAGTAAATGAGCGGAATTTTATTCAGAATTAATAGTTTTTTACATGGACAAAAAATTCGTTTAATTTTTTCCCATTAAATACTAGAATTATAGAAAAGTACTTTGCGAAAAGAATCGGCAGTAGGACGGAATCGTGTTGACCACCAATTAGTTTTTTGCAAATAACTTTTGCATCCTTCGACCGACTTTTTCGGTTAAGAGCTCAATGGAAAGCTTATCTGTTCCTCTTTCAGATAGCATTAACATATTTTACGAAAAGTCATAAGAAATAACATTTTTTTGATCAAAACTAAAATATCCTCGAAATCATTGAAGAAAAAGTACCTTATCAGACGAAAATATGCCTTATCTAATAAGAGACATTTAAAATTTTTAATTGCATAAATGGGCGGCATTTTATTCAGAATTGATAGTTTCTTTACATGCAGAAAAAATTCGTTTAATTTTTTCCCATTAAATACTAGACTTATAGAAAGGTACTTTGCGAAAAGAATCGGCAGTAGGACGGAATCGTGTTGACCACCAATTATTTTTTTGCTAATAACCCTTGCATCCTTCGACCGACTTCTTCGACTAAGAGCTCGATAGAAAGCTTATCTGTTCCTCATTCAGATAGCATTAACATATTTTTCGAAAAGTCGTAAAAAATAAAATTTTTTTGATCAACACTAAAATATCCTTGACATCATTGAAGAAGAAGTATCTTATCAGACGAAAATATGCCTTATCTAATAAGAGATATTTAAATTTTTTAATTGCATAAATGGGCTGCATTTTATTCAGAATTAATAGTTTTTTACATGGAAAAAAAATTCGTTTAATTTTTTTCCATTAAATACTAGAATTATAGAAAAGTACTTTGCGAAAAGATTCGGCAGAAGGACGGAAACGTGTTGACCACCAATTAGTATTTTGCTAATAATTCTTGCATCCTTCGACCGCCTTCTTCGACTAAGAGCTCATGGAAAGCCTATCTGTTCCTCTTTCAGATGGCATTAACATATTTTTCGAAAAGTCGTAAGAAATAAAATTTTTTTAGTCATAACTAAAATATCCTCGAAATCATTGAAGAAGAAGTACCTTATCAGACGAAAATATGCCTTATCTAATAAGAGACATTTAAATTTTTTTTATTGCATAAATGGGCGGCATTTTATTCACAATTAATAGTTTTTTACATGGACAAAAAATTCGTTTAATTTTTTCCTATTAAATATAAGAATTATAGAAAAGTACTTTGCGAAAAGAATCTGTTCCTCTTTCATTGAAGAAGAAGAAGTAAATGAGCGGCATTTTATTCAGAATTAATAGTTTTTTACATGGACAAAAAAATCGTTTCATTTTTTCCCATTAAATATTAGAATTATAGAAAAGTACTTTGCGAAAAGAATCGGCAGTAGGACGGAAACGTGTTGACCATCAATTAGTTTTTTGCTAATAACTCTTGCATCCTTCGACCGACTTCTTCGACTAAGAGCTTGATAGAAAGCTTATCTGTTCCTCTTTCAGATGGCATTAACATATTTTACAAAAAGACGTAAGAAATACAATTTGTTTGATCAAAACTAAAATATCCTTGAAATCATTGAAGAAGAAGTACCTTATCAGACGAAAATATGGCTTATCTAATAAGAGCCATTTAAATTTTTTTTTATTGCATAAATTGGCGGCATTTTATTCAGAATTAATAGTTTTTTACATGGACAAAAAATTCGTTTAATTTTTTCCCATTAAATACTAGAATTATAGAAAAGTACTTTGCGAAAAGAATCGGCAGTAGGACGGAATCGTGTTGACCACCAATTAGTTTTTTGCAAATAACTTTTGCATCCTTCGACCGACTTTTTCGATTAAGAGCTCAATGGAAAGCTTATCTGTTCCTCTTTCAGATAGCATTAACATATTTTACGAAAAGTCATAAGAAATAACATTTTTTTGATCAAAACTAAAATATCCTCGAAACCATTGAAGAAAAAGTACCTTATCAGACGAAAATATGCCTTATCTAATAAGAGACATTTAAAATTTTTAATTGCATAAATGGGCGGCATTTTATTCAGAATTGATAGTTTCTTTACATGCAGAAAAAATTCGTTTAATTTTTTCCCATTAATACTAGACTTATAGAAAGGTACTTTGCGAAAAGAATCGGCAGTAGGACGGAATCGTGTTGACCACCGATTAGTTTTTTGCTAATAAGCCTTGCATCCTTCGACCGACTTCTTCGACTAAGAGCTCGATAGAAAGCTTATCTGTTCCTCATTCAGATAGCATTAACATATTTTTCGAAAAGTCATAAGAAATAAAATTTTTTTGATCAACACTAAAATATCCTTGACATCATTGAAGAAGAAGTATCTTATCAGACGAAAATATGCCTTATCTAATAAGAGATATTTAAATTTTTTAATTGCATAAATGGGCTGCATTTTATTCAGAATTAATAGTTTTTTACATGGAAAAAAAATTCGTTTAATTTTTTTCCATTATATACAAGAATTATAGAAAAGTACTTTGCGAAAAGATTCGGCAGAAGGACGGAGACGTGTTGACCACCGATAAGTTTTCTGCTCATAATTCTTGCATCCTTCGACCGCCTTCTTCGACTAAGAGCTCATGGAAAGCCTATCTGTTCCTCTTTCAGATGGCATTAACATATTTTTCGAAAAGTCGTAAGAAATAAAATTTTTTTAGTCATAACTAAAATATCCTCGAAATCATTGAAGAAGAAGTACCTTATCAGACGAAAATATGCCTTATCTAATAAGAGACATTTAAATTTTTTTAATTGCATAAATGGGCGGCATTTTATTCAGAATTAATAGTTTTTTACGTGGACAAAAAATTCGTTTAATTTTTTCCCATTAAATACTAGAATTATAGAAAAGTACCTTGCGAAAAGAATCGGCAGTAGGACGAAAACGTGTTGACCACCGATAAGTTTTCTGCTAATAACTCTTGCATCCTTCGACCGACTTCTTCGACTAAGAGCTCGATGGAAAGCTTATCTGTTCCTCTTTCAGATGGCATTAACATATTTTACAAAAAGTCGTAAGAAATAAAATTATTTTGATCAAAAATAAAATATCCTCGAAACATTGAAGATGAAGTACCTTGGCAGTAAAATATTTTACGAAAAGTCGTAAGAAATAAAATTTTTTTGATCAAAACTAAAATATCCTCGAAATCATTGAAGAAGAAGTACCTAATAAAACGAAAATATGCCTTATCTAATAAGAGACATTTAAATTTTTTTAATTGCATAAATGGGCGGCATTTTATTCAGAATTAATAGTTTCTTACATGGACAAAAAATTCGTTGAATTTTTTTTCATTAAATACTAGAATTATAGAAAAGTACTTTGGGAAAAGAATCGGCAGTAGGAAGGAAACGTGTTGACCACCGATTAGTTTTTTGCTAATAACTCTTGCATCCTTCGACTGACTTCTTCGACTAAGAGCTCGATGGAAAGCTTATCTATTCCTCTTTCAGATGGCATTAACATATTTTACGAAAAGTCGTAAGAAATAAAATTTTTTTGATCAAAACATAAATATCCTCGAAATCATTGAAGAAGAACTACCTTATCAGACGAAAATACGCCTTATGTAATAAGAGACATTTAAATTTTTTTAATTGCATAAATGGGCGGCATTTTATTCACAATTAATAGTTTTTTTACATGGACAAAAAATTCGTTTAATTTTTTCCCATTAAATACTAGAATTATAGAAAAGTACTTTGCGAAAAGAATCGGCAGTAGGACGGAAACATGTTGAACACCGATTAGTTTTTTGCTAATAACTCTTGCATCCTTCGACCGACTTCGTCGACTTAAGGCTCGATGGAAAGCTTTTCTTTTCCTCTTTCAGATGGCAGTAAAATATTTTACGAAAAGTCGTAAGAAATAAAATTTTTTTGATCAAAACTAAAATATCCTCGAAATCATTGAAGAAGAAGTACCTAATAAAACGAAAATATGCCATATCTAATAAGAGACATTAAAATTTTTTTAACTGCATAAATGGGCGGCATTTTATTCAGAATTAATAGTTTTTTACATGGACAAAAAATTCGTTTAATTTTTTCCCATTTTATACTAGAATTATAGAAAATACTTTGCGAAAAGAATCGGCAGTAGGACGAAAACGTGTTGACCACCGATAAGTTTTTTGCTAATAACTCTTGCATCCTTCGACCGACTTCGTCGACTAAAGGCTCGATGGAAAGCTTTTCTGTTCCTCTTTCAGATGGCAGTAAAATATTTTATGAAAAGTCGTAAGAAATAAAATTTTTTTGATCAAAACTAAAATATCCTCGAAATCATTGAAGAAGAAGTACCTAATAAAACGAAAATATGCCATATCTAATAAGAGACATTAAAATTTTTATACCCTGCACTTACAGTGTGTCAGGGTATATTAAGTTTGTTTGAACGAAATGTATGTAACGCATAGAAGGAGGGGAGGGGGACCCCATAAAGTATATATATTCTTGATCAGGATGATAAGAGAAATCGATTGAGCCCTGTCCGTCTGTCCGTCCGTCCGTCCGTCCGTCTGTATTCACCAATGGTTCTCGGAAACTGTAAAAGCTAGAGACTTGAAATTTGGAGGGTAGACTCGTAATGCTTGGCACTCCATCAAGTTTGAATGGTTTAGTGCCACGCCCACTCCTTCCCGCCCAACCAGCACCGCCCACTTTTTGAAAACGTTATAACTCGAACACCCGAAGAGATAGAAACATGAAAGTCGGTATGTAGACTCAGCATGAAGAGTTCTACAAAACTGCATACCACAATTTTTCCCCCTCCCCTTGATTTCCCCTCCCCCAGTTGTTTTCTATAAAAAGCAATATCTCCAAAACTAATAAAGGTATGAACATGAAATTTTGTATACAAGCTCAGTAAATACATATCTTGAAAACTGCATACCACAAAATTCCCCCCTGTTCGAAAGTTACCCCTCAATGACTAACAAACTCAAATTTTTCGTAAATTTCACATTTTTTGACCGATTTACTTGATATTTTGAACACTATTTGAATATGCGACGTCAGATCAATATGATTTTGTAGATTGAGGGTGTGGCACTGCCTACCATGTGCAGGGTATTATATTGTCGAGTATACTCGACTATAGCGTCCTTACTGGTTTTAACTGCATAAATGGGCGGCATTTTATTCAGAATTAATAGTTTTTACATGGACAAAAAATTCGTTTAATTTTTTCCCATTTTATACTAGAATTATAGAAAATACTTTGCGAAAAGAATCGGCAGTAGGACGGAAACGTGTTGACCACCGATAAGTTTTTTGCTAATTACTCTTGCATCGTTCGACCGATTTCTTCGACTAAGAGCACGATGGAAAGCTTTTCTGTTCCTCTTTCAGATGGCAGTAAAATATTTTACGAAAAGTTGTAAGAAATAAAATTTTTTTGATCAAAACTAAAATATCCTCGAAATAATTGAAGAAGAAGTACCTAATAAAACGAATATATGCCTTATCTAATAAGAGACATTTAAATTTTTTTAATTGCATAAATGGGCGGCAGTTTATTCAGAATTAATAGTTTTTACGTGGACAAAAAATTCGTTTAATTTTTTTTCATTAAATACTAGAATTATAGAAAAGTACTTTAGGAAAAGAATCGGCAGTAGGACGGAAACGTGTTGATCACCGATTAGTTTTTTGCTAGTAGCTCTTGCATCCTTCGACCGACTTCTTCGACTAAGAGCTCGATGGAAAGCTTTTCTGTTCCTCTTTCAGATGGCATTAACATATTTTACGAAAAGTCGTAAGAAATAAAATTTTTTTGATCAAAACTAAAATATCCTCGAAATCATTGAAGAAGAAGTACCTAATAAAACGAAAATATGCCATATCTAATAAGAGACTTTAAAATTTTTTTAACTGCATAAATGGGCGGCATTTTATTCTGAATTAATAGTTTTTTAATGGACAAAAAATTCGTTTAATTTTTTCCCATTAAATACTAGAATTATAGAAAATACTTTGCGAAAAGAATCGGCAGTACTCTTGCATCCTTCGACTGACTTCTTCGATTAAGAGCTCGATGGAAACCTTATCTGTTCCTCTTTCAGATGTCATTAACATATTTTACGAAAAGTCGTAAGAAATAAAACTTTTTTGATCAAATCTAACATATCCTCGAAATCATTGAAGAAGAAGTACCTTATCAGACGAAAATATGCCTTATCTAATAAGAGACATTTAAATTTTTTTAATTGCATAAATGGGCGGCATTTTATTCAGAATTAATAGTTTTTTACGTGGACAAAAAACTCGTTTAAATTTTTCCCATTAAATACTAGAATTATAGAAAAGTACCTTGCGAAAAGAATCGGCAGTAGGACGAAAACGTGTTGACCACCGATAAGTTTTCTGCTAATAACTCTTGCATCCTTCGACCGACTTCTTCGACTAAGAGCTCGATGGAAAGCTTTTCTGTTCCTCTTTCAGATGGCATTAAATAAATTTTTTTGATAAAAACTAAAATATCCTTGAAATCATTGAAGAAGAACTACCTTACAGGACGAAAATATGCCTTATCTAATAAGAAACATTTAAATTTTTTTAATTGCATAAATGGGCGGCATTTTATTCAGAATTAATAGTTTTTACATGGACAAAAAATTCGTTTAATTTTTTCCCATTTAATACCAGAATTATAGAAAATACTTTGCGAAAAGTATCGGCAGTAGGATGGAAACGTGTTGACCACCGATAAGTTTTGTGCTAATAACTCTTGCATACTTCGACCGACTTCTTCGACTAAGAGCTCGATGGAAAGCTTTTCTGTTCCTCTTTCAGATGGGATTAACATATTTTACGAAAAGTCGTAAGAAATAAAATTTTTTTGATCAAATCTAACATATCCTCGAAATCATTGAAGAAGAAGTACCTTATCAGACGAAAATATGCCGTATCTAATAAGAGACATTTAAATTTTTTTAATTGCATAAATGGGCGGCATTATATTCAGAATTAATAGTTTTTTACATGGACAAAAAATTCGTTAATTTTTTCCCATTAAATACTAGAATTATAGAAAAGTACTTTGCGAAAAGAATCGGCAGTAGGACGAAAACGTGTTGACCATCGATCAGTTTTTTGCCAATAACTCTTGCATCCTTCGACCGACTTCTTCAACTAAGAGTTCGATGGAAAGCTTATCTGTTCCTCTTTCAGATGGCAGAAGTCGTAAGAAATACAATTTTTTTGATCAAAACTAAAATATCCTCGAAATTATTGAAGAAGAAGTACCTTATCAGACGAAAATATGCCTAATCTAATAAGAGACATTTAAATTTTTTTAATTGCATAAATGGACGGCATTTTATTCAGAATTGATAGTTTCTTTACATGCAGAAAAAATTCGTTTAATTTTTTCCCATTAAATACTAGACTTATAGAAAAGTACTTTGCGAAAAGATTTGGCAGTAGGACGGAAACGTGTTGACCACCAATTAGTATTTTGCTAATAATTCTTGCATCCTTCGACCGCCTTCTTCGACTAAGAGCTCATGGAAAGCCTATCTGTTCCTCTTTCAGATGGCATTAACATATTTTTCGAAAAGTCGTAAGAAATAAAATTTTTTTAGTCATAACTAAAATATCCTCGAAATCATTGAAGAAGAAGTACCTTATCAGACGAAAATATGCCTTATCTAATAAGAGACATTTAAATTTTTTTATTGCATAAATGGGCGGCATTTTATTCACAATTAATAGTTTTTTACATGGACAAAAAATTCGTTCAATTTTTTCCCATTAAATACTAGAATTATAGAAAAGTATTTTGCGAAAAGAATCGGCAGTAGGACGGAAACGTGTTGACCATCAATTATTTTTTTGCTAATAACCCTTGCATCCTTCGACCGACTTCTTCGACTAGGAGCTTGATAGAAAGCTTATCTGTTCCTCTTTCAGATGGCATTAACATATTTTACGAAAAGTCGTAAGAAATAAAATTTGTTTGATCAAAACTAAAATATCCTCGAAATCATTGAAGAAGAAGTACCATATAAGACGAAAATATGCCTTATCTAATAAGAGACATTTAAAATTTTTAATTGCATAAATGGGCGGGATTTTATTCAGAATTGATAGTTTCTTTACATGGAAAAAAAATTCGTTTAATTTTTTCCCATTAAATATAAGAATTATAGAAAAGTACTTTGCGAAAAGAATCTGTTCCTCTTTCATTGAAGAGGAAGAAGTAAATGAGCGGCATTTTATTCAGAATTAATAGTTTTTTACATGGACAAAAAAATCGTTTCATTTTTTCCCATTAAATATTAGAATTATAGAAAAGTACTTTGCGAAAAGAATCGGCAGTAGGACGGAAACGTGTTGACCATCAATTAGTTTTTTGCTAATAACTCTTGCATCCTTCGACCGACTTCTTCGACTAAGAGCTTGATAGAAAGCTTATCTGTTCCTCTTTCAGATGGCATTAACATATTTTACAAAAAGACGTAAGAAATACAATTTGTTTGATCAAAACTAAAATATCCTTGAAATCATTGAAGAAGAAGTACCTTATCAGACGAAAATATGGCTTATCTAATAAGAGCCATTTAAATTTTTTTTTATTGCATAAATTGGCGGCATTTTATTCAGAATTAATAGTTTTTTACATGGACAAAAAAATCGTTTCATTTTTTCCCATTAAATATTAGAATTATAGAAAAGTACTTTGCGAAAAGAATCGGCAGTAGGACGGAATCGTGTTGACCACCAATTAGTTTTTTGCAAATAACTTTTGCATCCTTCGACCGACTTTTTCGATTAAGAGCTCAATGGAAAGCTTATCTGTTCCTGTTTCAGATAGCATTAACATATTTTACGAAAAGTCATAAGAAATAACATTTTTTTGATCAAAACTAAAATATCCTCGAAATCATTGAAGAAGAAGTACCTTATCAGACGAAAATATGCCTTATCTAATAAGAGACATTTAAAATTTTTAATTGCATAAATGGGCGGCATTTTATTCAGAATTGATAGTTTCTTTACATGCAGAAAAAATTCGTTTAATTTTTTCCCATTAAATACTAGACTTATAGAAAGGTACTTTGCGAAAAGAATCGGCAGTAGGACGGAATCGTGTTGACCACCAATTATTTTTTGCTAATAACCCTTGCATCCTTCGACCGACTTCTTCGACTAAGAGCTCGATAGAAAGCTTATCTGTTCCTCATTCAGATAGCATTAACATATTTTTCGAAAAGTCGTAAAAAATAAAATTTTTTTGATCAACACTAAAATATCCTTGACATCATTGAAGAAGAAGTATCTTATCAGACGAAAATATGCCTTATCTAATAAGAGATATTTAAATTTTTTAATTGCATAAATGGGCGGCATTTTATTCAGAATTAATAGTTTTTTACATGGACAAAAAAATCGTTTCATTTTTTCCCATTAAATATTAGAATTATAGAAAAGTACTTTGCGAAAAGAATCGGCAGTAGGACGGAAACGTGTTGACCATCAATTAGTATTTTGCAAATAACTTTTGCATCCTTCGACCGACTTTTTCGATTAAGAGCTCAATGGAAAGCTTATCTGTTCCTCTTTCAGATAGCATTAACATATTTTACGAAAAGTCATAAGAAATAACATTTTTTTGATCAAAACTAAAATATCCTCGAAATCATTGAAGAAAAAGTACCTTATCAGACGAAAATATGCCTTATCTAATAAGAGACATTTAAAATTTTTAATAGCATAAATGGGCGGCATTTTATTCAGAATTGAAAGTTTCTTTACATGCAGAAAAAATTCGTTTAATTTTTTCCCATTAAATACTAGACTTATAGAAAGGTACTTTGCGAAAAGAATCGGCAGTAGGACGGAATCGTGTTGACCACCAATTATTTTTTTGCAAATAACCCTTGCATCCTTCGACCGACTTCTTCGACTAAGAGCTCGATGGAAAGCTTATCTGTTCCTCATTCAGATAGCATTAACATATTTTACGAAAAGTCATAAGAAATAACATTTTTTTGATCAAAACTAAAATATCCTCGAAATCATTGAAGAAAAAGTACCTTATCAGACGAAAATATGCCTTATCTAATAAGAGACATTTAAAATTTTTAATTGCATAAATGGGCGGCATTTTATTCAGAATTGATAGTTTCTTTACATGCAGAAAAAATTCGTTTAATTTTTTCCCATTAAATACTAGACTTATAGAAAGGTACTTTGCGAAAAGAATCGGCAGTAGGACGGAATCGTGTTGACCACCAATTATTTTTTTGCTAATAACCCTTGCATCCTTCGACCGACTTCTTCGACTAAGAGCTCGATAGAAAGCTTATCTGTTCCTCATTCAGATAGCATTAACATATTTTTCGAAAAGTCGTAAAAAATAAAATTTTTTTGATCAACACTAAAATATCCTTGACATCGTTGAAGAAGAAGTATCTTATCAGACGAAAATATGCCTTATCTAATAAGAGATATTTAAATTTTTTAATTGCATAAATGGGCTGCATTTTATTCAGAATTAATAGTTTTTTACATGGACAAAAAATTCGTTTAATTTTTTCCCATTAAATATTAGAATTATAGAAAAGTACTTTGCGAAAAGAATCGGCTGTAGGACGAAATCGTGTTGACCACCGATTAGTTTTTTGCTAATAACTCTTCCATCCTTCGACCGACTTCTTCGAATTAGAGCTCGATGGAAAGCTCAGCTGTTCCTCTTTCAGCTGGCATTAACATTTTTTACGAAAAGTCATAAGAAATAAAAGTTGTTTGATCCAAACTGAAATATCCTCGAAATCATTGAAGAAGAAGTACCTTATCAGACGAAAATATGCCTTATCTAATAAAAGACATTAAAATTTTTTTAATTGCATAAATGGGCGCCATTTTATTCACAATTAATAGTTTTTTACATGGAAAAAAAATTCGTTTAATTTTTTTCCATTAATTACTAGAATTATAGAAAAGTACTTTGCGAAAAGATTCGGCAGTAGGACGGAAACGTGTTGACCACCGATTAGTTTTTTGCTAATAACTCTTGCATCCTTCGACCGACTTCTTCGAATTAGAGCTCGATGGAAAGCTCAGCTGTTCCTCTTTCAGCTGGCATTAACATTTTTTACGAAAAGTCATAAGAAATAAAAGTTGTTTGATCAAAACTGAAATATCCTCGAAATCATTGAAGAAGAAGTACCTTATCAGACGAAAATATGCCTTATCTAATAAAAGACATTAAAATTTTTTTAATTGCATAAATGGGCGCCATTTTATTCACAATTAATAGTTTTTTACATGGACAAAAAATTCGTTTAATTTTTTCCCATTTAATACCAGAATTATAGAAAATACTTTGCGAAAAGTATCGGCAGTAGGATGGAAACGTGTTGACCACCGATAAGTTTTGTGCTAATAACTCTTGCATACTTCGACCGACTTCTTCGACTAAGAGCTCGATGGAAAGCTTTTCTGTTCCTCTTTCAGATGGCATTAACATATTTTACGAAAAGTCGTAAGAAATAAAATTTTTTTGATCAAATCTAACATATCCTCGAAATCATTGAAGAAGAAGTACCTTATCAGACGAAAATATGCCGTATCTAATAAGAGACATTTAAATTTTTTTAATTGCATAAATGGGCGGCATTATATTCAGAATTAATAGTTTTTTACATGGACAAAAAATTCGTTAATTTTTTCCCATTAAATACTAGAATTATAGAAAAGTACTTTGCGAAAAGAATCGGCAGTAGGACGAAAACGTGTTGACCATCGATCAGTTTTTTGCCAATAACTCTTGCATCCTTCGACCGACTTCTTCAACTAAGAGTTCGATGGAAAGCTTATCTGTTCCTCTTTCAGATGGCAGAAGTCGTAAGAAATACAATTTTTTTGATCAAAACTAAAATATCCTCGAAATTATTGAAGAAGAAGTACCTTATCAGACGAAAATATGCCTAATCTAATAAGAGACATTTAAATTTTTTTAATTGCATAAATGGACGGCATTTTATTCAGAATTGATAGTTTCTTTACATGCAGAAAAAATTCGTTTAATTTTTTCCCATTAAATACTAGACTTATAGAAAAGTACTTTGCGAAAAGATTTGGCAGTAGGACGGAAACGTGTTGACCACCAATTAGTATTTTGCTAATAATTCTTGCATCCTTCGACCGCCTTCTTCGACTAAGAGCTCATGGAAAGCCTATCTGTTCCTCTTTCAGATGGCATTAACATATTTTTCGAAAAGTCGTAAGAAATAAAATTTTTTTAGTCATAACTAAAATATCCTCGAAATCATTGAAGAAGAAGTACCTTATCAGACGAAAATATGCCTTATCTAATAAGAGACATTTAAATTTTTTTATTGCATAAATGGGCGGCATTTTATTCACAATTAATAGTTTTTTACATGGACAAAAAATTCGTTCAATTTTTTCCCATTAAATACTAGAATTATAGAAAAGTATTTTGCGAAAAGAATCGGCAGTAGGACGGAAACGTGTTGACCATCAATTATTTTTTTGCTAATAACCCTTGCATCCTTCGACCGACTTCTTCGACTAAGAGCTTGATAGAAAGCTTATCTGTTCCTCTTTCAGATGGCATTAACATATTTTACGAAAAGTCGTAAGAAATAAAATTTGTTTGATCAAAACTAAAATATCCTCGAAATCATTGAAGAAGAAGTACCATATAAGACGAAAATATGCCTTATCTAATAAGAGACATTTAAAATTTTTAATTGCATAAATGGGCGGGATTTTATTCAGAATTGATAGTTTCTTTACATGGAAAAAAAATTCGTTTAATTTTTTCCCATTAAATATAAGAATTATAGAAAAGTACTTTGCGAAAAGAATCTGTTCCTCTTTCATTGAAGAGGAAGAAGTAAATGAGCGGCATTTTATTCAGAATTAATAGTTTTTTACATGGACAAAAAAATCGTTTCATTTTTTCCCATTAAATATTAGAATTATAGAAAAGTACTTTGCGAAAAGAATCGGCAGTAGGACGGAAACGTGTTGACCATCAATTAGTTTTTTGCTAATAACTCTTGCATCCTTCGACCGACTTCTTCGACTAAGAGCTTGATAGAAAGCTTATCTGTTCCTCTTTCAGATGGCATTAACATATTTTACAAAAAGACGTAAGAAATACAATTTGTTTGATCAAAACTAAAATATCCTTGAAATCATTGAAGAAGAAGTACCTTATCAGACGAAAATATGGCTTATCTAATAAGAGCCATTTAAATTTTTTTTTATTGCATAAATTGGCGGCATTTTATTCAGAATTAATAGTTTTTTACATGGACAAAAAAATCGTTTCATTTTTTCCCATTAAATATTAGAATTATAGAAAAGTACTTTGCGAAAAGAATCGGCAGTAGGACGGAATCGTGTTGACCACCAATTAGTTTTTTGCAAATAACTTTTGCATCCTTCGACCGACTTTTTCGATTAAGAGCTCAATGGAAAGCTTATCTGTTCCTGTTTCAGATAGCATTAACATATTTTACGAAAAGTCATAAGAAATAACATTTTTTTGATCAAAACTAAAATATCCTCGAAATCATTGAAGAAAAAGTACCTTATCAGACGAAAATATGCCTTATCTAATAAGAGACATTTAAAATTTTTAATTGCATAAATGGGCGGCATTTTATTCAGAATTGATAGTTTCTTTACATGCAGAAAAAATTCGTTTAATTTTTTCCCATTAAATACTAGACTTATAGAAAGGTACTTTGCGAAAAGAATCGGCAGTAGGACGGAATCGTGTTGACCACCAATTATTTTTTGCTAATAACCCTTGCATCCTTCGACCGACTTCTTCGACTAAGAGCTCGATAGAAAGCTTATCTGTTCCTCATTCAGATAGCATTAACATATTTTTCGAAAAGTCGTAAAAAATAAAATTTTTTTGATCAACACTAAAATATCCTTGACATCATTGAAGAAGAAGTATCTTATCAGACGAAAATATGCCTTATCTAATAAGAGATATTTAAATTTTTTAATTGCATAAATGGGCGGCATTTTATTCAGAATTAATAGTTTTTTACATGGACAAAAAAATCGTTTCATTTTTTCCCATTAAATATTAGAATTATAGAAAAGTACTTTGCGAAAAGAATCGGCAGTAGGACGGAAACGTGTTGACCATCAATTAGTATTTTGCAAATAACTTTTGCATCCTTCGACCGACTTTTTCGATTAAGAGCTCAATGGAAAGCTTATCTGTTCCTCTTTCAGATAGCATTAACATATTTTACGAAAAGTCATAAGAAATAACATTTTTTTGATCAAAACTAAAATATCCTCGAAATCATTGAAGAAAAAGTACCTTATCAGACGAAAATATGCCTTATCTAATAAGAGACATTTAAAATTTTTAATTGCATAAATGGGCGGCATTTTATTCAGAATTGATAGTTTCTTTACATGCAGAAAAAATTCGTTTAATTTTTTCCCATTAAATACTAGACTTATAGAAAGGTACTTTGCGAAAAGAATCGGCAGTAGGACGGAATCGTGTTGACCACCAATTATTTTTTTGCTAATAACCCTTGCATCCTTCGACCGACTTCTTCGACTAAGAGCTCGATAGAAAGCTTATCTGTTCCTCATTCAGATAGCATTAACATATTTTTCGAAAAGTCGTAAAAAATAAAATTTTTTTGATCAACACTAAAATATCCTTGACATCATTGAAGAAGAAGTATCTTATCAGACGAAAATATGCCTTATCTAATAAGAGATATTTAAATTTTTTAATTGCATAAATGGGCTGCATTTTATTCAGAATTAATAGTTTTTTACATGGACAAAAAATTCGTTTAATTTTTTCCCATTAAATATTAGAATTATAGAAAAGTACTTTGCGAAAAGAATCGGCTGTAGGACGAAATCGTGTTGACCACCGATTAGTTTTTTGCTAATAACTCTTCCATCCTTCGACCGACTTCTTCGAATTAGAGCTCGATGGAAAGCTCAGCTGTTCCTCTTTCAGCTGGCATTAACATTTTTTACGAAAAGTCATAAGAAATAAAAGTTGTTTGATCAAATTGAAATATCCTCGAAATCATTGAAGAAGAAGTACCTTATCAGACGAAAATATGCCTTATCTAATAAAAGACATTAAAATTTTTTTAATTGCATAAATGGGCGCCATTTTATTCACAATTAATAGTTTTTTACATGGAAAAAAAATTCGTTTAATTTTTTTCCATTAATTACTAGAATTATAGAAAAGTACTTTGCGAAAAGATTCGGCAGTAGGACGGAAACGTGTTGACCACCGATTAGTTTTTTGCTAATAACTCTTGCATCCTTCGACCGACTTCTTCGACTAAGAGCTCGGTGGAAAGCTTATCTGTTCCTCTTTCAGATGGCATTAACATTTTTTACGAAAAGTCATAAGAAATAAAAGTTGTTTGATCAAAACTGAAATATCCTCGAAATCATTGAAGAAGAAGTACCTTATCAGACGAAAATATGCCTTATCTAATAAAAGACATTAAAATTTTTTTAATTGCATAAATGGGCGGCATTTTATTCAGAATTAATAGTTTTTTACATGGACAAAAAATTCGTTTAATTTTTTTCCATTAATTACTAGAATTATAGAAAAGTACTTTGCGAAAAGAATCGGCAGTAGGACGGAAACATGTTGACCATCAATTAGTTTTTTGCTAATAACTCTTGCATCCTTCGACCGACTTCTTCGACTAAGAGCTTGATGGAAAGCTTATCTGTTCCTCTTTCAGATGGCATTAACATATTTTACGAAAAGTCGTAAGAAATAAAATTTGTTTGATCAAAACTAAAATATCCTCGAAATTATTGAAGAAGAAGTACCTTATCAGACGAAAATATGCCTTATCTAATAAGAGACATTTAAATTTTTATACTTTTCACGTATGTGAAATAGTATAATAACTTTGTGCTGAAGTTTGTAACAGATCGAAATATTCATTTCCGACTATATAAAGTATATATATTCTTGATCAGGACGACAAGACGAGTTGATTTAGCCGTCTGTCTGTCTGTCTGTATATATACAATCTCCTCCCACAGTTTTTAAGATATCGAGCTGAAATTTTGCACAGAGACTTCTTATTCGTGCAGTCAACTCATTTGTTGGATCCAGCCATATCGGACCACTGAAACTGGTAGCCCCCATACGAAAAGAAGAAGAAAAATGAACAAAACTTGAATCGTTGTATGGAAAACTTTTTTGTTTTGTATGATAGAGTGCTGAAATTTTAAACATAGTAGTTCTACATAGTCCGACTACATGCCTGAAAGTTTCAATGAGATTGGACATCTGGAACTGGTAGCTCCAATACAAAATGAAGAAGAGGAAGAGAAGCAATATTCACGTCGTTGTATGGACAACTTTTTTGTTTTTCAACCAATTGACTTGAAATTTTAAAGTTATGTTCTTGGGGAGGAATGAAAACTATTTTGACCAAAAATGGGCGTAGCCACGCGTAGCCACGCCCACTTCTAGCGAAAATTGACCCGTTGTATGAAAAACATTTTTGTTTTTTAACCAATTGACTTGAAATTTTAAAGTTATGTTCTTAGGAAGGAATGAAAACTATTTTGACCAAAAGTGGGCGTAGCCACGCGTAGCCACACCCACTTATAGCGAAAATTGACCCGTTGTATGGAAAACTTTTGTGTTTTTTAACCAATTGACTTGAAACTTTACAGTTATGTTCTTAGGGAGGAATGAAAACAATTTTGACCAAAAGTGGGCGCGGCCACGCCCTTTTATAGCGAAATTTGACCCGTTGTATGGAAAACTTTTGTGTTTTTTAACCAATTGACTTGAAACTTTACAGTTATGTTCTTAGGGAGGAATGAAAACAATGCTGACCAAAAAGGGGCGTGGCCACGCCCTTTTTTAGTGAAAATTGACCCGTTGTATGGAAAACTTTTTTGTTTTTTAACCAATTGACTTGAAACTTTACAGTTATGTTCTTAGGGAGGCATGAAAACTATTTTGACCCAAAGTGAGCGTAGCCACGCCCACTTCTAGCGAAATTTGACCCGTTGTATGGACAACTTTTTTGTTTTTCAACCAATTGACTTGAAACTTTGCAGTTATGTTCTTAGGGAGGAATGAAAACTATTTTGACCAAAAGTTGGCGTGCCCACGCCTTTTTTTAGCGAAAATTTACCAATTGACTTGAAACCTTACAGTTATCTTCTTAGGGAGGAATGAAAACTATTTTGACCAAAAGTGGGCGCGGCCACGCCCTTTTATAGCGAAATTTGACCCGTTGTATGGAAAACTTTTGTGTTTTTTAACCAATTGACTTGAAACTTTACAGTTATGTTCTTAGGGAGGAATGAAAACAATTTTGACCAAAAGTGGGCGCGGCCACGCCCTTTTATAGCGAAATTTGACCCGTTGTATGGAAAACTTTTGTGTTTTTTAACCAATTGACTTGAAACCTTACAGTTATGTTGTTAGGGAGGCATGAAAACTATTCATTTAGTTTTTTAGTGACACAACGTGAAAAGTATTATAGCTTTAGCCTTGCTGAAGATAGCGTCCTTACTGGTTTTTATTGCATAAATGGGCGGCATTTTATTCAGAATTAATAGTTTTTTACATGGACAAAAAATTCGTTTAATTTTTTCCCATTAAATATTAGAATTATAGAAAAGTACTTTGCGAAAAGAATCGGCAGTAGGACGGAATCGTGTTGACCACCGATTAGTTTTTTGCTAATTACTCTTGCATCCTTCGACCGACTTCTTCGACTAAGAGCTCAATGGAAAGCTTATCTGTTCCTCTTTCAGATAGCATTAACATATTTTACGAAAAGTCATAAGAAATAACATTTTTTTGATCAAAACTAAAATATCCTCGAAATCATTGAAGAAAAAGTACCTTATCAGACGAAAATATGCCTTATCTAATAAGAGACATTTAAAATTTTTAATAGCATAAATGGGCGGCATTTTATTCAGAATTGAAAGTTTCTTTACATGCAGAAAAAATTCGTTTAATTTTTTCCCATTAAATACTAGACTTATAGAAAGGTACTTTGCGAAAAGAATCGGCAGTAGGACGGAATCGTGTTGACCACCAATTATTTTTTTGCAAATAACCCTTGCATCCTTCGACCGACTTCTTCGACTAAGAGCTCGATGGAAAGCTTATCTGTTCCTCATTCAGATAGCATTAACATATTTTTCGAAAAGTCGTAAAAAATAAGATTTTTTTGATCAAAACTAAAATATCCTCGAAATCATTGAAGAAGAAGTACCCTATCAGACGAAAATATGCCTTATCTAATAAGAGATATTTAAATTTTTTAATTGCATAAATGGGCGGCATTTTATTCAGAATTAATAGTTTTTTACATGGACAAAAAAATCGTTTCATTTTTTCCCATTAAATACTAGAATTATAGAAAAGTACTTTGCGAAAAGAATCGGCAGTAGGACGGAATCGTGTTGACCACCGATTAGTTTTTTGCTAATAACTCTTGCATCCTTTGACCAACTTCTTCGACTAAGAGCTCATGGAAAGCCTATCTGTTCCTCTTTCAGATGGCATTAACATATTTTACGAAAAGTCGTAAGAAATAAAATTTTTTTGATCAAAACTAAAATATCCTCGAAATCATTGAAGAAGAAGTACCTTATCAGACGAAAATATGCCTTATCTAATAAGAGACATTTAAATTTTTTTTATTGCATAAATGGGCGGCATTTTATTCAGAATTATTAGTATTTTACATGGACAAAAAATTCGTTTAATTTTTTCCCATTAAATATTAGAATTATAGAAAAGTACTTTGCGAAAAGAATCTGTTCCTCTTTCATTGAAGAAGAAGAAGTAAATTGGCGGCATTTTATTCAGAATTAATAGTTTTTTACATGGACAAAAAAATCGTTTCATTTTTTCCCATTAAATACTAGAATTATAGAAAAGTACTTTGCGAAAAGAATCGTCAGTAGGACGGAATCGTGTTGGCCACCGATTAGTTTTTTGCTAATAACTCTTGCATCCTTCGACCGACTTCTTCGAATAAGAGCCCGATGGAAAGCTCAGCTGTTCCTCTTTCAGATGGCATTAACATTTTTTACGAAAAGTCATAAGAAATAAAAGTTGTTTGAGCAAAACTGAAATATCCTCGAAATCATTGAAGAAGAAGTACCTTATCAGACGAAAATATGCCTTATCTAATAAAAGACATTAAAATTTTTTTAATTGCATAAATGGGCGCCATTTTATTCAGAATTAATAGTTTTTTACATGGACAAAAATTCGTTTAATTTTTTCCCATTAAATATTAGAATTATAGAAAAGTACTTTGCGAAAAGAATCGGCAGTAGGACGAAATCGTGTTGACCACCGATTAGTTTTTTGCTAATAACTCTTCCATCCTTCGACCGACTTCTTCGAATAAAAGCTCGATGAAAAGCTCAGCTGTTCCTCTTTCAGCTGGCATTAACATTTTTTACGAAAAGTCATAAGAAATAAAATTTGTTTGATCAAAACTAAAATATCCTCGAAATCATTGAAGAAGAAGTACATTATCAGACGAAAATATGCCTTATCTAATAAGAGACATTTAAATTTTATTAATTGCATTAATGGGCGGCATTTTATTAAGAATTAATAGTTTTTTACATGGACAAAAAATTCGTTCAATTTTTTCCCATTAAATACTGGAATTATAGAAAAGTATTTTGCGAAAAGAATCGTCAGTAGGACGGAAACGTGTTGACCACCAATTAGTACTTTGCTTATAACTCTTGCATCCTTCGACCGACTTCTTCTACTAAGAGCTCATGGAGAGCCTATCTGTTCCTCTTTCAGATGGCATTAACATATTTTTCGAAAAGTGGTAAGAAATAATATTTTTTTGGTCTAAACAAAAATATCCTCGAAATCATTGAAGAAGAAGTACTTATAAGACGAAAATATGCCTTAACTAATAAGAGACATTTAAATTTTTTTAATTTCATAAATGGGCGGCATTTTTCAGAATAAATAGTTTTTCACATGGTTAGAAATTCGTTTAATTTTTTCGCATTAAATACTAGAATTATAGAAAAGTACTTTGCGAAAAGAATCGGCAGAAGGACGGAATCGTGTTGACCACCGATTAGTTTTTTGATAATAACTATTGCATCCTTCGACCGACTTCTTCCACTAAGAGGTCGGTGGAAAGCTTATCTGTTCCTCTTTCAGATGACATTAACATATTTTACGAAAAGTCGTAAGAAATAAAGTTTTATTGATCAAAACAAAAATATTCTCGAAATCATTGAAGAAGAAGTACCTTATCAGACGGAAATATCCTTTATCTAATAAGAGACATTCATATTCTTTTAATTGCATAAATGGGCGGCATTTTATTCAGAATTAATAGTTTTTTTACATGGACAAAAAATTCCTTATTTTTTTCCGATTAAATACTAGAATTATAGAAAAGTACTTTGCGAAAAGAATCGGCAGAAGGACGGAATCGTGTTGACCACCGATTAGTTTCTTGATAATAACTCTTGCATCCTTCGACCGACTTCTTCCACTAAGAGGTCGGTGGAAAGCTTATCTGTTCCTCTTTAATATGACATGAACATATTTTACGAAAAGTCGTAAGAAATAAAGTTTTTTTGATCAAAACTAAAATATTCTCGAAATCATTGAAGAAGAAGTACCTTATCAGACGGAAATAACCTTTATCTAATAAAAGACATTTATATTCTTTTAATTGCATAAATGGGCGGCATTTTATTCAGAATTAATAGTTTTTTACATGGACAAAAAATTCGTTCAATTTTTTCCAATTAAATACTAGAATTATAGAAAAGTACTTTGCGAAAAGAATCGGCAGTAGGACGGAAACGTGTTGACCACCGATTAGTTTTTTGCTTCAATTCGCTTGTCAGACGAAAGTATTCCTTATCTGAAAAGAGACATTTATTTTTCTTTAATTGCATAAATGGGCGGCATTATATTCAGAATTAATAGTTTTTACATGGACAAAAAATTCGTTTAATTTTTTCCCATTAAATACTAGAATTATAGAAAAGTACATTGCGAAAAGAATCGGCAGTAGGACCGAATCGTGTTGACCACCGATTAGTTTTTTGCTAATAACTCTTGCATCCTTCGACCGACTTCTTTGACTAAGAGCTCGATGGAAAGCTTATCTGTTCCTCTTTCAGATAGCATTAACATATTTTACGAAAAGTCGTAAGAAATAAAGTTTTTTTGATCAAAACTAAAATATCCTTGAAATCATTGGAGAAGAAGTACCTTATCAGACGAAAATATGCCTTATCTAATAAAAGACATTAAAATTTTTTTAATTGCATAAATGGGCGCCATTTTATTCAGAATTAATAGTTTTTTACATGGACAAAAAATTCGTTCAATTTTTTCCCATTAAATACTAGAATTATAGAAAAGTATTTTGCGAAAAGAATCGTCAGTAGGACGGAAACGTGTTGACCATCAATTAGTTTTTTGCTAATAACTCTTGCATCCTTCGACCGACTTCTTCGACTAAGAGCTTGATAGAAAGCTTATCTGTTCCTCTTTCAGATGGCATTAACATATTTTACGAAAAGTCGTAAGAAATAAAATTTGTTTGATCAAAACTAAAATATCCTCGAAATCATTGAAGAAGAAGTACATTATCAGACGAAAATATGCCTTATCTAATAAGAGACATTTAAATTTTTTTAATTGCATAAATGGGCGGCATTTTATTAAGAATTAATAGTTTTTTACATGGACAAAAAATTCGTTCAATTTTTTCCCATTAAATACTAGAATTATAGAAAAGTATTTTGCGAAAAGAATCGTCAGTAGGACGGAAACGTGTTGACCACCAATTAGTATTTTGCTTATAACTCTTGCATCCTTCGACCGACTTCTTCGACTAAGAGCTCATGGAAAGCCTATCTGTTCCTCTTTCAGATGGCATTAACATATTTTTCGAAAAGTGGTAAGAAATAAAATTTTTTTGGTCAAAACTAAAATATCCTCGAAATCAGTGAAGAAGAAGTACCTTATCAGACGAAAATATGCCTTATCTAATAAGAGATATTTAAATTTTTTAATTGCATAAATGGGCGGCATTATATTAACCGCCCTATTTTAGGAAATGTCTTAAGCATGTTAAGACACTGTTAAGCCGTAAAATTCTCTTAAATGCCAGTTGATAACTTTTTAAGGAAATTCGTATTTTAGGAACAGAAAAAAAAGCTCTTTTCGTCTTAACGAAGACATTTTCTAATACCTGCTCGCGAGGACGTCTTAACAAAGATATTAAACGTAAATGTTTGCGAAATTAATATAAATTGTAAAAGTATGACTTTTTTTCAATATTAATAATTTAATAAATATTAATTTTCTTATAACATTACTATTTTGAATAATTATATTCACTTTTACTCATTTTGTAAACATTTTGTTTTCAAAAATAATATAGCAATTGAAGCCACATAATCACGAGAACTCAATAATTGCATTTGATTAATTATTTGTTTATATTATTGCAGTTTTATGTTTTTCAAACCAGAAAAACAAAAGCAATTGTAAACATGAATGAACATTAGGTAGGCCTATGTTCCATGACGATACACGGCACATATGCGATTGTGTCAGCTAACCGATTGCTGTGTCAATTGTGTAAGTGAATCAGTGTCAAAAGTGGCGCACTTGTATCTCAATATGGAAGAAGAAGACGAGACGGAATAAAAGTGCTAGCTACACTCATGTTCATTTGAGATACGCGAAAACATAAGCAGTTTCAATATTCCATGCCGAACTTAACATACGCTTAACATAAATTTTTCATACTGTTATCTTAAAAACAGCTTTCGAGTTAAAAAGAGCTTTCGATTTAAGAGATTGTTGCCTAAAATACGGAAATCCTTAAAATCTCCTTTAGAAATGTCTTCACTGATACATTTGTATCAACGAAGACATTTCCTAAAATAGGGCGGTAAGAATTAATAGTTTTTTACATGGACAAAAAATTCGTTTAATTTTTTCCGATTAAATACTAGAATTATAGAAAAGTACTTTGCGAAAAGAATCGGCAGAAGGACGGAATCGTGTTGACCACCGATTAGTTTTTTGATAATAACTATTGCATCCTTCGACCGACTTCTTCCACTAAGAGGTCGGTGGAAAGCTTATCTGTTCCTCTTGCAGATGACATTAACATATTTTACGAAAAGTCGTAAGAAATAAAGTTTTTTTGATCAAAACTAAAATATTCTCGAAATCATTGAAGAAGAAGTACCTTATCAGACGGAAATATCCTTTATCTAATAAGAGACATTTATATTCTTTTAATTGCATAAATGGGCGGCATTTTATTCAGAATTAATAGTTTTTTACATGGACAAAAAATTCGTTTAATTTTTTCCCATTAAATACTAGAATTATAGAAAAGTACTTTGCGAAAAGAATCGGCAGTAGGACGGAAACGTGTTGACCACCGATTAGTTTTTTGCTTCAATTCGCTTATCAGACGAAAGTATTCCTTATCTGAAAAGAGACATTTATTTTTCTTTAATTGCATAAATGGGCGGCATTTTATTCAGAATTAATAGTTTTTACATGGACAAAAAATTCGTTTAATTTTTTCCCATTAAATACTAGAATTATAGAAAAGTACATTGCGAAAAGAATCGTCAGTAGGACCGAATCGTGTTGACCACCGATTAGTTTTTTGCTAATAACTCTTGCATCCTTCGACAGACTTCTTTGACTAAGAGCTCGATGAAAAGCTTATCTGTTCCTCTTTCAGATGGCATTAACATATTTTACGAAAAGTCATAAGAAATAAAATTTTTTTGATCTAAACTAAAATATCCTCGAAATCATTGAAAAAGAAGTACCTTTACAGACGAAAATATGCCTTATCTAATAAAAGACATTTAAATTTTTTTAATTTCATAAATGGACGCCATTTTATTCAGAATAAATAGTTTTGTACATGGACAAAAAAATCGTTTCATTTTTTCCCATTAAATACTAGAATTATAGAAAAGTACTTTGCGAAAAGAATCGGCAGTAGGACGGAATCGTGTTGACCACCGATTAGTTTTTTGCTAATAACTCTTGCATCCTTCGACCGACTTCTTCCACTAAGAGGTCGGTGGAAAGCTTATCTGTTCCTCTTTCAGATGGCATTAACATATCTTATGAAAAGTTGTAAGAAATAAAATTTGTTTGATCAAAACTAACATATCCTCGAAATCATTGAAGAAGAAGTACATTATCAGACGAAAATATGCCTTATCTAATAAGAGACATTTAAATTTTTTTAATTGCATAAATGGGCGGCATTTTATTCAGAATTAATAGTTTTTTACATGGACAAAAAATTCGTTCAATTTTTTCCCATTAAATCGTCAGTAGGACGGAAACGTGTTGACCATCAATTAGTTTTTTGCTAATAACTCTTGCATCCTTCGACCGACTTCTTCGACTAAGAGCTTGATAGAAAGCTTATCTGTTCCTCTTTCAGATGGCATTAACATATTTTACGAAAAGTCGTAAGAAATAAAATTTGTTTGATCAAAACTAAAATATCCTCGAAATCATTGAAGAAGAAGTACATTATCAGACGAAAATATGCCTTATCTAATAAGAGACATTTAAATTTTTTTAATTGCATAAATGGGCGGCCTTTTATTAAGAATTTATAGTTTTTTACATGGACAAAAAATTCGTTTAATTTTTTCCGATTAAATACTAGAATTATAGAAAAGTACTTTGCGAAAAGAATCGGCAGAAGGATGGAATCGTGTTGACCACCGATTAGTTTTTTGATAATAACTATTGCATCCTTCGACCGACTTCTTCCACTAAGAGGTCGGTGGAAAGCTTATCTGTTCCTCTTTCAGATGACATTAACATATTTTACGAAAAGTCGTAAGAAATAAAGTTTTTTTGATCAAAACTAAAATATTCTCGAAATCATTGAAGAAGAAGTACCTTATCAGACGGAAATATCCTTTATCTAATAAGAGACATTTATATTCTTTTAATTGCATAAATGGGCGGCATTTTATTCAGAATTAATAGTTTTTTACATGGACAAAAAATTCCTTATTTTTTTCCGATTAAATACTAGAATTATAGAAAAGTACTTTGCGAAAAGAATCGGCAGAAGAACGGAATCGTGTTGACCACCGATTAGTTTTTTGATAATAACTCTTGCATCCTTCGACCGACTTCTTCCACTAAGAGGTCGGTGGAAAGCTTACCTGTTCCTCTTTAATATGACATTAACATATTTTACGAAAAGTCGTAAGAAATAAAGTTTTTTTGATCAAAACTAAAATATTCTCGAAATCATTGAAGAAGAAGTACCTTATCAGACGGAAATATCCTTTATCTAATAAAAGACATTTATATTCTTTTAATTGCATAAATGGGCGGCATTTTATTCAGAATTAATAGTTTTTTACATGGACAAAAAATTCGTTCAATTTTTTCCAATTAAATACTAGAATTATAGAAAAGTACTTTGCGAAAAGAATCGGCAGTAGGACGGAAACGTGTTGACCACCGATTAGTTTTTTGCTTCAATTCGCTTATCAGACGAAAGTATTCCTTATCTGAAAAGAGACATTTATTTTTCTTTAATTGCATAAATGGGCGGCATTTTATTCAGAATTAATAGTTTTTACATGGACAAAAAATTCGTTTAATTTTTTCCCATTAAATACTAGAATTATAGAAAAGTACATTGCGAAAAGAATCGGCAGTAGGACCGAATCGTGTTGACCACCGATTAGTTTTTTGCTAATAACTCTTGCATCCTTCGACCGACTTCTTTGACTAAGAGCTCGATGGAAAGCTTATCTGTTCCTCTTTCAGATGGCATTAACATATTTTACGAAAAGTCATAAGAAATAAAATTTTTTTGATCTAAACTAAAATATCCTCGAAATCATTGAAAAAGAAGTACCTTTTCAGACGAAAATATGCCTTATCTAATAAAAGACATTTAAATTTTTTTAATTACATAAATGGACGCCATTTTATTCAGAATAAATAGTTTTGTACATGGACAAAAAAATCGTTTCATTTTTTCCCATTAAATACTAGAATTATAGAAAAGTACTTTGCGAAAAGAATCGGCAGTAGGACGGAATCGTGTTGACCACCGATTAGTTTTTTGCTAATAACTCTTGCATCCTTCGACCGACTTCTTCCACTAAGAGGTCGGTGGAAAGCTTATCAGTTCCTCTTTCAGATGGCATTAACATATCTTATGAAAAGTCGTAAGAAATAAAATTTGTTTGATCAAAACTAACATATCCTCGAAATCATTGAAGAAGAAGTACCTTATCAGACGAAAATATGCCTTATCTAATAAGAGACATTTAAATTTTTTTAATTGCATAAATGGGCGGCATTTTATTCAGAATTAATAGTTTTTTACATGGACAAAAAATTCGTTCAATTTTTTCCCATTAAATACTAGAATTATAGAAAAGTATTTTGCGAAAAGAATCGTCAGTAGGACGGAAACGTGTTGACCATCAATTAGTTTTTTGCTAATAACTCTTGCATCCTTCGACCGACTTCTTCGACTAAGAGCTTGATAGAAAGCTTATCTGTTCCTCTTTCAGACGGCATTAACATATTTTACGAAAAGTCGTAAGAAATAAAATTTGTTTGATCAAAACTAAAATATCCTCGAAATCATTGAAGAAGAAGTACATTATCAGACGAAAATATGCCTTATCTAATAAGAGACATTTAAATTTTTTTAATTGCATAAATGGGCGGCCTTTTATTAAGAATTAATAGTTTTTTACGTGGACAAAAAATTCGTTCAATTTTTTCCCATTAAATACTAGAATTATAGAAAAGTATTTTGCGAAAAGAATCGTCAGTAGGGTGGAAACGTGTTGACCACCAATTAGTATTTTGCTTATAACTCTTGCATCCTTCGACCGACTTCTTCGACTAAGAGCTCATGGAAAGCCTATCTGTTCCTCTTTCAGATGGCATTAACATATTTTTCGAAAAGTCGTAAGAAATAAAATTTTTTTGGTCAAAACTAAAATATCCTTGAAATCAGTGAAGAAGAAGTACCTTATCAGACGAAAATATGCCTTATCTGATAAGAGACATTTAAATTTTTTTAATTGCATAAATGGGCGGCATTTTATTAAGAATTAATAGTTTTTTACATGGACAAAAAATTCGTTTAATTTTTTCCGATTAAATACTAGAATTATAGAAAAGTACTTTGCGAAAAGAATCGGCAGAAGGACGGAATCGTGTTGACCACCGATTAGTTTTTTGATAATAACTATTGCATCCTTCGACCGACTTCTTCCACTAAGAGGTCGGTGGAAAGCTTATCTATTCCTCTTTCAGATGACATTAACATATTTTACGAAAAGTCGTAAGAAATAAAGTTTTTTTGATCAAAACTAAAATATTCTCGAAATCATTGAAGAAGAAGTACCTTATCAGACGGAAATATCCTTTATGTAATAAGAGACATTTATATTCTTTTAATTGCATAAATGGACGGCATTTTATTCAGAATTAATAGTTTTTTACATGGACAAAAAATTCCTTATTTTTTTCCGATTAAATACTAGAATTATAGAAAAGTACTTTGCGAAAAGAATCGGCAGAAGAACGGAATCGTGTTGACCACCGATTAGTTTTTTGATAATAACTCTTGCATCCTTCGACCGACTTCTTCCACTAAGAGGTCGGTGGAAAGCTTATCTGTTCCTCTTTAATATGACATTAACATATTTTACGAAAAGTCGTAAGAAATAAAGTTTTTTTGATCAAAACTAAAATATTCTCGAAATCATTGAAGAAGAAGTACCTTATCAGACGGAAATATCCTTTATCTAATAAAAGACATTTATATTCTTTTAATTGCATAAATGGGCGGCATTTTATTCAGAATTAATAGTTTTTTACATGGACAAAAAATTCGTTCAATTTTTTCCAATTAAATACTAGAATTATAGAAAAGTACTTTGCGAAAAGAATCGGCAGTAGGACGGAAACGTGTTGACCACCGATTAGTTTTTTGCTTCAATTCGCTTATCAGACGAAAGTATTCCTTATCTGAAAAGAGACATTTATTTTTCTTTAATTGCATAAATGGGCGGCATTTTATTCAGAATTAATAGTTTTTACATGGACAAAAAATTCGTTTAATTTTTTCCCATTAAATACTAGAATTATAGAAAAGTACATTGCGAAAAGAATCGGCAGTAGGACCGAATCGTGTTGACCACCGATTAGTTTCTTGCTAATAACTCTTGCATCCTTCGACCGACTTCTTTGACTAAGAGCTCGATGGAAAGCTTATCTGTTCCTCTTTCAGATGGCATTAACATATTTTACGAAAAGTCATAAGAAATAAAATTTTTTTGATCTAAACTAAAATATCCTCGAAATCATTGAAAAAGAAGTACCTTTTCAGACGAAAATATGCCTTATCTAATAAAAGACATTTAAATTTTTTTAATTACATAAATGGACGCCATTTTATTCAGAATAAATAGATTTGTACATGGACAAAAAAATCGTTTCATTTTTTCCCATTAAATACTAGAATTATAGAAAAGTACTTTGCGAAAAGAATCGGCAGTAGGACGGAATCGTGTTGACCACCGATTAGTTTTTTGCGAATAACTCTTGCATCCTTCGACCGACTTCTTCGAATAAGAGCTCGATGGAAAGCTCAGCTGTTCCTCTTTCAGATGGCATTAACATTTTTTACGAAAAGTCATAAGAAATAAAAGTTGTTTGAGCAAAACTGAAATATCCTCGAAATCATTGAAGAAGAAGTACCTTATCAGACGAAAATATGCCTTATCTAATAAAAGACATTAAAATTTTTTTAATTGCATAAATGGGCGTTATTTTATTTAGAATTAATAGTTTTCACATGGACAAAAAATTCGTTCAATTTTTTCCCATTAAATACTAGAATTATAGAAAAGTATTTTGCGAAAAGAATCGGCAGTAGGACGGAAACGTGTTGACCATCAATTAGTTTTTTGCTAATAACTCTTGCATCCTTCGACCGACTTCTTCGACTAAGAGCTTGATAGAAAGCTTATCTGTTCCTCTTTCAGATGGCATTAACATATTTTACGAAAAGTCGTAAGAAATAAAATTTGTTTGATCAAAACTAAAATATCCTCGAAATCATTGAAGAAGAAGTACCATATCAGACGAAAATATTCCTTATCTAATAAGAGACATTTAAATTTTTTTTATTGCATAAATGGGCGGCATTTTATTCAGAATTAATAGTTTTTAACATGGACAAAAAATTCGTTTAATATTTTCCCATTAAATATTAGAATTATAGATAAGTACTTTGCGAAAAGAATCGGCAGTAGGACGAAATCGTGTTGACCACCGATTAGTTTTTTGCTAATAACTCTTCCATCCTTCGACCGACTTCTGCGAATAAAAGCTCGATGGAAAGCTCAGCTGTTCCTCTTTCAGATGGCATTAACATATTTTACGAAAAGTCGTAAGAAATAAAATTTGTTTGATCAAAACTAAAATATCCTCGAAATCATTGAAGAAGAAGTACCATATCAGACGAAAATATTCCTTATCTAATAAGAGACATTTAAATTTTTTATATTGCATAAATGGGCGGCATTTTATTCAGAATTAATAGTTTTTAACATGGACAAAAAATTCGTTTAATATTTTCCCATTAAATATTAGAATTATAGATAAGTACTTTGCGAAAAGAATCGGCAGTAGGACGAAATCGTGTTGACCACCGATTAGTTTTTTGCTAATAACTCTTCCATCCTTCGACCGACTTCTGCGAATAAAAGCTCGATGGAAAGCTCAGCTGTTACTCTTTCAGATTGCATTAACATTTTTTTCGAAAAGTCGTAAGAAATAAAATTTGTTTGATCAAAACTAAAATATCCTGGAAATCATTGAAGAAGAAGTACCTTATCAGACGAAAATATGCCTTATCTAATAAAAGACATTAAAATTTTTTTAATTGCATAAATGGGCGCCATTTTATTCAGAATTAATAGTTTTTTACATGGACAAAAATTCGTTTAATTTTTTTTTCCATTAAATACTAGAATTATAGAAAAGTATTTTGCGAAAAGAATCGTCAGTAGGACGGAAACGTGTTGACCACCAATTAGTATTTTGCTTATAACTCTTGCATCCTTCGACCGACTTCTTCGACTAAGAGCTCATGGAAAGCCTATCTGTTCCTCTTTCAGATGGCATTAACATATTTTTCGAAAAGTGGTAAGAAATAAAATGTTTTTGGTCAAAACTAAAATATCCTCGAAATCAGTGAAGAAGAAGTACCTTATCAGACGAAAATATGCCTTATCTAATAAGAGACATTTAAATTTTTTTAATTGCATAAATGGGCTGCATTTTATTCAGAAATAATAGTTTTTTACATGGACAAAAAATTCGTTCAATTTTTTCCCATTAAATACTAGAATTATAGAAAAGTACTTTGCGAAAAGAATCGGCAGAAGGACGGAATCGTGTTGACCACCGATTAGTTTTTTGATAATAACTATTGCATCCTTCGACCGACTTCTTCCACTAAGAGGTCGGTGGAAAGCTTATCTGTTCATCTTTCAGATGACATTAACATATTTTACGAAAAGTCGTAAGAAATAAAGTTTTTTTGATCAAAACTAAAATATTCCCGAAATCATTGAAGAAGAAGTACCTTATCAGACGGAAATATCCTTTATCTAATAAGAGACATTTATATTCTTTTAATTGCATAAATGGGCGGCATTTTATTCAGAATTAATAGTTTTTTACATGGACAAAAAATTCCTTATTTTTTTCCGATTAAATACTAGAATTATAGAAAAGTACTTTGCGAAAAGAATCGGCAGAAGGACGGAATCGTGTTGACCACCGATTAGTTTTTTGATAATAACTCTTGCATCCTTCGACCGACTTCTTCCACTAAGAGGTCGGTGGAAAGCTTATCTGTTCCTCTTTAATATGACATTAACATATTTTACGAAAAGTCGTAAGAAATAAAGTTTTTTTGATCAAAACTAAAATATTCTCGAAATCATTGAAGAAGAAGTACCTTATCAGACGGAAATATCCTTTATCTAATAAAAGACATTTATATTCTTTTAATTGCATAAATGGGCGGCATTTTATTCAGAATTAATAGTTTTTTACATGGACAAAAAATTCGTTCAATTTTTTCCAATTAAATACTAGAATTATAGAAAAGTACTTTGCGAAAAGAATCGGCAGTAGGACGGAAACGTGTTGACCACCGATTAGTTTTTTGCTTCAATTCGCTTATCAGACGAA
This sequence comes from Phortica okadai, assembly GCA_034638295.1. Lineage (NCBI taxonomy): Eukaryota > Metazoa > Arthropoda > Insecta > Diptera > Drosophilidae > Phortica > Phortica okadai. The sequence continues at coordinate 28,057,283 of CM067851.1, forward strand.
AGTATTCCTTATCTGAAAAGAGACATTTATTTTTCTTTAATTGCATAAATGGGCGGCATTTTATTCAGAATTAATAGTTTTTACATGGACAAAAAATTCGTTTAATTTTTTCCCATTAAATACTAGAATTATAGAAAAGTACATTGCGAAAAGAATCGGCAGTAGGACCGAATCGTGTTGACCACCGATTAGTTTTTTGCTAATAACTCTTGCATCCTTCGACCGACTTCTTTGACTAAGAGCTCGATGGAAAGCTTATCTGTTCCTCTTTCAGATGGCATTAACATATTTTACGAAAAGTCATAAGAAATAAAATTTTTTTTATCTAAACTAAAATATCCTCGAAATCATTGAAAAAGAAGTACCTTTTCAGACGAAAATATGCCTTATCTAATAAAAGACATTTAAATTTTTTTAATTACATAAATGGACGCCATTTTATTCAGAATAAATAGTTTTGTACATGGACAAAAAAAATCGTTTCATTTTTTCCCATTAAATACTAGAATTATAGAGAAGTACTTTGCGAAAAGAATCGGCAGTAGGACGGAATCGTGTTGACCACCGATTAGTTTTTTGCTAATAACTCTTGCATCCTTCGACCGACTTCTTCGACTAAGAGCTCGATGGAAAGCTCAGCTGTTCCTCTTTCAGATGGCATTAACATTTTTTACGAAAAGTCATAAGAAATAAAAGTTGTTTGAGCAAAACTGAAATATCCTCGAAATCATTGAAGAAGAAGTACCTTATCAGACGAAAATATGCCTTATCTAATAAAAGACATTAAAATTTTTTTAATTGCATAAATGGGCGCCATTTTATTTAGAATTAATAGTTTTCACATGGACAAAAAATTCGTTCAATTTTTTCCCATTAAATACTAGAATTATAGAAAAGTATTTTGCGAAAAGAATCGGCAGTAGGACGGAAACGTGTTGACCATCAAATAGTTTTTTGCTAATAACTCTTGCATCCTTCGACCGACTTCTTCGACTAAGAGCTTGATAGAAAGCTTATCTGTTCCTCTTTCAGATGGCATTAACATATTTTACGAAAAGTCGTAAGAAATAAAATTTGTTTGATCAAAACTAAAATATCCTCGAAATCATTGAAGAAGAAGTACCATATCAGACGAAAATATTCCTTATCTAATAAGAGACATTTAAATTTTTTTTATTGCATAAATGGGCGGCATTTTATTCAGAATTAATAGTTTTTTACATGGACAAAAAAATCGTTTCATTTTTTCCCATTAAATATTAGAATTATAGATAAGTACTTTGCGAAAAGAATCGGCAGTAGGACGAAATCGTGTTGACCACCGATTTGTTTTTTGCTAATAACTCTTCCATCCTTCGACCGACTTCTGCGAATAAAAGCTCGATGGAAAGCTCAGCTGTTACTCTTTCAGATGGCATTAACATTTTTTTCGAAAAGTCGTAAGAAATAAAATTTGTTTGATCAAAACTAAAATATCCTCGAAATCATTGAAGAAGAAGTACCTTATCAGACGAAAATATGCCTTATCTAATAAAAGACATTAAAATTTTTTTAATTGCATAAATGGGCGCCATTTTATTCAGAATTAATAGTTTTTTACATGGACAAAAATTCGTTCAATTTTTTCCCATTAAATACTAGAATTATAGAAAAGTATTTTGCGAAAAGAATCGTCAGTAGGACGGAAACGTGTTAACCACCAATTAGTATTTTGCTTATAACTCTTGCATCCTTCGACCGACTTCTTCGACTAAGAGCTCATGGAAAGCCTATCTGTTCCTCTTTCAGATGGCATTAACATATTTTTCGAAAAGTGGTAAGAAATAAAATGTTTTTGGTCAAAACTAAAATATCCTCGAAATCAGTGAAGAAGAAGTACCTTATCAGACGAAAGTATGCCTTATCTGATAAGAGACATTTAAATTTTTTTAATTGCATAAATGGGCGGCATTTTATTCAGAATTAATAGTTTTTTACATGGACAAAAAATTCGTTCAATTTTTTCCCATTAAATACTAGAATTATAGAAAAGTATTTTGCGAAAAGAATCGGCAGTAGGACGGAAACGTGTTGACCATCAATTAGTTTTTTGCTAATAACTCTTGCATCCTTCGACCGACTTCTTCGACTAAGAGCTTGATGGAAAGCTTATCTGTTCCTCTTTCAGATGGCATTAACATATTTTTCGAAAAGTCGTAAGAAGTAAAATTTTTTTGATCAAAACTAAAATATCCTCGAAATCAGTGAAGAAGAAGTACCTTATCAGACGAAAATATGCCTTATCTAATAAAAGACATTAAAATTTTTTTAATTGCATAAATGGGCGCCATTTTATTCAGAATTAATAGTTTTTTACATGGACAAAAATTCGTTCAATTTTTTCCCATTAAATACTAGAATTATAGAAAAGTATTTTGCGAAAAGAATCGTCAGTAGGACGGAAACGTGTTGACCACCAATTAGTATTTTGCTTATAACTCTTGCATCCTTCGACCGACTTCTTCGACTAAGAGCTCATGGAAAGCCTATCTGTTCCTCTTTCAGATGGCATTAACATATTTTTCGAAAAGTGGTAAGAAATAAAATGTTTTTGGTCAAAACTAAAATATCCTCGAAATCAGTGAAGAAGAAGTACCTTATCAGACGAAAGTATGCCTTATCTGATAAGAGACATTTAAATTTTTTTAATTGCATAAATGGGCGGCATTTTATTCAGAATTAATAGTTTTTTACATGGACAAAAAATTCGTTCAATTTTTTCCCATTAAATACTAGAATTATAGAAAAGTACTTTGCGAAAAGAATCGGCAGTAGGATGGAAACGTGTTGACCACCGATTAGTTTTTTGCTTCAATTCCCTTATCAGACGAAAGTATTCCTTATCTGAAAAGAGACATTTATTTTTCTTTAATTGCATAAATGGGCGGCATTTTATTCAGAATTAATAGTTTTTTACATGGACAAAAAATTCGTTTGATTTTTTCCCATTAAATACTAGAATTATAGAAAAGTATTTTGCGAAAACAATCGGCAGTAGGACGGAAACATGTTGACCATCGATTAGTATTTTGCTAATAACTGTTGCATCCTTCGACCGACTTCTTCGACTAAGAGCTCGATGGAAAGCTTATCTGTTCCTCTTTCAGATGGCATTAACATATTTTTCGAAAAGTCGTAAGAAGTAAAATTTTTTTGATCAAAACTAAAATATACTCGAAATCATTGAAGAAGAAGTACCTTATCAGACGAAAATATGCCTTATCTAATAAGAGACATTTATATTTTTTTAATTGGATAAATGGGCGTCGTCTTATTCAGAATTAATAGTTTTTTACATGGACAAAAAATTCGTTTAATTTTTTCCCATTAAATACTAGAATTATAGAAAAGTACTTTGCGAAAAGAATCGGCAGTAGGACGAAATCGTGTTGACCACCGATTAGTTTTTTGCTAATAACTCTTGCATCCTTCGACCGACTTCTTCGACTATGAGCTCGATGGAAAACTAATTTGTTCGTCTTTCAGATGGCATTAACATATTTTACGAAAAGTCGTAAGAAATAAAATTTTTTTGATCAAAACTAAAATATCCTCGAAATCATTCAAGAAGAAGTACCTTATCAGACGAAAATAAGCCTTATCTAATAAGAGACATTAAAATTTTTTTAATTGCATAAATGGGCGGCATTTTATTCAGAGTTAGTAGTTTTTTAAATGGACAAAAAATTAGTTTAAGTTTTTCCTATTAAATACTAGAATTATAGAAAAGTACTTTGCGAAAAGAATCGGCAGTAGGACGAAATCGTGTTGACCACCGATTAGTTTTTTGCTAATAACTCTTGCATCCTTCGACCGACTTCTTCGACTATGAGCTCGATGGAAAACTAATCTGTTCGTCTTTCAGATGGCATTAACATATTTTACGAAAAGTCGTAAGAAATAAAATTTTTTTGATCAAAACTAAAATATCCTCGAAATCATTGAAGAAGAAGTACCTTATCAGCCGAAAATATGCCTTATCTAATAAGAGACATTTAAATTTTTTTAATTGCATAAATGGGCGGCATTTTATTCAGAATTAATAGTTTTTTACATGGACAAAAAATTCGTTCAATTTTTTCCCATTAAATACTAGAATTATAGAAAAGTACTTTGCGAAAAGAATCGGCAGTACGACGGAAACGTGTTGACCACCGATTAGTTGTTTGCTAATAACTCTTGCATCCTTCGATCGACTTCTTCGACTAAGAGCTCGATGGAAAGCTCAGCTGCTCCTCTTTCAGATGGCATTAACATATTTTACGAAAAAACGTAAGAAATAAATTTTTTTTGATCAAAACTAAAATATCCTCGAAATCATTGAAGAAGAAGTACCTTATCAGCCGAAAATATGCCTTATCTAATAAGAGACATTTAAATTTTTTTAATTGCATAAATGGGCGGCATTTTATTCAGAATTAATAGTTTTTTACATGGACAAAAAATTCGTTCAATTTTTTCCCATTAAATACTAGAATTATAGAAAAGTATTTTGCGAAAAGAATCGGCAGTAGGACGGAAACGTGTTGACCATCAATTAGTTTTTTGCTAATAACTCTTGCATCCTTCGACCGACTTCTTCGACTAAGAGCTCGATGGAAAGCTTATCTGTTCCTCTTTGAGATGGCATTAACATATTTTACGAAAAGTCGTAAGAAATAAAATTTTTTTGATCAAAACTAAAATATCTTCGAAATCATTGAAGAAGAAGTACATTATCAGACGAAAATATGCCTTATCTAATAAGAGACATTACAATTTTTTTAATTGTATAAATGGGCGCCATTTTATTCAGAATTAATAGTTTTTTATATGGACAAAAAATTCGTTCAATTTTTTCCCATTAAATACTAGAATTATAGAAAAGTACTTTGCGAAAAGAATCGGCAGTACGACGGAAACGTGTTGACCACCGATTAGTTGTTTGCTAATAACTCTTGCATCCTTCGATCGACTTCTTCGACTAAGAGCTCGATGGAAAGCTCAGCTGCTCCTCTTTCAGATGGCATTAACATATTTTACGAAAAAACGTAAGAAATAAATTTTTTTTGATCAAAACTAAAATATTCTCGAAATCATTGAAGAAGAAGTACCTTATCAGACGGAAATATCCTTTATCTAATAAAAGACATTTATATTCTTTTAATTGCATAAATGGGCGGCATTTTATTCAGAATTAATAGTTTTTTACATGGACAAAAAATTCGTTCAATTTTTTCCAATTAAATACTAGAATTATAGAAAAGTACTTTGCGAAAAGAATCGGCAGTAGGACGGAAACGTGTTGACCACCGATTAGTTTTTTGCTTCAATTCGCTTATCAGACGAAAGTATTCCTTATCTGAAAAGAGACATTTATTTTTCTTTAATTGCATAAATGGGCGGCATTTTATTCAGAATTAATAGTTTTTACATGGACAAAAAATTCGTTTAATTTTTTCCCATTAAATACTAGAATTATAGAAAAATACATTGCGAAAAGAATCGGCAGTAGGACCGAATCGTGTTGACCACCGATTAGTTTTTTGCTAATAACTCTTGCATCCTTCGACCGACTTCTTTGACTAAGAGCTCGATGGAAAGCTTATCTGTTCCTCTTTCAGATGGCATTAACATATTTTACGAAAAGTCATAAGAAATAAAATTTTTTTTATCTAAACTAAAATATCCTCGAAATCATTGAAAAAGAAGTACCTTTTCAGACGAAAATATGCCTTATCTAATAAAAGACATTTAAATTTTTTTAATTACATAAATGGACGCCATTTTATTCAGAATAAATAGTTTTGTACATGGACAAAAAAAATCGTTTCATTTTTTCCCATTAAATACTAGAATTATAGAAAAGTACTTTGCGAAAAGAATCGGCAGTAGGACGGAATCGTGTTGACCACCGATTAGTTTTTTGCTAATAACTCTTGCATCCTTCGACCGACTTCTTCGACTAAGAGCTCGATGGAAAGCTCAGCTGTTCCTCTTTCAGATGGCATTAACATTTTTTACGAAAAGTCATAAGAAATAAAAGTTGTCTGAGCAAAACTGAAATATCCTCGAAATCATTGAAGAAGAAGTACCTTATCAGACGAAAATATGCCTTATCTAATAAAAGACATTAAAATTTTTTTAATTGCATAAATGGGCGCCATTTTATTCAGAATTAATAGTTTTTTACATGGACAAAAATTCGTTCAATTTTTTCCCATTAAATACTAGAATTATAGAAAAGTATTTTGCGAAAAGAATCGGCAGTAGGACGGAAACGTGTTGACCATCAAATAGTTTTTTGCTAATAACTCTTGCATCCTTCGACCGACTTCTTCGACTAAGAGCTTGATAGAAAGCTTATCTGTTCCTCTTTCAGATGGCATTAACATATTTTACGAAAAGTCGTAAGAAATAAAATTTGTTTGATCAAAACTAAAATATCCTCGAAATCATTGAAGAAGAAGTACCATATCAGACGAAAATATTCCTTATCTAATAAGAGACATTTAAATTTTTTTTATTGCATAAATGGGCGGCATTTTATTCAGAATTAATAGTTTTTTACATGGACAAAAGGTCGGCGAAAAACTCCTCTGACTGAACCCTCCCCGAGGGTGCCGGCTGGGCAATGGATACTGCATTGTCTCGGGCAACCGAGGGATGCTAGCATCTCTTGCCTGTCCGCAGGACCTTGCAGTGTCTAGCAAAGGTGACGGACCCAAGTCTCTCAGACCTAGTCTGAGAGGCTTGGGCCCGAAGCCATGGTCAGAGGTACTTGGCAGCAAGTATAAACTGCATCACCCTTATGATGGGACGGAAGAACAGAAGAGAAGCACGGGCTGGGATGTCAGCCCAAACGTCGGTGGGAGGTGTGACCGCTACCACCGGCGGGCACGGGGAGGAGCAATCCTCTCTGCGTGTCGCCAGTGGTCACAGTGACGGAACGCGCGCGAGTGCGCTCCGTCGCCAGGAGGGTACAGAGCTGGAACCAACTGCCACAGAGTCGGAGTTTGTGTTCACAGGCCCATCGATGCCGGCTGCCGAGCTAGCGCTTGCGCTAGCGGAGCCGCCGCTAGACGATGAGTCATCGAGCACAGATGAAGGTGAAGTGACGGTTGTCCAGGGACAACCCAAAAAGACCATAGCAGACGATGATCTCAAACGCAAACGGCTGTCTGGGTACAAGACCTCTCTAAAGTTCCTTAAGGGACTGGAGGGTCGCGACCCGGGTTCGCTGAGCGGCCGAGAAAAGAGACAGCGCAAAAAGCATGAGTACAACGTGCGACTGTATCTGAGACTTGCTGGCCCGCCTGGTAACACTCAGACCGCCGCACAAAGTACGAGTGCTCTGTGCCGAGGGAAACCTGCCGCAGCCACGCCCCCCGTAAAGGAGGGAACGGCTAGCAAGAGTACCGCACCGGCCAATAAGAGACAAAGGTCTGATGACTCGGCGAAGGCTTCGGAGAGCAAGCGGAAACGTCCAGGGGAATTTCTGGCAAGCTTAAGCTCGAAACCGGAGCTGCAGGTGGCCATTATCGATAGGAGGGACCCGGAAGGGAAACTCACTACCGAGAACTGGCTCATCCTTGAAGGGTCAATCAACCGGGCGATAGCAGATGCCATCACTCGGCCAGAAAATCCCTTCGTGGCAGAGTTTGACGGTATCAACTGGTACAAGGGTGTCAAGGTTGTGGCATGTGCCAATGAGGAGTCCCTGCGGCTCCTCAAGGACACATTGCTGGAACTAGACGCCCCCTGGCCGGGTGCTAAGATTGATGTCGTCCCCGTGGACCAAATTCCGGCTCGAACGATTATTAAGGTCTGGATCCCACCTCCAATTATGGAGGATCGAACCACCCTCTTATTGATCAAGAGCCAGAACGCGGACTGCGACACCGGGGATTGGACAATCAAGAGAGGGCTGGCCCGCGACAAGGGAAACGGCAAGGACCTCTGGATCAGTATTGGTCCGGAGTCCAGACGCCAACTCCTGAGCAGGCAGGGCCGTCTGAAGATGGGAATGGGTTGCCTTCGGGCAATCATTCCAGGAGGCGCCGGGCGCGAGGATGATAGGTCAACCGGAGAGACTTAAGGTGGTGCAGATTAATCTGCATCATTCAAGGGTCCCCTCGATCGACCTACTACGGTGGATGGACAGGGAGAGGGTAGACGTGGCTCTTATCCAGGAGCCCTGGATCGTGAGTGAAAGGGTTTGCGGTCTAGGTGCCCGCGGCTACAATCTCCTTGTCCCTACAACTGTAGGTAAGTCCAGAACCTGTATCGTGGTAAGAACCGGACTTAATGTTCTTTTCTCTTCCCGTTACAGCAACAACGACCTGACGGTAGTGTTATGCGAGCGAAGGAACGGTCCCAAACTATACCTGGCCTCGGCATATCTACCGTATGAAGAGAGGGATCCACCATCAGAGAGCGTCCGAGCCCTTATTCGGCATGCGCAGGAGGAGGGCACGGACTTAATCCTGGGGTGTGATGCCAATGCTCACCATACTATGTGGGGAAGCAAGGATATTAACGCGAGAGGAGAATCGCTGTGTGAATTCATGTCGTGCACAAATCTTAATGTGTGTAACCGGGGTGACCACCCCACATTCCGCAATAAAAACCGTGCTGAGGTTATTGACATAACCCTAGCGACCAACAGTGACTCTCTCTCTGTTGTAGACTGGCACGTATCCACGGAATGTTCCTTCTCGGACCATTACAGGATAGTGTTCGAAGTAGAATGGTTCAGAGAGGCCAAACGCCCCTTCAGGAACCCAAAACGAACTGACTGGGTCAAGTTCTCTCAACTTGTCAAGGAGTTACTCCCAAACCACCCAGTGGGTAGGCTGGACAACCCGGACAAACTGGAGAAATCGACCAGGACCGTCACGGAAGCTCTGTGTAAGGCCTTCATCAAATCCTGTCCTATCAGCCGTCCTCCAAAGTCAAACCGCAACAGGTGGTGGACACCGGAGCTCGGAAGGATACGGAAGGAAACGAGAAGACTCTACAACAGAGCGAAAGACAGAAACTGCCAGGTGGACTGGGACGCCTACCACCTCAGTTTCAAAGTCTTCAAGAAAGAATGTAGGAAGGCCAAAAGAGATTCTTGGGCCGCTTTCTGCGAGGATCTGACCAGCACCACAGAAGCGTCCAGACTTCGAAGGTTGCTAGCGAAAGATCCAGCCACACCAGGCTTGCTTTGCGATCTGGATGGCAAATTCGCTAAAGACAGCCAGGAGTCTCTACAACTCCTCATGAACACACACTTTCCGGGATGCTTGGAAGCTGACGATGAACCTGGGTTTAGCATCAGCGAAGAGCCGGAACAGGCAGTGGACCTGGGGGGTGAGGCCGTAGTAAGGGAAATCCTTACCAAAGAAAAGATAATCTGGGCTATCAAGTCGTTCCATCCCAACAAATCAGCTGGACCGGATGACATCAGACCGGCCATGATGCAAGCGGTGAGTGAGCACCTGTCGCAATGGCTACTGGAAATCTTCAGGGGATGTCTCCTCACAGGATACATCCCAAGGTACTGGAGAGAAGTGAGGGTGGCTTTCATTCCCAAAGCAGGAATTAGTCTTTCATCGTTTTTATTGAAAACATTGGAGAGACTCCTGGACCTGCATCTCAGAAGTAAGCTGACACCTCACACTTTCAGCGGATCTCAACACGCCTATCTTAAGGGTAGATCAGTTGAGACCGCTTTGCACGAGGTAGTTAGCACAATTGAAAAAACATTGCGGAGAAAGGAGTTTACGTTGGCGGCTTTTCTGGACATAGAAGGTGCCTTCAACAATGTCAGGATCGAGTCTATTACGACTGCACTTGTCAAAATTGGCTCACACCCGACAATCACTCGATGGCTTAGCAACATGCTCAGCCACAGAGTGATAAACGCCCAACTCTGCGCCTCGACAATTAGGAGAAAGGTGGTCAGGGGAACTCCGCAAGGGGGTGTCATATCTCCCTTGCTGTGGAACCTTGTCCCTAATGATCTTCTCCTAAAACTGGAAAATAGGGGATGTAGAGTGACGGCCTATGCAGACGACCTGGTGCTTATGGTAACAGGCAGATTCCTGCCTACAATCAGTGAGCTCCTAAACGGCGCATTGGGCCTAACTCTTCGATGGGCAGAGCAGAACGGTCTGGGGGCCAACCCACAAAAGACCGAGCTGGTTCTGTTCACCCGGAAATATAAGATCCCAAGCTTCAAACTCCCGACACTGGGCGGAACGGAGCTTGTGCTTTCAAAGGAGGCCAAGTACCTTGGAGTAATCCTCGACTCTAAACTCTCCTGGAGGAGGAACTCGGAGGAGAGGATGAAAAAGGCACTACAGGCCTTTTTTGTATGCAAAAAGACTTTCGGTAAAGGATGGGGACTGCAACCGTATATCATTCATTGGTTTTACACAGCAGTCGTCAGACCTATACTTACTTATGGAGCGCTGGTTTGGTGGGAGGCGGGTCACACCAACTCCCATCTAAACAACCTCCGCAAGGTACAAAGACTCGCTTGCCTGGGAGTGACAGGATGCATTCGTTCTACCCCCCAGGCAGCGCTTGACGTGATGTTGAATCTGGAACCAATTGGAGTCTCCCTCAAGCACGTGGCAGCAAGAAGTGCAGTCAGGCTGCTAGCCCAGGGCCTTCTTAAGCCTTGTGTTGCGGGCCACAGTACCATCCTACGCTCAGTAGGAACCTCTGTGACAGATGAGAACGACTACTGGGTTTCAGATCTCAAATGGGAAGACAAATTTACTGTCGAATTTCCTAATAGAGCAGATTGGCAACTCGAAACTCCCGTGAGGCAGAACGAGTTGTCAATCTATACAGACGGCTCGAAGACGAAGGAAGGAACTGGATCGGGGGTCTACTCTGATGACCCTTCGGTTCAACTCTCCTTTCGTCTTCCTGACTATTGCAGCGTGTTCCAAGCGGAGATCTACGCCGTTTGGCAGGCGGCTAAATTGATACACACCTTGAGTGAGAGCCCGAGGAACGTATCGATCTACGTTGATAGCCAAGCAGCGCTTAAAGCTCTCTCGTCGAACACGGTAAAGAGTAAACTCATCCGGGACACGGTTTTGGCACTGAACCGGTGTCAACCGCACTCAATCAGACTGGTCTGGGTGCCGGGCCACATGGGTGTGCCTGGTAACGAGGCGGCTGACGAGTGCGCTAGATCCGGTTCAGCGTTAGAAACAAGTCTCGTGGTGAAAGACATTAAAAGGCCAATCCAGTACGTCCTATCGGAACTTGACAGTACCATGAGGAATGTGGCTGCCGAACACTGGATAGCAGTACTGGGCTGCGAGGTGTCCAAGGCATTATGGCCAAGATACAATTCGAAGCGCACTTCCGAGCTCCTACACTTAACAAAGAACAGGATAAGGATGTTGACAGGAGTCTTAACGGGACACTGCTACATTGGGCGTATGGCCCAACGGTACGGCGTATCCCAACAAGACTACTGTCGTAGCTGTGAAAACGAAGATGAGATTGAGAGTGTCCAACACCTTCTCTGCGACTGCCCTGCACTTCTGAGGAGGAGAACCCAATTTTTGGGAAGACCCTTCTTTGACGAACTGGGCAGTCTAGCGAACGCGCACCTGGAGGACCTGGCACTCTTCCTGGATTCCACTGGGTGGTTCCGTGGGCTGCCGAAGCCCAGTGGGACTGGCCATTAGAACCAGGAAAAACGGAATGACCCTTCTCCCATCCATTATCCCAGCAACCCTACCCGATCCCATCTATCCCTCCAGTATATAAATCAGGCAACACAATGGACCTAATGGTCACTGGGTGCTCTCGACTTCGGTTGAGCTGCCTGTTCAACCTAACCTAACCTAACCTACATGGACAAAAAAATCGTTTCATTTTTTCCCATTAAATATTAGAATTATAGATAAGTACTTTGCGAAAAGAATCGGCAGTAGGACGAAATCGTGTTGACCACCGATTAGTTTTTTGCTAATAACTCTTCCATCCTTCGACCGACTTCTGCGAATAAAAGCTCGATGGAAAGCTCAGCTGTTACTCTTTCAGATGGCATTAACATTTTTTTCGAAAAGTCGTAAGAAATAAAATTTGTTTGATCAAAACTAAAATATCCTCGAAATCATTGAAGAAGAAGTACCTTATCAGACGAAAATATGCCTTATCTAATAAAAGACATTAAAATTTTTTTAATTGCATAAATGGGCGCCATTTTATTCAGAATTAATAGTTTTTTACATGGACAAAAATTCGTTCAATTTTTTCCCATTAAATACTAGAATTATAGAAAAGTATTTTGCGAAAAGAATCGTCAGTAGGACGGAAACGTGTTGACCACCAATTAGTATTTTGCTTATAACTCTTGCATCCTTCGACCGACTTCTTCGACTAAGAGCTCATGGAAAGCCTATCTGTTCCTCTTTCAGATGGCATTAACATATTTTTCGAAAAGTGGTAAGAAATAAAATGTTTTTGGTCAAAACTAAAATATCCTCGAAATCAGTGAAGAAGAAGTACCTTATCAGACGAAAGTATGCCTTATCTGATAAGAGACATTTAAATTTTTTTAATTGCATAAATGGGCGGCATTTTATTCAGAATTAATAGTTTTTTACATGGACAAAAAATTCGTTCAATTTTTTCCCATTAAATACTAGAATTATAGAAAAGTATTTTGCGAAAAGAATCGGCAGTAAGACGGAAACGTGTTGACCATCAATTAGTTTTTTGCTAATAACTCTTGCATCCTTCGACCGACTTCTTCGACTAAGAGCTTGATGGAAAGCTTATCTGTTCTTCTTTCAGATGGCATTAACATATTTTACGAAAAGTCGTAAGAAATAAAATTTTTTTGGTCAAAACTAAAATATCCTCGAAATCAGTGAAGAAGAAGTACCTTATCAGACGGAAATATCCTTTATCTAATAAGAGACATTTATATTCTTTTAATTGCATAAATGGACGGCATTTTATTCAGAATTAAGAGTTTTTTACATGGACAAAAAATTCGTTTAATTTTTTCCCATTAAATACTAGAATTATAGAAAACTACTTTTTGAAAAGAATCGGCAGTAGGACGGAAACGTGTTGACCACCGATTAGTTTTTTGCTTATAACTATTGCATCCTTCGACCGACTTCTTCCACTAAGAGGTCGGTGGAAAGCTTATCTGTTCCTCTTTCAGATGACATTAACATATTTTACGAAAATTCGTAAGAAATAAAATTTTTTTGATCAAAACTAAAATATCCTCGAAATCATTGAAGAAGAAGTACCTTACCATACGAAAATATGCCTTATCTAATAAGAGTCATTTAAATTTTTTTAATTGCATAAATGGGCGGCATTTTATTCAGAATTAATAGTTTTTTACATGCACAAAAAATTCGTTCAATTTTTTCCAATTAAATACTAGAATTATAGAAAAGTACTTTGCGAAAAGAATCGGCAGTAGGATGGAAACGTGTTGACCACCGATTAGTTTTTTGCTTCAATTCCCTTATCAGACGAAAGTATTCCTTATCTGAAAAGAGACATTTATTTTTCTTTAATTGCATAAATGGGCGGCATTTTATTCAGAATTAATAGTTTTTTACATGGACAAAAAATTCGTTTGATTTTTTCCCATTAAATACTAGAATTATAGAAAAGTATTTTGCGAAAACAATCGGCAGTAGGACGGAAACATGTTGACCATCGATTAGTATTTTGCTAATAACTGTTGCATCCTTCGACCGACTTCTTCGACTAAGAGCTCGATGGAAAGCTTATCTGTTCCTCTTTCAGATGGCATTAACATATTTTTCGAAAAGTCGTAAGAAGTAAAATTTTTTTGATCAAAACTAAAATATCCTCGAAATCATTGAAGAAGAAGTACCTTATCAGACGAAAATATGCCTTATCTAATAAGAGACATTTATATTTTTTTAATTGCATAAATGGGCGTCGTCTTATTCAGAATTAATAGTTTTTTACATGGACAAAAAATTCGTTTAATTTTTTCCCATTAAATACTAGAATTATAGAAAAGTACTTTGCGAAAAGAATCGGCAGTAGGACGAAATCGTGTTGACCACCGATTAGTTTTTTGCTAATAACTCTTGCATCCTTCGACCGACTTCTTCGACTATGAGCTCGATGGAAAACTAATCTGTTCGTCTTTCAGATGGCATTAACATATTTTACGAAAAGTCGTAAGAAATAAAATTTTTTTGATCAAAACTAAAATATCCTCGAAATCATTCAAGAAGAAGTACCTTATCAGACGAAAATAAGCCTTATCTAATAAGAGACATTAAAATTTTTTTAATTGCATAAATGGGCGGCATTTTATTCAGAGTTAGTAGTTTTTTAAATGGACAAAAAATTAGTTTAAGTTTTTCCTATTAAATACTAGAATTATAGAAAAGTACTTTGCGAAAAGAATCGGCAGTAGGACGAAATCGTGTTGACCACCGATTAGTTTTTTGCTAATAACTCTTGCATCCTTCGACCGACTTCTTCGACTATGAGCTCGATGGAAAACTAATCTGTTCGTCTTTCAGATGGCATTAACATATTTTACGAAAAGTCGTAAGAAATAAAATTTTTTTGATCAAAACTAAAATATCCTCGAAATCATTGAAGAAGAAGTACCTTATCAGCCGAAAATATGCCTTATGTAATAAGAGACATTTAAATTTTTTTAATTGCATAAATGGGCGGCATTTTATTCAGAATTAATAGTTTTTTACATGGACAAAAAATTCGTTCAATTTTTTCCCATTAAATACTAGAATTATAGAAAAGTACTTTGCGAAAAGAATCGGCAGTACGACGGAAACGTGTTGACCACCGATTAGTTGTTTGCTAATAACTCTTGCATCCTTCGATCGACTTCTTCGACTAAGAGCTCGATGGAAAGCTCAGCTGCTCCTCTTTCAGATGGCATTAACATATTTTACGAAAAAACGTAAGAAATAAATTTTTTTTGATCAAAACTAAAATATCCTCGAAATCATTGAAGAAGAAGTACCTTATCAGCCGAAAATATGCCTTATCTAATAAGAGACATTTAAATTTTTTTAATTGCATAAATGTGCGGCATTTTATTCAGAATTAATAGTTTTTTACATGGACAAAAAATTCGTTCAATTTTTTCCCATTAAATACTAGAATTATAGAAAAGTATTTTGCGAAAAGAATCGGCAGTAGGACGGAAACGTGTTGACCATCAATTAGTTTTTTGCTAATAACTCTTGCATCCTTCGACCGACTTCTTCGACTAAGAGCTCGATGGAAAGCTTATCTGTTCCTCTTTGAGATGGCATTAACATATTTTACGAAAAGTCGTAAGAAATAAAATGTTTTTGATCAAAACTAAAATATCTTCGAAATCATTGAAGAAGAAGTTTTAGTTTTTTGCTAATAACTCTTGCATCCTTCGACCGACTTCTTCGACTATGAGCTCGATGGAAAACTTATCTGTTCGTCTTTCAGATGGCATTAACATATTTTACGAAAAGTCGTAAGAAATAAAATTTTTTTGATCAAAACTAAAATATCCTCGAAATCATTGAAGAAGAAGTACCTTATCAGCCGAAAATATGCCTTATGTAATAAGAGACATTTAAATTTTTTTAATTGCATAAATGGGCGGCATTTTATTCAGAATTAATAGTTTTTTACATGGACAAAAAATTCGTTCAATTTTTTCCCATTAAATACTAGAATTATAGAAAAGTACTTTGCGAAAAGAATCGGCAGTACGACGGAAACGTGTTGACCACCGATTAGTTTTTTGCTAATAACTCTTGCATCCTTCGATCGACTTCTTCGACTAAGAGCTCGATGGAAAGCTCAGCTGCTCCTCTTTCAGATGGCATTAACATATTTTACGAAAAAACGTAAGAAATAAATTTTTTTTGATCAAAACTAAAATATCCTCGAAATCATTGAAGAAGAAGTACCTTATCAGCCGAAAATATGCCTTATCTAATAAGAGACATTTAAATTTTTTTAATTGCATAAATGTGCGGCATTTTATTCAGAATTAATAGTTTTTTACATGGACAAAAAATTCGTTCAATTTTTTCCCATTAAATACTAGAATTATAGAAAAGTATTTTGCGAAAAGAATCGGCAGTAGGACGGAAACGTGTTGACAACCGATTAGGTTTTTGCTAATAACTCTTGCATCCTTCGACCGACTTCTTCGACTAAGAGCTCGATGGAAAGCTTATCTGTTCCTCTTTGAGATGGCATTAACATATTTTACGAAAAGTCGTAAGAAATAAAATGTTTTTGATCAAAACTAAAATATCTTCGAAATCATTGAAGAAGAAGTACATTATCAGACGAAAATATGCCTTATCTAATAAGAGACATTACAATTTTTTTAATTGTATAAATGGGCGCCATTTTATTCAGAATTAATAGTTTTTTATATGGACAAAAAATTCGTTTAGTTTTGTCCCATTAAATACTGGATTTATAGAAAAGTACTTTGCGAAAAGAATCGGCAGTAGGACGGAATCGTGTTGACCACCGATTAGTTTTTTGTTAATAACTCTTCCATCCTTCGACCGACTTCTTCGAATAAATGCTCGATGGAAAGCTCAGCTGTTCCTCTTTCAGATGGCATTAACATTTTTTACGAAAAGTCGTAAGAAATAAATGTTGTTTGATCAAAACTGAAATATCCTCGAAATCATTGAAGAAGAAGTACCTTATCAGACGAAAATATGCCTTATCTAATAAAAGACATTAAAATTTTTTTAATTGCATATATGGGCGCCATTTTATTCAGAATTAATAGTTTTTTACATGGACAAAAAATTCGTTCAATTTTTTCCCATTAAATACTAGAATTCTAGAAAAGTATTTTGCGAAAAGAATCGGCAGTAGGACGGAAACGTGTTGACCATCAATTAGTTTTTTGCTAATAACTCTTGCATCCTTCGACCGACTTCTTCGACTAAGAGCTTGATGGAAAGCTTATCTGTTCCTCTTTCAGATGGCATTAACATATTTTACGAAAAGTCGTAAGAAATAAAAGTTGTTTGATCAAAACTGAAATATCCTCGAAATCATTGAAGAAGAAGTACCTTATCAGACGAAAATATGCCTTATCTAATAAAAGACATTAAAATTTTTTTAATTGCATAAATGGGCGCCATTTTATTCAGAATTAATAGTTTTTTACATGGACAAAAAATTCTTTCAATTCTTTCCCATTAAATACTAGAATTATAGAAAAGTACTTTGCGAAAAGAATCGTCAGTAGGACGGAAACGTGTTGACCACCAATTAGTATTTTGCTTATAACTCTTGCATCCTTCGACCGACTTCTTCGACTAAGAGCTCAAGGAAAGCCTATCTGTTCCTCTTTCAGATGGCATTAACATATTTTACGAAAAGTCGTAAGAAGTAAAATTTTTTTGATCAAAACTAAAATATCCTCGAAAACATTGAAGAAGAAGTACCTTATCAGACGAAAATATGCCTTATCTAATAAGAGACATTTATATTTTTTTAATTGCATAAATGGGCGGCGTCTTATTCAGAATTAATATTTTTTTACATGGACAAAAAATTCGTTTAATTTTTTCCCATTATCCCATTAAATACTAGAATTATAGAAAAGTACTTTGCGAAAAGAATCGGCAGTAGGACGAAATCGTGCTGACCACCGATTAGTTTTTTGCTAATAACTCTTGCATCCTTCGACCGACTTCTTCGACTAAGACCTCGATGGAAAGCTTATCTGTTCCTCTTTCAGATGGCATTAACATATTTTACGAAAAGTCGTAAGAAGTAAAATTTTTTTGATCAAAACTAAAATATCGTCGAAATCATTGAAGAAGAAGTACCTTATCAGACGAAAATATGCCTTATCTAATAAGAGACATTTAAATTTTTTTAATTGCATAAATGGGCGGCATTTTATTCAGAATTAGTAGTTTTTTAAATGGACAAAAAATTAGTTTAAGTTTTTCCTATTAAATACTAGAATTATAGAAAAGTACTTTGCGAAATGAATCGGCAGTAGGACGGAAACGTGTTGACCACCGATTATTTTTTTGCTAATAACTCTTTCATCGTTCGACCGACTTCTTCGACTAAGAGCTCGATGGAAAGCTTATCTGTTCCTCTTTCATATGGCATTAACATATTTTACGAAAAAACGTAAGAAATAAAATTTTTTTGATCAAAACTAAAATATCCTCGAAATCATTGAAGAAGAAGTACCTTATCAGACGAAAATATGCCTTATCTAATAAGAGACATTTAAATTTTTTTAATTGCATAAATGGGAGTCATTTTATTTATAATTAATAGTTTTTTACATGGACAAAAAATTCGTTTAATTTTTTCCTATTAAATACTAGAATTATAGAAAAGTACTTTGCGAAAAGAATCGGCAGTACGACGGAAACGTGTTGACCACCGATTAATTGTTTGCTAACAACTCTTGCATCCTTCGATCGACTTCTTCGACTAAGAGCTCGATGGAAAGCTCAGCTGTTCCTCTTTCAGATGGCATTAACATTTTTTACGAAAAGTCATAAGAAATAAAAGTTGTTTGAGCAAAACTGAAATATCCTCGAAATCATTGAAGAAGAAGTACCTTATCAGACGAAAATATGCCTTATCTAATAAAAGACATTAAAATTTTTTTAATTGCATAAATGGGCGCCATTTTATTCAGAATTAATAGTTTTTTACATGGACAAAAAATTCGTTCAATTTTTTCCCATTAAATACAAGAATTATAGAAAAGTATTTTGCGAAAAGAATCGGCAGTAGGACGGAAACGTGTTGAACATCAATTAGTTTTTTGCTAATAACTCTTGCATCCTTCGACCGACTTCTTCGACTAAGAGCTTGATGGAAAGCTTATCTGTTCCTCTTTGAGATGGCATTAACATATTTTACGAAAAGTCGTAAGAAATAAAATTTTTTTGATCAAAACTAAAATATCTTCGAAATCATTGAAGAAGAAGTACATTATCAGACGAAAATATGCCTTATCTAATAAGAGACATTACAATTTTTTTAATTGTATAAATGGGCGCCATTTTATTCAGAATTAATAGTTTTTTATATGGACAAAAAATACGTTTAGTTTTGTCCCATTAAATACTGGATTTATAGAAAAGTACTTTGCGAAAAGAATCGGCAGTAGGACGAAATCGTGTTGACCACCGATTAGTTTTTTGTTAATAACTCTTCCATCCTTCGACCGACTTCTTCGAATAAGAGCTCGATGGAAAGCTCAGCTGTTCCTCTTTCAGATGGCATTAACATTTTGTACGAAAAGTCGTAAGAAATAAAAGTTGTTTGATCAAAACTGAAATATCCTCGAAATCATTGAAGAAGAAGTACCTTATCAGACGAAAATATGCCTTATCTAATAAAAGACATTAAAATTTTTTTAATTGCATAAATGGGCGCCATTTTATTCAGAATTAATAGTTTTTTACATGGACAAAAAATTCGTTCAATTTTTTCCCATTAAATACTAGAATTATAGAAAAGTTTTTTGCGAAAAGAATCGGCAGTAGGACGGAAACGTGTTGACCATCAATTAGTTTTTTGCTAATAACTCTTGCATCCCTCGAACGACTTCTTCGACTAAGAGCTTGATGGAAAGCTTATCTGTTCCTCTTTCAGATGGCATTAACATATTTTACGAAAAGTCGTAAGAAATAAAAGTTGTTTGATCAAAACTGAAATATCCTCGAAATCATTGAAGAAGAAGTACCTTATCAGACGAAAATATGCCTTATCTAATAAAAGACATTAAAATTTTTTTAATTGCATAAATGGGCGCCATTTTATTCAGAATTAAGAGTTTTTTACATGGACAAAAAATTCGTTCAATTCTTTCCCATTAAATACTAGAATTATAGAAAAGTACTTTGCGAAAAGAATCGGCAGTAGGACGAAATCGTGTTGACCACCGATTAGTTTTTTGTTAATAACTCTTCCATCCTTCGACCGACTTCTTCGAATAAGAGCTCGATGGAAAGCTCAGCTGTTCCTCTTTCAGATGGCATTAACATTTTGTACGAAAAGTCGTAAGAAATAAAAGTTGTTTGATCAAAACTGAAATATCCTCGAAATCATTGAAGAAGAAGTACCTTATCAGACGAAAATATGCCTTATCTAATAAAAGACATTAAAATTTTTTTAATTGCATAAATGGGCGCCATTTTATTCAGAATTAATAGTTTTTTACATGGACAAAAAATTCGTTCAATTTTTTCCCATTAAATACTAGAATTATAGAAAAGTTTTTTGCGAAAAGAATCGGCAGTAGGACGGAAACGTGTTGACCATCAATTAGTTTTTTGCTAATAACTCTTGCATCCCTCGAACGACTTCTTCGACTAAGAGCTTGATGGAAAGCTTATCTGTTCCTCTTTCAGATGGCATTAACATATTTTACGAAAAGTCGTAAGAAATAAAATTTTTTTGATCAAAACTGAAATATCCTCGAAATCATTGAAGAAGAAGTACCTTATCAGACGAAAATATGCCTTATCTAATAAAAGACATTAAAATTTTTTTAATTGCATAAATGGGCGGCGTCTTATTCAGAATTAATATTTTTTTACATGGACAAAAAATTCGTTTAATTTTTTCCCATTAAATACTAGAATTATAGAAAAGTACCTTGCGAAAAGAATCGTCAGTAGGACGGAAACGTGTTGACCACCAATTAGTATTTTGCTTATAACTCTTGCATCCTTCGACCGACTTCTTCGACTAAGAGCTCAAGGAAAGCCTATCTGTTCCTCTTTCAGATGGCATTAACATATTTTACGAAAAGTCGTAAGAAGTAAAATTTTTTTGATCAAAACTAAAATATCCTCGAAATCATTGAAGAAGAAGTACCTTATCAGACGAAAATATGCCTTATCTAATAAGAGACATTTATATTTTTTTAATTGCATAAATGGGCGGCGTCTTATTCAGAATTAATATTTTTTTACATGGACAAAAAATTCGTTTAATTTTTTCCCATTAAATACTAGAATTATAGAAAAGTACTTTGCGAAAAGAATCGGCAGTAGGACGAAATCGTGTTGACCACCGATTAGTTATTTGCTAATAACTCTTGCATCCTTCGACCAACTTCTTCGACTAAGAGCTCGATGGAAAGCTTATCTGTTCCTCTTTCAGATGGCATTAACATATGTTACGAAATGTCGTAAGAAGTAAAATTTTTTTGATCAAAACTAAAATATCCTCGAAATCATTGAAGAAGAAGTACCTTATCAGACGAAAATATGCCTTATCTAATAAGAGACATTTATATTTTTTTAATTGCATAAGTGGGCGGCGTCTTATTCAGAATTAATATTTTTTTACATGGACAAAAAATTCGTTTAATTTTTTCCCATTAAATACTAGAATTATAGAAAAGTACTTTGCGAAAAGAATCGGCAGTAGGACGAAATCGTGTTGACCACCGATTAGTTTTTTGCTAATAACTCTTGCATCCTTCGACCGACTTCTTCGACTATGAGCTCGATGGAAAGCTTATCTGTTCGTCTTTCAGATGGCATTTACATATTTTACGAAAAGTCGTAAGAAATAAAATTTTTTTGATCAAAACTAAAATATCCTCGAAATCATTCAAGAAGAAGTACCTTATCAGACGAAAATAAGCCTTATCTAATAAGAGACATTTAAATTTTTTTAATTGCATAAATGGGCGGCATTTTATTCAGAATTAGTAGTTTTTTAAATGGACAAAAAATTAGTTTAAGTTTTTAATATTAAATACTAGAATTATAGAAAAGTACTTTGCGAAAAGAATTGGCAGTAGGACGGAAACGTGTTGACCACCGATTAGTTTTTTGCTAATAACTGTTTCATCGTTCGACCGACTTCTTCGACTAAGAGCTCGATGGAAAGCTTATCTGTTCCTCTTTCATATGGCATTAACATATTTTACGAAAAAACGTAAGAAATAAAATTTTTTTGATCAAAACTAAAATATCCTCGAAATCATTGAAGAAGAAGTACCTTATCAGACGAAAATATGCCTTATCTAATAAAAGACATTAAAATTTTTTTAATTGCATAAATGGGCGCCATTTTATTCAGAATTAAGAGTTTTTTACATGGACAAAAAATTCGTTCAGTTCTTTCCCATTAAATACTAGAAGTATAGAAAAGTACTTTGCGAAAAGAATCGACAGTAGGACGGAAACGTGTTGACCACCAATTAGTATTTTGCTTATAACTCTTGCATCCTTCGACCGACTTCTTCGACTAAGAGCTCAAGGAAAGCCTATCTGTTCCTCTTTCAGATGGCATTAACATATTTTACGAAAAGTCGTAAGAAGTAAAATTTTTTTGATCAAAACTAAAATATCCTCGAAATCATTGAAGAAGAAGTACCTTATCAGACGAAAATATGCCTTATCTAATAAGAGACATTTATATTTTTTTAATTGCATAAATGGGCGGCGTCTTATTCAGAATTAATATTTTTTTACATGGACAAAAAATTCGTTTAATTTTTTCCCATTAAATACTAGAATTATAGAAAAGTACTTTGCGAAAAGAATCGGCAGTAGGACGAAATCGTGTTGACCACCGATTAGTTTTTTGTTAATAACTCTTCCATCCTTCGACCGACTTCTTCGAATAAGAGCTCGATGGAAAGCTCAGCTGTTCCTCTTTCAGATGGCATTAACATTTTGTACGAAAAGTCGTAAGAAATAAAAGTTGTTTGATCAAAACTGAAATATCCTCGAAATCATTGAAGAAGAAGTACCTTATCAGACGAAAATATGCCTTATCTAATAAAAGACATTAAAATTTTTTTAATTGCATAAATGGGCGCCATTTTATTCAGAATTAATAGTTTTTTACATGGACAAAAAATTCGTTCAATTTTTTCCCATTAAATACTAGAATTATAGAAAAGTTTTTTGCGAAAAGAATCGGCAGTAGGACGGAAACGTGTTGACCATCAATTAGTTTTTTGCTAATAACTCTTGCATCCCTCGAACGACTTCTTCGACTAAGAGCTTGATGGAAAGCTTATCTGTTCCTCTTTCAGATGGCATTAACATATTTTACGAAAAGTCGTAAGAAATAAAAGTTGTTTGATCAAAACTGAAATATCCTCGAAATCATTGAAGAAGAAGTACCTTATCAGACGAAAATATGCCTTATCTAATAAAAGACATTAAAATTTTTTTAATTGCATAAATGGGCGGCGTCTTATTCAGAATTAATATTTTTTTACATGGACAAAAAATTCGTTTAATTTTTTCCCATTAAATACTAGAATTATAGAAAAGTACTTTGCGAAAAGAATCGTCAGTAGGACGGAAACGTGTTGACCACCAATTAGTATTTTGCTTATAACTCTTGCATCCTTCGACCGACTTCTTCGACTAAGAGCTCAAGGAAAGCCTATCTGTTCCTCTTTCAGATGGCATTAACATATTTTACGAAAAGTCGTAAGAAGTAAAATTTTTTTGATCAAAACTAAAATATCCTCGAAATCATTGAAGAAGAAGTACCTTATCAGACGAAAATATGCCTTATCTAATAAGAGACATTTATATTTTTTTAATTGCATAAATGGGCGGCGTCTTATTCAGAATTAATATTTTTTTACATGGACAAAAAATTCGTTTAATTTTTTCCCATTAAATACTAGAATTATAGAAAAGTACTTTGCGAAAAGAATCGGCAGTAGGACGAAATCGTGTTGACCACCGATTAGTTATTTGCTAATAACTCTTGCATCCTTCGACCAACTTCTTCGACTAAGAGCTCGATGGAAAGCTTATCTGTTCATCTTTCAGATGGCATTAACATATGTTACGAAATGTAGTAAGAAGTAAAATTTTTTTGATCAAAACTAAAATATCCTCGAAATCATTGAAGAAGAAGTACCTTATCAGACGAAAATATGCCTTATCTAATAAGAGACATTTATATTTTTTTAATTGCATAAGTGGGCGGCGTCTTATTCAGAATTAATATTTTTTTACATGGACAAAAAATTCGTTTAATTTTTTCCCATTAAATACTAGAATTATAGAAAAGTACTTTGCGAAAAGAATCGGCAGTAGGACGAAATCGTGTTGACCACCGATTAGTTTTTTGCTAATAACTCTTGCATCCTTCGACCGACTTCTTCGACTATGAGCTCGATGGAAAGCTTATCTGTTCGTCTTTCAGATGGCATTTACATATTTTACGAAAAGTCGTAAGAAATAAAATTTTTTTGATCAAAACTAAAATATCCTCGAAATCATTCAAGAAGAAGTACCTTATCAGACGAAAATAAGCCTTATCTAATAATTGACATTTAAATTTTTTTAATTGCATAAATGGGCGCCATTTTATTCAGAATTAATAGTCAAAAAAAATCGCAGCAAGGATTGGAAAAATGCAAATTAAAGCTAAATCAACAGGCTATCTGATCCATATAACGGTTTATCTAAAAAAAAATCACCAAAGCCCATAGAGCAAATCAAAAAAGACAAAAAATTTTGTAAATTTTTTTTTCTGGCAGGATTAAGCATTGCATTAAAACCGTTAGTCCTAAAATTTTTTTCAGAAAAAATTCAAAAACTAGAAGTTACAAGCTACAAAATCTTTTCTTTAAGTTTTTCGATACGACCAATACCAACAAAGTTACAGACTGTCAAAAAACAGTACAAAATACGATTTTTTTTTCTGCTCCCTTAATTTTTTTGCTAAGTGTAGTATTTAATGGAAAAAATTAAACGAAATTTTTTGTCCATGAAAAAAAATGCCGCCCATTTATGCAATTAAAAAAATTTAATTGTCTCTTATTAGAAAAGGCATATTTTCGACTAATAAGGTTCTTCTTCTTCAATGATTTCGAGGATATTTTAGTTCTGATCAAAAAATTTTATTTCTTACGACTTTTCGTAAAATATGTTAATGCAATCTGAAAGAGGAACAGATAAGCTTTCCATTGAGCTCTTAGTCGAAGAAGTCAGTCGAAGGATGCAAGAGTTTTTAGCAAAAAACACGTTTCCGTCCTACTGCCGATTGTTTTCGCAAAGTACTTTTCTATAATTCTAGTATTTAATTGAAAAAATGAAACGAAATTTTTTGTCCATGTAAAAAACTATTAATTCTGAATAAAATGCCGCCCATTTATACAATGAAAAAATTTAAATGTCTCTTATTAGAGAAGGCATATTTTCGTCTGATAAGGTACTTCTTCTTCAATGATTTCGAGGATATTTTAGTTTTGATCAAAAAAATTTTATTTCTTACGACTTTTCGTAAAATATGTTAATGCCATCTGAATGAGGAACAGATAATCTTTCCATCGAGCCTTTAGTCGAAGAAGTCGGTCAAAGGATGCAAGAGTTTTTAGCAAAAAACGAATTGGTGGTCAACACGATTCCGTACTACTGCCGATTCTTTTCGCAAAGTACTTTTCTATAATTCTAGTATTTAATGGAAAAAATTAAACGAAATTTTTTGTCCATGTAAAAAACTATTAATTCTGAATAAAATGCCGCCCATTTATGCAATTAAAAAATTTAAATGTCTCTTATTAGAGAAGGCATATTTTCGTCTGATAAGGTACTTCTTCTTCAAAGATTTCGACGATATTTTAGTTTTGATCAAAAAAATTTTATTTCTTACGACTTTTCGTAAAATATGTTAATGCCATCTGAATGAGGAACAGATAATCTTTCCATCGAGCCTTTAGTCGAAGAAGTCGGTCAAAGGATGCAAGAGTTTTTAGCAAAAAACGAATTGGTGGTCAACACGATTCCGTCCTACTGCCGATTCTTTTCGCAAAGTACTTTTCTATAATTCTAGTATTTAATGGAAAAAATTAAACGAAATTTTTTGTCCATGAAAAAAAAATGCCGCCCATTTATGCAATTAAAAAAATTTAATTGTCTCTTATTAGAAAAGGCATATTTTCGTCTGATAAGGTACTTCTTCTTCAATGATTTCGAGGATATTTTAGTTCTGATCAAAAAATTTTATTTCTTACGACTTTTCGTAAAATATGTTAATGCAATCTGAAAGAGGAACAGATAAGCTTTCCATTGAGCTCTTAGTCGAAGAAGTCGGTCGAAGGATGCAAGAGTTTTTAGCAAAAAACACGTTTCCGTCCTACTGCCGATTCTTTTCGCAAAGTACTTTTCTATAATTCTAGTATTTAATTGAAAAAATTAAACGAAATTTTTTGTCCATGTAAAAAACTATTAATTCTGAATAAAATGCCGCCCATTTATGCAATTAAAAAATTTAAATGTCTCTTATTAGAGAAGGCATATTTTCGTCTGATAAGGTACTTCTTCTTCAATGAATTCAAGGATATTTTAGTTTTGATCAAAAAAATTTTATTTCTTACGACTTTTCGTAAAATATGTTAATGCCATCTGAATGAGGAACAGATAATCTTTCCATCGAGCCTTTAGTCGAAGAAGTCGGTCAAAGGATGCAAGAGTTTTTAGCAAAAAACGAATTGTTAGTCAACACGATTCCGTCCTACTGCCGATTCTTTTTGCAAAGTACTTTTCTATAATTCTAGTATTTAATGGAAAAAATTAAACGAAATTTTTTGTCCATGTAAAAAACTACTAATTCTGAATAAAATGCCGCCCATTTATGCAATTAAAAAATTTAAATGTCTCTTATTAGAGAAGGCATATTTTCGTCTGATAAGGTACTTCTTCTTCAATGATTTCGAGGATATTTTAGTTTTGATCAAAAAATTTAATTTCTTACGACATTTCGTAAAATATATTAATGCCATCTGAAAGAGGAACAGATTAGCTTTCCATCGAGCCTTTAGTCGAAGAAAACGGTCGAACGATGCAAGAGTTATTAGCAAAAAACTTATCGGGGGCAACACGTTTCCGCCCTACTGCCGATTCTTTTCGCAAAGTACTTTTCTATAATTCTAGTATTTAATGGGAAAAAATTAAACGAATTTTTAGTCCATGTAAAAAACTATTAATTCTGAATAAAATGCCGCCCATTTATGCAATTAAAAAAATTTAAATGTCTCTTATGAGTTAAGGCATATTTTCGTCTGATAAGGTACTTCTTCTTCAATGATTTCGAGGATATTTTAGTTTTGATCAAAAAAATTTTATTTCTTTCGACTTTTCGTAAAATATGTTAATGCCATCTGAAAGAGAAACAGATAAGCTTTCCATCGAGCTCTTAATCGAAGAAGTCGTCGAAGGATGTAAGAGTTATTAGCAAAAAACTACTCGGCGGTCAACACGTTTCCATCCTACTGCCGATTCTTTTCGCAATGTACTTTACTATAATTCTAGTATTTAATGGGAAAAAATTAAACGAATTTTTTGTCCATGTAAAAAACTATTAATTCTGAATAAAATGCCGCCCATTTATGCAATGAAAAAATTTAAATGTCTCTTATTAGAGAAGGCATATTTTCGTCTGATAAGGTACTTCTTCTTCAATGATTTCGAGGATATTTTAGTTTTGATCAAAAAAATTTTATTTCTTACGACTTTTCGTAAAATATGTTAATGCCATCTGAATGAGGAACAGATAATCTTTCCATCGAGCCTTTAGTCGAAGAAGTCGGTCAAAGGATGCCAGAGTTTTTAGCAAAAAACGAATTGGTGGTCAACACGATTCCGTCCTACAGCCGATTCTTTTCGCAAAGTACTTTTCTATAATTCTAGTATTTAATGGAAAAAATTAAACGAAATTTTTTGTCCATGAAAAAAATGCCGCCCATTTATGCAATTAAAAAAATTTAATTGTCTCTTATTAGAAAAGGCATATTTTCGTCTGATAAGGTACTTCTTCTTCAATGATTTCGAGGATATTTTAGTTCTGATCAAAAAATTTTATTTCTTACGACTTTTCGTAAAATATGTTAATGCCATCTGAAACAGGAACAGATAATCTTTCCATCGAGCCTTTAGTCGAAGAAGTCGGTCAAAGGATGCAAGAGTTTTTAGCAAAAAACGAATTGGTGGTCAACACGATTCCGTCCTACTGCCGATTCTTTTCGCAAAGTACTTTTCTATAATTCTAGTATTTAATGGAAAAAATTAAACGAAATTTTTTGTCCATGTAAAAAACTATTAATTCTGAATAAAATGCCGCCCATTTATGCAATTAAAAAAATTTAAATGTCTTTTATTAGATAAGGCATATTTTCGTCTGATAAGGTTCTTATTTTTCAATGATTTCGAGGATATTTTAGTTTTGATCAAAAAAATTTTATTTCTTACGACTTTTCGTAAAATATGTTAATGCCATCTGAAAGAGGAACAGATAAGCTTTCCATCGAGCGTTTAGTCGAAGAAGTCGGTCGAAGGATGCAAGAGTTATTAGCAACAAGCTAATCGGTAGTCAACACGTTTCCGTCCTACTGCCGATTCTTTTTGCAATGTACTTTACTATAATTCTAGTATTTAATGGGAAAAAAATTAAACGAATTTTTTGTCCATGTAAAAACCTATTGATTCTGAATAAAATGTCGCCCATTTATGCAATTAAAAAAATTTAAATGTCTCTTATTAGATAAAGCATATTTTCGTCTGACAAGGTACTTCTTCGAGGATATTTTAGTTTTGATTAAAAAATTTTTTTTTTTATGATTTTTCGTAAAATATGTTAATGCCACCTGAAAGAGGAACAGATAAGCTTTCCATCGAGCTCTTAGTCGAAGAAGTCGGTCGAAGGATGCAAGAGTTTTTAGCAAAAAACACGATTCCGTCCTACTGCCGATTCATTTCGCAAAGTACTTTTCTATAATTCTAGTATTTAATTGAAAAAATTAAACGAAATTTTTTGTCCATGTAAAAAACTATTAATTCTGAATAAAATGCCGCCCATTTATGCAATTAAAAAAATTTAAATGTCTTTTATTAGAGAAGGCATATTTTCGTCTGATAAGGTTCTTATTCTTCAATGATTTCGAGGATATTTTAGTTTTGATCAAAAAAATTTTATTTCTTACGACTTTTCGTAAAATATGTTAATGCCATCTGAAACAGGAACAGATAAGCTTTCCATCGAGCCTTTAGTCGAAGAAAACGGTCGAAGGTTGCAAGAGTTATTAGCAAAAAACTAATCGGGGGCAACACGTTTCCGTCCTACTGCCGATTCTTTTCGCAAAGTACTTTTCTATAATTCTAGTATTTAATGGAAAAAATTAAACGAAATTTTTTGTCCATGAAAAAAAATGCCGCCCATTTATGCAATTAAAAAAATTTAATTGTCTCTTATTAGAAAAGGCATATTTTCGACTGATAAGGTTCTTCTTCTTCAATGATTTCGAGAATATTTTAGTTCTGATCAAAAAATTTTATTTCTTACGACTTTTCGTAAAATATGTTAATGCAATCTGAAAGAGGAACAGATAAGCTTTCCATTGAGCTCTTAGTCGAAGAAGTCAGTCGAAGGATGCAAGAGTTTTTAGCAAAAAACACGTTTCCGTCCTACTGCCGATTGTTTTCGCAAAGTACTTTTCTATAATTCTAGTATTTAATTGAAAAAATGAAACGAAATTTTTTGTCCATGTAAAAAACTATTAATTCTGAATAAAATGCCGCCCATTTATGCAATGAAAAAATTTAAATGTCTCTTATTAGAGAAGGCATATTTTCGTCTGATAAGGTACTTCTTCTTCAATGATTTCGAGGATATTTTAGTTTTGATCAAAAAAATTTTATTTCTTACGACTTTTCGTAAAATATGTTAATGCCATCTGAATGAGGAACAGATAATCTTTCCATCGAGCCTTTAGTCGAAGAAGTCGGTCAAAGGATGCAAGAGTTTTTAGCAAAAAACGAATTGGTGGTCAACACGATTCCGTCCTACTGCCGATTCTTTTCGCAAAGTACTTTTCTATAATTCTAGTATTTAATGGAAAAAATTAAACGAAATTTTTTGTCCATGTAAAAAACTATTAATTCTGAATAAAATGCCGCCCATTTATGCAATTAAAAAATTTAAATGTCTCTTATTAGAGAAGGCATATTTTCGTCTGATAAGGTACTTCTTCTTCAAAGATTTTGACGATATTTTAGTTTTGATCAAAATAATTTTATTTCTTACGACTTTTCGTAAAATATGTTAATGCCATCTGAATGAGGAACAGATAATCTTTCCATCGAGCCTTTAGTCGAAGAAGTCGGTCAAAGGATGCAAGAGTTTTTAGCAAAAAACGAATTGGTGGTCAACACGATTCCGTCCTACTGCCGATTCTTTTCGCAAAGTACTTTTCTATAATTCTAGTATTTAATGGAAAAAATTAAACGAAATTTTTTGTCCATGAAAAAAAAATGCCGCCCATTTATGCAATTAAAAAAATTTAATTGTCTCTTATTAGAAAAGGCATATTTTCGTCTGATAAGGTACTTCTTCTTCAATGATTTCGAGGATATTTTAGTTCTGATCAAAAAATTTTATTTCTTACGACTTTTCGTAAAATATGTTAATGCAATCTGAAAGAGGAACAGATAAGCTTTCCATTGAGCTCTTAGTCGAAGAAGTCGGTCGAAGGATGCAAGAGTTTTTAGCAAAAAACACGTTTCCGTCCTACTGCCGATTCTTTTCGCAAAGTACTTTTCTATAATTCTAGTATTTAATTGAAAAAATTAAACGAAATTTTTTGTCCATGTAAAAAACTATTAATTCTGAGTAAAATGCCGCCCATTTATGCAATTAAAAAATTTAAATGTCTCTTATTAGAGAAGGCATATTTTCGTCTGATAAGGTACTTCTTCTTCAATGAATTCAAGGATATTTTAGTTTTGATCAAAAAAATTTTATTTCTTACGACTTTTCGTAAAATATGTTAATGCCATCTGAATGAGGAACAGATAATCTTCCCATCGAGCCTTTAGTCGAAGAAGTCGGTCAAAGGATGCAAGAGTTTTTAGCAAAAAACGAATTGTTAGTCAACACGATTCCGTCCTACTGCCGATTCTTTTTGCAAAGTACTTTTCTATAATTCTAGTATTTAATGGAAAAAATTAAACGAAATTTTTTGTCCATGTAAAAAACTACTAATTCTGAATAAAATGCCGCCCATTTATGCAATTAAAAAATTTAAATGTCTCTTATTAGAGAAGGCATATTTTCGTCTGATAAGGTACTTCTTCTTCAATGATTTCGAGGATATTTTAGTTTTGATCAAAAAATTTAATTTCTTACGACATTTCGTAAAATATATTAATGCCATCTGAAAGAGGAACAGATTAGCTTTCCATCGAGCCTTTAGTCGAAGAAAACGGTCGAACGATGCAAGAGTTATTAGCAAAAAACTTATCGGGGGCAACACGATTCCGTCCTACTGCCGATTCTTTTCGCAAAGTACTTTTCTATAATTCTAGTATTTAATTGAAAAAATTAAACGAAATTTTTTGTCCATGTAATAAACTATTAATTCTGAATAAAATGCCGCCCATTTATGCAAATAAAATAATTTTAATGTCTCTTATTAGATAAGGCATATTTTCGTCTGATAAAGTTCTTATTCTTCAATGATTTCGAGGATATTTTAGTTTTGATCAAAAAAATTTTATTTCTTAAGACTTTTCGTAAAATATATTAATGCCATCTGAAAGAGGAACAGATTAGCTTTCCATCGAGCCTTTAGTCGAAGAAAACGGTCGAACGATGCAAGAGTTATTAGCAAAAAACTAATCGGTGGTCGACACGATTCCGTCCTACTGCCGATTCTTTTCGCAAAGTACTTTTCTATAATTCTAGTATTTAATTGAAAAAATTAAACGAAATTTTTTGTCCATGTAATAAACTATTAATTCTGAATAAAATGCCGCCCATTTATGCAAATAAAATAATTTTAATGTCTCTTATTAGATAAGGCATATTTTCGTCTGATAAGGTACCTCTTCTTCAATGATTTAGAGAATATTTTAGTTTTGATCAAAAAAATTTTATTTTTTACGACTTTTCGTAAAATATTTAATGCCATCTGAAAGAGGAACAGATAAGCTTTCCATCGAGCCTTTAGCAAAAGAAGTCGTTCGAAGGATGCAAGAGTTATTAGCAAAAAACTAATCGGTGGTCGACACGATTCCGTCCTACTGCCGATTCTTTTCGCAAAGTACTTTTCTATAATTCTAGTATTTAATTGAAAAAATTAAACGAAATTTTTTGTCCATGTAAAAAACTATTAATTCTGAATAAAATGCCGCCCATTTATGCAATTAAAAAAATTTAATTATCTCTTATTAGATAAGGCATATTTTCGTCTGATAGGGTACTTCTTCATCAATAATTTCGAGGATATTTTAGTTTTGATGAAAAAAATTTTATTTCTTACGACTTTTCGTAAAATATGTTAATGCCATCTGAAAGAGGAACAGATAAGCTTTCCATCGAGCCTTTAGTCGAAGAAGTCGGTCGAAGGTTGCAAGAGTTATTAGCAACAAACTAATCGGTAGTCAAAACGTTTCCGTCCTTCTGCCGATTCTTTTCGCAATGTACTTTACTATAATTCTAGTATTTAATGGAAAAAATTCTTACGACTTTTCGTAAAATATGTTAATGCCATCTGAACGAGGAACAGATCAGCTTTCCATCGAGCCCTTAGTCGGAGAAGTAGGTCGAAGGATGCAAGAGTTATTAGCAAAAAACTAATCGGTAGTCAACACGTTTTCGTCCTACTGCCGATTGTTTTCGCAAAGTACTTTTCTATAATTCTAGTATTTAATGGAAAAAAATTAAACGAAATTTTTTGTCCATGTAAAAAACTATTAATTCTGAATAAAATGCCGCCCATTTATGCAATTATAAAAATTTAATTATCTCTTATTAGATAAGGCATATTTTCGTCTGATAGGGTACTTCTTCATCAATGATTTCGAGGATATTTTAGTTTTGATGACAAAAATTTTATTGCTTACGACTTTTCGTAAAATATGTTAATGCCATCTGAAAGAGGAACAGATAAGCTTTCCATCGAGCGTTTAGTCGAAGAAGTCGGTCGAAGGATGCAAGAGTTATTAGCAACAAGCTAATCGGTAGTCAACACGTTTCCGTCCTACTGCCGATTCTTTTTGCAATGTACTTTACTATAATTCTAGTATTTAATGGGAAAAAAATTAAACGAATTTTTTGTCCATGTAAAAACCTATTGATTCTGAATAAAATGTCGCCCATTTATGCAATTAAAAAAATTTAAATGTCTCTTATTAGATAAAGCATATTTTCGTCTGACAAGGTACTTCTTCGAGGATATTTTAGTTTTGATTAAAAAATTTTTTTTTTTATGATTTTTCGTAAAATATGTTAATGCCACCTGAAAGAGGAACAGATAAGCTTTCCATCGAGCTCTTAGTCGAAGAAGTCGGTCGAAGGATGCAAGAGTTTTTAGCAAAAAACACGATTCCGTCCTACTGCCGATTCATTTCGCAAAGTACTTTTCTATAATTCTAGTATTTAATTGAAAAAATTAAACGAAATTTTTTGTCCATGTAAAAAACTATTAATTCTGAATAAAATGCCGCCCATTTATGCAATTAAAAAAATTTAAATGTCTTTTATTAGAGAAGGCATATTTTCGTCTGATAAGGTTCTTATTCTTCAATGATTTCGAGGATATTTTAGTTTTGATCAAAAAAATTTTATTTCTTACGACTTTTCGTAAAATATGTTAATGCCATCTGAAACAGGAACAGATAAGCTTTCCATCGAGCCTTTAGTCGAAGAAAACGGTCGAAGGTTGCAAGAGTTATTAGCAAAAAACTAATCGGGGGCAACACGTTTCCGTCCTACTGCCGATTCTTTTCGCAAAGTACTTTTCTATAATTCTAGTATTTAATGGAAAAAATTAAACGAAATTTTTTGTCCATGAAAAAAAATGCCGCCCATTTATGCAATTAAAAAAATTTAATTGTCTCTTATTAGAAAAGGCATATTTTCGACTGATAAGGTTCTTCTTCTTCAATGATTTCGAGAATATTTTAGTTCTGATCAAAAAATTTTATTTCTTACGACTTTTCGTAAAATATGTTAATGCAATCTGAAAGAGGAACAGATAAGCTTTCCATTGAGCTCTTAGTCGAAGAAGTCAGTCGAAGGATGCAAGAGTTTTTAGCAAAAAACACGTTTCCGTCCTACTGCCGATTGTTTTCGCAAAGTACTTTTCTATAATTCTAGTATTTAATTGAAAAAATGAAACGAAATTTTTTGTCCATGTAAAAAACTATTAATTCTGAATAAAATGCCGCCCATTTATGCAATGAAAAAATTTAAATGTCTCTTATTAGAGAAGGCATATTTTCGTCTGATAAGGTACTTCTTCTTCAATGATTTCGAGGATATTTTAGTTTTGATCAAAAAAATTTTATTTCTTACGACTTTTCGTAAAATATGTTAATGCCATCTGAATGAGGAACAGATAATCTTTCCATCGAGCCTTTAGTCGAAGAAGTCGGTCAAAGGATGCAAGAGTTTTTAGCAAAAAACGAATTGGTGGTCAACACGATTCCGTCCTACTGCCGATTCTTTTCGCAAAGTACTTTTCTATAATTCTAGTATTTAATGGAAAAAATTAAACGAAATTTTTTGTCCATGTAAAAAACTATTAATTCTGAATAAAATGCCGCCCATTTATGCAATTAAAAAAATTTAAATGTCTTTTATTAGATAAGGCATATTTTCGTCTGATAAGGTTCTTATTTTTCAATGATTTCGAGGATATTTTAGTTTTGATCAAAAAAATTTTATTTCTTACGACTTTTCGTAAAATATGTTAATGCCATCTGAAAGAGGAACAGATAAGCTTTCCATCGAGCGTTTAGTCGAAGAAGTCGGTCGAAGGATGCAAGAGTTATTAGCAACAAGCTAATCGGTAGTCAACACGTTTCCGTCCTACTGCCGATTCTTTTTGCAATGTACTTTACTATAATTCTAGTATTTAATGGGAAAAAAATTAAACGAATTTTTTGTCCATGTAAAAACCTATTGATTCTGAATAAAATGTCGCCCATTTATGCAATTAAAAAAATTTAAATGTCTCTTATTAGATAAAGCATATTTTCGTCTGACAAGGTACTTCTTCGAGGATATTTTAGTTTTGATTAAAAAATTTTTTTTTTTATGATTTTTCGTAAAATATGTTAATGCCACCTGAAAGAGGAACAGATAAGCTTTCCATCGAGCTCTTAGTCGAAGAAGTCGGTCGAAGGATGCAAGAGTTTTTAGCAAAAAACACGATTCCGTCCTACTGCCGATTCATTTCGCAAAGTACTTTTCTATAATTCTAGTATTTAATTGAAAAAATTAAACGAAATTTTTTGTCCATGTAAAAAACTATTAATTCTGAATAAAATGCCGCCCATTTATGCAATTAAAAAAATTTAAATGTCTTTTATTAGAGAAGGCATATTTTCGTCTGATAAGGTTCTTATTCTTCAATGATTTCGAGGATATTTTAGTTTTGATCAAAAAAATTTTATTTCTTACGACTTTTCGTAAAATATGTTAATGCCATCTGAAACAGGAACAGATAAGCTTTCCATCGAGCCTTTAGTCGAAGAAAACGGTCGAAGGTTGCAAGAGTTATTAGCAAAAAACTAATCGGGGGCAACACGTTTCCGTCCTACTGCCGATTCTTTTCGCAAAGTACTTTTCTATAATTCTAGTATTTAATGGAAAAAATTAAACGAAATTTTTTGTCCATGAAAAAAAATGCCGCCCATTTATGCAATTAAAAAAATTTAATTGTCTCTTATTAGAAAAGGCATATTTTCGACTGATAAGGTTCTTCTTCTTCAATGATTTCGAGAATATTTTAGTTCTGATCAAAAAATTTTATTTCTTACGACTTTTCGTAAAATATGTTAATGCAATCTGAAAGAGGAACAGATAAGCTTTCCATTGAGCTCTTAGTCGAAGAAGTCAGTCGAAGGATGCAAGAGTTTTTAGCAAAAAACACGTTTCCGTCCTACTGCCGATTGTTTTCGCAAAGTACTTTTCTATAATTCTAGTATTTAATTGAAAAAATGAAACGAAATTTTTTGTCCATGTAAAAAACTATTAATTCTGAATAAAATGCCGCCCATTTATGCAATGAAAAAATTTAAATGTCTCTTATTAGAGAAGGCATATTTTCGTCTGATAAGGTACTTCTTCTTCAATGATTTCGAGGATATTTTAGTTTTGATCAAAAAAATTTTATTTCTTACGACTTTTCGTAAAATATGTTAATGCCATCTGAATGAGGAACAGATAATCTTTCCATCGAGCCTTTAGTCGAAGAAGTCGGTCAAAGGATGCAAGAGTTTTTAGCAAAAAACGAATTGGTGGTCAACACGATTCCGTCCTACTGCCGATTCTTTTCGCAAAGTACTTTTCTATAATTCTAGTATTTAATGGAAAAAATTAAACGAAATTTTTTGTCCATGTAAAAAACTATTAATTCTGAATAAAATGCCGCCCATTTATGCAATTAAAAAATTTAAATGTCTCTTATTAGAGAAGGCATATTTTCGTCTGATAAGGTACTTCTTCTTCAAAGATTTTGACGATATTTTAGTTTTGATCAAAATAATTTTATTTCTTACGACTTTTCGTAAAATATGTTAATGCCATCTGAATGAGGAACAGATAATCTTTCCATCGAGCCTTTAGTCGAAGAAGTCGGTCAAAGGATGCAAGAGTTTTTAGCAAAAAACGAATTGGTGGTCAACACGATTCCGTCCTACTGCCGATTCTTTTCGCAAAGTACTTTTCTATAATTCTAGTATTTAATGGAAAAAATTAAACGAAATTTTTTGTCCATGAAAAAAAAATGCCGCCCATTTATGCAATTAAAAAAATTTAATTGTCTCTTATTAGAAAAGGCATATTTTCGTCTGATAAGGTACTTCTTCTTCAATGATTTCGAGGATATTTTAGTTCTGATCAAAAAATTTTATTTCTTACGACTTTTCGTAAAATATGTTAATGCAATCTGAAAGAGGAACAGATAAGCTTTCCATTGAGCTCTTAGTCGAAGAAGTCGGTCGAAGGATGCAAGAGTTTTTAGCAAAAAACACGTTTCCGTCCTACTGCCGATTCTTTTTGCAAAGTACTTTTCTATAATTCTAGTATTTAATTGAAAAAATTAAACGAAATTTTTTGTCCATGTAAAAAACTATTAATTCTGAGTAAAATGCCGCCCATTTATGCAATTAAAAAATTTAAATGTCTCTTATTAGAGAAGGCATATTTTCGTCTGATAAGGTACTTCTTCTTCAATGATTTCGAGGATATTTTAGTTTTGATCAAAAAATTTAATTTCTTACGACATTTCGTAAAATATATTAATGCCATCTGAAAGAGGAACAGATTAGCTTTCCATCGAGCCTTTAGTCGAAGAAAACGGTCGAACGATGCAAGAGTTATTAGCAAAAAACTTATCGGGGGCAACACGATTCCGTCCTACTGCCGATTCTTTTCGCAAAGTACTTTTCTATAATTCTAGTATTTAATTGAAAAAATTAAACGAAATTTTTTGTCCATGTAATAAACTATTAATTCTGAATAAAATGCCGCCCATTTATGCAAATAAAATAATTTTAATGTCTCTTATTAGATAAGGCATATTTTCGTCTGATAAAGTTCTTATTCTTCAATGATTTCGAGGATATTTTAGTTTTGATCAAAAAAATTTTATTTCTTAAGACTTTTCGTAAAATATATTAATGCCATCTGAAAGAGGAACAGATTAGCTTTCCATCGAGCCTTTAGTCGAAGAAAACGGTCGAACGATGCAAGAGTTATTAGCAAAAAACTAATCGGTGGTCGACACGATTCCGTCCTACTGCCGATTCTTTTCGCAAAGTACTTTTCTATAATTCTAGTATTTAATTGAAAAAATTAAACGAAATTTTTTGTCCATGTAATAAACTATTAATTCTGAATAAAATGCCGCCCATTTATGCAAATAAAATAATTTTAATGTCTCTTATTAGATAAGGCATATTTTCGTCTGATAAGGTACCTCTTCTTCAATGATTTAGAGAATATTTTAGTTTTGATCAAAAAAATTTTATTTTTTACGACTTTTCGTAAAATATTTAATGCCATCTGAAAGAGGAACAGATAAGCTTTCCATCGAGCCTTTAGCAAAAGAAGTCGTTCGAAGGATGCAAGAGTTATTAGCAAAAAACTAATCGGTGGTCGACACGATTCCGTCCTACTGCCGATTCTTTTCGCAAAGTACTTTTCTATAATTCTAGTATTTAATTGAAAAAATTAAACGAAATTTTTTGTCCATGTAAAAAACTATTAATTCTGAATAAAATGCCGCCCATTTATGCAATTAAAAAAATTTAA
Organism: Phortica okadai; assembly: GCA_034638295.1. NCBI lineage: Eukaryota > Metazoa > Arthropoda > Insecta > Diptera > Drosophilidae > Phortica > Phortica okadai. The sequence goes on from CM067851.1 coordinate 28,095,626, forward strand.
TTATCTCTTATTAGATAAGGCATATTTTCGTCTGATAGGGTACTTCTTCATCAATGATTTCGAGGATATTTTAGTTTTGATGAAAAAAATTTTATTTCTTACGACTTTTCGTAAAATATGTTAATGCCATCTGAAAGAGGAACAGATAAGCTTTCCATCGAGCCTTTAGTCGAAGAAGTCGGTCGAAGGTTGCAAGAGTTATTAGCAACAAACTAATCGGTAGTCAAAACGTTTCCGTCCTACTGCCGATTCTTTTCGCAATGTACTTTACTATAATTCTAGTATTTAATGGAAAAAATTCTTACGACTTTTCGTAAAATATGTTAATGCCATCTGAACGAGGAACAGATCAGCTTTCCATCGAGCCCTTAGTCGGAGAAGTAGGTCGAAGGATGCAAGAGTTATTAGCAAAAAACTAATCGGTAGTCAACACGTTTTCGTCCTACTGCCGATTGTTTTCGCAAAGTACTTTTCTATAATTCTAGTATTTAATGGAAAAAAATTAAACGAAATTTTTTGTCCATGTAAAAAACTATTAATTCTGAATAAAATGCCGCCCATTTATGCAATTATAAAAATTTAATTATCTCTTATTAGATAAGGCATATTTTCGTCTGATAGGGTACTTCTTCATCAATGATTTCGAGGATATTTTAGTTTTGATGACAAAAATTTTATTGCTTACGACTTTTCGTAAAATATTTAATGCCATCTGAAAGAGGAACAGATAAGCTTTCCATCGAGCCTTTAGCAAAAGAAGTCGTTCGAAGGATGCAAGAGTTATTAGCAAAAAACTAATCGGTAGTCAACACGTTTTCGTCCTACTGCCGATTGTTTTCGCAAAGTACTTTTCTATAATTCTAGTATTTAATGGAAAAAAATTAAACGAAATTTTTTGTCCATGTAAAAAACTATTAATTCTGAATAAAATATCGCCCATTTATGCAATTAAAAAAATTTAATTGTCTCTTATTTGATAAGGCATATTTTCGTCTGATAAGGTACTTCTTCTTCAGTGATTTCGAGGATATTTTAGTTTTGATCAAAAAAATTTTATTTCTTACGACTTTTCGTAAAATATTTAATGCCATCTGAAAGAGGAACAGATAAGCTTTCCATCGAGCCTTTAGCAAAAGAAGTCGTTCGAAGGATGCAAGAGTTATTAGCAAAAAACTAATCGGTAGTCAACACGTTTTCGTCCTACTGCCGATTCTTTTCGCAAAGTACTTTTCTATAATTCTAGTATTCAATTGAAAAAATTAAACGAAATTTTTTGTCCATGTAAAAAACTATTAATTCTGAATAAAATGCCGCCCATTTATGCAATTATAAAAATTTAATTATCTCTTATTAGATAAGGCATATTTTCGTCTGATAGGGTACTTCTTCATCAATGATTTCGAGGATATTTTAGTTTTGATGACAAAAATTTTATTTCTTACGACTTTTCGTAAAATATGTTAATGCCATCTGAAAGAGGAACAGATAAGCTTTCCATCGAGCTCTTAATTGAAGAACTCGGTCGAAGGATGCAAGAGTTATTAGCAAAAAACTAATTGATGGTCAACACGATTCCGTCCTACTGCCGATTGTTTTCCCAAAGTACTTTTCTATAATTCTAGTATTTAATGGAAAAAAATTAAACGAAATTTTTTGTCCATGAAAAAACAATAAATTGTGAATAAAATGCCGCCCATTTATGCAATTAAAAAAATTTAATTGTCTCTTATTTGATAAGGCATATTTTCGTCTGATAAGGTACTTCTTCTTCAGTGATTTCGAGGATATTTTAGTTTTGATCAAAAAAATTTTATTTCTTACGACTTTTCGTAAAATATGTTAATGCCATCTGAAAGACGAATAGATAAGATTTCCATCGAGCTCTTAGTCGAAGAAGTCGGTCGAAGGATGCAAGAGATATTAGCAAAAAACTAATCGGTAGTCAACACGTTTCCGTCCTACTGCTGATTCTTTTCGCAAAGTACTTTTCTATAATTCTAGTATTTAATGGAAAAACTTAAACGAAATTTTTTGTCCATTATTCTTATGATTTTTCGTAAAATATGTTAATGCCATCTGAAAGAGGAACAGATAAGCTTCCCATCGACCTCTTAGTCGGAGAAGTAGGTCGAAGGATGCAAGAGTTATTAGCAAAAAACTAATCGGTAGTCAACACGTTTCCGTCCTACTGCTGATTCTTTTCGCAAAGTACTTTTCAATAATTCTAGTATTTAATGGAAAAAATTAAACGAAATTTTTTGTCCATGAAAAAAAATGCCGCCCATTTATGCAATTAAAACCAGTAAGGACGCTATCTTCAGCAAGGCTGAAGCTATAATACTTTTCACTTTGTGTCACTATAAAAAAAACTAAATGAATAGTTTTCATGCCTCCCTAACAACATAGCTGTAATGTTTCAAATCAATTCGTTAAAAAACAAAAAAGTTTTCCATACAACGGTTCAAGTTTTGCATTGCCCACTTTTGGTCAAAATAGTTTCATTCCTCCCTAAGAACATAACTGTAAAATTTCAAGTCCATTGGTTAAAAAACAAAAAAAGTTTTCCATACAACGGGTCAATTTTCGCTATAAGTAGGCGTGGCTACGCCCACTTTTGATCAAAATAGTTTTCATTCCTCCCTAAGAGCGTAACCGCAAAGTTTCAAGTCAATTGGTTAAAAAACAAAAAAGTTTTCCATACAACGCACAGAGGAGTATTTGGCCTCAAAAGCTGCTCAAAATTGTTTTGTTATTTTAAACAGTTCTATGTGCAACAAAAGACAGTTTAAATTATTTATTTTGTATTTAAAACCATCATTAAACACATAAAATTAAAAGAAACCAGTAAGGATTGGAGTCGACAGTACTCGACTTCGACATACCCTGTACCTTCAATTAGTAACGTCTGTTGTAGGGCGTTGCCCCGCCCACTTTTTAATCGGAACATATTTCCTTTCTATTCAATATCATACCTACTAATTTTTGCTCTTCTAGACCAATTCGTTATAGAGATATAACGGTTTTCTATTTCGGCTATATGTGGGCGTGGTTACGCCCATTTTATATTTGAATCTTACTATACTCCATCCCAATAGCATACATGCAAAGTTTCATTCTTGTAGGTTGTATGGTTCTTGAGATATGAGCGTTTGAAATTTTTACTATATAGGGGCGTGGTCACGCCCATTTTTTTGTTTTTTCTTATTAAGAGTTGAGTCAGCTATATATACACCAAATTTGGTGTTCCTATCACAAAAGACAACGCAGAAAATACGACTTTTGTACTATTTTACCCGAGGTAGCTTCAGTCATTTGCCCCTCACCCCTAAACTAACTCAAAAAGGGGGAAAACAAAATAAACTTGATCTGCGTAATGAATCACAGAATTGAACTGCGATGAGCTTTTGGTCCTATCTATTATAGTTTCCGAGATCGACGCGTTCATACAGACAGACGGACGGACGGACAGACGGACGGACGGACGGACGGACAGACGGACATGGCTAAATCGACTTCTCTTTCGATACTGATCAAGAATATATATACTTTGTATAGTCGGAGATGTCTCCTTTAAGGTGTTACATACATTGTCGACGTGCACAAAACTAATATACCCTTGTACCATAAGGTACAGGGTATAAAAATATCACTACTCTGAATTAAATTAATTTTCACTTGAAGCATTTCCACCTTCAAAATTTGATCTTATTATGTCGTCATTGCACGTTTCCGAAAGTAATAGTTTTAACGCCTCACTGGAGAATGGTCTATTTTTTTTTTTATATTCTTTTTCTTAAGCAACTCAGAAAACTGACTTGTTAGTTAAATTAAATTACCAAAAAAAAAGGAGCAAATATGCGCAACATTTTTTTAATGAAAATTAATCTTGAATATTTATATTTTATGATAAAATTAACATCAAAGCTTAATTCGGCTTAAATCATAAAGAAAAACACTATTGAATTTTAAATTTAAACAAAAAAATATCACATTTATAGTCTCAAACGTTTGCCATTATAAATGGTACTTTATAATGTTAAACACTTTCAACAAACATTCTGTTTTATTTAACATACCTTCCTTTTCAAAATCCACTCTTGGGTTTTGTAATATTTCGCTTTGTAACCACTCAAAAATTGAATCAAAATGTTGTGTTTTTATTATCATGTTGAGAACAATGATAGGTAGAAATGAGTTTTCTGAGTTTCAACAGCTATTTCCATGAGAAAAAATGATCAGAAGTGAAAATAATTCACGATTTATGATGTACCCATTATTAAGCTTTAAAAATACATAGGTAACAACCGACTTAGACTAATTTTTTTAAATCGACTTTTGAGCAGCTTTTGAGGTGAAATACTCCTCTGTGCAACGGGTCAATTTTCGGTATAAAAGGGCGTGGCCATGCCCACTTTTGGTCAAAATTGTTTTCATTCCACCCTAAGAACATAACTCTAAAGTTTCAAGTCAATTGGTTAAAAAGCAAAAAAGTTTTCCATACAACGAATCAATTTTCGCTATAAAATCGCGTGGCCACGCCCACTTTTGGTCAATATAGTTTTCATTCCTTCCTAAGAACATAACTGTAAAGTTTCAAGTCAATTGGTTAAAAAACAAAAAAGTTTTCCATGCAACGGGTCAATTTTTGCGATAAGTGGGCGTGGCTACGCCTGGCTACGCCCACTTTTGGTCAAAATAGTTTTCATTCCCCTCTCAGAACATAACTGTAAAGGTTCAAGTCAATTGGTTAAAAAACAAAAAAGTTTTCCATACAACGGGTAAATTTTCGCTATAAGTGGGCGTGGCTACGCGTGGCTACGCCCACTTTTGGTCAAAATAGTTTTCATTCCTCCCTAAGAACATAACATTAAAATTTCAAGTCAATTGGTTAAAAAACAAAAAAGTTTTCCATGCAACGGGTCAATTTTCGCTATAAGTGGGCGTGGCCATGCCCACATTTGGTCAAAATAGTTTTCATTCCTCCCTAAGGACATAACTGTAAATTTTCAAGTCAATTGGTTAAAAAACAAAAAAATTTTCCATACAACGGGTCAATTTTCGCTATAAGTGGGCGTGGCTACGCCCACTTTTGGTCAAAATAGTTTCCATTCCTCTCTAAGAACATAACTGTAAAGTTTCAAGTCAATTGGTTAAAAAACAAAAATGTTTTCCATACAACGGGTGAATTTTCGCTATAAGTGGGCGTGGCTGCGCCCACTTTTGGTCAAAATAGTTTTCATTCCTCCCTAAGAACATAACTTTAAAATTTCAAGTCAATTGGTTAAGAAACAAAAAAGTTTTCCATACAACGACGTGAATATGGCTTCTCTTCCTCTTCTTCATTTTGTATGGGAGCTACCAGTTCCAGATGTCCAATCTCAATAAAACTTTCAGGCATGTAGTCGGACTATATAAAACTACTATGTTTAAAATTTCAGCTCTCTATTAAACAAAACAAAAAAGTTCTCCATACAACGATTCAAGTTTTGTTCACTTTTCTTCTTCTTTTCGTATGGGAGCTACCTGTTCCAATAATCCGATCATGCTGGCTCCGACGAATGATTCATCGTAATAAATTGTAAGACTCTGTCCAAAGTTTCAGCTCGATAGCTTCAACAGACCGACCGACAGACAGACAGACAGACGGACAGACGGACATGGCTAAATCAACTCGTCTTGTCGTCCTGATCAAGAATATATATACTTCATATAGTCGGAAATTAATATTTCGATCTGTTACAAACTCCGTGACAAAGATATTATACTATTTCACATAAGTGAAAAGTATAAAAATTTAATTGTCTCTTATTAGATAAGGAATATTTTCGTCTGATAAGGTACTTCTTCTTCAATGATTTCGAGAATATTTTAGTTTTGATCAAAAAAATTTTATTTCTTACGACTTTTCGTAAAATATGTTAATGCTATCTGAAAGAGGAATAGATAAGATTTCCGTCGAGTCGAAGAAGTCGGTTGAAGGATGCAAGAGTTATTAGCAAAAAACTAATCGGTAGTCAAAACGTTTCCGTCCTACTGCTGATTCTTTTCGCAAAGTACTTTTCTATAATTCTAGTATTTAATGGAAAAAATTAAACGAAATTTTTTGTCCATGATTCTTATGATTTTTCGTAAAATATGTTAATGCCATCTGAAAGAGGAACAGATAAGCTTCCCATCGAGCTGTTAGTCGAAGAAGTCGGTCGAAGGATGCAAGAGTTATTATCAAACCAGTAAGGATTGGAGTCGACAGTACTCGACTTCGACATACCCTGTACCTTCAATTAGTAACGTCTGTTGTAGGGCGTTGCCCCGCCCACTTTTTAATCGAAACATATTTCCTTTCTATTCAATATCATACCTACTAATTTTTGCTCTTCTAGACCAATTCGTTACAGAGATATAATGGTTTTCTATTTCGGTTATATGTGGGCGTGGTTACGCCCATTTCATATTTAAATCTTACTATACTCCATCCCAATAGCATACATGCAAAGTTTCATTCTTGTAGGTTGTATGGTTCTTGAGATATGATCGTTTGAAATTTTTACTATATAGGGGCGTGGTCACGCCCATTTTTTTGTTTTTTCTTATTGAGAGTTGAGTCAGCTATATACACACCAAATTTGGTGTTCCTATCACAAAAGGCAACGCAGAAAATACGACTTTTGTACTATTTTACCCGAGGTAGCTTCAGTCATTTGCCCCTCACCCCTAAACTAACTCAAAAAGGGGGAAAACAAAATAAACTTGATCTGCGTAATGAATCACAGAATCGAACTGCGAAGAGCTTTTGGTCCTATCTATTATAGTTTCCGAGATCGACGCGTTCATACAGACAGACGGACGGACAGACGGACGGACGGACGAACGGACAGACGGACATGGCTAAATCGACTTCTCTTTCGATACTGATCAAGTAAATATATACTTTGTATAGTCGGAGATGTCTCCTTTAAGGTGTTACATACATTGTCGACATGCACAAAACTAATATACCCTCGTACCATAAGGTACAGGGTATAAAAACTAATCGGTGGTCAACACGATTCCGCCCTACTGCCGATTCTTTTCGCAAAGTACTTTTCTATAATTCTAGTATTTATTGGGAAAAAATTAAACGAATTTTTTTTTTTCCATGTAAAAAACTAATAATTCTCACTAAAATGCCGCTCATTTATGCAATTAAAAAAATTTAAATATCTCTGATTAGATAAGGCATATCTTCGTCTGATAAGGTACTTCTTCAATGATTTCGAGGATATTTTAGTTTTGATCAACAAAATTTTATTTCTTACGACTTTTCGTAAAATATGTTAATGCCATCTGAAAGAGGAACAGATAAGCTTTCCATCGAGCATTTAGACGAAGAAGTCGGTAGATGGATGCAAGAGTTATTAGCAAAAAACTAATCGGTGGTCAACACGATTCCGTCCAACTGCCGATTCTTTTCGCAATGTACTTTACTATAATTCTTGTATTTAATGGAAAAAATTCAACGAAATTTTTTGTCCATGAAAAAAAACAATAAATTCTGAATAAAATGCGGCCCATTTATGCAATTAAAAAAATTAAATTGTCTCTTATTAGATAAGGCATATTTTCGTCTGATAAGGTACTTCTTCTTCAATGATTTCGAGGATATTTTAGTTTTGATAAAAAAAATTTTATTTCTTACGACTTTTCGTAAAATATGTTAATGCCATCTGAAAGAGGAAAAGAAAAGATTTCCATCGAGCTCTTAGTCAAAGAAGTCGGTCGAAGGATGCAAGAGTTATTAGCAAAAAACTAATTGGTGGTCAACACGATTCCGTCCTACTGCCGATTCTTTTCCCAAAGTACTTTTCTATAATTCCAGTATTGAATGGGAAAAAATTAAACGAATTTTTTGTCCATGTAAAAAACTATTAAGTCTGAATAAAATGTTACCCATTTATTCAATTAAAAAAGTTTAAATGTCTCTTATTAGATAAGGCATAAAAAAAAATTTTATTTCTTACTACTTTTCGTAAAATATGTTAATGCCATCTGAAAGAGGAACAGATAAGCTTTCCATCGAGCTCTTAATTGAAGAAGTCGGTCGAAGGATGCAAGAGTTATTAGCAAAAAACCAATTGGTGGTCAACACGATTCTGTACTACTTCCGATTCTTTTCCCAAAGTACTTTTCTATAATTCTAGTATTTAATGGAAAAAAATTAAACGAAATTTTTTGTCCATGAAAAAAAATGCCGCCCATTTATGCAATTAAAAAAATTTAATTGTCTCTTATTAGATAAGGCATATTTTCGTCTGATAAGGTACTTCTTCTTCAATGATTTCGAGGATATTTTAGTTTTGATCAAAAAAATTTTATTTCTTACGACTTTTCGTAAAATATGTTAATGCCATCTGAAAGAGGAATAGATATGATTTCCATCGAGCTCTTAGTCGAAGAAGTCGATCGAAGGATGCAAGAGTTATTAGCAAGAAACTAATCGGTAGTCAACACGTTTCCGTCCTACTGCTGATTCTTTTCGCAAGGTACTTTTCTATAATTCTAGTATTTAATGGAAAAAATTAAACGAAATTTTTTGTCCATGAAAAAAAATGCCGCCTATTTATGCAATTAAAAAAATTTAATTGTCTCTTATTAGATAAGGCATATTTTCGTCTGATAAGGTACTTCTTCTTCAATGATTTCGAGGATATTTTAGTTTTGATCAAAAAAATTTTATTTCTTACGACTTTGCGTAAAATATGCTAACGCCATCTGAATGAGGAACTGATAAGCTTTCCATCGAGCCTTTAGTCGAAGAAGTCGGTCGAAGGATGCAAGAGTTATAAGCAAAAAACTAATCGGGGGTCAATACGTTTTCGTCCTACTGCCGATTCTTTTCGCAAAGTTCTTTTCTATAATTCTAGTATTTAATGGGAAAAAATTAAACGAATTTTTTGTCCATGTATAAAACTATTAATTCTGAATAAAATGCCGCCCATTCATGCAATTAAAATAGTTTAAATGTCTCTTAATAGATAAGGCATATTTTCGTCTGATAAGGTACTTCTTCTTCAATGATTTCGAGGATATTTTAGTTTTGATCAAAAAAATTTTATTTCTTACGACTTTGCGTAAAATATGTTAATGCCATCTGAATGAGGAACGGATAAACTTTCCATCGAGCCTTTAATCGAAGAAAACGGTCGAAGGATGCGAGAGTTATTAGCAAAAAATTAATCGGGGGCAACACGTTTCCGTCCTACTGCCGATTCTTTTCGCAAAGTACTTTTCTATAATTCTAGTATTTAATGGAAAAAATTAAACGAAATTATTTGTCCATGTAAAAAACTATAAATTCTGAATAAAATGCCGCCCATTTATGCAATCAAAAAAATTTAAATGTCTCTTAGTAGATAAGGCATATTTTCGTCTGATAAGGCACTTCTTCTTCAATGATTTCGAGGATATTTTAGTTTTGATCAAAAAAATTTTATTTCTTATGATTTTTCGTAAAATATGTTAATGCCATCTGAAAGAGGAACAGATAAGCTTCCCATCGAGCTGTTAGTCGAAGAAGTCGGTCGAAAGATGCAAAAGTTATTAGCAAAAAACTAGTCGGTTGTCAACACGACTCCGCCCTACTGCCGATTCTTTTCGCAAAGTACTTTTCTATAATTTTAGTATTTATTGGGAAAAAATTAAACGAATTTTTTGTCCATGTAAAAAACTAATAATTCTGACTAAAATGCCGCCCATTTATGCAATTAAAAAATTTAAATGTCTCTTAATAGATAAGGCATATTTTCGTCTGATGAGGTACTTCTTCTTTAATGATTTCGAGGATATTTTAGTTTTGATCCAAAAAATTTTATTTCTTACGACTTTTCGTAAAATATGTTAATGCCATCTGAAAGAGGAACAGATAAGCTTTCCATCGAGCCTTTAGGCGAAGAAGTCGGTCGAAGGATGCAAGAGTTATTAGCAAAAAACTAATCGGTGGTCAACATGATTCTGTCCTACTGCCGATTCTTTTCGCAATGTTCTTTACTATAATTCTAGTATTTAATGGAAAAAATTCAACGAAATTTTATGTCCATGAAAAAAACAATAAATTCTGAATAAAATGCCGCCCATTTATGCAATTAAAAAAATTAAATTGTCTCTTATTATAAAAGGCATATTTTCGTCTGATAAGGTACGTTTTCTTCAATTATTTCGAGGATATTTTAGTTTTGATCAAAAAAATTTTATTTCTTACGACTTTTGGTAAAATATATTAATGCCATCTGAAAGAGGAATAGATAAGATTTCCATCGGGCTCTTAGTCAAAGAAGTCAGTCGAAAGATGCAAGAGTTATTAGCAAAAAACTAATCGGGAGTCAACACGTTTTCGTCCTACTGCTGATTCTTTTCGCAAAGTACTTTTTTATAATTCCAGTATTGAATGGGAAAAAATTAAACGAATTTTTTGTCCATGTAAAAAACTATTATGTCTGAATAAAATGCCACCCATTTATTCAATTAAAAAAGTTTAAATATCTCTTATTAGATAAGGCATATTTTCATCTGATAAGGTACTTCTTCTTCAATGATTTCGAGGATATTTTAGTTTTGATAAAAAAAACTTTATTTCTTATGATTTTTCGTAAAATATGTTAATGTCATCTGAAAGAGGAATAGATAAGCTTCCCATTGAGCTCTTAGTCGAAGAAGTCGGTCGAAGGGTGCAAGAGTTATTAGCAAAAAACTAATCGGTAGTCAACACGTTTCCGTCCTACTGCTGATTGTTTTCGCAAAGTTCTTTTCTATAATTCTAGTATTTAATGGGAAAAATTAAACGAATTTTTTGTCCATGTAAAACACTATTAATTCTGAATAAAATGCCGCCCATTCATGCAATTAAAATAGTTTAAATGTCTCTGAATAGATAAGGCATATTTTCGTCTGATAAGGTACTTCTTCTTCAATGATTTCGAGGATATTTTAGTTTTGATCAAAAAAATTTTATTTCTTACGACTTTGCGTAAAATATGTTAATGCCATCTGAATGAGGAACAGATAAGCTTTCCATCGAGCCTTTAGTCGAAGAAAACGGTCGAAGGATGCGAGAGTTATTAGCAAAAAATTAATCGGGGGCAACACGTTTCCGTCGTACTGCCGATTCTTTTCGCAAAGTACTTTTCTATAATTCTAGTATTTAATGGAAAAAATTAAACGAAATTTTTTGTCCATGTAAAAAACTATAAACTCTGAATAAAATGCCGCCCATTTATGCAATTAAAAAAATTTAAATGTCTCTTAGTTGATAAGGCATATTTTCGTCTGATAAGGCACTTCTTCTTCAATGATTTCGAGGATATTTTAGTTTTGGTCAAAAAAATTTTATTTCTTATGATTTTTCGAAAAATATGTTAATGCCATCTGAAAGTGGAACAGATAAGCTTCCCATCGAGCTGTTAGTCGAAGAAGTCGGTCGAAGGATGCAAGAGTTATTAGCAAAAAACTAGTCGGTGGTCAACACGATTCCGCCCTACTGCCGATTATTTTCGCAAAGTACTTTTCTATAATTCTAGTATTTATTGGGAAAAAATTAAACGAATTTTTTGTCCATGTAAAAAACTAATAATTCTTACTAAAATGACGCCCATTTATGCAATTAAAAAAATTGAAATGTCTCTTAATAGATAAGGCATATTTTCGTCTGATGAGGTACTTCTTCTTCAATGATTTCGAGGATATTTTAGTTTTGATCCAAAAAATTTTATTTCTTACGACTTTTCGTAAAATATGTAAATGCCATCTGAAAGAGGAACAGATAAGCTTTCCATCGAGCCTTTAGCCGAAGAAGTCGGTCGAAGGATGCAAGAGTTATTAGCAAAAAACTAATCGGTGGTCAACACGATTCCGTCCTACTGCCGATTCTAATCGCAATGTACTTTACTATAATTCTAGTATTTAATGGAAAAAATTCAACGAAATTTTATGTCCATGAAAAAAACAATAAATTCTAAATAAAATGCCGCCCATTTATGCAATTAAAAAAATTAAATTGTCTCTTATTATATAAGGCATATTTTCGTCTGATAAGGTACTTTTTCTTCAATTATTTCGAGGATATTTTAGTTTTGATCAAAAAAATTTTATTTCTTACGACTTTTGGTAAAATATGTTAATGCCATCTGAAAGAGGAATAGATAAGATTTCCATCGGGCTCTTAGTCAAAGAAGTCGGTCGAAAGATGCAAGAGTTATTAGCAAAAAACTAATCAGGGGTCAACACGTTTTCGTCCTACTGCTGATTCTTTTCGCAAAGTACTTTTTTATAATTCCAGTATTGAATGGAAAAAAATTAAACGAATTTTTTGTCCATGTAAAAAACTATTAAGTCTGAATAAAATGCCACCCATTTATTCAATTAAAAAAGTTTACATGTCTCTTATTAGATAAGGCATATTTTCGTCTGATAAGGTACTTCTTCTTCAATGATTTCGAGGATATTTTAGTTTTGATCAAAAAAATTTTATTTCTTACGACTTTGCGTAAAATATGTTAATGCCATCTGAAAGAGGAACAGATAAGCATCCCATCGAGCTCTTAGTCGAAGAAGTCGAACGAAGGATGCAAGAGTTATTAGCAAAAAACTAATAGGTAGTCAACACGTTTCCGTCCTACTGCTGATTCTTTTCGCAAAGTAGTTTTCTACAATTCTAGTATTTAATGGAAAAAATTAAACGAAATTTTTTGTCCATATAAAAAACTATAAATTCTGAATAAAATGCCGCCCATTTATGCGATAAAAAAAATTTAATTGTCTCTTATTAGAAAAGGCATATTTTCGTCTGATAAGGTACTTATTCTTCAATGATTTCGAGGATATTTTAGTTTTGATAAAAAAAACTTTATTTCTTATGATTTTTCATAAAATATGTTAATGCCATCTGAAAGAGGAATAGATAAGCTTCCCATCGAGCTCTTAGTCGAAGAAGTCGGTCGAAGGGTGCAAGAGTTATTAGCAAAAAACTAATCGGTGGTCAACTCGATTCCGTCCTACTGCCGATTCTTTTCGCAATGTACTTTACTATAATTCAAGTATTTAATGGAAAAAAATTAAACGAATTTTTTGTCCATGTAAATAACTATTAAATCTGAATAAAATGCCACCCATTTATTCAATTAAAAAAATTTAAATGTCTCTTATTAGATAAGGCATATTTTCGTCTGATAAGGTACTTTTTCTTCAATGATTTCGAGGATATTGTAGTTTTGATCAAAAAAATTTTATTTCTTACGACTTTTCGTAAAATATGTTAATGCCATCTGAAAGAGGAACAGATAAGCTTTCCATCGAGCCTTTAGCCGAAGAAGTCGGTCGAAGGATGCAAGAGTTATTAGCAAAAAACTAATCGGTGGTCAACTCGATTCCGTCCTACTGCCGATTCTTTTCGCAATGTACTTTACTATAATTCAAGTATTTAATGGAAAAAAATTAAACGAATTTGTTGTCCATGTAAATAACTTTTAAATCTGAATAAAATGCCACCCATTTATTCAATTAAAAAAATTTAAATGTCTCTTATTAGATAAGGCATATTTTCGTCTGATAAGGTACTTTTTCTTCAATGATTTCGAGGATATTTTAGTTTTGATCAAGAAAATTTTATTTCTTATGACTTTTCGTAAAATATTTTCATGCCATCTGAAAGAGAAAGCTCGATATCTTCCAAACTGTATGAGGAGATTGTATATATACAGACAGACGGACAGACGGACATGGCTAAATCAACTCGTCTTGTCGTCCTGATCAAGAATATATATACTTTATATAGTCGCAAGTGAATATTTCTGTGTGTTACAAACTTCAGCACAAAGTTAATATACTATTTCACATACGTGAAAAGTATAAAAATTTTAATGTCTCTTATTAGATAAGGCATTTTTTCGTCTGATAATGTACTTCTTCTTCAATGATTTCGATGATATTTTAGTTTTGATGAAAAAAATTTTATTTCTCACGACTTTGCGTAAAATATTATAATGCCATCTGAAAGAGGAACAGATAAGCTTTCCATCGAGCTCTTAGTCGAAGAAGTCAGTCGAAGGATGCAAGAGTTATTAGCAAAAAACTAATTGGTGGTCAACACGATTCCGTCTTACTGCCAATTCTTTTCCCAAAGTAATTTTCTATAATTCTAGTATTTAGTGGAAAAAATTCAACGAAATTTTTTGTCCATGAAAAAAACAATAAATTCTGAATAAAATTCCGCCCATTTTTGCAATTAAAAAAATTTAATTAATTTTCGCAAAGTACTTTTCTATAATTCCAGTATTGAATGGGAAAAAATTAAACGAATTTATTGTCCATGTAAATAACTATTAATTCTGAAGAAAATGCCGCCCATTTATGCAATTAAAATAATTTAAATGTCTCTTATTAGATAAGGCATATTTTCGTCTGATAAGGTACTTCTTCTTCAATGATTTCGAGGATATTGTAGTTTTGATCAAAAAAATTTTATTTCTTACGACTTTTCGTAAAATATGTTAATGCCATCTGAAAGAGGAACAGATTAGCTTTCCATCGAGCCTTTAGCCGAAGAAGTCGGTCGAAGGATGCAAGAGTTATTAGCAAAAAACTAATCGGTGGTCAACACGATTCCGTCCTACTGCCGATTCTTTTCGCAATGTACTTTACTTTAGTTCAAGTATTTAATGGAAAAAAATTAAACGAATTTGTTGTCCATGTAAATAACTTTTAAATCTGAATAAAATGCCACCCATTTATTCAATTAAAAAAATTTAAATGTCTCTTATTAGATAAAGCATATTTTCGTCTGATAAGGTACTTTTTCTTCAATGATTTCGAGGATATTTTAGTTTTGATCAAGAAAATTTTATTTCTTATGACTTTTCGTAAAATATTTTCATGCCATCTGAAAGAGAAAGCTCGATATCTTCAAAACTGTATGAGGAGATTGTATATATACAGACAGACGGACAGACGGACATTGCTAAATCAACTCGTCTTGTCGTCCTGATCAAGAATATATATACTTTATATAGTCGCAAGTGAATATTTCTGTGTGTTACAAACTTCAGCACAAAGTTAATATACTATTTCACATACGTGAAAAGTATAAAAATTTAAATGTCTCTTATTAGATAAGGCATTTTTTCGTCTGATAATGTACTTCTTCTTCAATGATTTCGATGATATTTTAGTTTTTATGAAAAAAATTTTATTTCTCACGACTTTGCGTAAAATATTATAATGGCATCTGAAAGAGGAACAGATAAGCTTTCCATCGAGCTCTTAGTCGAAGAAGTCAGTCGAAGGATGCAAGAATTATTAGCAAAAAACTAATTGGTGGTAAACGCGATTCCGTCTTACTGCCAATTCTTTTCCCAAAGTAATTTTCTATTATTCTAGTATTTAGTGGAAAAAATTCAACGAAATTTTTTGTCCATGAAAAAAACAATAAATTCTGAATAAAATTCCGCCCATTTTTGCAATTAAAAAAATTTAATTGTCTCTTATTAGAAAAGGCATATTTTCGTCTGATAAGGTACTTCTTCTTCAATGATTTCGAGGATATTTTAGTTTTGATCAGAAAAATTTTATGTCTTACGACTTTTCGTAAAATATGTTAATGCCATCTGAAAGAGGAATAGATAAGCTTTCCATCGAGCTCTTAGTCGAAGAAGTCGGTCAAAGGATGCAAGAGTTATTAGCAAAAAACTAATCGGTAGTCAACACGTTTCCGTCCTACTGCTGATTCTTTTCGCAAAGTACTTTTCCATAATTCCAGTATTGAATGGGAGAAAATTAAACGAATTTTTTGTCCATGTAAAAAACTATTAATTCTTAATAAAATTCCGCTCATTTATGCAATTAAAATAATTAAAATGTCTCTTATTAGATAAGTCATATTCTCGTCTGATAAGGTACTTCTTTTTCAATGATTTCGAGGATATTTTGGTTTTGATCAAAAATATTGTATTTGTTACGACTTTTCGTAAAATATGTTAATGCCATCTGAAAGAAGAACAGATAAGCTTTCCATCGAGCTCTTAGTCGAAAAAGTCGGTCGAAGGGTGCAAGAGTTATTAGCAAAAACTAATCGGCGGTCAACACGATTCCGTCTTACTGCCGATTCTTTACCCAAAGTAATTTTCTATAATTCTAGTATTTAATGGAAAAAATTCAACGAAATTTTTTGTCCATGAAAAAAACAATAAATTCTGAATAAAATTCCGGCCATTTTTGCAATTAAAAAAATTTAATTGTCTCTTATTAGAAAAGGCATATTTTCGTCTGATAAGGTAGTTCTTCTTCAATGATTTCGAGGATATTTTAGTTTTGATCAAAAAAATTTTATTTCTTACGACTTTTCGTAAAATATGTTAATGCCATCTGAAAGAGGAATAGATAAGCTTTCCATCGAGCTCTTAGTCGAAGAAGTCGGTCAAAGGATGCAAGAGTTATTAGCAAAAAACTAGTCGGTGGTCAACACGATTCCGCCCTACTGCCGATTATTTTCGCAAAGTACTTTTCTATAATTCTAGTATTTATTGGGAAAAAATTAAACGAATTTTTTGTCCATGTAAAAAACTAATAATTCTTACTAAAATGACGCCCATTTATGCAATTAAAAAAATTGAAATGTCTCTTAATAGATAAGGCATATTTTCGTCTGATGAGGTACTTCTTCTTCAATGATTTCGAGGATATTTTAGTTTTGATCCAAAAAATTTTATTTCTTACGACTTTTCGTAAAATATGTAAATGCCATCTGAAAGAGGAACAGATAAGCTTTCCATCGAGCCTTTAGCCGAAGAAGTCGGTCGAAGGATGCAAGAGTTATTAGCAAAAAACTAATCGGTGGTCAACACGATTCCGTCCTACTGCCGATTCTAATCGCAATGTACTTTACTATAATTCTAGTATTTAATGGAAAAAATTCAACGAAATTTTATGTCCATGAAAAAAACAATAAATTCTAAATAAAATGCCGCCCATTTATGCAATTAAAAAAATTAAATTGTCTCTTATTATATAAGGCATATTTTCGTCTGATAAGGTACTTTTTCTTCAATTATTTCGAGGATATTTTAGTTTTGATCAAAAAAATTTTATTTCTTACGACTTTTGGTAAAATATGTTAATGCCATCTGAAAGAGGAATAGATAAGATTTCCATCGGGCTCTTAGTCAAAGAAGTCGGTCGAAAGATGCAAGAGTTATTAGCAAAAAACTAATCAGGGGTCAACACGTTTTCGTCCTACTGCTGATTCTTTTCGCAAAGTACTTTTTTATAATTCCAGTATTGAATGGAAAAAAATTAAACGAATTTTTTGTCCATGTAAAAAACTATTAAGTCTGAATAAAATGCCACCCATTTATTCAATTAAAAAAGTTTACATGTCTCTTATTAGATAAGGCATATTTTCGTCTGATAAGGTACTTCTTCTTCAATGATTTCGAGGATATTTTAGTTTTGATCAAAAAAATTTTATTTCTTACGACTTTGCGTAAAATATGTTAATGCCATCTGAAAGAGGAACAGATAAGCATCCCATCGAGCTCTTAGTCGAAGAAGTCGAACGAAGGATGCAAGAGTTATTAGCAAAAAACTAATAGGTAGTCAACACGTTTCCGTCCTACTGCTGATTCTTTTCGCAAAGTAGTTTTCTACAATTCTAGTATTTAATGGAAAAAATTAAACGAAATTTTTTGTCCATATAAAAAACTATAAATTCTGAATAAAATGCCGCCCATTTATGCGATAAAAAAAATTTAATTGTCTCTTATTAGAAAAGGCATATTTTCGTCTGATAAGGTACTTATTCTTCAATGATTTCGAGGATATTTTAGTTTTGATAAAAAAAACTTTATTTCTTATGATTTTTCATAAAATATGTTAATGCCATCTGAAAGAGGAATAGATAAGCTTCCCATCGAGCTCTTAGTCGAAGAAGTCGGTCGAAGGGTGCAAGAGTTATTAGCAAAAAACTAATCGGTGGTCAACTCGATTCCGTCCTACTGCCGATTCTTTTCGCAATGTACTTTACTATAATTCAAGTATTTAATGGAAAAAAATTAAACGAATTTGTTGTCCATGTAAATAACTTTTAAATCTGAATAAAATGCCACCCATTTATTCAATTAAAAAAATTTAAATGTCTCTTATTAGATAAGGCATATTTTCGTCTGATAAGGTACTTTTTCTTCAATGATTTCGAGGATATTGTAGTTTTGATCAAAAAAATTTTATTTCTTACGACTTTTCGTAAAATATGTTAATGCCATCTGAAAGAGGAACAGATAAGCTTTCCATCGAGCCTTTAGCCGAAGAAGTCGGTCGAAGGATGCAAGAGTTATTAGCAAAAAACTAATCGGTGGTCAACTCGATTCCGTCCTACTGCCGATTCTTTTCGCAATGTACTTTACTATAATTCAAGTATTTAATGGAAAAAAATTAAACGAATTTGTTGTCCATGTAAATAACTTTTAAATCTGAATAAAATGCCACCCATTTATTCAATTAAAAAAATTTAAATGTCTCTTATTAGATAAGGCATATTTTCGTCTGATAAGGTACTTTTTCTTCAATGATTTCGAGGATATTTTAGTTTTGATCAAGAAAATTTTATTTCTTATGACTTTTCGTAAAATATTTTCATGCCATCTGAAAGAGAAAGCTCGATATCTTCCAAACTGTATGAGGAGATTGTATATATACAGACAGACGGACAGACGGACATGGCTAAATCAACTCGTCTTGTCGTCCTGATCAAGAATATATATACTTTATATAGTCGCAAGTGAATATTTCTGTGTGTTACAAACTTCAGCACAAAGTTAATATACTATTTCACATACGTGAAAAGTATAAAAATTTTAATGTCTCTTATTAGATAAGGCATTTTTTCGTCTGATAATGTACTTCTTCTTCAATGATTTCGATGATATTTTAGTTTTGATGAAAAAAATTTTATTTCTCACGACTTTGCGTAAAATATTATAATGCCATCTGAAAGAGGAACAGATAAGCTTTCCATCGAGCTCTTAGTCGAAGAAGTCAGTCGAAGGATGCAAGAGTTATTAGCAAAAAACTAATTGGTGGTCAACACGATTCCGTCTTACTGCCAATTCTTTTCCCAAAGTAATTTTCTATAATTCTAGTATTTAGTGGAAAAAATTCAACGAAATTTTTTGTCCATGAAAAAAACAATAAATTCTGAATAAAATTCCGCCCATTTTTGCAATTAAAAAAATTTAATTAATTTTCGCAAAGTACTTTTCTATAATTCCAGTATTGAATGGGAAAAAATTAAACGAATTTATTGTCCATGTAAATAACTATTAATTCTGAAGAAAATGCCGCCCATTTATGCAATTAAAATAATTTAAATGTCTCTTATTAGATAAGGCATATTTTCGTCTGATAAGGTACTTCTTCTTCAATGATTTCGAGGATATTGTAGTTTTGATCAAAAAAATTTTATTTCTTACGACTTTTCGTAAAATATGTTAATGCCATCTGAAAGAGGAACAGATTAGCTTTCCATCGAGCCTTTAGCCGAAGAAGTCGGTCGAAGGATGCAAGAGTTATTAGCAAAAAACTAATCGGTGGTCAACACGATTCCGTCCTACTGCCGATTCTTTTCGCAATGTACTTTACTTTAGTTCAAGTATTTAATGGAAAAAAATTAAACGAATTTGTTGTCCATGTAAATAACTTTTAAATCTGAATAAAATGCCACCCATTTATTCAATTAAAAAAATTTAAATGTCTCTTATTAGATAAAGCATATTTTCGTCTGATAAGGTACTTTTTCTTCAATGATTTCGAGGATATTTTAGTTTTGATCAAGAAAATTTTATTTCTTATGACTTTTCGTAAAATATTTTCATGCCATCTGAAAGAGAAAGCTCGATATCTTCAAAACTGTATGAGGAGATTGTATATATACAGACAGACGGACAGACGGACATTGCTAAATCAACTCGTCTTGTCGTCCTGATCAAGAATATATATACTTTATATAGTCGCAAGTGAATATTTCTGTGTGTTACAAACTTCAGCACAAAGTTAATATACTATTTCACATACGTGAAAAGTATAAAAATTTAAATGTCTCTTATTAGATAAGGCATTTTTTCGTCTGATAATGTACTTCTTCTTCAATGATTTCGATGATATTTTAGTTTTTATGAAAAAAATTTTATTTCTCACGACTTTGCGTAAAATATTATAATGGCATCTGAAAGAGGAACAGATAAGCTTTCCATCGAGCTCTTAGTCGAAGAAGTCAGTCGAAGGATGCAAGAATTATTAGCAAAAAACTAATTGGTGGTAAACGCGATTCCGTCTTACTGCCAATTCTTTTCCCAAAGTAATTTTCTATTATTCTAGTATTTAGTGGAAAAAATTCAACGAAATTTTTTGTCCATGAAAAAAACAATAAATTCTGAATAAAATTCCGCCCATTTTTGCAATTAAAAAAATTTAATTGTCTCTTATTAGAAAAGGCATATTTTCGTCTGATAAGGTACTTCTTCTTCAATGATTTCGAGGATATTTTAGTTTTGATCAGAAAAATTTTATGTCTTACGACTTTTCGTAAAATATGTTAATGCCATCTGAAAGAGGAATAGATAAGCTTTCCATCGAGCTCTTAGTCGAAGAAGTCGGTCAAAGGATGCAAGAGTTATTAGCAAAAAACTAATCGGTAGTCAACACGTTTCCGTCCTACTGCTGATTCTTTTCGCAAAGTACTTTTCCATAATTCCAGTATTGAATGGGAGAAAATTAAACGAATTTTTTGTCCATGTAAAAAACTATTAATTCTTAATAAAATTCCGCTCATTTATGCAATTAAAATAATTAAAATGTCTCTTATTAGATAAGTCATATTCTCGTCTGATAAGGTACTTCTTTTTCAATGATTTCGAGGATATTTTGGTTTTGATCAAAAATATTGTATTTGTTACGACTTTTCGTAAAATATGTTAATGCCATCTGAAAGAAGAACAGATAAGCTTTCCATCGAGCTCTTAGTCGAAAAAGTCGGTCGAAGGGTGCAAGAGTTATTAGCAAAAACTAATCGGCGGTCAACACGATTCCGTCTTACTGCCGATTCTTTACCCAAAGTAATTTTCTATAATTCTAGTATTTAATGGAAAAAATTCAACGAAATTTTTTGTCCATGAAAAAAACAATAAATTCTGAATAAAATTCCGGCCATTTTTGCAATTAAAAAAATTTAATTGTCTCTTATTAGAAAAGGCATATTTTCGTCTGATAAGGTAGTTCTTCTTCAATGATTTCGAGGATATTTTAGTTTTGATCAAAAAAATTTTATTTCTTACGACTTTTCGTAAAATATAATAATGCCATCTGGAAGAGGAATAGATAAGCTTTCCATCGAGCTCTTAGTCGAAGAAGTCGGTCAAAGGATGCAAGAGTTATTAGCAAAAAAACTAATCGGTAGTTAACAAGTTTCCGTCCTACTGCTGATTCTTTTCGCAAAGTACTTTTCTATAATTCCAGTATTGAATGGGAAAAAATTAAACGAATTTTTTGTCCATGTAAAAAACTATTAATTCTGAATAAAATGCCGCTCATTTATGCAATTAAAATAATTTGAATGTCTCTTATTACATAAGGCATATTTTCGTCTGATAAGGTACTTCATCTTCAATGATTTCGAGGATATTGTAGTTTTGATCAAAAAAATTGTATTTCTTACGACTTTTCGTAAAATATGTTAATGCCATCTGAAAGAGGAATAGATAGGCTTTCCATCGAGCTTTTAGCCGAAGAAGGCGGTCGAAGGATCCATGAGTTATTAGCAAAAAACTAATTGGTGGTCAACACGATTCCGTCCTACTGCCGATTCTTTTCCCAAAGTAATTTTCTATAATTCTAGTATTTAATGGAAAAAATTCAACGAAATTTTTGTCCATGTAAATAACTATTAATTCTGAATAAAATGCCACCCATTTATTCAATTAAAAAAATTTAAATGTCTCTTATTAGATAAGGCATATTTTCGTCTGATAAGGTACTTTTTCTTCAATGATTTCGAGGATATTTTAGTTTTGATCAAGAAAATTTTATTTCTTATGACTTTTCGTAAAATATTTTCATGCCATCTGAAAGAGAAAGCTCGATATCTTCAAAACTGAAGGAGGAGATTGTTTATATACAGACAGACGGAGAGACGGACAGACGGATATGGCTCAATCAACTCGTCTTGTCGTCCTGATCAAGAATATATATACTTTATATAGTCGCAAGTGAATATTTCTGTGTGTTACAAACTTCAGCACAAAGTTAATATACTATTTCACATACGTGAAAAGTACAAAAATTTAAATGTCTCTTATTAGATAAGGCATATTTTCGTCTAATAAGGTACTTCTTCTTCAATGATTTCGAGGATATTTTAGTTTTGATCAAAAAAATTTTATTTCTTATGACTTTGCATCGGTCGAAGGATGCAAGAGTTATTAGCAAAAAACTAATTGGTGGTCAACACCTTTCCGTCCTACTGCCGATTCTTTTCGAAAAGTACTTTTCTATAATTCTAGTATTTAATGGGAAGAACTTAAACGAATTTTTTGTCCATGTTAATAACTATTAATTCTGAATAAAATGCCGCCCATTTATGCAATTAATAAAATTTAAATGTCTCTCATAAAATAATGCATATTTTCGTCTGATAAGGTACTTTTTCTTCAATGATTTCGAGGATATTTTAGTTTTGATCAAAAAAATTTTATTTCTTACGACTTTTCATAAATATGTTAATCTGAAACAGGAATAGATAGGCTTTCCATCGAGCTCTTAGTCGAAGAAGTCGGTCGAAGGATGCAAGGGTTATTAGCAAAAAACTAATTGGTAGTCAACATGTTTCCATCCTACTGCTGATTCTTTTCGCAAAGTACTTTTCTATAATTCCAGTATTGAATGGGAAAAAATTAAACGAATTTATTGTCCATGTAAATAACTATTAATTCTGAAGAAAATGGCGCCCATTTATGCAATTAAAATAATTTAAATGTGTCTTATTAGATAAGGCATATTTTCGTCTGATAAGGTACTTCTTCTTCAATGATTTCGAGGATATTGTAGTTTTAATCAAAAAAATTTTATTTCTTACGACTTTTCGTAAAATATGTTAATGCCATCTGAAAGAGGAAAAGATAAGCTTTCCATCGAGCTTTTAGCCGAAAAAGTCGGTCGAAGGATACAAGAGTTATTAGCAAAAAACTAATCGGTGGTCAACACGATTCCGTCCTACTGCCGATTCTTTTCGCAATGTACTTTACTATAATTCAAGTATTTAATGGAAAAAAATTAAACGAATTTTTTGTCCATGTAAATAACTATTAATTCTGAATAAAATGCCACCCATTTATTCAATTAAAAAAATTTAAATGGCTCTTATTAGATAAGGCATATTTTCGTCTGATAAGGTACTTTTTCTTCAATGAATTCGAGGATATTTTAGTTTTGATCAAGAAAATTTTATTTCTTATGACTTTTCGTAAAATATTTTCATGCCATCTGAAAGAGAAAGCTCGATATCTTCAAAACTGTATGAGGAGATTGTATATATACAGACAGACGGACAGACGGACATGGCTAAATCAACTCGTCTTGTCGTCCTGATCAAGAATATATATACTTTATAAAGTCGCAAGTGAATATTTCTGTGTGTTACAAACTTCAGCACAAAGTTAATATACTATTTCACATACGTGAAAAGTATAAAAATTTAAATGTCTCTTATTAGATAAGGCATTTTTTCGTCTGATAAGGTACTTCTTCTTCAATGATTTCGATGATATTTTAGTTTTGATGAAAAAAATTTTATTTCTCACGACTTTGCGTAAAATATTATAATGCCATCTGAAAGAGGAACTGATAAACTTTCCATCGAGCTCTTAGTCGAAGAAGTCGGTCGAAGGATGCAAGAGTTATTAGCAAAAAACTAATCGGTGGTCAACATGTTTCCGTCCTACTGCTGATTCTTTTCGCAAAGTACTTTTCTATAATTCCAGTATTGAATGGAAAAAAATTAAACGAATTTTTTGTCCATGTAAAAAACTATTAATTCTGAATAAAATGCCGCTCATTTATGCAATTAAAATAATTTAAATGTCTCTTATTACATAAGGCATATTTTCGTCTGATAAGGTACTTTTTCTTCAATGATTTCGAGGATATTTTAGTTTTGATCAAGAAAATTTTATTTCTTATGACTTTTCGTAAAATATGTTTATGCCATCTGAAAGAGGAATAGATAGGCTTTCCATTGAGCTCTTAGTCGAAGAAGGCGGTCGAAGGATGCAAGAGTTATTAGCAAAAAACTAATCGGTGGTCAACATGTTTCCGTCCTACTGCTGATTCTTTTCGCAAAGTACTTTTCTATAATTCTAATATTTAGCGGAAAAAATTCAACGAAATTTTTTGTCCATTAAAAAAAACAATAAATTCTGAATAAAATTCCGCCCATTTTTGCAATTAAAAAAATTTAATTGTCTCTGATTAGAAAAGGCATATTTTCGTCTGATAAGGTACTTCTTCTTCAATGATTTCGAGGATATTTTAGTTTTGATCAAAAAAATTTTATTTCTTACGACTTTTCGTAAAATATGTTAATGCCATCTGAAAGAGGAATAGATAAGCTTTCCATCGAGCCTTTAGTCGAAGAAGTCGGTCAAAGGATGCAAGAGTTATTAGCAAAAAACTAATCGGTAGTCAACACGTTTCCGTCCTACTGCCGATTCTTTTCGCAAAGTACTTTTCTATAATTTCAGTATTGAATGGGAAAAAATTAAACGAATTTTTTGTCCATGTAAAAAACTATTAATTTTGAACAAAATGACGCTCATTTTTGCAATTAAAATAATTTAAATGTCTCTTATTACATAAGGCATATTTTCGTCTGATAAGGTACTTCATCTTCAATGATTTCGAGGATATTGTAGTTTTGATCAAAAAAATTGTATTTCTTACGACTTTTCGTAAAATATGTTAACATCATCTGAAAGAGGAACAGATAAGCTTTCCATTGAGCCTTTAGTCGAAGAAGTCGGTCGAAGGATGCAAGAGTTATTAGCAAAAAACTAATCGGTGGTCAACATGTTTCCGTCCTACTGCTGATTCTTTTCGCAAAGTACTTTTCTATAATTCCAGTATTGAATGGAAAAAAATTAAACGAATTTTTTGTCCATGTAAAAAACTATTAATTCTGAATAAAATGCCGCTCATTTATGCAATTAAAATAATTTAAATGTCTCTTATTAGATAAGGCATATTTTCGTCTGATAAGGTACTTTTTCTTCAATGATTTCGAGGATATTTTAGTTTTGATCAAGAAAATTTTATTTCTTATGACTTTTCGTAAAATATGTTAATGCCATCTGAAAGAGGAATAGATAGGCTTTCCATTGAGCTCTTAGTCGAAGAAGGCGGTCGAAGGATGCAAGAGTTATTAGCAAAAAACTAATCGGTGGTCAACACGATTCCGTCCTACTGCCGATTCTTTTCCCAAAGTAATTTTCTATAATTCTAGTATTTAATGGAAAAAATTCAACGAAATTTTTGTCCATGTAAATAACTATTAATTTTGAATAAAATGCCACCCATTTATTCAATTAAAAAAATTTAAATGTCTCTTATTAGATAAGGCATATTTTCGTCTGATAAGGTACTTTTTCTTCAATGATTTCGAGGATATTTTAGTTTTGATCAAGAAAATTTTATTTCTTATGACTTTTCGTAAAATATTTTCATGCCATCTGAAAGAGAAAGCTCGATATCTTCAAAACTGTAGGAGGAGATTGCTTATATACAGACAGACGGACAGACGGACATGGCTCAATCAACTCGTCTTGTCGTCCTGATCAAGAATATATATACTTTATAAAGTCGCAAGTGAATATTTCTGTGTGTTACAAACTTCAGCACAAAGTTAATATACTATTTCACATACGTGAAAAGTACAAAAATTTAAATGTCTCTTATTAGATAAGGCATATTTTCGTCTAATAAGGTACTTCTTCTTCAATGATTTCGAGGATATTTTAGTTTTGATCAAAAAAATTTTATTTCTTATGACTTTGCATCGGTCGAAGGATGCAAGAGTTATTAGCAAAAAACTAATTGGTGGTCAACACCTTTCCGTCCTACTGCCGATTCTTTTCGAAAAGTACTTTTCTATAATTCTAGTATTTAATGGGAAGAACTTAAACGAATTTTTTGTCCATGTTAATAACTATTAATTCTGAATAAAATGCCGCCCATTTATGCAATTAATAAAATTTAAATGTCTCTCATAAAATAATGCATATTTTCGTCTGATAAGGTACTTTTTCTTCAATGATTTCGAGGATATTTTAGTTTTGATCAAAAATATTTTATTTCTTACGACTTTTCGTAAAATCTGTTAATACCATCTGAAAGAGGAATAGATAGGCTTTCCATCGAGTTCTTAGTCGAAGAAGTCGGTCGAAGGATGCAAGGGTTATAAGCAAAAAACTAATCGGTAGTCAACATGTTTCCGTCCTACTGCTGATTCTTTTCGCAATGTACTTTACTATAATTCAAGTATTTAATGGAAAAAAATTAAACGAATTTTTTGTCCATGTAAATAACTATTAAATCTGAATAAAATGCCACCCATTTATTCAATTAAAAAAATTTAAATGTGTCTTATTAGATAAGGCATATTTTCGTCTGATAAGGTACTTCTTCTTCAATGATTTCGAGGATATTGTAGTTTTAATCAAAAAAATTTTATTTCTTACGACTTTTCGTAAAATATGTTAATGCCATCTGAAAGAGGAACAGATAAGCTTTCCATCGAGCCTTTAGCCGAAAAAGTCGGTCGAAGGATACAAGAGTTATTAGCAAAAAACTAATCGGTGGTCAACACGATTCCGTCCTACTGCCGATTCTTTTCGCAATGTACTTTACTATAATTCAAGTATTTAATGGAAAAAAATTAAACGAATTTTTTGTCCATGTAAATAACTATTAAATCTGAATAAAATGCCACCCATTTATTCAATTAAAAAAATTTAAATGTCTCTTATTAGATAAGGCATATTTTCGTCTGATAAGGTACTTTTTCTTCAATGATTTCGAGGATATTTTAGTTTTGATCAAGAAAATTTTCTTTCTTAAGACTTTTCGTAAAATATTTTCATGCCATCTGAAAGAGAAAGCTCGATATCTTCAAAACTGTATGAGGAGATTGTATATATACAGACAGACGGACAGACGGACATGGCTAAATCAACTCGTCTTGTCGTCTTGATCAAGAATATATATACTTTATATAGTCGCAAGTGAATATTTCTGTGTGTTACAAACTTCAGCACAAAGTTAATATACTATTTCACATACATGAAAAGTATAAAAATTTAAATGTCTCTTATTAGATAAGGCATTTTTTCGTCTGATAAGGTACTTCTTCTTCAACGATTTCGATGATATTTTAGTTTTGATGAAAAAAATTTTATTTCTCACGACTTTGCGTAAAATATTATAATGCCATCTGAAAGAGGAACAGATAAGCTTTCCATCGAGCTCTTAGTCGAAGAAGTCGGTCGAAGGATGCAAGAGTTATTAGCAAAAAACTAATTGGTGGTCAACACGATTCCGTCTTACTGCCGATTCTTTTCCCAAAGTAATTTTCTATAATTCTAGTATTTAGTGGAAAAAATTCAACGAAATTTTTTGTCCATGAAAAAAACAATAAATTCTGAATAAAATTCCGCCCATTTTTGCAATTAAAAAAATTTAATTGTCTCTTATTAGAAAAGGCATATTTTCGTCTGATAAGGTACTTCTTCTTCAATGATTTCGAGGATATTTTAGTTTTGATCAAAAAAATTTTATTTCTTACGACTTTTCGTAAAATATGCTAATGCCATCTGAAAGAGGAATAGATAAGCTTTCCATCGAGCATTTAGTCGAAGAAGTCGGTCGAAGGGTGCAAGAGTTATTAGCAAAAAACTAATTGGTGGTCAACACGATTCCGTCCTACTGCCGATTCTTTTCGCAAGGTACTTTTCTATAATTCCAGTATTGAATGGGAAAAAATTAAACGAATTTTTTGTCCATGTAAAAAACTATTAATTCTGAATAAAACGCCGCTCATTTATGCAATTAAAATAATTTAAATGTCTCTTATTAGATAAGGCACATTTTCGTCTCATAAGGTACTTCTTCTTCAATGATTTCGAGGATATTGTAGTTTTGATCAAAAAAATTGTATTTCTTACGACTTTTCGTAAAATATGTTAATGCCATCTGAAACAGGAACAGATAAGCTTTCCATCGAGCCTTTAGCCGAAGAAGTCGGTCGAAGGATGCAAGAGTTATTAGCAAAAAACTAATTGGTGGTCAACACGATTCCGTCCTACTGCCGATTCTTTTCCCAAAGTAATTTTCTATAATTCTAGTATTTAATGGAAAAAATTCAACGAAATTTTTGTCCATGTAAATAACTATTAGTTCTGAATAAAATGCCACCCATTTATTCAATTAAAAAAAATTTAAATGTCTCTTATTAGATAAGGCATATTTTCGTCTGATAAGGTACTTTTTCTTCAATGATTTCGAGGATATTTTAGTTTTGATCAAGAAAATTTTATTTCTTATGACTTTTCGTAAAATATGCTAATGCCATCTGAAAGAGGAACAGATAAGCTTTCCATCGAGCCTTTAGCCGAAGAAGTCGGTCGAAGGATGCAAGAGTTATTAGCAAAAAACTAATTGGTGGTCAACACGATTCCGTCCTACTGCCGATTCTTTTCCCAAAGTAATTTTCTATAATTCTAGTATTTAATGGAAAAAATTCAACGAAATTTTTGTCCATGTAAATAACTATTAGTTCTGAATAAAATGCCACCCATTTATTCAATTAAAAAAAATTTAAATGTCTCTTATTAGATAAGGCATATTTTCGTCTGATAAGGTACTTTTTCTTCAATGATTTCGAGGATATTTTAGTTTTGATCAAGAAAATTTTATTTCTTATGACTTTTCGTAAAATATTTTCATGCCATCTGAAAGAGAAAGCTCGATATCTTCAAAACTGTAGGAGGAGATTGTTTATATACAGACAGACGGACAGACCGACATGGCTAAATCAACTCGTCTTGTCGTCCTGATCAAGAATATATATACTTTATATAGTCGCAAGTGAATATTTCTGTGTGTTACAAACTTCAGCACAAAGTTAATATACTATTTCACATACATGAAAAGTATAAAAATTTAAATGTCTCTTATTAGATAAGGCATTTTTTCGTCTGATAAGGTACTTCTTCTTCAACGATTTCGATGATATTTTAGTTTTGATGAAAAAAATTTTATTTCTCACGACTTTGCGTAAAATATTATAATGCCATCTGAAAGAGGAACAGATAAGCTTTCCATCGAGCTCTTAGTCGAAGAAGTCGGTCGAAGGATGCAAGAGTTATTAGCAAAAAACTAATTGGTGGTCAACACGATTCCGTCTTACTGCCGATTCTTTTCCCAAAGTAATTTTCTATAATTCTAGTATTTAGTGGAAAAAATTCAACGAAATTTTTTGTCCATGAAAAAAACAATAAATTCTGAATAAAATTCCGCCCATTTTTGCAATTAAAAAAATTTAATTGTCTCTTATTAGAAAAGGCATATTTTCGTCTGATAAGGTACTTCTTCTTCAATGATTTCGAGGATATTTTAGTTTTGATCAAAAAAATTTTATTTCTTACGACTTTTCGTAAAATATGCTAATGCCATCTGAAAGAGGAACAGATAAGCTTTCCATCGAGCCTTTAGCCGAAGAAGTCGGTCGAAGGATGCAAGAGTTATTAGCAAAAAACTAATTGGTGGTCAACACGATTCCGTCCTACTGCCGATTCTTTTCCCAAAGTAATTTTCTATAATTCTAGTATTTAATGGAAAAAATTCAACGAAATTTTTGTCCATGTAAATAACTATTAGTTCTGAATAAAATGCCACCCATTTATTCAATTAAAAAAAATTTAAATGTCTCTTATTAGATAAGGCATATTTTCGTCTGATAAGGTACTTTTTCTTCAATGATTTCGAGGATATTTTAGTTTTGATCAAGAAAATTTTATTTCTTATGACTTTTCGTAAAATATTTTCATGCCATCTGAAAGAGAAAGCTCGATATCTTCAAAACTGTAGGAGGAGATTGTTTATATACAGACAGACGGACAGACCGACATGGCTAAATCAACTCGTCTTGTCGTCCTGATCAAGAATATATATACTTTATATAGTCGCAAGTGAATATTTCTGTGTGTTACAAACTTCAGCACAAAGTTAATATACTATTTCACATACGTGAAAAGTATAAAAATTTAAATCTCTCTTATTAGATAAGGCATATTTTTGTCTAATAAGGTACTTCTTCTTCAATGATATCGAGGATATTTTAGTTTTGATCAAAAAAATTTTATTTCTTATGACTTTGCATCGGTCGAAGGATGCAAGAGTTATTAGCAAAAAACTAATTGGTGGTCAACACGTTTCCGTCCTACTGCCGATTCTTTTCGCAAAGTACTTTTCTATAATTCCAGTATTGAATGGGAAAAAATTAAACGAATTTTTTGTCCATGTAAAAAACTATTAATTCTGAATAAAACGCCGCTCATTTATGCAATTAAAATAATTTAAATGTCTCTTATTAGATAAGGCACATTTTCGTCTCATAAGGTACTTCTTCTTCAATGATTTCGAGGATATTGTAGTTTTGATCAAAAAAATTGTATTTCTTACGACTTTTCGTAAAATATGTTAATGCCATCTGAAACAGGAACAGATAAGCTTTCCATCGAGCCTTTAGCCGAAGAAGTCGGTCGAAGGATGCAAGAGTTATTAGCAAAAAACTAATTGGTGGTCAACACGATTCCGTCCTACTGCCGATTCTTTTCCCAAAGTAATTTTCTATAATTCTAGTATTTAATGGAAAAAATTCAACGAAATTTTTGTCCATGTAAATAACTATTAGTTCTGAATAAAATGCCACCCATTTATTCAATTAAAAAAAATTTAAATGTCTCTTATTAGATAAGGCATATTTTCGTCTGATAAGGTACTTTTTCTTCAATGATTTCGAGGATATTTTAGTTTTGATCAAGAAAATTTTATTTCTTATGACTTTTCGTAAAATATTTTCATGCCATCTGAAAGAGAAAGCTCGATATCTTCAAAACTGTAGGAGGAGATTGTTTATATACAGACAGACGGACAGACCGACATGGCTAAATCAACTCGTCTTGTCGTCCTGATCAAGAATATATATACTTTATATAGTCGCAAGTGAATATTTCTGTGTGTTACAAACTTCAGCACAAAGTTAATATACTATTTCACATACGTGAAAAGTATAAAAATTTAAATCTCTCTTATTAGATAAGGCATATTTTTGTCTAATAAGGTACTTCTTCTTCAATGATATCGAGGATATTTTAGTTTTGATCAAAAAAATTTTATTTCTTATGACTTTGCATCGGTCGAAGGATGCAAGAGTTATTAGCAAAAAACTAATTGGTGGTCAACACGTTTCCGTCCTACTGCCGATTCTTTTCGAAAAGTACTTTTTTATAATTCTAGTATTTAATGGGAAGAAATTAAACGAATTTTTTGTCCATGTTAATAACTATTAATTCTGAATAAAATGCCGCCCATTTATGCAATTAATAAAATTTAAATGTCTCTCATAAAATATTGCATATTTTCGTCTGATAAGGTACTTTTTCTTCAATGATTTCGAGGATATTTTAGTTTTGATCAAAAAAATTTTATTTTTTACGACTTTTCGTAAAATATGTTAATGCCATCTGAAAGAGGAATAGATAGGCTTTCCATCGAGCCTTTAGCCGAAGAAGTCGGTCGAAGGATGCAAGAGTTATTAGCAAAAAACTAATCGGTGGTCAACACGATTCCGTCCTACTGCCGATTCTTTTCGAAAAGTACTTTACTATAATTCAAGTATTTAATGGAAAAAAATTAAACGAATTTATTGTCCATGTAAATAACTATTAATTCTGAAGAAAATGCCGCCCATTTATGCAATTAAAATAATTTAAATGTCTCTTATTAGATAAGGCATATTTTCGTCTGATAAGGTACTACTTCTTCAATGATTTCGAGGATATTGTAGTTTTGATCAAAAAAATTTTATTTCTTACGACTTTTCGTAAAATATGTTAATGCCATCTGAAAGAGAAATAGATAGGCTTACCATCGAGCTCTTAGCCGAAGAAGTCGGTCGAAGGATGCAAGAGTTATTAGCAAAAAAGTAATTGGTGGTCAACACGTTTCCGTCCTACTGCCGATTCTTTTCGAAAAGTACTTTTTTATAATTCTAGTATTTAATGGGAAGAAATTAAACGAATTTTTTGTCCATGTTAATAACTATTAATTCTGAATAAAATGCCGCCCATTTATGCAATTAATAAAATTTAAATGTCTCTCATAAAATAATGCATATTTTCGTCTGATAAGGTACTTTTTCTTCAATGATTTCGAGGATATTTTAGATTTGATCAAAAAAATTTTATTTCTTATGACTTTTCGTAAAATATGTTCATGCCACCTGAAAGAAAAAGAGATAAGCTTTCCATCGAGCTCTAAGTCGAAGAAGTCGGTCGAAGGATGCAACAGTTTTTTGAAAAAAACTAATAGGTGGTCAACATGTTTCCGTGCTACTGCCGATGCTTTTCGCAAAGTACTTTTCTATAATTCTAGTATTTAATGGGAAAAAATTAAACGAATTTATTGTCCATGTAAATAGCTATTAATTCTGAAGAAAATGCCGCCCATTTATGCAATTAAAATAATTTAAATGTCTCTTATTAGATAAGGCATATTTTCGTCTGATAAGGTACTTCTTCTTCAATGATTTCGAGGATATTTTAGTTTTGATCAAAAAAATTGTATATATTACGACTTTTCGTAAAATATGTTAATGCCATCTGAAAGAGGAACAGATAATCTTTCCATCGAGCTCTTAGTCGAAGAAGTCGGTCGAAGGATGCAAGAGTTATTAGCAAAAAACTAATTGGTGGTCAACACGATTCCGTCCTACTGCCAATTCTTTTCCCAAAGTAATTTTCTATAATTCTAGTATTTAATGGAAAAAATTCAACGAAATTTTTGTCCATGTAAATAACTATTAGTTCTGAATAAAATGCCACCCATTTATTCAATTAAAAAAAATTTAAATGTCTCTTATTAGATAAGGCATATTTTCGTCTGATAAGGTACTTTTTCTTCAATGATTTCGAGGATATTTTAGTTTTGATCAAGAAAATTTTATTTCTTATGACTTTTCGTAAAATATTTTCATGCCATCTGAAAGAGAAAGCTCGATATCTTCAAAACTGTAGGAGGAGATTGTTTATATACAGACAGACGGACAGACCGACATGGCTAAATCAACTCGTCTTGTCGTCCTGATCAAGAATATATATACTTTATATAGTCGCAAGTGAATATTTCTGTGTGTTACAAACTTCAGCACAAAGTTAATATACTATTTCACATACGTGAAAAGTATAAAAATTTAAATCTCTCTTATTAGATAAGGCATATTTTCGTCTAATAAGGTACTTCTTCTTCAATGATATCGAGGATATTTTAGTTTTGATCAAAAAAATTTTATTTCTTATGACTTTGCATCGGTCGAAGGATGCAAGAGTTATTAGCAAAAAACTAATTGGTGGTCAACACGTTTCCGTCCTACTGCCGATTCTTTTCGAAAAGTACTTTTTTATAATTCTAGTATTTAATGGGAAGAAATTAAACGAATTTTTTGTCCATGTTAATAACTATTAATTCTGAATAAAATGCCGCCCATTTATGCAATTAATAAAATTTAAATGTCTCTCATAAAATAATGCATATTTTCGTCTGATAAGGTACTTTTTCTTCAATGATTTCGAGGATATTTTAGTTTTGATCAAAAAAATTTTATTTTTTACGACTTTTCGTAAAATATGTTAATGCCATCTGAAAGAGGAATAGATAGGCTTTCCATCGAGCCTTTAGCCGAAGAAGTCGGTCGAAGGATGCAAGAGTTATAAGCAAAAAACTAATCGGTGGTCAACACGATTCCGTCCTACTGCCGATTCTTTTCGAAAAGTACTTTACTATAATTCAAGTATTTAATGGAAAAAAATTAAACGAATTCATTGTCCATGTAAATAACTATTAATTCTGAAGAAAATGCCGCCCATTTATGCAATTAAAATAATTTAAATGTCTCTTATTAGATAAGGCATATTTTCGTCTGATAAGGTACTTCTTCTTCAATGATTTCGAGGATATTGTAGTTTTGATCAAAAAAATTTTATTTCTTACGACTTTTCGTAAAATATGTTAATGCCATCTGAAAGAGGAATAGATAGGCTTTCCATCGAGCTCTTAGCCGAAGAAGTCGGTCGAAGGATGCAAGAGTTATTAGCAAAAAAGTAATTGGTGGTCAACACGTTTCCGTCCTACTGCCGATTCTTTTCGAAAAGTACTTTTTTATAATTCTAGTATTTAATGGGAAGAAATTAAACGAATTTTTTGTCCATGTTAATAACTATTAATTCTGAATAAAATGCCGCCCATTTATGCAATTAATAAAATTTAAATGTCTCTCATAAAATAATGCATATTTTCGTCTGATAAGGTACTTTTTCTTCAATGATTTCGAGGATATTTTAGTTTTGATCAAAAAAATTTTATTTCTAATGACTTTTCGTAAAATATGTTCATGCAATCTGAAAGAAAAAGAGATAAGCTTTCCATCGAGCTCTAAGTCGAAGAAGTCGGTCGAAGGATGCAACAGTTTTTTGAAAAAAACTAATAGGTGGTCAACATGTTTCCGTGCTACTGCCGATGCTTTTCGCAAAGTACTTTTCTATAATTCTAGTATTTAATGGGAAAAAATTAAACGAATTTATTGTCCATGTAAATAGCTATTAATTCTGAAGAAAATGCCGCCCATTTATGCAATTAAAATAATTTAAATGTCTCTTATTAGATAAGGCATATTTTCGTCTGATAAGGTACTTCTTCTTCAATGATTTCGAGGATATTTTAGTTTTGATCAAAAAAATTGTATATATTACGACTTTTCGTAAAATATGTTCATGCAATCTGAAAGAAAAAGAGATAAGCTTTCCATCGAGCTCTAAGTCGAAGAAGTCGGTCGAAGGATGCAACAGTTTTTTGAAAAAAACTAATAGGTGGTCAACATGTTTCCGTGCTACTGCCAATTCTTTTCCCAAAGTAATTTTCTATAATTCTAGTATTTAATGGGAAAAAATTAAACGAAATTTTTTGTCCATGTAGAAAACTATAAATTCTGAATAAAATGCCGCCCATTTATGCCATTAAAAAAATTTAATTGTCTCATATTAGATAAGGCATATTTTCGTCTAATAAGGTACTTCTTCTTCAATGATATCGAGGATATTTTAGTTTTGATCAAAAAAATTTTATTTCTTATGACTTTGCATCGGTCGAAGGATGCAAGAGTTATTAGCAAAAAACTAATTGGTGGTCAACACGTTTCCGTCCTACTGCCGATTCTTTTCGAAAAGTACTTTTTTATAATTCTAGTATTTAATGGGAAGAAATTAAACGAATTTTTTGTCCATGTTAATAACTATTAATTCTGAATAAAATGCCGCCCATTTATGCAATTAATAAAATTTAAATGTCTCTCATAAAATAATGCATATTTTCGTCTGATAAGGTACTTTTTCTTCAATGATTTCGAGGATATTTTAGTTTTGATCAAAAAAATTTTATTTTTTACGACTTTTCGTAAAATATGTTAATGCCATCTGAAAGAGGAATAGATAGGCTTTCCATCGAGCCTTTAGCCGGAGAAGTCGGTCGAAGGATGCAAGGGTTATTAGCAAAAAACTAATTGGTGGTCAACACGTTTCCGTCCTACTGCCGATTCTTTTCGAAAAGTACTTTTTTATAATTCTAGTATTTAATGGGAAGAAATTAAACGAATTTTTTGTCCATGTTAATAACTATTAATTCTGAATAAAATGCCGCCCATTTATGCAATTAATAAAATTTAAATGTCTCTCATAAAATAATGCATATTTTCGTCTGATAAGGTACTTTTTCTTCAATGATTTCGAGGATATTTTAGTTTTGATCAAAAAAATTTTATTTCTTACGACTTTTCGTAAAATATGTTAATGCCATCTGAAAGAGGAATAGATAGGCTTTCCATCGAGCCTTTAGCCGAAGAAGTCGGTCGAAGGATGCAAGAGTTATTAGCAAAAAACTAATCGGTGGTCAACACGATTCCGTCCTACTGCCGATTCTTTTCGAAAAGTACTTTACTATAATTCAAGTATTTAATGGAAAAAAATTAAACGAATTTATTGTCCATGTAAATAACTATTAATTCTGAAGAAAATGCCGCCCATTTATGCAATTAAAATAATTTAAATGTCTCTTATTAGATAAGGCATATTTTCGTCTGATAAGGTACTTCTTCTTCAATGATTTCGAGGATATTGTAGTTTTGATCAAAAAAATTTTATTTCTTACGACTTTTCGTAAAATATGTTAATGCCATCTGAAAGAGGAATAGATAGGCTTTCCATCGAGCTCTTAGCCGAAGAAGTCGGTCGAAGGATGCAAGAGTTATTAGCAAAAAAGTAATTGGTGGTCAACACGTTTCCGTCCTACTGCCGATTCTTTTCGAAAAGTACTTTTTTATAATTCTAGTATTTAATGGGAAGAAATTAAACGAATTTTTTGTCCATGTTAATAACTATTAATTCTGAATAAAATGCCGCCCATTTATGCAATTAATAAAATTTAAATGTCTCTCATAAAATAATGCATATTTTCGTCTGATAAGGTACTTTTTCTTCAATGATTTCGAGGATATTTTAGTTTTGATCAAAAAAATTTTATTTCTTATGACTTTTCGTAAAATATGTTCATGCAATCTGAAAGAAAAAGAGATAAGCTTTCCATCGAGCTCTAAGTCGAAGAGGTCGGTCGAAGGATGCAACAGTTTTTTGAAAAAAACTAATAGGTGGTCAACATGTTTCCGTGCTACTGCCGATGCTTTTCGCAAAGTACTTTTCTATAATTCTAGTATATAATGGGAAAAAATTAAACGAATTTATTGTCCATGTAAATAGCTATTAATTCTGAAGAAAATGCCGCCCATTTATGCAATTAAAATAATTTAAATGTCTCTTATTAGATAAGGCATATTTTCGTCTGATAAGGTACTTCTTCTTCAATGATTTCGAGGATATTTTAGTTTTGATCAAAAAAATTGTATATATTACGACTTTTCGTAAAATATGTTAATGCCATCTGAAAGAGGAACAGATAAGCTTTCCATCGAGCTCTTAGTCGAAGAAGTCGGTCGAAGGATGCAAGAGTTATTAGCAAAAAACTAATTGGTGGTCAACACGATTCCGTCCTACTGCCAATTCTTTTCCCAAAGTAATTTTCTATAATTCTAGTATTTAATGGGAAAAAATTAAACGAAATTTTTTGTCCATGTAGAAAACTATAAATTCTGAATAAAATGCCGCCCATTTATGCCATTAAAAAAATTTAATTGTCTCATATTAGATAAGGCATATTTTCGTCTTATTAGGTACTTCTTCTTCAATGATTTCGAGGATATTTTAGTTTTGATCAAGAAAATTTTATTTCTTATGACTTTTCGTAACATATTTTCATGCCATCTGAAAGAGAAAGCTCGATATCTTCAAAACTGTATGAGGAGATTGTATATATACAGACAGACGGACAGTCGGACATGGCTTAATCAACTCGTCTTGTCGTCCTGATCAAGAATATATATACTTTATATAGTCGCAAGTGAATATTTCTGTGTGTTACAAACTTCAGCACAAAGTTAACATACTATTTCACATACGTGAAAAGTATAAAAATTTAAATGTCTCTTATTAGATAAGGCATATTTTCGTCTAATAAGGTACTTCTTCTTCAATGATTTCGAGGATATTTTAGTTTTGATCAAAAAAATTTTATTTCTCACGACTTTTCGTAAAATATGATAATGCCATCTGAAAGAGGAACAGATAAGCTTTCCATCCAGCTCTTAGTCGAAGAAGTCGGTCGAAGGATGCAAGAGTTATTAGCAAAATACTAATCGGTGGTCAACACGGTTCCGTCCTACTGCCGATTCTTTTTGCAAAGTACTTTTCTATAATTCTAGTATTTAATGGGAAAAAATTAAACGAAATTTTTTGTCCATATAAAAAACTATAAATTCTAAATAAAATGCCGCCCATTTATGCGATTAAAAAAATTTAAATGTCTCTCAAAAGATAAGGCATATTTTCGTCTGATAAGGTACTTCTTCTTCAATAATTTCGAGGATATTTTAGTTTTGATCAAAAAAATTTTATTTCTTACGACTTTTCGTAAAATATGTTAATGCCATCTGAAAGAGGAATAGATAGGCTTTCCATCTAGTTCTTAGTCGAAGAAGTCGGTCGAAGGATGCAAGAGTTTTTAGCAAAAAATTAATCGGTGGTCAACACGTTTCCGTCCTACTGCCGATTCTTTTCGCCAAGTACTTTTCTATAATTCTAGTATTTAATGGGAAGAAATTAAACAAACTATTTGTCCATGTAAATAACTATTAATTCTGAATAAAATGCCGCTCATAAGATAAGGCATATTTTCGTCAGATAAGGTACTTCTTCTTCAATAATTTCGAGGATATTTTAGTTTTGATCAAAAAAATTTTATTTCTTACGACTTTTCGTAAAATATGTTAATGCCATCTGAAAGAGGAACAGATAAGCTTTCCATCCAGCTCTTAGTCGAAGAAGTCGGTCGAAGGATGCAAGAGTTATTAGCAAAAAACTAATCGGTGGTCTACACGATTCCGTCCTACTGCCGATTCTTTTCGCAAAGTACTTTTCTATAATTCTATTATTTCATGGGAAGAAATTTAACGAACTTTTTGTCCATG
The DNA here is from genome assembly GCA_034638295.1 of Phortica okadai. Classification (NCBI taxonomy): domain Eukaryota; kingdom Metazoa; phylum Arthropoda; class Insecta; order Diptera; family Drosophilidae; genus Phortica; species Phortica okadai. Next base: position 28,134,648 of record CM067851.1, read on the forward strand.
TAAATAACTATTAATTCTGAATAAAATGCCGCCCATTTATGCAATTAAAAAAATTGAAATGTCTCTCATAAGATAAGGCATATTTTCGTCTAATAAGGTACTTCTTCTTCAATAATTTCGAGGATATTTTAGTTTTGATCAAAAAAATTTTATTTCTTACCACTTTTCGTAAAATATGTTAATGCCATCTGAAAGAGAAACAGATGAGCCTTCCATCCAGCTCTTAGTCGACGAAGTTTGGCAAAGGATGCAACAGTTTTTAGCAAAAAACTAATAGGTGGTCAACATGTTTCCGTCGTACTGCCGATTCTTTTCGCAAAGTATTTTTCTATAATTCTAGTATTTAATGGGAAAAAATTAAACGAATTTTTTGGCCATGTAAATAACTATTAATTCTGAATAAAATGCCGCCCATTTATTCAATTAAAAAAATTTAAATGTCTCTCATAAGATAAGGCATATTTTCGTCAGATAAGGTACTTCTTCTTCAATAATTTCGAGGATATTTTAGTTTTGATCAAAAAAATTTTATTTCTTACGACTTTTCGTAAAATATTTTCATGCCATCTGAAAGAGAAAGCTCGATATCTTCAAAACTGTAGGAGGAGATTGTTTATATACAGACAGACGGACAGACCGACATGGCTAAATCAACTCGTCTTGTCGTCCTGATCAAGAATATATATACTTTATATAGTCGCAAGTGAATATTTCTGTGTGTTACAAACTTCAGCACAAAGTTAATATACTATTTCACATACGTGAAAAGTATAAAAATTTAAATCTCTCTTATTAGATAAGGCATATTTTCGTCTAATAAGGTACTTCTTCTTCAATGATATCGAGGATATTTTAGTTTTGATCAAAAAAATTTTATTTCTTATGACTTTGCATCGGTCGAAGGATGCAAGAGTTATTAGCAAAAAACTAATTGGTGGTCAACACGTTTCCGTCCTACTGCCGATTCTTTTCGAAAAGTACTTTTTTATAATTCTAGTATTTAATGGGAAGAAATTAAACGAATTTTTTGTCCATGTTAATAACTATTAATTCTGAATAAAATGCCGCCCATTTATGCAATTAATAAAATTTAAATGTCTCTCATAAAATAATGCATATTTTCGTCTGATAAGGTACTTTTTCTTCAATGATTTCGAGGATATTTTAGTTTTGATCAAAAAAATTTTATTTTTTACGACTTTTCGTAAAATATGTTAATGCCATCTGAAAGAGGAATAGATAGGCTTTCCATCGAGCCTTTAGCCGAAGAAGTCGGTCGAAGGATGCAAGGGTTATTAGCAAAAAACTAATTGGTGGTCAACACGTTTCCGTCCTACTGCCGATTCTTTTCGAAAAGTACTTTTTTATAATTCTAGTATTTAATGGGAAGAAATTAAACGAATTTTTTGTTCATGTTAATAACTATTAATTCTGAATAAAATGCCGCCCATTTATGCAATTAATAAAATTTAAATGTCTCTCATAAAATAATGCATATTTTCGTCTGATAAGGTACTTTTTCTTCAATGATTTCGAGGATATTTTAGTTTTGATCAAAAAAATTTTATTTCTTACGACTTTTCGTAAAATATGTTAATGCCATCTGAAAGAGGAATAGATAGGCTTTCCATCGAGCCTTTAGCCGAAGAAGTCGGTCGAAGGATGCAAGAGTTATTAGCAAAAAACTAATCGGTGGTCAACACGATTCCGTCCTACTGCCGATTCTTTTCGAAAAGTACTTTACTATAATTCAAGTATTTAATGGAAAAAAATTAAACGAATTTATTGTCCATGTAAATAACTATTAATTCTGAAGAAAATGCCGCCCATTTATGCAATTAAAATAATTTAAATGTCTCTTATTAGATAAGGCATATTTTCGTCTGATAAGGTACTTCTTCTTCAATGATTTCGAGGATATTGTAGTTTTGATCAAAAAAATTTTATTTCTTACGACTTTTCGTAAAATATGTTAATGCCATCTGAAAGAGGAATAGATAGGCTTTCCATCGAGCTCTTAGCCGAAGAAGTCGGTCGAAGGATGCAAGAGTTATTAGCAAAAAAGTAATTGGTGGTCAACACGTTTCCGTCCTACTGCCGATTCTTTTCGAAAAGTACTTTTTTATAATTCTAGTATTTAATGGGAAGAAATTAAACGAATTTTTTGTCCATGTTAATAACTATTAATTCTGAATAAAATGCCGCCCATTTATGCAATTAATAAAATTTAAATGTCTCTCATAAAATAATGCATATTTTCGTCTGATAAGGTACTTTTTCTTCAATGATTTCGAGGATATTTTAGTTTTGATCAAAAAAATTTTATTTCTTATGACTTTTCGTAAAATATGTTCATGCAATCTGAAAGAAAAAGAGATAAGCTTTCCATCGAGCTCTAAGTCGAAGAAGTCGGTCGAAGGATGCAACAGTTTTTTGAAAAAAACTAATAGGTGGTCAACATGTTTCCGTGCTACTGCCGATGCTTTTCGCAAAGTACTTTTCTATAATTCTAGTATATAATGGGAAAAAATTAAACGAATTTATTGTCCATGTAAATAGCTATTAATTCTGAAGAAAATGCCGCCCATTTATGCAATTAAAATAATTTAAATGTCTCTTATTAGATAAGGCATATTTTCGTCTTATTAGGTACTTCTTCTTCAATGATTTCGAGGATATTTTAGTTTTGATCAAGAAAATTTTATTTCTTATGACTTTTCGTAACATATTTTCATGCCATCTGAAAGAGAAAGCTCGATATCTTCAAAACTGTATGAGGAGATTGTATATATACAGACAGACGGACAGTCGGACATGGCTTAATCAACTCGTCTTGTCGTCCTGATCAAGAATATATATACTTTATATAGTCGCAAGTGAATATTTCTGTGTGTTACAAACTTCAGCACAAAGTTAACATACTATTTCACATACGTGAAAAGTATAAAAATTTAAATGTCTCTTATTAGATAAGGCATATTTTCGTCTAATAAGGTACTTCTTCTTCAATGATTTCGAGGATATTTTAGTTTTGATCAAAAAAATTTTATTTCTCACGACTTTTCGTAAAATATGATAATGCCACCTAAAAGAGGAACAGATAAGCTTTCCGTTGAGCCTTTAGTCGAAGAAGTCGGTCGAAGGATGCAAGAGTTATTAGCAAAATACTAATCGGTGGTCAACACGGTTCCGTCCTACTGCCGATTCTTTTTGCAAAGTACTTTTCTATAATTCTAGTATTTATTGGGAAAAAATTAAACGAAATTTTTTGTCCATATAAAAAACTATAAATTCTAAATAAAATGCCGCCCATTTATGCGATTAAAAAAATTTAAATGTCTCTCAAAAGATAAGGCATATTTTCGTCTGATAAGGTACTTCTTCTTCAATAATTTCGAGGATATTTTAGTTTTGATCAAAAAAATTTTATTTCTTACGACTTTTCGTAAAATATGTTAATGCCATCTGAAAGAGGAATAGATAGGCTTTCCATCTAGTTCTTAGTCGAAGAAGTCGGTCGAAGGATGCAAGAGTTTTTAGCAAAAAATTAATCGGTGTTCAACACGTTTCCGTCCTACTGCCGATTCTTTTCGCCAAGTACTTTTCTATAATTCTAGTATTTAATGGGAAGAAATTAAACAAACTATTTGTCCATGTAAATAACTATTAATTCTGAATAAAATGCCGCTCATTTATGCAATTAAACAAATTTAAATGTCTCTCATAAGATAAGGCATATTTTCGTCTGATAAGGTACTTCTTCTTCAATAATTTCGAGGATATTTTAGTTTTGATCAAAAAAATTTTTATCTTACGACTTTTCGTAAAATATGTTAATGCCATCTGAAAGAGGAACACATAAGCTTTCCATCCAGCTCTTAGTCGAAGAAGTCGGTCGAAGGATGCCAGAGTTATTAGCAAAAAACTAATCGGTGGTCAACACGATTCCGTCCTACTGCCGATTCTTTTTCCAAAGTACTTTTCTATAATTCTAGTATTTAATGGGAAAAAATTAAACGATATTTTTTGTCCATGTAAAAAACTATAAATTCTTAATAAAATGCCGCCCATTTATGCGATTTAAAAAATTTAAATGTCTCTCATAAGATAAGGCATATTTTCGTCAGATAAGGTACTTCTTCTTCAATAATTTCGAGGATATTTTAGTTTTGATCAAGAAAATTTAATTTCTTATGACTTTTCGTAACATATTTTCATGCCATCTGAAAGAGAAAGCTCGATATCTTCAAAACTGTCGGAAGAGATTGTATATATACAGACAGACGGACAGTCGGACATGGCTTAATCAACTCGTCTTGTCGTCCTGATCAAGAATATATATACTTTATATAGTCGCAAGTGAATATTTCTGTGTGTTACAAACTTCAGCACAAAGTTAACATACTATTTCACATACGTGAAAAGTATAAAAATTTAAATGTCTCTTATTAGATAAGGCATATTTTCGTCTAATAAGGTACTTCTTCTTCAATGATTTCGAGGATATTTTAGTTTTGATCAAAAAAATTTTATTTCTCACGACTTTTCGTAAAATATGATAATGCCATCTAAAAGAGGAACAGATAAGCTTTCCGTTGAGCCTTTAGTCGAAGAAGTCGGTCGAAGGATGCAAGAGTTATTAGCAAAATACTAATCGGTGGTCAACACGGTTCCGTCCTACTGCCGATTCTTTTTGCAAAGTACTTTTCTATAATTCTAGTATTTAATGGGAAAAAATTAAACGAAATTTTTTGTCCATATAAAAAACTATAAATTCTAAATAAAATGCCGCCCATTTATGCGATTAAAAAAATTTAAATGTCTCTCAAAAGATAAGGCATATTTTCGTCTGATAAGGTACTTCTTCTTCAATAATTTCGAGGATATTTTAGTTTTGATCAAAAAAATTTTATTTCTTACGACTTTTCGTAAAATATGTTAATGCCATCTGAAAGAGGAATAGATAGGCTTTCCATCTAGTTCTTAGTCGAAGAAGTCGGTCGAAGGATGCAAGAGTTATTAGCAAAAAACTAATCGGTGGTCTACACGATTCCGTCCTACTGCCGATTCTTTTCGCAAAGTACTTTTCTATAATTCTATTATTTCATGGGAAGAAATTAAACGAACTTTTTGTCCATGTAAATAACTATTAATTCTAAATAAAATGCCGCCCATTTATGCGATTAAAAAAATTTAAATGTCTCTCAAAAGATAAGGCATATTTTCGTCTGATAAGGTACTTCTTCTTCAATAATTTCGAGGATATTTTAGTTTTGATCAAAAAAATTTTATTTCTTACGACTTTTCGTAAAATATGTTAATGCCATCTGAAAGAGGAATAGATAGGCTTTCCATCTAGTTCTTAGTCGAAGAAGTCGGTCGAAGGATGCAAGAGTTATTAGCAAAAAACTAATCGGTGGTCTACACGATTCCGTCCTACTGCCGATTCTTTTCGCAAAGTACTTTTCTATAATTCTATTATTTCATGGGAAGAAATTAAACGAACTTTTTGTCCATGTAAATAACTATTAATTCTGAATAAAATGCCGCTCATAAGATAAGGCATATTTTCGTCAGATAAGGTACTTCTTCTTCAATAATTTCGAGGATATTTTAGTTTTGATCAAAAAAATTTTATTTCTTACGACTTTTCGTAAAATATGTTAATGCCATCTGAAAGAGAAACAGATGAGCTTTCCATCCAGCTCTTAGTCGAAGAAGTCGGTCGAAGGATGCAAGAGTTATTAGCAAAAAACTAATCGGTGGTCTACACGATTCCGTCCTACTGCCGATTCTTTTCGCAAAGTACTTTTCTATAATTCTATTATTTCATGGGAAGAAATTAAACGAACTTTTTGTCCATGTAAATAACTATTAATTCTGAATAAAATGCCGCCCATTTATGCAATTAAAAAAATTGAAATGTCTCTCATAAGATAAGGCATATTTTCGTCTAATAAGGTACTTCTTCTTCAATAATTTCGAGGATATTTTAGTTTTGATCAAAAAAATTTTATTTCTTACGACTTTTCGTAAAATATGTTAATGCCATCTGAAAGAGAAACAGATGAGCCTTCCATCCAGCTCTTAGTCGACGAAGTTTGGCAAAGGATGCAACAGTTTTTAGCAAAAAACTAATAGGTGGTCAACATGTTTCCGTCGTACTGCCGATTCTTTTCGCAAAGTATTTTTCTATAATTCTAGTATTTAATGGGAAAAAATTAAACGAATTTTTTGGCCATGTAAATAACTATTAATTCTGAATAAAATGCCGCCCATTTATTCAATTAAAAAAATTTAAATGTCTCTCATAAGATAAGGCATATTTTCGTCAGATAAGGTACTTCTTCTTCAATAATTTCGAGGATATTTTAGTTTTGATCAAAAAAATTTTATTTCTTACGACTTTTCGTAAAATATGTTAATGCCATCTGAAAGAGGAATAGATAAGCTTTCCATCCAGCTCTTAGTCGAAGAAGTCGGTCGAAGGATGCAAGAGTTATTAGCAAAAAACTAATCGGTGGTCTACACGATTCCGTCCTACTGCCGATTCTTTTCGCAAAGTACTTTTCTATAATTCTATTATTTCATGGGAAGAAATTAAACGAACTTTTTGTCCATGTAAATAACTATTAATTCTGAATAAAATGCCGCCCATTTATGCAATTAAAAAAATTGAAATGTCTCTCATAAGATAAGGCATATTTTCGTCTAATAAGGTACTTCTTCTTCAATAATTTCGAGGATATTTTAGTTTTGATCAAAAAAATTTTATTTCTTACGACTTTTCGTAAAATATATTAATGCCATCTGAAAGAGAAACAGATGAGCCTTCCATCCAGCTTTTAGTCGACGAAGTTTGGCAAAGGATGCAACAGTTTTTAGCAAAAAACTAATAGGTGGTCAACATGTTTCCTTCGTACTGCCGATTCTTTTCGCAAAGTATTTTTCTATAATTCTAGTATTTAATGGGAAAAAATTAAACGAATTTTTTGGCCATGTAAATAACTATTAATTCTGAATAAAATGCCGCCCATTTATTCAATTAAAAAAATTTAAATGGCTCTTATTAGATAAGGCATATTTTCGTCAGATAAGGTACTTCTTCTTCAATAATTTCGAGGATATTTTAGTTTTGATCAAAAAAATTTTATTTCTTACGACTTTTCGTAAAATATGTTAATGCCATCTGAAAGAGAAACAGATGAGCTTTCCATCCAGCTCTTAGTCGAAGAAGTCGGTCGAAGGATGCAAGAGTTATTAGCAAAAAACTAATCGGTGGTCTACACGATTCCGTCCTACTGCCGATTCTTTTCGCAAAGTACTTTTCTATAATTCTATTATTTCATGGGAAGAAATTAAACGAACTTTTTGTCCATGTAAATAACTATTAATTCTGAATAAAATGCCGCCCATTTATGCAATTAAAAAAATTGAAATGTCTCTCATAAGATAAGGCATATTTTCGTCTAATAAGGTACTTCTTCTTCAATAATTTCGAGGATATTTTAGTTTTGATCAAAAAAATTTTATTTCTTACGACTTTTCGTAAAATATGTTAATGCCATCTGAAAGAGAAACAGATGAGCCTTCCATCCAGCTCTTAGTCGACGAAGTTTGGCAAAGGATGCAACAGTTTTTAGCAAAAAACTAATAGGTGGTCAACATGTTTCCGTCGTACTGCCGATTCTTTTCGCAAAGTATTTTTCTATAATTCTAGTATTTAATGGGAAAAAATTAAACGAATTTTTTGGCCATGTAAATAACTATTAATTCTGAATAAAATGCCGCCCATTTATTCAATTAAAAAAATTTAAATGTCTCTCATAAGATAAGGCATATTTTCGTCAGATAAGGTACTTCTTCTTCAATAATTTCGAGGATATTTTAGTTTTGATCAAAAAAATTTTATTTCTTACGACTTTTCGTAAAATATGTTAATGCCATCTGAAAGAGGAATAGATAAGCTTTCCATCCAGCTCTTAGTCGAAGAAGTCGGTCGAAGGATGCAAGAGTTATTAGCAAAAAACTAATCGGTGGTCTACACGATTCCGTCCTACTGCCGATTCTTTTCGCAAAGTACTTTTCTATAATTCTATTATTTCATGGGAAGAAATTAAACGAACTTTTTGTCCATGTAAATAACTATTAATTCTGAATAAAATGCCGCCCATTTATGCAATTAAAAAAATTGAAATGTCTCTCATAAGATAAGGCATATTTTCGTCTAATAAGGTACTTCTTCTTCAATAATTTCGAGGATATTTTAGTTTTGATCAAAAAAATTTTATTTCTTACGACTTTTCGTAAAATATATTAATGCCATCTGAAAGAGAAACAGATGAGCCTTCCATCCAGCTTTTAGTCGACGAAGTTTGGCAAAGGATGCAACAGTTTTTAGCAAAAAACTAATAGGTGGTCAACATGTTTCCTTCGTACTGCCGATTCTTTTCGCAAAGTATTTTTCTATAATTCTAGTATTTAATGGGAAAAAATTAAACGAATTTTTTGGCCATGTAAATAACTATTAATTCTGAATAAAATGCCGCCCATTTATTCAATTAAAAAAATTTAAATGGCTCTTATTAGATAAGGCATATTTTCGTCTGATAAGGTACTTTTTCTTCAATGATTTCGAGGATATTTTAGTTTTGATCAAGAAAATTTTATTTCTTATGACTTTTCGTAAAATATTTTCATGCCATCTGAAAGAGAAAGCTCGATATCTTCAGAACTGTAGGAGGAGATGGTATATATACAGACAGACGGACAGACGGACATGGCTAAATCAACTCGTCTTGTCGTTCTGATCAAGAATATATATACTTTATATAGTCGCAAGTGAATATTTCTGTGTGTTACAAACTTCAGCACAAAGTTAATATACTATTTCACATACGTGAAAAATATAAAAATTTAAATGTCTCTTATTAGATAAGGCATATTTTCATCTAATAAGGTACTTCTTCTTCAATGATTTCGAGGATATTTTAGTTTAGATCAAAAAAAATTTATTTCTTATGAATTTTCGTTAAATGTGTTCATGCCATCTGAAAGAGAAACAGATGAGCCTTCCATCCAGCTCTTAGTCGAAGAAGTTTGTTGAAGGTTGCAAGAGTTTTTAGCAAAAAATTAATCGGTGGTCAACACGTTTCGCAAAGTACTTTTCTATAATTCTAGTATTTAATGGGAAAAAATTAAACGATTTTTTGTCTATCTAAATAACTATTAATTCTGAATAAAATGCCGCCCATTTATGCAATTAAAAAAATTTAAATGTCTCTTATTAGATAAGGCATATTTCCGTCTGATAAGGTACTTCTTCTTCAATGATTTCGAGGATATTTTAGTTTTGATCATAAAAATTTTATTTCTTATGACTTTTCGTAAAATATGTTCATGGCATCTGAAAGAGAAACAGATAAGCTTTCCATCGAGCTCTTAGTCGAAGAAGTTGGTGGAAGGATACAAGAGTTATTAGCAAAAAACTAATTGGTGGTCAACACGATTCCGTCCTACTGCCGATTCTTTTTCCAAAGTACTTTTCTATAATTCTAGTATTTAATGGAAAAAATTAAACGAAATTTTTTGTCCATGTAAAAAACTATAAATTCTGAATAAAATGCCGCCCATTTATGCAGTTAAAAAAAATTTAAATGTCTCTTATTAGATAAGGCATATTGTCGTCTGATAAAGTCCTTCTTCTTCAATGATTTCGAGGATATTTTAGTTTTGATCAAAAAAATTTTATTTCTTATGACTTTCCGTAAAATATGTTAATGCCATCTGAAAGAAGAACAGATAAGCTTTCCATCGAGCTCTTAGCGGAAGAAGTCGGTCGAAGGATGCAAGAGTTATTAGCAAAAAACTAATCGGTAGTCAACACGTTTCCGTCCTACTACTGATTCATAACGCAAAGTATTTTTCTATAATTCCAGTATTTAATGGGAAAAAATTAAACGAATTTTTTGTCCATGTAAATAACTATTAATTCTGAATAAAATGCCAGTCATTTATGCAATTAAAAAAATTTAAATGTCTCTTTTTAGATAAGCCATATTTTCGTCTGATAAGGTACTTCTTCTTCAATAATTTCGAGGATATTTTAGTTTTGATCAAAAAAATTTTATTTCTTATGACTTCTTGTTAAATATGTTCATGCCATCTGAAAGAGAAACAGATAAGCTTTCCATCGAGCTCTTAGTCGAAGAAGTCGGTCGAAGGATGCAAGAGTTATTAGCAAAAAACTAATCAGTGGTCAACACGATTCCGTCCTACTGCCGATTTTTACGCAAAGTACTTTACTATAATTCTAGTATTTAATGGAAAAAAATTAAACGAATTTTCTGTCCATGTAAAAAACTATTAATTCTGAATAAAATGCCACCCATTTATGAAATTCAACTGCCGTCGCATGCAGACGTGTTTATTTTTTTGTGCTCCGAAAAATAAATTCTAAAACTCATCAGTGCAGTGAAAAAAAACTTACTAATAAATAGTGAAAATCGCGTAAAGACGCTTAGTGCGATAAAACCGCACAACTCATTAACTAATTAATCAATAATTAATTAGTTAATTAGTATTAATAACACTGAAAAAAAAAAAAAAAAAAAAAAAAACAATTAAACCAACGTGACAATGAGTGGTAAAAACAATCAAAACGAACTTCGCAAACAACTGCAGCGCGAGCAAGACGAGCGCCGGCTCTCTCTGCAACGGAACAACGCATACTTCACATTCGTCGCCGCGCCTACCGAAAACACCACAGCCACACAACGAGCGAGACCTGCAACGATCGAGCTCTTGCACACAGCGAACGAAAGAGCGCGATCTTGCTCTCCGTCGCTACCGTCCGCGCATCAAAAGCAGCAGAGCGCCGTAAGCGCTTCTATGCAGGTATGTACTGGCCAGAGAGACCTGTGCTTATCAACTGCGACCAGCACAACAATCTCTTTAACTACCGCAACGGTAAATACAACAACAACTTCAACTGTATCAACTGCCTGCTCGATCATAACACTCGCTATGCAAGAGCCACCAAGTAAGGCGCAACAAAACACTACGAACGGCGCGCTCTCAGCAAAACAGAATGCGAAGGAAAATATTAGGCCGGCCGTGCAGACTGGAATGGATCGCTACATTCAAATAAAGCGAAAGTCGAGCCCCCTAAACTCGAAGCCAAAAATTGTCCGTGGCAACTCCAGCCCAGAAAAAAATGAAATGCCTGATAATAGCAACAGGTTTAAAATTCTAGAAGACAAATCTGATGATCTGGCTCCCGAAGCAGAAGGTGTGAGAAGGAAGCCAAAGCCTCCACCAATATACATTCGAGAAAAAAGCTCTAATGCTCTCGTTAGCAAATTTGTCGAGCTCATTGGGAAGGACAGTTTCCACATAATTCCGCTTGTAAAGGGAAATATCCATGAAACGAAGGTACAAACTAAGTCCGAAGACAACTACAGAGTACTGTCGAAGTACCTGAGCGACAACAAAAAGAACTTCTATACGTACCAGCTAAAAAGCAGCAAAGGCCTGCAAGTCGTACTAAAGGGCATAGAGCCTGAAGTAACTCCTGCAGAAGTTATCAATGCGCTAAAAGAGAAAGGATTTAGTGTAAAAACTGCTTTCAATATACTAAATAAGGATAGAAAGCCGCAACCACTCTTCAAGGTTGAACTTAATCCAGAAATCATGCCGCTCAAGAAAAACGAAGTGCACCCGATATACAAACTTCAATTTCTACTGCACCGCAGAATCACTGTAGAAGAACCGCACAAACGCAATGGTCCCGTACAATGTACGAATTGCCAAGAATATGGCCATACAAGGTCGTACTGCACCCTACGCCCGGTATGTGTAGCTTGTGGAGAGCTCCATAATACCACAAACTGCCCAGCGAGCAAACAAGACGCCAACATAAAAAAGTGCGCCAACTGTGGCGGTAATCACACTGCTAACTACAAAGGTTGCCCAATATACAAGGAACTGAAGAGTCGACTCCAGCAGCGAGTGACCACTGCACGCTCCCGGAACGTACCGACTAATACCACTCCAACCAAATCCAACCCAGACGTGTACTTCTCGACTGCAGCCAGATCTTCACTTGGCCCTGAAATCTCACCCAAAAGCGTATCATTTGCGAGCGCTCTTAAATCCGGATTGGTTCCCCCTACCTCAAATACGCTTCACTCACAACCAACACATGTAGACCTAAATGCGGCCCAACAGTACCAACCATCGGAGCAGCAACAAAGCAGCTTTGAAGTAATGCTATCAACTATGCAGCAAAGCCTTATGGAGTTTATGTCATTTATGCGGACAACAATGCAGGATCTAATGCGAAACCAAAATCTGCTAATTCAAATGCTGATATCTCAGCAGTCTAAATAATCAATGGCTTCCCTACGCATATCTACGTGGAATGCTAATGGCGTCTCACAACACAAACTTGAGCTAGCTCAATTTCTATTTGACAAACACATTGACGTAATGCTACTCTCAGAAACACACCTTACAAACAAATATAATTTTAACATACGAGGCTACGTGTTTTACGGAACAAACCATCCTGATGGCAAAGCACACGGAGGGACTGGTATTCTGATTAGAAACCGTCTCAAACACCACTGCCATAGAAGATTTGCTGAAAACTATCTACAGGCCACATCTATAAACATACAATTAGATAGTGGTAACCATCTAACACTAGCCGCCGTATACTGCCCCCCTCGCTTCAATATATCTGAAGCTGAGTTCATGCAGTTCTTTAACACACTCGGAGAACACTTCATAGCAGCAGGTGATTACAATGCTAAGCACACTCACTGGGGATCTCGTCTAGTGACCCCAAAAGGAAAACAATTATACAATGCAATTATAAAAGCCAGCAATAAGCTCGACCATCTCTCTCCCGGCAGACCAACATACTGGCCGGCTGACCCCAATAAACTACCCGACCTAATTGACTTTGCAATAACAAAAAACATTCCCCGAACCTTGCTAAGCGCCGAAAGTCTTTCAGATCTCTCATCTGATCACTCGCCTGTATTAATTAACCTACTTCGACATCCAAAAACCGTAGATCAACCAAGTAGATTGACCTCGCACAAAACCAACTGGGTCAGTTACAAAAAATATTTTAGCTCACACATTGAGCTTGATCCTCCCCTAACCGTTGAAGCTGAGATCGACAGCTTCGTAAACAATCTAGAATCAGTCTTCGTTACCGCAGCTCGTATCTCAACACCCCAAACGGCACAAGCTCCACGTAACCAAAAGAAGACTAACCTACAAATCGAGCAGCTTGTTATCGAAAAGCGACGCTTACGTCGAGAATGGCAATCAACCAGATCGCCATCTGCACGACATAGGCTTAAGAGCGCCACACGCAACCTCTCTAAAGCGTTAAAGCAAGAAGAAGCATATACCCAACGCCGGTACATAGAACAACTATCAACATCCAGTACAAGAAACTCTCTGTGGAGAGCTCACCCATCCCTAAGCTCACCGACAGAAACCGTGATGCCTATACGAAACCCTGCAGGCGGCTGGGCCCGCAGCGACGAAGATAGAGCGAGAACATTTGCAGCCCACCTTGAAAATGTGTTTCAACCAAATCCTTGCACAAATGCGACTACACTACCAGCATTAACAAACGACGCCGAGCTTCAACGTGACCCAATCGAGTTTCGACCAAACGAAATCGCTAGTATTATCAAAAAGGAACTGAACCCAAAAAAGTCACCGGGCTGCGATTTAATAACCCCAAAAATGATTATTGAGCTCCCATATTGTGCTGTTTGCACTATCGCGAAGCTCTTCAACGCCATCACTAAACTTGGCTATTTTCCAGAAAGATGGAAAAAGTCTATCATCATAATGATACCAAAGCCAGGAAAAGATCACACGATTCCCTCGTCTTACAGACCTATAAGTTTATTATCGTGTCTATCAAAACTCTTCGAAAAATGCGTGCTTACTCGGATCAACTCATTCCTGAGAACACACAACAAAATCCCCTCACACCAGTTCGGCTTTCGTGAAAAACACGGAACTATTGAGCAGGTTAATCGCATAACATCAGAAATACGAAGCGCGTTTGAAAACCGAGAATACTGCACAGCAATATTTTTGGATGTCTCACAAGCATTCGACAGAGTTTGGTTGGACGGCTTAATGCATAAAATTAAAACAATGCTTCCAAACAACACGCACAAGCTACTAAAGTCATACCTCTACGACAGGAAATTTACAGTGAGATGTAACAGTGATATGTCCGACGACCACATCATTAGAGCTGGAGTTCCTCAAGGTAGCGTACTTGGTCCAACGCTATATGTCCTCTACACATCAGACATCCCAATGAGCAGACGACTAACAACATCCACCTTTGCTGATGATACAGCTATTCTCAGCCGTTCCAGATGCCCTACGCAAGCAACAGCGCAGTTAGCTCTTCACCTGGTCGACATAGAAAAATGGCTAGCTGACTGGCGAATAAAAGTCAACGAACAAAAATGCAAACACGTTACGTTCACTCTAAACAGGCAAGTCTGTCCACCGCTGATGTTAAACAACACTACGCTTCCGCAAACAAACGAAGTGACATACCTCGGAGTACACCTCGATAGAAGACTCACATGGCGCAGGCACATCGAGGCCAAGAGAACGCATTTAAAACTAAAAGCTAATAGCCTCCACTGGCTTATCAACGCTCGCTCTTCACTTAGTCTTGACTACAAAGTCCTGCTCTACAATTCTGTTCTCAAACCTATCTGGACCTACGGCTCCCAGTTATGGGGAAACGCTAGCAGTAGCAACATTGACATCATCCAGAGAACCCAGTCAAAGATATTGAGAACCATCACCGGGGCACCGTGGTATGTTCGAAACGAAAACATACAAAAAGATTTAAATATTCAACCAGTCAGAGATGTAATAGCAGAACTCAAGGAACAATACTACAGCAAGCTTTCTACGCACCCTAACCATCTCGCCAGAAGATTAACAAGGTTGTGCAGCCAATCCCGTCTTCGTCGAAATGACCTTCCAACCCAGCGATAGACCCTAGGGCCCCACGAGCAAACTACAGTTCAAAAGAACTGTTAATTAACGTTTAG
The DNA here is from genome assembly GCA_034638295.1 of Phortica okadai. Classification (NCBI taxonomy): domain Eukaryota; kingdom Metazoa; phylum Arthropoda; class Insecta; order Diptera; family Drosophilidae; genus Phortica; species Phortica okadai. The sequence goes on from CM067851.1 coordinate 28,149,767, forward strand.
TCTTAAGATCTGCAAACTTATTGTTAGTCTCATATGAAAGAGAAGATCCAATAAATAAAGCAAAGTAAAAAAAAAAAAAAAAAAAAAAAAAATTTATGAAATTAAAAAAATTTAAATGTCTCTTATTAGATAAGACATATTTTCGTCTGATAAGGTCATTCTTCTTCAATGATTTCGAGGATATTTTAGTTTTGATCAAATAAATTTTATTTCTCACGACTTTTCGTAAAATATGATAATGCCATCTAAAAGAGGAACAGATAAGCTTTCCATCGAGCATTTAGTCGAAGAAGTCGGTCGAAGGATGCAAGAGTTATTAGCAAAAAACTAATCGGTAGTCAACACGATTCCGTCCTACTGCCGATTATTTTCGCAGAGTACTTTTCTATAATTCTAGTATTTAATGGGAAAAAATTAAACGAAATTTTTTGTCCACGTAAAAAACTATAAATTTTGAATAAAATGCCGCCCATTTATGCAATTAAAAAAATTTAAATGTTTCTCATAAGATAAGGCATATTTTCGTCTGATAAGGTCCTTCTTCTTCAATGATTTCGAGGATATTTTAGTTTTGATAAAAAAAATTTTATTTCTTATGACTTTTCGTAAAATATGTTCATGCCATCTGAAAAAGGAACAGATAAGCTCTCCATCGAGCTCTTAGTCGAAGAAGTCGGTCGAAGGATGCAAGAGTTATTACCAAAAAACTAATCGGTGGTCAACACGTTTCCGTCCTACTGCCGATGCTTTTCGCAAAGTACTTTTCTATAATTCTAGTATTTAATGGGAAGAAATTAAACGAACTTTTTGTCAATGTAAATAACTATTAATTCTGAGTAAAATGCCGCCCATTTATGCAATTAAAAAAATTTAAACGTCTCTCATAAGATAAGGCATATTTTCGTCTGATAAGGTCCTTCTTCTTCAATGATTTCGAGGATATTTTAGTTTTGATCAAAAAAATTTTATTTCTTATGACTTTTCGTAAAATATGTTCATGCCATCTGAAAGAGGAACAGATAAGCTCTCCATCGAGCTCTTAGTCGAAGAAGTCGGTCGAAGGATGCAAGAGTTATTACCAAAAAACTAATCGGTGGTCAACACGTTTCCGTCCTACTGCCGATGCTTTTCGCAAAGTACTTTTCTATAATTCTAGTATTTAATGGGAAAAAATTAAACGATTTTTTGTCCATGTAAATAACTATTAATTCTGAATAAAATGCCGCCCATTTATGCAATCAAAAAAATTTAAATGTCTCTCATTAGATAAGGAATATTTCCGTCTGATAAGGTACTTCTTCTTCAATGATTTCGAGGATATTTTAGTTTTGATCAAAAAAATTTTATTTTTTATGACTTTTCGTAAAATATGTTCATGCCATCTGAAAGAGGAACAGATAAGCTTTCCATCCAGCTCTTAGTCGAAGAAGTCGGTCGAAGGATGCAAGAGTTATTACCAAAAAACTAATCGGTGGTCAACACGTTTCCGTCCTACTTCCGATGCTTTTCGCAAAGTACTTTTCTATAATTCTAGTATTTAATGGGAAGAAATTAAACGAACTTTTTGTCCATTTAAATAACTATAAATTTTGAATAAAATGAAGCCCATTTATGCAATTAAAAAAATTTGAATGTCTCTCATAAGATAAGGCATATTTTTGTCTGATAAAGTACTTCTTCTTCAATAATTTCGAGGATATTTTAGTTTTGATCAAAAAAATATTATTTCTTATGAATTTTTGTTAAATGTGTTCATGCCATCTGAAAGAGAAATAGATGAGCCTTCCATATAGCTCTTAGTCGAAGAAGTTTGTCGAAGGTTGCAAAAGTTTTTAGCAAAAAATTAATCGGTGGTCAACACGTTTCGCAAAGTACTTTTCTATAATTCTAGTATTTAATGGGAAAAAATCAAACGATTTTTTGTCCATGTAAATAACTATTAATTCTGAATAAAATGCCGCCCATTTATGCAATTAAAAAAATTTAAATGTCTCTTAATAAATAAGGCATATGATAAGGTACTTCTTCTTCAATGATTTTGAGGATATTTTAGTTTTGATCAAAAAAATTGTATTTCTTATGACTTTTCGTAAAATATGTTCATGCCATCTGAAAGAAAAACAGATAAGCTTTCCATCGAGCTCTTAGTCGAAGAAGTCGGTTGAAGGATGCAAGAGTTATTAGCAAAAAACCTATCGCTGGTCAACACGATTCCGTCCTTCTGCCGATTCTTTTCGCAAAGTACTTTAATATAATACTAGTATTTAATGGAAAAAAATTAAAAGAATTTTCTTTCCATGTAAAAAACTATTAATTCTGAATAAAATACCACCCATTTATTCAATTAACAAAATTTAAATGTCTCTTATTAGATAAAATGCCGCCCATTTATGCAATTAAGAAGAAGTCGGTCGAAGGATGCAAGAGTTTTTAGCAAAAAATTAATCGGTGGTCAACACGTTTCCGTCGTACTGCCGATGCTTTTCGCAAAGTACTTTTCTATAATTCTAGTATTTAATGGGAAAAAATTAAACGATTTTTTGTCCATGTAAATAACTATTAATTCTGAATAAAATGCCGCCCATTTATGCAATCAAAAAAATTTAAATGTCTCTTATTAGATAAGGAATATTTCCGTCTGATGAGGTACTTCTTCTTCAATGATTTCGAGGATATTTTAGTTTTGATCAAAAAAATTTTATTTTTTATGACTTTTCGTAAAATATGTTCATGCCATCTGAAAGAGGAACAGATAAGCTTTCCATCCAGCTCTTAGTCGAAGAAGTCGGTCGAAGGATGCAAGAGTTATTACCAAAAAACTAATCGGTGGTCAACACGTTTCCGTCCTACTTCCGATGCTTTTCGCAAAGTACTTTTCTATAATTCTAGTATTTAATGGGAAGAAATTAAACGAACTTTTTGTCCATGTAAATAACTATAAATTTTGAATAAAATGCCGCCCATTTATGCAATTAAAAAAATTTAAATGTTTCTCATAAGATAAGGCATATTTTCGTCTGATAAGGTCATTCTTCTTCAATGATTTCGAGGATATTTTCGTTTTGATCAAAAAAATTTTATTTCTTATGACTTTTCGTAAAATATGTTCATGCCATCTGAAAGAGGAACAGATAAGCTCTCCATCGAGCTCTTAGTCGAAGAAGTCGGTCGAAGGATGCAAGAGTTATTACCAAAAAACTAATCGGTGGTCAACACGTTTCCGTCCTACTGCCGATGCTTTTCGCAAAGTACTTTTCTATAATTCTAGTATTTAATGGGAAGAAATTAAACGAACTTTTTGTCCATGTAAACAACTATAAATTTTGAATAAAATGCCGCCCATTTATGCAATTAAAAAAATTTAAATGTTTCTCATAAGATAAGGCATATTTTCGTCTAATAAGGTACTTCTTCTTCAATGATTTCGAGGATATTTTAGTTTTGATCAAAAAAATTTTATTTCTTATGACTTTTCGTAAAATATGTTCATGCCATCTGAAAGAGAAACAGATGAGCCTTCCATCCAGCTCTTAGTCGACGAAGTTTGGCAAAGGATGCAACAGTTTTTAGCAAAAAACTAATAGGTGGTCAACATGTTTCCTTCGTACTGCCGATTCTTTTCGCAAAGTATTTTTCTATAATTCTAGTATTTAATGGGAAAAAATTAAACGAATTTTTTGGCCATGTAAATAACTATTAATTCTGAATAAAATGCCGCCCATTTATGCAATTAAAAAAATTTAAATGTTTCTCATAAGATAAGGCATATTTTCGTCTAATAAGGTACTTCTTCTTCAATAATTTCGAGGATATTTTAGTTTTGATCAAAAAAATTTTATTTCTTACGACTTTTCGTAAAATATATTAATGCCATCTGAAAGAGAAACAGATGAGCCTTCCATCCAGCTCTTAGTCGACGAAGTTTGGCAAAGGATGCAACAGTTTTTAGCAAAAAACTAATAGGTGGTCAACATGTTTCCTTCGTACTGCCGATTCTTTTCGCAAAGTATTTTTCTATAATTCTAGTATTTAATGGGAAAAAATTAAACGAATTTTTTGGCCATGTAAATAACTATTAATTCTGAATAAAATGCCGCCCATTTATTCAATTAAAAAAATTTAAATGGCTCTTATTAGATAAGGCATATTTTCGTCTGATAAGGTACTTTTTCTTCAATGATTTCGAGGATATTTTAGTTTTGATCAAGAAAATTTTATTTCTTATGACTTTTCGTAAAATATTTTCATGCCATCTGAAAGAGAAAGCTCGATATCTTCAGAACTGTAGGAGGAGATGGTATATATACAGACAGACGGACAGACGGACATGGCTAAATCAACTCGTCTTGTCGTTCTGATCAAGAATATATATACTTTATATAGTCGCAAGTGAATATTTCTGTGTGTTACAAACTTCAGCACAAAGTTAATATACTATTTCACATACGTGAAAAATATAAAAATTTAAATGTCTCTTATTAGATAAGGCATATTTTCATCTAATAAGGTACTTCTTCTTCAATGATTTCGAGGATATTTTAGTTTAGATCAAAAAAAATTTATTTCTTATGAATTTTCGTTAAATGTGTTCATGCCATCTGAAAGAGAAACAGATGAGCCTTCCATCCAGCTCTTAGTCGAAGAAGTTTGTTGAAGGTTGCAAGAGTTTTTAGCAAAAAATTAATCGGTGGTCAACACGATTCCGTCCTACTGCCGATTCTTTTCGCAAAGTACTTAACTATAATACTAGTATTTAATGGGAAGAAATCAAACGAACTTTTTGTCCATGTAAATAACTATAAATTTTCAATAAAATGCCGCCCATTTATGCAATTAAAAAAATTTAAATGTCTCTCATAAGATAAGGCATATTTTCGTCTTATAAGGTACTTCTTCTTCAATGTTTTCGAGGATATTTTAGTTTTGATCAAAAAAATTTTATTTCTTATGACTTCTCGTTAAATGTGTTCATGCCATCTGAAAGAGGAACAGATGAGCCTTCCATCCAGCTCTTAGTCGAAGAAGTTTTTCGAAGGTTGCAAGAGTTTTTAGCAAAAAATTAATCGGTGGTCAACACGTTTCGCAAAGTACTTTTCTATAATTCTAGTATTTAATGGGAAAAAATTAAACGATTTTTTGTCTATCTAAATAACTATTAATTCTGAATAAAATGCCGCCCATTTATGCAATTAAAAAAATTTAAATGTCTCTTATTAGATAAGGCATATTTCCGTCTGTTAAGGTACTTCTTCTTCAATGATTTCGAGGATATTTTAGTTTTGATCATAAAAATTTTATTTCTTATGACTTTTCGTAAAATATGTTCATGGCATCTGAAAGAGAAACAGATAAGCTTTCCATCGAGCTCTTAGTCGAAGAAGTTGGTGGAAGGATACAAGAGTTATTAGCAAAAAACTAATTGGTGGTCAACACGATTCCGTCCTACTGCCGATTCTTTTTCCAAAGTACTTTTCTATAATTCTAGTATTTAATGGAAAAAATTAAACGAAATTTTTTGTCCATGTAAAAAACTATAAATTCTGAATAAAATGCCGCCCATTTATGCAGTTAAAAAAAATTTAAATGTCTCTTATTAGATAAGGCATATTGTCGTCTGATAAAGTCCTTCTTCTTCAATGATTTCGAGGATATTTTAGTTTTGATCAAAAAAATTTTATTTCTTATGACTTTCCGTAAAATATGTTAATGCCATCTGAAAGAAGAACAGATAAGCTTTCCATCGAGCTCTTAGCGGAAGAAGTCGGTCGAAGGATGCAAGAGTTATTAGCAAAAAACTAATCGGTAGTCAACACGTTTCCGTCCTACTACTGATTCATAACGCAAAGTATTTTTCTATAATTCCAGTATTTAATGGGAAAAAATTAAACGAATTTTTTGTCCATGTAAATAACTATTAATTCTGAATAAAATGCCAGTCATTTATGCAATTAAAAAAATTTAAATGTCTCTTTTTAGATAAGCCATATTTTCGTCTGATAAGATACTTCTTCTTCAATAATTTCGAGGATATTTTAGTTTTGATCAAAAAAATTTTATTTCTTATGACTTCTTGTTAAATATGTTCATGCCATCTGAAAGAGAAACAGATAAGCTTTCCATCGAGCTCTTAGTCGAAGAAGTCGGTCGAAGGATGCAAGAGTTATTAGCAAAAAACTAATCAGTGGTCAACACGATTCCGTCCTACTGCCGATTTTTACGCAAAGTACTTTACTATAATTCTAGTATTTAATGGAAAAAAATTAAACGAATTTTTTGTCCATGTAAAAAACTATTAATTCTGAATAAAATGCCACCCATTTATGAAATTAAAAAAATTTAAATGTCTCTTATTAGATAAGACATATTTTCGTCTGATAAGGTCATTCTTCTTCAATGATTTCGAGGATATTTTAGTTTTGATCAAATAAATTTTATTTCTCGAGACTTTTCGTAAAATATGATAATGCCATCTAAAAGAGGAACAGATAAGCTTTCCATCGAGCATTTAGTCGAAGAAGTCGGTCGAAGGATGCAAGAGTTATTAGCAAAAAACTAATCGGTGGTCAACACGATTCCGTCCTACTGCCGATTATTTTCGCAGAGTACTTTTCTATAATTCTAGTATTTAATGGGAAAAAATTAAACGAAATTTTTTGTCCACGTAAAAAACTATAAATTTTGAATAAAATGCCGCCCATTTATGCAATTAAAAAAATTTAAATGTTTCTCATAAGATAAGGCATATTTTCGTCTGATAAGGTCCTTCTTCTTCAATGATTTCGAGGATATTTTAGTTTTGATAAAAAAAATTTTATTTCTTATGACTTTTCGTAAAATATGTTCATGCCATCTGAAAGAGGAACAGATAAGCTTTCCATCCAGCTCTTAGTCGAAGAAGTCGGTCGAAGGATGCAAGAGTTATTACCAAAAAACTAATCGGTGGTCAACACGTTTCCGTCCTACTTCCGATGCTTTTCGCAAAGTACTTTTCTATAATTCTAGTATTTAATGGGAAGAAATTAAACGAACTTTTTGTCCATTTAAATAACTATAAATTTTGAATAAAATGAAGCCCATTTATGCAATTAAAAAAATTTGAATGTCTCTCATAAGATAAGGCATATTTTCGTCTGATAAGGTACTTCTTCTTCAATAATTTCGAGGATATTTTAGTTTTGATCAAAAAAATATTATTTCTTATGAATTTTTGTTAAATGTGTTCATGCCATCTGAAAGAGAAATAGATGAGCCTTCCATCCAGCTCTCAGTCGAAGAAGTTTGTCGAAGGTTGCAAAAGTTTTTAGCAAAAAATTAATCGGTGGTCAACACGTTTCGCAAAGTACTTTTCTATAATTCTAGTATTTAATGGGAAAAAATCAAACGATTTTTTGTCCATGTAAATAACTATTAATTCTGAATAAAATGCCGCCCATTTATGCAATTAAAAAAATTTAAATGTCTCTTATTAAATAAGGCATATGATAAGGTACTTCTTCTTCAATGATTTTGAGGATATTTTAGTTTTGATCAAAAAAATTGTATTTCTTATGACTTTTCGTAAAATATGTTCATGCCATCTGAAAGAAAAACAGATAAGCTTTCCATCGAGCTCTTAGTCGAAGAAGTCGGTTGAAGGATGCAAGAGTTATTAGCAAAAAACCTATCGCTGGTCAACACGATTCCGTCCTTCTGCCGATTCTTTTCGCAAAGTACTTTAATATAATACTAGTATTTAATGGAAAAAAATTAAAAGAATTTTCTTTCCATGTAAAAAACTATTAATTCTGAATAAAATACCACCCATTTATTCAATTAACAAAATTTAAATGTCTCTTATTAGATAAAATGCCGCCCATTTATGCAATTAAGAAGAAGTCGGTCGAAGGATGCAAGAGTTTTTAGCAAAAAATTAATCGGTGGTCAACACGTTTCCGTCCTACTGCCGATGCTTTTCGCAAAGTACTTTTCTATAATTCTAGTATTTAATGGGAAAAAATTAAACGATTTTTTGTCCATGTAAATAACTATTAATTCTGAATAAAATGCCGCCCATTTATGCAATCAAAAAAATTTAAATGTCTCTTATTAGATAAGGAATATTTCCGTCTGATGAGGTACTTCTTCTTCAATGATTTCGAGGATATTTTAGTTTTGATCAAAAAAATTTTATTTTTTATGACTTTTCGTAAAATATGTTCATGCCATCTGAAAGAGGAACAGATAAGCTTTCCATCCAGCTCTTAGTCGAAGAAGTCGGTCGAAGGATGCAAGAGTTAATACCAAAAAACTAATCGGTGGTCAACACGTTTCCGTCCTACTTCCGATGCTTTTCGCAAAGTACTTTTCTATAATTCTAGTATTTAATGGGAAGAAATTAAACGAACTTTTTGTCCATGTAAATAACTATAAATTTTGAATAAAATGCCGCCCATTTATGCAATTAAAAAAATTTAAATGTTTCTCATAAGATAAGGCATATTTTCGTCTGATAAGGTCATTCTTCTTCAATGATTTCGAGGATATTTTCGTTTTGATCAAAAAAATTTTATTTCTTATGACTTTTCGTAAAATATGTTCATGCCATCTGAAAGAGGAACAGATAAGCTCTCCATCGAGCTCTTAGTCGAAGAAGTCGGTCGAAGAATGCAAGAGTTATTACCAAAAAACTAATCGGTGGTCAACACGTTTCCGTCCTACTGCCGATGCTTTTCGCAAAGTACTTTTCTATAATTCTAGTATTTAATGGGAAGAAATTAAACGAACTTTTTGTCCATGTAAACAACTATAAATTTTGAATAAAATGCCGCCCATTTATGCAATTAAAAAAATTTAAATGTTTCTCATAAGATAAGGCATATTTTCGTCTAATAAGGTACTTCTTCTTCAATGATTTCGAGGATATTTTAGTTTTGATCAAAAAAATTTTATTTCTTATGACTTTTCGTAAAATATGTTCATGCCATCTGAAAGAAAAACAGATAAACTTTCCATCGAGCTCTTAGTCGAAGAAGTCGGTCGAAGGATGCAAGAGTTTTTAGCAAAAAACCTATCGCTGGTCAACACGATTCCGTCCTACTGCCGATTCTTTTCGCAAAGTACTTTTCTATAATTCAAATATTAAATGGAAAAAATTAAACAAATTTCTTGTCCATGTAAAAAACTATAAATTCTGAATAAAATGCCACTCATTTATGCAATTAAAAAAATTTAAATGTCTCTTATAAGATAAGGCATATTTTCGTCTGATAAGGTACTTCTTCTTCAAAGATTTCGAGGATATTTTAGTTTTGATCAAAAAAATTTTATTTCTTATGACTTTCCGTAAAATATGTTAATGCCATCTGAAAGAAGAACAGATAAGCTTTCCATTGAGCTCCTAGTCGAAGAAGTCGGTGGAAGGATGCAAGAGTTATTAACAAAAAACTAATCGGTGGTCAACACGATTCCGTCCTACTGCCGATTCTTTTCGCAAAGTACTTTTCTATAATACTAGTATTTAATGGGAAGAAATGAAACGAATTTCTTGTCCATGAAAATAACTATTAATTCTGAAGAAAATGCCGCCCATTTATGCGATTAAAAAAATTTAAATGTCTCTCATAAGATAAGGCATATTTTCGTCTGATAAGGTACTTCTTCTTCAATGATTTCGAGGATATTTTAGTTTTGATCAAAAAAATTTTATTTCTTACGACTTTTCGTAATATATGTTCATGCCATCTGAAAGCGAAACAGATAAGCTTTCCATCGAGCTCCTAGTCGAAGAAGTCGGTCGAAGGATACAAGAGTTATTAGCAAGAAACTAATTGGTGGTCGACACGATTCCGTCCTACTGCCGATTCTTTTCGTAAAGTACTTTTCTATAATTCTAGTATTTAATGGAAAAAATTAAACAAATTTCTTGCCCATGTAAAAAACTATAAATTCTGAATAAAATGGCACTCATTTATGCAATTAAAATAATTTAAATGTCTCTTATTAGATAAGGCATATTTTCGTCTGATAAAGTACTTCTTCTTCAATAATTTGGAGGATATTTTAGTTTTGATCAAAAAAATATTATTTCTTATGAATTTTTGTTAAATGTGTTCATGCCATCTGAAAGAGAAATAGACGAGCCTTCCATCCAGCTCTTAGTCGAAGAAGTTTGTCAAAGGTTGCAAGAGTTTTTAGCAAAAAATTAATCGGTGGTCAACACGTTTCGCAAAGTACTTTTCTATAATTCTAGTATTTAATGGGAAAAAATTAAACGAATTTTTTGTCCATGTAAAAAACTATTAATTCTGAATAAAATGCCGCTCATTTATGCAATTAAAATAATTTAAATGTCTCTTATTAGATAAGGCATATTTTCGTCTGATATGATACTTCTTCTTCAATGATTTCGGGGATATTTTTGTTTTGATCAAAAAAATTTTATTTCTTACGACTTTTCGTAAAATATGTTAATGCCATCTGAAAGAGGAACAGATAAACTTTCCATCTAGCTATTAGTCGAAGAAGTCGGTCGAAGGATGCAAGAGTTTTTAAAAAAATTATTCGGTGGTCAACACGTTTCCGTCCTACCGCCGATTCTTTTCGCCAAGAACTTTTCTATAATTCTAGTATTAAATGGGAAGAAATTAAACGAACTTTTTGTCCATCTAAATAACTATTAGTTCTGAATAAAATACCACCCATTTATTGAATTAAAAAATTTTAAATGTCTCTTATTAGATAAGGCATATTTTCGTCTGATAAGGTACTTCTTCTTCAATGATTTCGAGGATATTTTAGTTTTGATCAAAAAAATTTTATTTCTTACGACTTTTCGTAATATATGTTCATGCCATCTGAAAGCGAAACAGATAAGCTTTCCATCGAGCTCCTAGTCGAAGAAGTCGGTCGAAGGATACAAGAGTTATTAGCAAGAAACTAATTGGTGGTCGACACGATTCCGTCCTACTGCCGATTCTTTTCGTAAAGTACTTTTCTATAATTCTAGTATTTAATGGAAAAAATTAAACAAATTTCTTGCCCATGTAAAAAACTATAAATTCTGAATAAAATGGCACTCATTTATGCAATTAAAATAATTTAAATGTCTCTTATTAGATAAGGCATATTTTCGTCTGATAAAGTACTTCTTCTTCAATAATTTGGAGGATATTTTAGTTTTGATCAAAAAAATATTATTTCTTATGAATTTTTGTTAAATGTGTTCATGCCATCTGAAAGAGAAATAGACGAGCCTTCCATCCAGCTCTTAGTCGAAGAAGTTTGTCAAAGGTTGCAAGAGTTTTTAGCAAAAAATTAATCGGTGGTCAACACGTTTCGCAAAGTACTTTTCTATAATTCTAGTATTTAATGGGAAAAAATTAAACGAATTTTTTGTCCATGTAAAAAACTATTAATTCTGAATATAATGCCGCTCATTTATGCAATTAAAATAATTTAAATGTCTCTTATTAGATAAGGCATATTTTCGTCTGATATGATACTTCTTCTTCAATGATTTCGGGGATATTTTTGTTTTGATCAAAAAAATTTTATTTCTTACGACTTTTCGTAAAATATGTTAATGCCATCTGAAAGAGGAACAGATAAGCTTTCCATCTAGCTATTAGTCGAAGAAGTCGGTCGAAGGATGCAAGAGTTTTTAAAAATATTATTCGGTGGTCAACACGTTTCCGTCCTACCGCCGATTCTTTTCGCCAAGAACTTTTCTATAATTCTAGTATTAAATGGGAAGAAATTAAACGAACTTTTTGTCCATCTAAATAACTATTAGTTCTGAATAAAATACCACCCATTTATGCAATTAAAAAAAAATTTTAATGTCTTTTATTAGATAAGGCATATTTTCATCTGATCAGGTCCTTCTTCTTCAATGATTTCGAGGATATTTTAGTTTTGATCAAAAAAGTTTTATTTCTTACGACTTTTCGTAAAATATGTTAATGCCATCTGAAAGAGGAACAGATAAGCTTTCCATCCAGCTTTAAGTCGAAGAAGTCGGTCAAAGGATGCAAGAGTTGTTAGCAAAAAATTAATCGGTGGCCAACACGTTTTGCAAAGTACTTTTCTATAATTCTAGTATTTAATGGAAAAAATTAAACGAATTTTTTGTCCATGTAAAAAACTATTAATTCTGAAAAAAATGCCGCTCATTTATGCAATTTAAATAATTTAAATGTCTCTTATTAGATAAGGCATATTTTCGTCTAATAAGGTACTTCTTCTTCAATGATTTCGAGGATATTTTAGTTTTGATCAAAAAAATTTTATTTCTTACGACTTTTCGTAAAATATGTTAATGCCATCTGAAACAGAAACAGATTAGCTTTCCATCGAGCTCTTAGTCGAAGAAGTCGGTCGAAGGATGCAAGAGTTACTACCAAAAAACTAATCGGTGGTCAAGACGTTTCCGTCCTACTGCCGATGCTTTTCGCAAAGTACTTTTCTATAATTCTAGTATTTAATGGGAACAAATTAAACGAATTTTTTGTCCATGTAAATAACTATTAATTCTGAGGAAAATGCCGCTCATTTATGCAATTAAAAAAATTTAAATGTCTCTCATAAGATAAGGCATATTTTCGTCTGATAAGGTACTTCTTCTTCAATGATTTCGAGGATATTTTAGTTTTGATCAAAAAAATTGTATTTCTTATGACTTTTCGTAAAATATGTTCATGCCATCTGAAAGAGAAACAGATAAGCTTTCCATCGAGCTCATAGTCGAAGAAGTCGGTCGAAGGATGCAAGAGTTATTAGCAAGAAACTAATTGTAGGTCAACACGATTCCGTCCTACTGCCGTTTCTTTTCCCAAAGTACTTTTCTATAATTCTAGTATTTAATGGAAAAAATTAAACGAACTTTTTGTCCATGTAAACAACTATAAATTTTGAATAAAATGCCGCCCATTTATGCAATTAAAAAAATTTAAATGTTTCTCATAAGATAAGGCATATTTTCGTCTAATAAGGTACTTCTTCTTCAATGATTTCGAGGATATTTTAGTTTTGATCAAAAAAATTTTATTTCTTATGACTTTTCGTAAAATATGTTCATGCCATCTGAAAGAAAAACAGATAAACTTTCCATCCAGCTCTTATTCGAAGAAGTCGGTCGAAGGATGCAAGAGTTATTAACAAAAAACTAATCGGTGGTCAACACGATTCTGTCCTAATGCCGATTCTTTTCGCAAAGTACTTTTCTATAATTTAAGTATTTAATGGGAAGAAATTAAACGAATTTGTTGTCCATGTAAATAACTATTAATTCTGAAGAAAATGCCGCCCATTTATGCAATTAAAAAAATTTAAATGTCTCTCATAAGATAAGGCATATTTTCGTCTGATAAGGTACTTCTTGAAGAAGGTGGTCAACACGTTTCGCAAAGTACTTTTCTATAATTCTAGTATTTAATGGGGAAAAATTAAACGAATTTTTTGTCCATGTAAATATTTATTAATTCATTATTAATTATAATATTGTTTGTATAAATTTATTATAGTTAATATTAATAAAATAAAAGAAAATAAAAATAAAATAATTCTGAAGAAAATGCCGCCCATTTATGCAATTAAAAAAATTTAAATGTCTCTCATAAGATAAGGCATATTGTCGTCTGATCAGGTCGTTCTTCTTCAATGATTTCGAGGATATTTTAGTTTTGATCAAAAAAATTTTTTTTCTTACGACTTTTCGTAAAATATGTTAATGCCATCTGAAAGAGGAACAGATAAGCTTTCCATCCAGCTTTAAGTCGAAGAAGTCGGTCAAACGATGCAAGAGTTGTTAGCAAAAAATTAATCGGTGGTCAACACGTTTTGCAAAGTACTTTTCTATAATTCTAGTATTTAATGGAAAAAATTAAACGAATTTTTTGTCCATGTAAAAAACTATTAATTCTGAATAAAATGCCGCTCATTTATGCAATTAAAATAATTTAAATGTCTCTTATTAGATAAGGCATATTTTCGTCTAATAAGGTACTTCTTCTTCAATGATTTCGAGGATATTTTAGTTTTGATCAAAAAAATTTTATTTCTTATGACTTTCCATTAAATATGTTAATGCCATCTGAAAGAGGAACAGATAAGCTTTCCATCCAGCTTTAAGTCGAAGAAGTCGGTCAAAGGATGCAAGAGTTGTTAGCAAAAAATTAATCGGTGGTCAACACGTTTTGCAAAGTACTTTTCTATAATTCTAGTATTTAATGGAAAAAATTAAACGAATTTTTTGTCCATGAAAAAACTATTAATTCTGAATAAAATGCCGCTCATTTATGCAATTAAAATAATTTAAATGTCTCTTATTAGATAAGGCATATTTTCGTCTAATAAGGTACTTCTTCTTCAATGATTTCGAGGATATTTTAGTTTTGATCAAAAAAATTTTATTTCTTACGACTTTTCGTAAAATATGTTAATGCCATCTGAAACAGAAACAGATTAGCTTTCCATCGAGCTCTTAGTCGAAGAAGTCGGTCGAAGGATGCAAGAGTTACTACCAAAAAACTAATCGGTGGTCAAGACGTTTCCGTCCTACTGCCGATGCTTTTCGCAAAGTACTTTTCTATAATTCTAGTATTTAATGGGAACAAATTAAACGAATTTTTTGTCCATGTAAATAACTATTAATTCTGAGGAAAATGCCGCTCATTTATGCAATTAAAAAAATTTAAATGTCTCTCATAAGATAAGGCATATTTTCGTCTGATAAGGTACTTCTTCTTCAATGATTTCGAGGATATTTTAGTTTTGATCAAAAAAATTGTATTTCTTATGACTTTTCGTAAAATATGTTCATGCCATCTGAAAGAGAAACAGATAAGCTTTCCATCGAGCTCATAGTCGAAGAAGTCGGTCGAAGGATGCAAGAGTTATTAGCAAGAAACTAATTGTAGGTCAACACGATTCCGTCCTACTGCCGTTTCTTTTCCCAAAGTACTTTTCTATAATTCTAGTATTTAATGGAAAAAATTAAACGAAATTTTTTGTCCATGTAAAAAACTATTAATTCTGAATAAAATGCCGCTCATTTATGCAATTAAAATAATTTAAATGTCTCTTATTAGATAAGGCATATTTTCGTCTGATAAGGTACTTCTTCTTCAATGATTTCGAGGATATTTTAGTTTTGATCAAGAAAATTTTATTTCTTATGACTTTTCGTTAAATGTGTTCATGCCATCTGAAAGAGAAACAGATGAGCCTTCCATCCAGCTCTTATTCGAAGAAGTCGGTCGAAGGATGCAAGAGTTATTAACAAAAAACTAATCGGTGGTCAACACGATTCTGTCCTAATGCCGATTCTTTTCGCAAAGTACTTTTCTATAATTTAAGTATTTAATGGGAAGAAATTAAACGAATTTGTTGTCCATGTAAATAACTATTAATTCTGAAGAAAATGCCGCCCATTTATGCAATTAAAAAAATTTAAATGTCTCTCATAAGATAAGGCATATTTTCGTCTGATAAGGTACTTCTTGAAGAAGGTGGTCAACACGTTTCGCAAAGTACTTTTCTATAATTCTAGTATTTAATGGGAAAAAATTAAACGAATTTTTTGTCCATGTAAATATTTATTAATTCATTATTAATTATAATATTGTTTGTATAAATTTATTATAGTTAATATTAATAAAATAAAAGAAAATAAAAATAAAATAATTCTGAAGAAAATGCCGCCCATTTATGCAATTAAAAAAATTTAAATGTCTCTCATAAGATAAGGCATATTGTCGTCTGATCAGGTCCTTCTTCTTCAATGATTTCGAGGATATTTTAGTTTTGATCAAAAAAATTTTATTTCTTACGACTTTTCGTAAAATATGTTAATGCCATCTGAAAGAGGAACAGATAAGCTTTCCATCCAGCTTTAAGTCGAAGAAGTCGGTCAAACGATGCAAGAGTTGTTAGCAAAAAATTAATCGGTGGTCAACACGTTTTGCAAAGTACTTTTCTATAATTCTAGTATTTAATGGAAAAAATTAAACGAATTTTTTGTCCATGTAAAAAACTATTAATTCTGAATAAAATGCCGCTCATTTATGCAATTAAAATAATTTAAATGTCTCTTATTAGATAAGGCATATTTTCGTCTAATAAGGTACTTCTTCTTCAATGATTTCGAGGATATTTTAGTTTTGATCAAAAAAATTTTATTTCTTATGACTTTCCATTAAATATGTTAATGCCATCTGAAAGAGGAACAGATAAGCTTTCCATCGAGCTCTAAGTCGAAGAACTCGGTCGAAGGATGCAAGAGTTATTAGCAAAAAACCAATCGGTGGTCAACACGTTTCGCAAAGTACATTTTTATAATTCTAGTATATAATGGGAAAAAATTAAACGAATTTTTTGTCCATGAAAAAACTATTAATTCTGAATAAAATGCCGCTCATTTATGCAATTAAAATAATTTTAATGTCTCTTATTCGATAAGGCATATTTTCGTCTGATAAGGTACTTCTTCTTCAATGATTTCGAGGATATTTTAGTTTTGATCAAAAAAATTTTATTTCTCACGACTTTTCGTAAAATATGATAATGCCATCTAAAAGAGGAACAGATAAGCTTTCCATCGAGCCTTTAGTCTAAGAAGTCGGTCGAAGGATGCAAGAGTTATTAGCAAAAAACTAATCGGTGGTCAACACGTTTCCGTCCTACTGCCGATGCTTTTCGCAAAGTACTTTTCTATAATTCTAGTATTTAATGGGAAAAAATTAAACGAATTTTCTGTCTTTGTAAATAACTTTTAATTCTGAATAAAATGCCACTCATTTATGCCATTAAAAAAATGTAAATGTCTCTCATAAGATAAGGCATATTTTCGTCTGATAAGGTACTTCTTCTTCAATGATTTCGAGGATATTTTAGTGTTGATCAAAAAAATATTATTTCTTATGACTTTTCGTAAAATATGTTAATGCCATCTGAAAGAGAAACAGATAAGCTTTCCATCGAGCCCTTAGTCGAAGAAGTCGGTCGAAGGATGCAAGAGTTATTAACAAAAAACTAATCGGTGGTCAACACGATTCCGTCCTACTGCCGATTCTTTTCGCAAAGTACTTTTCTATAATTCTAGTATTTAATGGGAAAAAATTAAACGAATTTTCTGTCCATGTAAATAACTTTTAATTCTGAATAAAATGCCACTCATTGATGCCATTAAAAAAATGTAAATGTCTCTCATAAGATAAGGCATATTTTCGTCTGATAAGGTACTTCTTCTTCAATGATTTCGAGGATATCTTAGTTTTGATCAAAAAAATTTTATTTCTCACGTTTTTTCGTAAAATATGATAATGCCATCTAAAAGAGGAACAGATAAGCTTTCCATCGAGCCTATAGTCGAAGAAGTCGGTCTAAGGATGCAAGAGTTATTAGCAAAAAACTAATCGGTGGTCAACACGTTTCCGTCCTACTGCCGATGCTTTTCGCAAAGTACTTTTCTATAATTCTAGTATTTAATGGGAAAAAATTAAATGAATTTTCTGTCCATGTAAATAACTTTTAATTTTGAATAAAATGCCACTCATTGATGCCATTAAAAAAATAAGATAAGATAAGGCATATTTTCGTCTGATAAGGTACTTCTTCTTCAATAATTTCGACGATATTTTAGTTTTGATCAAAAAAATTTTATTTCTTATGACTTTTCGTTAAATGTGTTCATGCCATCTGTAAGAGAAACAGATAAGTTTCCCATCCAGCTCTTAGTCGAAGAAGTCGGTCGAAGGATGCAAGAGTTTTTAGCAAAAAATTAATCGGTGGTTAACACGTTTCGCAAAGTACTTTTCTATAATTCTAGTATTTAATGGGAAAAAATTAAACGAATTTTCTGTCTTTGTAAATAACTTTTAATTCTGAATAAAATGCCACTCATTTATGCCATTAAAAAAATGTAAATGTCTCTCATAAGATAAGGCATATTTTCGTCTGATAAGGTACTTCTTCTTCAATAATTTCGACGATATTTTAGTTTTGATCAAAAAAATTTTATTTCTTATGACTTTTCGTTAAATGTGTTCATGCCATCTGTAAGAGAAATAAATAAGTTTCCCATCCAGCTCTTAGTTGAAGAAGTCGGTCGAAGGATGCAAGAGTTTTTAGCAAAAAATTAATCGGTGGTCAACACGTTTCGCAAAGTACTTTTCTATAATTCTAGTATTTAATGGAAAAAATTAAACGAATTTGTTGTCCATGTAAAAAACTATTAATTCTGAATAAAATGCCGCTCATTTATGCAATTAAAATAATTTAAATGTCTCTTATTAGATAAGGCATATTTTCGTCTAATAAGGTACTTCTTCTTCAATGATTTCGAGGATATTTTAGTTTTGATCAAAAAAATTTTATTTCTTATGACTTTCCATTAAATATGTTAATGCCATCTGAAAGAGGAACAGATAAGTACTCCATCGAGCTCTAAGTCGAAGAACTCGGTCGAAGGATGCAAGAGTTATTAGCAAAAAACCAATCGGTGGTCAACACGTTTCGCAAAGTACTTTTTTATAATTCTAGTATTTAATGGGAAAAAATTAAACGAATTTTTTGTCCATGTAAAAAACTATTAATTCTGAATAAAATGCCGCTCATTTATGCAATTAAAATAATTTTAATGTCTCTTATTAGATAAGGCGTATTTTCGTCTGATAAGGTACTTCTTCTTCAATGATTTCGAGGATATTTTGGTTTTGATCAAAAAAATTTTATTTCTCACGACTTTTCGTAAAATATGATAATGCCATCTAAAAGAGGAACAGATAAGCTTTCCATCGAGCCTTTAGTCGAAGAAGTCGGTCGAAGGATGCAAGAGTTTTTTTTTTTTTTTTTATTCTAACTACAGGCGCAAGACGTTGTGGTAGCGCACTACCCTCAAGTGGACTTGCGACACCAGGTCAGCCTGTTCCGCGACTACAGACAAGTCAACAGTCGCTTTACTACTTACACTACACACAATAAAAAATACTAATAAACTAATTTTTAAACAATTCCTTAAAACTACTACGTTGATTAATTAACATAAACTTCATAAACAAAATTTTTACTTATTTAAATACGTTAGAATACTACGTTTTATTAGGTTAGTAGAGGAGCAGTTCTCAATTAAACTAAAATATCTGTTATAATACCTACATAAAACACGAAACGAGTCATGCTCTAAATATGTCGATCTGCATGTACTAAGACAGATCGGACTAAAATTTCTAGTTACTCTAGCGGGGACACTGAACTGTATATACGCCAACAATGTAGGAGAGAATATCATGCCATTTATTAGGTTATGCAAAAACAAAGTACCAAGCATTTTTCTACGACTAGACAATGATGGTAAATTAATAAGCTTCAACCGACTACTATAGGGAGGAATGTGAACACAGGGGTCCCAGTGTAGATTCCTAAGTGCAAACAGAAGGAACTGTTTCTGAACAGACTCAATTTGGTTCTATAAGATAAGGCATATTTTCGTCTGATAAGGTACTTCTTCTTCAATGATTTCGAGGATATTTTAGTGTTGATCAAAAAAATATTATTTCTTATGACTTTTCGTAAAATATGTTAATGCCATCTGAAAGAGAAACAGATAAGCTTTCCATCGAGCTCTTAGTCGAAGAAGTCGGTCGAAGGATGCAAGAGTTATTACCAAAAAACTAATCGGTGGTCAACACGTTTCCGTCCTACTGCCGATGCTTTTCGCAAAGTACTTTTCTATAATTCTAGTATTAAATGGGAAAAAATTAAACGAATTTTCTGTCTTTGTAAATAACTTTTAATTCTGAATAAAATGCCACTCATTTATGCCATTAAAAAAATGTAAATGTCTCTCATAAGATAAGGCATATTTTCGTCTGATAAGGTACTTCTTCTTCAATAATTTCGACGATATTTTAGTTTTGATCAAAAAAATTTTATTTCTAATGACTTTTCGTTAAATGTGTTCATGCCATCTGTAAGAGAAACAGATAAGTTTCCCATCCAGCTCTTAGTCGAAGAAGTCGGTCGAAGGATGCAAGAGTTTTTAGCAAAAAATTAATCGGTGGTTAACACGTTTCGCAAAGTACTTTTCTATAATTCTAGTATTTAATGGGAAAAAATTAAACGAATTTTTTGTCCATGTAAAAAACTATTAATTCTGAATAAAATGCCGCTCATTTATGCAATTAAAATAATTTTAATGTCTCTTATTAGATAAGGCATATTTTCGTCTGATAAGGTACTTCTTCTTCAATGATTACGAGGATATTTTAGTTTTGATCAAAAAAATTTTATTTCTCACGACTTTTCGTAAAATATGATAATGCCATCTAAAAGAGGAACAGATAAGCTTTCCATCGAACCTTTAGTCGAAGAAGTCGGTCGAAGGATGCAAGAGTTATTAGCAAAAAACTAATCGGTGGTCAACACGTTTCCGTCCTACTGCCGATGCTTTTCGCAAAGTACTTTTCTATAATTTTAGTATTTAATGGGAAAAAATTAAACGAATTTTATTTCCATGTATATAACTATTAATTCTGAGGAAAATGCCGCTCATTTAAGCAATTAAAAAAATTTAAATGTCTCTCATAAGATAAGGCATATTTTCGTCTGATAAGGTACTTCTTCTTCAATAATTTCGAGGATATATTAGTTTTGATCAAAAAAATTTTATTTCTTACGACTTTTCGTAAAATATGTGAATGCCATCTGAAAGAGAAACAGATAAGCTTTCCATCGAGCTCTTAGTCGAAGAAGTCGGTCGAAGGATGCAAGAGTTATTACCAAAAAACTAATCGGTGGTCAACACGTTTCCGTCCTACTGCCGATGCTTTTCGCAAAGTACTTTTCTATAATTCTAGTATTTAATGGGAAAAAATTAAACGAATTTTCTGTCTTTGTAAATAACTTTTAATTCTGAATAAAATGCCACTCATTTATGCCATTAAAAAAATGTAAATGTCTCTCATAAGATAAGGCATATTTTCGTCTGATAAGGTACTTCTTCTTCAATAATTTCGACGATATTTTAGTTTTGATCAAAAAAATTTTATTTCTTATGACTTTTCGTTAAATGTGTTCATGCCATCTGTAAGAGAAATAGATAAGTTTCCCATCCAGCTCTTAGTCGAAGAAGTCGGTCGAAGGATGCAAGAGTTTTTAGCAAAAAATTAATCGGTGGTCAACACGTTTCGCAAAGTACTTTTCTATAATTCTAGTATTTAATGGAAAAAATTAAACGAATTTGTTGTCCATGTAAAAAACTATTAATTCTGAATAAAATGCCGCTCATTTATGCAATTAAAATAATTTAAATGTCTCTTATTAGATAAGGCATATTTTCGTCTAATAAGGTACTTCTTCTTCAATAATTTCGAGGATATTTTAGTTTTGATCAAAAAAATTTTATTTCTTATGACTTTCCATTAAATATGTTAATGCCATCTGAAAGAGGAACAGATAAGTACTCCATCGAGCTCTAAGTCGAAGAACTCGGTCGAAGGATGCAAGAGTTATTAGCAAAAAACCAATCGGTGGTCAACACGTTTCGCAAAGTACTTTTTTATAATTCTAGTATTTAATGGGAAAAAATTAAACGAATTTTTTGTCCATGTAAAAAACTATTAATTCTGAATAAAATGCCGCTCATTTATGCAATTAAAATAATTTTAATGTCTCTTATTAGATAAGGCGTATTTTCGTCTGATAAGGTACTTCTTCTTCAATGATTTCGAGGATATTTTGGTTTTGATCAAAAAAATTTTATTTCTCACGACTTTTCGTAAAATATGATAATGCCATCTAAAAGAGGAACAGATAAGCTTTCCATCGAGCCTTTAGTCGAAGAAGTCGGTCGAAGGATGCAAGGGTTTTTTTTTTTTTTTTTATTCTAACTACAGGCGCAAGACGTTGTGGTAGCGCACTACCCTCAAGTGGACTTGCGACACCAGGTCAGCCTGTTCCGCGACTACAGACAAGTCAACAGTCGCTTTACTACTTACACTACACACAATAAAAAATACTAATAAACTAATTTTTAAACAATTCCTTAAAACTACTACGTTGATTAATTAACATAAACTTCATAAACAAAATTTTTACTTATTTAAATACGTTAGAATACTACGTTTTATTAGGTTAGTAGAGGAGCAGTTCTCAATTAAACTAAAATATCTGTTATAATACCTACATAAAACACGAAACGAGTCATGCTCTAAATATGTCGATCTGCATGTACTAAGACAGATCGGACTAAAATTTCTAGTTACTCTAGCGGGGACACTGAACTGTATATACGCCAACAATGTAGGAGAGAATATCATGCCATTTATTAGGTTATGCAAAAACAAAGTACCAAGCATTTTTCTACGACTAGACAATGATGGTAAATTAATAAGCTTCAACCGACTACTATAGGGAGGAATGTGAACACAGGGGTCCCAGTGTAGATTCCTAAGTGCAAACAGAAGAAACTGTTTCTGAACAGACTCAATTTGGTTCTATAAGATAAGGCATATTTTCGTCTGATAAGGTACTTCTTCTTCAATAATTTCGACGATATTTTAATTTTGATCAAAAAAATTTTATTTCTAATGACTTTTCGTTAAATGTGTTCATGCCATCTGTAAGAGAAACAGATAAGTTTCCCATCCAGCTCTTAGTCGAAGAAGTCGGTCGAAGGATGCAAGAGTTTTTAGCAAAAAATTAATCGGTGGTTAACACGTTTCGCAAAGTACTTTTCTATAATTCTAGTATTTAATGGGAAAAAATTAAACGAATTTTTTGTCCATGTAAAAAACTATTAATTCTGAATAAAATGCCGCTCATTTATGCAATTAAAATAATTTTAATGTCTCTTATTAGATAAGGCATATTTTCGTCTGATAAGGTACTTCTTCTTCAATGATTACGAGGATATTTTAGTTTTGATCAAAAAAATTTTATTTCTCACGACTTTTCGTAAAATATGATAATGCCATCTAAAAGAGGAACAGATAAGCTTTCCATCGAACCTTTAGTCGAAGAAGTCGGTCGAAGGATGCAAGAGTTATTAGCAAAAAACTAATCGGTGGTCAACACGTTTCCGTCCTACTGCCGATGCTTTTCGCAAAGTACTTTTCTATAATTTTAGTATTTAAAATTAAACGAATTTTTTTTCCATGTAAATAACTATTAATTCTGAGGAAAATGCCGCTCATTTAAGCAATTAAAAAAATTTAAATGTCTCTCATAAGATAAGGCATATTTTCGTCTGATAAGGTACTTCTTCTTCAATAATTTCGAGGATATTTTAGTTTTGATCAAAAAAATTTTATTTCTTACGACTTTTCGTAAAATATGTGAATGCCATCTGAAAGAGAAACAGATAAGCTTTCCATCGAGCTCTTAGTCGAAGAAGTCGGTCGAAGGATGCAAGAGTTATTACCAAAAAACTAATCGGTGGTCAACACGTTTCCGTCCTACTGCCGATGCTTTTCGCAAAGTACTTTTCTATAATTCTAGTATTTAATGGGAAAAAATTAAACGAATTTTCTGTCTTTGTAAATAACTTTTAATTCTGAATAAAATGCCACTCATTTATGCCATTAAAAAAATGTAAATGTCTCTCATAAGATAAGGCATATTTTCGTCTGATAAGGTACTTCTTCTTCAATAATTTCGACGATATTTTAGTTTTGATCAAAAAAATTTTATTTCTTATGACTTTTCGTTAAATGTGTTCATGCCATCTGTAAGAGAAACAGATAAGTTTCCCATCCAGCTCTTAGTCGAAGAAGTCGGTCGAAGGATGCAAGAGTTTTTAGCAAAAAATTAATCGGTGGTCAACACGTTTCGCAAAGTACTTTTCTATAATTCTAGTATTTAATGGAAAAAATTTAACGAATTTGTTGTCCATGTAAAAAACTATTAATTCTGAATAAAATGCCGCTCATTTATGCAATTAAAATAATTTAAATGTCTCTTATTAGATAAGGCATATTTTCGTCTAATAAGGTACTTCTTCTTCGATGATTTCGAGGATATTTTAGTTTTGATCAAAAAAATTTTATTTCTTATGACTTTCCATTAAATATGTTAATGCCATCTGAAAGAGGAACAGATAAGCACTCCATCGAGCTCTAAGTCGAAGAACTCGGTCGAAGGATGCAAGAGTTATTAGCAAAAAACCAATCGGTGGTCAACACGTTTCGCAAAGTACTTTTTTATAATTCTAGTATTTAATGGGAAAAAATTAAACGAATTTTTTGTCTATGTAAAAAACTATTAATTCTGAATAAAATGCCGCTCATTTATGCAATTAAAATAATTTTAATGTCTCTTATTAGATAAGGCGTATTTTCGTCTGATAAGGTACTTCTTCTTCAATGATTTCGAGGATATTTTGGTTTTGATCAAAAAAATTTTATTTCTCACGACTTTTCGTAAAATATGATAATGCCATCTAAAAGAGGAACAGATAAGCTTTCCATCGAGCCTTTAGTCGAAGAAGTCGGTCGAAGGATGCAAGAGTTTTTTTTTTTTTTTTTATTCTAACTACAGGCGCAAGACGTTGTGGTAGCGCACTACCCTCAAGTGGACTTGCGACACCAGGTCAGCCTGTTCCGCGACTACAGACAAGTCAACAGTCGCTTTACTACTTACACTACACACAATAAAAAATACTAATAAACTAATTTTTAAACAATTCCTTAAAACTACTACGTTGATTAATTAACATAAACTTCATAAACAAAATTTTTACTTATTTAAATACGTTAGAATACTACGTTTTATTAGGTTAGTAGAGGAGCAGTTCTCAATTAAACTAAAATATCTGTTATAATACCTACATAAAACACGAAACGAGTCATGCTCTAAATATGTCGATCTGCATGTACTAAGACAGATCGGACTAAAATTTCTAGTTACTCTAGCGGGGACACTGAACTGTATATACGCCAACAATGTAGGAGAGAATATCATGCCATTTATTAGGTTATGCAAAAACAAAGTACCAAGCATTTTTCTACGACTAGACAATGATGGTAAATTAATAAGCTTCAACCGACTACTATAGGGAGGAATGTGAACACAGGGGTCCCAGTGTAGATTCCTAAGTGCAAACAGAAGGAACTGTTTCTGAACAGACTCAATTTGGTTCTTATACTTTTCACACTGAGGATCCCAAACACACGATGCATATTCCAGAATGGGCCGTACTAAAGAAGTGTAAAGCAATTTAGTTGTGTACGGGTCATTAAATTCTTTGGACCATCTTTTGATGAAACCCAGTACGCCTTTAGCCTTATTGACAGACAGCGAAATATGTGAAGCGAAGTGAAGTTTTGGGTCCATCAAAACACCAAGGTCATTGAACTGAGAGATACGTTCAAGGTACAAATTATTGAACTTGTACGAGCAAACAATTAGTTTTTTTCTATAAAATGACATTAGCTTGCATTTATCACTGTTTAACAATAAATTGTTTTCAGCACACCATTGTGAGAGAGAGTCAAGATCAGACTGAAGCAGATTCTGCTGATCTATAGAATTAACGGTTAGACATAATTTCACGTCATCAGCATACATTAAAACATGGCAGTGTTTGATCACAGTAGGCAAGTCATTAATAAATATATTAAACAATAAGGGGCCAAGGTGACTATTTTGAGGAACCCCTGAAGTAACAAAAATTCGTCTCGAAACCGATGTCTTAAAAAGAACACATTGTGTTCGAGATTCAAGATACGATGACAGCCAACGGACTAACGATGGTGGAAAACCGTAGGTTTCGAGTTTTATTAAAAGCAGAGAGTGACAAACACAATCAAATGCTTTACTGAAATCAGTGTACACAACATCGGTTTGGCAGCCGGACGAGAAATTTCGATTGACAATTGAAGTGAATTCTAATAAGTTAGTTACCTTTGACCGTTTCTTGAGAAAGCCATGCTGAGACAAATTTAGAAGTGATGGCACAAAGTGCTGTAGCTGTTCCGTAATGATCTGTTCAAACAGTTTTGGAATAGCACATAGCTTTGCAATGCCTCTGTAATTCGAGATGTCTACCTTACTGCCTTTTTTATAAAGGGGAACAATGTAAGACTCTTTCCAAATTTTGGGTACAATAGAAGAATTTAACGACATGTTAAAAAGCTTACATAATGGAATAAACAACATCTCGGTACAGTGCTTCAAAACGCAACTAGGAACACTATCTGGACCAGCCGTAAAAGATGGTTTAATTAATTTTAAGTGTCTAAGAACAGTGTCATTTTCAATTACCGGCAAATTTATATTATTTCGATCATTGATTAAGTATGGGTAAGTACCATTTTGG
This sequence comes from Phortica okadai, assembly GCA_034638295.1. Lineage (NCBI taxonomy): Eukaryota > Metazoa > Arthropoda > Insecta > Diptera > Drosophilidae > Phortica > Phortica okadai. The sequence continues at coordinate 28,176,057 of CM067851.1, forward strand.
TATGAATAGTCATTATAGGTGCATTGGAAAAATTCAGCAAAGAGGTCGGATATCGTTGCATCATCACTTCCTTCCACACCATTGAGTTTCATACATGAAGGAAATGAGGTGGAATTAGACTTGTATTTGATGATATTAAAAAAATTTTTTGGATCACGGTATATATTGGATTTTAATTTAACTAAATATAAATCATAATTTCTTTTGTTACATAAAGTGAATCTATAGCGAACTGTCGTATAGTTTGCATAATCAACAAGAGAGCCGGTTCTCTTATATTTTTTAAATAATCTATTTTTTAAGTTCTTTAGACGAGATAATTCTTTTGAAAACCACGGCGGTTTATTTTGTTGTGTAACAGTCTTAACTCTTGGTACACACAATTTAAGCAGTTTATACATAGTCGCGTTAAAAAACTCTACTGCCCTTTCAATGTTGGACGTGTTATGAATGTATGACCAATCAGTGTTAGAAAGCAAATGACCAAGACGTTCAAAATCGGTTTTTCTGAAGCAAAATACACGATTAGGTTTGGAACCAGTAGGATTTTGACGAGGATGTGTTAGTAAGTTTGGTGTAATTGTAAGCTCCTACGTTGGGTGGTAAGAGTCTTCAGGTTGTGAAATTGGAGGGGATCTGCAAAGTGATGCACCCTCAATGTTATTTATGAAAACAAGATCTAGAATACGATTCTTAGAATTTTGTATGCTGTTTATTTGGTTAAACGATGATTCAAGTAAAGAATCAATAAATTCGTTACTAGACAAGGGAGTTACTATATTTGAATTGTCAGATGCAATCCAAGAAATATGAGGGAGGTTGAAGTCTCCACAGACCAGCATCATATCTGAGTCCTTAACCAAGTCTCGAATAGATTGAATAGCGTTTATATGCGCTGAATATACTGATGCTTCTGATTGTGGTGGAATGTAGGAGCATGTAATGAAAACGCGAGTCTTTGCAAGAGTTATTTTAACGCATATCAGCTCAATATCGTCAGTACCTATCACACAAATTTGTTCCGATGTGTGTTGAACAGCGACAGAGATTAAGACTCCACCACCAATTTTGCCAAGACGATCTTTACGAAAGGTAATAAAGCTGTCAGAAAGTAGTTCCGAATTTAAAACATCAGGGCGAAGCCAAGTTTCGACAAAGACAATGATATCAGAAGATAATGAAAAACTATTCAAATAAAGCGAAGTTAGTTTTGAGTTTAACCCTCTGACATTTTGAAAATTTACCGTCAAAACTGAAGGGGTACTAGAAGAATTAATTAGTTTTTTGACCCCGAAGGCTTGACCGTGTTTACCGAATTAGAACGGTCTTTAAATTTGAACTCGTGCACAACGCAACCATCAGGCCAGAAATTTGAGTCAACTAAAACGTTGAAGAAGGATTCTGGCACTGAAATTTTAAAAGATGAAATTGATCGCGTTGTGTTAAATTTAAATTTGGAGATTGTTAAATTTGTGACAGATTTCATCTTGGAGCTGATAAAGTGGTTTACATCACTTTCCGAAGTATCAGCTGCTAAGCGTGAAAGAAAAATGAATTTCTTATGGGGCGCATGTGGTAGAACAACAAGTTTTTTTGGCTCTTGATCACCACGTGGGAGATTACTTCCAGAAGCAGTATGAATAACTTCGGAAGGAACCGCATTGTTGTTATTGGCAACGGAAGCATATGAACCTTCTGACGCTGTGACAACAATCGGAACATTAGGTGACGGAAGAGGCGAAAAGAAATTCGTGGTCTCATCCGGAAGACTTAAAGTTGGCGGAATGGAAATCTTGAGCGGCGGATGGGGCCTTTTTCGCTTAGGGGAAGGTTCAACTGACTTAAAGCTGGAGAGAGACTTATCAAACGACTTAAATTTTTCGTTAAGTCGCTCGAAATCTTTCGAAATATCTTTATATGCGTTTTGCATAAGATTGAGCCACTTGCGTAACTCAATCTCTGATGAACGACATTTTGGACAGCACCAGTGAAGGCCGATGTTCTTCTCCAAAATGTCAGCAATGCGGCCATTTAATTCGGCACATTTTACATGAGCAGTGGACTCGCAGATCCAACATGCCACCAATGCTTCCTTGTCACCCTTTATTGGGCATTTAGGCAAACAGCAAGGCATTGTGATTTTATTTTATTTTTTTTTTTTTTTTATAAAAGAAACAATAAAAAAAAAAAAAAAAGTTATAAAAAACGAAAAAGAAATCACTTAAAAATTTTTGTTTTCAAAGGAACCCGTTTGTCACTAAAGGGTTAAAGTACGAAACTCTCTTTTAAATAAATGAAATAATCAAAGCTCTTGAAAGAGTAAAATTATTTAGCGCCAATCGAAATGAGAGAGACGATGTAATGGAACACACGCAAGAAAAACTCTCACCAGATGTTTTGCCAGCAACAAATTACACGTGACAAGTAAACAACAAATGTTAAATTACAATAACAAAATTACATGTAATTATTTAAAACTTGCAAAACTTACTTATTTTTGTTTGAAAAATAATACAAATTGTTAGTAAACTCAGGCAGAACAATATCAATACGTTAGTACACTTTTTTTCTTAGTTTCAAACAAAAACCACTGAGGAATTAATTTAATAGCACGGGACAAATTTTCATGCGACCGACCACACCGAACACTTGACAAAAAAGTTATTAGCAAAAAACTAATCGGTGGTCAACACGTTTCCGTCCTACTGCCGATGCTTTTCGCAAAGTACTTTTCTATAATTCTAGTATTTAATGGGAAAAAATTAAACGAATTTTCTGTCCATGTAAATAACTTTTAATTCTGAATAAAATGCCACTCATTTATGCCATTAAAAAAATGTAAATGTCTCTCATAAGATAAGGCATATTTTCGTCTGATAAGGTACTTCTTCTTCAATGATTTCGAGGATATTTTAGTGTTGATCAAAAAAATTGTATTTCTTATGACTTTTCGTAAAATATGTTAATGCCATCTGAAAGAGAAACAGATAAGCTTTCCATCGAGCTCTTAGTCGAAGAAGTCGGTCAAAGGATGCACGAGTTATTAACAAAAAACTAATCGGTGGTCAACACGATTCCGTCCTACTGCCGATTCTTTTCGCAAAGTACTTTTCTATAATTCTAGTATTTAATGGGAAAAAATTAAACGAATTTTCTGTCCATGTAAATAACTTTTAATTCTGAATAAAATGCCACTCATTGATGCCATTAAAAAAATGTAAATGTCTCTTATAAGATAAGGCATATTTTCGTCTGATAAGGTATTTCTTCTTCAATGATTTCGAGGATATTTTAGTGTTGATCAAAAAAATATTATTTCTTATGACTTTTCGTAAAATATGTTAATGCCATCTGAAAGAGAAACAGATAAGCTTTCCATCGAAGAAGTCGGTCGAAGGATGCAAGAGTTATTAACAAAAAACTAATCGGTGGTCAACACGATTCCGTCCTACTGCCGATTCTTTTCGCAAAGTACTTTTCTATAATTCTAGTATTTAATGGGAAAAAATTAAACGAATTTTCCGTCCATGTAAATAACTTTTAATTCTGAATAAAATGCCACTCATTTATGCCATTAAAAAAATGTAAATGTCTCTCATAAGATAAGGCATATTTTCGTCTGATAAGGTACTTCTTCTTCGATGATTTCGAGGATATTTTAGTGTTGATCAAAAAAATTGTATTTCTTATGACTTTTCGTAAAATATGTTAATACCATCTGAAAGACGAACAGATAAGCTCTCCATCGAGCTCTTAGTCGAAGAACTCGGTCGAAGGATGCAAGAGTTATTAGCAAAAAACCAATCGGTGGTCAACACGTTTCGCAAAGTACTTTTTTATAATTCTAGTATTTAATGGGAAAAAATTAAACGAATTTTTTGTCCATTTAAATAACTTTTAATTCTGAATAAAATGCCGCTCATTTATGCAATTAAAATAATTTTAATGTCTCTTATTAGATAAGGCATATTTTCGTCTGATAAGGTACTTCTTCTTCAATGATTTCGAGGATATTTTAGTTTTGATCAAAAAAATTTTATTTCTCACGACTTTTCGTAAAATATGATAATGCCATCTAAAAGAGGAACAGATAAGCTTTCCATCGAGCCTTTAGTCAAAGAAGTCGGTCGAAGGATGCAAGAGTTATTAGCAAAAAACTAATCGGTGGTCAACACGTTTCCGTCCTACTGCCGATGCTTTTCGCAAGGTACTTTTCTATAATTCTAGTATTTAATGGGAAAAAATTAAACGAATTTTTTGTCCATGTAAAAAAAATATTAATTCTGAACAAAATGCCGCTCATTTATGCAATTAAAATAATATAAATGTCTCTTATTAGATAAGGCATATTTTCGTCTGATAAGGTACTTCTTCTTCAATGATTTCGAGGATATTTTAGTTTTGATCAAAAAAATTTTATTTCTCACGACTTTTCGTAAAATATGATAATGCCATCTAAAAGAGGAACAGATAAACTTTCCATCGAGCCTTTAGTCGAAGAAGTCGGTCGAAGGATGCAAGAGTTATTAGCAAAAAACTAATCGGTGGTCAACACGTTTCCGTCCTACTGCCGATGCTTTTCGCAAAGTACTTTTCTATAATTCTAGTATTTAATGGGAAAAAATTAAACGAATTTTCTGTCCATGTAAATAACTTTTAATTCTGAATAAAATGCCACTCATTGATGCCATTAAAAAAATGTGAATGTCTCTTATTAGATAAGGCATATTTTCGTCTGATAAGGTACTTCTTCTTCAATAATTTCGAGGATATTTTAGTTTTGATCAAAAAAATTTTATTTCTTACGACTTTTCGTAAAATATGTGAATGCCATCTGAAAGAGAAACAGATAAGCTTTCCATCGAGCTCTTAGTCGAAGAAGTCGGTCGAAGGATGCAAGAGTTATTACCAAAAAACTAATCGGTGGTCAACACGTTTCCGTCCTACTGCCGATGCTTTTCGCAAAGTACTTTTCTATAATTCTAGTATTTAATGGGAAAAAATTAAACGAATTTTCTGTCTTTGTAAATAACTTTTAATTCTGAATAAAATGCCACTCATTTATGCCATTAAAAAAATGTAAATGTCTCTCATAATATAAGGCATATTTTCGTCTGATAAGGTACTTCTTCTTCAATAATTTCGACGATATTTTAGTTTTGATCAAAAAAATTTTATTTCTTATGACTTTTCGTTAAATGTGTTCATGCCATCTGTAAGAGAAACAGATAAGTTTCCCATCCAGCTCTTAGTCGAAGAAGTCGGTCGAAGGATGCAAGAGTTTTTAGCAAAAAATTAATCGGTGGTCAACACGTTTCGCAAAGTACTTTTCTATAATTCTAGTATTTAATGGGAAAAAATTAAACGAATTTTTTGTCCATGTAAAAAACTATTAATTCTGAATAAAATGCCGCTCGTTTATGCAATTAAAATAATTTTAATGTCTCTTATTAGATAAGGCATATTTTCGTCTGATAAGGTACTTCTTCTTCAATGATTTCGAGGATATTTTAGTTTTGATCAAAAAAATTTTATTTCTCACGACTTTTCTTAAAATATTATAATGCCATCTAAAAGAGGAACAGATAAGCTTTCCATCAAGCCTTTAGTCGAAGAAGTCGGTCGAAGGATGCAAGAGTTATTAGCAAAAAACTAATCGGTGGTCAACACGTTTCCGTCCTACTGCCGATGCTTTTCGCAAGGTACTTTTCTATAATTCTAGTATTCAATGGGAAAAAATTAAACGAATTTTTTGTCCATGTAAAAAAAATATTAATTCTGAATAAAATGCCGCTCATTAATGCAATTAAAATAATATAAATGTCTCTTATTAGATAAGGCATATTTTCGTCTGATAAGGTACTTCTTCTTCAATGATTTCGAGGATATTTTAGTTTTAATCAAAAAAATTTTATTTCTCACGACTTTTCGTAAAATATGATAATGCCATCTAAAAGAGGACAGATAAGCTTTCCATCGAGCCTTTAGTCGAAGAAGTCGGTCGAAGGATGCAAGAGTTATTAGCAAAAAACTAATCGGTGGTCAACACGTTTCCGTCCTACTGCCGATGCTTTTCGCAAAGTACTTTTCTATAATTCTAGTATTTAATGGGAAAAAATTAAACGAATTTTTTATCCATGTAAATAACTATTAATTCTGAGGAAAATGCCGCTCATTTAAGCAATTAAAAAAATTTAAATGTCTCTCATAAGATAAGGCATATTTTCGTCTGATAAGGTACTTTTTCTTCAATAATTTCGAGGATATTTTAGTTTTGATCAAAAAAATTTTATTTCTTACGACTTTTCGTAAAATATGTGAATGCCATCTGAAAGAGAAACAGATAAGCTTTCCATCGAGCTCTTAGTCGAAGAAGTCGGTCGAAGGATGCAAGAGTTTTTAGCAAAAAATTAATCGGTGGTCAACACGTTTCGCAAAGTACTTTTCTATAATTCTAGTATTTAATGGGAAAAAATTAAACGAATTTTTTGTCCATGTAAATAACTATTAATTCATTATTAATTATAATATTGTTTGTATAAATTTATTATAGTTAATATTAATAAAATAAAATAAAATAAAAATAAAATAATTCTGAATAAAATGCCGCCCATTTATGCAATTAAAAAGAAGTCGGTCGAAGGATGCAAGAGTTATTACCAAAAAACTAATCGGTGGTCAACACGTTTCCGTCCTACTGCCGATGCTTTTCGCAAAGTACTTTTCTATAATTCTAGTATTTAATGGGAAAAAATTAAACGAATTTTCTGTCCATGTAAATAACTTTTAATTCTGAATAAAATGCCACTCATTGATGCCATTAAAAAAATGTAAATGTCTCTCATAAGATAAGGCATATTTTCGTCTGATAAGGTACTTCTTCTTCAATAATTTCGACGATATTTTAGTTTTGATCAAAAAAATTTTATTTCTTATGACTTTTCGTTAAATCTGTTCATGCCATCTGTAAGAGAAACAGATAAGTTTCCCATCCAGCTCTTAGTCGAAGAAGTCGGTCGAAGGATGCAAGAGTTTTTAGCAAAAAATTAATCGGTGGTCAACACGTTTCGCAAAGTACTTTTCTATAATTCTAGTATTTAATGGGAAAAAATTAAACGAATTTTTTGTCCATGTAAATAACTATTAATTCATTATTAATTATAATATTGTTTGTATAAATTTGTTATAGTTAATATTAATAAAATAAAATAAAAAAAAAATAAAATAATTCTGAATAAAATGCCGCCCATTTATGCAATTAAAAAGAAGTCGGTCGAAGGATGCAAGAGTTATTACCAAAAAACTAATCGGTGGTCAACACGTTTCCGTCCTACTGCCGATGCTTTTCGCAAAGTACTTTTCTATAATTCTAGTATTTAATGGGAAAAAATTAAACGAATTTTCTGTCCATGTAAATAACTTTTAATTCTGAATAAAATGCCACTCATTGATGCCATTAAAAAAATGTAAATGTCTCTCATAAGATAAGGCATATTTTCGTCTGATAAGGTACTTCTTCTTCAATGATTTCGAGGATATTTTAGTGTTGATCAAAAAAATTGTATTTCTTATGACTTTTCGTAAAATATGTTAATGCCATCTGAAAGAGAAACAGATAAGCTTTCCAACGAGCTCTTAGTCGAAGAAGTCGGTCGAAGGATGCAAGAGTTATTAACAAAAAACTAATCGGTGGTCAACACGATTCCGTCCTACTGCCGATTCTTTTCGCAAAGTACTTTTCTATAATTCTAGTATTTAATGGGAAAAAATTAAACGAATTTTCTGTCCATGTAAATAACTTTTAATTCTGAATAAAATGCCACTCATTTATGCCATTAAAAAAATGTAAATGTCTCTCATAAGATAAGGCATATTTTCGTCTGATAAGGTACTTCTTCTTCAATGATTTCGAGGATATTTTAGTGTTGATCAAAAAAATTGTATTTCTTATGACTTTTCGTAAAATATGTTAATACCATCTGAAAGAGGAACAGATAAGCTCTCCATCGAGCTCTAAGTCGAAGAACTCGGTCGAAGGATGCAAGAGTTATTAGCAAAAAACCAATCGGTGGTCAACACGTTTCGCAAAGTACTTTTTTATAATTCTAGTATTTAATGGGAAAAAATTAAACGAATTTTTTGTCCATGTAAAAAACTATTAATTCTGAATAAAATGCCGCTCATTTATGAAATTAAAATAATTTTAATGTCTCTTATTAGATAAGGCATATTTTCGTCTGATAAGGTACTTCTTCTTCAATAATTTCGACGATATTTTAGTTTTGATCAAAAAAATTTTATTTCTTATGACTTTTCGTTAAATGTGTTCATGCCATCTGTAAGAGAAACAGATAAGTTTCCCATCCAGCTCTTAGTCCAAGAAGTCGGTCGAAGGATGCAAGAGGTTTTAGCAAAAAATTAATCGGTGGTCAACACGTTTCGCAAAGTACTTTTCTATAATTCTAGTATTTAATGGGAAAAAATTAAACGAATTTTTTGTCCATGTAAATAACTATTAATTCATTATTAATTATAATATTGTTTGTATAAATTTATTATAGTTAATATTAATAAAATAAAATAAAATAAAAATAAAATAATTCTGAATAAAATGCCGCCCATTTATGCAATTAAAAAGAAGTCGGTCGAAGGATGCAAGAGTTATTACCAAAAAACTAATCGGTGGTCAACACGTTTCCGTCCTACTGCCGATGCTTTTCGCAAAGTACTTTTCTATAATTCTAGTATTTAATGGGAAAAAATTAAACGAATTTTCTGTCCATGTAAATAACTTTTAATTCTGAATAAAATGCCACTCATTGATGCCATTAAAAAAATGTAAATGTCTCTCATAAGATAAGGCATGTTTTCGTCTGATAAGGTACTTCTTCTTCAATGATTTCGAGGATATTTTAGTGTTGATCAAAAAAATTGTATTTCTTATGACTTTTCGTAAAATATGTTAATGCCATCTGAAAGAGAAACAGATAAGCTTTCCATCGAGCTCTTAGTCGAAGAAGTCGGTCGAAGGATGCAAGAGTTATTAACAAAAAACTAATCGGTGGTCAACACGATTCCGTCTTACTGCCGATTCTTTTCGCAAAGTACTTTTCTATAATTCTAGTATTTAATGGGAAAAAATTAAACGAATTTTCTGTCCATGTAAATAACTTTTAATTCTGAATAAAATGCCACTCATTTATGCCATTAAAAAAATGCAAATGTCTCTCATAAGATAAGGCATATTTTCGTCTGATAAGGTACTTCTTCTTCAATGATTTCGAGGGTATTTTAGTGTTGATCAAAAAAGAAGTCGGTCGAAGGATGCAAGAGTTATTACCAAAAAACTAATCGGTGGTCAACACGTTTCCGTCCTACCGCCGATGCTTTTCGCAAAGTACTTTTCTATAATTCTAGTATTTAATGGGAAAAAATTAAACGAATTTTCTGTCCATGTAAATAACTTTTAATTCTGAATAAAATGCCACTCATTGATGCCATTAAAAAAATGTAAATGTCTCTCATAAGATAAGGCATATTTTCGTCTGATAAGGTACTTCTTCTTCAATGATTTCGAGGATATTTTAGTGTTGATCAAAAAAATTGTATTTCTTATGACTTTTCGTAAAATATGTTAATGCCATCTGAAAGAGGAACAGATAAGCTCTCCATTGAGCTCTAAGTCGAAGAACTCGGTCGAAGGATGCAAGAGTTATTAGCAAAAAACCAATCGGTGGTCAACACGTTTCGCAAAGTACTTTTCTATAATTCTAGTATTTAATGGGAAAAAATTAAACGAATTTTCTGTCCATGTAAAAAACTATTAATTCTGAATAAAATGCCGCTCATTTATGCAATTAAAATAATTTTAATGTCTCTTATTAGATAAGGCATATTTTCGTCTGATAAGGTACTTCTTCTTCAATGATTGCGAGGATATTTTAGTTTTGATCAAAAAAATTTTATTTCTCACGACTTTTCGTAAAATATGATAATGCCATCTAAAAGAGGAACAGATAAGCTTTCCATCGAGCCTTTAGTCGAAGAAGTCGGTCGAAGGATGCAAGAGTTATTAGCAAAAAACTAATCGGTGGTCAACACGTTTCCGTCCTACTGCCGATGCTTTTCGCAAGGTACTTTTCTATAATTCTAGTATTTAATGGGAAAAAATTAAACGAATTTTTTGTCCATGTAAAAAACTATTAATTCTGAATAAAATGCCGCTCATTTATGAAATTAAAATAATTTTAATGTCTCTTATTAGATAAGGCATATTTTCGTCTGATAAGGTACTTCTTCTTCAATAATTTCGACGATATTTTAGTTTTGATCAAAAAAATTTTATTTCTTATGACTTTTCGTTAAATGTGTTCATGCCATCTGTAAGAGAAACAGATAAGTTTCCCATCCAGCTCTTAGTCCAAGAAGTCGGTCGAAGGATGCAAGAGGTTTTAGCAAAAAATTAATCGGTGGTCAACACGTTTCGCAAAGTACTTTTCTATAATTCTAGTATTTAATGGGAAAAAATTAAACGAATTTTTTGTCCATGTAAATAACTATTAATTCATTATTAATTATAATATTGTTTGTATAAATTTATTATAGTTAATATTAATAAAATAAAATAAAATAAAAATAAAATAATTCTGAATAAAATGCCGCCCATTTATGCAATTAAAAAGAAGTCGGTCGAAGGATGCAAGAGTTATTACCAAAAAACTAATCGGTGGTCAACACGTTTCCGTCCTACTGCCGATGCTTTTCGCAAAGTACTTTTCTATAATTCTAGTATTTAATGGGAAAAAATTAAACGAATTTTCTGTCCATGTAAATAACTTTTAATTCTGAATAAAATGCCACTCATTGATGCCATTAAAAAAATGTAAATGTCTCTCATAAGATAAGGCATGTTTTCGTCTGATAAGGTACTTCTTCTTCAATGATTTCGAGGATATTTTAGTGTTGATCAAAAAAATTGTATTTCTTATGACTTTTCGTAAAATATGTTAATGCCATCTGAAAGAGAAACAGATAAGCTTTCCATCGAGCTCTTAGTCGAAGAAGTCGGTCGAAGGATGCAAGAGTTATTAACAAAAAACTAATCGGTGGTCAACACGATTCCGTCTTACTGCCGATTCTTTTCGCAAAGTACTTTTCTATAATTCTAGTATTTAATGGGAAAAAATTAAACGAATTTTCTGTCCATGTAAATAACTTTTAATTCTGAATAAAATGCCACTCATTTATGCCATTAAAAAAATGCAAATGTCTCTCATAAGATAAGGCATATTTTCGTCTGATAAGGTACTTCTTCTTCAATGATTTCGAGGGTATTTTAGTGTTGATCAAAAAAGAAGTCGGTCGAAGGATGCAAGAGTTATTACCAAAAAACTAATCGGTGGTCAACACGTTTCCGTCCTACCGCCGATGCTTTTCGCAAAGTACTTTTCTATAATTCTAGTATTTAATGGGAAAAAATTAAACGAATTTTCTGTCCATGTAAATAACTTTTAATTCTGAATAAAATGCCACTCATTGATGCCATTAAAAAAATGTAAATGTCTCTCATAAGATAAGGCATATTTTCGTCTGATAAGGTACTTCTTCTTCAATGATTTCGAGGATATTTTAGTGTTGATCAAAAAAATTGTATTTCTTATGACTTTTCGTAAAATATGTTAATGCCATCTGAAAGAGGAACAGATAAGCTCTCCATTGAGCTCTAAGTCGAAGAACTCGGTCGAAGGATGCAAGAGTTATTAGCAAAAAACCAATCGGTGGTCAACACGTTTCGCAAAGTACTTTTCTATAATTCTAGTATTTAATGGGAAAAAATTAAACGAATTTTCTGTCCATGTAAAAAACTATTAATTCTGAATAAAATGCCGCTCATTTATGCAATTAAAATAATTTTAATGTCTCTTATTAGATAAGGCATATTTTCGTCTGATAAGGTACTTCTTCTTCAATGATTGCGAGGATATTTTAGTTTTGATCAAAAAAATTTTATTTCTCACGACTTTTCGTAAAATATGATAATGCCATCTAAAAGAGGAACAGATAAGCTTTCCATCGAGCCTTTAGTCGAAGAAGTCGGTCGAAGGATGCAAGAGTTATTAGCAAAAAACTAATCGGTGGTCAACACGTTTCCGTCCTACTGCCGATGCTTTTCGCAAGGTACTTTTCTATAATTCTAGTATTTAATGGGAAAAAATTAAACGAATTTTTTGTCCATGTAAAAAAAATATTAATTCTGAATAAAATGCCGCTCATTTATGCAATTAAAATAATATAAATGTCTCTTATTAGATAAGGCATATTTTCGTCTGATAAGGTACTTCTTCTTCAATGATTTCGAGGATATTTTAGTTTTGATCAAAAAAATTTTATTTCTCACGACTTTTCGTAAAATATGATAATGCCATCTAAAAGAGGAACAGATAAGCTTTCCATCGAGCCTTTAGTCGAAGAAGTCGGTCGAAGGATGCAAGAGTTATTAGCAAAAAACTAATCGGTGGTCAACACGTTTCCGTCCTACTGCCGATGCTTTTCGCAAAGTACTTTTCTATAATTCTAGTATTTAATGGGAAAAAATTAAACGAATTTTCTGTCCATGTAAATAACTTTTAATTCTGAATAAAATGCCACTCATTGATGCCATTAAAAAAATGTAAATGTCTCTTATTAGATAAGGCATATTTTCGTCTGATAAGGTACTTCTTCTTCAATAATTTCGACGATATTTTAGTTTTGATCAAAAAAATTTTATTTCTTATGACATTTCGTTAAATGAGTTCATGCCATCTGTAAGAGAAACAGATAAGTTTCCCATCCAGCTCTTAGTCGAAGAAGTCGGTCGAAGGATGCAAGAGTTTTTAGCAAAAAATTAATCGGTGGTCAACACGTTTCGCAAAGTACTTTTCTATAATTCTAGTATTTAATGGGAAAAAATTAAACGAATTTTTTGTCCATGTAAATAACTATTAACTCATTATTAATTATAATATTGTTTGTATAAATTTATTATAGTTAATATTAATAAAATAAAATAAAAAAAAATAATTTTGAATAAAATGCCGCCCATTTATGCAATTAAAAAGAAGTCGGTCGAAGGATGCAAGAGTTATTACCAAAAAAACTAATCGGTGGTCAACACGTTTCCGTCCTACTGCCGATGCTTTTCGCAAAGTACATTTCTATAATTCTAGTATTTAATGGGAAAAAATTAAACGAATTTTTTGTCCATGTAAAAAAAATATTAATTCTGAATAAAATGCCGCTCATTTATGCAATTAAAATAATATAAATGTCTCTTATTAGATAAGGCATATTTTCGTCTGATAAGGTACTTCTTCTTCAATGATTTCGAGGATATTTTAGTTTTGAAACAGATAAGCTTTCCATCGAGCTCTTAGTCGAAGAAGTCGGTCGAAGGATGCAAGAGTTATTAACAAAAAACTAATCGGTGGTCAACACGTTTCCGTCCTACTGCCGATGCTTTTCGCAAAGTACTTTTCTATAATTCTAGTATTTAATGGGAAAAAATTAAACGAATTTTCTGTCTTTGTAAATAACTTTTAATTCTGAATAAAATGCCACTCATTTATGCCATTAAAAAAATGTAAATGTCTCTCATAAGATAAGGCATATTTTCGTCTGATAAGGTACTTCTTCTTCAATAATTTCGACGATATTTTAGTTTTGATCAAAAAAATTTTATTTCTTATGACTTTTCGTTAAATGTGCTCATGCCATCTGTAAGAGAAACAGATAAGTTTCCCATCCAGCTGTTAGTCGAAGAAGTCGGTCGAAGGATGCAAGAGTTTTTAGCAAAAAATTAATCGGTGGTCAACACGTTTCGCAAAGTACTTTTCTATAATTCTAGTATTTAATGGGAAAAAATTAAACGAATTTTTTGTCCATGTAAAAAACTATTAATTCTGAATAAAATGCCGCTCATTTATGCAATTAAAATAATTTTAATGTCTCTTATTAGATAAGGCATATTTTCGTCTGATAAGGTACTTCTTCTTCAATGATTTCGAGGATATTTTAGTTTTGATCAAAAAAATTTTATTTCTCACGACTTTTCGTAAAATATGTTAATGCCATCTAAAAGAGGAACAGATAAGCTTTCCATCGAGCCTTTAGTCGAAGAAGTCGGTTGAAGGATGCAAGAGTTATTAGCAAAAAACTAATCGGTGGTCAACACGTTTCCGTCCTACTGCCGATGCTTTTCGCAAGGTACTTTTCTATAATTCTAGTATTTAATGGGAAAAAATTAAACGAATTTTTTGTCCATGTAAAAAAAATATTAATTCTGAATAAAATGCCGCTCATTTATGCAATTAAAATAATATAAATGTCTCTTATTAGATAAGGCATATTTTCGTCTGATAAGGTACTTCTTCTTCAATGATTTCGAGGATATTTTAGTTTTGATCAAAAAAATTTTATTTCTCACGACTTTTCTTAAAATATGATAACGCCATCTAAAAGAGGAACAGATAAGCTTTCCATCGAGCCTTCAGTCGAAGAAGTCGGTCGAAGGATGCAAGAGTTATTAGCAAAAAACTAATCGGTGGTCAACACGTTTCCGTCCTACTGCCGATGCTTTTCGCAAAGTACTTTTCTATAATTCTAGTATTTAATGGGAAAAAATTAAACGAATTTTTTATCCATGTAAATAACTATTAATTCTGAGGAAAATGCCGCTCATTTAAGCAATTAAAAAAATTTAAATGTCTCTCATAAGATAAGGCATATTTTCGTCTGATAAGGTACTTCTTCTTCAATAATTTCGAGGATATTTTAGTTTTGATCAAAAAAATTTTATTTCTTACGACTTTTCGTAAAATATGTGAATGCCATCTGAAAGAGAAACAGATAAGCTTTCCATCGAGCTCTTAGTCGAAGAAGTCGGTCGAAGGATGCAAAAGTTATTACCAAAAAACTAATCGGTGGTCAACACGTTTCCGTCCTACTGCCGATGCTTTTCGCAAAGTACTTTTCTATAATTCTAGTATTTAATGGGAAAAAATTAAACGAATTTTCTGTCTTTGTAAATAACTTTTAATTCTGAATAAAATGCCACTCATTTATGTCATTAAAAAAATGTAAATGTCTCTCATAAGATAAGGCATATTTTCGTCTGATAAGGTACTTCTTCTTCAATAATTTCGACGATATTTTAGTTTTGATCAAAAAAATTTTATTTCTTATGACTTTTCGTTAAATGTGTTCATGCCATCTGTAAGAGAAACAGATAAATTTCCCATCCAGCTTTTAGTCGAAGAAGTCGGTCGAAGGATGCAAGAGTTACTACCAAAAAACTAATCGGTGGTCAACACGTTTCCGTCCTACTGCCGATGCTTTTCGCAAAGTACTTTTCTATAATTCTAGTATTTAATGGGAAAAAATTAATTAATTTCTTATGACTTTTCGTTAAATGTGTTCATGCCATCTGTAAGAGAAACAGATAAGTTTCCCATCCAGCTCTTAGTCGAAGAAGTCGGTCGAAGGATGCAAGAGTTTTTAGCAAAAAATTAATCGGTGGTCAACACGTTTCGCAAAGTACTTTTCTATAATTGTAGTATTTAATGGGAAAAAATTAAACGAATTTTTTGTCCATGTAAAAAACTATTAATTCTGAATAAAATGCCGCTCATTTATGCAATTAAAATAATTTTAATGTCTCTTATTAGATAAGGCATATTTTCGTCTGATAAGGTACTTCTTCTTCAATGATTTCGAGGATATTTTAGTTTTGATCAAAAAAATTTTATTTCTCACGACTTTTCGTAAAATATGATAATGCCATCTAAAAGAGGAACAGATAAGCTTTCTATCGAGCCTTTAGTCGAAGAAGTCGGTCGAAGGATGCAAGAGTTATTAGCAAAAAACTAATCGGTGGTCAACACGTTTCCGTCCTACTGCCGATGCTTTTCGCAAGGTACTTTTCTATAATTCTAGTATTTAATGGGAAAAAATTAAACGAATTTTTTGTCCATGTAAAAAAAATATTAATTCTGAATAAAATACCGCTCATTTATGCAATTAAAATAATATAAATGTCTCTTATTAGATAAGGCATATTTTCATCTGATAAGGTACTTCTTCAATGATTTCGAGGATATTTTAGTTTTGATCAAAAAAATTTTATTTCTCACGACTTTTCGTAAAATATGATAATGCCATCTAAAAGAGGAACAGATAAGCTTTCCATCGAGCCTTTAGTCGAAGAAGTCGGTCGAAGGATACAAGAGTTATTAGCAAAAACCTAATCGGTGGTCAACACGTTTCCGTCCTACTGCCGATGCTTTTCGCAAAGTACTTTTCTATAATTCTAGTATTTAATGGGAAAAAATTAAACGAAGTTTTTATCCATGTAAATAACTATTAATTCTGAGGAAAATGCCGCTCATTTAAGCAATTAAAAAAATTTAAATGTCTCTCATAAGATAAGGCATATTTTCGTCTGATAAGGTACTTCTTCTTCAATAATTTCGAGGATATTTTAGATTTGATCAAAAAAATTTTATTTCTTACGACTTTTCGTAAAATATGTGAATGCCATCTGAAAGAGAAACTGATAAGCTTTCCATCGAGCTCTTAGTCGAAGAAGTCGGTCGAAGGATGCAAGAGTTATTACCAAAAAACTAATCGGTGGTCAACACGTTTCCGTCCTACTGCCGATGCTTTTCGCAAAGTACTTTTCTATAATTCTAGTATTTAATGGGAAAAAATTAAACGAATTTTCTGTCTTTGTAAATAACTTTTAATTCTGAATAAAATGCCACTCATTTATGCCATTAAAAAAATGTAAATGTCTCTCATAAGATAAGGCATATTTTCGTCTGATAAGGTACTTCTTCTTCAATAATTTCGACGATATTTTAGTTTTGATCAAAAAAATTTTATTTCTTATGACTTTTCGTTAAATGTGTTCATGCCATCTGTAAGAGAAACAGATAAGTTTCCCATCCAGCTTTTAGTCGAAGAAGTCGGTCGAAGGATGCAAGAGTTATTACCAAAAAACTAATCGGTGGTCAACACGTTTCCGTCCTACTGCCGATGCTTTTCGCAAAGTACTTTTCTATAATTCTAGTATTTAATGGGAAAAAATTAATTAATTTCTTATGACTTTTCGTTAAATGTGTTCATGCCATCTGTAAGAGAAACAGATAAGTTTCCCATCCAGCTCTTAGTCGAAGAAGTCGGTCGAAAGATGCAAGAGTTATTACCAAAAAACTAATCGGTGGTCAACACGTTTCCGTCCTACTGCCGATGCTTTTCGCAAAGTACTTTTCTATAATTCTAGTATTTAATGGGAAAAAATTAATTAATTTCTTATGACTTTTCGTTAAATGTGTTCATGCCATCTGTAAGAGAAACAGATAAGTTTCCCATCCAGCTCTTAGTCGAAGAAGTCGGTCGAAGGATGCAAGAGTTTTTAGCAAAAAATTAATCGGTGGTCAACACGTTTCGCAAAGTACTTTTCTATAATTCTAGTATTTAATGGGAAAAAATTAAACGAATTTTCTGTCTTTGTAAATAACTTTTAATTCTGAATAAAATGCCACTCATTTATGCAATTAAAATAATATAAATGTCTCTTATTAGATAAGGCATATTTTCGTCTGATAAGGTACTTCTTCTTCAATGATTTCGAGGATATTTTAGTTTTGAAACAGATAAGCTTTCCATCGAGCTCTTAGTCGAAGAAGTCGGTCGAAGGATGCAAGAGTTATTAACAAAAAACTAATCGGTGGTCAACACGTTTCCGTCCTACTGCCGATGCTTTTCGCAAAGTACTTTTCTATAATTCTAGTATTTAATGGGAAAAAATTAAACGAATTTTCTGTCTTTGTAAATAACTTTTAATTCTGAATAAAATGCCACTCATTTATGCCATTAAAAAAATGTAAATGTCTCTCATAAGATAAGGCATATTTTCGTCTGATAAGGTACTTCTTCTTCAATAATTTCGACGATATTTTAGTTTTGATCAAAAAAATTTTATTTCTTATGACTTTTCGTTAAATGTGTTCATGCCATCTGTAAGAGAAACAGATAAGTTTCCCATCCAGCTTTTAGTCGAAGAAGTCGGTCGAAGGATGCAAGAGTTATTACCAAAAAACTAATCGGTGGTCAACACGTTTCCGTCCTACTGCCGATGCTTTTCGCAAAGTACTTTTCTATAATTCTAGTATTTAATGGGAAAAAATTAATTAATTTCTTATGACTTTTCGTTAAATGTGTTCATGCCATCTGTAAGAGAAACAGATAAGTTTCCCATCCAGCTCTTAGTCGAAGAAGTCGGTCGAAAGATGCAAGAGTTTTTAGCAAAAAATTAATCGGTGGTCAACACGTTTCGCAAAGTACTTTTCTATAATTCTAGTATTTAATGGGAAAAAATTAAACAAATTTTTTGTCCATGTAAATAACTATTAATTCATTATTAATTATAATATTGTTTGTATAAATTTATTATAGTTAATATTAATAAAATAAAATAAAATAAAAATAAAATAATTCTGAATAAAATGCCGCCCATTTATGCTATTAAAAAGAAGTCGGTCGAAGGATGCAAGAGTTATTACCAAAAAACTAATCGGTGGTCAACACGTTTCCGTCCTACTGCCGATGCTTTTCGCAAAGTACTTTTCTGTAATTCTAGTATTTAATGGGAAAAAATTAAACGAATTTTCTGTCCATGTAAATAACTTTTAATTCTGAATAAAATGCCACTCATTGATGCCATTAAAAAAATGTAAATGTCTCTCATAAGATAAGGCATATTTTCGTCTGATAAGGTACTTCTTCTTCAATGATTTCGAGGATATTTTAGTGTTGATCAAAAAAATTGTATTTCTTATGACTTTTCGTAAAATATGTTAATGCCATCTGAAAGAGAAACAGATAAGCTTTCCATCGAGCTCTTAGTCGAAGAAGTCGGTCGAAGGATGCAAGAGTTATTAACAAAAAACTAATCGGTGGTCAACACGATTCCGTCCTACTGCCGATTCTTTTCGCAAAGTACTTTTCTATAATTCTAGTATTTAATGGGAAAAAATTAATTAATTTCTTATGACTTTTCGTTAAATGTGTTCATGCCATCTGTAAGAGAAACAGATAAGTTTCCCATCCAGCTCTTAGTCGAAGAAGTCGGTCGAAAGATGCAAGATTTTTTAGCAAAAAATTAATCGGTGGTCAACACGTTTCGCAAAGTACTTTTCTATAATTCTAGTATTTAATGGGAAAAAATTAAACAAATTTTTTGTCCATGTAAATAACTATTAATTCATTATTAATTATAATATTGTTTGTATAAATTTATTATAGTTAATATTAATAAAATAAAATAAAATAAAAATAAAATAATTCTGAATAAAATGCCGCCCATTTATGCTATTAAAAAGAAGTCGGTCGAAGGATGCAAGAGTTATTACCAAAAAACTAATCGGTGGTCAACACGTTTCCGTCCTACTGCCGATGCTTTTCGCAAAGTACTTTTCTGTAATTCTAGTATTTAATGGGAAAAAATTAAACGAATTTTCTGTCCATGTAAATAACTTTTAATTCTGAATAAAATGCCACTCATTGATGCCATTAAAAAAATGTAAATGTCTCTCATAAGATAAGGCATATTTTCGTCTGATAAGGTACTTCTTCTTCAATGATTTCGAGGATATTTTAGTGTTGATCAAAAAAATTGTATTTCTTATGACTTTTCGTAAAATATGTTAATGCCATCTGAAAGAGAAACAGATAAGCTTTCCATCGAGCTCTTAGTCGAAGAAGTCGGTCGAAGGATGCAAGAGTTATTAACAAAAAACTAATCGGTGGTCAACACGATTCCGTCCTACTGCCGATTCTTTTCGCAAAGTACTTTTCTATAATTCTAGTATTTAATGGGAAAAAATTAAACGAATTTTCTGTCCATGTAAATAACTTTTAATTCTGAATAAAATGCCACTCATTTATGCCATTAAAAAAATGTAAACGTCTCTCATAAGATAAGGCATATTTTCGTCTGATAAGGTACTTCTTCTTCAATGATTTCGAGGATATTTTAGTGTTGATCAAAAAAATTGTATTTCTTATGACTTTTCGTAAAATATGTTAATACCATCTGAAAGAGGAACAGATAAGCTCTCAATCGATCTCTAAGTCGAAGAACTCGGTCTAAGGATGCAAGAGTTATTAGCAAAAAACCAATCGGTGGTCAACACGTTTCGCAAAGTACTTTTTTATAATTCTAGTATTTAATGGGAAAAAATTACACGAATTTTTTGTCCATGTAAAAAACTATTAATTCTGAATAAAATGCCGCTCATTTATGCAATTAAAATAATTTTAATGATTTCGAGGATATTTTAGTTTTGATCAAAAAAATTTTATTTCTCACGACTTTTCGTAAAATATGATAATGCCATCTAAAAGAGGATCAGATAAGCTTTCCATCGAGCCTTTAGTCGAAGAAGTCGGTTGAAGGATGCCAGAGTTATTAGCAAAAAACTAATCGGTGGTCAACACGTTTCCGTCCTACTGCCGATGCTTTTCGCAAGGTACTTTTCTATAATTCTAGTATTTAATGGAAAAAAATTAAACGAATTTTTTGTCCATGTAAAAAAAATATTAATTCTAAATAAAATGCCGCTCATTTATGCAATTAAAATAATATAAATGTCTCTTATTAGATAAGGCATATTTTCGTCTGATAAGGTACTTCTTCTTCAATGATTTCGAGGATATTTTAGTTTTGATCAAAAAAATTTTATTTCTCACGACTTTTCGTAAAATATGATAATGCCATCTAAAAGAGGAACAGATAAGCTTTCCATCAAGCTCTTAGTCGAAGAAGTCGGTCGAAGGATGCAAGAGTTTTTAGCAAAAAACTAATCGGTGGTCATCACGTTTCCGTCCTACTGCCGATGCTTTTCGCAAAGTACTTTTCTATAATTCTAGTATTTAATGGGAAAAAATTAAACGAATTTGCTGTCTTTGTAAATAACTTTTAATTCTGAATAAAATGCCACTCATTTATGCCATTAAAAAAATGTAAATGTCTCTCGTAAGATAAGGCATATTTTCGTCTGATAAGGTACTTCTTCTTCAATAATTTCGACGATATTTTAGTTTTGATCAAAAAAATTTTATTTCTTATGACTTTTCGTTAAATGTGTTCATGCCATCTGTAAGAGAAACAGATAACTTTCCCATCCAGCTCTTAGTCGAAGAAGTCGGTCGAAGGATGCAAGAGTTTTTAGCAAAAAATTAATCGGTGGTCAACACGTTTCGCAAAGTACATTTCTATAATTCTAGTATTTAATGGGAAAAAATTAAACGAATTTTTTGTCCATGTAAATAACTATTAATTCATTATTAATTATAATATTGTTTGTATAAATTTATTATAGTTAATATTAATAAAATAAAATAAAATAAAAATAAAATAATTCTGAATAAAATGCCGCCCATTTATGCAATTAAAAAGAAGTCGGTCGAAGGATGCAAGAGTTATTACCAAAAAACTAATCGGTGGTCAACACGTTTCCGTCCTACTGCCGATGCTTTTCGCAAAGTACTTTTCTATAATTCTAGTATTTAATGGGAAAAAATTAAACGAATTTTCTGTCCATGTAAATAACTTTTAATTCTGAATAAAATGCCACTCATTGATGCCATTAAAAAAATGTAAATGTCTCTCATAAGATAAGGCATATTTTCGTCTGATAAGGTACTTCTTCTTCAATAATTTCGACGATATTTTAGTTTTGATCAAAAAAATTTTATTTCTTATGACTTTTCGTTAAATCTGTTCATGCCATCTGTAAGAGAAACGGATAAGTTTCCCATCCAGCTCTTAGTCGAAGAAGTCGGTCGAAGGATGCAAGAGTTTTTAGCAAAAAATTAATCGGTGGTCAACACGTTTCGCAAAGTACTTTTCTATAATTCTAGTATTTAATGGGAAAAAATTAAACGAATTTTTTGTCCATGTAAATAACTATTAATTCATTATTAATTATAATATTGTTTGTATAAATTTGTTATAGTTAATATTAATAAAATAAAATAAAAAAAAAAAATAAAATAATTCTGAATAAAATGCCGCCCATTTATGCAATTAAAAAGAAGTCGGTCGAAGGATGCAAGAGTTATTACCAAAAAACTAATCGGTGGTCAACACGTTTCCGTCCTACTGCCGATGCTTTTCGCAAAGTACTTTTCTATAATTCTAGTATTTAATGGGAAAAAATTAAACGAATTTTCTGTCCATGTAAATAACTTTTAATTCTGAATAAAATGCCACTCATTGATGCCATTAAAAAAATGTAAATGTCTCTCATAAGATAAGGCATATTTTCGTCTGATAAGGTACTTCTTCTTCAATGATTTCGAGGATATTTTAGTGTTGATTAAAAAAATTGTATTTCTTATGACTTTTCGTAAAATATGTTAATGCCATCTGAAAGAGAAACAGATAAGCTTTTCATCGAGCTCTTAGTCGAAGAAGTCGGTCGAAGGATGCAAGAGTTATTACCAAAAAACTAATCGGTGGTCAACACGTTTCCGTCCTACTGCCGATGCTTTTCGCAAAGTACTTTTCTATAATTCTAGTATAAAATGGGAAAAAATTAAACGAATTTTCTGTCCATGTAAATAACTTTTAATTCTGAATAAAATGCCGCTCATTTATGCAATTAAAATAATATAAATGCCTCTTATTAGATAAGGCATATTTTCGTCTGATAAGGTACTTCTTCTTCAATGATTTCGAGGATATTTTAGTTTTGATCAAAAAAATTTTATTTCTCACGACTTTTCGTAAAATATGATAATGCCATCTAAAAGAGGAACAGATAAGCTTTCCATCGAGCCTTTAGTCGAAGAAGTCGGTCGAAGGACGCAAGAGTTATTAGCAAAAAACTAATCGGTGGTCATCACGTTTCCGTCCTACTGCCGATGCTTTTCGCAAAGTACTTTTCTATAATTCTAGTATTTAATGGGAAAAAATTAATTAATTTCTTATGACTTTTCGTTAAATGTGTTCATGCCATCTGTAAGAGAAACAGATAAGTTTCCCATCCAGCTCTTAGTCCAAGAAGTCGGTCGAAGGATGCAAGAGGTTTTAGCAAAAAATTAATCGGTGGTCAACACGTTTCGCAAAGTACTTTTCTATAATTCTAGTATTTAATGGGAAAAAATTAAACGAATTTTTTGTCCATGTAAATAACTATTAATTCATTATTAATTATAATATTGTTTGTATAAATTTATTATAGTTAATATTAATAAAATAAAATAAAATAAAAATAAAATAATTCTGAATAAAATGCCGCCCATTTATGCAATTAAAAAGAAGTCGGTCGAAGGATGCAAGAGTTATTACCAAAAAACTAATCGGTGGTCAACACGTTTCCGTCCTACTGCCGATGCTTTTCGCAAAGTACTTTTCTATAATTCTAGTATTTAATGGGAAAAAATTAAACGAATTTTCTGTCCATGTAAATAACTTTTAATTCTGAATAAAATGCCGCTCATTTATGCAATTAAAATAATATAAATGCCTCTTATTAGATAAGGCATATTTTCGTCTGATAAGGTACTTCTTCTTCAATGATTTCGAGGATATTTTAGTTTTGATCAAAAAAATTTTATTTCTCACGACTTTTCGTAAAATATGATAATGCCATCTAAAAGAGGAACAGATAAGCTTTCCATCGAGCCTTTAGTCGAAGAAGTCGGTCGAAGGATGCAAGAGTTATTAGCAAAAAACTAATCGGTGGTCATCACGTTTCCGTCCTACTGCCGATGCTTTTCGCAAAGTACTTTTTTATAATTCTAGTATTTAATGGGAAAAAATTAATTAATTTCTTATGACTTTTCGTTAAATGTGTTCATGCCATCTGTAAGAGAAACAGATAAGTTTCCCATCCAGCTCTTAGTCCAAGAAGTCGGTCGAAGGATGCAAGAGGTTTTAGCAAAAAATTAATCGGTGGTCAACACGTTTCGCAAAGTACTTTTCTATAATTCTAGTATTTAATGGGAAAAAATTAAACGAATTTTTTGTCCATGTAAATAACTATTAATTCATTATTAATTATAATATTGTTTGTATAAATTTATTATAGTTAATATTAATAAAATAAAATAAAATAAAAATAAAATAATTCTGAATAAAATGCCGCCCATTTATGCAATTAAAAAGAAGTCGGTCGAAGGATGCAAGAGTTATTACCAAAAAACTAATCGGTGGTCAACACGTTTCCGTCCTACTGCCGATGCTTTTCGCAAAGTACTTTTCTATAATTCTAGTATTTAATGGGAAAAAATTAAACGAATTTTCTGTCCATGTAAATAACTTTTAATTCTAAATAAAATGCCACTCATTTATGCCATTAAAAAAATGTAAATGTCTCTCATAAGATAAGGCATATTTTCGTCTGATAAGGTACTTCTTCTTCAATGATTTCGAGGATATTTTAGTGTTGATCAAAAAAATTGTATTTCTTATGACTTTTCGTAAAATATGTTAATGCCATCTGAAAGAGAAACAGATAAGCTTTCCATCGAGCTCTTAGTCGAAGAAGTCGGTCGAAGGATGCAAGAGTTATTACCAAAAAACTAATCGGTGGTCAACACGTTTCCGTCCTACTGCCGATGCTTTTCGCAAAGTACTTTTCTATAATTCTAGTATATAATGGGAAAAAATTAAACGAATTTTCTGTCTTTGTAAATAACTTTTAATTCTGAATAAAATGCCACTCATTTATGCCATTAAAAAAATGTAAATGTCTCTCATAAGATAAGGCATATTTTCGTCTGATAAGGTACTTCTTCTTCAATAATTTCGACGATATTTTAGTTTTGATCAAAAAAATTTTATTTCTTATGACTTTTCGTTAAATCTGTTCATGCCATCTGTAAGAGAAACAGATAAGTTTCCCATCCAGCTCTTAGTCGAAGAAGTCGGCCGAAGGATGCAAGAGTTATTACCAAAAAACTAATCGGTGGTCAACACGTTTCCGTCCTACTGCCGATGCTTTTCGCAAAGTACTTTTCTATAATTCTAGTATTTAATGGGAAAAATTTAATTAATTTCTTATGACTTTTCGTTAAATGTGTTCATGCCATCTGTAAGAGAAACAGATAAGTTTCCCATCCAGCTCTTAGTCGAAGAAGTCGGTCGAAGGATGCAAGAGTTTTTAGCAAAAAATTAATCGGTGGTCAACACGTTTCGCAAAGTACTTTTCTATAATTCTAGTATTTAATGGGAAAAAATTAAACGAATTATTTGTCCATGTAAATAACTATTAATTCATTATTAATTATAATAGTGTTTGTATAAATTTATTATAGTTAATATTAATAAAATAAAATAAAAACCAGTAAGGACGCTATCTTCAGCAAGGCTGAAGCTATAATACTTTTCACTTTGTGTCACTATAAAAAAAACTATTCATTTATAGTTTTCATGCCTCCCTAACAACATAACTGTAATGTTTCAAGTCAATTCGTTAAAAAACAAAAAATTTTTCCATACAACGGTTCAAGTTTTGCGATAAGTGGGCGTAGCCATGCCCACATTTGGTCAAAATAGTTTTTATTCCTCCCTAAGAACATAACAGTAAAGTTTCAAGTCAATTGGTTAAAAAACAAAAAAGTTTTCCATACAAAGGGTCAATTTTCGCTATAAAAAGGCGTGGCCACGCCCACTTTTGATCAAAATAGTTTTCATTCCTCCCTAAGAGCATAACTGCAAAGTTTCAAGTCAATTGGTTAAAAAACAAAAAAGTTTTCCATACAACGGGTCAATTTTTGCTATAAGTAGGCGTGGCTACGCCCACTTTTGGTCAAAATAGTTTTCATTCCCCTCTAGGAACATAACTGTAAAGTTTTAAGTCAATTGGTTAAAAAACAAAAAAATTTTCCATACAAAGGGTCAGTTTTCGCTATAAAAGGGCGTGGCTACGCCCACTTTTCGTCAAAATAGTTTTCATTCCTCCCTAAGAACATAACTGTAAAGTTTCAAGTCAATTGATTAAAAAACAAAAAAGTTCTCCATACAAAGGGTCAAGTTAAGCTTTAAGTGGGTGTGGCCATGCCCACTTTTGATCAAAATAGTTTTCATTCCTCCCTAAGAGCATAACTGCAAAGTTTCAAGTCAATTGGTTAAAAAACAAAAAAGTTTTCCATACAACGGGTCAAGTTTAGCTATAAGTGGGCGTTGCCAAGCCCACTTTTGGTCAAAATAGTTTTCGTTCCTCCCTAAGAACATAACTGTAAAGTTTCAAGTCAATTGGTTAAAAAACAAAAAAGTTTTCCATACAAAGGGTCAAGTTAAGCTATAAGTGGGCATGGCCACGCCCACTTTTGATCAAAATAGTTTTCATTCCTCCCTAAGAGCATAACTGCAAAGTTACAAGTCAATTGGTTAAAAAACAAATAAGTTTTCCATACAATGGGTCAATTTTCGCTATAAGTGGGCGTGGCTACGCCTGGCTACGCCCACTTTTGGTCAAAATAGTTTTCATTCCTCTCTAAGAACATAACTGTCAAGTTTCAAGTCAATTGGTTAAAAAACAAAAAAGTTTTCCATACAACGGGTAAATTTTCGCTATAAGTGGGCGTGGCTACGCGTGGTTACGCCCTATTTTGGTCAAAATAGATTTCATTCCTCCCTAAGAACATAACTTTAAAATTTCAAGTCAATTGGTTAAGAAACAAAAAAGTTTTCCATACAACGACGTGAATATTCATTCTCTTCCTCTTCTTCATTTTGTATGGGAGCTACCAGTTCCAGATGTCCAATCTCAATGAAACTTTCAGGCATGTAGTCGGACCATGTAAAACTACTATGTTTAAAATTTCAGCACTCTATTGTACAAAACAAAAAAGTTTTCCATACAACGATTCAAGTTTTGTTCACTTTTCTTCTTCTTTTCGTATGGGAGCTACCTGTTCCAATAATCCGATCATGCTGGTTCCGACGAATGATTCATCGTAATAAATTCTAAGACTCTGTGCAAAGTTTCAGCTCGATAGCTTCAAAACTGAGGGACTAGTTTGCATACATACAGACAGACAGACAGACCGACAGACAGACAGTCAGACAGACGGACAGACGGACATGGCTAAATCAACTCGTCTTGTCGTCCTGATCAAGAATATATATAAGATAAGGCAGATTTTCGTCTGATAAGGTACTTCTTCTTCAATGATTTCGACGATATTTTAGTGTTGATCAAAAAAATTGTATTTCTTATGACTTTTCGTAAAATATGTTAATGCCATCTGAAAGAGAAACAGATAAGCTTTCCATCGAGCTCTTTGTCGAAGAAGTCGGTCGAAGGATGCAAGAGTTATTACCAAAAAACTAATCGGTGGTCAACACGTTTCCGTCCTACTGCCGATGCTTTTCGCAAAGTACTTTTCTATAATTCTAGTATTTAATGGGAAAAAATTAAACGAATTTTCTGTCCATGTAAATAACTTTTAATTCTGAATAAAATGCCACTCATTGATGCCATTAAAAAAATGTAAATGTCTCTCATAAGATAAGGCATATTTTCGTCTGATAAGGTACTTCTTCTTCAATGATTTCGAGGATATTTTAGTGTTGATCAAAAAAATTGTATTTCTTATGACTTTTCGTAAAATATGTTAATGCCATCTGAAAGAGAAACAGATAAGCTTTCCATCGAGCTCTTAGTCGGTCGAAGGATGCAAGAGTTATTACCAAAAAACTAATCGGTGGTCAACACGTTTCCGTCCTACTGCCGATGCTTTTCGCAAAGTACTTTTCTATAATTCTAGTATTTAATGGGAAAAAATTAAACGAATTTACTGTCTTTGTAAATAACTTTTAATTCTGAATAAAATGCCACTCATTTATGCCATTAAAAAAATGTAAATGTCTCTCATAAGATAAGGCATATTTTCGTCTGATAAGGTACTTCTTCTTCAATAATTTCGACGATATTTTAGTTTTGATCAAAAAAATTTTATTTCTTATGTCTTTTCGTTAAATGTGTTCATGCCATCTGTAAGAGAAACAGATAAGTTTCCCATCCAGCTCTTAGTCGAAGAAGTTGGTCGAAGGATGCAAGAGTTATTACCAAAAAACTAATCGGTGGTCAACACGTTTCCGTCCTACTGCCGATGCTTTTCGCAAAGTACTTTTCTATAATTCTAGTATTTAATGGGAAAAAATTAATTAATTTCTTATGACTTTTCGTTAAATGTGTTCATGCCATCTGTAAGAGAAACAGATAAGTTTCCCATCCAGCTCTTAGTCGAAGAAGTCGGTCGAAGGATGCAAGAGTTTTTAGCAAAAAATTAATCGGTGGTCAACACGTTTCGCAAAGTACTTTTCTATAATTCTAGTATTTAATGGGAAAAAATTAAACGAATTTTTTGTCCATGTAAATAACTATTAATTCATTATTAATTATAATATTGTTTGTATAAATTTATTATAGTTAATATTAATAAAATAAAATAAAATAAAAATGAAATAATTCTGAATAAAATGCCGCCCATTTATGCAATTAAAAAGAAGTCGGTCGAAGGATGCAAGAGTTATTACCAAAAAACTAATCGGTGGTCAACACGTTTCCGTCCTACTGCCGATGAACGAATTTTCTGTCCATGTAAATAACTTTTAATTCTGAATAAAATGCCACTCATTGATGCCATTAAAAAAATGTAAATGTCTCTCATAAGATAAGGCATATTTTCGTCTGATAAGGTACTTCTTCTTCAATGATTTCGAGGATATTTTAGTGTTGATCAAAAAAATTGTATTTCTTATGACTTTTCGTAAAATATGTTAATGCCATCTGAAAGAGAAACAGATAAGCTTTCCATCGAGCTCTTAGTCGAACAAGTCGGTCGAAGGATGCAAGAGTTATTAACAAAAAACTAATCGGTCGTCAACACGATTCCGTCCTACTGCCGATTCTTTTCGCAAAGTACTTTTCTATAATTCTAGTATTTAATGGGAAAAAATTAAACGAATTTTTTGTCCATGTAAATAACTATTAATTCATTATTAATTATAATATTGTTTGTATAAATTTATTATAGTTAATATTAATAAAATAAAATAAAAATAAAATAATTCTGAATAAAATGCCGCCCATTTATGCAATTAAAAAGAAGTCGGTCGAAGGATGCAAGAGTTATTACCAAAAAACTAATCGGTGGTCAACACGTTTCCGTCCTACTGTCGATGCTTTTCGCAAAGTACTTTTCTATAATTCTAGTATTTAATGGGAAAAAATTAAACGAATTTTCTGTCTTTGTAAATAACTTTTAATTCTGAATAAAATGCCGCTCATTTATGCCATTAAAAAAATGTAAATGTCTCTCATAAGATAAGGCATATTTTCGTCTGATAAGGTACTTCTTCTTCAATATTTTCGACGATATTTTAGTTTTGATCATTGTAATTAATTAATTAATTTCTTATGACTTTTCGTTAAATGTGTTCATGCCATCTGTAAGAGAAACAGATAAGTTTCCCATCCAGCTCTTAGTCGAAGAAGTCGGTCGAAGGATGCAAGAGGTTTTAGCAAAAAATTAATCGGTGGTCAACACGTTTCGCAAAGTACTTTTCTATAATTCTAGTATTTAATGGGAAAAAATTAAACGAATTTTTTGTCCATGTAAATAACTATTAATTCATTATTAATTATAATATTGTTTGTATAAATTTATTATAGTTAATATTAATAAAATAAAATAAAAATAAAATAATTCTGAATAAAATGCCGCCCATTTATGCAATTAAAAAGAAGTCGGTCGAAGGATGCAAGAGTTATTACCAAAAAACTAATCGGTGGTCAACACGTTTCCGTCCTACTGCCGATGCTTTTCGCAAAGTACTTTTCTATAATTCTAGTATTTAATGGGAAAAAATTAAACGAATTTTCTGTCCATGTAAATAACTTTTAATTCTGAATAAAATGCCACTCATTGATGCCATTAAAAAAATGTAAATGTCTCTCATAAGATAAGGCATATTTTCGTCTGATAAGGTACTTCTTCTTCAATGATTTCGAGGATATTTTAGTGTTGATCAAAAAAATTGTATTTCTTATGACTTTTCGTAAAATATGTTAATGCCATCTGAAAGAGAAACAGATAAGCTTTCCATCGAGCTCTTAGTCGAAGAAGTCGGTCGAAGGATGCAAGAGTTATTACCAAAAAACTAATCGGTGGTCAACACGTTTCCGTCCTACTGTCGATGCTTTTCGCAAAGTACTTTTCTATAATTCTAGTATTTAATGGGAAAAAATTAATTAATTTCTTATGACTTTTCGTTAAATGTGTTCATGCCATCTGTAAGAGAAACAGATAAGTTTCCCATCCAGCTCTTAGTCGACGAAGTCGGTCGAAGGATGCAAGAGGTTTTAGCAAAAATTAATTCGGTGGTCAACACGTTTCGCAAAGTACTTTTCTATAATTCTAGTATTTAATGGGAAAAAATTAAACGAATTTTTTGTCCATGTAAATAACTATTAATTCATTATTAATTATAATATTGTTTGTATAAATTTATTATAGTTAATATCAATAAAATAAAATAAAATAAAAATAAAATAATTCTGAATAAAATGCCGCCCATTTATGCAATTAAAAAGAAGTCGGTCGAAGGATGCAAGAGTTATTACCAAAAAACTAATCGGTGGTCAACACGTTTCCGTCGTACTGCCAATGCTTTTCGCAAAGTACTTTTCTATAATTCTAGTATTTAATGGAAAAAAATTAAACGAATTTTCTGTCCATGTAAATAACCTTTAATTCTGAATAAAATGCCACTCATTTATGCCATTAAAAAAGTGTAAATGTCTCTCATAAGATAAGGCATATTTTCGTCTGATAAGGTACTTCTTCTTCAATGATTTCGAGGATATTTTAGTGTTGATCAAAAAAATTGTATTTCTTATGACTTTTCGTAAAATATGTTAATGCCATCTGAAAGAGAAACAGATAAGCTTTCCATCGAGCTCTTAGTCGAAGAAGTCGGTCGAAGGATGCAAGAGTTATTACCAAAAAACTAATCGGTGGTCAACACGTTTCCGTCCTACTGCCGATGCTTTTCGCAAAGTACTTTTCTATAATTCTAGTATTTAATGGGAAAAAATTAAACGAATTTACTGTCTTTGTAAATAACTTTTAATTCTAAATAAAATGCCACTCATTTATGCCATTAAAAAAATGTAAATGTCTCTCATAAGATAAGGCATATTTTCGTCTGATAAGGTACTTCTTCTTCAATAATTTCGACGATATTTTAGTTTTGATCAAAAAAATTTTATTTCTTATGACTTTTCGTTAAATGTGTTCATGCCATCTGTAAGAGAAACAGATAAGTTTCCCATCCAGCTCTTAGTCGAAGAAGTCGGTCGAAGGATGCAAGAGTTATTACCAAAAAACTAATCGGTGGTCAACACGTTTCCGTCCTACTGCCGATGCTTTTCGCAAAGTACTTTTCTATAATTCTAGTATTTAATGGGAAAAAATTAAACGAATTTTCTGTCCATGTAAATAACTTTTAATTCTGAGTAAAATGCCACTCATTTATGCCATTAAAAAAATGTAAATGTCTCTCATAAGATAAGGCATATTTTCGTCTGATAAGGTACTTCTTCTTCAATGATTTCGAGGATATTTTAGTGTTGATCAAAAAAATTGTATTTCTTATGACTTTTCGTAAAATATGTTAATGCCATCTGAAAGAGAAACAGATAAGCTTTCCATCGAGCTCTTAGTCGAAGAAGTCGGTCGAAGGATGCAAGAGTTATTAACAAAAAACTAATCGGTGGTCAACACGATTCCGTCCTACTGCCGATTCTTTTCGCAAAGTACTTTTCTATAATACTAGTATTTAATGGGAAGAAATTAAACGAATTTCTTGTCCATGAAAATAACTATTGATTCTGAAGAAAATGCCGCCCATTTATGCAATTAAAACCAGTAAGGGCGGTATAGTTGAGTATTCTCAACTAGATAATACCCTGTACACACACCTATGTTGATAACACGTTAAACATTCGCCGACAGCAAAAGCAGTGTACCACGATATGGTTTGTGTATTTGCTAATAGTGAGGCAGGGCTCACAGTGCAATGTTGCCATTAGATGGCGCTTTAGTACGGATTTTGTTACAAAGCATTGCTGCAAAATTTTAGTGTGTTGGTCTTTGCGGGGAAAGTGGTAGTTTGTTGTATGCAGTTTTAAAAAGTTATGTTATCTGAGTTTGCATACAAAATTTCAGCATTGTATTCTTTATACTTTAGGAGATACAGCAATTTTAAGAAAAAAATTACCTTTTGTTGTGCTCGATGGGCGGGAAGGAATGGGCGTGGCAAAAATTCCTTCAAACTTCATCTAGTGTTCGACCACACGAGACTATCTTCCAAATTTCAAGTATCTAGCTTTAATAGTTTTCGCAGTGTTAAGTACGGTTTTTGTTACAAATAGGATAAAGCAGTGTTCAAAGCGCAATTTATGCCAAATTTCAACTTGTTTGCCTTTGCGTTGTCACACAGCGTTAAAAATAAAAGTTTGTGGTATGCACTTTTAAAAACGTATGTTTACTGAGTTTGCATACAAAATTTCAGCATTGTATCTAATTTAGTTTAGGAGATACAGCAATTTTAAGAAAACAACTTTTTGTGGGGAAACGAAGGGGAGGGGGAAAAAATGTGATATGCAGTTTTGTTGAGCTATACACACTGAGTCTACTTACTCATTTTCATGTTTCTAACTCATCAGGTTTTCGAGCTACAGCCTTTTGAAAAAATGGATGGTGCTCGATGGGCGGGAAGGAGTGGGCGTTGCAAAAAATCCTTCAAACTTGATCTAGCGTTTGACCTCACGAGTCTATCCACCAAATTTCAAGTCTCTAGCTCTTATAGTTTTCGAGAACTATTGGTGAGGACGGACGGACGGACGGACAGACAGACAGGGCTATATCGATTCGTCTTGTCATCCTGATCAAGAATATACATACTTTATAGGGTCCCCCTCCCCTCCTTCCCAGCGTTACATACAAACCGTCTCAAACAAACTTAATATACCCTGATACACAGTGTGTGTACAGGGTATAAAAATTTAAATGTCTCTCATAAGATAAGGCATATTTTCGTCTGATAAGGTACTTCTTCTTCAATGATTTCGAGGATATTTTTGTTTTGATCAAAAAAATTTTATTTCTTATAACTTTTCGTAAAATATGTTCATGCCATCTGAAAGAGAAACATATAAGCTTTCCATCGAGCTCTTAGTCGAAGAAGTCGGTCGAAGGATGCAAGAGTTATTAGCAAAAAACTAATCGGTGGTCAACACGATTCCGTCCTACTGCCGATTCTTTTCGCAAAGTACTTTTCTATAATTCTAGTATTTAATGGAAAAAATTAAACGAAATTTTTTGTCCATGTAAAAAACTATAAATTCTGAATAAAATGCCGCCCATTTATGCAGTTAAAAAAAATTTAAATGTCTCTTATTAGATAAGGCATATTGTCGTCTGATAAGGTACTTCTTCTTCAATGATTTCGAGGATATTTTAGTATTGATCAAGAAAATTTTATTTCTTATGACTTTCCGTAAAATACGTTAATGCCATCTGAAAGAAGACCAGATAAGCTTTCCATTGAGCTCTTAGTCGAAGAAGTCGGTCGAAAGATGCAAGAGTTATTAGAAAAAAACTAATCGGTGGTCAACACGTTTCCGTCCTACTGCTGATTCTTTTCGAAAAGCACTTTTCTATAATTCTAGTATTTAATGGGAAGAAATTAAACGAATTTTTTGTCCATGTTAATTACTATTAATTCTGAATAAAATGCCGCCCATTTATGCAATTAAAAAAATTTAATGTCTCTTATCAGATAAGGCATTTTTTCGTCTGATAAGATACTTCTTCTTCAATGATTTCGAGGATATTTTAGTTTTGATAAAAAAAATTTTATTTCCTATGATTTTTCGTAAAATATGTTCATGCCATCTGAAAGAGAAACAGATATTGTTTCCATCGAGCTCTTAGTCGAAGAAGTCGGTCGAAGGATGAAACAGTTATTAGCAAAAAACTAATCGGTGGTCAACACGATTCCGTCCTACCGTCGATTCTTTTCGCAAAGTACTTTTCTATAATTCTAGTATTTAATGGAAAAAATTAAACGAAATTTTTTGTCCATGTAAAAAACTATTAATTCTGAATAAAATGTCGCCCATTTATGCAATTAAAAAAATTTAAATGTCTCTTATTAGATAAGGCATATTTTCGTCTGATAAGGTACTTCTTCTTCAATGATTTCGAGGATATTTTAGTTTTGATCAAAAAAATGTTATTTCTTATGACTTAATATGTTAATGCCATCTGAAAGAGGAACAGATAAGCTTTCCATCGAGCTCTTAGTCGAAGAAGTCGGTCGATGCATGCAGGAGTTATTAGCAAAAAACTAATTGGTGGTCAACACGATTCCGTCCTACCGTCGATTCTTTTCGCAAAGTACTTTTCTATAATTCTAGTATTTAATGGGAAAAAATTAAACGAATTTTTTGTCCATGTAAATAACTATTAATTCATTATTAATTATAATATTGTTTGTATAAATTTATTATAGTTAATATCAATAAAATAAAATAAAATAAAAATAAAATAATTCTGAATAAAATGCCGCCCATTTATGCAATTAAAAAGAAGTCGGTCGAAGGATGCAAGAGTTATTACCAAAAAACTAATCGGTGGTCAACACGTTTCCGTCGTACTGCCAATGCTTTTCGCAAAGTACTTTTCTATAATTCTAGTATTTAATGGAAAAAAATTAAACGAATTTTCTGTCCATGTAAATAACCTTTAATTCTGAATAAAATGCCACTCATTTATGCCATTAAAAAAGTGTAAATGTCTCTCATAAGATAAGGCATATTTTCGTCTGATAAGGTACTTCTTCTTCAATGATTTCGAGGATATTTTAGTGTTGATCAAAAAAATTGTATTTCTTATGACTTTTCGTAAAATATGTTAATGCCATCTGAAAGAGAAACAGATAAGCTTTCCATCGAGCTCTTAGTCGAAGAAGTCGGTCGAAGGATGCAAGAGTTATTACCAAAAAACTAATCGGTGGTCAACACGTTTCCGTCCTACTGCCGATGCTTTTCGCAAAGTACTTTTCTATAATTCTAGTATTTAATGGGAAAAAATTAAACGAATTTACTGTCTTTGTAAATAACTTTTAATTCTAAATAAAATGCCACTCATTTATGCCATTAAAAAAATGTAAATGTCTCTCATAAGATAAGGCATATTTTCGTCTGATAAGGTACTTCTTCTTCAATAATTTCGACGATATTTTAGTTTTGATCAAAAAAATTTTATTTCTTATGACTTTTCGTTAAATGTGTTCATGCCATCTGTAAGAGAAACAGATAAGTTTCCCATCCAGCTCTTAGTCGAAGAAGTCGGTCGAAGGATGCAAGAGTTATTACCAAAAAACTAATCGGTGGTCAACACGTTTCCGTCCTACTGCCGATGCTTTTCGCAAAGTACTTTTCTATAATTCTAGTATTTAATGGGAAAAAATTAAACGAATTTTCTGTCCATGTAAATAACTTTTAATTCTGAATAAAATGCCATTCATTTATGCCATTAAAAAAATGTAAATGTCTCTCATAAGATAAGGCATATTTTCGTCTGATAAGGTACTTCTTCTTCAATGATTTCGAGGATATTTTAGTGTTGATCAAAAAAATTTTATTTCTTATGACTTTTCGTAAAATATGTTAATGCCATCTGAAAGAGAAACAGATAAGCTTTCCATCGAGCTCTTAGTCGAAGAAGTCGGTCGAAGGATGCAAGAGTTATTAACAAAAAACTAATCGGTGGTCAACACGATTCCGTCCTACTGCCGATTCTTTTCGCAAAGTACTTTTCTATAATACTAGTATTTAATGGGAAGAAATTAAACGAATTTCTTGTCCATGAAAATAACTATTGATTCTGAAGAAAATGCCGCCCATTTATGCAATTAAAACCAGTAAGGGCGGTATAGTTGAGTATTCTCAACTAGATAATACCCTGTACACACACCTATGTTGATAACACGTTAAACATTCGCCGACAGCAAAAGCAGTGTACCACGATATGGTTTGTGTATTTGCTAATAGTGAGGCAGGGCTCACAGTGCAATGTTGCCATTAGATGGCGCTTTAGTACGGATTTTGTTACAAAGCATTGCTGCAAAATTTTAGTGTGTTGGTCTTTGCGGGGAAAGTGGTAGTTTGTTGTATGCAGTTTTAAAAAGTTATGTTATCTGAGTTTGCATACAAAATTTCAGCATTGTATTCTTTATACTTTAGGAGATACAGCAATTTTAAGAAAAAAATTACCTTTTGTTGTGCTCGATGGGCGGGAAGGAATGGGCGTGGCAAAAATTCCTTCAAACTTCATCTAGTGTTCGACCACACGAGACTATCTTCCAAATTTCAAGTATCTATCTTTAATAGTTTTCGCAGTGTTAAGTACGGTTTTTGTTACAAATAGGATAAAGCAGTGTTCAAAGCGCAATTTATGCCAAATTTCAACTTGTTTGCCTTTGCGTTGTCACACAGCGTTAAAAATAAAAGTTTGTGGTATGCACTTTTAAAAACGTATGTTTACTGAGTTTGCATACAAAATTTCAGCATTGTATCTAATTTAGTTTAGGAGATACAGCAATTTTAAGAAAACAACTTTTTGTGGGGAAACGAAGGGGAGGGGGAAAAAATGTGATATGCAGTTTTGTTGAGCTATACACACTGAGTCTACTTACTCATTTTCATGTTTCTAACTCATCAGGTTTTCGAGCTACAGCCTTTTGAAAAAATGGGTGGTGCTCGATGGGCGGGAAGGAGTGGGCGTTGCAAAAAATCCTTCAAACTTGATCTAGCGTTTGACCTCACGAGTCTATCCACCAAATTTCAAGTCTCTAGCTCTTATAGTTTTCGAGAACTATTGGTGAGGACGGACGGACGGACGGACAGACAGACAGGGCTATATCGATTCGTCTTGTCATCCTGATCAAGAATATACATACTTTATAGGGTCCCCCTCCCCTCCTTCCCAGCGTTACATACAAACCGTCTCAAACAAACTTAATATACCCTGATACACAGTGTGTGTACAGGGTATAAAAATTTAAATGTCTCTCATAAGATAAGGCATATTTTCGTCTGATAAGGTACTTCTTCTTCAATAATTTCGACGATATTTTAGTTTTGATCAAAAAAATTTTATTTCTTATGACTTTTCGTTAAATGTGTTCATGCCATCTGTAAGAGAAACAGATAAGTTTCCCATCCAGCTCTTAGTCGAAGAAGTCGGTCGAAGGATGCAAGAGTTATTACCAAAAAACTAATCGGTGGTCAACACGTTTCCGTCCTACTGCCGATGCTTTTCGCAAAGTACTTTTCTATAATTCTAGTATTTAATGGGAAAAAATTAAACGAATTTTCTGTCCATGTAAATAACTTTTAATTCTGAGTAAAATGCCACTCATTTATGCCATTAAAAAAATGTAAATGTCTCTCATAAGATAAGGCATATTTTCGTCTGATAAGGTACTTCTTCTTCAATGATTTCGAGGATATTTTAGTGTTGATCAAAAAAATTGTATTTCTTATGACTTTTCGTAAAATATGTTAATGCCATCTGAAAGAGAAACAGATAAGCTTTCCATCGAGCTCTTAGTCGAAGAAGTCGGTCGAAGGATGCAAGAGTTATTAACAAAAAACTAATCGGTGGTCAACACGATTCCGTCCTACTGCCGATTCTTTTCGCAAAGTACTTTTCTATAATACTAGTATTTAATGGGAAGAAATTAAACGAATTTCTTGTCCATGAAAATAACTATTGATTCTGAAGAAAATGCCGCCCATTTATGCAATTAAAACCAGTAAGGGCGGTATAGTTGAGTATTCTCAACTAGATAATACCCTGTACACACACCTATGTTGATAACACGTTAAACATTCGCCGACAGCAAAAGCAGTGTACCACGATATGGTTTGTGTATTTGCTAATAGTGAGGCAGGGCTCACAGTGCAATGTTGCCATTAGATGGCGCTTTAGTACGGATTTTGTTACAAAGCATTGCTGCAAAATTTTAGTGTGTTGGTCTTTGCGGGGAAAGTGGTAGTTTGTTGTATGCAGTTTTAAAAAGTTATGTTATCTGAGTTTGCATACAAAATTTCAGCATTGTATTCTTTATACTTTAGGAGATACAGCAATTTTAAGAAAAAAATTACCTTTTGTTGTGCTCGATGGGCGGGAAGGAATGGGCGTGGCAAAAATTCCTTCAAACTTCATCTAGTGTTCGACCACACGAGACTATCTTCCAAATTTCAAGTATCTAGCTTTAATAGTTTTCGCAGTGTTAAGTACGGTTTTTGTTACAAATAGGATAAAGCAGTGTTCAAAGCGCAATTTATGCCAAATTTCAACTTGTTTGCCTTTGCGTTGTCACACAGCGTTAAAAATAAAAGTTTGTGGTATGCACTTTTAAAAACGTATGTTTACTGAGTTTGCATACAAAATTTCAGCATTGTATCTAATTTAGTTTAGGAGATACAGCAATTTTAAGAAAACAACTTTTTGTGGGGAAACGAAGGGGAGGGGGAAAAAATGTGATATGCAGTTTTGTTGAGCTATACACACTGAGTCTACTTACTCATTTTCATGTTTCTAACTCATCAGGTTTTCGAGCTACAGCCTTTTGAAAAAATGGATGGTGCTCGATGGGCGGGAAGGAGTGGGCGTTGCAAAAAATCCTTCAAACTTGATCTAGCGTTTGACCTCACGAGTCTATCCACCAAATTTCAAGTCTCTAGCTCTTATAGTTTTCGAGAACTATTGGTGAGGACGGACGGACGGACGGACAGACAGACAGGGCTATATCGATTCGTCTTGTCATCCTGATCAAGAATATACATACTTTATAGGGTCCCCCTCCCCTCCTTCCCAGCGTTACATACAAACCGTCTCAAACAAACTTAATATACCCTGATACACAGTGTGTGTACAGGGTATAAAAATTTAAATGTCTCTCATAAGATAAGGCATATTTTCGTCTGATAAGGTACTTCTTCTTCAATGATTTCGAGGATATTTTTGTTTTGATCAAAAAAATTTTATTTCTTATAACTTTTCGTAAAATATGTTCATGCCATCTGAAAGAGAAACATATAAGCTTTCCATCGAGCTCTTAGTCGAAGAAGTCGGTCGAAGGATGCAAGAGTTATTAGCAAAAAACTAATCGGTGGTCAACACGATTCCGTCCTACTGCCGATTCTTTTCGCAAAGTACTTTTCTATAATTCTAGTATTTAATGGAAAAAATTAAACGAAATTTTTTGTCCATGTAAAAAACTATAAATTCTGAATAAAATGCCGCCCATTTATGCAGTTAAAAAAAATTTAAATGTCTCTTATTAGATAAGGCATATTGTCGTCTGATAAGGTACTTCTTCTTCAATGATTTCGAGGATATTTTAGTATTGATCAAGAAAATTTTATTTCTTATGACTTTCCGTAAAATACGTTAATGCCATCTGAAAGAAGACCAGATAAGCTTTCCATTGAGCTCTTAGTCGAAGAAGTCGGTCGAAAGATGCAAGAGTTATTAGAAAAAAACTAATCGGTGGTCAACACGTTTCCGTCCTACTGCTGATTCTTTTCGAAAAGCACTTTTCTATAATTCTAGTATTTAATGGGAAGAAATTAAACGAATTTTTTGTCCATGTTAATTACTATTAATTCTGAATAAAATGCCGCCCATTTATGCAATTAAAAAAATTTAATGTCTCTTATCAGATAAGGCATTTTTTCGTCTGATAAGATACTTCTTCTTCAATGATTTCGAGGATATTTTAGTTTTGATAAAAAAAATTTTATTTCCTATGATTTTTCGTAAAATATGTTCATGCCATCTGAAAGAGAAACAGATATTGTTTCCATCGAGCTCTTAGTCGAAGAAGTCGGTCGAAGGATGAAACAGTTATTAGCAAAAAACTAATCGGTGGTCAACACGATTCCGTCCTACCGTCGATTCTTTTCGCAAAGTACTTTTCTATAATTCTAGTATTTAATGGAAAAAATTAAACGAAATTTTTTGTCCATGTAAAAAACTATTAATTCTGAATAAAATGTCGCCCATTTATGCAATTAAAAAAATTTAAATGTCTCTTATTAGATAAGGCATATTTTCGTCTGATAAGGTACTTCTTCTTCAATGATTTCGAGGATATTTTAGTTTTGATCAAAAAAATGTTATTTCTTATGACTTAATATGTTAATGCCATCTGAAAGAGGAACAGATAAGCTTTCCATCGAGCTCTTAGTCGAAGAAGTCGGTCGATGCATGCAGGAGTTATTAGCAAAAAACTAATTGGTGGTCAACACGATTCCGTCCTACCGTCGATTCTTTTCGCAAAGTACTTTTCTATAATTCTAGTATTTAATGGGAAAAAATTAAACGAATTTTTTGTCCATGTAAATAACTATTAATTCATTATTAATTATAATATTGTTTGTATAAATTTATTATAGTTAATATTAATAAAATAAAATAAAAATAAAATAATTCTGAATAAAATGCCGCCCATTTATGCAATTAAAAAGAAGTCGGTCGAAGGATGCAAGAGTTATTACCAAAAAACTAATCGGTGGTCAACACGTTTCCGTCCTACTGCCGATGCTTTTCGCAAAGTACTTTTCTATAATTCTAGTATTTAATGGGAAAAAATTAAACGAATTTTCTGTCCATGTAAATAACTTTTAATTCTGAATAAAATGCCACTCATTGATGCCATTAAAAAAATGTAAATGTCTCTCATAAGATAAGGCATATTTTCGTCTGATAAGGTACTTCTTCTTCAATGATTTCGAGGATATTTTAGTGTTGATCAAAAAAATTGTATTTCTTATGACTTTTCGTAAAATATGTTAATGCCATCTGAAAGAGAAACAGATAAGCTTTCCATCGAGCTCTTAGTCGGTCGAAGGATGCAAGAGTTATTACCAAAAAACAAATCGGTGGTCAACACGTTTCCGTCCTACTGCCGATGCTTTTCGCAAAGTACTTTTCTATAATTCTAGTATTTAATGGGAAAAAATTAATTAATTTCTTATGACTTTTCGTTAAATGTGTTCATGCCATCTGTAAGAGAAACAGATAAGTTTCCCATCCAGCTCTTAGTCGACGAAGTCGGTCGAAGGATGCAAGAGGTTTTAGCAAAAAATAATTCGGTGGTCAACACGTTTCGCAAAGTACTTTTCTATAATTCTAGTATTTAATGGGAAAAAATTAAACGAATTTTTTGTCCATGTAAATAACTATTAATTCATTATTAATTATAATATTGTTTGTATAAATTTATTATAGTTAATATCAATAAAATAAAATAAAATAAAAATAAAATAATTCTGAATAAAATGCCGCCCATTTATGCAATTAAAAAGAAGTCGGTCGAAGGATGCAAGAGTTATTACCAAAAAACTAATCGGTGGTCAACACGTTTCCGTCGTACTGCCAATGCTTTTCGCAAAGTACTTTTCTATAATTCTAGTATTTAATGGAAAAAAATTAAACGAATTTTCTGTCCATGTAAATAACCTTTAATTCTGAATAAAATGCCACTCATTTATGCCATTAAAAAAGTGTAAATGTCTCTCATAAGATAAGGCATATTTTCGTCTGATAAGGTACTTCTTCTTCAATGATTTCGAGGATATTTTAGTGTTGATCAAAAAAATTGTATTTCTTATGACTTTTCGTAAAATATGTTAATGCCATCTGAAAGAGAAACAGATAAGCTTTCCATCGAGCTCTTAGTCGAAGAAGTCGGTCGAAGGATGC
Source organism: Phortica okadai (assembly GCA_034638295.1). NCBI lineage: Eukaryota > Metazoa > Arthropoda > Insecta > Diptera > Drosophilidae > Phortica > Phortica okadai. The sequence goes on from CM067851.1 coordinate 28,217,964, forward strand.
AAGAGTTATTACCAAAAAACTAATCGGTGGTCAACACGTTTCCGTCCTACTGCCGATGCTTTTCGCAAAGTACTTTTCTATAATTCTAGTATTTAATGGGAAAAAATTAAACGAATTTACTGTCTTTGTAAATAACTTTTAATTCTAAATAAAATGCCACTCATTTATGCCATTAAAAAAATGTAAATGTCTCTCATAAGATAAGGCATATTTTTGTCTGATAAGGTACTTCTTCTTCAATAATTTCGACGATATTTTAGTTTTGATCAAAAAAATTTTATTTCTTATGACTTTTCGTTAAATGTGTTCATGCCATCTGTAAGAGAAACAGATAAGTTTCCCATCCAGCTCTTAGTCGAAGAAGTCGGTCGAAGGATGCAAGAGTTATTACCAAAAAACTAATCGGTGGTCAACACGTTTCCGTCCTACTGCCGATGCTTTTCGCAAAGTACTTTTCTATAATTCTAGTATTTAATGGGAAAAAATTAAACGAATTTTCTGTCCATGTAAATAACTTTTAATTCTGAATAAAATGCCATTCATTTATGCCATTAAAAAAATGTAAATGTCTCTCATAAGATAAGGCATATTTTCGTCTGATAAGGTACTTCTTCTTCAATGATTTCGAGGATATTTTAGTGTTGATCAAAAAAATTTTATTTCTTATGACTTTTCGTAAAATATGTTAATGCCATCTGAAAGAGAAACAGATAAGCTTTCCATCGAGCTCTTAGTCGAAGAAGTCGGTCGAAGGATGCAAGAGTTATTAACAAAAAACTAATCGGTGGTCAACACGATTCCGTCCTACTGCCGATTCTTTTCGCAAAGTACTTTTCTATAATACTAGTATTTAATGGGAAGAAATTAAACGAATTTCTTGTCCATGAAAATAACTATTGATTCTGAAGAAAATGCCGCCCATTTATGCAATTAAAACCAGTAAGGGCGGTATAGTTGAGTATTCTCAACTAGATAATACCCTGTACACACACCTATGTTGATAACACGTTAAACATTCGCCGACAGCAAAAGCAGTGTACCACGATATGGTTTGTGTATTTGCTAATAGTGAGGCAGGGCTCACAGTGCAATGTTGCCATTAGATGGCGCTTTAGTACGGATTTTGTTACAAAGCATTGCTGCAAAATTTTAGTGTGTTGGTCTTTGCGGGGAAAGTGGTAGTTTGTTGTATGCAGTTTTAAAAAGTTATGTTATCTGAGTTTGCATACAAAATTTCAGCATTGTATTCTTTATACTTTAGGAGATACAGCAATTTTAAGAAAAAAATTACCTTTTGTTGTGCTCGATGGGCGGGAAGGAATGGGCGTGGCAAAAATTCCTTCAAACTTCATCTAGTGTTCGACCACACGAGACTATCTTCCAAATTTCAAGTATCTATCTTTAATAGTTTTCGCAGTGTTAAGTACGGTTTTTGTTACAAATAGGATAAAGCAGTGTTCAAAGCGCAATTTATGCCAAATTTCAACTTGTTTGCCTTTGCGTTGTCACACAGCGTTAAAAATAAAAGTTTGTGGTATGCACTTTTAAAAACGTATGTTTACTGAGTTTGCATACAAAATTTCAGCATTGTATCTAATTTAGTTTAGGAGATACAGCAATTTTAAGAAAACAACTTTTTGTGGGGAAACGAAGGGGAGGGGGAAAAAATGTGATATGCAGTTTTGTTGAGCTATACACACTGAGTCTACTTACTCATTTTCATGTTTCTAACTCATCAGGTTTTCGAGCTACAGCCTTTTGAAAAAATGGGTGGTGCTCGATGGGCGGGAAGGAGTGGGCGTTGCAAAAAATCCTTCAAACTTGATCTAGCGTTTGACCTCACGAGTCTATCCACCAAATTTCAAGTCTCTAGCTCTTATAGTTTTCGAGAACTATTGGTGAGGACGGACGGACGGACGGACAGACAGACAGGGCTATATCGATTCGTCTTGTCATCCTGATCAAGAATATACATACTTTATAGGGTCCCCCTCCCCTCCTTCCCAGCGTTACATACAAACCGTCTCAAACAAACTTAATATACCCTGATACACAGTGTGTGTACAGGGTATAAAAATTTAAATGTCTCTCATAAGATAAGGCATATTTTCGTCTGATAAGGTACTTCTTCTTCAATGATTTCGAGGATATTTTTGTTTTGATCAAAAAAATTTTATTTCTTATAACTTTTCGTAAAATATGTTCATGCCATCTGAAAGAGAAACATATAAGCTTTCCATCGAGCTCTTAGTCGAAGAAGTCGGTCGAAGGATGCAAGAGTTATTAGCAAAAAACTAATCGGTGGTCAACACGATTCCGTCCTACTGCCGATTCTTTTCGCAAAGTACTTTTCTATAATTCTAGTATTTAATGGAAAAAATTAAACGAAATTTTTTGTCCATGTAAAAAACTATAAATTCTGAATAAAATGCCGCAGTAAAAAAAATTTAAATGTCTCTTATTAGATAAGGCATATTGTCGTCTGATAAGGTACTTCTTCTTCAATGATTTCGAGGATATTTTAGTTTTGATCAAGAAAATTTTATTTCTTATGACTTTCCGTAAAATACGTTAATGCCATCTGAAAGAAGACCAGATAAGCTTTCCATTGAGCTCTTAGTCGAAGAAGTCGGTCGAAAGATGCAAGAGTTATTAGAAAAAAACTAATCGGTGGTCAACACGTTTCCGTCCTACTGCTGATTCTTTTCGAAAAGCACTTTTCTATAATTCTAGTATTTAATGGGAAGAAATTAAACGAATTTTTTGTCCATGTTAATTACTATTAATTCTGAATAAAATGCCGCCCATTTATGCAATTAAAAAAATTTAATGTCTCTTATCAGATAAGGCATTTTTTCGTCTGATAAGATACTTCTTCTTCAATGATTTCGAGGATATTTTAGTTTTGATAAAAAAAATTTTATTTCCTATGATTTTTCGTAAAATATGTTCATGCCATCTGAAAGAGAAACAGATATTGTTTCCATCGAGCTCTTAGTCGAAGAAGTCGGTCGAAGGATGAAACAGTTATTAGCAAAAAACTAATCGGTGGTCAACACGATTCCGTCCTACCGTCGATTCTTTTCGCAAAGTACTTTTCTATAATTCTAGTATTTAATGGAAAAAATTAAACGAAATTTTTTGTCCATGTAAAAAACTATTAATTCTGAATAAAATGTCGCCCATTTATGCGATTAAAAAAATTTAAATGTTTCTTATTAGATAAGGCATTTTTTCGTCTGATAAGATACTTCTTCTTCAATGATTTCGAGGATATTTTAGTTTTGATAAAAAAAATTTTATTTCCTATGATTTTTTGTAAAATATGTTCATGCCATCTGAAAGAGAAACAGATTTTGTTTCCATCGAGCTCTTATTCGAAGAAGTCGGTCGAAGGATGCAAGAGTTATTACCAAAAAACTAATCGGTGGTCAACACGTTTCCGTCCTACTGCTGATTCTTTTCGATAAGCACTTTTCTATAATTCTAGTATTTAATGGGAAGAAATTAAACGAATTTTTTGTCCACGTTAATTACTATTAATTCTGAATAAAATGCCGCCCATTTATGCAATTAAAACCAGTAAGGACGCTATCTTCAGCAAGGCTGAAGCTATAATACTTTTCACTTTGTGTCACTATAAAAAAAACTAAATGAATAGTTTTCATGCATCCCTAACAACATATTTGTAATGTTTCAAGTCAATTCGTTAAAAAACAAAAAATTTTTCCATACAACGGTTCAAGTTTTGCGATAAGTGGGCGTAGCCATGCCCACATTTGGTCAAAATAGTTTTTATTCCTCCCTAAGAACATAACTGTAAAGGTTCAAGTCAATTGGTTAAAAAACAAAAAAGTTTTCCATACAAAGGGTCAATTTTCGCTATTAAAGGGCGTGGCCACGCCCACTTTTGATCAAAATAGTTTTCATTCCTCCCTAAGAGCATAACTGCAAAGTTTCAAGTCAATTGGTTAAAAAACAAAAAAGTTTTCCATACAACGGGTCAATTTTCGCTATAAGTAGGCGTGGCTACGCCCACTTTTGGTCAAAATAGTTTTCATTCCTCTCTTGGAACATAACTGTAAAGTTTTAAGTCAATTGGTTTAAAAACAAAAAAGTTTTGCATACAAAGCGTCAAGTTAAGCTATAAGTGGGTGTGGCCATGCCCACTTTTGATCAAAATAGTTTTCATTCCTCCCTAAGAGCACAACTGCAAAGTTTCAAGTCAATTGGTTAAAAAACAAAAATGTTTTCCATACAACGGATAAATTTTCGCTATAAGTGGGCGTGGCTACGCCCACTTTTGGTCAAAATAGTGTTCATTCCTCTCTAAGAACATAACTGTAAAGTTTCAAGTCAATTGGTTAAAAAACAAAAAAGTTTTCCATACAAAGTGTCAATTTTCGCTATAAATAGGCGTGGCTACGCCCACTTTTGGTTAAAGTAGTTTTCATTCCTCTTTAAGAACATAACTGTAAAGTTTCAAGTCAATTGGTTAAAAAACAAGAAAGTTTTCCATACAAAGCGTCAAGTTAAGCTATAAGTGGGCGTGGCCACGCCCACTTTTGATCAAAATAGTTTTCATTCCTCCCTAAGAGCATAACTGCAAAGTTTCAAGTCAATTGGTTAAAAAACAAAAAAATTTTCCATACAAAGGGTAACTTTTCGCTATAAAAGGGCGTGGCTACGCCCACTTTTGGTCAAAATAGTTTTCATTCCTCCCTAAGAACATAACTGTAAAGTTTCAAGTCAATTGGTTAAAAAACAAAAAAGTTTTCCATACAACGGGTAAATTTTCGCTATAAGTGGGCGTGGCTACGCGTGGTTACGCCCACTTTTGGTCAAAATAGTTTTCATTCCTCCCTAAGAACATAACTTTAAAATTTCAAGTCAATTGGTTAAGAAACAAAAAAGTTTTCCACACAACGGGTAAGTTTTCGCTATAAAAGGGCGTGGCTACGCCCACTTTTCTTCAAAATAGTTTTCATTCCTCCCTAAGAACATAACTGTAAAGTTTCAAGTCAATTGGTTAAAAAACAAAAAAGTTTTCCATACAACGGGTAAATTTTCGCTATAAGTGGGCGTGGCTTCGCGTCGTTACGCCCACTTTTGATCAAAATAGTTTTCATTCCTCCCTAAGAGCATAACTGCAAAGTTTCAAGTCAATTGGTTAAAAAACAAAAAAGTTTTCCATACAACGGGTCAATTTTCGCTATAAGTAGGCGTGGCTACGCCCACTTTTGGTCAAAATAGTTTTCATTCCTCCCTAGGAACATAACTTTAAAGTTTTAAGTCAATTGGTAAAAAAAAAACAAAAAGTTTTGCATACAAAGCGTCAAGTTAAGCTATAAGTGGGCGTGGCCATGCCCACTTTTGATCAAAATAGTTTTCATTCCTCCCTAAGAGCACAACTGCAAAGTTTCAAGTCAATTGGTTAAAAAACAAAAAAGTTTTCCATACAACGGATAAATTTTCGCTATAAGTGGGCGTGGCTACGCCCACTTTTGGTCAAAATAGTTTTCATTCCTCTCTAAGAACATAACTGCAAAGTTTCAAGTCAATTGGTTAAAAAACAAAAAAGTTTTCCATACAAAGTGTCAATTTTCGCTATAAGTAGGCGTGGCTACGCCCACTTTTGGTTAAAGTAGTTTTCATTCCTCCCTTAGAACATAACTGTAAAGTTTCAAGTCAATTGGTTAAAAAAAAAGAAAGTTTTCCATACAAAGGGTCAAGTTTAGCTATAAGTGGGCGTGGCCACGCCCACTTTTGATCAAAATAGTTTTCATTCCTCCCTAAGAGCATAACTGCAAAGTTTCAAGTCAATTGGTTAAAAAACAAAAAAATTTTCCATACAAAGGGTAAGTTTTCGCTATAAAAGGGCGTGGCCACGCCCACTTTTGATCAAAATAGTTTTCATTCCTCCCTAAGAGCATAACTGCAAAGTTTCAAGTCAATTGGTTAAAAAACAAAAAAGTTTTCCATACAACGGGTAAATTTTCGCTATAAGTGGGCGTGGCTACGCGTGGTTACGCCCACTTTTGGTCAAAATAGTTTTCATTCCTCCCTAAGAACATAACTTTAAAATTTCAAGTCAATTGGTTAAGAAACAAAAAAGTTTTCCATACAACGACGTGAATATGGCTTCTCATCCTCTTCTTCATTTTGTATGGGAGCTACCAGTTCCAGATGTCCAATCTCAATGAAACTTTCAGGCATGTAGTCGGACCATGTAAAACTACTATGTTTAAAATTTTAGCACTCTATTGTACAAAACAAAAAAGTTTTCCATACAACGATTCAAGTTTTGTTCACTTTTCTTCTTCTTTTCGTATGGGAGCTACCTGTTCCAATAATCCGATCATGCTGGTTCCGATGAATGATTCATCGTAATAAATTCTAAGACTCTGTGCAAAGTTTCAGCTCGATAGCTTCAAAACTGAGGGACTAGTTTGCATACATACAGACAGACAGAAAGACAGACAGACGGACATGGCTAAATCAACTCGTCTTGTCGTCCTGATCAAGAATATATATACTTTATATAGTCGGAAATTAATATTTCGATCTGTTACAAACTCCGTGACAAAGTTAATATACTATTTCACATAAGTGAAAAGTATAAAAATTTAATGTCTCTTATCAGATAAGGCATTTTTTCGTCTGATAAGATACTTCTTCTTCAATGATTTCGAGGATATTTTAGTTTTGATAAAAAAAATTTTATTTCCTATGATTTTTCGTAAAATATGTTCATGCCATCTGAAAGAGAAACAGATATTGTTTCCATTGAGCTCTTAGTCGAAGAAGTCGGTCGAAGGATGAAACAGTTATTAGCAAAAAACTAATCGGTGGTCAACACGATTCCGTCCTACCGTCGATTCTTTTCGCAAAGTACTTTTCTATAATTCTAGTATTTAATGGAAAAAATTAAACGAAATTTTTTGTCCATGTAAAAAACTATTAATTCTGAATAAAATGTCGCCCATTTATGAAATTAAAAAAATTTAAATGTCTCTTATTAGATAAGCATATTTTCGTCTGATAAGGTACTTCTTCTTCAATGATTTCGAGGATATTTTAGTTTTGATCAAAAAAATAATTTTTCTTACGACTTTTCGTAAAATATGTTAATGCCATCTGAAAGAGGAACAGATAAGCTTTCCATCGAGCTCTTAGTCGAAGAAGTCGGTCGATGCATGCAAGAGTTATTAGCAAAAAACTAATTGGTGGTCAACACGTTTCCGTCCTACTGCTGATTCTTTTCGAAAAGTACTTTTCTATAATTCTAGTATTTAATGGGAAAAAATTAAACGAATTTTTTTTCATGTTAATAGCTATTTATTCTGAATAAAATGCCGCCCATTTATGCAATTAAAAAAATTTAAATGTTTCTTATTAGATAAGGCATATTTTCGTCTGATAAGGTACTTTTTCTCCAATGATTTCGAGGATAGTTTAGTTTTGATCAAAAAAATTTTATTTCTTATGACTTTTCGTAAAATATGTTCATGCCATGCTCATGCTATCGAGCTCTTAGTCGAAGAAATCGGTCGAAGGATGCAAGAGTTATTAGAAAAAAACTAATCGGTGGTCAACACGATTCCGTCTTACTGCCGATTGTTTTCGGAAAGTACTTTTCTATAATTCTAGTATTTAATGGGAAAAAATTAAACGAATTTTTTTTCCATGTAAAAAACTATTAATCCTGAAAGCAACTAAAACCAGTAAGGACGCTATCTTCAGCAAGGCTGAAGCTATAATACTTTTCAGGTTGTGTCACTATAAAAAAACTAAATGAATAATGTTCATGCCTCCCTAACAACATAACTGTAAGGTTTCAAGTCAATTGGTTAAAAAACAAAAATGTTTTCCATAGAACGGGTCAATTTTCGCTATAAGTAGGCGTGGCTACGCCCACTTTTGGTCAACATAGTTTTCATTCCTCTCTAAGAACATACCTGTAAAGTTTCAAGTCAATTGGTTAAAAAACAAAAAAGTTTTCCATACAACGGGTCAATTTTCTATCAGTGGGCGTGGCTACGCCCACTTTTAGTCAAAATAGTTTTCATTCCTCCCTAAGAACATAACTGCAAAGTTTCAAGTCAATTCGTTGAAAAACAAAAAAGTTTTTAATACAACGGGTCAATTTTCTATAAGTTGGCGTGGCTACGCCCACTTTTGGTCAAAATAGTTTTCATTCCTCCCTAAGAATATAACTGTAAAGTTTCAAGTCAATTGGTTAAAAAACAAAAAAGTTTTCCATACAACGGGTCAATTTTCGCTATAAGTGGGCGTGGCTACTTTTGGTCAAAATAGTTTTCATTCCTCCCTAAGTACATAACTGTGAAGTTTCAAGTCAATTCGTTGAAAAACAAAAAAGTTTTCCATACAACGGGTCAATTTTTGCTATAAGTGGGCGTGGCTACGCCCACTTTTGGTCAAAATAGATTTCATTCCTTTCTAAGAACATAACTGTAAAGTTTCAAGCCAACTGGTTAAAAATCAAAAAAGTTTTCCATACAACGGGTCAATTTTCGCCATAAGTGAGCGTGGCTACGCCTACTTTGGTCAAAATAGTTTTCATTCGTCCCTAAGAACATAACTGTAAGGTTTCAAGTCAATTGGTTAAAAACAAAAAAGTTTTCCATACAACGGGTCAATTTTCTATCAGTGGGCGTGGCTACGCCCACTTTTAGTCAAAATAGTTTTCATTCCTCCCTAAGAACATATCTGTAAAGTTTCAAGTCAATTGGTTTAAAAACAAAAAAGTTTTCCATACAACGGGTCAATTTTCGCTATAAGTAAGCGTGGCTACGCCCACTTTTGGTCAAAATAGTTTTAATTCTTCCCTAAGAACATAACTGTAATGTTTCAAGTCAATTGGTTTAAAAACAAAAATGTTTTTCATACAACGGGTCAATTTTTGGCAATAAGTGGGCGCGGCTACGCCCACTTTTGGTCAAAATAGTTTTCATTCCTTCCTAAGAACATAAATGTAAAGTTTCAAGTCAATTGGTTAAAAAACAAAAAAGTTTTCCATACAACGGGTCAATTTTCGCTATAAAAGGGCGTGGCTACGCCCACTTTTGGTCAAAATAGTTTTCATTCCTTCCTAAGAACATATCTGTAAAGTTTCAAGTCAACTGGCTAAAAAACAAAAAAGTTTTCCATACAACGGGTAAATTTTCGCCATAAGTGGGTGTGGCTACGCCTACTTTGGTCAGAATAGTTTTCATTCCTCCCTAAGAACATAACTGTAAGGTTTCAAGTCAATTGGTTAAAAAACAAAAAAGTTTTCCATACAACTGGTCAATTTTCTATCAGTGGGCGTGGCTACGCCCACTTTTAGTCAAAATAGTTTTCATTCCTCCCTAAGAACATAACTGCAAAGTTTCAAGCCAACTGGTTAAAAATCAAAAAAGTTTTCCATACAACGGGTCAATTTTCGCCATAAGTGGGCGTGGCTACGCCTACTTTGGTCAAAATAGTTTTCATTCGTCCCTAAGAACATAACTGTAAGGTTTCAAGTCAATTGGTTAAAAGCAAAAAAGTTTTCCATACAACGGGTCAATTTTCTATAAGTGGGCGTGGCTACGCCCACTTTTGGTCAAAATAGTTTTAATTCTTCCCTAAGAACATAACTGTAATGTTTCAAGTCAATTGGTTTAAAAACAAAAATGTTTTTCATACAACGGGTCAATTTTTGGCAATAAGTGGGCGCGGCTACGCCCACTTTTGGTCAAAATAGTTTTCATTCCTTCCTAAGAACATAAATGTAAAGTTTCAAGTCAATTGGTTAAAAACAAAAAAGTTTTCCATACAACGGGTCAATTTTCGCTATAAAAGGGCATGGCTACGCCCACTTTTGGTCAACATAGTTTTCATTCCTTCCTAAGAACATAAATGTAAAGTTTCAAGTCAATTGGTTAAAAAACAAAAAAGTTTTCCATACAACGGGTCAATTTTCGCTATAAAAGGGCGTGGCTACGCCCACTTTTGGTCAAAATAGTTTTCATTCCTCCCTAAGAACATAACTGTAAAGTTTCAAGTCAATTGGTTAAAAAACAAAAAAGTTTTCCATACAACGATGTGAATATTGCTTCTCTTCCTCTTCTTCATTTTGTATGGGAGCTACCAGTTCCAGTTTCCCGATCCCAGTGAAACTTTCAGGCATGTAGTCGGACTATGTAGAACTACTATGTTTAAAATTTCAGCACTCTATCGTACAAAACAAAAAAGTTTTCCATACAACGATTCAAGTTTTGTTCCCGTTTCTTCTTCTTTTCGTATGGGGGCTACCAGTTCCAGTGGTCCGATATGGCTGGATCCGACAAATGAGTTGATCGCACAAATAAGAAGTCTCTGTGCAAAATTTCAGCTCGATATCTTCAAAACTGTGGGAGGAGATTGTATATATACAGACAGACGGACAGACAGACGGACAGACGGACATGGCTAAATCAACTCGTCTTGTCGTCCTGATCAAGAATATATATACTTTATATAGTCGGAAATGGATATTTCGATCTGTTACAAACTTCAGCACAAAGTTATTATACTGTTTCATATACGTGAAAAGTATAAAAATTTAAATGTCTCTTATTAGATAAGGTATATTTTCGTCTGATAAGGTACTTCATCTTCAATGATTTCGAGGATATTTTAGTCTTGATCAAAAAAATTTTATTTCTTACGACTTTTCGTAAAATATGTTAATGCCATCTGAAAGAGGAACAGATAAGCTTTCCATCGAGCTATTAGTCGAAGAAGTCGGTCGAAGGATGCAAGAGTTATTAGCAAAAAACTAATCGGTGGTCAACACGATTCCGTCCTACTGCCGATTGTTGTCGCATAGTACTTTTCTATAATTCTAGTATTTAATGGGAAAAAATTAAACGAATTTTTTGTCCATGTAAAAAACTATTAATTCTGAATAAAATGCCACCCATTTATGCAATTAAAAAAATTAAAATGTCTCTTATTAGATAAGGCATATTTTCGTCTTCTTCTTCAATGATTTCGAGGATATTCTTTTTTTTTTTCTACAAACTACAGGCGCAAGACGTTGTGGTAGCGCACTACCCTCAAGTGGACTTGCGACACCAGGTCAGCCTGTTCCGCGACTACAGACAAAGTCAACAGTCGCTTTACTACTTACTCTACACACAATAAGAAAACTAATAAACTAATTTTTAAACAATTTCTTTAATACTACTAAGTTACGCAATTAGTTATGTTATGTAGTTTTAATAAACAAAATTTTACTTATCTAAATATGTTAGAATACTACGTTTCATAAGGTTATTAGAGGAGCAGTCCTCCATTAAACTAAAATATTTGTTATAATACCTACATAAAACACGAAACGAGTCATGCTCTAAATATGTCGATCTGCAGGTACTGAGACAGATCGGACTAAAATTTCTGGTAACTCTAGCGGGTACACTGAATTGTATATATGCCAACAATGTAGGAGAGAATATCGTGCCATTTATTAGGTTATGCAAAAACAAAGTAACAAGCATAGTTCTACGACTAGACAATGATGGCAAATTAATAAGCTTCAACCGACTACTATAAGGAGGAAGGTGAACTCAGGGGTCCCAGTGTAGATTCCTAAGAGCAAACAGAAGGAACTGTTTCTGAACAGACTCAATTTGGTTCTTATACTTTTCACACTGAGGATCCCAAACACACGATGCATATTCCAAAATGGGCCGTACTAAAGAAGTGTAAAGCAATTTAGTTGTGTACGGGTCATTAAATTCCTTGGACCATCTTTTGATGAAACCCAGTACGCCTTTAGCCTTATTAACGGACAGCAAAATATGTGAGGCGAAATGAAGTTTCGGATCCATCAAAACACCAAGGTCATTGAACTGAGAGATACGTTCAAGGTACAAATTATTTAACTTGTACGTGCAAACAATTAGTTTTTTTTCTATAAAAAGACATTAACTTGCATTTCTCACTGTTTAACAATGAATTGTTTACAGCACACCATTGTGAGAGAGAGTCAAGATCAGACTGAAGCAGATTCTGCTGATCTATAGAATTAACGGTCAGGCATAATTTCACGTCATTAGCATACATTAAAACATGACAGTTCTTTATCACAGTAGGCAAGTCATTTATAAATATATTAAATAATAAGGGGCCAAGGTGACTACCCTGAGGAACCCCTGAAGTAACAAAAATTCGTCTCGAAACTGATGTTTTAAAAAGAACACATTGTGTTCGAGATTCAAGATAAGACGACAGCCAACGGACTAACGATGGTGGAAAACCATAGGTATCGAGTTTTTTTAAAAGCAGAGAGTGACAAACACAATCAAATGCTTTACTGAAATCAGTGTACACAACATCGGTTTGGCAGCCGGACGAGAAATTTCGATTGACAATTGAAGTGAATTCTAATAAGTTAGTTACTGTTGACCGTTTCTTGAGAAAGCCATGCTGAGACAAATTTAGAAGTGATGGTACAAAGTGCTGTAGCTGTTCCGTAATGATCTGTTCAAACAGTTTAGGAATAGCACTAAGCTTAGCAATGCCTCTGTAATTCGAGATGTCCACCTTACTGCCTTTTTTATAAAGGGGAATAATGTAAGACTCTTTCCAAATTTTGGGGACAACAAAAGAACTTAACGACATGTTAAAAAGTCTGCATAATGGAATAAACAACATCTCGGCACAGTGCCTTAGAACGCAACCAGGAATATTATCTGGACCAGCGGTAAAAGATGGTTTCATTAATTTTAAAAATCTAAGAACTGTTTCATTTTCAATAACCGGCACATTTATATTATTTCTATCTTTGATAAAGTAGGGGTAAGTAACGTTTTGGTATGAGTAGTCATTATAGGTGCTTTGGAAAAATTCAGCAAAGAGGTTGGATATCGTTGCATCATCGTTTCCTTCCACACCATTGAATTTCATACACAAAGGAAATGAACTAGAGTTAGACTTGTATTTAATTATATTAAAAAAATTTTTAGGATCGCGATATATATTGGATTTTAATTTAATTAAGTAAAAATCGTAATCTCGTTTATTACATAAAGTGAATTTATATCGAGCTTTCGCATAGTTTGCATAATCGACAAGATAACCGGTTCCCTTATATTTTTTAAATAATCTATTTTTTAAGTTCTTTAGACGAGATAATTCTCTTGAAAACCACGGGGGTTTATTTTGTTGTGAAAAAATCTTAACTCTTGGTACGCACAATTTAAATAGTTTATACATAGTTGCGTTAAAACGCTCTACTGCCTGTACAATGTTGGACGTGTTTTGAATGTATGACCAATCTGCGTTAGAAAGCAAATCACCAAGTCGTTCAAAATCAGTTTTTCTGAAACAATATACACGGTTAAGCTTAATATTTAGAGGATCAAAAAAATTTTATTTCTTACGACTTTTCGTAAAATATGTTAATGCCATCTGAAAGAGGAACAGATAAGCTCTCCATTGAGCTCTTAGTCGAAGAAGTCGGTCGAAGGAAGCATGAGGTATTAGCAAGAAACTAATCGGTGGTCAATACGATTCCGTCTTACTGCCGATTGTTTTCGCAAAGTACTTTTCTATAATTCTAGTATTTAATGGAAAAAAATTAAACGACTTTTTTGTCCATGTGAAAAACTATTAATTCTGAATAAAATGCCACCCACTTAAGCAATTAAAAAAATTTAAATGTCTCTTATTAGATACGGCATATTTTCGTCTTATAAGGTACTTCTTTTTAAATGATTTCGAGGATATGTTAGTTTTGATCAAAAAAATTTTATTTCTTACGACTTTTCGTAAAATCTGTTAATGCCATCTGAAAGAGGAACAGATAAGCTTCCCATCGAGCTCTAAGTCGAAGAAGTCGGTCGAAGGATGCAAGAGGTATTAGCAAAAAACTAATCGGTGGTCAACACGTTTCCGTCCTACTGCCGATTCTTTTCACAAAGTACTTTTCTATAACTCTTGTATTTAATGGGAACAAATTAAACGAATTTCTTGTCCATGTAAAAAACTATCATTTCTGAATAAAATGCCGCCCATTTATGCAATTAAAAAAAATTTAAATGTTTTTTATTAGATAAGGCATATTTTCGACTTATAAGGTACTTCCTTTTCAATGATTTCGAGGATATTTTAGTTTTGATCAAAATAATTGTATTTCTTACGACTTTTCGTAAAATATGTTAATGCCATCTGAAAGAGGAACAGATAAGCTTTCTATCGAGCTCTTAGTCGAAGAAGTCGGTCGAAGGATGCAAGAGTTATTTGCAAGGAACTAATCGGTGGTCAACACGATTCCGTCCTACTGCCGATTGTTTTCGCAAAGTACTTTTCTATAATTCTAGTATTTAATGGGAAAAAATTAAACGAATTTTTTGTCCATTTAAAAAACTATTAATTCTGAATAAAATGCTACCCATTAATGCAATTAAAAAAATTAAAATGTCTCTTATTAGATAAGGCATATTTTCGTCTGATGAGGTACTTCTTCTTCAATAATTTCGAGGATATTTTAGTTTTGATCAAAAAAATTTTATTTCTTACGACTTTTCGTAAAATATGTTAATGCCATCTGAAAGAGGAACAGATAAGCTCTCCATTAAGCTCTTAGTCGAAGAAGTCGGTCGAAGCATGCATGAGTTATTAGCAAAAAAACTAATCGGTGGTCAAAACGATTCCGTCCTACTGCCGATTGTTTTCGCAAAGTACTTTTCTATAATTCTAGTATTTCATAGGAAAAAATTAAACGAATCTTTTGTCCATGTAAAAAACTATTAATTCTGAGGAAAATGCCGCTCATTTAAGCAATTAAAAAAATTTAAATGTCTCTCATAAGATAAGGCATATTTTCGTCTGATAAGGTACTTCTTTTTCAATAATTTCGAGGATATTTTAGTTTTGATCAAAAAAATTTTATTTCTGACGACTTTTCGTAAAATATGTTAATGCCATCTGAAAGAGAAACAGATAAGCTTTTTATCGAGCTCTTAGTCGAAGAAGTCGGTCGAAGGATGCAAGAGTTATTACCAAAAAACTAATCGGTGGTCAACACGTTTCCGTCCTACTGCCGATGCTTTTCGCAAAGTACTTTTCTATAATTCTAGTATTTAATGGGAAAAAATTAAACGAATTTTCTGTCTATGTAAAAAACTATTAATTCTGAATAAAATGCCGCCCATTTATGCAATTAAAAAAATTTAAATGTCTTTTATTAGATAAGGCATATTTTCGTCTTATAAGGTACTTCTTTTTCAATGATTTCGAGGATATTTTAGTTTTGATCAAAAAAATTTTATTTCTTATGACTTTTCGTTAAATGTGTTCATGCCATCTGTAAGAGAAACAGATAAGTTTCCCATCCAGCTCTTAGTCGAAGAAGTCGGTCGAAGGATGCAAGAGTTTTTAGCAAAAAATTAATCGGTGGTCAACACGTTTCGCAAAGTACTTTTCTATAATTCTAGTATTTAATGGGAAAAAATTAAACGAATTTTTTGTCCATGTAAATAACTATTAATTCATTATTAATTATAATATTGTTTGTATAAATTTATTATAGTTAATATTAATAAAATAAAATAAAATAAAAATAAAATAATTCTGAATAAAATGCCGCCCATTTATGCAATTAAAAAGAAGTCGGTCGAAGGATGCAAGAGTTATTACCAAAAAACTAATCGGTGGTCAACACGTTTCCGTCCTACTGCCGATGCTTTTCGCAAAGTACTTTTTTATAATTCTAGTATTTAATGGGAAAAAATTAAACGAATTTTTTATCCATGTAAATAACTATTAATTCTGAATAAAATGCCACTCATTTATGCCATTAAAAAAATGTAAATGTCTCTCATAAGATAAGGCATATTTTCGTCTGATAAGGTACTTCTTCTTCAATGATTTCGAGGATATTTTAGTGTTGATCAAAAAAATTGTATTTCTTATGACTTTTCGTAAAATATGTTAATGCCATCTGAAAGAGAAACAGATAAGTTTCCCATCCAGCTCTTAGTCGAAGAAGTCGGTCGAAGGATGCAAGAGTTATTACCAAAAAACTAATCGGTGGTCAACACGTTTCCGTTCTACTGCCGATGCTTTTCGCAAAGTACTTTTCTATAATTCTAGTATTTAATGGGAAAAAATTAATTAATTTCTTATGACTTTTCGTTAAATGTGTTCATGCCATCTGTAAGAGAAACAGATAAGTTTCCCATCCAGCTCTTAGTCCAAGAAGTCGGTCGAAGGATGCAAGAGGTTTTAGCAAAAAATTAATCGGTGGTCAACACGTTTCGAAAAGTACTTTTCTATAATTCTAGTATTTAATGGGAAAAAATTAAACGAATTTTTTGTCCATGTAAATAACTATTAATTCATTATTAATTATAATATTGTTTGTATAAATTTATTATAGTTAATATTAATAAAATAAAATAAAATAAAAATAAAATAATTCTGAATAAAATGCCGCCCATTTATGCAATTAAAAAGAAGTCGGTCGAAGGATGCAAGAGTTATTACCAAAAAACTAATCGGTGGTCAACACGTTTCCGTCCTACTGCCGATGCTTTTCGCAAAGTACTTTTCTATAATTCTAGTATTTAATGGGAAAAAATTAAACGAATTTTCTGTCCATGTAAATAATTTTTAATTCTGAATAAAATGCCGCTCATTTATGCAATTAAAATAATATAAATGTCTCTTATTAGATAAGGCATATTTTCGTCTGATAAGGTACTTCTTCTTCAATAATTTCGACGATATTTTAGTTTTGATCAAAAAAATTTTATTTCTTATGACTTTTCGTTAAATGTGTTCATGCCATCTGTAAGAGAAACAGATAAGTTTCCCATCCAGCTCTTAGTCGAAGAAGTCGGTCGAAGGATGCAAGAGTTTTTAGCAAAAAATTAATCGGTGGTCAACACGTTTCGCAAAGTACTTTTCTATAATTCTAGTATTTAATGGGAAAAAATTAAACGAATCTTTTGTCCATGTAAATAACTATTAATTCATTATTAATTATAATATTGTTTGTATAAATTTATTATAGTTAATATTAATAAAATAAAATAAAATAAAATAAAAATAAAATAATTCTGAATAAAATGCCGCCCATTTATGCATTTAAAAAGAAGTCGGGCGAAGGATGCAAGAGTTATTACCAAAAAACTAATCGGTGGTCAACACGTTTCCGTCCTACTGCCGATGCTTTTCGCAAAGTACTTTTCTATAATTCTAGTATTTAATGGGAAAAAATTAAACGAATTTTCTGTCCATGTAAATAACTTTTAATTCTGAATAAAATGCCACTCATTGATGCCATTAAAAAAATGTAAATGTCTCTCATAAGATAAGACATATTTTCGTCTGATAAGGTACTTCTTCTTCAATGATTTCGAGGATATTTTAGTGTTGATCAAAAAAATTGTATTTCTTATGACTTTTCGTAAAATATGTTAATGCCATCTGAAAGAGAAACAGATAAGCTTTCCATCGAGCTCTTAGTCGAAGAAGTCGGTCGAAGGATGCAAGAGTTATTAACAAAAAACTAATCGGTGGTCAACACGATTCCGTCCTACTGCCGATTCTTTTCGCAAAGTACTTTTCTATAATTCTAGTATTTAATGGGTAAAAATTAAACGAATTTTTTATCCATGTAAATAACTATTAATTCTGAGGAAAATGCCGCTCATTTAAGCAATTAAAAAAATTTAAATGTCTCTCATAAGATAAGGCATATTTTCGTCTGATAAGGTACTTCTTCTTCAATAATTTCGAGGATATTTTAGTTTTGATCCAAAAAATTTTATTTCTTACGACTTTTCGTAAACTATGTTAATGCCATCTGAAAGAGAAACAGATAAGCTTTTTATCGAGCTCTTAGTCGAAGAAGTCGGTCGAAGGATGCAAGAGTTATTACCAAAAAACTAATCGGTGGTCAACACGTTTCCGTCCTACTGCCGATGCTTTTCGCAAAGTACTTTTCTATAATTCTAGTATTTAATGGGAAAAAATTAAACGAATTTTCTGTCCATGTAAATAATTTTTAATTCTGAATAAAATGCCGCTCATTTATGCAATTAAAATAATATAAATGTCTCTTATTAGATAAGGCATATTTTCGTCTGATAAGGTACTTCTTCTTCAATAATTTCGACGATATTTTAGTTTTGATCAAAAAAATTTTATTTCTTATGACTTTTCGTTAAATGTGTTCATGCCATCTGTAAGAGAAACAGATAAGTTTCCCATCCAGCTCTTAGTCGAAGAAGTCGGTCGAAGGATGCAAGAGTTTTTAGCAAAAAATTAATCGGTGGTCAACACGTTTCGAAAAGTACTTTTCTATAATTCTAGTATTTAATGGGAAAAAATTAAACGAATCTTTTGTCCATGTAAATAACTATTAATTCATTATTAATTATAATATTGTTTGTATAAATTTATTATAGTTAATATTAATAAAATAAAATAAAATAAAATAAAATAAAAATAAAATAATTCTGAATAAAATGCCGCCCATTTATGCATTTAAAAAGAAGTCGGGCGAAGGATGCAAGAGTTATTACCAAAAAACTAATCGGTGGTCAACACGTTTCCGTCCTACTGCCGATGCTTTTCGCAAAGTACTTTTCTATAATTCTAGTATTTAATGGGAAAAAATTAAACGAATTTTCTGTCCATGTAAATAACTTTTAATTCTGAATAAAATGCCACTCATTGATGCCATTAAAAAAATGTAAATGTCTCTCATAAGATAAGACATATTTTCGTCTGATAAGGTACTTCTTCTTCAATGATTTCGAGGATATTTTAGTGTTGATCAAAAAAATTGTATTTCTTATGACTTTTCGTAAAATATGTTAATGCCATCTGAAAGAGAAACAGATAAGCTTTCCATCGAGCTCTTAGTCGAAGAAGTCGGTCGAAGGATGCAAGAGTTATTAACAAAAAACTAATCGGTGGTCAACACGATTCCGTCCTACTGCCGATTCTTTTCGCAAAGTACTTTTCTATAATTCTAGTATTTAATGGGTAAAAATTAAACGAATTTTTTATCCATGTAAATAACTATTAATTCTGAGGAAAATGCCGCTCATTTAAGCAATTAAAAAAATTTAAATGTCTCTCATAAGATAAGGCATATTTTCGTCTGATAAGGTACTTCTTCTTCAATAATTTCGAGGATATTTTAGTTTTGATCCAAAAAATTTTATTTCTTACGACTTTTCGTAAACTATGTTAATGCCATCTGAAAGAGAAACAGATAAGCTTTTTATCGAGCTCTTAGTCGAAGAAGTCGGTCGAAGGATGCAAGAGTTATTACCAAAAAACTAATCGGTGGTCAACACGTTTCCGTCCTACTGCCGATGCTTTTCGCAAAGTACTTTTCTATAATTCTAGTATTTAATGGGAAAAAATTAAACGAATTTTCTGTCTTTGTAAATAACTTTTAATTCTGAATAAAATGCCACTCATTTATGCCATTAAAAAATTGTAAATGTCTCTCATAAGATAAGGCATATTTTCGTCTGATAAGGTACTTCTTCTTCAATGATTTCGAGGATATTTTAGTGTTGATCAAAAAAATTGTATTTCTTATGACTCTTCGTAAAATATGTTAATGCCATCTGAAAGAGAAACAGATAAGCTTTCCATCGAGCTCTTAGTCGAAGAAGTCGGTCGAAGGATGCAAGAGTTATTACCAAAAAACTAATCGGTGGTCAACACGTTTCCGTCCTACTGCCGATGCTTTTCGCAAAGTACTTTTCTATAATTCTAGTATTTAATGGGAAAAAATTAATTAATTTCTTATGACTTTTCGTTAAATGTGTTAATGCCATCTGTAAAAGAAACAGATAAGTTTCCCATCCAGCTCTTAGTCGAAGAAGTCGGTCGAAAGATGCAAGAGTTTTTAGCAAAAAATTAATCGGTGGTCAACACGTTTCGCAAAGTACTTTTCTATAATTCTAGTATTTAATGGGAAAAAATTAAACGAATTTTTTGTCCATGTAAATAACTATTAATTCATTATTAATTATAATATTGTTTGTATAAATTTATTATAGTTAATATTAATAAAATAAAATAAAATAAAAATGAAATAATTCTGAATAAAATGCCGCCCATTTATGCAATTAAAAAGAAGTCGGTCGAAGGATGCAAGAGTTATTACCAAAAAACTAATCGGTGGACAACACGTTTCCGTCCTACTGCCGATGCTTTTCGCAAAGTACTTTTCTATAATTCTAGTATTTAATGGGAAAAAATTAAACGAATTTTCTGTCTTTGTAAATAACTTTTAATTCTGAATAAAATGCCACTCATTTATGCCATTAAAAAATTGTAAATGTCTCTCATAAGATAAGGCATATTTTCGTCTGATAAGGTACTTCTTCTTCAATAATTTCGACGATATTTTAGTTTTGATCAAAAAAATGTTATTTCTTATGACTTTTCGTTAAATGTGTTCATGCCATCTGTAAGAGAAACAGATAAGTTTCCCATCCAGCTCTTAGTCGAAGAAGTCGGTCGAAGGATGCAAGAGTTTTTAGCAAAAAATTAATCGGTGGTCAATACGTTTCGCAAAGTACTTTTCTATAATTCTAGTATTTAATGGGAAAAAATTAAACGAATTTTTTGTCCATGTAAACAACTATTAATTCATTATTAATTATAATATTGTTTGTATAAATTTATTATAGTTAATATTAATAAAATAAAATAAAAATAAAATTATTCTGAATAAAATGCCGCCCATTTATACAATTAAAAAGAAGTCGGTCGAAGGATGCAAGAGTTATTACCAAAAAACTAATCGGTGGTCAACACGTTTCCGTCCTACTGTCGATGCTTTTCGCAAAGTACTTTTCTATAATTCTAGTATTTAATGGGAAAAAATTAAACGAATTTTCTGTCCATGTAAATAACTTTTAATTCTGAATAAAATGCCACTCATTGATGCCATTAAAAAAATGTAAATGTCTCTCATAAGATAAGGCATATTTTCGTCTGATAAGGTACTTCTTCTTAAATGATTTCGAGGATATTTTAGTGTTGATCAAAAAAATTGTATTTCTTATGACTTTTCGTAAAATATGTTAATGCCATCTGAAAGAGAAACAGATAAGCTTTCCATCGAGCTCTTAGTCGAAGAAGTCGGTCGAAGGATGCAAGAGTTATTACCAAAAAACTAATCGGTGGTCAAAACGTTTCCGTCCTACTGCCGATGCTTTTCGCAAAGTTCTTTTCTATAATTCTAGTATTTAATGGGAAAAAATTAATTAATTTCTTATGACTTTTCGTTAAATGTGTTAATGCCATCTGTAGTACTTTTCTATAATTCTAGTATTTAATGGGAAAAAATTAATTAATTTCTTATGACTTTTCGTTAAATGTGTTAATGCCATCTGTAAAAGAAACAGATAAGTTTCCCATCCAGCTCTTAGTCGAAGAAGTCGGTCGAAGGATACAAGAGTTTTTAGCAAAAAATTAATCGGTGGTCAACACGTTTCGCAAAGTACTTTTCTATAATTCTAGTATTTAATGGGAAAAAATTAAACGAATTTTTTGTCCATGTAAATAACTATTAATTCATTATTAATTATAATATTGTTTGTATAAATTTATTATAGTTAATATTAATAAAATAAAATAAAATAAAAATGAAATAATTCTGAATAAAATGCCGCCCATTTATGCAATTAAAAAGAAGTCGGTCGAAGGATGCAAGAGTTATTACCAAAAAACTAATCGGTGGACAACACGTTTCCGTCCTACTGCCGATGCTTTTCGCAAAGTACTTTTCTATAATTCTAGTATTTAATGGGAAAAAATTAAACGAATTTTCTGTCTTTGTAAATAACTTTTAATTCTGAATAAAATGCCACTCATTTATGCCATTAAAAAATTGTAAATGTCTCTCATAAGATAAGGCATATTTTCGTCTGATAAGGTACTTCTTCTTCAATAATTTCGACGATATTTTAGTTTTGATCAAAAAAATGTTATTTCTTATGACTTTTCGTTAAATGTGTTCATGCCATCTGTAAGAGAAACAGATAAGTTTCCCATCCAGCTCTTAGTCGAAGAAGTCGGTCGAAGGATGCAAGAGTTTTTAGCAAAAAATTAATCGGTGGTCAATACGTTTCGCAAAGTACTTTTCTATAATTCTAGTATTTAATGGGAAAAAATTAAACGAATTTTTTGTCCATGTAAACAACTATTAATTCATTATTAATTATAATATTGTTTGTATAAATTTATTATAGTTAATATTAATAAAATAAAATAAAAATAAAATTATTCTGAATAAAATGCCGCCCATTTATACAATTAAAAAGAAGTCGGTCGAAGGATGCAAGAGTTATTACCAAAAAACTAATCGGTGGTCAACACGTTTCCGTCCTACTGCCGATGCTTTTCGCAAAGTACTTTTCTATAATTCTAGTATTTAATGGGAAAAAATTAAACGAATTTTCTGTCCATGTAAATAACTTTTAATTCTGAATAAAATGCCACTCATTGATGCCATTAAAAAAATGTAAATGTCTCTCATAAGATAAGGCATATTTTAGTCTGATAAGGTACTTCTTCTTAAATCATTTCGAGGATATTTTAGTGTTGATCAAAAAAATTGTATTTCTTATGACTTTTCGTAAAATATGTTAATGCCATCTGAAAGAGAAACAGATAAGCTTTCCATCGAGCTCTTAGTCGAAGAAGTCGGTCGAAGGATGCAAGAGTTATTACCAAAAAACTAATCGGTGGTCAAAACGTTTCCGTCCTACTGCCGATGCTTTTCGCAAAGTTCTTTTCTATAATTCTAGTATTTAATGGGAAAAAATTAATTAATTTCTTATGACTTTTCGTTAAATGTGTTAATGCCATCTGTAGTACTTTTCTATAATTCTAGTATTTAATGGGAAAACATTAATTAATTTCTTATGACTTTTCGTTAAATGTGTTCATGCCATCTGTAAGAGAAACAGATAAGTTTCCCATCCAGCTCTTAGTCCAAGAAGTCGGTCGAAGGATGCAAGAGGTTTTAGCAAAAAATTAATCGGTGGTCAACACGTTTCGCAAAGTACTTTTCTATAATTCTAGTATTTAATGGGAAAAAATTAAACGAATTTTTTGTCCATGTAAATAACTATTAATTCATTATTAATTATAATATTGTTTGTATAAATTTATTATAGTTAATATTAATAAAATAAAATAAAATAAAAATAAAATAATTCTGAATAAAATGCCGCCCATTTATGCAATTAAAAAGAAGTCGGTCGAAGGATGCAAGAGTTATTACCAAAAAACTAATCGGTGGTCAACACGTTTCCGTCCTACTGCCGATGCTTTTCGCAAAGTACTTTTCTATAATTCTAGTATTTAATGGGAAAAAATTAAACGAATTTTCTGTCCATGTAAATAATTTTTAATTCTGAATAAAACGCCGCTCATTTATGCAATTAAAATAATATAAATGTCTCTTATTAGATAAGGCATATTTTCGTCTGATAAGGTACTTCTTCTTCAATAATTTCGACGATATTTTAGTTTTGATCAAAAAAATTTTATTTCTTATGACTTTTCGTTAAATGTGTTCATGCCATCTGTAAGAGAAACAGATAAGTTTCCCATCCAGCTCTTAGTCGAAGAAGTCGGTCGAAGGATGCAAGAGTTTTTAGCAAAAAATTAATCGGTGGTCAACACGTTTCGAAAAGTACTTTTCTATAATTCTAGTATTTAATGGGAAAAAATTAAACGAATTTTTTGTCCATGTAAATAACTATTAATTCATTATTAATTATAATATTGTTTGTATAAATTTATTATAGTTAATATTAATAAAATAAAATAAAATAAAAATAAAATAATTCTGAATAAAATGCCGCCCATTTATGCATTTAAAAAGAAGTCGGGCGAAGGATGCAAGAGTTATTACCAAAAAACTAATCGGTGGTCAACACGTTTCCGTCCTACTGCCGATGCTTTTCGCAAAGTACTTTTCTATAATTCTAGTATTTAATGGGAAAAAATTAAACGAATTTTCTGTCCATGTAAATAACTTTTAATTCTGAATAAAATGCCACTCATTGATGCCATTAAAAAAATGTAAATGTCTCTCATAAGATAAGACATATTTTCGTCTGATAAGGTACTTCTTCTTCAATGATTTCGAGGATATTTTAGTGTTGATCAAAAAAATTGTATTTCTTATGACTTTTCGTAAAATATGTTAATGCCATCTGAAAGAGAAACAGATAAGCTTTCCATCGAGCTCTTAGTCGAAGAAGTCGGTCGAAGGATGCAAGAGTTATTAACAAAAAACTAATCGGTGGTCAACACGATTCCGTCCTACTGCCGATTCTTTTCGCAAAGTACTTTTCTATAATTCTAGTATTTAATGGGTAAAAATTAAACGAATTTTTTATCCATGTAAATAACTATTAATTCTGAGGAAAATGCCACTCATTTAAGCAATTAAAAAAATTTAAATGTCTCTCATAAGATAAGGCATATTTTCGTCTGATAAGGTACTTCTTCTTCAATAATTTCGAGGATATTTTAGTTTTGATCCAAAAAATTTTATTTCTTACGACTTTTCGTAAACTATGTTAATGCCATCTGAAAGAGAAACAGATAAGCTTTTTATCGAGCTCTTAGTCGAAGAAGTCGGTCGAAGGATGCAAGAGATATTACCAAAAAACTAATCGGTGGTCAACACGTTTCCGTCCTACTGCCGATGCTTTTCGCAAAGTACTTTTCTATAATTCTAGTATTTAATGGGAAAAAATTAAACGAATTTTCTGTCTTTGTAAATAACTTTTAATTCTGAATAAAATGCCACTCATTTATGCCATTAAAAAATTGTAAATGTCTCTCATAAGATAAGGCATATTTTCGTCTGATAAGGTACTTCTTCTTCAATAATTTCGACGATATTTTAGTTTTGATCAAAAAAATGTTATTTCTTATGACTTTTCGTTAAATGTGTTCATGCCATCTGTAAGAGAAACAGATACGTTTCCCATACAGCTCTTAGTCGAAGAAGTCGGTCGAAGGATGCAAGAGTTTTTAGCAAAAAATTAATCGGTGGTCAACACGTTTCGCAAAGTACTTTTCTATAATTCTAGTATTTAATGGGAAAAAATTAAACGAATTTTTTGTCCATGTAAATAACTATTAATTCATTATTAATTATAATATTGTTTGTATAAATTTATTGTAGTTAATATTAATAAAATAAAATAAAATAAAATAAAAATAAAATAATTCTGAATAAAATGCCGCCCATTTATGCAATTAAAAAGAAGTCGGGCGAAGGATGCAAGAGTTATTACCAAAAAACTAATCGGTGGTCAACACGTTTCCGTCCTACTGTCGATGCTTTTCGCAAAGTACTTTTCTATAATTCTAGTATTTAATGGGAAAAAATTAAACGAATTTTCTCTCCATGTAAATAACTTTTAATTCTGAATAAAACGCCACTCATTGATGCCATTAAAAAAATGTAAATGTCTCTCATAAGATAAGGCATATTTTCGTCTGATAAGGTACTTCTTCTTCAATGATTTCGAGGATATTTTAGTGTTGATCAAAAAAATTGTATTTCTTATGACTCTTCGTAAAATATGTTAATGCCATCTGAAAGAGAAACAGATAAGCTTTCCATCGAGCTCTTAGTCGAAGAAGTCGGTCGAAGGATGCAAGAGTTATTACCAAAAAACTAATCGGTGGTCAACACGTTTCCGTCCTACTGCCGATGCTTTTCGCAAAGTACTTTTCTATAATTCTAGTATTTAATGGGAAAAAATTAATTAATTTCTTATGACTTTTCGTTAAATGTGTTAATGCCATCTGTAAAAGAAACAGATAAGTTTCCCATCCAGCTCTTAGTCGAAGAAGTCGGTCGAAAGATGCAAGAGTTTTTAGCAAAAAATTAATCGGTGGTCAACACGTTTCGCAAAGTACTTTTCTATAATTCTAGTATTTAATGGGAAAAAATTAAACGAATTTTTTGTCCATGTAAATAACTATTAATTCATTATTAATTATAATATTGTTTGTATAAATTTATTATAGTTAATATTAATAAAATAAAATAAAATAAAATAAAAATGAAATAATTCTGAATAAAATGCCGCCCATTTATGCAATTAAAAAGAAGTCGGTCGAAGGATGCAAGAGTTATTACCAAAAAACTAATCGGTGGTCAACACGTTTCCGTCCTACTGCCGATGCTTTTCGCAAAGTACTTTTCTATAATTCTAGTATTTAATGGGAAAAAATTAAACGAATTTTCTGTCTTTGTAAATAACTTTTAATTCTGAATAAAATGCCACTCATTTATGCCATTAAAAAATTGTAAATGTCTCTCATAAAATAAGGCATATTTTCGTCTGATAAGGTACTTCTTCTTCAATAATTTCGACGATATTTTAGGTTTGATCAAAAAAATGTTATTTCTTATGACTTTTCGTTAAATGTGTTCATGCCATCTGTAAGAGAAACAGATAAGTTTCCCATCCAGCTCTTAGTCGAAGAAGTCGGTCGAAGGATGCAAGAGTTTTTAGCAAAAAATTAATCGGTGGTCAACACGTTTCGCAAAGTACTTTTCTATAATTCTAGTATTTAATGGGAAAAAATTAAACGAATTTTTTGTCCATGTAAACAACTATTAATTCATTATTAATTATAATATTGTTTGTATAAATTTATTGTAGTTAATATTAATAAAATAAAATAAAATAAAATAAAAATAAAATAATTCTGAATAAAATGCCGCCCATTTATACAATTAAAAAGAAGTCGGTCGAAGGATGCAAGAGTTATTACCAAAAAACTAATCGGTGGTCAACACGTTTCCGTCCTACTGCCGATGCTTTTCGCAAAGTACTTTTCTATAATTCTAGTATTTAATGGGAAAAAATTAAACGAATTTTCTGTCCATGTAAATAACTTTTAATTCTGAATAAAATGCCACTCATTGATGCCATTAAAAAAATGTAAATGTCTCTCATAAGATAAGGCATATTTTCGTCTGATAAGGTACTTCTTCTTCAATGATTTCGAGGATATTTTAGTTTTGATCAAAAAAATTTTATTTCTTATGACTTTCCATTAAATATGTTAATGCCATCTGAAAGAGAAACAGATAAGCTTTCCATCGAGCTCTTAGTCGAAGAAGTCGGTCGAAGGATGCAAGAGTTATTACCAAAAAACTAATCGGTGGTCAAAACGTTTCCGTCCTACTGCCGATGCTTTTCGCAAAGTTCTTTTCTATAATTCTAGTATTTAATGGGAAAAAATTAATTAATTTCTTATGACTTTTCGTTAAATGTGTTAATGCCATCTGTAAAAGAAACAGATAAGTTTCCCATCCAGCTCTTAGTCGAAGAAGTCGGTCGAAGGATACAAGAGTTTTTAGCAAAAAATTAATCGGTGGTCAACACGTTTCGCAAAGTACTTTTCTATAATTCTAGTATTTAATGGGAAAAAATTAAACGAATTTTTTGTCCATGTAAATAACTATTAATTCATTATTAATTATAATATTGTTTGTATAAATTTATTATAGTTAATATTAATAAAATAAAATAAAATAAAATAAAAATGAAATAATTCTGAATAAAATGCCGCCCATTTATGCAATTAAAAAGAAGTCGGTCGAAGGATGCAAGAGTTATTACCAAAAAACTAATCGGTGGTCAACACGTTTCCGTCCTACTGCCGATGCTTTTCGCAAAGTACTTTTCTATAATTCTAGTATTTAATGGGAAAAAATTAAACGAATTTTCTGTCCAGGTAAATAACTTTTAATTCTGAATAAAATGCCACTCATTGATGCCATTAAAAAAATGTAAATGTCTCTCATAAGATAAGGCATATTTTCGTCTGATAAGGTACTTCTTCTTCAATGATTTCGAGGATATTTTAGTGTTGATCAAAAAAATTGTATTTCGTATGACTTTTCGTAAAATATGTTAATGCCATCTGAAAGAGAAACAGATAAGCTTTCCATCGAGCTCTTAGTCGAAGAAGTCGGTCGAAGGATGCAAAAGTTATTAACAAAAAACTAATCGGTGGTCAACACGATTCCGTCCTACTGCCGATTCTTTTCGCAAAGTACTTTTCTATAATTCTAGTATTTAATGGGAAAAAATTAAACGAATTTCTTGTCTATGTAAATAACTATTAATTCATTATTAATTATAATATTGTTTGTATAAATTTATTATAGTTAATATTAATAGAATAAAATAAAAATAAACTAATTCTGAATAAAATGCCGCCCATTTATGCAATTAAAAAGAAGTCGGTCGAAGGATGCAAGAGTTATTACCAAAAAACTAATCGGTGGTCAACACGTTTCCGTCCTACTGCCGATGCTTTTCGCAAAGTACTTTTCTATAATTCTAGTATTTAATGGGAAAAAATTAAACGAATTTTCTGTCCATGTAAATAACTTTTAATTCTGAATAAAATGCCACTCATTGATGCCATTAAAAAAATGTAAATGTCTCTCATAAGATAAGGCATATTTTCGTCTGATAAGGTACTTCTTCTTCAATGATTTCGAGGATATTTTAGTGTTGATCAAAAAAATTGTATTTCTTATGACTTTTCGTAAAATATGTTAATGCCATCTGAAAGAGAATCAGATAAGCTTTCCATCGAGCTCTAAGTCGAAGAACTCGGTCGAAGGATGCAAGAGTTATTAGCAAAAAACCAATCGGTGGTCAACACGTTTCGCAAAGTACTTTTTTATAATTCTAGTATTTAATGGGAAAAAATTAAACGAATTTTTTGTCCATGTAAAAAACTATTAATTCTGAATAAAATGCCGCTCATTTATGCAATTAAAATAATTTTAATGTCTCTTATTAGATAAGGCATATTTTCGTCTGATAAGGTACTTCTTCTTCAATGATTTCGAGGATATTTTAGTTTTGATCAAAAAAATTTTATTTCTCAGTACTTTTCGTAAAATATGATAATGCCATCTAAAAGAGGAACAGATAAGCTTTCCATCGAGCCTTTAGTCGAAGAAGTCGGTCGAAGGATGCAAGAGTTATTAGTAAAAAACTAATCGGTGGTCAACACGTTTCCGTCCTACTGCCGATGCTTTTCGCAAGGTACTTTTCTATAATTCTAGTATTTAATGGGAAAAAATTAAACGAATTTTTTGTCCATGTAAAAAAAATATTAATTCTGAATAAAATGCCGCTCATTTATGCAATTAAAATAATATAAATGTCTCTTATTAGATAAGGCATATTTTCGTCTGATAAGGTACTTCTTCTGCAATGATTTCGAAGATATTTTAGTTTTGATCAAAAAAATTTTATTTCTCACGACTTTTCGTAAAATATGATAACGCCATCTAAAAGAGGAACAGATAAGCTTTCCATCGAGCCATTAGTCGAAGAAGTCGGTCGAAGGATGCAAGAGTTATTAGCAAAAAACTAATCGGTGGTCAACACGTTTCCGTCCTACTGCCGATGCTTTTCGCAAAGTACTTTTCTATAATTCTAGTATTTAATGGGAAAAAATTAAACGAATTTTTTATCCATGTAAATAACTATTAATTCTGAGGAAAATGCCGCTCATTTAAGCAATTAAAAAAATATAAATGTCTCTCATAAGATAAGGCATATTTTCGTCTGATAAGGTACTTCTTCTTCAATAATTTCGAGGATATTTTAGTTTTGATCAAAAAAATTTTATTTCTTACGACTTTTCGTAAAATATGTTAATGCCATCTGAAAGAGAAACAGATAAGCTTTCCATCGAGCTCTTAGTCGAAGAAGTCGGTCGAAGGATGCAAGAGTTATTACCAAAAAACTAATCGGTGGTCAACACGTTTCCGTCCTACTGCCGATGCTTTTCGCAAAGTACTTTTCTATAATTCTAGTATTTAATGGGAAAAAATTAAACGAATTTTCTGTCTTTGTAAATAACTTTTAATTCTGAATAAAATGCCACTCATTTATGCCATTAAAAAAATGTAAATGTCTCTCATAAGATAAGGCATATTTTTATCTGATAAGGTACTTCTTCTTCAATAATTTCGACGATATTTTAGTTTTGATCAAAAAAATTTTATTTCTTATGACTTTTCGTTAAATGTGTTCATGCCATCTGTAAGAGAAACAGATAAGTTTCCCATCCAGCTTTTAGTCGAAGAAGTCGGTCGAAGGATGCAAGAGTTATTACCAAAAAACTAATCGGTGGTCAACACGTTTCCGTGCTACTGCCGGAAGAGAAACAGATAAGTTTCCCATCCAGCTCTTAGTCGAAGAAGTCGGTCGAAGGATGCAAGAGGTTTTAGCAAAAAATTAATCGGTGGTCAACACGTTTCGCAAAGTACTTTTCTATAATTCTAGTATTTAATGGGAAAAAATTAAACGAATTTTTTGTCCATGTAAATAACTATTAATTCATTATTAATTATAATATTGTTTGTATAAATTTATTATAGTTAATATCAATAAAATAAAATAAAATAAAAATAAAATAATTCTGAATAAAATGCCGCCCATTTATGCAATTAAAAAGAAGTCGGTCGAAGGATGCAAGAGTTATTACCAAAAAACTAATCGGTGGTCAACACGTTTCCGTCCTACTGCCGATGCTTTTCGCAAAGTACTTTTCTATAATTCTAGTATTTAATGGGAAAAAATTAAACGAATTTTCTGTCCATGTAAATAACTTTTAATTCTGAATAAAATGCCACTCATTGATGCCATTAAGAAAATGTAAATGTCTCTCATAAGATAAGGCATATTTTCGTCTGATAAGGTACTTCTTCTTCAATGATTTCGAGAATATTTTAGTGTTGATCAAAAAAATTGTATTTCTTATGACTTTTCGTTAAATGTGTTCATGCCATCTGTAAGAGAAACAGATAAGTTTCCCATCCAGCTCTTAGTCGAAGAAGTCGGTCGAAGGATGCAAGAGTTATTACCAAAAAACTAATCGGTGGTCAACACGTTTCCGTCCTACTGCCGATGCTTTTCGCAAAGTACTTTTCTATAATTCTAGTATTTAATGGGAAAAAATTAATTAATTTCCTATGACTTTTCGTTAAATGTGTTCATGCCATCTGTAAGAGAAACAGATAAGTTTCCCATCCAGCTCTTAGTCGAAGAAGTCGGTCGAAGGATGCAAGAGGTTTTAGCAAAAAATTAATCGGTGGTCAACACGTTTCGCAAAGTACTTTTCTATAATTCTAATATTTAATGGGAAAAAATTAAACGAATTTTTTGTCCATGTAAATAACTATTAATTCATTATTAATTATAATATTGTTTGTATAAATTTATTATAGTTAATATCAATAAAATAAAATAAAATAAAAATAAAATAATTCTGAATAAAATACCGCCCCTTTATGCAATTAAAAAGAAGTCGGTCGAAGGATGCAAGAGTTATTACCAAAAAACTAATCGGTGGTCAACACGTTTCCGTCCTACTGCCGATGCTTTTCGCAAAGTACTTTTCTATAATTCTAGTATTTAATGGGAAAAAATTAAACGAATTTTCTGTCCATGTAAATAGCTTTTAATTCTGAATAAAATGCCACTCATTTATGCCATTAAAAAAATGTAAATGTCTCTCATAAGATAAGGCATATTTTCGTCTGATAAGGTACTTCTTCTTCAATAATTTCGACGATATTTTAGTTTTGATCAAAAAAATTTTATTTCTTATGACTTTTCGTTAAATGTGTTCATGCCATCTGTAAGAGAAACAGATAAGTTTCCCATCCAGCTCTTAGTCGAAGAAGTCGGTCGAAGGATGCAAGAGTTATTACCAAAAAACTAATCGGTGGTCAACACGTTTCCGTCCTACTGCCGATGCTTTTCGCAAAGTACTTTTCTATAATTCTAGTATTTAATGGGAAAAAATTAATTAATTTCTTATGACTTTTCGTTAAATGTGTTCATGCCATCTGTAAGAGAAAAAGATAAGTTTCCCATCCATCTCTTAGTCGAAGAAGTCGGTCGAAGGATGCAAGAGTTTTTAGCAAAAAATTAATCGGTAGTCAACACGTTTCGCAAAGTACTTTTCTATAATTCTAGTACTTCATGGGAAAAAATTAAACGAATTTTTTGTCCATGTAAATAACTATTAATTTATTATTAATTATAATATTGTTTGTATAAATTTATTATAGTTAATATTAATAAAATAAAATAAAAATAAAATAATTCTGAATAAAATGCCGCCCATTTATGCAATTAAAAAGAAGTCGGTCGAAGGATGCAAGAGTTATTACCAAAAAACTAATCGGTGGTCAACACGTTTCCGTCCTACTGCCGATGCTTTTCGCAAAGTACTTTTCTATAATTCTAGTATTTAATGGGAAAAAATTAAACGAATTTTCTGTCCATGTAAACAACTTTTAATTCTGAATAAAATGCCACTCATTGATGCCATTAAAAAAATGTAAATGTCTCTCATAAGATAAGGCATATTTTCGTCTGATAAGGTACTTCTTCTTCAATGATTTCGAGGATATTTCAGTGTTGATCAAAAAAATTGTATTTCTTATGACTTTTCGTAAAATATGTTAATGCCATCTGAAAGAGAAACAGATAAGCTTTCCATCGAGCTGTTAGTCGAAGAAGTCGGTCGAAGGATGCAAGAGTTATTAACAAAAAACTTTTCGGTGGTCAACACGATTCCGTCCTACTGCCGATTCTTTTCGCAAAGTACTTTTCTATAATACTAGTATTTAATGGGAAGAAATTAAACGAATTTCTTGTCCATGAAAATAACTATTGATTCTGAAGAAAATGCCGCCCATTTATGCAATTAAAACCAGTAAGGGCGGTATAGTTGTGTATTCTCAACTAGATAATACCCTGTACACACACCTATGTTGATAACACGTTAAACATTCGCCGACAGCAAAAGCAGTGTACCACGATATGGTTTGTGTATTTGCTAATAGTGAGGCAGGGCTCACAGTGCAATGTTGCCATTAGATGGCGCTTTAGTACGGATTTTGTTACAAAGCATTGCTGCAAAATTTTAGTGTGTTGGTCTTTGCGGGGAAAGTGGTAGTTTTTTGTATGCAGTTTTAAAAAGGTATGTTATCTGAGTTTGCATACAAAATTTCAGCATTGTATTCTTTATACTTTAGGAGATACAGTAATTTTAAGAAAAAAATTACCTTTTGTTGTGCTCGATGGGCGGGAAGGAATGGGCGTGGCAAAAATTCCTTCAAACTTCATCTAGTGTTCGACCACACGAGACTATCTTCCAAATTTCAAGTATCTAGCTTTAATAGTTTTCGCAGTGTTAAGTACGGTTTTTGTTACAAATAGGATAAAGCAGCGTTCAAAGCGCAATTTATGCCAAATTTCAACTTGTTTGCCTTTGCGTTGTCACACAGCGTTAAAAAT
Source organism: Phortica okadai (assembly GCA_034638295.1). Taxonomy (NCBI): domain Eukaryota; kingdom Metazoa; phylum Arthropoda; class Insecta; order Diptera; family Drosophilidae; genus Phortica; species Phortica okadai. The sequence continues at coordinate 28,251,374 of CM067851.1, forward strand.
AAAAGTTTGTGGTATGCACTTTTAAAAACGCATGTTTACTGAGTTTGCATACAAAATTTCAGCATGGTATCTAATTTAGTTTAGGAGATACAGCAATTTTAAGAAAACAACTTTTTGTGGGGAAACGAAGGGGAGGGGGAAAAAATGTGATATGCAGTTTTGTTGAGCTATACACACTGAGTCTACTTACTCATTTTCATGTTTCTAACTCATCAGGTTTTCGAGCTACAGCCTTTTGAAAAAATGGGTGGTGCTCGATGGGCGGGAAGGAGTGGGCGTTGCAAAAAATCCTTCAAACTTGATCTAGCGTTTGACCTCACGAGTCTATCCACCAAATTTCAAGTCTCTAGCTCTTATAGTTTTCGAGAACCATTGGTGAGGACGGACGGACGGACGGACAGACAGACAGGGCTATATCGATTCGTCTTGTCATCCTGATCAAGAATATATATACTTTATAGGGTCCCCCTCCCCTCCTTCTCTGCGTTACATACAAACCGTCTCAAACAAACTTAATATACCCTGATACACAGTGTGTGTACAGGGTATAAAAATTTAAATGTCTCTCATAAGATAAGGCATATTTTCGTCTGATAAGGTACTTCTTCTTCAATGATTTCGAGGATATTTTAGTTTTGATCAAGAAAATTTTATTTCTTATGACTTTCCGTAAAATACGTTAATGCCATCTGAAAGAAGACCAGATAAGCTTTCCATTGAGCTCTTAGTCGAAGAAGTCGGTCGAAGGATGCAAGAGTTATTAAAAAAAAACTAATCGGTAGTCAACACGTTTCCGTCCTACTGCTGATTCTTTTCGAAAAGCACTTTTCTATAATTCTAGTATTTAATGGGAAGAAATTAAACGAATTTTTTGTCCATGTAAAAAACTATTAATTCTGAATAAAATGTCGCCCATTTATGCAATTAAACAAATTTAAATGTCTCTTATTAGATAAGGCATATTTTCGTCTGATAAGGTACTTCTTCTGCAATGATTTCGAGGATATTTTAGTTTTGATCAAGAAAATTTTATTTCTTATGACTTTCCGTAAAATACGTTAATGCCATCTGAATGAAGACCAGATAAGCTTTCCATTGAGCTCTTAGTCGAAGAAGTCGGTCGAAGGATGCAAGAGTTTTTAGCAAAAAATTAATCGGTGGTCAACACGTTTCGCAAAGTACTTTTCTATAATTCTAGTATTTCATGGGAAAAAATTAAACGAATTTTTTGTCCATGTAAATAACTATTAATTCATTATTAATTATAATATTGTTTGTATAAATTTATTATAGTTAATATTAATAAAATAAAATAAAAATAAAATAATTCTGAATAAAATGCCGCCCATTTATGCAATTAAAAAGAAGTCGGTCGAAGGATGCAAGAGTTATTAGCAAAAAACTAATCGGTAGTCAACACGTTTCCGTCCTACTGCTGATTCTTTTCGAAAAGTACTTTTCTATAATTCTAGTATTTAATGGGAAAAAATTAAACGAATTTTTTTTCATGTTAATAGCTATTAATTCTGAATAAAATGCCGCCCATTTATGCAATTAAAAAAATTAAAATGTTGCTTATTAGATAAGGCATATTTTCGTCTGATAAGGTACTTTTTCTCCAATGATTTCGAGGATAGTTTAGTTTTGATCAAAAAAATTTTATTTCTTATGACTTTTCGTTAAATATGTTCATGCCATGCTCATGCTATCGAGCTCTTAGTCAAAGAAATCGGTCGAAGGATGCAAGAGTTATTAGAAAAAAACTAATCGGTGGTCAACACGATTCCGTCTTACTGCCGATTGTTTTCGCAAAGTACTTTTCTATAATTCTAGTATTTAATGGGAAAAAATTAAACGAATTTTTTGTCCATGTAAAAAACTATTAATCCTGAATGCAACTAAGACCAGTAAGGACGCTATCTTCAGCAAGGCTGAAGCTATAATACTTTTCACGTTGTGTCACTATAAAAAAACTAAATGAATAATGTTCATGCCTCCCTAACAACATAACTGTAAGGTTTCAAGTCAATTGGTTAAAAAACAAAAATGTTTTCCATACAACGGGTCAATTTTGGCTATGAGTAGGCGTGGCTACGCCCACTTTTGGTCAACATAGTTTTCATTCCTCTCTAAGAACATACCTGTAAAGTTTCAAGTCAATTGGTTAAAAAACAAAAAAAGTTTTCCATACAACGGGTCAATTTTCTATCAGTGGGCGTGGCTACGCCCACTTTTAGTCAAAATAGTTTTCATTCCTCCCTAAGAACATAACTGCAAAGTTTCAAGTCAATTGGTTAAAAAACAAAAAAGTTTTTCATACAACGGGTCAATTTTCTATAAGTTGGCGTGGCTACGCCCACTTTTGGTCAAAATAGTTTTCATTCCTCCCTAAGAACATATCTGTAAAGTTTCAAGTCAATTGGTTAAAAACAAAAATGTTTTCCATACAACGGGTCAATTTTCGCCAGAAGTGGGCGTGGCTACGCCTACTTTGGTCAAAATAGTTTTCATTCGTCCCTAAGAACATAACTGTAAGGTTTCAAGTCAATTGGTTAAAAACAAAAAAGTTTTCCATACAACGGGTAAATTTTCGCTATAAAAGGGCGTGGCTACGCCCACTTTTGGTCAAAATAGTTTTCATTCCTTCCTAAGAACATATCTGTAAAGTTTCAAGTCAACTGGTTAAAAAACAAAAAAGTTATCCATACAACGGGTAAATTTTCGACATAAGTGGGTGTGGCTACGCCTACTTTGGTCAAAATAGTTTTCATTCCTCCCTAAGAACATAACTGTAAGGTTTCAAGTCAATTGGTTAAAAAACAAAAAAGTTTTCCATACAACGGGTCAATTTTCTATCAGTGGGCGTGGCTACGCCCACTTTTAGTCAAAATAGTTTTCATTCCTCCCTAAGAACATAACTGTAAAGTTTCAAGCCAACTGGTTAAAAATCAAAAAAGTTTTCCATACAACGGGTCAATTTTCGCCATAAGTGGGCATGGCTACGCCTACTTTGGTCAAAATAGTTTTCATTCGTCCCTAAGAACATAACTGTAAGGTTTCAAGTCAATTGGTTAAAAACAAAAAAGTTTTCCATACAACGGGTCAATTTTCGCTATAAGTAAGCGTGGCTACGCCCACTTTTGGTCAAAATAGTTTTAATTCTTCCCTAAGAACATAACTGTAATGTTTCAAGTCAATTGGTTTAAAAACAAAAATGTTTTTCATACAACGGGTCAATTTTTGGCAATAAGTGGGCGCGGCTACGCCCACTTTTGGTCAAAATAGTTTTCATTCCTTCCTAAGAACATAAATGTAAAATTTCAAGTCAATTGGTTAAAAAACAAAAAAGTTTTCCATACAACGACGTGAATATTGCTTCTCTTCCTCTTCTTCATTTTGTATGGGAGCTACCAGTTCCAGTTTCCCGATCCCAGTGAAACTTTCAGGCATGTAGTCGGACTATGTAGAACTACTATGTTTAAAATTTCAGCACTCTATCGTACAAAACAAAAAAGTTTTCCATACAACGATTCAAGTTTTGTTCCCTTTTCTTCTTCTTTTCGTATGGGGGCTACCAGTTCCAGTGGTCCGATATGGCTGGATCCGACAAATGAGTTGATCGCACAAAATCTGTGCAAAATTTCAGCTCGATATCTTCAAAACTGTGGGAGGAGATTGTATATACCATATACAGACAGACGGACGGACAGACGGACGGACGGACAGACGGACATGGCTAAATCAACTCGTCTTGTCGTCCTGATCAAGAATATATATACTTTATATAGTCGGAAATGAAAATTTCGATCTGTTACAAACTTCAGCACAAAGTTATTATACTGTTTCACATACGTAAAAAGTATAAAAATTTAAATGTCTCTTATTAGATAAGGCATATTTTCGTCTGATAAGGTACTTCTTCTTTAATGATTTCGAGGATATTTTAGTTTTGATCAAAACAATTTTATTTTTTACGACTTTTCGTAAAATATGTTAATGCCATCTGAAAGAGGAACAGATAAGCTTTCCATCGAGCTCTTAGACGAAGAAGTCGGTCGAAGGATGCATGAGTTAGTAGCAAAAAACTAATCGGTGGTCAACACGATTCCGTCTTACTGCCGATTGTTTTCGCAAAGTACTTTTCTATAATTCTAGTATTTAATGGGAAAAAATTAAACGAATTTTTTGCCCATGTAAAAAACTATTAATTCTCAATAAAATGCCGCCCATTTATGCAATTAAAAAAATTAAAATGTCTCTTATTAGATAAGGCATATTTTCGTCTGATAAGGTACTTCTTCTTCAATGATTCCGAGGATATTTTAGTTTTGATCAAAAAAATTTTATTTTTAACGACTTTTCGTAAAATATGTTAATGCCATCTGAAAGAGGAACATATAAGCTTTCCATCGAGCTCTTAGTCGAAGAAGTCGGTCGAAGGATGCATGAGTTATTAGCAAAAAAAAACTAATCGGTGGTCAAAACGCTTTCGTCCTACTGCCGATTGTTTTCGCAAAGTACTTTTCTATAATTCAAGTAGTTAATGGGAAAAAATTAAACGAATTTTTTGTCCATGTAAAAAACTATTAATTCTGAATAAAATGCCACCCATTTATGCAATTAAAAAAATTAAAATGTCGTCTGATATGGTACTTCTTCTTCAATGATTCCGAGGATATTTTAGTTTTGATCAAGAAAATTTTATTTCTTACGACTTTTCGTAAAATATGTTCATGCCATCTGAAAGAGAAACATATAAGCTTTCCATCGAGCTCTTAGTCGATGAAGTCGGTCGAAGCATGCATGAGTTATTAGCAGAAAAACTAATCGGTGGTCAACACGACTCCGTCCTACTGCCGATTGTTTTCGCAAAGTAATTTTCTATAATTCTAGTATTTAATGGGAACAAATTAAACGAATTTCTTGTCCATGTAAAAAACTATCAATTCTGAATAAAATGCCACCCATTTAAGCAATTTAAAAAATTTAAATGTCTCTTATTAGATACGGCATATTTTCGTCTGATAAGGTACTTCTTCTTCAAAGATTCCGAGGATATTTTAGTTTTGATCAAAAAAATTTTATTTCTTTCGACTTTTCTTAAAATATGTTAATACCATCTGAAAGAGGAACAGATAAGCTTTCTATCGAGCTCTTATTCGAAGAAGTCGGTCGAAGGATGCAAGAGGTATTAGGAAAAAACTCATCGGTGGTCAGCACGTTTCCGTCCTACTGCCGATTCTTTTCGCAAAGTACTTTTCTATAACTCTTGTATTTAATGGGAACAAATCAAACGAATTTCTTGTCCATGTAAAAAACTATCAATTCAGAATAAAATGCCGCCCATTTATGCAATTAAAAAAAATTTAAATGTCTTTTATTAGATAAGGCATATTTTCGTCTGAGAAGGTACTTCTTCTTCAATGATTTCGAGGATATTTTAGTTTTGATCAAAAAAATTTTATTTCATACGACTTTTCGTAAAATATGTTAATGCCACCTGAAAGAGGAACAGAAAAGCTTTTCATCGAGCTCTTAGTCGAAGAAGTCGGTCGAAGGATGCAAGAGTTATTTGCAAAGAACTAATCGGTGGTCAACACGATTCCGTCCTACTGCCGATTGTTCTCGCAAAGTACTTTTCTATAATTCTAGTATTTAATGGGAAAAAATTAAACGAATTTTTTGTCCATGTAAAAAACTATTAATTCTGAATAAAATGCCACCCATTTATGCAATTAAAAAAATTAAAATGTCTCTTATTAGATAAGGCATATTTTCGTCTGATAAGGTACTTCTTCTTCAATGATTCCGAGGATATTTTAGTTTTGATCAAAAAAATTTTATTTCTTACGACTTTTCGTAAAATATGTTAATGCCATCTAAAAGAGGAAGAGCTAAGCTTTACATCGAGCTCTTAGTCGAAGAAGTCGGTCGAAGGATGCAAGAGTTATTTGCAAGGAACTAATCGGTGGTCAACACGATTCCGTCCTACTGCCGATTGTTTTCGCATAGTACTTTTCTATAATTCTAGTATTTAATGGGAAAAAATTAAACGAATTTTTTGTCCATGTAAAAAACTATTAATTCTGAATAAAATGCCACCCATTTATGCAATTAAAAAAATTAAAATGTCTCTTATTAGATACGGCATATTTCCGTCTGATAAGGTACTTCTTCTTCAAAGATTCCGAGAATATTTTAGTTTTGATCAAAAAAATGTTATTTCTTACGACTTTTCTTAAAATATGTTAATACCATCTGAAAGAGGAACAGATAAGTTTTCTATCGAGCTCTAAGTCGGAGAAGTCGGTCGAAGGATGCAAGAGGTATTAGCAAAAAACTATTCGGTGGTCAACACCGTCCGTCTTACTGCCGATTTTTTTCAGAAAGTACTTTTCTATAATTCTAGTATTTAATGGGAAAAAATTAAACGAATTTTTTTTCCATGTAAAAAACTATTAATCCTGAGTGCAACTAAAACCAGTAAGGACGCTATCTTCAGCAAGGCTGAAGCTATAATACTTTTCAGGTTGTGTCACTATAAAAAAACTAAATGAATAATGTTCATGCCTCCCTAACAACATAACTGTAAGGTTTCAAGTCAATTGGTTAAAAAACAAAAATGTTTTCCATACAACGGGTCAATTTTCGCTATAAGTAGGCGTGGCTACGCCCACTTTAGGTCAACATAGTTTTCATTCCTCTCTAAGAACATACCTGTAATGTTTCAAGTCAATTAGTTAAAAAACAAAAAAGTTTTCCATACAACGGGTCAATTTTCTATAAGTGGGCGTGGCAATGCGTGGCTACGCCCACTTTTGGTCAAAATAGTTTTCATTCCTCCCTAAGAACATAACTGTAAAGTTTCAAGTCAATTGGTTAAAAAACAAAAAAGTTTTCCATACAACGACGTGAATATTGCTTCTCTTTCTCTCCTTCATTTTGTATGGGAGCTACCAGTTCCAGTTTCCCGATCTCAGTGAAACTTTCAGGCATGTAGTCGGACTATGTAGAACTCTATGTTTACAATTTCAGCACTCTATCGTACAAAACAAAAAAGTTTTCCATACAACGATTCAAGTTTTGTTCACTTTTCTTCTTCTTTTCGTATGGGGGCTACCAGTTCCAGTGGTCCGATATGGCTGGATCCGACAAATGAGTTGATCGCACAAATAAGAAGTCTCTGTGCGAAATTTCAGCTCGATATCTTCAAAACTGTGGGAGGAGATTGTATATATACAGACAGACGGACAGACAGACGGACAGACGGACATGGCTAAATCAACTCGTCTTGTCGTCCTGATCAAGAATATATATACTTTATATAGTCGGAAATGGATATTTCGATCTGTTACAAACTTCAGCACAAAGTTATTATACTGTTTCATATACGTGAAAAGTATAAAAATTTAAATGTCTCTTATTAGATAAGGTATATTTTCGTCTGATAAGGTACTTCTTCTTTAATGATTTCGAGGATATTTTAGTTTTGATCAAAAAAATTTTATTTCTTACGACTTTCTGTAAAATATGTTAATGCCATCTGAAAGGGGAACAGATAAGCTTTCCATCGAGCTGTTAGTCGAAGAAGTCGGTCGAAACTATTAATTCTGAATAAAATGCCGCCCATTTATGCAATTAAAAAAATTTAAATGTCTCTTATTAGATAAGGCATATTTTCGTCTGATAAGGTACTTCTTCTTCAATGATTTCGAGGATATTTTAGTTTTGATAAAAAAAATGTTATTTCTTACGACTTTTCTTAAAATATGAAAGAGGAACAGATAAGCTTCCCATCGAGCTCTAAGTCGAAGAAGTCGGTCGAAGGATGCAAGAGGTATTAGCAAAAAACTAATCGGTGGTCAACACGTTTCCGTCCTACTGCCGATTCTTTTCGCAAAGTACTTTTCTATAAGTCTTGTATCTAATGGGAACAAATTAAACGAATTTCTTGACCATGTAAAAAACTATCAATTCTGAATGAAATGCCGCCCATTTATGCAATTAAAAAAATTTAAATGTCTTTTACTAGATAAGGCATATTTTCGTCTTATAAGGTACGTCTTTTTCAATGATTTCGATGATATTTTAAAATATGTTAATGCCATCTGAAGGAGGAACAGATAAGCTTCCCATCGAGCTCTAAGTCGAAGAAGTCGGTCGAAGGATGCAAGAGGTATTAGCAAAAAACTAATTGGTGGTCAACACGTTTCCGTCCTACTGCCGATTCTTTTCGCAAAGTACTTTTCTATAACTCTTGTATGATTGGGAACAAATTAAACGAATTTCTTGTCCATGTAAAAAACTATCAATTCTGAATAAAATGCCACCCATTTAAGCAATTAAAAAAATTTAAATGTCTCTTATTAGATACAGCATATTTTCGTCTGATAAGGTACTTCTCCTTCAGTGATTCCGAGGATATTTTAGTTTTGATCAAAAAAATTTTATTTCTTACGACTTTTCGTAAAATATGTTAATGCCATCTGAAAGAGGAACAGATAAGCTTTCCATCAAGCTCTTTGTCGAAGAAGTCGGTCGAAGCATGCATGAGTTATTAGCAAAAAAACTACTCGGTGGTCAACACGATTCCGTCCTACTGCCGATTGTTTTCGTAAAGTACTTTTTTATAATTCTAGTATTTAATGGGAAAAAATTAAACGAATTTCTTGTCCATGTAAAAAACTATTAATTCTGAATAAAATGCCGCCCATTAATGCAATTAAAAAAATTTAAATGTCTCTTAATTGATAAGGCATATTTTCGTCTGATAAGGTACTTCATCTTCAATGATTTCGAGGATATTTTAGTTTTGATCAAAAAAATTTTATTTCTTACGACTTTTCGTAAAATATGTTAATGCCATCTGAAAGAGGAACAGATAAGCTTTCCATCGAGCTATTAGTCGAAGAAGTCGGTCGAAGGATGCAAGAGTTATTAGCAAAAAACTAATCGGTGGTCAACACGATTCCGTCCTACTGCCGATTGTTTTCGCATAGTACTTTTCTATAATTCTAGTATTTCATAGGAAAAATTTAAACGAATTTTTTGTCTATGTAAAAAACTATTAATTCTGAATAAAATGCCGCCCATTTATGCAATTAAAAAAATTTAAATGTCTTTTATTAGATAAGGCATATTTTCGTCTTATAAGGTACTTCTTTTTCAATGATTTCGAGGATATTTTAGTTTTGATCAAAAAAATTTTATTTCTTACGACTTTTCGTAAAATATGTTAATGCCATCTGAAAGAGGAACAGATAAGCTTTTTATCAGTCCCAGTGTAGATTCCTAAGAGCAAACAGAAGGAACTGTTTCTGAACAGACTCAATTTGGTTCTTATACTTTTCACACTGAGGATCCCAAACACACGATGCATATTCCAAAATGGGCCGTACTAAAGAAGTGTAAAGCAATTTAGTTGTGTACGGGTCATTAAATTCCTTGGACCATCTTTTGATGAAACCCAGTACGCCTTTAGCCTTATTAACGGACAGCAAAATATGTGAGGCGAAATGAAGTTTCGGATGCATCAAAACACCAAGGTCATTGAACTGAGAGATACGTTCAAGGTACAAATTATTTAACTTGTACGTGCAAACAATTAGTTTTTTTTCTATAAAAAGACATTAACTTGCATTTCTCACTGTTTAACAATGAATTGTTTACAGCACACCATTGTGAGAGAGAGTCAAGATCAGACTGAAGCAGATTCTGCTGATCTATAGAATTAACGGTCAGGCATAATTTCACGTCATTAGCATACATTAAAACATGACAGTTCTTTATCACAGTAGGCAAGTCATTTATAAATATATTAAATAATAAGGGGCCAAGGTGACTACCCTGAGGAACCCCTGAAGTAACAAAAATTCGTCTCGAAACTGATGTTTTAAAAAGAACACATTGTGTTCGAGATTCAAGATAAGACGACAGCCAACGGACTAACGATGGTGGAAAACCATAGGTATCGAGTTTTTTTAAAAGCAGAGAGTGACAAACACAATCAAATGCTTTACTGAAATCAGTGTACACAACATCGGTTTGGCAGCCGGACGAGAAATTTCGATTGACAATTGAAGTGAATTCTAATAAGTTAGTTACTGTTGACCGTTTCTTGAGAAAGCCATGCTGAGACAAATTTAGAAGTGATGGTACAAAGTGCTGTAGCTGTTCCGTAATGATCTGTTCAAACAGTTTAGGAATAGCACTAAGCTTAGCAATGCCTCTGTAATTCGAGATGTCCACCTTACTGCCTTTTTTATAAAGGGGAATAATGTAAGACTCTTTCCAAATTTTGGGGACAACAAAAGAACTTAACGACATGTTAAAAAGTCTGCATAATGGAATAAACAACATCTCGGCACAGTGCCTTAGAACGCAACCAGGAATATTATCTGGACCAGCGGTAAAAGATGGTTTCATTAATTTTAAAAATCTAAGAACTGTTTCATTTTCAATAACCGGCACATTTATATTATTTCTATCTTTGATAAAGTAGGGGTAAGTAACGTTTTGGTATGAGTAGTCATTATAAGTGCTTTGGAAAAATTCAGCAAAGAGGTTGGATATCGTTGCATCATCGTTTCCTTTCACACCATTGAATTTCATACACAAAGGAAATGAACTAGAGTTAGACTTGTATTTATTTATATTAAAAAATTTTTTAGGATCGCGATATATATTGGATTTTAATTTAATTAAGTAAAAATCGTAATCTCGTTTATTACATAAAGTGAATTTATATCGAGCTTTCGCATAGTTTGCATAATCGACAAGATAACCGGTTCCCTTATATTTTTTAAATAATCTATTTTTTAAGTTCTTTAGACGAGATAATTCTCTTGAAAACCACGGGGGTTTATTTTGTTGTGAAACAATCTTAACTCTTGGTACGCACAATTCAAATAGTTTATACATAATTGCGTTAAAAAGCTCTACTGCCTGTACAATGTTGGACGTGTTTTGAATGTATGACCAATCTGTGTTAGAAAGCAAATCAACAAGTCGTTCAAAATCATTTTTTCTGAAACAATATACACGGTTAAGCTTGGAATTTAGAGGATCAAAAAAATTTTATTTCTTCCGACTTTTCGTAAAATAAGTTATTGCCATCTGAAAGAGGAACAGATAAGCTCTCCGTTGAGCTCTTAGTCGAAGAAGTCGGTCGCAGCATGCATGAGGTATTAGCAAAAAACTAATCGGTGGTCAATACGATTCCGTCTTACTGCCGATTGTTTTCGCAAAGTACTTTTCTATAATTCTAGTATTTAATGGAAAAAAATTAAACGACTTTTTTGTCACGATATGGTTTGTGTATTTGCTAAGGAAAGGCATGGCTCAGAGTGCAATTTTGCCATTAGATGGCGCTTTAGTACGGATTTTGTTACAAAGCATTGCTGCAAAATTTTAGTTTGTTGGTCTTTGCGGGGAAAGTGGTAATTTGTTGTATGCAGTTTTAAAAAGGTATGTTAACTGAGTTTGCATACAAAATTTCAGCATTGGTTTCTTTATACTTTAGGAGATACAGCAATTTTAAGAAGAAAATTACCTTTTGTTGTGCTCGATGGGCGGGAAGGAATGGGCGTGGCAAAAATTCCTTCAAACTTCATCTAGTGTTCGACCACACGAGTCTATCTTCCAAATTTCAAGTCTCTAGCTCTAACGAATTTCTTGACCATGTAAAAAACTATCAATTCTGAATGAAATGCCGCCCATTTATGCAATTAAAAAAATTTAAATGTCTTTTACTAGATAAGGCATATTTTCGTCTTATAAGGTACGTCTTTTTCAATGATTTCGATGATATTTTAAAATATGTTAATGCCATCTGAAGGAGGAACAGATAAGCTTCCCATCGAGCTCTAAGTCGAAGAAGTCGGTCGAAGGATGCAAGAGGTATTAGCAAAAAACTAATTGGTGGTCAACACGTTTCCGTCCTACTGCCGATTCTTTTCGCAAAGTACTTTTCTATAACTCTTGTATGATTGGGAACAAATTAAACGAATTTCTTGTCCATGTAAAAAACTATCAATTCTGAATAAAATGCCACCCATTTAAGCAATTAAAAAAATTTAAATGTCTCTTATTAGATACAGCATATTTTCGTCTGATAAGGTACTTCTCCTTCAGTGATTCCGAGGATATTTTAGTTTTGATCAAAAAAATTTTATTTCTTACGACTTTTCGTAAAATATGTTAATGCCATCTGAAAGAGGAACAGATAAGCTTTCCATCAAGCTCTTAGTCGAAGAAGTCGGTCGAAGCATGCATGAGTTATTAGCAAAAAAACTACTCGGTGGTCAACACGATTCCGTCCTACTGCCGATTGTTTTCGTAAAGTACTTTTTTATAATTCTAGTATTTAATGGGAAAAAATTAAACGAATTTCTTGTCCATGTAAAAAACTATTAATTCTGAATAAAATGCCGCCCATTAATGCAATTAAAAAAATTTAAATGTCTCTTAATTGATAAGGCATATTTTCGTCTGATAAGGTACTTCATCTTCAATGATTTCGAGGATATTTTAGTTTTGATCAAAAAAATTTTATTTCTTACGACTTTTCGTAAAATATGTTAATGCCATCTGAAAGAGGAACAGATAAGCTTTCCATCGAGCTATTAGTCGAAGAAGTCGGTCGAAGGATGCAAGAGTTATTAGCAAAAAACTAATCGGTGGTCAACACGATTCCGTCCTACTGCCGATTGTTTTCGCATAGTACTTTTCTATAATTCTAGTATTTCATAGGAAAAATTTAATCGAATTTTTTGTCTATGTAAAAAACTATTAATTCTGAATAAAATGCCGCCCATTTATGCAATTAAAAAAATTTAAATGTCTTTTATTAGATAAGGCATATTTTCGTCTTATAAGGTACTTCTTTTTCAATGATTTCGAGGATATTTTAGTTTTGATCAAAAAAATTTTATTTCTTACGACTTTTCGTAAAATATGTTAATGCCATCTGAAAGAGGAACAGATAAGCTTTTTATCAGTCCCAGTGTAGATTCCTAAGAGCAAACAGAAGGAACTGTTTCTGAACAGACTCAATTTGGTTCTTATACTTTTCACACTGAGGATCCCAAACACACGATGCATATTCCAAAATGGGCCGTACTAAAGAAGTGTAAAGCAATTTAGTTGTGTACGGGTCATTAAATTCCTTGGACCATCTTTTGATGAAACCCAGTACGCCTTTAGCCTTATTAACGGACAGCAAAATATGTGAGGCGAAATGAAGTTTCGGATCCATCAAAACACCAAGGTCATTGAACTGAGAGATACGTTCAAGGTACAAACTATTTAACTTGTACGTGCAAACAATTAGTTTTTTTTCTATAAAAAGACATTAACTTGCATTTCTCACTGTTTAACAATGAATTGTTTACAGCACACCATTGTGAGAGAGAGTCAAGATCAGACTGAAGCAGATTCTGCTGATCTATAGAATTAACGGTCAGGCATAATTTCACGTCATTAGCATACATTAAAACATGACAGTTCTTTATCACAGTAGGCAAGTCATTTATAAATATATTAAATAATAAGGGGCCAAGGTGACTACCCTGAGGAACCCCTGAAGTAACAAAAATTCGTCTCGAAACTGATGTTTTAAAAAGAACACATTGTGTTCGAGATTCAAGATAAGACGACAGCCAACGGACTAACGATGGTGGAAAACCATAGGTATCGAGTTTTTTTAAAAGCAGAGAGTGACAAACACAATCAAATGCTTTACTGAAATCAGTGTACACAACATCGGTTTGGCAGCCGGACGAGAAATTTCGATTGACAATTGAAGTGAATTCTAATAAGTTAGTTACTGTTGACCGTTTCTTGAGAAAGCCATGCTGAGACAAATTTAGAAGTGATGGTACAAAGTGCTGTAGCTGTTCCGTAATGATCTGTTCAAACAGTTTAGGAATAGCACTAAGCTTAGCAATGCCTCTGTAATTCGAGATGTCCACCTTACTGCCTTTTTTATAAAGGGGAATAATGTAAGACTCTTTCCAAATTTTGGGGACAACAAAAGAACTTAACGACATGTTAAAAAGTCTGCATAATGGAATAAACAACATCTCGGCACAGTGCCTTAGAACGCAACCAGGAATATTATCTGGACCAGCGGTAAAAGATGGTTTCATTAATTTTAAAAATCTAAGAACTGTTTCATTTTCAATAACCGGCACATTTATATTATTTCTATCTTTGATAAAGTAGGGGTAAGTAACGTTTTGGTATGAGTAGTCATTATAAGTGCTTTGGAAAAATTCAGCAAAGAGGTTGGATATCGTTGCATCATCGTTTCCTTTCACACCATTGAATTTCATACACAAAGGAAATGAACTAGAGTTAGACTTGTATTTATTTATATTAAAAAATTTTTTAGGATCGCGATATATATTGGATTTTAATTTAATTAAGTAAAAATCGTAATCTCGTTTATTACATAAAGTGAATTTATATCGAGCTTTCGCATAGTTTGCATAATCGACAAGATAACCGGTTCCCTTATATTTTTTAAATAATCTATTTTTTAAGTTCTTTAGACGAGATAATTCTCTTGAAAACCACGGGGGTTTATTTTGTTGTGAAACAATCTTAACTCTTGGTACGCACAATTCAAATAGTTTATACATAATTGCGTTAAAAAGCTCTACTGCCTGTACAATGTTGGACGTGTTTTGAATGTATGACCAATCTGTGTTAGAAAGCAAATCACCAAGTCGTTCAAAATCATTTTTTCTGAAACAATATACACGGTTAAGCTTGGAATTTAGAGGATCAAAAAAATTTTATTTCTTCCGACTTTTCGTAAAATAAGTTATTGCCATCTGAAAGAGGAACAGATAAGCTCTCCGTTGAGCTCTTAGTCGAAGAAGTCGGTCGCAGCATGCATGAGGTATTAGCAAAAACTAATCGGTGGTCAATACGATTCCGTCTTACTGCCGATTGTTTTCGCAAAGTACTTTTCTATAATTCTAGTATTTAATGGAAAAAAATTAAACGACTTTTTTGTCACGATATGGTTTGTGTATTTGCTAAGGAAAGGCATGGCTCAGAGTGCAATTTTGCCATTAGATGGCGCTTTAGTACGGATTTTGTTACAAAGCATTGCTGCAAAATTTTAGTTTGTTGGTCTTTGCGGGGAAAGTGGTAATTTGTTGTATGCAGTTTTAAAAAGGTATGTTAACTGAGTTTGCATACAAAATTTCAGCATTGGTTTCTTTATACTTTAGGAGATACAGCAATTTTAAGAAGAAAATTACCTTTTGTTGTGCTCGATGGGCGGGAAGGAATGGGCGTGGCAAAAGTTCCTTCAAACTTCATCTAGTGTTCGACCACACGAGTCTATCTTCCAAATTTCAAGTCTCTAGCTCTAACGAATTTCTTGACCATGTAAAAAACTATCAATTCTGAATGAAATGCCGCCCATTTATGCAATTAAAAAAATTTAAATGTCTTTTACTAGATAAGGCATATTTTCGTCTTATAAGGTACGTCTTTTTCAATGATTTCGATGATATTTTAAAATATGTTAATGCCATCTGAAGGAGGAACAGATAAGCTTCCCATCGAGCTCTAAGTCGAAGAAGTCGGTCGAAGGATGCAAGAGGTATTAGCAAAAAACTAATTGGTGGTCAACACGTTGCCGATTCTTTTCGCAAAGTACTTTTCTATAACTCTTGTATGATTGGGAACAAATTAAACGAATTTCTTGTCCATGTAAAAAACTATCAATTCTGAATAAAATGCCACCCATTTAAGCAATTAAAAAAATTTAAATGTCTCTTATTAGATACAGCATATTTTCGTCTTATAAGGTACTTCTTTTTCAATGATTTCGAGGTTATTTTAGTTTTGATCAAAAAAATTTTATTTCTTACGACTTTTCGTAAAATATGTTAATGCCATCTGAAAGAGGAACAGATAAGCTTTCCATCGAGCTATTAGTCGAAGAAGTCGGTCGAAGGATGCAAGAGTTATTAGCAAAAAACTAATCGGTGGTCAACACGATTCCGTCCTACTGCCGATTGTTTTCGCAAAGTACTTTTCTATAATTCTAGTATTTAATGGGAAAAAATTAAACGAATTTCTTGTCCATGTAAAAAACTATTAATTCTGAATAAAATGCCGCCCATTAATGCAATTAAAAAAATTTAAATGTCTCTTAATTGATAAGGCATATTTTCGTCTGATAAGGTACTTCATCTTTAATGATTTCGAGGATATTTTAGTTTTGATCAAAAAAATTTTATTTCTTACGACTTTTCGTAAAATATGTTAATGCCATCTGAAAGAGGAACAGATAAGCTTTCCATCGAGCTATTAGTCGAAGAAGTCGGTCGAAGGATGCAAGAGTTATTAGCAAAAAACTAATCGGTGGTCAACACGATTCCGTCCTACTGCCGATTGTTTTCGCATAGTACTTTTCTATAATTCTAGTATTTCATAGGAAAAAATTAAACGAATTTTTTGTCTATGTAAAAAACTATTAATTCTGAATAAAATGCCGCCCATTTATGCAATTAAAAAAATTTAAATGTCTTTTATTAGATAAGGCATATTTTCGTCTTATAAGGTACTTCTTTTTCAATGATTTCGAGGATATTTTAGTTTTGATCAAAAAAATTTTATTTCTTACGACTTTTCGTAAAATATGTTAATGCCATCTGAAAGAGGAACAGATAAGCTTTTTATCAGTCCCAGTGTAGATTCCTAAGAGCAAACAGAAGGAACTGTTTCTGAACAGACTCAATTTGGTTCTTATACTTTTCACACTGAGGATCCCAAACACACGATGCATATTCCAAAAGGGGCCGTACTAAAGAAGTGTAAAGCAATTTAGTTGTGTACGGGTCATTAAATTCCTTGGACCATCTTTTGATGAAACCCAGTACGCCTTTAGCCTTATTAACGGACAGCAAAATATGTGAGGCGAAATGAAGTTTCGGATCCATCAAAACACCAAGGTCATTGAACTGAGAGATACGTTCAAGGTACAAATTATTTAACTTGTACGTGCAAACAATTAGTTTTTTTTCTATAAATGACATTAACTTGCATTTCTCACTGTTTAACAATGAATTGTTTACAGCACACCATTGTGAGAGAGAGTCAAGATCAGACTGAAGCAGATTCTGCTGATCTATAGAATTAACGGTCAGGCATAATTTCACGTCATTAGCATACATTAAAACATGACAGTTCTTTATCACAGTAGGCAAGTCATTTATAAATATATTAAATAATAAGGGGCCAAGGTGACTACCCTGAGGAACCCCTGAAGTAACAAAAATTCGTCTCGAAACTGATGTTTTAAAAAGAACACATTGTGTTCGAGATTCAAGATAAGACGACAGCCAACGGACTAACGATGGTGGAAAACCATAGGTATCGAGTTTTTTTAAAAGCAGAGAGTGACAAACACAATCAAATGCTTTACTGAAATCAGTGTACACAACATCGGTTTGGCAGCCGGACGAGAAATTTCGATTGACAATTGAAGTGAATTCTAATAAGTTAGTTACTGTTGACCGTTTCTTGAGAAAGCCATGCTGAGACAAATTTAGAAGTGATGGTACAAAGTGCTGTAGCTGTTCCGTAATGATCTGTTCAAACAGTTTAGGAATAGCACTAAGCTTAGCAATGCCTCTGTAATTCGAGATGTCCACCTTACTGCCTTTTTTATAAAGGGGAATAATGTAAGACTCTTTCCAAATTTTGGGGACAACAAAAGAACTTAACGACATGTTAAAAAGTCTGCATAATGGAATAAACAACATCTCGGCACAGTGCCTTAGAACGCAACCAGGAATATTATCTGGACCAGCGGTAAAAGATGGTTTCATTAATTTTAAAAATCTAAGAACTGTTTCATTTTCAATAACCGGCACATTTATATTATTTCTATCTTTGATAAAGTAGGGGTAAGTAACGTTTTGGTATGAGTAGTCATTATAAGTGCTTTGGAAAAATTCAGCAAAGAGGTTGGATATCGTTGCATCATCGTTTCCTTTCACACCATTGAATTTCATACACAAAGGAAATGAACTAGAGTTAGACTTGTATTTATTTATATTAAAAAATTTTTTAGGATCGCGATATATATTGGATTTTAATTTAATTAAGTAAAAATCGTAATCTCGTTTATTACATAAAGTGAATTTATATCGAGCTTTCGCATAGTTTGCATAATCGACAAGATAACCGGTTCCCTTATATTTTTTAAATAATCTATTTTTTAAGTTCTTTAGACGAGATAATTCTCTTGAAAACCACGGGGGTTTATTTTGTTGTGAAACAATCTTAACTCTTGGTACGCACAATTCAAATAGTTTATACATAATTGCGTTAAAAAGCTCTACTGCCTGTACAATGTTGGACGTGTTTTGAATGTATGACCAATCTGTGTTAGAAAGCAAATCACCAAGTCGTTCAAAATCATTTTTTCTGAAACAATATACACGATCAAAAAAATCAAAAAAATTTTATTTCTTCCGACTTTTCGTAAAATAAAATATTGCCATCTGAAAGAGGAACAGATAAGCTCTCCGTTGAGCTCTTAGTCGAAGAAGTCGGTCGCAGCATGCATGAGGTATTAGCAAAAAACTAATCGGTGGTCAATACGATTCCGTCTTACTGCCGATTGTTTTCGCAAAGTACTTTTCTATAATTCTAGTATTTAATGGAAAAAAATTAAACGACTTTTTTGTCCATATGAAAAACTATCAATTCTGAATAAAATGCCACCCATTTAAGCAATTAAAAAAATTTAAATTTCTTTTATTAGATAAGGCATATTTTCGTCTTATAAGGTACTTCTTTTTCAATGATTTCGAGGTTATTTTAGTTTTGATCAAAAAAATTTTATTTCTTACGACTTTTCGTAAAATATGTTAATGCCATCTGAAAGAGGAACAGATAAGCTTTCCATCGAGCTATTAGTCGAAGAAGTCGGTCGAAGGATGCAAGAGTTATAAGCAAAAAACTAATCGGTGGTCAACACGATTCCGTCCTACTGCCGATTGTTTTCGCAAAGTACTTTTCTATAATTCTAGTATTTAATGGCAAAAAATTAAACGAATTTTTTGTCCATGTAAAAAACTATTAATTCTGAATAAAATGCTACCCATTTATGCAATTAAAAAAATTAAAATGTCTCTTATTAGATAAGGCATATTTTCGTCTGATGACGAATAATGCCATCTGAAAGAGGAACAGATAAGCTCTGCATTGAGCTCTAAGTCGAAGAAGTCGGTCGAAGCATGCATGAGTTATGAGCAAAAAAACTAATCGGTGGTCAAAACGATTCCGTCCTACTGCCGATTGTTTTCGCCAAGTACTTTTCTATAATTCTAGTATTTCATAGGAAAAAATTAAACGAATTTTTTGTCCATGTAAAAAACTATTAATTCTGAATTATATGCCGCCCATTTATGCAATTAAAACCAGTAAGGGCGGTATAGTTGAGTATTCTCAACTATATAATACCCTGTACACACACCTATGTTGATAACACGTTAAACATTCGCCGACAGCAAAAGCAGTGTACCACGATATGGTTTGTGTATTTGCTAAGGAAAGGCATGGCTCAGAGTGCAATTTTGCCATTAGATGGCGCTTTAGTACGGATTTTGTTACAAAGCATTGCTGCAAAATTTTAGTTTGTTGGTCTTTGCGGGGAAAGTGGTAATTTGTTGTATGCAGTTTTAAAAAGGTATGTTAACTGAGTTTGCATACAAAATTTCAGCATTGGTTTCTTTATACTTTAGGAGATACAGCAATTTTAAGAAGAAAATTACCTTTTGTTGTGCTCGATGGGCGGGAAGGAATGGGCGTGGCAAAAATTCCTTCAAACTTCATCTAGTGTTCGACCACACGAGTCTATCTTCCAAATTTCAAGTCTCTAGCTCTAATAGTTTTCGCAGTGCTAAGTTCGGTTTTTGTTACATATAGGATAAAGCAGTGTTCAAAGCGCAATTTATGCAAAATTTCAACTTGTTTGTCTTTGCGTGGGCACACTGCGTTGAAAATGAAAGTTTGTGGTATGCAGTTTTATAAAGGTATGTTTACTGAGTTTGCATACAAAATTTCAGCATTGTATCTATTATAGTTTAGGAGATAAAGCAATTTTAAGAAAACAACTTTTTGGGGGGAAACGAAGGGGAGGGGGAAAAATGTGGTATGCAGTTTTGTAGAGCTGTACCTACTGAGTCTACATAATCATTTTCATGTTTCTAACTCATCTGGTTTTCGAACTAAAGCCTTTTGAAAAAATGGGTGGTGCTCGATGGGCGGGAAGGAGTGGGCGTGGCAAAAACTCCTTCAAACTTGATCTAGCGTTTGACCTCACGAGTCTATCCTCCAAATTTCAAGTCTCTAGCACTTATAGTTTTCGAGAACCATTGGTGAGGACGGACGGACGGACGGACGGACAGACAGGGCTATATCAATTCGTCTTGTCGTCCTGATCAAGAATATATATACTTTATAGGGTCCCCCTCCCCTCCTTCTATGCGTTACAAACTAATCGGTGGTCAACACGATTCCGTCCTACTGCCGATTGTTTTCGCAAAGTACTTTTCTATAATTCTAGTATTTAATGGGAAAAAATTAAACGAATTTTTGTCCATGTAAAAAACTATTAATTCTGAATAAAATGCCACCCATTTATGCAATTAAAAAAATTAAAATGTCTCTTTTTAGATAAGGCATATTTTCGTCTGATAAGGTACTTCTTCTTCAATGATTCCGTGGATATTTTAGTTTTGATCAAAAAAATTTTATTTCTTACGACTTTTCTTGAAATATGTTAATACCATCTGAAAGAGGAACAGATAAGCTATCTATCGAGCTCTTAGTCGAAGAAGTCGGTCGAAGGATGCAAGAGTTATTAGCAAAAAACTAATCGGTGGTCAACACGATTCCGTCCTACTGCCGATTGTTTTCGCAAAGTACTTTTCTATAATTCTATTATTTAATGGGAAAAAATTAAACGAATTTTTTGTCCATGTAAATAACTATTAATTCTGAATAAAATGCCACCCATTTATGCAATTAAAAAAATTTAAATGTCTCTTATTAGATAAGGCATATTTTCGTCTGATAAGGTATTTCTTCTTCAATGATTCCGAGGATATTTTAGTTTTGATCAAAAAAAGTTTATATCTTACGACTTTTCTTAAAATATGTTAATACCATCTGAAAGAAGAACAGATAAGCTTTCTATCGAGCTCTAAGTCGAAGAAGTCGGTCGAAGGATGCAAGAGTTATTAGCAAAAAACTAATCGGTGGTCAACACGATTCCGTCCTACTGCCGATTGTTTTCGCAAAATACTTTTCTATAATTCTAGTATTTAATGGGAAAAAATTAAACGAATTTTTTATCCATGTAAAAAACTATTAATTCTGAATAAAATGCCGCCCATTTATGCAATTAAAAAAATTTAAATGTCTTTAATTAGATAAGGCATATTTTCGTCTTATAAGGTACTTCTTTTTCAATGATTTCGAGGATATTTTAGTTTTGATCCAAAAAATTTTATTTCTTACGACTTTTCGTACAATATGTTTATGCCATCTGAAAGAGGAACAGATAAGCTTTCTATCGAGCTCTTAGTCGAAGAAGTCGGTCGAAGGATGCAAGAGTTATTAGCGAAAAACTAATCGGTGGTCAACACGTTTCCGTCCTACTGCCGACTCTTTTCGCAAAGTACTTTTCTATAATTCTAATATTTAATGGGAAAAAATTAAACGAATTTTTTGTCCATGTTAAAAACTATTAATTCTGAATAAAATGCCACCCATTTATGCAATTAAAAAAATTAAAATGTCTCTTATTAGATAAGGCATATTTTCGTCTGATAAGGTACTTCTTCTTCAATGATTTCGAGGATATTTTAGTTTTGATCAAAAAAATTTTATTTCTTACGACTTTTCGTAAAATATGTTATTGCCATCTGAAAAAGGAGCAGATAAGCTTTCCATCGAGCTCTTAGTCGAAGAAGTCTGTCGAAGGATGCAAGAGTTATTAGCAAAAAACTAATCGGTGGTCAACACGATTCCGTCCTACTACCGATTGTTTTCGCAAAGTACTTTTCTATAATTCTAGTATTTAATGGGAAAAAATTAAACGAATTTTTTGTCCATGTTAAAAACTATTAATTCTGAATAAGATGTCGCCCATTTATGCAATTAAAAAATTAAAATGTCTCTTATTAGATAAGGCATATTTTCGTCTGATAAGGTACTTCTTCTTCAATGATTCCGAGGATATTTCAGTTTTGATCAAAAAAAGTTTATATCTTACGACTTTTCTTGAAATAAGTTAATACCATCTGAAAGAGGAACAGATAAGCTATCTATCGAGCTCTTAGTCGAAGAAGTCGGTCGAAGGATGCAAGAGTTATTAGCAAAAAACTAATCGGTGGTCAACACGATTCCGTCCTACTGCCGATTGTTTTCGCAAAGTACTTTTCTATAATTCTATTATTTAATGGGAAAAAATTAAACGAATTTTTTGTCCATGTAAATAACTATTAATTCTGAATAAAATGCCACCCATTTATGCAATTAAAAAAATTTAAATGTTTCTTATTAGATAAGGCATATTTTCGTCTGATAAGGTACTTCTTCTTCAATGATTCCGAGGATATTTCAGTTTTGATCAAAAAAAGTTTATATCTTACGACTTTTCTTGAAATAAGTTAATACCATCTGAAAGAGGAACAGATAAGCTATCTATCGAGCTCTTAGTCGAAGAAGTCGGTCGAAGGATGCAAGAGTTATTAGCAAAAAACTAATCGCTGGTCATCACGATTCCGTCCCACTACCGATTGTTTTCGCAAAGTACTTTTGTATAACTCTAGTATTTAATGGGAAAAAATTAAACGAATTTTTTGTCCATGTAAAAAACTATTAATTCTTAATAAAATGCAACCCATTTATGCAATTAAAAAAATTTAAATGTCTCTTATTAGATAAGGCATATTTTCGTCTGATGAGGTACTTCTTCTCCAAACATTCCGAGGATATTTTAGTTTTGATCAAAAAAATTTTATTTCTTACGACTTTTCTTAAAATATGATAATGCCATCTGAAAGAGGAACAGATAAGCTTTCCATCGAGCTCTAAGTCGAAGAAGTCGGTTGAAGGATGCAAGAGTTATTAGCAAAAAACTAATCGGTGGTCAAAACGATTCCGTCTTACTGCCGATTGTTTTCGCAAAGTTCTTTTCTATAATTCTAGAATTTAATGGGAAAAAATTAAACGAATTTTTTGTCCATGTTAACAACTATTAATTCTGAATAAAATGCCACCCATTTATGCAATTAAAAAAATTAAAATGTCTCTTATTAGATAAGGCATATTTTCGTCTGATAAGGTACTTCTTCTTCAATGATTTCGAGGATATTTTAGTTTTGATCAAAAAAATTGTATTTCTTACGACTTTTCGTAAAATATATTAATGCCATCTGAAAGAGGAACAGATAAGCTTTCCATCGAGCTCTTAGTCGAAGAAGTCGGTCGAAGGATGCAAGAGTTATTAGCGAAAAAACTAATCGGTGGTCAACACGATTCCGTCCTACTGCCGATTGTTTTCGCAAAGTACTTTTCTATAATTCTAGTATTTAATGGGAAAAAATTAAACGAATTTTTTGTCCATGTAAAAAACTATTAATTCTTAATAAAATGCAACCCATTTATGGAATTAAAAAAATTTAAATGTCTCTTATTAGATAAGGCATATTTTCGTCTGATAAGGTACTTCTTCTTCAATGATTTCGTGGATATTTTAGTTTTGATCAAAAAAATTTTATTTTTTACGACTTTTCTTAAAATATGATAATGCCATCTGAAAGAGGAACAGATAAGCTTTCTATCGAGCTCTTAGTCGAAGAAGTCGGTTGAAGGATGCAAGAGTTATTAGCAAAAAACTAATCGGTGGTCAAAACGATTCCGTCTTACTGCCGATTGTTTTCGCAAAGTTCTTTTCTATAATTCTAAAATTTAGTGGAAAAAAATTAAACGAATTTTTTGTCCATGTTAAATACTATTAATTCTGAATAAAATGCCACCCATTTATGCAATTAAAAAAATTAAAATGTCTCTTATTAGATAAGGCATATTTTCGTCTGATAAGGTACTTCTTCTTCAATGATTTCGAGGATATTTTAGTTTTGATCAAAAAAATTTTATTTCTTACGTTTTTTCGTAAAATATATTAATGCCATCTGAAAGAGGAACAGATAAGCTTTCCATCGAGCTCTTGGTCGAAGAAGTCGGTCGAAGCATGCATGAGTTATAAGCAAAAAAACTAATCGGTGGTCAACACGATTCCGTCCTACTGCCGATTGTTTTCGCAAAGTACTTTTCTTTAATTTTAGTATTTCATAGGAAAAAATTAAACGAATTTTTTGTCCATATAAAAAACTATTAATTCTGAATAAAATGCCGCCCATTTATGCAATTAAAAAAATTTTATTTCTTACGACTTTTCGTAAAATATGTTAATGCCATCTGAAAGAGGAACAGATAAGGTTTCCATCAAGGTCTTTGTCGAAGAAGTCGGTCGAAGGATGCAAGAGTAATTAGCAAAAAACTAATCGGTGGTCAAAACGATTCCGACTTACTGCCGATTGTTTTCGCAAAGTACTTTTCTATAATTCTATTATTTAATGGGAAAAAATTAAACGAATTTTTTGTCCATGTAAAAAACTATTAATTCTGAATAATATGCCACCCATTTATGCAATTAAAAAAATTAAAATGTCTCTTATTAGATAAGGCATATTTTCGTCTGATAAGGTACTTCTTCTTCAATGATTCCGAGGATATTTTAGTTTTGATCAAAAAAAGTTTATATCTTACGACTTTTCTTAAAATATGATAATACCATCTGAAAAAAGAACAGATAAGCTTTCTATCGAGCTCTAAGTCGAAGAAGTCGGTCGAAGGATTCAATAGTTATTAGCAAAAAAACTAATCGGTGGTCAAAACGATTTCGTCCCACTACCGATTGTTTTCGCAAAGTACTTTTGTATAACTCTAGTATTTAATGGGAAAAAATTAAACGAATTTTTTGTCCATGTAAAAAACTATTAATTCTTAATAAAATGCAACCCATTTATGCAATTAAAAAAATTTAAATGTCTCTTATTAGATAAGGCATATTTTCGTCTGATGAGGTACTTCTTCTCCAAACATTCCGAGGATATTTTAGTTTTGATCAAAAAAATTTTATTTCTTACGACTTTTCTTAAAATATGATAATGCCATCTGAAAGAGGAACAGATAAGCTTTCCATCGAGCTCTAAGTCGAAGAAGTCGGTTGAAGGATGCAAGAGTTATTAGCAAAAAACTAATCGGTGGTCAAAACGATTCCGTCTTACTGCCGATTGTTTTCGCAAAGTTCTTTTCTATAATTCTAGAATTTAATGGGAAAAAATTAAACGAATTTTTTGTCCATGTTAACAACTATTAATTCTGAATAAAATGCCACCCATTTATGCAATTAAAAAAATTAAAATGTCTCTTATTAGATAAGGCATATTTTCGTCTGATAAGGTACTTCTTCTTCAATGATTTCGAGGATATTTTAGTTTTGATCAAAAAAATTGTATTTCTTACGACTTTTCGTAAAATATATTAATGCCATCTGAAAGAGGAACAGATAAGCTTTCCATCGAGCTCTTAGTCGAAGAAGTCGGTCGAAGGATGCAAGAGTTATTAGCGAAAAAACTAATCGGTGGTCAACACGATTCCGTCCTACTGCCGATTGTTTTCGCAAAGTACTTTTCTATAATTGTAGTATTTAATGGGAAAAAATTAAACGAATTTTTTGTCCATGTTAAAAACTATTAATTCTGAATAAAATGCCGCCCATTTATGCAATTAAAAAAATTTAAATGTCTTTTATTAGATAAGGCATATTTTCGTCTTATAAGGTACTTCTTTTTCAATGATTTCGAGGATATTTTAGTTTTGATCAAAAAAATTTTATTTCTTACGACTTTTCGTAAAATATGTTTATGCCATCTGAAAAAGGAACAGATAAGCTTTCCATCGAGCTCTTAGTCGAAGAAGTCGGTCGAAGGATGCAAGAGTTATTAGCGAAAAACTAATCGGTGGTCAACACGTTTCCGTCTTACTGCCGACTCTTTTCGCAAAGTACTTTTCTATAATTCTAGTATTTAATGGGAAAAAATTAAACGAATTTTTTGTCCATGTTAAAAACTATTAATTCTGAATAAAATGCCGCCCATTTATGCAATTAAAAAAATTTAAATGTCTTTTATTAGATAAGGCATATTTTCGTCTTATAAGGTACTTCTTTTTCAATGATTTCGAGGATATTTTAGTTTTGATCAAAAAAATTTTATTTCTTACGACTTTTCGTAAAATATGTTTATGCCATCTGAAAGAGGAACAGATAAGCTTTCCATCGAGCTCTTAGTCGAAGAAGTCTGTCGAAGGATGCAAGAGTTATTAGCAAAAAACTAATCGGTGGTCAACACGATTCCGTCCTACTACCGATTGTTTTCGCAAAGTACTTTTCTATAATTCTAGTATTTAATGGGAAAAAATTAAACGAATTTTTTGTCCATGTTAAAAACTATTAATTCTGAATAAGATGTCGCCCATTTATGCAATTAAAAAATTTAAATGTCTCTTATTAGATAAGGCATATTTTCGTCTGATAAGGTACTTCTTGTTCAATGATTTCGAGGATATTTTAGTTTTGATCAAAAAAATTTTATTTCTTACGGCTTTTCGTAAAATATGTTAATGCCATCTGAAAGAGGAACAGATAAGCTTTCAATCAAAGTCTTAGTCGAAGAAGTCGGTCGAAGGATGCAAGAGTTATTAGCAAAAAACTAATCGGTGGTCAACACGATTCCGTCCCACTACCGATTGTTTTCGCAAAGTACTTTTGTATAACTCTAGTATTTAATGGGAAAAAATTAAACGAATTTTTTGTCCATGTAAAAAACTATTAATTCTTAATAAAATGCAACCCATTTATGCAATTAAAAAAATTTAAATGTCTCTTATTAGATAAGGCATATTTTCGTCTGATGAGGTACTTCTTCTCCAAAGATTCCGAGGATATTTTAGTTTTGATCAAAAAAATTTTATTTCTTACGACTTTTCTTAAAATATGATAATGCCATCTGAAAGAGGAACAGATAAGCTTTCCATCGAGCTCTTAGTCGAAGAAGTCGGTTGAAGGATGCAAGAGTGATTAGCAAAAAACTAATCGGTGGTCAATACGATTCCGTCTTACTGCCGATTGTTTTCGCAAAGTACTTTCCTATAATTCTAGTATTTCATAGGAAAAAATTAAACGAATTTTTTGTCCATATAAAAAACTATTAATTCTGAATAAAATGCCGCCCATTTATGCAATTAAAAAAATTTTATTTCTTACGACTTTTCGTAAAATATGTTAATGCCATCTGAAAGAGGAACAGATAAGCTTTCCATCAAGGTCTTTGTCGAAGAAGTCGGTCGAAGGATGCAAGAGTAATTAGCGAAAAAACTAATCGGTGGTCAACACGATTCCGTCCTACTGCCGATTGTTTTCGCAAAGTACTTTTCTATAATTCATTTATTTAATGGGAAAAAATTAAACGAATTTTTTGTCCATGTAAAAAACTATTAATTCTGAATAATATGCCACCCATTTATGCAGTTAAAAAAATTAAAATGTCTCTAATTAGATAAGGCATATTTTCGTCTGATATGGTACTTCTTCTTCAATGATTTCGAGGATATTTTAGTTTTGATCAAAAAAATTTTATTTCTTCCGACTTTTCGTAAAATATGTTAATGCCATCTGAAAGAGGAACAGATAAGCTTTCCATCGAGCTCTTAGTCGAAGAAGTCGGTCGAAGGATGCAAGAGTTATTAGCGAAAAACTAATCGGTGGTCAACACGTTTCCGTCCTACTGCCGACTCTTTTCGCAAAGTACTTTTCTATAATTCATTTATTTAATGGGAAAAAATTAAACGAATTTTTTGTCCATGTAAAAAACTATTAATTCTGAATAATATGCCACCCATTTATGCAGTTAAAAAAATTAAAATGTCTCTTATTAGATAAGGCATATTTTCGTCTGATAAGGTACTTCTTCTTCAATGATTTCGAGGATATTTTAGTTTTGATCAAAAAAATTTTATTTCTTACGACTTTTCGTAAAATATATTAATGCCATCTGAAAGAGGAACAGATAAGCTTTCCATCGAGCTCTTAGTCGAAGAAGTCGGTCGAAGCATGCATGAGTTATAAGCAAAAAAACTAATCGGTGGTCAACACGATTCCGTCCTACTGCCGATTGTTTTCGCAAAGTACTTTTCTATAATTCTAGTATTTAATGGGAAAAAATTAAACGAATTTTTTGTCCATGTAAAAAACTATTAATTCTGAATAAAATGCTGCCCATTTATGCAATTAAAAAAATTTAAATGTCTTTTATTAGATAAGGCATATTTTCGTCTTATAAGGTACTTCTTTTTCAATGATTTCGAGGATATTTTAGTTTTGATCAAAAAAATTTTATTTCTTACGATTTTTCGTAAAATATGTTTATGCCATCTGAAAGAGGAACAGATAAGCTTTCCATCGAGCTCTTAGTCGAAGAAGTCTGTCGAAGGATGCAAGAGTTATTAGCAAAAAACTAATCGGTGGTCAACACGATTCCGTCCTACTACCGATTGTTTTCGCAAAGTACTTTTCTATAATTCTAGTATTTAATGGGAAAAAATTAAACGAATTTTTTGTCC
Organism: Phortica okadai; assembly: GCA_034638295.1. NCBI lineage: Eukaryota > Metazoa > Arthropoda > Insecta > Diptera > Drosophilidae > Phortica > Phortica okadai. The sequence continues at coordinate 28,280,165 of CM067851.1, forward strand.
ATGTTAAAAACTATTAATTCTGAATAAGATGTCGCCCATTTATGCAATTAAAAAAATTTAAATGTCTCTTATTAGATAAGGCATATTTTCGTCTGATAAGGTACTTCTTGTTCAATGATTTCGAGGATATTTTAGTTTTGATCAAAAAAATTTTATTTCTTACGACTTTTCGTAAAATATGTTAATGCCATCTGAAAGAGGAACAGATAAGCTTTCAATCAAAGTCTTAGTCGAAGAAGTCGGTCGAAGGATGCAAGAGTTATTAGCAAAAAACTAATCGGTGGTCAACACGATTCCGTCCCACTACCGATTGTTTTCGCAAAGTACTTTTGTATAACTCTAGTATTTAATGGGAAAAAATTAAACGAATTTTTTGTCCATGTAAAAAACTATTAATTCTTAATAAAATGCAACCCATTTATGCAATTAAAAAAATTTAAATGTCTCTTATTAGATAAGGCATATTTTCGTCTGATGAGGTACTTCTTCTCCAAAGATTCCGAGGATATTTTAGTTTTGATCAAAAAAATTTTATTTCTTACGACTTTTCTTAAAATATGATAATGCCATCTGAAAGAGGAACAGATAAGCTTTCCATCGAGCTCTTAGTCGAAGAAGTCGGTTGAAGGATGCAAGAGTGATTAGCAAAAAACTAATCGGTGGTCAATACGATTCCGTCTTACTGCCGATTGTTTTCGCAAAGTACTTTCCTATAATTCTAGTATTTCATAGGAAAAAATTAAACGAATTTTTTGTCCATATAAAAAACTATTAATTCTGAATAAAATGCCGCCCATTTATGCCATTAAAAAAATTTTATTTCTTACGACTTTTCGTAAAATATGTTAATGCCATCTGAAAGAGGAACAGATAAGCTTTCCATCAAGGTCTTTGTCGAAGAAGTCGGTCGAAGGATGCAAGAGTAATTAGCGAAAAAACTAATCGGTGGTCAACACGATTCCGTCCTACTGCCGATTGTTTTCGCAAAGTACTTTTCTATAATTCATTTATTTAATGGGAAAAAGTTAAACGAATTTTTTGTCCATGTAAAAAACTATTAATTCTGAATAATATGCCACCCATTTATGCAGTTAAAAAAATTAAAATGTCTCTAATTAGATAAGGCATATTTTCGTCTGATAAGGTACTTCTTCTTCAATGATTTCGAGGATATTTTAGTTTTGATCAAAAAAATTTTATTTCTTACGACTTTTCGTAAAATATGTTAATGCCATCTGAAAGAGGAACAGATAAGCTTTCCATCGAGCTCTTAGTCGAAGAAGTCGGTCGAAGGATGCAAGAGTTATTAGCGAAAAACTAATCGGTGGTCAACACGTTTCCGTCCTACTGCCGACTCTTTTCGCAAAGTACTTTTCTACAATTCTAGTATTTAATGGGAAGAAATTAAACGAATTTTTTGTCCATTGTAAAAACTATTAATTCTGAATAAAATTCCACCCATTTATTCAATTAAAAAAACTAAAACGTCTCTTATTAGATAAGGCATATTTTCGTCAGATAAGGTACATCTTCTTCAATGATTCCGAGGATATTTTAGTTTTGATCAAAAAAATTTTATTTCTTACGATTTTTTGTAAGATAAGCTTTCCATCGAGCTCTAAGTCGAAGAAGTCGGTCAAAGCATGCATGAGTTATTAGAAAAAAACTAATCGGTGGTCAACACGATTCAGTCCTACTGCCGATTGTTTTCGCAAAGTACTTTTTTATAATTCTAGTATTTAATGGGAAAAAATTAAACGAATTTTTTGTCCATGTAAAAAACTAATAATTCTGAATAAAATGCCGCCCATTTGTGCAATTAAAAAAATTTAAATGTCTCTTATTAGATAAGGCATATTTTTGTCTGATAAGGTACTTCTTCTTCAATGACTACGAGGATATTTTAGTTTTGATCAAAAAAATTTTATTTCTTACGACTTTTCGTAAAATATGTTAATGCCATCAGAAAGAGGAACAGATAATCTTTCCATCGAGCTCTTAGTCAAAGAAGTCGGTCGAAGCATGCATGAGCTATTAGCAAAAAAACTAATCGGTGGTCAACACGATTCCGTCCTACTGCCGATTGTTTTCGCAAAGTACTTTTCTATAATTTTAGTATTTCATAGGAAAAAATTAAACGAATTTTTTGTCCATGTAAAAAACTATTAATTCTGAATAAAATGCCGCCCATTTATGCAATTTAAAAAATTAAAATGTCTCTTATTAGATAAGGCATATTTTCGTCCGGTAAGGTACTTCTTCTTCAATGATTCCAAGGATATTTTAGTTTTGATCAAAAAAATTTTGTTTCTTACGACTTTTCGTAAAATATGTTAATGCCATCTGAAAGAGGAACAGATAAGCTTTCCATTAAGCTCTTGGTCGAAGAAGTCGGTCGAAGCATGCATGAGTTATTAGCAAAAAAACTAATCGGTGGTCAACACGATTCCGTCCTACTGCCGATTGTTTTCGCAAAGTACTTTTCTATAATTCTAGTATTTCATAGGAAAAAATTAAACGAATTTTTTGTCCATGTAAAAAACTATTAATTCTGAATAAAATGCTGTCCATTTATGCAATTAAAAAAATTTAAATGTCTTTTATTAGATAAGGCATATTTTCGTCTTATAAGGTACTTCTTTTTCAAGGATTTCGAGGATATTTTAGTTTTGATCAGAAAAATTTTATTTCTTACGACTTTTCGTAAAATATGTTAATGCCATCTGAAAGAGGAACAGATAAGCTTTCCATCGAGCTCTTAGCCGAAGAAGTCGTTCGAAGCATGCATGAGTTATAAGCAAAAAAAAACTAATCGGTGGTCAACACGATTCCGTCCTACTGCCGATTGTTTTTGCAAAGTACTTTTCTATAATTCTAGTATTTCATAGGAAAAAATTAAACGAATTTTTTGTCCATGTAAAAAAACTATTAATTCTGAATAAAATGCCGCCCATTTATGCAATTAAAAAAATTTAAATGTCTCTTATTAGATGAGGCATATTTTCGGTACTTCTTGTTCAATGATTTCGAGGATATATTAGTTTTGGTCAAAAAAATTTTATTTCTTACGACTTTTCGTAAAATGTGTTAATGCCATCTGAAAGAGGAACAGATAAGCTTTCCATCAAGATCTTAGTCGAAGAAGTCGGTCGAAGGATGCAAGAGTTATTAGCAAAAAACTAATCGGTGGTCAACACGATTCCGTCCCACTACCGATTGTTTTCGCAAAGTACTTTTGTATAACTCTAGTATTTAATGGGAAAAAATTAAACGAATTTTTTGTCCATGTAAAAAACTATTAATTCTGAATAAAATGCCGCCCATTTATGTAATTAAAAAAATTTAAATGTCTCTTATTAGATAAGGCATATTTTCGTCTGATGAGGTGCTTCTTCTCCAAAGATTCCGAGGATATTTTAGTTTTGATCAAAAAAATATTATTTCTTACAACTTTTCTTAAAATATGTTAACGCCATCTGAAAGAGGAACAATAAGCTTTCCATCGAGCTCTAAGTCGAAGAAGTCGGTCGAAGGATGCAAAAGTTATTAACAAAAAACCAATCGGTGGTCAACACGATTCCGTCCCACTACCGATTGTTTTCGCAAAGTACTTTTGTATAACTCTAGTATTTAATGGGAAAAAATTAAACGAATTTTTTGTCCATGTAAAAAACTATTAATTCTGAATAAAATGCCGCCCATTTATGTAATTAAAAAAATTTAAATGTCTCTTATTAGATAAGGCATATTTTCGTCTGATAAGCTACTTCTTCTTCAATGATTTCGAGGATATTTTAGTTTTGATCAAAAAAATTTTATTTCTTATAACTTTTCGTTAAATATATTAATGCCATCTGAAAGAGGAACAGTTAAGCTTTTCATCGAGCTCTTAGTCGAAGAAGTCGGTCGAAGGATGCAAGAGTTATTAGCAAAAAACTAATCGGTGGTCAACACGATTCCGTCCTACTGCCGATTGTTTACGCAAAGTACTTTTCTATAATTCTAGTATTTAATTAGAAAAAATTAAACGAATTTTTTGTCCATGTAAAAAACTATTAATTCTGAATGCAACTAAAAAATTTAAATGTCTCTTATTAGATAAGGCATATTTTCGTCTGATAAGGTACTTTTTCTTTAATGATTTCGAGGATATTTTAGTTTTGATCAAAAAAATTTTATTTCTTACGACTTTCCGTAAAATATGTTAATGCCATCTGAAAGGGGAACTGATAAGCTTTCCATCGAGCTCTTAGTCGAAGAGGTCGGTCGAAACTATTAAATCTCAATTAAATGCCGCCCGTTTATGTAATTAAAAAAATTTAAATGTCTCTTATTAGATAAGGCATATTTTCGTCTGATGAGGTGCTTCTTCTCCAATGATTTCGAGGATATATTAGTTTTGATCAAAAAAATTTTATTTCTTACGACTTTTCGTAAAATGTGTTAATGCCATCTGAAAGAGGAACAGATAAGCTTTCCATCAAGGTCTTAGTCGAAGAAGTCGGTCGAAGGATGCAAGAGTTATTAGCAAAAAACTAATCGGTGGTCGACACGTTTCCGTCCTCCTGCCGATTCTTTTCGCAAAGTACTTTTCTATAACTCTTGTATTTAATGGGAACAAATTAAACGAATTTCTTGTCCATGTAAAAAACTATCAATTCTGAATAAAATGCCGCCCATTTATGCAATTAAAAAAATTTAAATGTCTTTTATTAGATAAGGCATATTTTCGTCTTATAAGGCACTTCTTTTTCAATGATTTCGAGGATATTTTAGTTTTGATCAAAAAAGTTTTATTTCTTACGACTTTTCGTAAAATATGTTAATGCCATCTGAAAGAGATACAGATAAGCTTCCTATCGAGCTCTAAGTCGAAGAAGTCGGTCGAAGTATGCAAGAGTTATTAGCAAAAAACTAATCGGTGGTCAACACGATTCCGTCCTACTGCCGATACTTTTTGCAAAGTACTTTTCTATAATTCAAGTATTTAATGGGAAAATATTAAACGAATTTTTTGTCCATGTACAAAAACTATTAATTCTGAATAAAATGCCACCCATATATGCAATTAAAAAAATTTAAATGTCTCTTATTAGATATGGCATATTTTTGTCTGATAAGGTACTTCTTCTTCAAAGATTCCGAGGATATTTTAGTTTTGATAGAAAAAAGTTTATATCTTACGACTTTTCTTAAAATATGTTAATACCATCTGAAAGAGGAACAGATAAGCTTTCTATCGAGCTCTAAGTCGAAGAAGTCGGTCGAAGGATGCAAGAGGTATTAGGAAAAAACTAATCGGTGGTCAACACGTTTCCGTCCTACTGACGATTCCTTTCGCAAAGTACTTTTCTATAACTCTTGTATTTAATGGGAACAAATTAAACGAATTTCTTGTCCATGTAAAAAACTATTAATTATGAATAAAATGCCGCCTATTTATGCAATTCAAAAAATTGAAATGTCTCTTTTAGATAAGGCATATTTTCGTCCGATAAGGTACTTCTTCTTCAATGAATCCGAGGATATTTTAGTTTTGATCAAAAAAATTTTATTTTTTACGACTTTTCGTAAAATATGTTAATGAAAGAGGAACAGATAAGCTTTCCATCGAGCTCTTAGTTGAAGAAGTCGGTCGAAGGATGCAAGAGTTATAAGCAAAAAACTAATCGGTGGTCAACACGTTTCCGTCCTGCAGCCGATTCTTTTCGCAAAGTACTTTTCTATAACTCTTGTATTAAATGGGAACAAATTAAACTAATTTCTTGTCCATATAAAAAACTATCAATTCTGAATTAAATGCCGCCCATTTATGCAATCAAAAAAAATTTTATTAATTAATTAGATAAGGCATATTTTCGTCTGATGAGGTACTTCTTCTCCAAAGATTCCGAGGATATTTTAGTTTTGATCAAAAAAATATTATTTCTTACGACTTTTCGTAAAATATGTTAATACCATCTGAAAGAGGAACAGATAAGCTTTCCATCAAGGTCTTAGTCGAAGAAGTCGGTCGAAGGATGCAAGAGTTATTAGCAAAAAACTAATCGGTGGGCAACACGTTTCCGTCCTACTGCCGATTCTTTTCGCAAAGTACTTTTCTATAACTCTTGTATTTAATGGGAACAAATTAAACGAATGTCTTGTCCATGTAAAAAACTATCAATGCTGAATAAAATGCCGCCCATTTATGCAATTAAAAAAATTTAAATGTCTCTTATTAGATAAGGCATATTTTCGTCTGATGAGGTACTTCTTCTTCAATGATTTCGAGGATATTTTAGTTTTGATCAAAAAAATTTTATTTTTTACGACTTTTCGTAAAATATGTTAATGAAAGAGGAACAGATAAGCTTTCCATCGAGCTCTTAGTCGAAGAAGTCGGTCGAAGGATGCAAGAGTTATAAGCAAAAAACTAATCGGTGGTCAACACGTTTCCGTCCTACTGACGATTCCTTTCGCAAAGTACTTTTCTATAAGTCTTGTATTTAATGGGAACAAATTAAACGAATTTCTTGTCCATGTAAAAAACTATTAATTATGAATAAAATGCCGCCTATTTATGCAATTCAAAAAATTTAAATGTCTCTTATTAGATAAGGCATATTTTCGTCTGACGAGGTACTTCTTCTTCAATTATTTCGAGGATATTTTAGTTTTGATCAAAAAAATTTTATTTCTTATGACTTTTCGTTAAATATATTAATGCCATCTGAAAGAGGAACAGATAAGCTTTTCATCGAGCTCTTAGTCGAAGAAGTCGGTCGAAGGATGCAAGAGTTATTAGCAAAAAACTAATCGGTGGTCAACACGATTCCGTCCTACTGCCGATTGTTTTCGTAAAGTACTTTTCTATAATTCTAGTATTTAATGCGAAAAAATTAAACGAATTTTTTGTCCATGTAAAAAACTATTAATTCTGAATGCAACTAAAAAATTTAAATGTCTCTTATTAGATAAGGCATATTTTCGTCTGATAAGGTACTTCTTCTTCAATGATTTCGAGGATATTTTAATTTTGATAAAAAAATATGTTAATGCCATCTGAAAGAGGAACAGAGAAGCTTCCTATCGAGCTCTAAGTCGAAGAAGTCGGTCGAAGGATGCAAGAGGTATTAGCAAAAAACTAATCGGTGGTCAACACGTTTCCGTCCTACTGCCGATTCTTTCCGCAAAGTACTTTTCTATAATTCTAGTATTTAATGGGAAAAAATTAAACGAATTTTTTGTCCATGTAAAAAACTATTAATTCTGAATGCAACTAAAATATTTAAATGTCTCTTTTTAGATAAGGCATATTTTCGTCTGATAAGGTACTTCTTCTTCAATGATTTCGAGGATATTTTAATTTTGATAAAAAAATATGTTAATGCCATCTGAAAGAGGAACAGATAAGCTTTTCAGCGAGCTCTTAGTCGAAGAAGTCGGTCGAAGGGTGCAAGAGTTATTAGCAAAAAACTAATAGGTGGTCAACACGATTCCGTCCTACTGCCGATTGTTTTCGTAAAGTACTTTTCTATAATTCTAGTATTTAATGGGAAAAAATCAAACGAATTTTTTGTCCATGTAAAAAACTATTAATTCTGAATGCAACTAAAAAATTTAAATGTCTCTTATTAGATAAGGCATATTTTCGTCTGATAAGGTACTTCTTCTTCAATGATTTCGAGGATATTTTAATTTTGATAAAAAAATATGTTAATGCCATCTGAAAGAGGGACAGATAAGCTTCCTATCGAGCTCTAAGTCGAAGAAGTCGGTCGAAGGATGCAAGAGGTATTAGCAAAAAACTAATCGGTGGTCAACACGTTTCCGTCCTACTGCCGATTGTTTTCGTAAAGTACTTTTCTATAATTCTAGTATTTAATGCGAAAAAATTAAACGAATTTTTTGTCCATGTAAAAAACTATTAATTCTGAATGCAACTAAAATATTTAAATGTCTCTTTTTAGATAAGGCATATTTTCGTCTGATAAGGTACTTCTTCTTCAATGATTTCGAGGATATTTTAATTTTGATAAAAAAATATGTTAATGCCATCCGAAAGAGGAACAGAGAAGCATCCTATCGAGCTCTAAGTCGAAGAAGTCGGTCGAAGGATGCAAGAGGTATTAGCAAAAAACTAATCGGTGGTCAACACGTTTCCGTCCTACTGCCGATTCTTTCCGCAAAGTACTTTTCTATAATTCTAGTATTTAATGGGAAAAAATTAAACGAATTTTTTGTCCATGTAAAAAACTATTAATTTTGAATGCAACTAAAATATTTAAATGTCTCTTTTTAGATAAGGCATATTTTCGTCTGATAAGGTACTTCTTCTTCAATGATTTCGAGGATATTTTAATTTTGATAAAAAAATATGTTAATGCCATCTGAAAGAGGAACAGATAAGCTTTTCAGCGAGCTCTTAGTCGAAGAAGTCGGTCGAAGGGTGCAAGAGTTATTAGCAAAAAACTAATAGGTGGTCAACACGATACCGTCCTACTGCCGATTGTTTTCGTAAAGTACTTTTCTATAATTCTAGTATTTAATGCGAAAAAATTAAACGAATTTTTTGTCCATGTAAAAAACTATTAATTCTGAATGCAACTAAAAAATTTAAATGTCTCTTATTAGATAAGGCATATTTTCGTCTGATAAGGTACTTCTTCTTCAATGATTTCGAGGATATTTTAATTTTGATAAAAAAATATGTTAATGCCATCTGAAAGTGGAACAGATAAGCTTCCTATCGAGCGCTAAGTCGAAGAAGTCGGTCGAAGGATGCAAGAGGTATTAGCAAAAAACTAATCGGTGGTCAACACGTTTCCGTCCTACTGCCGATTCTTTCCGCAAAGTACTTTTCTATAACTATTGTATTTAATGGGAACAAATTAAACGAATTTCTTGTCCATGTAAAAAACTATCAATTCTGAATAAAATGCCGCCAATTTATGCAATTAAAAAAATTTAAATGTCTTTTATTAGATAAGGCATATTTTCGTCTTATAAGGCACTTCTTTTTCAATGATTTCCAGGATATTTTAGTTTTGATCAAAAAAATTTTATTTCTTACGACTTTTCGTAAAATATGTTAATGCCATCTGAAAGAGGAACAGATAAGCTTCCCATCGAGCTCTAAGTCGAAGAAGTCGGTCGAAGGATGCAAGAGTTATTAGCAAAAAACTAATCGGTGGTCAACACGATTCCATCCTACTGCCGATTGTTTTCGCAAAGTACTTTTCTATAATTCTAGTATTTAATGGGAAAAAATTAAACGAATTTTTTGTCCATGTACAAAAACTATTAATTCTGAATAAAATGCCACCCATTTAAGCAATTAAAAAAATTTAAATGTCTCTTATTATATACGGCATATTTTTGTCTGATAAGGTACTTCTTCTTCAAAGATTCCGAGGATATTTTAGTTTTGATAGAAAAAAGTTTATATCTTACGACTTTTCGTAAAATATGTTAATGCCATCTGAAAGAGGAACAGATAAGCTTCCTATCGAGCTCTAAGTCGAAGAAGTCGGTCGAAGGATGCAAGAGGTATTAGCAAAAAACTAATCGGTGGTCAACACGTTTCCGTCCTACTGCCGATTCTTTCCGCAAAGTACTTTTCTATAACTCTTGTATTTAATGGGAACAAATTAAACGAATTTCTTGTCCATGTAAAAAACTATTAATTATGAATAAAATGCCGCCTATTTATGCAATTCAAAAAATTGAAATGTCTCTTTTAGATAAGGCATATTTTCGTCCGATAAGGTACTTCTTCTTCAATGAATCCGAGGATATTTTAGTTTTGATCAAAAAAATTTTATTTTTTACGACTTTTCGTAAAATATGTTAATGAAAGAGGAACAGATAAGCTTTCCATCGAGCTCTTAGTCGAAGAAGTCGGTCGAAGGATGCAAGAGTTATAAGCAAAAAACTAATCGGTGGTCAACACGTTTCCGTCCTACTGACGATTCCTTTCGCAAAGTACTTTTCTATAACTCTTGTATTTAATGGGAACAAATTAAACGAATTTCTTGTCCATGTAAAAAACTATTAATTATGAATAAAATGCCGCCTATTTATGCAATTCAAAAAATTTAAATGTCTCTTATTAGATAAGGCATATTTTCGTCTGATGAGGTACTTCTTCTTCAATGATTTCGAGGATATTTTAGTTTTGATCAAAAAAATTTTATTTCTTATGACTTTTCGTTAAATATATTAATGCCATCTGAAAGAAGAACAGATAAGCTTTTCATCGAGCTCTTAGTCGAAGAAGTCGGTCGAAGGATGCAAGAGTTATTAGCAAAAAACTAATCGGTGGTCAACACGATTCCGTCCTACTGCCGATTGTTTTCGTAAAGTACTTTTCTATAATTCTAGTATTTAATGCGAAAAAATTAAACGAATTTTTTGTCCATGTAAAAAACTATTAATTCTGAATGCAACTAAAAAATTTAAATGTCTCTTATTAGATAAGGCATATTTTCGTCTGATAAGGTACTTCTTCTTCAATGATTTCGAGGATATTTTAATTTTGATAAAAAAATATGTTAATGCCATCTGAAAGAGGAACAGAGAAGCTTCCTATCGAGCTCTAAGTCGAAGAAGTCGGTCGAAGGATGCAAGAGGTATTAGCAAAAAACTAATCGGTGGTCAACACGTTTCCGTCCTACTGCCGATTCTTTCCGCAAAGTACTTTTCTATAATTCTAGTATTTAATGGGAACAAATTAAACGAATTTTTTGTCCATGTAAAAAACTATTAATTCTGAATGCAACTAAAATATTTAAATGTCTCTTTTTAGATAAGGCATATTTTCGTCTGATAAGGTACTTCTTCTTCAATGATTTCGAGGATATTTTAATTTTGATAAAAAAATATGTTAATGCCATCTGAAAGAGGAACAGATAAGCTTTTCAGCGAGCTCTTAGTCGAAGAAGTCGGTCGAAGGGTGCAAGAGTTATTAGCAAAAAACTAATAGGTGGTCAACACGATTCCGTCCTACTGCCGATTGTTTTCGTAAAGTACTTTTCTATAATTCTAGTATTTAATGCGTAAAAATTAAACGAATTTTTTGTCCATGTAAAAAACTATTAATTCTGAATGCAACTAAAATATTTAAATGTCTCTTTTTAGATAAGGCATATTTTCGTCTGATAAGGTACTTCTTCTTCAATGATTTCGAGGATATTTTAATTTTGATAAAAAAATATGTTAATGCCATCTGAAAGAGGAACAGAGAAGCTTCCTATCGAGCTCTAAGTCGAAGAAGTCGGTCGAAGGATGCAAGAGGTATTAGCAAAAAACTAATCGGTGGTCAACACGTTTCCGTCCTACTGCCGATTCTTTCCGCAAAGTACTTTTCTATAATTCTAGTATTTAATGGGAAAAAATTAAACGAATTTTTTGTCCATGTAAAAAACTATTAATTCTGAATGCAACTAAAATATTTAAATGTCTCTTTTTAGATAAGGCATATTTTCGTCTGATAAGGTACTTCTTCTTCAATGATTTCGAGGATATTTTAATTTTGATAAAAAAATATGTTAATGCCATCTGAAAGAGGAACAGATAAGCTTTTCAGCGAGCTCTTAGTCGAAGAAGTCGGTCGAAGGGTGCAAGAGTTATTAGCAAAAAACTAATAGGTGGTCAACACGATTCCGTCCTACTGCCGATTGTTTTCGTAAAGTACTTTTCTATAATTCTAGTATTTAATGGGAAAAAATCAAACGAATTTTTTGTCCATGTAAAAAACTATTAATTCTGAATGCAACTAAAAAATTTAAATGTCTCTTATTAGATAAGGCATATTTTCGTCTGATAAGGTACTTCTTCTTCAATGATTTCGAGGATATTTTAATTTTGATAAAAAAATATGTTAATGCCATCTGAAAGAGGAACAGATAAGCTTCCTATCGAGCTCTAAGTCGAAGAAGTCGGTCGAAGGATGCAAGAGGTATTAGCAAAAAACTAATCGGTGGTCAACACGTTTCCGTCCTACTGCCGATTGTTTTCGTAAAGTACTTTTCTATAATTCTAGTATTTAATGCGAAAAAATTAAACGAATTTTTTGTCCATGTAAAAAACTATTAATTCTGAATGCAACTAAAATATTTAAATGTCTCTTTTTAGATAAGGCATATTTTCGTCTGATAAGGTACTTCTTCTTCAATGATTTCGAGGATATTTTAATTTTGATAAAAAAATATGTTAATGCCATCTGAAAGTGGAACAGATAAGCTTCCTATCGAGCTCTAAGTCGAAGAAGTCGGTCGAAGGATGCAAGAGGTATAAGCAAAAAACTAATCGGTGGTCAACACGTTTCCGTTCTACTGCCGATTCTTTCCGCAAAGTACTTTTCTATAACTATTGTATTTAATGGGAACAAATTAAACGAATTTCTTGTCCATGTAAAAAACTATCAATTCTGAATAAAATGCCGCCAATTTATGCAATTAAAAAAATTTAAATGTCTTTTATTAGATAAGGCATATTTTCGTCTTATAAGGCACTTCTTTTTCAATGATTTCCAGGATATTTTAGTTTTGATCAAAAAAATTTTATTTCTTACGACTTTTCGTAAAATATGTTAATGCCATCTGAAAGAGGAACAGATAAGCTTCCCATCGAGCTCTAAGTCGAAGAAGTCGGTCGAAGGATGCAAGAGTTATTAGCAAAAAACTAATCGGTGGTCAACACGATTCCATCCTACTGCCGATTGTTTTCGCAAAGTACTTTTCTATAATTCTAGTATTTAATGGGAAAAAATTAAACGAATTTTTTGTCCATGTACAAAAACTATTAATTCTGAATAAAATGCCACCCATTTAAGCAATTAAAAAAATTTAAATGTCTCTTATTATATACGGCATATTTTTGTCTGATAAGGTACTTCTTCTTCAAAGATTCCGAGGATATTTTAGTTTTGATAGAAAAAAGTTTATATCTTACGACTTTTCGTAAAATATGTTAATGCCATCTGAAAGAGGAACAGATAAGCTTCCTATCGAGCTCTAAGTCGAAGAAGTCGGTCGAAGGATGCAAGAGGTATTAGCAAAAAACTAATCGGTGGTCAACACGTTTCCGTCCTACTGCCGATTCTTTCCGCAAAGTACTTTTCTATAATTCTATTATTTAATGGGAAAAAATTAAACGAATTTTTTGTCCATGTAAAAAACTATTAATTCTGAATAAAATGCCGCCTATTTATGCAAATAAAAAAATTTAAATGTCTCTTATTAGATAAGGCATATTTTCGTCTTATTTTTTTTTTTTTTTTTTTTTTTTTTTTAACTACAGGCGCAAGACGTTGTGGTAGCTCACTAGCCTCAAGTGGACTTGCGACACCAGGTCAGCCTGTTCCGCGACTACAGACAAGTCAACAGTCGCTTTACTACTTACACTACACACAATAAAAATACTAATAAACTAATTTTTAAACAATTCCTTAAAACTACTACGTTAATTAATTAACATAAACTTCATAAACAAAATTTTCATTTATTTAAATACGTTAGAATACTACGTTTTATAAGGTTAGTAGAGGAGCAGTTCTCAATTAAACTAAAATATCTGTTATAATACCTACATAAAACTCGAAACTAGTCATGCTCTAAATATGTCGATCTGCAGGTACTAAGACAGATCAGACTAAAATTTCTAGTTATTCTAGCGGGGACACTGAACTGTATATACGCCAACAATGTAGGGAGAATATAGAGCCATTTATTAGGTTATGCAAAAACAATGTACCTAGCATAGTTCTACGACTAGACAATGATGGTAAATTAATAAGCTTCAACCGATTACTATAGGGAGGAAGGTGAACACAGGGGTCCCAGTGTAGATTCCTAAGTGCAAACAGAAGGAACTGTTTCTGAACAGACTCAATTTGGTTCTTATACTTTTCACACTGAGGATCCCAAACACACGATGCATATTCCAAAATGGGCCGTACTAAAGAAGTGTAAAGCAATTTAGTTGTGTACGGGTCATTAAATTCTTTGGACCATCTTTTGATGAAACCCAGTACGCCTTTAGCCTTATTAACAGACAGCGAAATATGTGAAGCGAAGTGAAGTTTTGGGTCCATCAAAACACCAAGGTCATTGAACTGAGAGATACGTTCAAGGTACAAATTATTTAACTTGTACGAGCAAACAATTAGTTTTTTTCTATAAAATGACATTCGCTTGCGTTTATCACTGTTTAACAATAAATTGTTTACAGCACACCATTGTGTGAGAGAGTCAAGATCAGACTGAAGCAGATTCTGCTGATCTATAGAATTAACGGTTAGACATAATTTCACGTCATCAGCATACATTAAAACATGGCAGTGTTTGATCACAGTAGGCAAGTCATTAATAAATATATTAAACAATAAGGGGCCAAGGTGACTACCTTGAGGAACCCCTGAAGTAACAAAAATTCGTCTCGAAACCGATGTCTTAAAAAGAACATATTGTGTTCGAGATTCAAGATACGACGACAGCCAACGGACTAACGATGGTGGAAAACCATAGGTATCGAGTTTTTTTAAAAGCAGAGAGTGACAAACACAATCAAATGCTTTACTGAAATCAGTGTACACAACATCGGTTTGGCAGCCGGACGAGAAATTTCGATTGACAATTGAAGTGAATTCTAATAAGTTAGTTACCGTTGACCGTTTCTTGAGAAAGCCATGCTGAGACAAATTTAGAAGTGAAAGCACAAAGTGCTGTAGCTGTTCCGTAATGATCTGTTCAAACAGTTTTGGAATAGCACATAGCTTTGCAATGCCTCTGTAATTCGAGATGTCTACCTTACTGCCTTTTTTATAAAGGGGTATAATGTAAGACTCTTTCCAAATTTTGGGTACAATCGAAGAATTTAACGACATGTTAAAAAGCTTACATAATGGAATAGACAACATCTCGGCACAGTGCTTCAAAACGCAACTAGGAACACTATCTGGACCAGCCGTAAAAGATGGTTTAATTAATTTTAAATGTCTAAGAACAGTTTCATTTTCAATAACCGGCACATTTATATTATTTCGATCATTGATTAAGTATGGGTAAGTGCCATTTTGGTATGAATAGTCATTATAGGTGCTTTGGAAAAATTCAGCAAAGAGGTCGGATATCGTTGCATCATCACTTCCTTCCACACCATTGAGTTTCATACATGAAGGAAATGAGTTGGAATTAGACTTGTATTTGATGATATTAAAAAAACTTTTTGGATCACGGTAAATATTGGATTTTAATTTAACTAAATATAAATCATAATTTCTTTTGTTACATAAAGTGAATCTATAGCGAACTTTTGCATAGTTAACATAATCAACAAGAGATCCGGTTCTCTTATATTTTTTATATAATCTATTTTTTAAGTTCTTTAGACGAGACAATTCTTTTGAAAACCACGGCGGTTTATTTACGTGTGATATTATCTTAACTCTTGGTACGCACAATTTAAGCAGTTTATATATAGTCGCGTTAAAAAACTCTACTGCCTTTTCAATGTTGGACGTGTTATGAATGTATATAGTTATAAGATACTTCTTTTTCAATGATTTCGAGGATATTTTAGTTTTGATCAAAAAAAATTTATTTCTTACGACTTTTCGTAAAAAATGTTAATGCCATCTAAAAGAGGAACAGATAAGTTTTCCATCGAGCTCTTAGTCGAAGAAGTCGGTCGAAGCATGCATGAGTTATTAGCAAAAAAACTAATCGGTGGTCAACACGATTCCGTCCTACTGCCGATTGTTTTCGCAAAGTACTTTTCTAAAATTCTAGTATTTCATAGGAAAAAATTAAACGAATTTTTTGTCCATATAAAAAACTATTAATTCTGAATAAAATGCCGCCCATTTATGCAATTAAAAAAATTTAAATGTCTCTTATTAGATAAGGCATATTTTGGTCTGATAAGGTACTTCTTCTTCAATGATTTCGAGGATATTTTAGTTTTGATCAATAAAATTTCATTTCTTTCGACTTTTCGTAAAATACGTTAATGCCATATGAAAGAGGAACAGATTAGCTTTCCATCAAGGTCTTAGTCGAAGAAGTCGGTCGAAGGATGCAAAAGTTATTAGAAAAAAACTAATCGGTGGTCAACACGATTCCGTCCCACTGCCGATTTTTTTCGCAAAGTACTTTTGTATAATTCTAGTATTTAATGGGAAAAAATTAAACGAATTTTTTGTCCATTTAAAAAACTATTAATTCTGAATTTAAAGCCACCCATTTATGCAATTAAAAAAATTTAAATGTTTCTTATTAGATAAGGCATATTTTCGTCTGATGAGGTACTTCTTCTCCAAAGATTCCGAGGATATTTTAGTTTTGATCAAAAAAATTTTATTTCTTACGACTTTTCGTAAAATATGTTAATACCATCTGAAAGAGGAACAGATAAGCTTTCCATCAAGGTCTTAGTCGAAGAAGTCGGTCGAAGGATGCAAGAGTTATTAGCAAAAAACTAATCGGTGGTCAACACGTTTCCGTCCTACTGACGATTCCTTTCGCAAAGTACTTTTCTATAACTCTTGTATTTAATGGGAACAAATTAAACGAATTTCTTGTCCATGTAAAAAACTATCAATTCTGAATAAAATGCCGCCCATTTATGCAATTAAAAAAATTTATATGTCTTTTATTAGATAAGGCATATTTTCGTCTGATAAGGTACTTCTTCTTCTAAGATTCCGAGGATATTTTAGTTTTGATCAAAAAAAGTTTATATCTTACGACTTTTCTTAAAATATGTTAATACCATCTGAAAGAGGAACAGATAAGCTTTCCATCAAGGTCTTGGTCGAAGAAGTCGGTCGAAGGATGCAAGAGTTATTAGCAAAAAACTAATCGGTGGTCAACACGTTTCCGTCCTACTGACGATTCCTTTCGCAAAGTACTTTTCTATAACTCTTGTATTTAATGGGAACAAATTAAACGAATTTCTTGTCCATTTAAAAAACTATTAATTCTTAATTTAAAGCCACCCATTTATGCAATTAAAAAAATTTAAATGTCTCTTATTAGATAAGGCATATTTTCGTCTGAGAAGGTACTTCTTCTTCAATGATTTCGAGGATATTTTAGTTTTGATCAAAAAAATTTTATTTCTTACGACTTTTCGTAAAATATGTTAATGCCATCTGAAAGAGGAACAGATAAGCTTCCCATCGAGCTCTAAGTCGAAGAAGTCGGTCGAAGGATGCAAGAGGTATTATCAAAAAATTAATCGGTGGTCAATACGATTCCGTCCTACTGCCGATTCTTTTCGCAAAGTACTTTTCTATAACTCTTTTATTTAATGGGAAAAAATTAAACGAATTTCTTGTCCATGTAAAAAACTATCAATTCTGAATAAAATGCCGCCCATTTATGCAATTAAAAAAATTTATATGTCTTTTATTAGATAAGGCATATTTTCGTCTTATAAGGCACTTCTTTTTCAATGATTTCGAGAATATTTTAGTTTTGATCAAAAAAATTTTATTTCTTACGACTTTTCGTAAAATATGTTAATGCCATCTGAAAGAGGAACAGATAAGCTTTCCATCGAGCTCTTAGTCGAAGAAGTCGGTCGAAGGATGCAGGAGGTATTAGGAAAAAACTAATCGGTGGTCAACACGTTTCCGTCCTACTGCCGATTATTTTCGCAAAGTACTTTTCTATAACTCTGGTATTTAATGGGAACAAATAAGACGAATTTCTTGTCAATGTAAAAAACTAACAATTCTGAATAAAATGCCGCCCATTTATGCAATTAAAAAAATTTAAATGTCTTTTATTAGATAAGGCATATTTTAGTCTTATAAGGCACTTCTTTTTCAATGATTTCGAGGATATTTTAGTTTTTATCAAAAAAATTTTATTTCTTATTTCTTAATTAATTTTAAATGTCTAAGAACAGTTTCATTTTCAATAACCGGCACATTTATATTATTTCGATCATTGATTAAGTATGGGTAAGTGCCATTTTGGTATGAATAGTCATTATAGGTGCTTTGGAAAAATTCAGCAAAGAGGTCGGATATCGTTGCATCATCACTTCCTTCCACACCATTGAGTTTCATACATGAAGGAAATGAGTTGGAATTAGACTTGTATTTGATGATATTAAAAAAACTTTTTGGATCACGGTAAATATTGGATTTTAATTTAACTAAATATAAATCATAATTTCTTTTGTTACATAAAGTGAATCTATAGCGAACTTTTGCATAGTTAACATAATCAACAAGAGATCCGGTTCTCTTATATTTTTTATATAATCTATTTTTTAAGTTCTTTAGACGAGACAATTCTTTTGAAAACCACGGCGGTTTATTTACGTGTGATATTATCTTAACTCTTGGTACGCACAATTTAAGCAGTTTATATATAGTCGCGTTAAAAAACTCTACTGCCTTTTCAATGTTGGACGTGTTATGAATGTATATAGTTATAAGATACTTCTTTTTCAATGATTTCGAGGATATTTTAGTTTTGATCAAAAAAAATTTATTTCTTACGACTTTTCGTAAAAAATGTTAATGCCATCTAAAAGAGGAACAGATAAGTTTTCCATCGAGCTCTTAGTCGAAGAAGTCGGTCGAAGCATGCATGAGTTATTAGCAAAAAAACTAATCGGTGGTCAACACGATTCCGTCCTACTGCCGATTGTTTTCGCAAAGTACTTTTCTAAAATTCTAGTATTTCATAGGAAAAAATTAAACGAATTTTTTGTCCATATAAAAAACTATTAATTCTAAATAAAATGCCGCCCATTTATGCAATTAAAAAAATTTAAATGTCTCTTATTAGATAAGGCATATTTTGGTCTGATAAGGTACTTCTTCTTCAATGATTTCGAGGATATTTTAGTTTTGATCAATAAAATTTCATTTCTTTCGACTTTTCGTAAAATACGTTAATGCCATATGAAAGAGGAACAGATAAGCTTTCCATCAAGGTCTTAGTCGAAGAAGTCGGTCGAAGGATGCAAAAGTTATTAGAAAAAAACTAATCGGTGGTCAACACGATTCCGTCCCACTGCCGATTTTTTTCGCAAAGTACTTTTGTATAATTCTAGTATTTAATGGGAAAAAATTAAACGAATTTTTTGTCCATTTAAAAAACTATTAATTCTGAATTTAAAGCCACCCATTTATGCAATTAAAAAAATTTAAATGTTTCTTATTAGATAAGGCATATTTTCGTCTGATGAGGTACTTCTTCTCCAAAGATTCCGAGGATATTTTAGTTTTGATCAAAAAAATTTTATTTCTTACGACTTTTCGTAAAATATGTTAATACCATCTGAAAGAGGAACAGATAAGCTTTCCATCAAGGTCTTAGTCGAAGAAGTCGGTCGAAGGATGCAAGAGTTATTAGCAAAAAACTAATCGGTGGTCAACACGTTTCCGTCCTACTGACGATTCCTTTCGCAAAGTACTTTTCTATAACTCTTGTATTTAATGGGAACAAATTAAACGAATTTCTTGTCCATGTAAAAAACTATCAATTCTGAATAAAATGCCGCCCATTTATGCAATTAAAAAAATTTATATGTCTTTTATTAGATAAGGCATATTTTCGTCTGATAAGGTACTTCTTCTTCTAAGATTCCGAGGATATTTTAGTTTTGATCAAAAAAAGTTTATATCTTACGACTTTTCTTAAAATATGTTAATACCATCTGAAAGAGGAACAGATAAGCTTTCCATCAAGGTCTTGGTCGAAGAAGTCGGTCGAAGGATGCAAGAGTTATTAGCAAAAAACTAATCGGTGTTCAACACGTTTCCGTCCTACTGACGATTCCTTTCGCAAAGTACTTTTCTATAACTCTTGTATTTAATGGGAACAAATTAAACGAATTTCTTGTCCATGTAAAAAACTATCAATTCTGAATAAAATGCCGCCCATTTATGCAATTAAAAAAATTTATATGTCTCTTATTAGATAAGGCATATTTTCGTCTGAGAAGGTACTTCTTCTTCAATGATTTCGAGGATATTTTAGTTTTGATCAAAAAAATTTTATTTCTTAAGACTTTTCGTAAAATATATTAATGCCATCTGAAAGAGGAACAGATAAGCTTTCCATCGAGCTCTTAGTCGAAGAAGTCGGTCGAAGGATGCAAGAGCTGTTAGAAAAATTCTTATCGGTGGTCAACACGTTTCTGTCGTACTGCCGATTCTTTTCGCAAAGTACTTTTCTATAATTGTAGTATTTAATGGGAAAAAATTAAACGAATTTTTTGTCCATGTAAAAAACTATTAATTCTGAATAAAATGCCACCCATTTAAGCAATTAAAAAAATTTAAATGTCTCTTATTAGATACGGCATATTTTCGCCTGATAAGGTACTTCTTCTTCAAAGATTTCGAGGATATTTTAGTTTTGATCAAAAAAATTTTATTTCTTACGACTTTTCGTAAAATATGTTAATGCCATCTGAAAAAGGAACAGATTAGCTTTCTATCGAGCTCTAAGTCGAAGAAGTTGGTCGAAGGATGCAAGAGGTATTAGTAAAAAACTAATCGGTGGTCGACACGTTTCCGTCCTACTGCCGATTCTTTTGCAAAGTACTTTTCTATAACTCTTGTATTTAATGGGAACAAATTAAACGAATTTCTTGTCCATGTAAAAAACTATCAATTCTGAATAAAATGCCGCCCATTTATGCAATAAAAAAAATTTAAATGTCTTTTATTAGATAAGGCATATTTTCGTCTTATAAGGCACTTCTTTTTCAATGATTTCGAGGATATTTTAGTTTTGATCAAAAAAATTTTATTTCTTAAGACTTTTCGTAAAATATATTAATGCCATCTGAAAGAGGAACAGATAAGCTTTCCATCGAGCTCTTAGTCGAAGAAGTCGGTCGAAGGATGCAAGAGCTGTTAGATAAATTCTTATCGGTGGTCAACACGTTTCTGTCGTACTGGCGATTCTTTTCGCAAAGTACTTTTCTATAATTGTAGTATTTAATGGGAAAAAATTAAACGAATTTTTTGTCCATGTAAAAAACTATTAATTCTGAATAAAATGCCACCCATTTAAGCAATTAAAAAAATTTAAATGTCTCTTATTAGATACGGCATATTTTCGCCTGATAAGGTACTTCTTCTTCAAAGATTTCGAGGATATTTTAGTTTCGATCAAAAAAAGTTCATATCTTACGACTTTTCTTAAAATATGTTAATACCATCTGAAAGAGGAACAGATAAGCTTTCTATCGAGCTCTAAGTCGAAGAAGTCGGTCGAAGGATGCAAGAGGTATTAGCAAAAAACTAATCGGTGGTCAACACATTTCCGTCCTACTGCCGATTCTTTTCGCAAAGTACTTTTCTATAACTCTTGTATTTAATGGGAACAAATAAAACGAATTTCTTGTCCATGTAAAAAACTATTAATTCTGAATAAAATGCCGCCTATTTATGCAATTAAAAAAATTTAAATGTCTCTTATTAGATAAGTCATATTTTCTTCTGATAAGGTACTTCTTCTTCAATGATTCCGAGGATATTTTAGTTTTGATCAAAAAAATTTTATTTTTTACGACTTTTCGTAAATTATGTTAATGCCATCTGAAAGAAGACCAGATAAGCTTTCCATCGAGCTCTTAGTCGAAGAAGTCGGTCGAAGGATGCAAGAGTTATTAGCAAAAAACTAATCGGTGGTCAACACGATTCCGTCTTACTGCCGATTGTTTTCGCAAAGTACTTTTCGATAATTCTAGTATTTAATGGGAAAAAAATTAAACGAATTTTTTGTCCATGGTAAAAACTATTAATTCTGAATAAGATGCCGCCCATTTATGAAATTAAAAAAATTTAAATGTCTTTTATTAGATAAGGCATATTTTCGTCTTATAAGATACTTTTTTTTTCAATGATTTCGAGGATATTTTAGTTTTGATCAAAAAATTTTATTTCTTACGACTTTTCGTAAAATATGTTAATGCCATCTTAAAGAGGAACAGATAAGCTTTCCATCGAGCTCTTAGTCGGAGAAGTCGGTCGAAGGATGCAAGAGTTATTAGCAAAAAACTAATCGGTGGTCAACATTATTCCGTCCTACTGCCGATTGTTTTCGCAAAGTACTTTTCTATAATTCTAATATTTAATGGGAAAAAATTAAACGAATTTTTTGTCCATGTAAAAAACTATTAATTCTGAATAAAATGCCACCCATTTATGCAATTAAAAAAATTAAAATGTCTCTTATTAGATAAGGCATATTTTCGTCTGATAAGGTACTTCTTCTTCAATGATTTCGATGATATTTTAGTTTTGATCAAAAAAATTTTATTTCTTACGACTTTTCGTAAAATATGTTAATGCCATCTGAAAGAGGAACAGATAAGCTTTCTATCGAGCTCTTAGTCGAAGAAGTCGGTCGAAGGATGCAAGAGTTATTAGCAAAAAACTAATCGGTGGTCAACACGATTCCGTATTACTGTCGATTGTTTTCGCAAAGTACTTTTCTATAATTCTAGTATTTAATGGGAAAAAATTAAACGAATTTTTTGTCCATGTAAAAAACTATTAATTCTGAATAAAATGCCACCCATTTAAGCAATTAAAAAAATTTAAATGTCTCTTATTAGATACGGCATATTTTCACCTGATAAGGTACTTCTTCTTCAAAGATTCCGAGGATATTTTAGTTTTGATCAAAAAAAGTTTATATCTTACGACTTTTCTAAAAATATGTTAATACCATCTGAAAGAGGAACAGATAAGCTTTCCATCGAGCTCTAAGTCGAAGAAGTCGGTCGAAGGATGCAAGAGTTATTAGCAAAAAACTAATCGGTGGTCAATACGATTCCGTCTTACTACCGAATGTTTTCGCAAAGTACTTTTCTATAATTCTAGTATTTAAAGGGAAAAAATTAAACGAATTTTTTGTCCATGTGAAAAACTATTAATTCTGAATAAAATGCCACCCATTTAAGCAATTAAAAAAATTTAAATGTCTCTTATTAGATACGGCATATTTTCGTCTTATAAGGTACTTCTTTTTCAAGGATTTCGAGGATATTTTAGTTTTGATCAAAAAAATTTTATTTCTTACTACTTTTCGTATAATATATTAATGCCATCTGAAAGAGGAACAGATAAGCTTTCCATCGAGCTCTTAGTCGAAGAAGTCGGTCGAAGCATGCATGAGTTATAAGCAAAAAAACTAATCGGTGGTCAACACGATTCCGTCCTACTGCCGATTGTTTTCGCAAAGTACTTTTCTATAATTCTAGTATTTAATGGGAAAAAATTAAACGAATTTTTTGTCCATGTAAAAAACTATTAATTCTGAATAAAATGCCGCCCATTTATGCAATTAAAAAAATTTAAATGTCTTTTATTAGATAAGGCATATTTTCGTCTTATTTTTTTTTTTTTTTTTTTTTTTTTTTAACTACAGGCGCAAGACGTTGTGGTAGCGCACTACCCTCAAGTGGACTTGCGACACCAGGTCAGCCTGTTCCGCGACTACAGACAAGTCAACAGTCGCTTTACTACTTACACTGCACACAATAAAAATACTAATAAACTAATTTTTAAACAATTCCTTAAAACTACTACGTTAATTAATTAACATAAACTTCATAAACAAAATTTTCATTTATTTAAATACGTTAGAATACTACGTTTTATAAGGTTAGTAGAGGAGCAGTTCTCAATTAAACTAAAATACCTACATAATCACGAAACGAGTCATGCTCTAAATATGTCGATCTGCAGGTACTAAGACAGATCGGACTAAAATTTCTAGTTATTCTAGCGGGGACACTGAACTGTATATACGCCAACAATGTAGGGAGAATATAGAGCCATTTATTAGGTTATGCAAAAACAAAGTACCAAGCATAGTTCTACGACTAGACAATGATGGTAAATTAATAAGCTTCAACCGATTACTATAGGGAGGAAGGTGAACACAGGGGTCCCAGTGTAGATTCCTAAGTGCAAACAGAAGGAACTGTTTCTGAACAGATTCAATTTGGTTCTTATACTTTTCGCACTGAGGATCCCAAACACACGATGCATATTCCAAAATGGGCCGTACTAAAGAAGTGTAAAGCAATTTAGTTGTGTACGGGTCATTAAATTCTTTGGACCATCTTTTGATGAAACCCAGTACGCCTTTAGCCTTATTAACAGACAGCGAAATATGTGAAGCGAAGTGAAGTTTTGGGTCCATCAAAACACCAAGGTCATTGAACTGAGAGATACGTTCAAGGTACAAATTATTTAACTTGTACGAGCAAACAATTAGTTTTTTTCTATAAAATGACATTAGCTTGCATTTATCACTGTTTAACAATAAATTGTTTACAGCACACCATTGTGTGAGAGAGTCAAGATCAGACTGAAGCAGATTCTGCTGATCTATAGAATTAACGGTTAGACATAATTTCACGTCATCAGCATACATTAAAACATGGCAGTGTTTGATCACAGTAGGCAAGTCATTAATAAATATATTAAACAATAAGGGGCCAAGGTGACTACCTTGAGGAACCCCTGAAGTAACAAAAATTCGTCTCGAAACCGATGTCTTAAAAAGAACACATTGTGTTCGAGATTCAAGATACGACGACAGCCAACGGACTAACGATGGTGGAAAACCATAGGTTTCGAGTTTTATTAAAAGCAGAGAGTGACAAACACAATCAAATGCTTTACTGAAATCAGTGTACACAACATCGGTTTGGCAGCCGGACGAGAAATTTCGATTGACAATTGAAGTGAATTCTAATAAGTTAGTTAGCACAAAGTGCTGTAGCTGTTCCGTAATGATCTGTTCAAACAGTTTTGGAATAGCACATAGCTTTGCAATGCCTCTGTAATTCGAGATGTCTACCTTACTGCCTTTTTTATAAAGGGGTATAATGTAAGACTCTTTCCAAATTTTGGGTACAATCGAAGAATTTAACGACATGTTAAAAAGCTTACATAATGGAATAGACAACATCTCGGCACAGTGCTTCAAAACGCAACTAGGAACACTATCTGGACCAGCCGTAAAAGATGGTTTAATTAATTTTAAGTGTCTAAGAACAGTTTCATTTTCAATAACCGGCACATTTATATTATTTCGATCATTGATTAAGTATGGGTAAGTACCATTTTGGTATGAATAGTCATTATAGGTGCTTTGGAAAAATTCAGCAAAGAGGTCGGATATCGTTGCATCATCACTTCCTTCCACACCATTGAGTTTCATACATGAAGGAAATGAGTTGGAATTAGACTTGTATTTGATGATATTAAAAAAATTTTTTGGATCACGGTAAATATTGGATTTTAATTTAACTAAATATAAATCATAATTTCTTTTGTTACATAAAGTGAATCTATAGCGAACTTTTGCATAGTTTACATAATCAACAAGAGATCCGGTTCTCTTATATTTTTTAAATAATCTATTTTTTAAGATCTTTAGACGAGACAATTCTTTTGAAAACCACGGCGGTTTATTTACGTGTGATATTATCTTAACTCTTGGTACGCACAATTTAAGCAGTTTATATATAGTCGCGTTAAAAAACTCTACTGCCCTTTCAATGTTGGACGTGTTATGAATGTATATAGTTATAAGATACTTCTTTTTCAATGATTTCGAGGATATTTTAGTTTTGATCAAAAAAATTTTATTTCTTACGACTTTTCGTAAAAAATGTTAATGCCATCTGAAAGAGGAACAGATAAGTTTTCCATCGAGCTCTTAGTCGAAGAAGTCGGTCGAAGCATGCATGAGTTATTAGCAAAAAAACTAATCGGTGGTCAACACGATTCCGTCCTACTGCCGATTGTTTTCGCAAAGTACTTTTCTAAAATTCTAGTATTTCATAGGAAAAAATTAAACGAATTTTTTGTCCATATAAAAAACTATTAATTCTGAATAAAATGCCGCCCATTTATGCAATTAAAAAAATTTAAATGTCTCTTATTAGATAAGGCATATTTTCGTCTGATAAGGTACTTCTTCTTCAATGATTTCGAGGATATTTTAGTTTTGATCAAAAAAATTTTATTTCTTACGACTTTTCGTAAAATATATTAATGCCATCTGAAAGAGGAACAGATAAGCTTTCCACTGAGCTCTTAATCGAAGAAGTCGGTCGAAGCATGCATGAGTTATAAGCAAAAAAAACTAATCGGTGGTCAACACGATTCCGTCCTACTGCCGATTGTTTTCGCAAAGTACTTTTCTATAATTCTAATATTTAATGGGAAAAAATTAAACGAATTTTTTGTCCATGTAAAAAACTATTAATTCTGAATAAAATGCCACCCATTTATGCAATTAAAAAAATTAAAATGTCTCTTATTAGATAAGGCATATTTTCGTCTGATAAGGTACTTCTTCTTCAATGATTTCGATGATATTTTAGTTTTGATCAAAAAAATTTTATTTCTTACGACTTTTCGTAAAATATGTTAATGCCATCTGAAAGAGGAACAGATAAGCTTTCTATCGAGCTCTTAGTCGAAGAAGTCGGTCGAAGGATGCAAGAGTTATTAGCAAAAAACTAATCGGTGGTCAACACGATTCCGTATTACTGTCGATTGTTTTCGCAAAGTACTTTTCTATAATTCTAGTATTTAATGGGAAAAAATTAAACGAATTTTTTGTCCATGTAAAAAACTTTTAATTCTGAATAAAATGCCACCCATTTAAGCAATTAAAAAAATTTAAATGTCTCTTATTAGATACGGCATATTTTCACCTGATAAGGTACTTCTTCTTCAAAGATTCCGAGGATATTTTAGTTTTGATCAAAAAAAGTTTATATCTTACGACTTTTCTAAAAATATGTTAATACCATCTGAAAGAGGAACAGATAAGCTTTCCATCGAGCTCTAAGTCGAAGAAGTCGGTCGAAGGATGCAAGAGTTATTAGCAAAAAACTAATCGGTGGTCAACACGATTCCGTATTACTGTCGATTGTTTTCGCAAAGTACTTTTCTATAATTCTAGTATTTAATGGGAAAAAATTAAACGAATTTTTTGTCCATGTAAAAAACTTTTAATTCTGAATAAAATGCCACCCATTTAAGCAATTAAAAAAATTTAAATGTCTCTTATTAGATACGGCATATTTTCACCTGATAAGGTACTTCTTCTTCAAAGATTCCGAGGATATTTTAGTTTTGATCAAAAAAAGTTTATATCTTACGACTTTTCTAAAAATATGTTAATACCATCTGAAAGAGGAACAGATAAGCTTTCCATCGAGCTCTAAGTCGAAGAAGTCGGTCGAAGGATGCAAGAGTTATTAGCAAAAAACTAATCGGTGGTCAATACGATTCCGTCTTACTACCGAATGTTTTCGCAAAGTACTTTTCTATAATTCTAGTATTTAAAGGGAAAAAATTAAACGAATTTTTTGTCCATGTGAAAAACTATTAATTCTGAATAAAATGCCACCCATTTAAGCAATTAAAAAAATTTAAATGTCTCTTATTAGATACGGCATATTTTCGTCTTATAAGGTACTTCTTTTTCAAGGATTTCGAGGATATTTTAGTTTTGATCAAAAAAATTTTATTTCTTACGACTTTTCGTAAAATATATTAATGCCATCTTAAAGAGGAACAGATAAGCTTTCCATCGAGCTCTTAGTCGAAGAAGTCGGTCGAAGCATGCATGAGTTATAAGCAAAAAAACTAATCGGTGGTCAACACGATTCCGTCCTACTGCCGATTGTTTTCGCAAAGTACTTTTCTATAATTCTAGTATTTAATGGGAAAAAATTAAACGAATTTTTTGTCCATGTAAAAAACTATTAATTCTGAATAAAATGCCGCCCATTTATGCAATTAAAAAAATTTAAATGTCTCTTATTAGATAAGGCATATTTTCGTCTTATTTTTTTTTTTTTTTTTTTTTAACTACAGGCGCAAGACGTTGTGGTAGCGCACTACCCTCAAGTGGACTTGCGACACCAGGTCAGCCTGTTCCGCGACTACAGACAAGTCAACAGTCGCTTTACTACTTACACTGCACACAATAAAAATACTAATAAACTAATTTTTAAACAATTCCTTAAAACTACTACGTTAATTAATTAACATAAACTTCATAAACAAAATTTTAATTTATTTAAATACGTTAGAATACTACGTTTTATAAGGTTAGTAGAGGAGCAGTTCTCAATTAAACTAAAATACCTACATAAAACACGAAACGAGTCATGCTCTAAATATGTCGATCTGCAGGTACTAAGACAGATCGGACTAAAATTTCTAGTTATTCTAGCGGGGACAGTGAACTGTATATACGCCAACAATGTAGGGAGAATATAGAGCCATTTATTAGGTTATGCAAAAACAAAGTACCAAGCATAGTTCTACGACTAGACAATGATGGTAAATTAATAAGCTTCAACCGATTACTATAGGGAGGAAGGTGAACACAGGGGTCCCAGTGTAGATTCCTAAGTGCAAACAGAAGGAACTGTTTCTGAACAGATTCAATTTGGTTCTTATACTTTTCGCACTGAGGATCCCAAACACACGATGCATATTCCAAAATGGGCCGTACTAAAGAAGTGTAAAGCAATTTAGTTGTGTACGGGTCATTAAATTCTTTGGACCATCTTTTGATGAAACCCAGTACGCTTTTAGCCTTATTAACAGACAGCGAAATATGTGAAGCGAAGTGAAGTTTTGGGTCCATCAAAACACCAAGGTCATTGAACTGAGAGATACGTTCAAGGTACAAATTATTTAACTTGTACGAGCAAACAATTAGTTTTTTTCTATAAAATGACATTAGCTTGCATTTATCACTGTTTAACAATAAATTGTTTACAGCACACCATTGTGTGAGAGAGTCAAGATCAGACTGAAGCAGATTCTGCTGATCTATAGAATTAACGGTTAGACATAATTTCACGTCATCAGCATACATTAAAACATGGCAGTGTTTGATCACAGTAGGCAAGTCATTAATAAATATATTAAACAATAAGGGGCCAAGGTGACTACCTTGAGGAACCCCTGAAGTAACAAAAATTCGTCTCGAAACCGATGTCTTAAAAAGAACACATTGTGTTCGAGATTCAAGATACGACGACAGCCAACGGACTAACGATGGTGGAAAACCATAGGTTTCGAGTTTTATTAAAAGCAGAGAGTGACAAACACAATCAAATGCTTTACTGAAATCAGTGTACACAACATCGGTTTGGCAGCCGGACGAGAAATTTCGATTGACAATTGAAGTGAATTCTAATAAGTTAGTTACCGTTGACCGTTTCTTGAGAAAGCCATGCTGAGACAAATTTAGAAGTGATGGCACAAAGTGCTGTAGCTGTTCCGTAATGATCTGTTCAAACAGTTTTGGAATAGCACATAGCTTTGCAATGCCTCTGTAATTCGAGATGTCTACCTTACTGCCTTTTTTATAAAGGGGTATAATGTAAGACTCTTTCCAAATTTTGGGTACAATCGAAGAATTTAACGACATGTTAAAAAGCTTACATAGTGGAATAGACAACATCTCGGCACAGTGCTTCAAAACGCAACTAGGAACACTATCTGGACCAGCCGTAAAAGATGGTTTAATTAATTTTAAGTGTCTAAGAACAGTTTCATTTTCAATAACCGGCACATTTATATTATTTCGATCATTGATTAAGTATGGGTAAGTACCATCTTGGTGTGAATAGTCATTATAGGTGCTTTGGAAAAATTCAGCAAAGAGGTCGGATATCGTTGCATCATCACTTCCTTCCACACCATTGAGTTTCATACATGAAGGAAATGAGTTGGAATTAGACTTGTATTTGATGATATTAAAAAAATTTTTTGGATCGCGAATTTGCATAGTTTACATAATCAACAAGAGATCCGGTTCTCTTATATTTTTTAAATAATCTATTTTTTAAGTTCTTTAGACGAGACAATTCTTTTGAAAACCACGGCGGTTTATTTACGTGTGATATTATCTTAACTCTTGGTACGCACAATTTAAGCAGTTTATATATAGTCGCGTTAAAAATCTCTACTGCTCTTTCAATGTTGGACGTGTTATGAATGTATATAGTTATAAGATACTTCTTTTTCAATGATTTCGAGGATATTTTAGTTTTGATCAAAAAAATTTTATTTCTTACGACTTTTCGTAAAAAATGTTAATGCCATCTGAAAGAGGAACAGATAAGTTTTCCATCGAGCTCTTAGTCGAAGAAGTCGGTCGAAGCATGCATGAGTTATTAGCAAAAAAACTAATCGGTGGTCAACACGATTCCGTCCTACTGCCGATTGTTTTCGCAAAGTACTTTTCTAAAATTCTAGTATTTCATAGGAAAAAATTAAACGAATTTTTTGTCCATATAAAAAACTATTAATTCTGAATAAAATGCCGCCCATTTATGCAATTAAAAAAATTTAAATGTCTCTTATTAGATAAGGCATATTTTCTTCTGATAAGGTACTTCTTCTTCAATGATTTCGAGGATATTTTAGTTTTGATCAATAAAATTTCATTTCTTACGACTTTTCGTAAAATACGTTAATGCCATATGAAAGAGGAACAGATAAGCTTTCCATCAAGGTCTTAGTCGAAGAAGTCGGTCGAAGGATGCAAGAGTTATTAGCAAAAAACTAATCGGTGTTCAACACGATTCCGTCCCACTGCCGATTGTTTTCGCAAAGTACTTTTGTATAATTCTAGTATTTAATGGGAAAAAATTAAACGAATTTTTTGTCCATTTAAAAAACTATTAATTCTGAATTAAAAGCCACCCATTTATGCAATTAAAAAAATTTAAATGTTTCTTATTAGATAAGGCATATTTTCGAAAGATTCCGAGGATATTTTAGTTTTGATCAAAAAAATTTTATTTCTTACGACTTTTCGTAAAATATGTTAATACCATCTGAAAGAGGAACAGATAAGCTTTCCATCAAGGTCTTAGTCGAAGAAGTCGGTCGAAGGATGCAAGAGTTATTAGCAAAAAACTAATCGGTGGTCAACACGTTTCCGTCCTACTGACGATTCCTTTCGCAAAGTACTTTTCTATAACTCTTGTATTTAATGGGAACAAATTAAACGAATTTCTTGTCCATGTAAAAAATTATCAATTCTGAATAAAATGCCGCCCATTTATGCAATTAAAAAAATTTAAATGTCTCTTATTAAATACGGCATATTTTCGTCTGATAAGGTACTTCTTCTTCTAAGATTCCGAGGATATTTTAGTTTTGATCAAAAAAAGTTTATATCTTACGACTTTTCTTAAAATATGTTAATACCATCTGAAAGAGGAACAGATAAGCTTTCTATCGAGCTCTAAGTCGAAGAAGTCGGTCGAAGGATGCAAGAGGTATTAGCAAAAAACTAATCGGTGGTCGACACGTTTCCGTCCTACTGCCGATTCTTTTCGCAAAGTACTTTTCTATAACTCTTGTATTTAATGGGAACAAATTAAACGAATTTCTTGTCCATGTAAAAAACTATCAATTCTGAATAAAATGCCGCCCATTTATGCAATTAAAAAAATTTATATGTCTTTTATTAGATAAGGCATATTTTCGTCTTATAAGGCACTTCTTTTTCAATGATTTCGAGGATATTTTAGTTTCGATCAAAAAAATTTTATTTCTTACGACTTTTCGTAAAATATGTTAATGCCATCTGAAAGAGGAACAGATAAGCTTTCCATCGAGCTCTTAGTCGAAGAAGTCGGTCGAAGGATGCAGGAGGTATTAGGAAAAAACTAATCGGTGGTCAACACGATTCCGTATTACTGTCGATTATTTTCGCAAAGTACTTTTCTATAACTCTTGTATTTAATGGGAACAAATAAGACGAATTTCTTGTCAATGTAAAAAACTAACAATTCTGAATAAAATGCCGCCCATTTATGCAATTAAAAAAATTTAAATGTCTTTTATTAGATAAGGCATATTTTAGTCTTATAAGGCACTTCTTTTTCAATGATTTCGAGGATATTTTAGTTTTGATCAAAAAAATTTTATTTCTTACGACTTTTCGTAAAATATGTTAATACCATCTGAAAGAGGAACAGATAAGCTTTCTATCGAGCTCTTAGTCGAAGAAGTCGGTCGAAGGATGCAAGAGGTATTAGCAAAAAACTAATCGGTGGTCGACACTTTTCCGTCCTACTGCCGATTCTTTTCGCAAAGTACTTTTCTATAATTCTTGTATTTAATGGGAACAAATTAAACGAATTTCTTGTCCATGTAAAAAACTATCAATTCTGAATAAAATGCCGCACATTTATGCAATTAAAAAAATTTAAATGTCTTTTATTAGATAAGGCATATTTTAGTCTGATAAGGCACTTCTTTTTCAATGATTTCGAGGATATTTTAGTTTTGATCAAAAAAATTTTATTTCTTACGACTTTTCGTAAAATATGTTAATACCATCTGAAAGAGGAACAGATAAGCTTTCTATCGAGCTCTAAGTCGAAGAAGTCGGTCGAAGGATGCAAGAGGTATTAGCAAAAAACTAATCGGTGGTCGACACTTTTCCGTCCTACTGCCGATTCTTTTCGCAAAGTACTTTTCTATAACTCTTGTATTTAATGGGAACAAATTAAACGAATTTCTTGTCCATGTAAAAAACTATTAATTCTGAATAAAATGCCACCCATTTAAGCAATTAAAAAAATTTAAATGTCTCTTATTAGATACGGCATATTTTCGCTTGATAAGGTACTTCTTCTTCAAAGATTCCGATCAAAAAAAGTTTATATCTTACGACTTTTCGTAAAATATGTTAATGCCATCTAAAAGAGGAACAGATAAGCTTTCCATCGAGCTCTTAGTCGAAGAAGTCGGTCGAAGGATGCAAGAGTTATTAGCAAAAAACTAATCGGTGGTCAACACGATTCCGTCCTACTGCCGATTCTTTGCGCAAAGTACTTTTCTATAACTCTTGTATTTAATGGGAACAAATAAAACAAATTTCTTGTCCATGTAAAAAACTATCAATTCTGAATTAAATGCCACCCATTTATGCAATTAAAAAAATGTAAATCTCTCTTATTAGATACGGCATATTTTCGTCTTATAAGGTACTTCTTTTTCAATGATTTCGAGGATATTTTAGTTTTGATCAAAAAAATTTTATTTCTTACGACTTTTCGTAAAATATGTTAATGCCATCTAAAAGAGGAACAGATAAGCTTTCCATCGAGCTCTTAGTCGGAGAAGTCGGTCGAAGGATGCAAGAGTTATTAGCAAAAAACTAATCGGTGGTCAACATTATTCCGTCCTACTGCCGATTGTTTTCGCAAAGTACTTTTCTATAATTCTAATATTTAATGGGAAAAAATTAAACTACTTTTCTATAATTCTAGTATATAATGGGAAAAAATTAAACGAATTTTTTGTCCATGTAAAAAACTATTAATTCTGAATAAAATGCCACCCATTTATGCAATTAAAAAAATTTAAATCTCTCTTATTAGATACGGCATATTTTCGTCTTATAAGGTACTTCTTTTTCAAGGATTTCGAGGATATTTTAGTTTTGATCAAAAAAATTTTATTTCTTACGACTTTTCGTAAAATATGTTAACGCCATCTGAAAGAGGAACAGATAAGCTTTCCATCAAGCTCTTAGTTGAAGAAGTCGGTCGAAGGATGCAAGAGTTATTAGCAAAAAACTAATCGGTGGTCAACACGATTCCCTCCCACTGAAATTTTTTCGCAAAGAACTTTTGTATAATTCTAGTATTTAATGGGAAAAAATTAAACGAGTTTTTTGTCCATTTAAAAAACTATTAATTCTGAATAAAATGCCACCCATTTAAGCAATTAAAAAAATTTAAATGTCTCTTATTAGATACGGCATATTTTCGTCTTATAAGGTACTTATTTTTCAATGATTTCGAGGATATTTTAGTTTTGATCAAAAAAATTTTATTTCTTACGACTTTTCGTAAAATATTTTAATGCCATCTGAAAGAGGAACAGATAAGCTTCCCATCGAGCTCTAAGTCGAAGAAGTCGGTCGAGGGATGCAAGAGGTATTAGCAAAAAACTAATCGGTGGTCAACACGTTTCCGTCCTACTGCCGATTGTTTTCGCAAAGTACTTTTCTATAACTCTTGTATTTAATGGGAAAAAATTAAACGAATTTTTTGTCCATGTAAAAAACTATTAATTGTGAATAAAATGCCGCCCATTTATGCAATTAAAAAAATTTAAATGTCTCTTATTAGATAAGGCATATTTTCGTCTGATAAAGTACTTCTTCTTCAATGATTTCGAGGATATTTTTGTTTTGTTCAAAAAAAATTTATTTCTTACGACTTTTAGTAAAATATGTTAATGCCATCTGAAAGAGGAACAGATAAGCTTTCCATCAAGGTCTTAGCCGAAGAAGTCGGTCGAAGGATGCAAGAGTTATTAGCAAAAAAACTAATCGGCGGTCAACACGATTCCGTCCCACTGCCGATTGTTTTCGCAAAGTACTTTTGTATAATTCTAGTATTTAATGGGAAAAAATTAAACGAATTTTTTGTCCATTTAAAAAACTATTAATTCTGAATTAAATGCCACCCATTTATGCAATTAAAAAAATTTAAATGTCTCTTATTAGATAAGGCATATTTTCGTCTGATGAGGTACTTCTTCTCCAAAGATTCCGAGGATATTTTAGTTTTGATCAAAAAAATTTTATTTCTTACGACTTTTCGTAAAATATGTTAATGCCATCTGAAAGAGGAACAGATAAGCTTTCCATCAAGGTCTTAGTCGAAGAAGTCGGTCGAAGGATGCAAGAGTTATTAGCAAAAAACTAATCGGTGGTCAACACGATTCCGTCCTACTGCCGATTCTTTGCGCAAAGTACTTTTCTATAACTCTTGTATTTAATGGGAACAAATAAAACAAATTTCTTGTCCATGTAAAAACTATCAATTCTGAATAAAATGCCGCCGATTTATGCAATTAAAAAAATTTAAATGTCTTTTATTACATAAGGCACATTTTCGTCTTACAAGGTACTTCTTTTTCGATGATTTCGAGGATATTTTAGTTTTGATCAAAAAAATTTTATTTCTTACGACTTTTCGTAAAATATGTTAATGCCATCTGAAAGAGGAACAGATAAGCTTTCCATCGAGCTCTTAGTTGAAGAAGTCGGTCGAAGGATGCAAGAGTTATTAGCAAAAAACTAATCGGTGGTCAACACGATTCCCTTCTACTGCCGATTGTTTTCGCAAAGAACTTTTGTATAATTCTAGTATTTAATGGGAAAAAATTAAACGAGTTTTTTGTCCATTTAAAAAACTATTAATTCTGAATTAAATGCCACCCATTTATGCAATTAAAAAAATTTAAATGTCTCTTATTAGATAAGGCATATTTTCGTCTGATGAGGTACTTCTTCTCCAAAGATTCCGAGGATATTTTAGTTTTGATCAAAAAAATTTTATTTCTTACGACTTTTCTTAAAATATATTAATACCATCTGAAAGAGGAACAGATAAGCTTTCCATCGAGCTCTAAGTCGAAGAAGTCGGTCGAAGGATGCAAGAGTTATTAGCAAAAAACTAATCGGTGGTCAATACGATTCCGTCTTACTGCCGATTGTTTTCGGAAAGTACTTTTCTATAATTCTAGTATTTAATGGGAAAAAATTAAACGAATTTTTTGTCCATGTGAAAAACTATTAATTCTGAATAAAATGCCACCCATTTAAGCAATTAAAAAAATTTAAATGTCTCTTATTAGATACGGCATATTTTCGTCTTATAAGGTACTTATTTTTCAATGATTTCGAGGATATTTTAGTTTTGATCAAAAAAATTTTATTTCTTACGACTTTTCGTAAAATATTTTAATGCCATCTGAAAGAGGAACAGATAAGCTTCCCATCGAGCTCTAAGTCGAAGAAGTCGGTCGAGGGATGCAAGAGGTATTAGCAAAAAACTAATCGGTGGTCAACACGTTTCCGTCCTACTGCCGATTGTTTTCGCAAAGTACTTTTCTATAACTCTTGTATTTAATGGGAAAAAATTAAACGAATTTTTTGTCCATGTAAAAAACTATTAATTGTGAATAAAATGCCGCCCATTTATGCAATTAAAAAAATTTAAATGTCTCTTATTAGATAAGGCATATTTTCGTCTGATAAAGTACTTCTTCTTCAATGATTTCGAGGATATTTTAGTTTTGATCAAAAAAAATTTATTTCTTACGACTTTTCGTAAAATATGTTAATGCCATCTGAAAGAGGAACAGATAAGCTCTCCATCAAGGTCTTAGCCGGAGAAGTCGGTCGAAGGATGCAAGAGTTATTAGCAAAAAAACTAATCGGTGGTCAACACGATTCCGTCCCACTGCCGATTGTTTTCGCAAAGTACTTTTGTATAATTCTAGTATTTAATGGGAAAAAATTAAACGAATTTTTTGTCTATTTAAAAAACTATTAATTCTGAATTAAATGCCACCCATTTATGCAATTAAAAAAATTTAAATGTTTCTTATTAGATAAGGCATATTTTCGTCTGATGAGGTACTTCTTCTCCAAAGATTCCGAGGATATTTTAGTTTTGTTCCAAAAAATTTTATTTCTTACGACTTTTCGTAAAATATGTTAATACCATCTGAAAGAGGAACAGATAAGCTTTCCATCGAGCTCTAAGTCGAAGAAGTCGGTCGAAGGATGCAAGAGTTATTAGCAAAAAACTTATCGGTGGTCAATACGATTCCGTCTTACTGCCGATTGTTTTCGGAAAGTACTTTTCTATAATTCTAGTATTTAATGGGAAAAAATTAAACGAATTTTTTGTCCATGTAAAAACCTATTAATTCTGAATAAAATGCCACCTATTTAAGCAATTAAAAAAATTTAAATGCCTCGTATTAGATACGGCACATTTTCGTCTTACAAGGTACTTCTTTTTCGATGATTTCGAGGATATTTTAGTTTTGATCAAAAAAATTGTATTTCTTACGATTTTTCTTAAAATATGTTAATACGATCTGAAAGAGGAATAGATAAGCTTTCCATCGAGCTCTAAGTCGAAGAAGTCGGTCGAAGGATGCAAGAGTTATTAGCAAAAAACTAATCGGTGGTCAATACGATTCCGTCTTACTGCCGATTGTTTTCGGAAAGTACTTTTCTATAATTCTAGTATTTAATGGGAAAAAATTAAACGAATTTTTTGTCCATGTGAAAAACTATTAATTCTGAATAAAATGCCACCCATTTAAGCAATTAAAAAAATTTAAATGTCTCTTATTAGATACGGCATATTTTCGTCTTATAAGGTACTTCTTTTTCAATGATTTCGAGGATATTTTAGTTTTGATCAAAAAAATTTTATTTCTTACGACTTTTCGTAAAATATGTTAATGCCATCTGAAAGAGGAACAGATAAGCTTCCCATCGAGCTCTTAGTCGAAGAAGTCGGTCGAGGGATGCAAGAGGTATTAGCAAAAAACTAATCGGTGGTCAACACGTTTCCGTCCTACTGCCGATTGTTTTCGGAAAGTACTTTTCTATAATTTTAGTATTTAATGGGAAAAAATTAAACGAATTTTTTGTCCATGTAAAAAACTATGAATTCTGAATAAAATGCCGCCCATTTATGCAATTAAAAAAATTTAAATGTCTCTTATTAGATAAGGCATATTTTTGTCTGATAATGTACTTCTTCTCCAAAGATTCCGAGGATATTTTAGTTTTGATCAAAAAAATCTTATTTTTTACGACTTTTCGTAAAATATGTTAATACCATCTGAAAGAGGAACAGATAAGCTTTCCATCGAGCTCTAAGTCGAAGAAGTCGGTCGAAGGATGCAAGAGTTATTAGCAAAAAACTAATCGGTGGTCAATACGATTCCGTCTTACTACCGATTGTTTTCGCAAAGTACTTTTCTATAATTCTAGTATTTAAAGGGAAAAAATTAAACGAATTTTTTGTCCATGTGAAAAACTATTAATTCTGAAAAAAATGCCACCCATTTAAGCAATTAAAAACATTTAAATGTCTCTTATTAGATACGGCATATTTTCGTCTTATAAGGTACTTCTTTTTCAATGATTTCGAGGATATTCTAGTTTTAATCAAAAAAATTTTATTTCTTACGACTTTTCGTAAAATATGTTAATGCCATCTGAAAGAGGAACAAATAAGCTTTCCATCGAGCTCTTAGTCGAAGAAGTTGGTCGAAGGATGCAAGAGTTATTAGTAAAAAACTAATCGGTGGTCAACACGTTTCCGTCATACTGCCGATTCTTTTCGCAAAGAAGTCGGTCGAACGATGCAAGAGTTATTAGCAAAAAACTAATCGGTGGTCAATACGATTCCGTCTTACTACCGATTGTTTTCGCAAAGTACTTTTCTATAATTCTAGTATTTAAAAGGAAAAAATTAAACGAATTTTTTGTCCATGTGAAAAACTATTAATTCTGAATAAAATGCCACCCATTTAAGCAATTAAAAAAATTTAAATGGCTCTTATTAGATACGGCATATTTTCGTCTTATAAGGTACTTCTTTTTCAATGAAGTTTCGAGGATATTTTAGTTTTGATCAAAAAAATTTTATTTCTTACGACTTTTCGTAAAATATGTTAATGCCATCTGAAAGAGGAACAGACAAGCTTTCCATCGAGCTCTTAGTCGAAGAAGTCGGTCGAAAGATGCAAGAGATATTAGCAAAAAACTAATCGGTGGTCAACACGTTTCCGTCCTACTGCCGATTCTTTTCGCAAAGTACTTTTCTATAACTCTTGTATTTAATGGGAACAAATTAAACGAGTTTTTTGTCCATTTAAAAAACTATTAATTCTGAATTAAATGCCACCCATTTATGCAATTAAAAAAATTTAAATGTCTCTTATTAGATAAGGCATATTTTCGTCTGATGAGGTACTTCTTCTCCAAAGTTTCCGAGGATATTTTAGTTTTGATCAAAAAAATTGTATTTCTTACGACTTTTCTTAAAATATATTAATACCATCTGAAAGAGGAACAGATAAGCTTTCCATCGAGCTCTAAGTCGAAGAAGTCGGTCGAAGGATGCAAGAGTTATTAGCAAAAAACTAATCGGTGGTCAATACGATTCCGTCTTACTGCCGATTGTTTTCGGAAAGTACTTTTCTATAATTCTAGTATTTAATGGGAAAAAATTAAACGAATTTTTTGTCCATGTGAAAAACTATTAATTCTGAATAAAATGCCACCCATTTAAGCAATTAAAAAAATTTAAATGTCTCTTATTAGATACGGCATATTTTCGTCTTATAAGGTACTTCTTTTTCAATGATTTCGAGGATATTTTAGTTTTAATCAAAAAAATTTTATTTCTTACGACTTTTCGTAAAATATGTTTATGCCATCTGAAAGAGGAACAAATAAGCTTTCCATCGAGCTCTTAGTCGAAGAAGTCGGTCGAAGGATGCAAGAGTTATTAGCAAAAAACTAATCGGTGGTCAACACGTCTCCGTCCTACTGCCGATTCTTTTCGCAAAGAAGTCGGTCGAACGATGCAAGAGTTATTAGCAAAAAACTAATCGGTGGTCAATACGATTCCGTCTTACTACCGATTGTTTTCGCAAAGTAATTTTCTATAATTCTAGTATTTAAAAGGAAAAAATTAAACGAATTTTTTGTCCATGTGAAAAACTATTAATTCTGAATAAAATGCCACCCATTTAAGCAATTAAAAAAATTTAAATGGCTCTTATTAGATACGGCATATTTTCGTCTTATAAGGTACTTCTTTTTCAATGATTTCGAGGATATTTTAGTTTTGATCAAAAAAATTTTATTTCTTACGACTTTTCGTAAAATATGTTAATGCCATCTGAAAGAGGAACAGATAAGCTTTCCATCGAGCTCTTAGTCGAAGAAGTCGGTCGAAAGATGCAAGAGTTATTAGCAAAAAACTAATCGGTGGTCAACACGTTTCCGTCCTACTGCCGATTCTTTTCGCAAAGTACTTTTCTATAACTCTTGTATTTAATGGGAACAAATTAAACGAGTTTTTTGTCCATTTAAAAAACTATTAATTCTGAATTAAATGCCACCCATTTATGCAATTAAAAAATTTTAATTTTCTTTTTAGAGATAAGGCATATTTTCGTCTGATGAGGTACTTCTTCTCCAAAGTTTCCGAGGATATTTTAGTTTTGATCAAAAAAATTGTATTTCTTACGACTTTTCTTAAAATATATTAATACCATCTGAAAGAGGAACAGATAAGCTTTCCATCGAGCTCTAAGTCGAAGAAGTCGGTCGAAGGATGCAAGAGTTATTAGCAAAAAACTAATCGGTGGTCAATACGATTCCGTCTTACTGCCGATTGTTTTCGGAAAGTACTTTTCTATAATTCTAGTATTTAATGGGAAAAAATTAAACGAATTTTTTGTCCATGTGAAAAACTATTAATTCTGAATAAAATGCCACCCATTTAAGCAATTAAAAAAATTTAAATGTCTCTTATTAGATACGGCATATTTTCGTCTTATAAGGTACTTATTTTTCAATGATTTCGAGGATATTTTAGTTTTGATCAAAAAAATTTTATTTCTTACGACTTTTCGTAAAATATTTTAATGCCATCTGAAAGAGGAACAGATAAGCTTCCCATCGAGCTCTAAGTCGAAGAAGTCGGTCGAGGGATGCAAGAGGTATTAGCAAAAAACTAATCGGTGGTCAACACGTTTCCGTCCTACTGCCGATTGTTTTCGCAAAGTACTTTTCTATAACTCTTGTATTTAATGGGAAAAAATTAAACGAATTTTTTGTCCATGTAAAAAACTATTAATTGTGAATAAAATGCCGCCCATTTATGCAATTAAAAAAATTTAAATGTCTCTTATTAGATAAGGCATATTTTCGTCTGATAAAGTACTTCTTCTTCAATGATTTCGAGGATATTTTAATTTTTATTAAAAAAAAATTTATTTCTTACGACTTTTCGTAAAATATGTTAATGCCATCTGAAAAAGGAACAGATAAGCTTTCCATCAAGGTCTTAGCCGGAGAAGTCGGTCGAAGGATGCAAGAGTTATTAGCAAAAAAACTAATCGGCGGTCAACACGATTCCGTCCCACTGCCGATTGTTTTCGCAAAGTACTTTTGTATAATTCTAGTATTTAATGGGAAAAAATTAAACGAATTTTTTGTCCATTTAAAAAACTATTAATTCTGAATTAAATGCCACCCATTTATGCAATTAAAAAAATTTAAATGTCTCTTATTAGATAAGGCATATTTTCGTCTGATGAGGTACTTCTTCTCCAAAGATTCCGAGGATATTTTAGTTTTGATCAAAAAAATTTTATTTCTTACGACTTTTCGTAAAATATGTTAATGCCATCTGAAAGAGGAACAGATAAGCTTTCCATCAAGGTCTTAGTTGAAGAAGTCGGTCGAAGGATGCAAGAGTTATTAGCAAAAAACTAATCGGTGGTCAACACGATTCCCTCCTACTGCCGATTGTTTTCGTAAAGAACTTTTGTATAATTCTAGTATTTAATGGGAAAAAATTAAACGAGTTTTTTGTCCATTTAAAAAACTATTAATTCTGAATTAAATGCCACCCATTTATGCAATTAAAAAAATTTAAATGTCTCTTATTAGATAAGGCATATTTTCGTCTTATAAGGTACTTATTTTTCAACGATTTCGAGGATATTTTAGTTTTGATCAAAAAAATTCGATTTCTTACGACTTTTCGTAAAATATTTTAATGCCATCTGAAAGAGGAACAGATAAGCTTCCCATCGAGCTCTAAGTCGAAAAAGTCGGTCGAGGGATGCAAGAGGTATTAGCAAAAAACTAATCGGTGGTCAACACGTTTCCGTCCTACTGCCGATTGTTTTCGCAAAGTACTTTTCTATAACTCTTGTATTTAATGGGAAAAAATTAAACGAATTTTTTGTCCATGTAAAAAACTATTAATTGTGAATAAAATGCCGCCCATTTATGCAATTAAAAAAATTTAAATGTCTCTTATTAGATAAGGCATATTTTCGTCTGATAAAGTACTTCTTCTTCAATGATTTCGAGGATATTTTAGTTTTGTTCCAAAAAATTTTATTTCTTACGACTTTTCGTAAAATATGTTAATACCATCTGAAAGAGGAACAGATAAGCTTTCCATCGAGCTCTAAGTCGAAGAAGTCGGTCGAAGGATGCAAGAGTTATTAGCAAAAAACTAATCGGTGGTCAATACGATTCCGTCTTACTACCGATTGTTTTCGGAAAGTACTTTTCTATAATTCTAGTATTTAATGGGAAAAAATTAAACGAATTTTTTGTCCATATAAAAAACTATTAATTCTGAATAAAATGCCGCCCATTTATGCAATTAAAAAAATTTAAATGTCTCTTATTAGATAAGGCATATTTTTGTCTGATAATGTACTTCTTCTTCAATGATTTCGAGGATATTTTAGTTTTGATCACAAAAATTTTATTTCTTACGACTTTTCGTAAAATATGTTAATGCCATCTGAAAGAGGAACAGATAAGCTTTCCATCAAGGTCTTAGTCGGAGAAGTCGGTCGAAGGATGCAAGAGTTATTAGCAAAAAAAACTAATCGGTGGTCAACACGATTCCGTCCTACTGCCGATTGTTGTCGCAAAGTACTTTTGTATAATTCTAGTATTTAATGGGAAAAAATTAAACGAATTTTTTGTCCATTTAAAAAACTTTTAATTCTGAATTAAATGCCACCCATTTATGCAATTAAAAAAATTTAAATGTTTCTTATTAGATAAGGCCTATTTTCGACTGATAAGGTACTTCTTCTCCAAAGATTCCGAGGATATTTTAGTTTTGATCAAAAAAATTTTATTTTTTACGACTTTTCGTAAAATATGTTAATACCATCTGAAAGAGAAACAGATAAGCTTTCCATCGAGCTCTAAGTCGAAGAAGTCGGTCGAAGGATGCAAGAGTTATTAGCAAAAAACTAATCAGTGGTCAATACGATTCCGTCTTACTACCGATTGTTTTCGCAAAGTACTTTTCTATAATTCTAGTATTTAAAAGGAAAAAATTAAACGAATTTTTTGTCCATGTGAAAAACTATTAATTCTGAATAAAATGCCACCCATTTAAGCAATTAAAAAAATTTAAATGTCTCTTATTACATAAGGCATATTTTCGTCTTATAAGGTACTTCTTTTTCAATGATTTCGAGGATATTTTAGTTTTGATCAAAAAAATTTTATTTCTTACGACTTTTCGTAAAATATGTTAATGCCATCTGAAAGAGGAACAGATAAGCTTTCCATCGAGCTCTTAGTCGAAGAAGTCGGTCGAAGGATGCAAGAGTTATTAGCAAAAAACAAATCGGTGGTCAATTCGATTCCGTCTTACTGCCGATTGTTTTCGGAAAGTACTTTTCTATAAGTCTAGTATTTAATGGGAAAAAATTAAACGAATTTTTTGTCCATGTAAAAACCTATTAATTCTGAATAAAATGCCACATATTTAAGCAATTAAAAAAATTTAAATGTCTCGTATTAGATACGGCATATTTTCGTCTTATAAGCTACTTCTTTTTCAATGATTTCGAGGATATTTTAGTTTTGATCAAAAAAATTTTATTTCTTACGATTTTTCTTAAAATATGTTAATACGATCTGAAAGAGGAATAGATAAGCTTTCCATCGAGTTCTAAGTCGAAGAAGTCGGTCGAAGGATGCAAGAGTTATTAGCAAAAAACTTATCGGTGGTCAATACGATTCCGTCTTACTGCCGATTGTTTTCGCAAAGTACTTTTCTATAACTCTTGTATTTAATGGGAAAAAATTAAACGAATTTTTTGTCCATGTGAAAAACTATTAATTCTGAATAAAATGCCACCCATTTATGCAATTAAAAAAATTTAAATGTTTCTTATTAAATAAGGCATATTTTCGTCTGATGAGGTACTTCTTCTCCAAAGATTCCGAGGATATTTTAGTTTTGATCAAAAAAATTTTATTTCTTACAACTTTTCGTAAAATATGTTAATACCGTCTGAAAGAAGAACAGATAAGCTTTCCATCGAGCTCTAAGTCGAAGAAGTCGGTCGAAG
This sequence comes from Phortica okadai, assembly GCA_034638295.1. Classification (NCBI taxonomy): domain Eukaryota; kingdom Metazoa; phylum Arthropoda; class Insecta; order Diptera; family Drosophilidae; genus Phortica; species Phortica okadai. Next base: position 28,324,182 of record CM067851.1, read on the forward strand.
GATGCAAGAGTTATTAGCAAAAAACTAATCGGTGGTCAATACGATTCCGTCTTACTACCGATTGTTTTCGCAAAGTACTTTTCTATAATTCTAGTATTTAATGGGAAAAAATTAAACGAATTTTTTGTCCATGTAAAAACCTATTAATTCTGAATAAAATGCCACCTATTTAAGCAATTAAAAAAATTTAAATGTCTCGTATTAGATACGGCATATTTTCGTCTTATAAGCTACTTCTTTTTCAATGATTTCGAGGATATTTTAGTTTTGATCAAAAAAATTGTATTTCTTACGATTTTTCTTAAAATATGTTAATACGATCTGAAAGAGGAATAGATAAGCTTTCCATCGAGCTCTAAGTCGAAGAAGTCGGTCGAAGGATGCAAGAGTTATTAGCAAAAAACTTATCGGTGGTCAATACGATTCCGTCTTACTGCCGATTGTTTTCGGAAAGTACTTTTCTATAATTCTAGTATTTAATGGGAAAAAATTAAACGAATTTTTTGTCCATGTGAAAAACTATTAATTCTGAATAAAATGCCACCCATTTAAGCAATTAAAAAAATTTAAATGTCTCTTATTAGATGCGGCATATTTTCGTCTTATAAGGTACTTCTTTTTCAATGATTTCGAGGATAGTTTAGTTTTGATCAAAAAAATTTTATTTCTTACGACTTTTCGTAAAATATGTTAATGCCATCTGAAAGAGGAACAGATAAGCTTCCCATCGAGCTCTTAGTCGAAGAAGTCGGTCGAGGGATGCAAGAGGTATTAGCAAAAAACTAATCGGTGGTCAACACGTTTCCGTCCTACTGCCGATTGTTTTCGGAAAGTACTTTTCTATAATTCTAGTATTTAATGGGAAAAAATTAAACGAATTTTTTGTCCATATAAAAAACTATTAATTCTGAATAAAATGCCGCCCATTTATGCAATTAAAAAAATTTAAATGTCTCTTATTAGATAAGGCATATTTTTGTCTGATAATGTACTTCTTCTTCAATGATTTCGAGGATATTTTAGTTTTGATCAAAAAAATTTTATTTCTTACGACTTTTCGTAAAATATGTTAATGCCATCTGAAAGAGGAACAGATAAGCTTTCCATCAAGGTCTTAGTCGGAGAAGTCGGTCGAAGGATGCAAGAGTTATTAGCAAAAAAAACTAATCGGTGGTCAACACGATTCCGTCCTACTGCCGATTGTTGTCGCAAAGTACTTTTGTATAATTCTAGTATTTAATGGGAAAAAATTAAACGAATTTTTTGTCCATTTAAAAAACTTTTAATTCTGAATTAAATGCCACCCATTTATGCAATTAAAAAAATTTAAATGTTTCTTATTAGATAAGGCCTATTTTCGACTGATGAGGTACTTCTTCTCCAAAGATTCCGAGGATATTTTAGTTTTGATCAAAAAAATTTTATTTTTTACGACTTTTCGTAAAATATGTTAATACCATCTGAAAGAGAAACAGATAAGCTTTCCATCGAGCTCTAAGTCGAAGAAGTCGGTCGAAGGATGCAAGAGTTATTAGCAAAAAACTAATCAGTGGTCAATACGATTCCGTCTTACTACCGATTGTTTTCGCAAAGTACTTTTCTATAATTCTAGTATTTAAAAGGAAAAAATTAAACGAATTTTTTGTCCATGTGAAAAACTATTAATTCTGAATAAAATGCCACCCATTTAAGCAATTAAAAAAATTTAAATGTCTCTTATTACATAAGGCATATTTTCGTCTTATAAGGTACTTCTTTTTCAATGATTTCGAGGATATTTTAGTTTTGATCAAAAAAATTGTATTTCTTACGATTTTTCTTAAAATATGTTAATACGATCTGAAAGAGGAACAGATAAGCTTTCCATCGAGCTCTTAGTCGAAGAAGTCGGTCGAAGGATGCAAGAGTTATTAGCAAAAAACAAATCGGTGGTCAATTCGATTCCGTCTTACTGCCGATTGTTTTCGGAAAGTACTTTTCTATAAGTCTAGTATTTAATGGGAAAAAATTAAACGAATTTTTTGTCCATGTAAAAACCTATTAATTCTGAATAAAATGCCACATATTTAAGCAATTAAAAAAATTTAAATGTCTCGTATTAGATACGGCATATTTTCGTCTTATAAGCTACTTCTTTTTCAATGATTTCGAGGATATTTTAGTTTTGATCAAAAAAATTTTATTTCTTACGATTTTTCTTAAAATATGTTAATACGATCTGAAAGAGGAATAGATAAGCTTTCCATCGAGTTCTAAGTCGAAGAAGTCGGTCGAAGGATGCAAGAGTTATTAGCAAAAAACTTATCGGTGGTCAATACGATTCCGTCTTACTGCCGATTGTTTTCGGAAAGTACTTTTCTATAATTCTAGTATTTAATGGGAAAAAATTAAACGAATTTTTTGTCCATGTGAAAAACTATTAATTCTGAATAAAATGCCACCCATTTATGCAATTAAAAAAATTTAAATGTTTCTTATTAGATAAGGCATATTTTCGTCTGATGAGGTACTTCTTCTCCAAAGATTCCGAGGATATTTTAGTTTTGATCAAAAAAATTTTATTTCTTACAACTTTTCGTAAAATATGTTAATACCGTCTGAAAGAAGAACAGATAAGCTTTCCATCGAGCTCTAAGTCGAAGAAGTCGGTCGAAGGATGCAAGAGTTATTAGCAAAAAACTAATCGGTGGTCAATACGATTCCGTCTTACTACCGATTGTTTTCGCAAAGTACTTTTCTATAATTCTAGTATTTAATGGGAAAAAATTAAACGAATTTTTTGTCCATGTAAAAACCTATTAATTCTGAATAAAATGCCACCTATTTAAGCAATTAAAAAAATTTAAATGTCTCGTATTAGATACGGCATATTTTCGTCTTATAAGCTACTTCTTTTTCAATGATTTCGAGGATATTTTAGTTTTGATCAAAAAAAATTGTATTTCTTACGATTTTTCTTAAAATATGTTAATACGATCTGAAAGAGGAATAGATAAGCTTTCCATCGAGCTCTAAGTCGAAGAAGTCGGTCGAAGGATGCAAGAGTTATTAGCAAAAAACTTATCGGTGGTCAACACGATTCCGTCCCACTGCCGATTGTTTTCGGAAAGTACTTTTCTATAATTCTAGTATTTAATGGGAAAAAATTAAACGAATTTTTTGTCCATGTGAAAAACTATTAATTCTGAATAAAATGCCACCCATTTAAGCAATTAAAAAAATTTAAATGTCTCTTATTAGATACGGCATATTTTCGTCTTATAAGGTACTTCTTTTTCAATGATTTCGAGGATAGTTTAGTTTTGATCAAAAAAATTTTATTTCTTACGACTTTTCGTAAAATATGTTAATGCCATCTGAAAGAGGAACAGATAAGCTTCCCATCGAGCTCTTAGTCGAAGAAGTCGGTCGAGGGATGCAAGAGGTATTAGCAAAAAACTAATCGGTGGTCAACACGTTTCCGTCCTACTGCCGATTGTTTTCGGAAAGTACTTTTCTATAATTCTAGTATTTAATGGGAAAAAATTAAACGAATTTTTTGTCCATATAAAAAACTATTAATTCTGAATAAAATGCCGCCCATTTATGCAATTAAAAAAATTTAAATGTCTCTTATTAGATAAGGCATATTTTTGTCTGATAATGTACTTCTTCTTCAATGATTTCGAGGATATTTTAGTTTTGATCAAAAAAATTTTATTTCTTACGACTTTTCGTAAAATATGTTAATGCCATCTGAAAGAGGAACAGATAAGCTTTCCATCAAGGTCTTAGTCGGAGAAGTCGGTCGAAGGATGCAAGAGTTATTAGCAAAAAAAACTAATCGGTGGTCAACACGATTCCGTCCTACTGCCGATTGTTGTCGCAAAGTACTTTTGTATAATTCTAGTATTTAATGGGAAAAAATTAAACGAATTTTTTGTCCATTTAAAAAACTTTTAATTCTGAATTAAATGCCACCCATTTATGCAATTAAAAAAATTTAAATGTTTCTTATTAGATAAGGCCTATTTTCGACTGATGAGGTACTTCTTCTCCAAAGATTCCGAGGATATTTTAGTTTTGATCAAAAAAATTTTATTTTTTACGACTTTTCGTAAAATATGTTAATACCATCTGAAAGAGAAACAGATAAGCTTTCCATCGAGCTCTAAGTCGAAGAAGTCGGTCGAAGGATGCAAGAGTTATTAGCAAAAAACTAATCAGTGGTCAATACGATTCCGTCTTACTACCGATTGTTTTCGCAAAGTACTTTTCTATAATTCTAGTATTTAAAGGGAAAAAATTAAACAAATTTTTTGTCCATGTGAAAAACTATTAATTCTGAAAAAAATGCCACCCATTTAAGCAATTAAAAACATTTAAATGTCTCTTATTAGATACGGCATATTTTCGTCTTATAAGGTACTTCTTTTTCAATGATTTCGAGGATATTTTAGTTTTAATCAAAAAAATTTTATTTCTTACGACTTTTCGTAAAATATGTTAATGCCATCTGAAAGAGGAACAAATAAGCTTTCCATCGAGCTCTTAGTCGAAGAAGTCGGTCGAAGGATGCAAGAGTTATTGGCAAAAAACTAATCGGTGGTCAACACGTTTCCGTCCTACTGCCGATTCTTTTCGCAAAGAAGTCGGTCGAACGATGCAAGAGTTATTAGCAAAAAACTAATCGGTGGTCAATACGATTCCGTCTTACTGCCGATTGTTTTCGGAAAGTACTTTTCTATAATTCTAGTATTTAATGGGAAAAAATTAAACGAATTTTTTGTCCATGTGAAAAACTATTAATTCTGAATAAAATGCCACCCATTTAAGCAATTAAAAAAATTTAAATGTCTCTTATTAGATACGGCATATTTTCGTCTTATAAGGTACTTCTTTTTCAATGATTTCGAGGATAGTTTAGTTTTGATCAAAAAAATTTTATTTCTTACGACTTTTCGTAAAATATGTTAATGCCATCTGAAAGAGGAACAGATAAGCTTCCCATCGAGCTCTTAGTCGAAGAAGTCGGTCGAGGGATGCAAGAGGTATTAGCAAAAAACTAATCGGTGGTCAACACGTTTCCGTCCTACTGCCGATTGTTTTCGGAAAGTACTTTTCTATAATTCTAGTATTTAATGGGAAAAAATTAAACGAATTTTTTGTCCATATAAAAAACTATTAATTCTGAATAAAATGCCGCCCATTTATGCAATTAAAAAAATTTAAATGTCTCTTATTAGATAAGGCATATTTTTGTCTGATAATGTACTTCTTCTTCAATGATTTCGAGGATATTTTAGTTTTGATCAAAAAAATTTTATTTCTTACGACTTTTCGTAAAATATGTTAATGCCATCTGAAAGAGGAACAGATAAGCTTTCCATCAAGGTCTTAGTCGGAGAAGTCGGTCGAAGGATGCAAGAGTTATTAGCAAAAAAAACTAATCGGTGGTCAACACGATTCCGTCCTACTGCCGATTGTTGTCGCAAAGTACTTTTGTATAATTCTAGTATTTAATGGGAAAAAATTAAACGAATTTTTTGTCCATTTAAAAAACTTTTAATTCTGAATTAAATGCCACCCATTTATGCAATTAAAAAAATTTAAATGTTTCTTATTAGATAAGGCCTATTTTCGACTGATGAGGTACTTCTTCTCCAAAGATTCCGAGGATATTTTAGTTTTGATCAAAAAAATTTTATTTTTTACGACTTTTCATAAAATATGTTAATACCATCTGAAAGAGAAACAGATAAGCTTTCCATCGAGCTCTAAGTCGAAGAAGTCGGTCGAAGGATGCAAGAGTTATTAGCAAAAAACTAATCAGTGGTCAATACGATTCCGTCTTACTACCGATTGTTTTCGCAAAGTACTTTTCTATAATTCTAGTATTTAAAGGGAAAAAATTAAACAAATTTTTTGTCCATGTGAAAAACTATTAATTCTGAAAAAAATGCCACCCATTTAAGCAATTAAAAACATTTAAATGTCTCTTATTAGATACGGCATATTTTCGTCTTATAAGGTACTTCTTTTTCAATGATTTCGAGGATATTTTAGTTTTAATCAAAAAAATTTTATTTCTTACGACTTTTCGTAAAATATGTTAATGCCATCTGAAAGAGGAACAAATAAGCTTTCCATCGAGCTCTTAGTCGAAGAAGTCGGTCGAAGGATGCAAGAGTTATTGGCAAAAAACTAATCGGTGGTCAACACGTTTCCGTCCTACTGCCGATTCTTTTCGCAAAGAAGTCGGTCGAACGATGCAAGAGTTATTAGCAAAAAACTAATCGGTGGTCAATACGATTCCGTCTTACTACCGATTGTTTTCGCAAAGTACTTTTCTATAATTCTAGTATTTAAAAGGAAAAAATTAAACGAATTTTTTGTCCATGTGAAAAACTATTAATTCTGAATAAAATGCCACCCATTTAAGCAATTAAAAAAATTTAAATGTCTCTTATTACATAAGGCATATTTTCGTCTTATAAGGTACTTCTTTTTCAATGATTTCGAGGATATTTTAGTTTTGATCAAAAAAATTTTATTTCTTACGACTTTTCGTAAAATATGTTAATGCCATCTGAAAGAGGAACAGATAAGCTTTCCATCGAGCTCTTAGTCGAAGAAGTCGGTCGAAGGATGCAAGAGTTATTAGCAAAAAACTAATCGGTGGTCAATTCGATTCCGTCTTACTGCCGATTGTTTTCGGAAAGTACTTTTCTATAAGTCTAGTATTTAATGGGAAAAAATTAAACGAATTTTTTGTCCATGTAAAAACCTATTAATTCTGAATAAAATGCCACATATTTAAGCAATTAAAAAAATTTAAATGTCTCGTATTAGATACGGCATATTTTCGTCTTATAATCTACTTCTTTTTCAATGATTTCGAGGATATTTTAGTTTTGATCAAAAAAATTTTATTTCTTACGATTTTTCTTAAAATATGTTAATACGATCTGAAAGAGGAATAGATAAGCTTTCCATCGAGTTCTAAGTCGAAGAAGTCGGTCGAAGGATGCAAGAGTTATTAGCAAAAAACTTATCGGTGGTCAATACGATTCCGTCTTACTGCCGATTGTTTTCGGAAAGTACTTTTCTATAATTCTAGTATTGAATGGGAAAAAATTAAACGAATTTTTTGTCCATGTGAAAAACTATTAATTCTGAATAAAATGCCACCCATTTAAGCAATTAAAAAAATTTAAATGTCTCTTATTAGATACGGCATATTTTCGTCTTATAAGGTACTTCTTTTTCAATGATTTCGAGGATATTTTAGTTTTGATCAAAAAAAGTTTATATCTTACGACTTTTCTTAAAATATGTTAATACCATCTGAAAGAGGAACAGATAAGCTTTCCATCGAGCTCTAAGTCGAAGAAGTCGGTCGAAGGATGCAAGAGTTATTAGCAAAAAAAACTAATCGGTGGTCAACACGATTCCGCCCACTGCCGATTGTTTTCGCAAAGTACTTTTGTATAATTCTAGTATTTAATGGGAAAATATTAAACGAATTTTTTGTCCATTTAAAAAACTATTAATTCTGAATTAAATGCCAACCATTTATGCAATTAAAAAAATTTAAATGTTTCTTATTAGATAAGGCCTATTTTCGTCTGATGAGGTACTTCTTCTCCAAAGATTCCGAGGATATTTTAGTTTTGATCAAAAAAATTTTATTTCTTACGACTTTTCGTAAAATATGTTAATACCATCTGAAAGAGGAACAGATAAGGTTTCCATCGAGCTCTTAGTCGAAGAAGTCGGTCGAAGGATGCAAGAGTTATTAGCAAAAAACTAATCGGTGGTCAATACGATTCCGTCTTACTACCGATTGTTTTCGCAAAGTACTTTTCTATAATTCTAGTATTTAAAGGGAAAAAATTAAACGAATTTTTTGTCCATGTGAAAAACTATTAATTCTGAAAAAAATGCCACCCATTTAAGCAATTAAAAAAATTTAAATGTCTCTTATTAGATACGGCATATTTTCGTCTGATGAGGTACTTCTTCTGCAAAGATTCCGAGGATATTTTAGTTTTGATCAAAAAAATTTTATTTCTTACGACTTTTCGTAAAATATGTTAATACCATCTGAAAGAGGAACAGATAAGCTTTCCATCGAGCTCTAAGTCGAAGAAGTCGGTCGAAGGATGCAAGAGTTATTAGCAAAAAAAACTAATCGGTGGTCAACACGATTCCGTCCCACTGCCGATTGTTTTCGCAAAGTACTTTTGTATAATTCTAGTATTTAATGGGAAAATATTAAACGAATTTTTGTCCATTTAAAAAACTATTAATTCTGAATTAAATGCCAACCATTTATGCAATTAAAAAAATTTAAATGTTTCTTATTAGATAAGGCCTATTTTCGTCTGATGAGGTACTTCTTCTCCAAAGATTCCGAGGATATTTTAGTTTTGATCAAAAAAATTGTATTTCTTACGACTTTTCGTAAAATATGTTAATACCATCTGAAAGAGGAACAGATAAGCTTTCCATCGAGCTCTAAGTCGAAGAAGTCGGTCGAAGGATGCAAGAGTTATTAGCAAAAAACAAATCGGTGGTCAATAAGATTCCGTCTTACTACCGATTGTTTTCGCAAAGTACTTTTCTATAATTCTAGTATTTAAAAGGAAAAAATTAAACGAATTTTTTGTCCATGTGAAAATTTATTAATTTTGAATAAAATGCCACCCATTTAAGCAATTAAAAAATTTAAATGGCTCTTATTAGATACGGAATATTTTCGTCTTATAAGGTACTTCTTTTTCAATGATTTCGAGGATATTTTAGTTTTGATCAAAAAAATTTTATTTCTTACGACTTTTCGTAAAATATGTTAATGCCATCTGAAAGAGGAACAGATAAGCTTTCCATCGAGCTCTTAGTCGAAGAAGTCGGTCGAAGGATGCAAGAGTAATTAGCAAAAAACTTATCGGTGGTCAACACGTTTCCGTCCTACTGCCGATTCTTTTCGCAAAGTACTTTTCTATAACTCTTGTATTTAATGGGAACAAATTAAACGAATTTCTTGTCCACGTAAAAAACTATCAATTCTGAATAAAATGCCGCCCATTTATGCAATTAAAAAAATTTTAAAGTTTCTTATTAGATAAGGCATATTTTCGTCTGATGAGGTACTTCTTCTCCAAAGATTCCGAGGATATTTTAGTTTTGATCAAAAAAATTTTATTTCTTACGACTTTTCGTAATATATGTTAATACCATCTGAAAGAGCAACAGATAAGCTTTCCATCGAGCTTTAAGTCGAAGAAGTCGGTCGAAGGATGCAAGAGTTATTAGCAAAAAACTAATCGGTGGTCAACACGTTTCGGTCCTACTGCCGATTCTTTTCGCAAAGTACTTTTCTATAACTCTAGTATTTAATGGGAAAAAATTAAACGAATTTTTTGTCCATGTAAAAAACTATCAATTCTGAATAAAATTCTGCCCATTTATGCAATTAAAAAAACTTAAATGTCTTTTATTACATAAGGCATATTTTCGTCTTATAAGGTACTTCTTTTTCAATGATTTCGAGGATATTTTAGTTTTGATCAAAAAAATTTTATTTCTTACGACTTTTCGTAAAATATGTTAATGCCATCTGAAAGAGGAACAGATAAGCTTTCCATCGAGCTCTTAGTCGAAGAAGTCGGTCGAAGGATGCAAGAGTTATTAGCAAAAAACTAATCGGTGGTAAACACGATTCCGTCCCACTGCCGATTGTTTTCGCAAAGTAGTTTTGTATAATTCTAGTATTTAATGGGAAAAAATTAAACGAATTTTTTGTCCATTTAAAAAACTATTAATTCTGAATTAAACGCCACCCATTTATGCCATTAAAAAAATTTAAATGTCTCTTATTAGATAAGGCATATTTTCGTCTTATACGGTACTTCTTTTTCAATGATTTCGAGGATATTTTAGTTTTGATCAAAAAAATTTTATTTCTTACGACTTTTCGTAAAATATGTTAATGCCATCTAAAAGCGGAACAGATAAGCTTTCCATCAAGGTCTTAGTCGGAGAAGTCGGTCGAAGGATGCAAGAGTTATTAGCAAAAAAAAACTAATCGGTGGTCAACACGATTCCGTCCCACTGCCGATTGTTTTCGCAAAGTACTTTTGTATAATTCTAGTATTTAATGGGAAAAAATTAAACGATTTTTTGTCCATTTAAAAAACTATTAATTCTGAATTAAATGCCACCCATTTATGCAATTAAAAAAATTTAACTGTTTCTTATTAGATAAGGCATATTTTCGTCTGATGAGGTACTTCTTCTCCAAAGATTCCGAGGATATTTTAGTTTTGATCAAAGAAATTTTATTTTTTACGACTTTTCGTAAAATATGTTAATACCGTCTGAAAGAGGAACAGATAAGCTTTCCATCGAGCTCTAAGTCGAAGAAGTCGGTCGAAGGATGCAAGAGTTATTAGCAAAAAACTAATCGGTGGTCAATACGATTCCGTCTTACTACCGATTGTTTTCGCAAAGTAATTTTCTATAATTCTAGTATTTCAAGGGAAAAAATTAAACGAATTTTTTGTCCATGTGAAAAACTATTAATTCTGAAAAAAATGCCACCCATTTAAGCAATTAAAAAAATTTAAATGTCTCTTATTAGATACGGCATATTTTCGTCTTATAAGGTACTTCTTTTTCATTATACCCTGTACACATACTGTGTATCGGGGTATATTGTGTTTGTTTGAGCGAAATGTATGTAACGCACAGAAATATTCACTTGCGACTATATAAAGTATATATATTCTTGATCAGGACGTCAAGAGAAATTGATTAAGCTATGTCCGTCCGTCTGTCCGTCTGTCCGTCTGTCCGTCCGTCCGTCCGTCCGTCCGTATTCACCAATGGTTCTCAGAAACTATAATAGCTAGAGACTTGAAATTTGGAGGGTAGACTCGTGATGTTCGGCAGCAGATCAAGTTTGAACGGTTTTGTGCCACGCCCACTCCTTCCCGCCCATCCAGCACCACCCACTTTTTTAAAACGCTATAACTCGAACATCGAAAGAGATAGAAACATGAAAGTCGGTATGTAGACTCAGTATAAGTAGCTTTACAAAACTGCATACCACAATTTTTCCCGCTCCCCTTCATTTCCCCTCCCGCGGGTGTTTTCTTAAATTTCCTGTATCTTCAAAACTATTAAAGATACGAATCTGAAATTTTGTGTACAAGCTCAGTAAATATTTATCTTTAAAACTGCATACCACAAAATTCCCCTCTTTTTGATGGTTACCCCTCAATGACCTACAAACTCAAATTTTTCGTGAATTCCACATTTTTTGACCGATTTGCTTGATATTTTGAACACTATTTGATCGGGCGATGTCAAATCAACATTTTTTTTGTAGATTTGGGGTGTTGCACTGCCTACTGTGTGTGCAGGGTATTATATTGTCGAGTATACTCGACTATAGCGTCCTTACTGGTTTTCAATGATTTCGAGGATATTTTAGTTTTGATCAAAAAAATTTTATTTCTTACGACTTTTCGTAAAATATGTTAATGCCATCTAAAAGCGGAACAGATAAGCTTTCCATCAAGGTCTTAGTCGGAGAAGTCGGTCGAAGGATGCAAGAGTTATTAGCAAAAAAAACTAATCGGTGGTCAACACGATTCCGTCCCACTGCCGATTGTTTTCGCAAAGTACTTTTGTATAATTCTAGTATTTAATGGGAAAAAATTAAACGATTTTTTGTCCATTTAAAAAACTATTAATTCTGAATTAAATGCCACCCATTTATGCAATTAAAAAAATTTAAATGTTTCTTATTAGATAAGGCATATTTTCGTCTGATGAGGTACTTCTTCTCCAATGATTTCGAGGATACTTTAGTTTTGATCAAAAAAATTTTATTTCTTACGACTTTTCGTAAAATATGTTAATACCGTCTGAAAGAGGAACAGATAAGCTTTCCATCGAGCTCTAAGTCGAAGAAGTCGGTCGAAGGATGCAAGAGTTATTAGCAAAAAACTTATCGGTGGTCAATACGATTCCGCCTTACTGCCGATTGTTTTCGGAAAGTACTTTTCTATAATTCTAGTATTTAATGGGAAAAAATTAAACGAATTTTTTGTCCATGTGAAAAACTATTAATTCTGAAAAAAATGCCACCCATTTAAGCAATTAAAAAAATTTAAATGTCTCTTATTAGATACGGCATATTTTCGTCTTATAAGGTACTTCTTTTTCAATGATTTCGAGGATATTTTAGTTTTAATCAAAAAAATTTTATTTCTTACGACTTTTCGTAAAATATGTTAATGCCATCTGAAAGAGGAACAGATAAGCTTTCCATCGATCTCTTAGTCGAAGAAGTCGGTCGAAGGATGCAAGAGTTATTAGCAAAAAACTTATCGGTGGTCAACACGTTTCCGTCCTACTGCCGATTCTTTTCGCAAAGAAGTCGGTCGAACGATGCAAGAGTTATTAGCAAAAAACTAATCGGTGGTCAATACGATTCCGTCTTACTACCGATTGTTTTCGCAAAGTACTTTTCTATAATTCTAGTATTTAAAAGGAAAAAATTAAACGAATTTTTTGTCCATGTGAAAAACTATTAATTCTGAATAAAATGCCACCCATTTAAGCAATTAAAAAAATTGAAATGGCTCTTATTAGATACGGCATATTTTCGTCTTATAAGGTATTTCTTTTTCAATGATTTCGAGGGTATTTTGGTTTTGATCAAAAAAATTTTATTTCTTACGACTTTTCGTAAAATATGTTAATGCCATCTGAAAGAGGAACAGATAAGCTTTCCATCGAGCTCTTAGCCGAAGAAGTCGGTCGAAGGATGCAAGAGTTATTAGCAAAAAACTAATCGGTGGTCAACACGTTTCCGTCCTACTGCCGATTCTTTTCGCAAAGTACTTTTCTATAACTCTTGTATTTAATGGGAACAAATTAAACGAATTTCTTGTCCATGTAAAAAACTATCAATTCTGAATAAAATGCCGCCCATTTATGCAATTAAAAAAATTTAAATGTCTCTTATTACATAAGGCATATTTTCGTCTTATAAGGTACTTCTTTTTCAATGATTTCGAGGATATTTTAGTTTTGATCAAAAAAATTTTATTTCTTACGACTTTTCGTAAAATATGTTAATGCCATCTGAAAGAGGAACAGATAAGCTTTCCATCGAGCTCTTAGTCGAAGAAGTCGGTCGAATGATGCAAGAGTTATTAGCAAAAAACTAATCGGTGGTCAATACGATTCCGTCTTAGTGCCGATTGTTTTCGGAAAGTACTTTTCTATAATTCTAGTATTTAATGGGAAAAAATTAAACGAATTTTTTGTCCATGTAAAAACCTATTAATTCTGAATAAAATGCCACCTATTTAAGCAATTAAAAAAATTTTAATGTCTCGTATTAGATACGGCATATTTTCGTCTTATAAGCTACTTATTTTTCAATGATTTCGAGGATATTTTAGTTTTGATCAAAAAAATGTTATTTCTTACGATTTTTCTTAAAATATGTTAATACGATCTGAAAGAGGAATAGATAAGCTTTCCATCGAGCTCTAAGTCGAAGAAGTCGGTCGAAGGATGCAAGAGTTATTAGCAAAAAACTTATCGGTGGTCAACACGATTCCGTCCCACTGCCGATTGTTTTCGCAAAGTAGTTTTCTATAATTCTAGTATTTAATGGGAAAAAATTAAACGAATTTTTTGTCCATGTAAAAAAACTATTAATTCTGAATAAAATGCCACCCATTTAAGCAATTAAAAAAATTTAAATGTCTCTTATTAGATACGGCATATTTTCGTCTTATAAGGTACTTCTTTTTCAATGATTTCGAGGATATTTTAGTTTTGATCAAAAAAATGTTATTTCTTACGACTTTTCGTGAAATATGTTAATGCCATCTGAAAGAGGAACAGATAAGCTTCCCATCGAGCTCTAAGTCGAAGAAGTCGGTCGAGGGATGCAAGAGGTATTAGCAAAAGACTAATCGGTGGTCAACACGTTTCCGTCCTACTGCCGATTGTTTTCGGAAAGTACTTTTCTATAATTCTAGTATTTAATGGGAAAAAATTAAACGAATTTTTTGTCCATGTGAAAAACTATTAATTCTGAATAAAATGCCGCCCATTTATGCAATTAAAAAAATTTAAAAGTTTCTTATTAGATAAGGCATATTTTCGTCTGATGAGGTACTTCTTCTCCAAAGATTCCGAGGATATTTTAGTTTTGATCAAAAAAATTTTATTTCTTACGACTTTTCGTAATATATGTTAATACCATCTGAAAGAGCAACAGATAAGCTTTCCATCGAGCTCTAAGTCGAAGAAGTCGGTCGAAGGATGCAAGAGTTATTAGCAAAAAACTAATCGGTGGTCAACACGTTTCGGTCCTACTGCCGATTCTTTTCGCAAAGTACTTTTCTATAACTCTAGTATTTAATGGGAAAAAATTAAACGAATTTTTTGTCCATGTAAAAAACTATCAATTCTGAATAAAATGCTGCCCATTTATGCAATTAAAAAAACTTAAATGTCTTTTATTACATAAGGCATATTTTCGTCTTATAAGGTACTTCTTTTTCAATGATTTCGAGGATATTTTAGTTTTGATCAAAAAAATTTTATTTCTTACGACTTTTCGTAAAATATGTTAATGCCATCTGAAAGAGGAACAGATAAGCTTTCCATCGAGCTCTTAGTCGAAGAAGTCGGTCGAAGGATGCAAGAGTTATTAGCAAAAAACTAATCGGTGGTAAACACGATTCCGTCCCACTGCCGATTGTTTTCGCAAAGTAGTTTTGTATAATTCTAGTATTTAATGGGAAAAAATTAAACGAATTTTTTGTCCATTTAAAAAACTATTAATTCTGAATTAAACGCCACCCATTTATGCCATTAAAAAAATTTAAATGTCTCTTATTAGATAAGGCATATTTTCGTCTTATACGGTACTTCTTTTTCAATGATTTCGAGGATATTTTAGTTTTGATCAAAAAAATTTTATTTCTTACGACTTTTCGTAAAATATGTTAATGCCATCTAAAAGCGGAACAGATAAGCTTTCCATCAAGGTCTTAGTCGGAGAAGTCGGTCGAAGGATGCAAGAGTTATTAGCAAAAAAAACTAATCGGTGGTCAACACGATTCCGTCCCACTGCCGATTGTTTTCGCAAAGTACTTTTGTATAATTCTAGTATTTAATGGGAAAAAATTAAACGATTTTTTGTCCATTTAAAAAACTATTAATTCTGAATTAAATGCCACCCATTTATGCAATTAAAAAAATTTAAATGTCTCTTATTAGATAAGGCATATTTTCGTCTGATAAGGTACTTCTTTTTCAATGATTTCGAGGATATTTTAGTTTTGATCAAAAAAATTTTATTTCTTACGACTTTTCGTAAAATATGTTAATGCCATCTGAAAGAGGAACAGATAAGCTTTCCATCGAGCTCTTAGTCGAAGAAGTCGGTCGAAGGATGCAAGAGTTATTAGCAAAAAACTAATCGGTGGTAAACACGATTCCGTCCCACTGCCGATTGTTTTCGCAAAGTAGTTTTGTATAATTCTAGTATTTAATGGGAAAAAATTAAACGAATTTTTTGTCCATTTAAAAAACTATTAATTCTGAATTAAACGCCACCCATTTATGCCATTAAAAAAATTTAAATGTCTCTTATTAGATAAGGCATATTTTCGTCTTATACGGTACTTCTTTTTCAATGATTTCGAGGATATTTTAGTTTTGATCAAAAAAATTTTATTTCTTACGACTTTTCGTAAAATATGTTAATGCCATATAAAAGCGGAACAGATAAGCTTTCCATCAAGGTCTTAGTCGGAGAAGTCGGTCGAAGGATGCAAGAGTTATTAGCAAAAAAAACTAATCGGTGGTCAACACGATTCCGTCCCACTGCCGATTGTTTTCGCAAAGTACTTTTGTATAATTCTAGTATTTAATGGGAAAAAATTAAACGATTTTTTGTCCATTTAAAAAACTATTAATTCTGAATTAAATGCCACCCATTTATGCAATTAAAAAAATTTAAATGTTTCTTATTAGATAAGGCATATTTTCGTCTGATGAGGTACTTCTTCTCCAAAGATTCCGAGGATATTTTAGTTTTGATCAAAGAAATTTTATTTTTTACGACTTTTCGTAAAATATGTTAATACCGTCTGAAAGAGGAACAGATAAGCTTTCCATCGAGCTCTAAGTCGAAGAAGTCGGTCGAAGGATGCAAGAGTTATTAGCAAAAAACTAATCGGTGGTCAATACGATTCCGTCTTACTACCGATTGTTTTCGCAAAGTACTTTTCTAAAATTCTAGTATTTAAAGGGAAAAAATTAAACGAATTTTTTGTCCATGTGAAAAACTATTAATTCTGAAAAAAAATGCCACCCATTTAAGCAATTAAAAAAATTTAAATGTCTCTTATTAGATACGGCATATTTTCGTCTTATAAGGTACTTCTTTTTCAATGATTTCGAGGATATTTTAGTTTTGATCAAAAAAATTTTATTTCTTACGACTTTTCGTAAAATATGTTAATGCCATCTAAAAGCGGAACAGATAAGCTTTCCATCAAGGTCTTAGTCGGAGAAGTCGGTCGAAGGATGCAAGAGTTATTAGCAAAAAAAACTAATCGGTGGTCAACACGATTCCGTCCCACTGCCGATTGTTTTCGCAAAGTACTTTTGTATAATTCTAGTATTTAATGGGAAAAAATTAAACGATTTTTTGTCCATTTAAAAAACTATTAATTCTGAATTAAATGCCACCCATTTATGCAATTAAAAAAATTTAAATGTTTCTTATTAGATAAGGCATATTTTCGTCTGATGAGGTACTTCTTCTCCAATGATTTCGAGGATATTTTAGTTTTGATCAAAAAAATTTTATTTCTTACGACTTTTCGTAAAATATGTTAATACCGTCTGAAAGAGGAACAGATAAGCTTTCCATCGAGCTCTAAGTCGAAGAAGTCGGTCGAAGGATGCAAGAGTTATTAGCAAAAAACTTATCGGTGGTCAATACGATTCCGCCTTACTGCCGATTGTTTTCGGAAAGTACTTTTCTATAATTCAAGTATTTAATGGGAAAAAATTAAACGAATTTTTTGTCCATGTGAAAAACTATTAATTCTGAATAAAATGCCGCCCGTTTAAGCAATTAAAAAAAATTTAATGTCTCTTATTAGATACGGCATATTTTCGTCTTATAAGGTACTTCTTTTTCAATGATTTCGAGGATATTTTAGTTTTGATCAAAAAAATTTTATTTCTTACGACTTTTCGTAAAATATGTTAATGCCATATAAAAGCGGAACAGATAAGCTTTCCATCAAGGTCTTAGTCGAAGAAGTCGGTCGAAGGATGCAGGAGTTATTAGCAAAAAACTAATCGGTGGTCAACACGTTTCGGTCCTACTGCCGATTCTTTTCGCAAAGTACTTTTCTATAACTCTAGTATTTAATGGGAAAAAATTAAACGAATTTTTTGTCCATGTAAAAAACTATCAATTCTGAATAAAATGCTGCCCATTTATGCAATTAAAAAAACTTAAATGTCTTTTATTACATAAGGCATATTTTCGTCTTATAAGGTACTTCTTTTTCAATGATTTCGAGGATATTTTAGTTTTGATCAAAAAAATTTTATTTCTTACGACTTTTCGTAAAATATGTTAATGCCATCTGAAAGAGGAACAGATAAGCTTTCCATCGAGCTCTTAGTCGAAGAAGTCGGTCGAAGGATGCAAAAGTTATTAGCAAACCAGTAAGGACGCTATCTTCAGCAAGGCTGAAGCTATAATACTTTTCACGTTGTGTCACTAAAAAACTAAATGAATAGTTTTCATGCCTCCCTAACAACATAACTGTAAGGTTTCAAGTCAATTGGTTAAAAAACAAAAAAGTTTTCCATACAGCGGTTCAAGTTTTGCGATAAGTGGGCGTGGCTACGCTCATTTTGGGTCAAAATAGTTTTCATGCCTCCCTAAGAACATAACTGTAAAGTTTCAAGTCAATTGGTTAAAAAACAAAAAAGTTTTCCATACAACGGGTCAATTTTCACTAAAAAAGGGCGTGGACACGCCCACTTTTGGTCAACATTGTTTTCATTCCTCCCTAAGAACATAACTGTAAAGTTTCAAGTCAATTGGTTAAAAAACAAAAAAGTTTTCCATACAACGGGTCAAATTTCGCTATAAAAGGGCGTGGCCGCGCCCACTTTTGGGCAAAATCGTTTTCATTCCTCCCTAAGAAGATAACTGTAAGGTTTCAAGTCAATTGGTTGAAAAACAAAAAAGTTGTCCATACAACGGGTCAATTTTTGCTATAAGTGGGCGTGGCTACGCCCACTTTTGGTCAAAATAGTTTTCATTCCTCCCTAAGAACATAACTGTAAAGTTTCAAGTCAATTGGTTAAAAAACAAAAAAGTTTTCCATACAACGGGTCAATTTTCGCTATAAGTGGGCGTGGACACGCCCACTTTTGGTCAACATTGTTTTCATTCCTCCCTAAGAACATAACTGTAAAGTTTCAAGTCAATTGGTTAAAAAACAAAAAAGTTTTCCATACAACGGGTCAAATTTCGCTATAAAAGGGCGTGGCCGCGCCCACTTTTGGGCAAAATCGTTTTCATTCCTCCCTAAGAAGATAACTGTAAGGTTTCAAGTCAATTGGTTAAAAAACAAAAAAGTTTTCCATACAGCGGTTCAAGTTTTGCGATAAGTGGGCGTGGCTACGCTCATTTTGGGTCAAAATAGTTTTCATGCCTCCCTAAGAACATAACTGTAAAGTTTCAAGTCAATTGGTTAAAAAACAAAAAAGTTTTCCATACAACGGGTCAATTTTCACTAAAAAAGGGCGTGGACACGCCCACTTTTGGTCGACATTGTTTTCATTCCTCCCTAAGAACATAACTGTAAAGTTTCAAGTCAATTGGTTAAAAAACAAAAAAGTTTTCCATACAACGGGTCAAATTTCGCTATAAAAGGGCGTGGCCACGCCCACTTTTGGTCAAACTAGTTTTCATTCCTCCCTAAGAACATAACTGTAAAGTTTCAAGTCAATTCGTTGAAAAACAAAAAAGTTTTCCATACAACGGGTCAATTTTTGCTATAAGTGGGCGTGGCTACGCCCACTTTTGGTCAAAATAGTTTTCATTCCTCCCTAAGAACATAACTGTAAAGTTTCAAGTCAATTGGTTAAAAAACAAAAAAGTTTTCCATACAACGGGTCAATTTTCGCTATAAGTGGGCGTGGCTACGCGTGGTTACGCCCACTTTTGGTCAAAATTGTTTTCATTCCTCCCTAAGAACATAACTGTAAAGTTTCAAGTCAATTGGTTAAAAAACACAAAAGTTTTCCATACAACGGGTCAAATTTCGCTATAAAAGGGCGTGGCCACGCCCACTTTTGGTCAAAATAGTTTTCATTCCTCCCTAAGAACATAACTGTAAAGTTTCAAGTCAATTGGTTAAAAAACAAAAAAGTTTTCCATACAGCGGTTCAAGTTTTGCGATAAGTGGGCGTGGCTACGCTCATTTTGGGTCAAAATAGTTTTCATGCCTCCCTAAGAACATAACTGTAAAGTTTCGAGTCAATTGGTTAAAAAACAAAAAAGTTTTCCATACAACGGGTCAATTTTTGCTATAAGTGGGCGTGGCTACGCCCATTTTTGGTCAAAATAGTTTTCATTCCTCCCTAAGAACATAACTGTAAAGTTTCAAGTCAATTGGTTAAAAAACAAAAAAGTTTTCCATACAACGGGTCAAATTTCGCTATAAAAGGGCGTGGCCACGCCCACTTTTGGTCAAACTAGTTTTCATTCCTCCCTAAGAACATAACTGTAAAGTTTCAAGTCAATTCGTTGAAAAACAAAAAAGTTTTCCATACAACGGGTCAATTTTTGCTATAAGTGGGCGTGGCTACGCCCACTTTTGGTCAAAATAGTTTTCATTCCTCCCTAAGAACATAACTGTAAAGTTTCAAGTCAATTGGTTAAAAAACAAAAAAGTTTTCCATACAACGGGTCAATTTTCGCTATAAGTGGGCGTGGCTACGCGTGGTTACGCCCACTTTTGGTCAAAATAGTTTTCATTCCTTCCTAAGAACATAACTTTAAAATTTCAAGTCAATTGGTTAAAAAACAAAAAAGTTTTTCATACAACGGGTCAATTTTCGCTAGAAGTGGGCGTGGCTACGCGTGGCTACGCCCACTTTTGGTCAAAATAGTTTTCATTCCTCCCCAAGAACATAACTTTAAAATTTCAAGTCAATTGGTTGAAAAACAAAAAAGTTGTCCATACAACGACGTGAATATTGCTTCTCTTCCTCTTCTTCATTTGGTATGGGAGCTACCAGTTCCAGATGTCCAATCTCATTGAAACTTTCAGGCATGTAGTCGGACTATGTAGAACTACTATGTTTAAAATTTCAGCACTCTATCATACAAAACAAAAAAGTTTTCCATACAACGATTCAAGTTTTGTTCATTTTTCTTCTTCTTTTCGTATGGGGGCTACCAGTTCCAGTGGTCCGATATGGCCGGTTCCGACCAATGATTTGACTGCACGAATAAGAAGTCTCTGTGCAAAATTTCAGCTCGATATCTTCAAAACTGTGGGAGGAGATTGTATATATACAGACAGACGGACAGACGGACAGACGGACATGGCTAAATCAACTCGTCTTGTCGTCCTGATCAAGAATATATATACTTTATATAGTCGGAAATGAATATTTCGATCTGTTACAAACTTCAGCACAAAGTTATTATACTATTTCACATACGTGAAAAGTATAAAAACTAATCGGTGGTCAACACGATTCCGTCCCACTGCCGATTGTTTTCGCAAAGTAGTTTTCTATAATTCTAGTATTTAATGGGAAAAAATTAAACGAATTTTTTGTCCATGTAAAAAAACTATTAATTCTGAATAAAATGCCGCCCATTTATGCAATTAAAAAAATTTAAATGTCTCTTATTAGATAAGGCATATTTTTGTCTGATAATGTACTTCTTCTTCAATGATTTCGAGGATATTTTTGTTTTGATCAAAAAAATTTTATTTCTTACGACTTTTCGTAAAATATGTTAATGCCATCTGAAAGAGGAACAGATAAGCTTTCCATCAAGGTCTTAGTCGGAGAAGTCGGTCGAACGATGCAAGAGTTATTAGCAAAAAACTAATCGGTGGTCAATACGATTCTGTCTTACTACCGATTGTTTTCGCAAAGTACTTTTCTATAATTCTAGTATTTAAAAGGAAAAAATTAAACGAATTTTTTGTCCATGTGAAAAACTATTAATCTATAATATAAAAATGAATCGCAAAATGTGTTGGTAAGCGCATAACTCAACAACGCCTGGACCAATTTGGCCAATTCTTTTTTTTAAATGTTCGTTGAAGTTCAAAGATGGTTTTTACGGCGAGAAAAATTCAAATAATTGCCGGAAAAACCCTAAAAACAGACCTTTTCTTTTTCCCATACAAACTTGCGACGTCGCAAGCATTAAACGTAATATGCTATGTTTCTTCTTATACGTCAGTATTGTTATGTGTTTGTTGATTGAAAGAGAACAAGAAAACTTTGAGAGAACGTACAAGCCAGAGAGTATTAAAATTAATTAATATTCTTTGCAAATTACACGCACTAATGTGTAAACAATGCAGGTATGTACGGCTTGAAGGATTTGATTCCAAGTCATGTCAAATTAAAAAAAAGTTGAAACAACAACAAACTGTCAATGTCAGTGTTGTTTTTTTTGGATTTTCACTACTGAGTTTGCTTTTGTCAACTGATACACGAAACAAACCGTAGCTATGTATATCGTGTTTAGTGCAGTGTTTAGTTACCTATGATCACTTATTATTGAATGTGAGACAATAATCTATCTATAATATAAAAATGAATCGCAAAATGTGTTGGTAAGCGCATAACTCAACAACGCCTGGACCAATTTGGCCAATTCTTTTTTTTAAATGTTCGTTAAAGTTCAAAGATGGTTTTTACGGCGAGAAAAATTCAAATAATTGCCGGAAAAACCCTAAAAACAGACCTTTTCTTTTTCCCATACAAACTTGCGACGTCGCAAGCATTAAACGTAATATGCAATGCTTCTTCTTATACGTCAGTATTGTTATGTGTTTGTTGATTGAAAGAGAACAAGAAAACTTTGAGAGAACGTACAAGCCAGAGAGTATTAAAATTAATTTATACTCTTTGCAAATTACACGCACTAATGTGTAAACAATGCAGGTATGTACGGCTTGAAGGATTTGACTCCAAGTCATGTCAAATTAAAAAAAAGTTGAAACAACAACAAACTGTCAATGTCAGTGTTGTTTTTCTTGGATTTTCACTACTGAGTTTGCTTTTGTCAACTGATACACGAAACAAACCGTAGCTATGTATATCGTGTTTAGTGCAGTGTTTAGTTACCTATGATCACTTATTATTGAATGTGAGACAATAATCTATCTATAATATAAAAATGAATCGCAAAATGTGTTGGTAAGCGCATAACTCAAAAACAGCTTCCGATTCAATGAAATTTTCGGTTAATCTTTAGATGGACCTCCTGAAGGTTGTTATAATGTTTTGGTATCAATCCGACCATTTTAACTGGTAGCCTCCATACGGAAAGAAGAAGAAAAATAAACAATATTAAGATTTTGTGGACGCAAGCACGTACCATTCTTTGCTTCGTCTTACACTTTTGTATTGGTATGAGTGTGTTGTTTGCAAAGAGAAAAAGAGAACGGTGAGAAAACGGAGGAGCATTACTTTCGAAATGGTGCTTCACTTCTTCTTCATCTTTTACATACAGCCACATATGTACACATATTAGTGTGTTTATACTCTTCACGTATGTAAATATTATTATGACTTTGTCACGGAGTTTGTAACCCCCAGAAGGAGAAATCTCCGACTATTGACTTGAAATTTTACAGCTTTACTACCATAAATCATTTGTCGGAACTGCAATGATCAGACCATTAGAACTGGTAGCACCCATACAGAATGAAGAAGAAAAATGAACAGAACTTAAGTCGTTGAATGGAAAACTTTTTCGTTTTGGAAGATAGAGGGATGAAAAAAACATAAACAAACATAGTAACTTTACGTACGCAGACTAAATTTCTGGAATTGTCATTAAGATCGGACCACTGAAACTGGTACTTATCATACAAAGTGAAGAAGAGGAAAAGACAGAAAATTTACGGCGTTGAAAGGAAAACTTTTTTTTTCTGAATTAATTGACTTACAACTTCACAAGCTAATATCAATAAATTGCAAGTTTCCATATTAGCTTAAACAATGAAAATTGGTATATAGGCTATTAAAGTAAAGAGAAAGCAGATTCAATCCAAAAAACTGGCGTGGCATAAAAAGAGCGTGAAAAGTAAATAGTCTTCAGCAAGGCTGAATAGCGTTTTTTATACTCCTGCAAAAATAATATATATTTGCGATCCCATGAAGTTCGCTACGCAGAGAAGGAGATATCGCCGACCACATAAAGCATATATTATCTTCACAAGACCAGTTAACACAGTCATGTCCATATGTCTGCTTCAATACCAACTGCGAGCTCAGTTTTAACGATTTCAAAAAAAATAAAACGCAGAAAATTATCTTATCCTTTCAGGCAGTTTGTATGTAAAAAATCTGCATGATTGGATTGCTATTACATTTAGCTGCCGGTTAAAAATTAGGTTTTTTAAAACTACCACCTTAGTTTTTTGTACAAAAACGTTTAAGACGTCAAAAAAGGCACTTTGCGAAAGAAACAATCGGTCAAAACAAGATTTTTGTTAGAAAAATGTTTTATTAATTTTTAACTATTTTCCAAAATTTTATTAGAATCGAACATAAAGGCGTGGCCCCGACCATATAAGGAAACATCTTCAAAATAACATTTTGCTGTAAGCATAATCGCCAGAAGACTGTAAAGTGGAGAGTATTTTTCATTTTGCTAAAATGGAACAAAGGAACAATTAGTCAAATATATGGTTTTGTTGTTCTTAAATATAAACAGATGGAATTTTGCAATCACATGTTTGTAAAGGTAATTATATATCACTACAAAGTAAGAAATTTGCCATAATTACAAGGCATTAACAATTCTGAAACGCATTAACGGTAATTAGAGTTTCAAAACGCTGGAATATTTTTTTTTTTTTAAATTTAATTAAACTACGAAAACAAAATCTGGAAATAATATGGATGACTTCGAACCCAACAAGAATTGATAAATGAACGTGGCTGCTGCAACATATAATAAAAATTTAAAACGCCTATGTACCTGTATCTATAAGTCTGACAAGAAGAAAATTTAGGAACTAATTGTGATAGAGTGTTAAAAGATTCAATCCTGGGCTATATGCAACAGTTCATCATACTTTGAGGGCGTAGCAAAGCGCGCCGGGTCAGCTAGTTCTGAATAAAATGCCACCCATTTAAGCAATTAAAAAAATTTAAATGGCTCTTATTAGATACGGCATATTTTCGTCTTATAAGGTACTTCTTTTTCAATGATTTCGAGGATATTTTAGTTTTGATCAAAAAAATTTTATTTCTTACGACTTTTCGTAAAATATGTTAATGCCATCTGAAAGAGGAACAGATAAGCTTTCCATCGAGCTCTTAGTCGAAGAAGTCGGTCGAAGGATGCAAGAGTTATTAGCAAAAAACTAATCGGTGGTCAACACGTTTCCGTCCTACTGCCGATTCTTTTCGCAAAGTACTTTTCTATAACTCTTGTATTTAATGGGAACAAATTAAGCGAATTTCTTGTCCATGTAAAAAACTATCAATTCTGAATAAAATGCCGCCCATTTATGCAATTAAAAAAATTTAAATGTCTCTTATTACATAAGGCATATTTTCGTCTTATAAGGTACTTCTTTTTCAATGATTTCGAGGATATTTTAGTTTTGATCAAAAAAATTTTATTTCTTACGACTTTTCGTAAAATATGTTAATGCCATCTGAAAGAGGAACAGATAAGCTTTCCATCGAGCTCTTAGTCGAAGAAGTCGGTCGAAGGATGCAAGAGTTATTAGCAAAAAACTAATCGGTGGTCAATACGATTCCGTCTTAGTGCCGATTGTTTTCGGAAAGTACTTTTCTATAATTCTAGTATTTAATGGGAAAAAATTAAACGAATTTTTTGTCCATGTAAAAACCTATTAATAAAATGCCACCTATTTAAGCAATTAAAAAAATTTTAATGTCTCGTATTAGATACGGCATATTTTCGTCTTATAAGCTACTTCTTTTTCAATGATTTCGAGGATATTTTAGTTTTGATCAAAAAAATTTTATTTCTTACGACTTTTCGTAAAATATGTTAATGCCATCTGAAAGAGGAATAGATAAGCTTTCCATCGAGCTCTAAGTCGAAGAAGTCGGTCGAAGGATGCAAGAGTTATTAGCAAAAAACTAATCGGTGGTCAATACGATTCCGTCTTACTGCCGATTGTTTTCGGAAAGTACTTTTCTATAATTCTAGTATTTAATGGGAAAAAATTAAACGAATTTTTTGTCCATGTGAAAAACTATTAATTCTGAATAAAATGCCACCCATTTAAGCAATTAAAAAAATTTAAATGTCTCTTATTAGATACGGCATATTTTCGTCTTATAAGGTACTTCTTTTTCAATGATTTCGAGGATATTTTAGTTTTGATCAAAAAAATTTTATTTCTTACGACTTTTCGTAAAATATGTTAATGCCATCTGAAAGAGGAACAGATAAGCTTCCCATCGAGCTCTAAGTCGAAGAAGTCGGTCGAGGGATGCAAGAGGTATTAGCAAAAGACTAATCGGTGGTCAACACGTTTCCGTTCTACTGCCGATTCTTTTCGCAAAGTACTTTTCTATAATTCTAGTATTTAATGGGAAAAAATTAAACGAATTTTTTGTCCATGTAAAAAACTATCAATTCTGAATAAAATGCTGCCCATTTATGCAATTAAAAAAACTTAAATGTCTTTTATTACATAAGGCATATTTTCGTCTTATAAGGTACTTCTTTTTCAATGATTTCGAGGATATTTTAGTTTTGATCAAAAAAATTTTATTTCTTACGACTTTTCGTAATATATGTTAAAAACATCTGAAAGAGCAACAGATAAGCTTTCCATCGAGCTCTTAGTCGAAGAAGTCGGTCGAAGGATGCAAGAGTTATTAGCAAAAAACTAATCGGTGGTCAACACGATTCCGTCCCACTGCCGATTGTTTTCGCAAAGTAGTTTTGTATAATTCTGGTATTTAATGGGAAAAAATTAAACGAATTTTTTGTCCATTTAAAAAACTATTAATTCTGAATTAAACGCCACCCATTTATGCCATTAAAAAAATTTAAATGTCTCTTATTTGATAAGGCATATTTTCGTCTGATGAGGTACTTCTTCTTCAAAGATTCCGAGGATCTTTTAGTTTTGATCAAAAAAATTTTATTTCCTACGACTTTTCTTAAAATATGTTAATGCCATCTGAAAGAGGAAGAGATAAGCTTTCTATCGAGCTCTTAGTCGAAGCAGTCGGTCGAAGGATGCAAGAGTTATTAGCAAAAAACTAATCGGTAGTCAATACGATTCCGCCTTACTGCCGATTGTTTTCGGAAAGTACTTTTCTATAATTCTAGTATTTAATGGGAAAAAATTAAACGAATTTTTTGTCCATGTGAAAAACTATTAATTCTGAATAAAATGCCACCCGTTTCAGCAATTAAAAAAGTTTTAATGTCTCTTATTAGAAACGGCATATTTTCGTCTTATAAGGTACTTCTTTTTCAATGATTTCGAGGATATTTTAGTTTTGATCAAAAAAATTTTATTTCTTACGAGTTTTCGTAAAATATGTTAATGCCATCTGAAAGAGGAACAGATAAGCTTCCCATCGAGCTCTAAGTCGAAGAAGTCGGTCGAGGGATGCAAGAGGTATTAGCAAAAAACTAATCGGTGGTCAACACGTTTCCGTCCTACTGCCGATTCTTTTCGCAAAGTACTTTTCTATAATCTTGTATTTAATGGGAAAAAATTAAACGAATTTTTTGTCCATGTGAAAAACTATTAATTCTGAATAAAATGCCACCCATTTAAGCAATTAAAAAAATTTAAATGTCTCTTATTAGATACGGCATATTTTCGTCTTATAAGGTACTTCTTTTTCAGTGATTTCGAGGATATTTTAGTTTTGATCAAAAAAATTTTATTTCTTACGACTTTTCGTAAAATATGTTAATACCATCTAAAAGAGGAACAGATAAGCTTTCCATCGAGCTCTAAGTCGAAGAAGTCGGTCGAAGGATGCAAGAAGTATTAGCAAAAAACTAATCGGTGGTCAACACGTTTCCGTCCTACTGCCGATTCTTTTCGCAAAGTACTTTTCTATAACTCTTGTATTTAATGGGAAGAAATTAAACGAATTTTTTGTCCATGTAAAAAACTATCAATTCTGAATAAAATGCTGCCCATTTATGCAATTAAAAAAACTTAAATGTCTTTTATTACATAAGGCATATTTTCGTCTTATAAGGTACTTCTTTTTCAATGATTTCGAGGATATTTTAGTTTTGATCAAAAAAATTTTATTTCTTACGACTTTTCATAAAATATGTTAATGCCATCTGAAAGAGGAACAGATAAGCTTTCCATCGAGCTCTTAGTCGAAGAAGTCGGTTGAAGGATGCAAGAGTTATTAGCAAAAAACTAATCGGTGGTCAACACGATTCCGTCCCACTGCCGATTGTTTTCGCAAAGTAGTTTTGTATAATTCTAGTATTTAATGGGAAAAAATTAAACGAATTTTTTGTCCATTTAAAAAACTATTAATTCTGAATTAAACGCCACCCATTTATGCCATTAAAAAAATTTAAATGTCTCTTATTAGATAAGGCATATTTTCGTCTGATGAGGTACTTCTTCTCTAAAGATTCCGAGGATCTTTTAGTTTTGATCAAAAAAATTTTATTTCTTACGACTTTTCTTAAAATATGTTAATGCCATCTGAAAGAGGAACAGATAAGCTTTCTATCGAGCTCTTAGTCGAAGAAGTCGGTCGAAGGATGCAAGAGTTATTAGCAAAAAACTAATCGGTGGTCAATACGATTCCGCCTTACTGCCGATTGTTTTCGGAAAGTACTTTTCTATAATTCTAGTATTTAATGGGAACAAATTAAACGAATTTTTTGTCCATGTGAAAAACTATTAATTCTGAATAAAATGCCACCCGTTTAAGCAATTAAAAAAGTTTTAATGTCTCTTATTAGATACGGCATATTTTCGTGTTATAAGCTACTTCTTTTTCAATGATTTCGAGGATATTTTAGTTTTGATCAAAAAAATTTTATTTCTTACGACTTTTCGTAAAATATGTTAATGCCATCTGAAAGAGGAACAGATAAGCTTCCCATCGAGCTCTAAGTCGAAGAAGTCGGTCGAGGGATGCAAGAGGTATTAGCAAAAGACTAATCGGTGGTCAACACGTTTCCGTCCTACTGCCGATTGTTTTCGGAAAGTACTTTTCTATAATTCTAGTATTTAATGGGATAAAATTAAACGAATTTTTTGTCCATGTAAAAAACAATTAATTCTGAATAAAATACCGCCCATTTATGCAATTAAAAAAATTTAAAAGTTTCTTATTAGATAAGGCATATTTTCGTCTGATGAGGTACTTCTTCTCCAAAGATTCCGAGGATATTTTAGTTTTGATCAAAAAAATTTTATTTCTTACGACTTTTCGTAATATATGTTAATACCATCTGAAAGGGCAACAGATAAGCTTTCCATCGAGCTCTAAGTCGAAGAAGTCGGTCGAAGGATGCAAGAGTTATTAGCAAAAAACTAATCGGTGGTCAACACGTTTCGGTCCTACTGCCGATTCTTTTCGCAAAGTACTTTTCTATAACTCTAGTATTTAATGGGAAAAAATTAAACGAATTTTTTGTCCATGTAAAAAACTATCAATTCTGAATAAAATGCTGCCCATTTATGCAATTAAAAAAACTTAAATGTCTTTTATTACATAAGGCATATTTTCGTCTTATAAGGTACTTCTTTTTATTTTAGTTTTGAACAAAAAAATTTTATTTCTTACGACTTTTCGTAAAATATGTTAATGCCATCTGAAAGAGGAACAGATAAGCTTTCCATCGAGCTCTTAGTCGAAGAAGTCGGTCGAAGGATGCAAGAGTTATTAGCAAAAAACTAATCGGTGGTCAACACGATTCCGTCCCACTGCCGATTGTTTTCGCAAAGTAGTTTTGTATAATTCTAGTATTTAATGGGAAAAAATTAAACGAATTTTTTGTCCATGTGAAAAACTATTAATTCTGAATAAAATGCCACCCATTTAAGCAATTTAAAAATTTAAATGTCTCTTATTAGATAAGGCATATTTTCGTCTTATGAGCTACTTCTTTTTCAATGATTTCGAGGATATTTTAGTTTTGATCAAAAAAATTTTATTTCTTACGAGTTTTCGTAAAATATGTTAATGCCATCTGAAAGAGGAACAGATAAGCTTCCCATCGAGCTCTAAGTCGAAGAAGTCGGTCGAGGGATGCAAGAGGTATTAGCAAAAAACTAATCGGTGGTCAACACGTTTCCGTCCCACTGCCGATTGTTTTCGCAAAGTACTTTTGTATAATTCTAGTATTTAATGGGAAAAAATTAAACGAATTTTTTGTCCATGTGAAAAACTATTAATTCTGAATAAAATGCCACCCATTTAAGCAATTAAAAAAATTTAAATGTCTCTTATTAGATACGGCATATTTTCGTCTTATAAGGTACTTCTTTTTCAATGATTTCGAGGATATTTTAGTTTTGATCAAAAAAATTTTATTTCTTACGACTTTTCGTAAAATATGTTAATGCCATCTGAAAGAGGAACAGATAAGCTTCCCATCGAGCTCTAAGTCGAAGAAGTCGGTAAGGGATGCAAGAGGTATTAGCAAAAAACTAATCGGTGGTCAACACGTTTCCGTCCTACTGCCGATTCTTTTCGCAAAGTACTTTTCTATAACTCTTGTATTTAATGGGAAAAAATTAAACGAATTTTTTGTCCATGTGAAAAACTATTAATTCTGAATAAAATGCCACCCATTTAAGCAATTAAAAAAATTTAAATGTCTCTTATTAGATACGGCATATTTTCGTCTTATAAGGTACTTCTTTTTCAATGATTTCGAGGATATTTTAGTTTTGATCAAAAAAATTTTATTTCTTACGACTTTTCGTAAAATATGTTAATGCCATCTAAAAGAAGAACAGATAAGCTTTCCATCGAGCTCTTAGTCGAAGAAGTCGGTCGAAGGATGCAAGAGTTATTAGCAAAAAACTAATCGGTGGTCAACACGATTCCGTCCCACTGCCGATTGTTTTCGCAAAGTACTTTTGTATAATTCTAGTATTTAATGGGAAAAAATTAAACGAATTTTTTGTCCATGTGAAAAACTATTAATTCTGAATAAAATGCCACCCATTTAAGCAATTTAAAAATTTAAATGTCTCTTATTAGATAAGGCATATTTTCGTCTTATGAGCTACTTCTTTTTCAATGATTTCGAGGATATTTTAGTTTTGATCAAAAAAATTTTATTTCTTACGAGTTTTCGTAAAATATGTTAATGCCATCTGAAAGAGGAACAGATAAGCTTCCCATCGAGCTCTAAGTCGAAGAAGTCGGTCGAGGGATGCAAGAGGTATTAGCAAAAAACTAATCGGTGGTCAACACGTTTCCGTCCTACTGCCGATTCTTTTCGCAAAGTACTTTTCTATAACTCTTGTATTTAATGGGAAAAAATTAAACGAATTTTTTGTCCATGTGAAAAACTATTAATTCTGAATAAAATGCCACCCATTTAAGCAATTAAAAAAATTTAAATGTCTCTTATTAGATACGGCATATTTTCGTCTTATAAGGTACTTCTTTTTCAATGATTTCGAGGATATTTTAGTTTTGATCAAAAAAATTTTATTTCTTACGACTTTTCGTAAAATATGTTAATGCCATCTAAAAGAGGAACAGATAAGCTTTCCATCGAGCTCTTAGTCGAAGAAGTCGGTCGAAGGATGCAAGAGGTATTAGCAAAAAACTAATCGGTGGTCAACACGTTTCCGTCCTACTGCCGATTCTTTTCGCAAAGTACTTTTCTATAACTCTTGTATTTAATGGGAACAAATTAAACGACTTTCTTGTCCATGTAAAAAACTATCAATTCTGAATAAAATGCCGCCCATTTATGCAATTAAAAAAATTAAAATGTCTCTTATTAGATAAGGCATATTTTCGTCTTATAAGGTACTTCTTTTTCAATGATTTCGAGGATATTTTAGTTTTGATCAAAAAAATTTTATTTCTTACGACTTTTCGTAAAATATGTTAATGCCATCTAAAAGAGGAACAGATAAGCTTTCCATCGAGCTCTTAGTCGAAGAAGTCGGTCGAAGAATGCAAGAGTTATTAGCAAAAAACTAATCGGTGGTCAATACGATTCCGTCTTACTGCCGATTGTTTTCGGAAAGTACTTTTCTAATATTCTAGTATTTAATGGGAAAAAATTAAACGAATTTTTTGTCCATGTGAAAAACTATTAATTCTGAATAAAATGCCACCCGTTTAAGCAATTAAAAAAATTTTAATGTCTCTTATTAGATACGGCATATTTTCGTCTTATAAGGTACTTCTTTTTCAATGATTTCGAGGATATTTTAGTTTTGATCAAAAAAATTTTATTTCTTACGACTTTTCGTAAAATAAGTTAATGCCATCTGAGAGAGGAACAGATAAGCTTCCCATCGAGCTCTAAGTCGAAGAAGTCGGTCGAGGGATGCAAGAGGTATTAGCAAAAAACTAATCGGTGGTCAATACGTTTCCGTCCTACTGCCGATTCTTTTCGCAAAGTACTTTTCTATAACTCTTGTATTTAATGGGAAAAAATTAAACGAATTTTTTGTCCATGTAAAAAACTATTAATTCTGAATAAAATGCCGTCTACTTATGCAATTAAGAAAATTTAAATCTCTCTTATTACACAAGGCATATTTTCGTCTGATATGATACTTCTTCTTCAATGATTTCGTGGATATTTTAGATTTGATCAAAAAAATTTCATTTATTATGACTTTTCGTAAAATATGTTAATGCCGTCTGAAATAGGAACAGATAAGCTTTCCATCGAGCTCTTAGTCGAAGAAGTCGGTCGAGGGATGCAAGAGGTATTAGCAAAAAACTAATCGGTGGTCAACACGTTTCCGTCCTACTGCCGATTCTTTTCGCAAAGTACTTTTCTATAACTCTTGTATTTAATGGGAAAAAATTAAACGAATTTTTTGTCCATGTGAAAAACTATTAATAGTGAATAAAATGCCACCCATTTAAGCAATTAAAAAAATTTAAATGCCTCTTATTAGATACGGCATATTTTCGTCTTATAGGGTACTTCTTTTTCAATGATTTCGAGGATATTTTAGTTTTGATCAAAAAAATTTTATTTCTTACGACTTTTTGTAAAATATGTTAATGCCATCTGAAAGAGGAACAGATAAGCTTCCCATCGAGCTCTAAGTCGAAGAAGTCGGTAAGGGATGCAAGAGGTATTAGCAAAAAACTAATCGGTGGTCAACACGTTTCCGTCCTACTGCCGATTCTTTTCGCAAAGTACTTTTCTATAACTCTTGTATTTAATGGGAAAAAATTAAACGAATTTTTTGTCCATGTAAAAAACTATTAATTCTGAATAAAATGCCGTCTACTTATGCAATTAAGAAAATTTAAATCTCTCTTATTACACAAGGCATATTTTCGTCTGATATGATACTTCTTCTTCAATGATTTCGTGGATATTTTAGATTTGATCAAAAAAATTTCATTTATTATGACTTTTCGTAAAATATGTTAATGCCGTCTGAAATAGGAACAGATAAGCTTTCCATCGAGCTCTTAGTCGAAGAAGTCGGTCGAGGGATGCAAGAGGTATTAGCAAAAAACTAATCGGTGGTCAACACGTTTCCGTCCTACTGCCGATTCTTTTCGCAAAGTACTTTTCTATAACTCTTGTATTTAATGGGAAAAAATTAAACGAATTTTTTGTCCATGTGAAAAACTATTAATAGTGAATAAAATGCCACCCATTTAAGCAATTAAAAAAATTTAAATGCCTCTTATTAGATACGGCATATTTTCGTCTTATAGGGTACTTCTTTTTCAATGATTTCGAGGATATTTTAGTTTTGATCAAAAAAATTTTATTTCTTACGACTTTTCGTAAAATAAGTTAATGCCATCTGAGAGAGGAACAGATAAGCTTCCCATCGAGCTCTTAGTCGAAGAAGTCGGTCGAAGGATGCAAGAGTTATTAGCAAAAAACTAATCGGTGGTCAACACGATTCCGTCCCACTGCCGATTGTTTTCGCAAAGTAGTTTTGTATAATTCTAGTATTTAATGGGAAAAAATTAAACGAATTTTTTGTCCATGTAAAAAACTATTAATTCTGAATAAAATGCCACCCATTTAAGCAATTAAAAAAATTTAAATGTCTCTTATTAGATACGGCATATTTTCGTCTTATAAGGTACTTCTTTTTCAATGATTTCGAGGATATTTTAGTTTTGATCAAAAAAATTTTATTTCTTACGACTTTTCGTAAAATATGTTAATGCCATCTGAAAGAGGAACAGATAAGCTTTCCATCGAGCTCTTAGTCGAAGAAGTCGGTCGAAGGATGCAAGAGTTATTAGCAAAAAACTAATCGGTGGTCAACACGATTCCGTCCCACTGCCGATTGTTTTCGCAAAGTAGTTTTGTATAATTCTAGTATTTAATGGGAAAAAATTAAACGAATTTTTTGTCCATTTAAAAAACTATTAATTCTGAATTAAACGCCACCCATTTATGCCATTAAAAAAATTTAAATGTCTCTTATTAGATAAGGCATATTTACGTCTTATAAGGTACTTCTTTTTCAATGATTTCGAGGATATTTTAGTTTTGATCAAAAAAATTTTATTTCTTACGACTTTTTGTAAAATATGTTAATGCCATCTGAAAGAGGAACAGATAAGCTTCCCATCGAGCTCTAAGTCGAAGAAGTCGGTAAGGGATGCAAGAGGTATTAGCAAAAAACTAATCGGTGGTCAACACGTTTCCGTCCTACTGCCGATTCTTTTCGCAAAGTACTTTTCTATAACTCTTGTATTTAATGGGAAAGAATTAAACGAATTTTTTGTCCATGTAAAAAACTATTAATTCTGAATAAAATGCCACCCATTTAAGCAATTAAAAAAATTTAAATGTCTCTTATTAGATACGGCATATTTTCGTCTTATAAGGTACTTCTTTTTCAATGATTTCGAGGATATTTTAGTTTTGATCAAAAAAATTTTATTTCTTACGACTTTTCGTAAAATATGTTAATGCCATCTGAAAGAGGAACAGATAAGCTTTCCATCGAGCTCTTAGTCGAAGAAGTCGGTCGAAGGATGCAAGAGTTATTAGCAAAAAACTAATCGGTGGTCAACACGATTCCGTCCCACTGCCGATTGTTTTCGCAAAGTAGTTTTGTATAATTCTAGTATTTAATGGGAAAAAATTAAACGAATTTTTTGTCCATTTCAAAAACTATTAATTCTGAATTAAACGCCACCCATTTATGCCATTAAAAAAATTTAAATGTCTCTTATTAGATAAGGCATATTTACGTCTTATAAGGTACTTCTTTTTCAATGATTTCGAGGATATTTTAGTTTTGATCAAAAAAATTTTATTTATTATGACTTTTCGCAAAATATGTTAATGCCATCTAAAAGAGGAACAGATAAGCTTTGCATCGAGCTTTTAGACGAAGAAGTCGGTCGAAGGATGCAAGAGTTATTAGCAAAAAACTAATCGGTGGTCAACACGATTCCGTCCCACTGCCGATTATTTTCGCAAAGTACTTTTGTTTAACTCTTGTATTTAATGGGAAAAAATTAAACGAATTTTTTGTCCATGTGAAAAACTATTAATTCTGAATAAAATGCCACCCGTTTAAGCAATTAAAAAAATTTTAATGTCTCTTATTAGATACGGCATATTTTCGTCTTATAAGGTACTTCTTTTTCAATGATTTCGAGGATATTTTAGTTTTGATCAAAAAAATTTTATTTCTTACGACTTTTCGTAAAATAAGTTAATGCCATCTGAGAGAGGAACAGATAAGCTTCCCATCGAGCTCTAAGTCGAAGAAGTCGGTCGAGGGATGCAAGAGGTATTAGCAAAAAACTAATCGGTGGTCAATACGTTTCCGTCCTACTGCCGATTCTTTTCGCAAAGTACTTTTCTATAACTCTTGTATTTAATGGGAAAAAATTAAACGAATTTTTTGTCCATGTAAAAAACTATTAATTCTGAATAAAATGCCGTCTACTTATGCAATTAAGAAAATTTAAATCTCTCTTATTACACAAGGCATATTTTCGTCTGATATGATACTTCTTCTTCAATGATTTCGTGGATATTTTAGTTTTGATCAAAAAAAATTTTATTTATTATGACTTTTCGTAAAATATGTTAATGCCGTCTGAAATAGGAACAGATAAGCTTCCCATCGAGCTCTAAGTCGAAGAAGTCGGTCGAGGGATGCAAGAGGTATTAGCAAAAAACTAATCGGTGGTCAATACGTTTCCGTCCTACTGCCGATTCTTTTCGCAAAGTACTTTTCTATAACTCTTGTATTTAATGGGAAAAAATTAAACGAATTTTTTGTCCATGTAAAAAACTATTAATTCTGAATAAAATGCCGTCTACTTATGCAATTAAGAAAATTTAAATCTCTCTTATTACACAAGGCATATTTTCGTCTGATATGATACTTCTTCTTCAATGATTTCGTGGATATTTTAGTTTTGATCAAAAAAAATTTTATTTATTATGACTTTTCGTAAAATATGTTAATGCCGTCTGAAATAGGAACAGATAAGCTTTCCATCGAGCTCTTAGTCGAAGAAGTCGGTCGAGGGATGCAAGAGGTATTAGCAAAAAACTAATCGGTGGTCAATACGATTCCGTCTTACTGCCGATTGTTTTCGCAAAGTAGTTTTGTATAATTCTAGTATTTAATGGGAAAAAATTAAACGAATTTTTTGTCCATTTAAAAAACTATTAATTCTGAATTAAACGCCACCCATTTATGCCATTAAAAAAATTTAAATGTCTCTTATTAGATAAGGCATATTTTCGTCTGATGAGGTACTTCTTCTTCAAAGATTCCGAGGATCTTTTAGTTTTGATCAAAAAAATTTTATTTCTTACGACTTTTCTTAAAATATGTTAATGCCATCTGAAAGAGGAACAGATAAGCTTTCTATCGAGCTCTTAGTCGAAGAAGTCGGTCGAAGGATGCAAGAGGTATTAGCAAAAGACTAATCGGTGGTCAATACGATTCCGTCTTACTGCCGATTGTTTTCGGAAAGTACTTTTCTATAATTCTAGTATTTAATGGGAAAAAATTAAACGAATTTTTTGTCCATGTGAAAAACTATTAATTCTGAATAAAATGCCACCCGTTTAAGCAATTAAAAAAGTTTTAATGTCTCTTATTAGATACGGCATATTTTCGTCTTATAAGGTACTTCTTTTTCAATGATTTCGAGGATATTTTAGTTTTGATCAAAAAAATTTTATTTCTTACGACTTTTCGTAAAATATGTTAATGCCATCTGAAAGAGGAACAGATAAGCTTCCCATCGAGCTCTTAGTCGAAGAAGTCGGTCGAGGGATGCAAGAGGTATTAGCAAAAGACTAATCGGTGGTCAACACGTTTCCGTCCTACTGCCGATTCTTTTCGCAAAGTACTTTTCTATAACTCTTGTATTTAATGGGAAAAAATTAAACGAATTTTTTGTCCATGTGAAAAACTATTAATAGTGAATAAAATGCCACCCATTTAAGCAATTAAAAAAATTTAAATTTCTCTTATTAGATACGGCATATTTTCGTCTTATAAGGTACTTCTTTTTCAATGATTTCGAGGATATTTTAGTTTTGATCAAAAAAATTTTATTTCTTACGACTTTTTGTAAAATATGTTAATGCCATCTGAAAGAGGAACAGATAAGCTTCCCATCGAGCTCTAAGTCGAAGAAGTCGGTAAGGGATGCAAGAGGTATTAGCAAAAAACTAATCGGTGGTCAACACGTTTCCGTCCTACTGCCGATTCTTTTCGCAAAGTACTTTTCTATAACTCTTGTATTTAATGGGAAAAAATTAAACGAATTTTTTGTCCATGTGAAAAACTATTAATTCTGAATAAAATGCCACCCATTTAAGCAATTAAAAAAATTTAAATGTCTCTTATTAGATACGGCATATTTTCGTCTTATAAGGTACTTCTTTTTCAATGATTTCGAGGATATTTTAGTTTTGATCAAAAAAATTTTATTTCTTACGACTTTTCGTAAAATATGTTAATGCCATCTAAAAGAAGAACAGATAAGCTTTCCATCGAGCTCTTAGTCGAAGAAGTCGGTCGAAGGATGCAAGAGTTATTAGCAAAAAACTAATCGGTGGTCAACACGATTCCGTCCTACTGCCGATTGTTTTCGCAAAGTACTTTTGTATAATTCTAGTATTTAATGGGAAAAAATTAAACGAATTTTTTGTCCATGTGAAAAACTATTAATTCTGAATAAAATGCCACCCATTTAAGCAATTTAAAAATTTAAATGTCTCTTATTAGATACGGCATATTTTCGTCTTATAAGGTACTTCTTTTTCAATGATTTCGAGGATATTTTAGTTTTGATCAAAAAAATTTTATTTCTTACGACTTTTCGTAAAATATGTTAATGCCATCTGAAAGAGGAACAGATAAGCTTCCCATCGAGCTCTAAGTCGAAGAAGTCGGTCGAGGGATGCAAGAGGTATTAGCAAAAAACTAATCGGTGGTCAACACGTTTCCGTCCTACTGCCGATTCTTTTCGCAAAGTACTTTTCTATAACTCTTGTATTTAATGGGAAAAAATTAAACGAATTTTTTGTCCATGTGAAAAACTATTAATAGTGAATAAAATGCCACCCATTTAAGCAATTAAAAAAATTTAAATGTCTCTTATTAGATACGGCATATTTTCGTCTTATAGGGTACTTCTTTTTCAATGATTTCGAAGATATTTTAGTTTTGATCAAAAAAATTTTATTTCTTACGACTTTTTGTAAAATA
This sequence comes from Phortica okadai, assembly GCA_034638295.1. NCBI lineage: Eukaryota > Metazoa > Arthropoda > Insecta > Diptera > Drosophilidae > Phortica > Phortica okadai. The sequence goes on from CM067851.1 coordinate 28,362,404, forward strand.
TGTTAATGCCATCTGAAAGAGGAACAGATAAGCTTCTCATCGAGCTCTAAGTCGAAGAAGTCGGTCGAGGGATGCAAGAGGTATTAGCAAAAAACTAATCGGTGGTCAACACGTTTCCGTTCTACTGCCGATTCTTTTCGCAAAGTACTTTTCTATAACTCTTGTATTTAATGGGAAAAAATTAAACGAATTTTTTGTCCATGTGAAAAACTATTAATTCTGAATAAAATGCCACCCATTTAAGCAATTAAAAAAATTTAAATGTCTCTTATTAGATACGGCATATTTTCGTCTTATAAGGTACTTCTTTTTCAATGATTTCGAGGATATTTTAGTTTTGATCAAAAAAATTTTATTTCTTACGACTTTTCGTAAAATATGTTAATGCCATCTAAAAGAGGAACAGATAAGCTTTCCATCGAGCTCTTAGTCAAAGAAGTCGGTCGAAGGATGCAAGAGTTATTAGCAAAAAACTAATCGGTGGTCAACACGATTCCGTCCCACTGCCGATTGTTTTCGCAAAGTACTTTTGTTTAATTCTAGTATTTAATGGGAAAAAATAAAACGAAATTTTTGTCCATTTAAAAAACTATTAATTCTGAATTAAATGCCACCCATTTATGCAATTAAAAAAATTAAATGTCTCTTATTATATAAGGCATATTTTCGTCTGATGAGGTACTTCTTCTCCAAAGATTCCGAGGATATTTTAGTTTTGATCAAAACAATTTTATTTCTTACGACTTTTCTTAAAATATGTTAATACCATCTGAAAGAGCAACAGATAAGCTTTCCATCGAGCTCTAAGTCGAAGAAGTCAGTCGAAGGATGCAAGAGTTATTAGCAAAGAACTAATCGGTGGTCAATACGATTCCGTCTTACTGCCGATTGTTTTCGGAAAGTACTTTTCTATAATTCTAGTATTTAATGGGAAAAAATTAAACGAATTTTTTGTCCATGTGAAAAACTATTAATACTGAATAAAATGCCACCCATTTAAGCAATTAAAAAAATTTAAATGTCTCTTATTAGATACGGCATATTTTCGTCTTATAAGGTACTTCTTTTTCAATGATTTCGAGGATATTTTAGTTTTGATCAAAAAAATTTTATTTCTTACGACTTTTCGTAAAATATGTTAATGCCATCTGAAAGAGGAACAGATAATCTTCCCATCGAGCTCTAAGTCGAAGAAGTCGGTCGAAGGATGCAAGAGGTATTAGCAAAAAACTAATCGGTGGTCAATACGTTTCAGTCCTACTGCCGATTGTTTTCGCAAAGTACTTTTCTATAACTCTTGTATTTAATGGGAACTAATTAAACGAATTTCTTGTCCATGTAAAAAACTATCAATTCTGAATAAAATGCCGCCCATTTATGCAATTAAAAAAATTAAAATGTCTCTTATTACACAAGGCATATTTTCGTCTGATGAGGTACTTCTTCTCCAAAGATTCCGAGGATATTTTAGTTTTGATCAAAACAATTTTATTTCTTACGACTTTTCTTAAAATATGTTAATACCATCTGAAAGAGGAACAGATAAGCTTTCCATCGAGCTCTAAGTCGAAGAAGTCAGTCGAAGGATGCAAGAGTTATTAGCAAAGAACTAATCGGTGGTCAATACGATTCCGTCTTACTGCCGATTGTTTTCGGAAAGTACTTTTCTATAATTCTAGTATTTAATGGGAAAAAATTAAACGAATTTTTTGTCCATGTGAAAAACTATTAATAGTGAATAAAATGCCACCCATTTAAGCAATTAAAAAAATTTAAATGCCTTTTATTAGATACGGCATATTTTCGTCTTATAATTTATTTATTTATTTATTTAATTTAGTAACAAATTTCTGTTATTTAGGTTATAGTAAAAATAAAAAAAAAAGTTATAAAAAACAAAAATAATAAAATAATACAATAATATATAGGTACGTATAAAAAATACAAAATAATATAAATTGAAAAAAAAACTTCATTAATAGAGAAGAGAACAAAAAATAATAATATAATATAAAGAAAAATACATATAATATAATTAATACAAAATAAGTGATAGAGAAAAAAAAAAAAAAAACTTCATTTATAAGAAGGTAAAAAAAAAAATGCAAAATGATAAATTAATTCTAAGAAGTCTCTGACCCGGTGGGGGAAATTGATTTGCATAATGCAAGCTGTGCCCCTGCTCACAGCCATTTGTGGTCAGAGACTTACGTTGAAAAGAGCGCCATCATTCCATTGAGAAACCGAAGTTGCTGCTCCCTTCCAGACTCCCGTAGGTGGCGAAGAATAGTAGAGTTTAGTGTCGTGAGAGAGATTTCAGGTGAGAGGACGGTGTATAGATTATTGTAATTCATACATAGTACGCGAAACGGATCATGAAGGGCGTAGTTAGTTGTGCATCTTTGCAAAACTAAAGGAACAAAGTTTCTTGTAGTGCGACGTGGGACGCTGAAGCTTATCTGACTGAGAAGGTCTGAAGAATCAATTAAACCTGGAATCAATTTATGAAGAAAAACAGCCCCTAAAGCAATCCTGCGATGAGCTAGAGATGGAAGGTCAATGAGAAGGAGCCTGTCATGGTACGACGGTAACCTGGTATTAGGATTCCAGTTGAGGCCACGAAGCGCAAAGAGAAGAAATTGCTTCTGAACTGACTCGATTCGATCTTGATGTTTTTTGTATTGTGGAGACCAAACGCAACAACAATACTCGAGAAGAGGACGTACAAGCGAAGTAAAAAGAAGTTTGGTGATAAAAGGGTCATTGAATTCTTTAGACCAGCGTTTAATGAATCCAAAAACACCTTTCGCCTTATTAACGACAGTTGAGACTTGTTGTATGAAGCAGAGTTTAGGATCAAAGAGGACACCTAGGTCGTTAAAAATAGAGACACGTTCTAGTTGGACGTTATCAATCGAGTAAGTAAACAAGTGAGGTTTACTACGATGATAAGTCATAAACTTACACTTAGAACAGTTGAGCAAAAGAAAATTTAGTGAACACCAAGAATGCAAAGAGTTAAGATCAGCCTGCAGTAGGCCATGAGTATCAGGTTCCTTGAAAGAAAGACACAATTTAACATCATCGGCATACATGAGTACCCGAGAGTATGATATAGATAGGGGGAGATCGTTAATGAAAAGATTAAACAAGAGGGGACCAATATGACTGCCATGGGGGACACCAGAAGTAACTTGAACAAGGTCGGACTCGGTAGCTCTAAACAACACCTTTTGAGTTCTATTTGTTAAATAGGACCTAATCCAAATTAGAAGATTCGGCGGGAAACCCAATAGGTTCAATTTGAGTAAAAGCAAATCATGGTTAACCGAGTCAAAGGCTTTACTGAAGTCTGTATATATGACATCGGTTTGGAAGTGGTTGACAAAACCATGGTTTACCAATCCAGTAAATTCAAGAAGGTTAGTACAAGCTGACCTCATTTTTAAAAACCCATGCTGAGAAGGTGACATGACCGATTTGCAGAAATGTTGCATGCTTGGAATAATGATTTTCTCAAAAAGCTTAGGAATCGCCGATAATTTAGATATGCCCCTATAATTGGTGACATCTGATTTATTTCCTTTTTTATGGAGAGGAATAATGAAAGATTCCTTCCAAATAGGGGGAAACGAAGAATTGAGCAGCGATAACTTAAACATTTTCAGTAAAGGCTTACATAGAGATTTTGCACACCCTTTAAGCACACAACTAGGGACATTGTCAGGGCCAGGAGAAAAAGAATTTTTTATGGTTAGCAAATTTTTTAAGACAGATTCTTCATCCAATACGAGGGAACCACAGCCGTTGATAGGATTTATCGGATACGGATATGAGGTTCCCGAAAATATTGTAGAAGAATAAGTCGTTTTGAAGAACCTAGCAAACAAATTTGCAATTCCCGAGTCATCACTAGCCTCATTTTCATCAAGAAAAAATGACGAAGGGTATAAAGCCGTCCTGCGCTTTGAATTAACAAATTTGTAAAACGTTTTAGGATCCCGCGAGAATTGAATTTTACATCTATTAAGGTAACTATTGTAACAAATAGTATTAAGCGAAAAAAATTTAGATCGAGCAACTGAGTATTTAGAAAAGTCAGACAGCAAACCAGACGTTTTGAATTTTTTATAGAGTCTGGACTTAACATTTTTTAGATTTGCCAACTGACGGGAAAACCATGGTGGCTTTAGAGACAACTTTAGTAAATTACTTTTTGGGACACACGAGTTGAAAATTCCATATAGTGTATCATAAAAAAAGTTAGTAGCATGTAATATGTCATCACAACGATAAAGGAAGGACCAGTCAGTCTGGTCAAGTAAACGATTCATTAAAACGAAATTAGTTTTCCGAAAACAAAGTCGACGCTGAGTAGAGGTATTTGGCGAGATGGGGGAAGGAAAAGATAGAACAAGGCTAATTTCCAACGTAGGATGAAAACAGTCTTCCGGCAAGGATAAAGGGTCACATCTAGAAACAACTATGCTATTAGAATCGTTAGTCATTACGAGATCAAGAGATCTGTGCAATGAGTTCACGACCCAATTTTTTTGAAACAAAGGAATATCCAAAACACTATCAAGGAATTCATGCTCTCCCGAAGGTACTAAAAAATCTGAGTCATCGAAGTAAGACCAGGAAATAAGAGGAAGGTTGAAGTCACCCAGTACGATGAGAAAATCACGATCATGTGTGAGATCATAGGTCTGGTTAATGGCTTCAAAGTGCTTCATATAGACCTCATGTCCAGAACCGGGGGGAATATATGAGCACGTGACAAAGACAGCCAAATGAGCCAAACTGATTTTGACACCAATAAATTCGATATCATCAACCATATTTAATTGAATAGGCTCTGAACGAAGGCGTAAATCAATCGCAATCAGAACACCCCCTCCACGGCGAGAGGGGCGGTCACATCTATAACAAACATATTTATTACAGAAAACTTCATTGTTCAAAACAGTATGATTTAGCCAAGTTTCAGAAAAGGCGATAATATCTACATCGAAAGAAAAACTGTCCCTATATAAGCAGCTAAGCTTCGACAAAAGACCCCTTACATTTTGATAAACAAAAGTAAGGCGTTCAGAACACAGACCTAGTTTTTTGAAGCCGTATTCTGAGTGGACAATGACGAGCCAGGAACTGAAACCGTAGGACTGGACCTTATTTTTGGCTTAAACTCATGTACCACCATGTGAGCAGGCCAAAATGATGGGTTACACACTAGGTTAAATGCATCATTAGGTATTGTAATTTTGAAAGATGCAGTCTCTCTCGGCTGGGCAAAGGTGAACTTGTGAATTAGGACCTCGATATTAGTTTTGGATCTAATATAGTTACTAATTGCATCACAAGTTGTATCAGCGGACAGACGTGAAATAAAAACTTGCTTACGAGGGGCAACAACATTAAGAGATGCGAGGGTGGGGGCACCAGAGGTAACAATGGGTTGGGATTCTAAAGAATTCGTAGACCCAGCTACGTTGGTGGATCTCACCTCAGGCAACTCTGTATGAACTAACGAAAGTGAGCTGGAAGAAGATGGTGCAGGCAGTAAAAGCGTGGGAGGTTCCGAAGGCGGAGAAATCGGAGTGCGAGATGTCGTCTTCGCCTTTGACTTCTTCCGTTTAGAGGATGGAGAAGAAGTAGTCTTAGTGCGCTTGATGGCGACGGCAGGTTGGCTTCCCTCACTGGGTGGAACCGAATCCACAGGTGTAAGGATAAGGGGATCGGGAACAGGGTGAGGTGAAGGAACAGTGGAATTTACTGGAGCAAGTGGAGGGGGAAGTGTGAGTTGAGGAAGGGTAAGTTGCGAATAAGGAGAAGGCGATAGGGAGACTAAGGGTGGTTCGAAGTCGTATTTTCCAAGCAAGTCGGAACTCGATTCGAATTCAGTACTCAGTTCCTTACACAACTTCTTCAATTTTAAGAATTTGTTGCGCACCTGCCGATACATGGCAGAGAAATCAGTTTGCCGCTTAAAACAGGCCGGGCATGACCATTTATAACCGCCACAGGCTGACTTAGGGTCGTTGTATAGCCTGTCGTAGTCACGACCGGTGATGCCAGCACAGTTAAAGTGGCAAATGTTTTCACACAGCCAACAGTGTATAGCGCGGTTTTTATCCCCATCAAATGAGTCTTTATGATTGCACGAAGCGTAGCAACAACTCATGATAAAAAAGAATAAAAACAGAAACAAAATTCGAGCGGAAGGAAAAACAAAATATAAATGATCGCAAGAATGTGCAGTACTACGACTGAAAGTGAAAACACACTATCAAAAATTCTTAGTGGAAACAGGGTATTGCGCTTTGACGCATAAAACAAGAACAAGCGAGAGAAAAATAAGCGCAGGAGTAATAACAACAAATGCACTACTTAGTGAAAGTGAACTGACAACAACACCTCACTAAAGAAGCACAACAGATGTTAAAATATAAAAACAGTTTTTGCACAGAAAATGCAAAAACAAAAATAAGGGCAAATAAACATACAAAGAACAACAAACAATATGAGTGAGCAAGTGAGCGAGTGAGTAATGCTTACCCTACCAACAAGGTGAAGAGAAGATAAAAAGAGCAGCTTTAAGAGACAACAACAACAAAAATCAATGTGTGTCCACTGACGCCAACACAAAAAATATTTGCCGAAATTAGAAAATATGTTTAAAATAAAAGAAATTAGCGTTTCAATGCACAACTAACCACCACTTCACTATTGTGTTCAAAAAAAAACCACAAATATAATGTTTTAACAAACGAATTTCAGATATTAAAAATATAAAATTAGATTAATGCACGGAGCGAAAAAAAAAACACGTCTGACTCACTTGAAATCTCTCTCACATTCTTTTTCAATGATTTCGAGGATATTTTAGTTTTGATCAAAAAAATTTTATTTCTTACGACTTTTCGTAATATATGTTAATACCATCTGAAAGAGCAACAGATAAGCTTTCCATCGAGCTCTAAGTCGAAGAAGTCGGTCGAAGGATGCAAGAGTTATTAGCAAAAAACTAATCGGTGGTCAACACGTTTCGGTCCTACTGCCGATTCTTTTCGCAAAGTACTTTTCTATAACTCTAGTATTTAATGGGAAAAAATTAAACGAATTTTTTGTCCATGTGAAAAACTATTAATTCTGAATAAAATGCCACCCGTTTAAGCAATTAAAAAAGTTTTAATGTCTCTTATTAGATACGGCATATTTTCGTCTTATAAGGTACTTCTTTTTCAATGATTTCGAGGATATTTTAGTTTTGATCAAAAAAATTTTATTTCTTACGAGTTTTCGTAAAATATGTTAATGCCATCTGAAAGAGGAACAGATAAGCTTCCCATCGAGCTCTAAGTCGAAGAAGTCGGTCGAGGGATGCAAGAGGTATTAGCAAAAAACTAATCGGTGGTCAACACGTTTCCGTCCTACTGCCGATTCTTTTCGCAAAGTACTTTTCTATAATCTTGTATTTAATGGGAAAAAATTAAACGAATTTTTTGTCCATGTGAAAAACTATTAATTCTGAATAAAATGCCACCCATTTAAGCAATTAAAAAAATTTAAATGTCTCTTATTAGATACGGCATATTTGCGTCTTATAAGGTACTTCTTTTTCAATGATTTCGAGGATATTTTAGTTTTGATCAAAAAAATTTTATTTCTTACGACTTTTCGTAAAATATGTTAATGCCATCTAAAAGAGGAACAGATAAGCTTTCCATCGAGCTCTAAGTCGAAGAAGTCGGTCGAAGGATGCAAGAGTTATTAGCAAAAAACTAATCGGTGGTCAACACGTTTCGGTCCTACTGCCGATTCTTTTCGCAAAGTACTTTTCTATAACTCTAGTATTTAATGGGAAAAAATTAAACGAATTTTTTGTCCATGTAAAAAACTATCAATTCTGAATAAAATGCTGCCCATTTATGCAATTAAAAAAACTTAAATGTCTTTTATTACATAAGGCATATTTTCGTCTTATAAGGTACTTCTTTTTCAATGATTTCGAGGATATTTTAGTTTTGATCAAAAAAATTTTATTTCTTACGACTTTTCATAAAATATGTTAATGCCATCTGAAAGAGGAACAGATAAGCTTTCCATCGTGCTCTTAGTCGAAGAAGTCGGTCGAAGGATGCAAGAGTTATTAGCAAAAAACTAATCGGTGGTCAACACGATTCCGTCCCACTGCCGATTGTTTTCGCAAAGTAGTTTTGTATAATTCTAGTATTTAATGGGAAAAAATTAAACGAATTTTTTGTCCATTTAAAAAACTATTAATTCTGAATTAAACGCCACCCATTTATGCCATTAAAAAAATTTAAATGTCTCTTATTAGATAAGGCATATTTTCGTCTGATGAGGTACTTCTTCTTCAAAGATTCCGAGGATCTTTTAGTTTTGATCAAAAAAATTTTATTTCTTACGACTTTTCTTAAAATATGTTAATGCCATCTGAAAGAGGAACAGATAAGCTTTCTATCGAGCTCTTAGTCGAAGAAGTCGGTCGAAGGATGCAAGAGTTATTAGCAAAAAACTAATCGGTGGTCAATACGATTCCGCCTTACTGCCGATTGTTTTCGGAAAGTACTTTTCTATAATTCTAGTATTTAATGGGAAAAAATTAAACGAATTTTTTGTCCATGTGAAAAACTATTAATTCTGAATAAAATGCCACCCGTTTAAGCAATTAAAAAAGTTTTAATGTCTCTTATTAGAAACGGCATATTTTCGTCTTATAAGCTACTTCTTTTTCAATGATTTCGAGGATATTTTAGTTTTGATCAAAAAAATTTTATTTCTTACGATTTTTCTTAAAATATGTTAATACGATCTGAAAGAGGAATAGATAAGCTTTCCATCGAGCTCTAAGTCGAAGAAGTCGGTCGAAGGATGCAAGAAGTATTAGCAAAAAACTAATCGGTGGTCAACACGTTTCCGTCCTACTGCCGATTCTTTTCGCAAAGTACTTTTCTATAACTCTTGTATTTAATGGGAAAAAATTAAACGAATTTTTTGTCCATGTGAAAAACTATTAATTCTGAATAAAATGCCACCCATTTAAGCAATTAAAAAAATTTAAATGTCTCTTATTAGATACGGCATATTTTCGTCTTATAAGGTACTTCTTTTTCAGTGATTTCGAGGATATTTTAGTTTTGATCAAAAAAATTTTATTTCTTACGACTTTTCGTAAAATATGTTAATGCCATCTAAAAGAGGAACAGATAAGCTTTCCATCGAGCTCTAAGTCGAAGAAGTCGGTCGAAGGATGCAAGAGTTATTAGCAAAAAACTAATCGGTGGTCAACACGTTTCGGTCCTACTGCCGATTCTTTTCGCAAAGTACTTTTCTATAACTCTAGTATTTAATGGAAAAAATTAAACGAATTTTTTGTCCATGTAAAAAACTATCAATTCTGAATAAAATGCTGCCTATTTATGCAATTAAAAAAACTTAAATGTCTTTTATTACATAAGGCATATTTTCGTCTGATGAGGTACTTCTTCTCTAAAGATTCCGAGGATCTTTTAGTTTTGATCAAAAAAATTTTATTTCTTACGACTTTTCTTAAAATATGTTAATGCCATCTGAAAGAGGAACAGATAAGCTTTCTATCGAGCTCTTAGTTGAAGAAGTCGGTCGAAGGATGCAAGAGTTATTAGCAAAAAACTAATCGGTGGTCAATACGATTCCGCCTTACTGCCGATTGTTTTCGGAAAGTACTTTTCTATAATTCTAGTATTTAATGGGAAAAAATTAAACGAATTTTTTGTCCATGTGAAAAACTATTAATTCTGAATAAAATGCCACCCGTTTAAGCAATTAAAAAAGTTTTAATGTCTCTTATTAGATACGGCATATTTTCGTCTTATAAGCTACTTCTTTTTCAATGATTTCGAGGATATTTTAGTTTTGATCAAAAAAATTTTATTTCTTACTACTTTTCGTAAAATATGTTAATGCCATCTGAAAGAGGAACAGATAAGCTTCCCATCGAGCTCTAAGTCGAAAAAGTCGGTCGAGGGATGCAAGAGGTATTAGCAAAAGACTAATCGGTGGTCAACACGTTTCCGTCCTACTGCCGATTGTTTTCGGAAAGTACTTTTCTATAATTCTAGTATTTAATGGGATAAAATTAAACGAATTTTTTGTCCATGTAAAAAACTATTAATTCTGAATAAAATACCGCCCATTTATGCAATTAAAAAAATTTAAAAGTTTCTTATTAGATAAGGCATATTTTCGTCTGATGAGGTACTTCTTCTCCAAAGATTCCGGGGATATTTTAGTTTTGATCAAAAAAATTTTATTTCTTACGAGTTTTCGTAATATATGTTAATACCATCTGAAAGAGCAACAGATAAGCTTTCCATCGAGCTCTAAGTCGAAGAAGTCGGTCGAAGGATGCAAGAGTTATTAGCAAAAAACTAATCGGTGGTCAACACGTTTCGGTCCTACTGCCGATTCTTTTCGCAAAGTACTTTTCTATAACTCTAGTATTTAATGGGAAAAAATTAAACGAATTTTTTGTCCATGTAAAAAACTATCAATTCTGAATAAAATGCTGCCCATTTATGCAATTAAAAAAACTTAAATGTCTTTTATTACATAAGGCATATTTTCGTCTTATAAGGTACTTCTTTTTCAATGATTTCGAGGATATTTTAGTTTTGATCAAAACAATTTTATTTCTTACGACTTTTTGTAAAATATGTTAATGCCATCTGAAAGAGGAACAGATAAGCTTTCCATCGAGCTCTTAGTCGAAGAAGTCGGTCGAAGGATGCAAGAGTTATTAGCAAAAAACTAATCGGTGGTCAACACGATTCCGTCCCACTGCCGATTGTTTTCGCAAAGTAGTTTTGTATAATTCTAGTATTTAATGGGAAAAAATTAAACGAATTTTTTGTCCATTTAAAAAACTATTAATTCTGAATTAAACGCCACCCATTTATGCCATTAAAAAAATTTAAATGTCTCTTATTAGATAAGGCATATTTTCGTCTGATGAGGTACTTCTTCTTCAAAGATTCCGAGGATCTTTTAGTTTTGATCAAAAAAATTTTATTTCTTACGACTTTTCTTAAAATATGTTAATGCCATCTGAAAGAGGAACAGATAAGCTTTCTATCGAGCTCTTAGTCGAAGAAGTCGGTCGAAGGATGCAAGAGTTATTAGCAAAAAACTAATCGGTGGTCAATACGATTCCGCCTTACTGCCGATTGTTTTCGGAAAGTACTTTTCTATAATTCTAGTATTTAATGGGAAAAAATTAAACGAATTTTTTGTCCATGTGAAAAACTATTAATTCTGAATAAAATGCCACCCATTTAAGCAATTAAAAAAATTTAAATGTCTCTTATTAGATACGGCATATTTTCGTCTTATAAGGTACTTCTTTTTCAATGATTTCGAGGATATTTTAGTTTTGATCCAAAAAATTTTATTTCTTACGACTTTTCGTAAAATATGTTAATGCCATCTGAAAGAGGAACAGATAAGCTTCCCATCGAGCTCTAAGTCGAAGAAGTCGGTCGAGGGATGCAAGAGGTATTAGCAAAAAACTAATCGGTGGTCATCACGTTTCCGTCCTACTGCCGATTCTTTTCGCAAAGTACTTTTCTATAACTCTTGTATTTAATGGGAAAAAATTAAACGAATTTTTTGTCCATGTGAAAAACTATTAATTCTGAATAAAATGCCACCCATTTAAGCAATTAAAAAAATTTAAATGTCTCTTATTAGATACGGCATATTTTCGTCTTATAAGGTACTTCTTTTTCAATGATTTCGAGGATATTTTAGTTTTGATCAAAAAAATTTTATTTCTTACGACTTTTCGTAAAATATGTTAATGCCATCTAAAAGAGGAACAGATAAGCTTTCCATCGAGCTCTAAGTCGAAGAAGTCGGTCGAAGGATGCAAGAGGTATTAGCAAAAAACTAATCGGTGGTCAACACGTTTCCGTCCTACTGCCGATTCTTTTCGCAAAGTACTTTTCTATAACTCTTGTATTTAATGGGAACAAATTAAACGACTTTCTTGTCCATGTAAAAAACTATCAATTCTGAATAAAATGCCGCCAATTTATGCAATTAAAAAAATTAAAATGTCTCTTATTAGATAAGGCATATTTACGTCTTATAAGGTACTTCTTTTTCAATGATTTCGAGGATATTTTAGTTTTGATCAAAAAAATTTTATTTATTATGACTTTTCGCAAAATATGTTAATGCCATCTAAAAGAGGAACAGATAAGCTTTGCATCGAGCTTTTAGTCGAAGAAGTCGGTCGAAGGATGCAAGAGTTATTAGCAAAAAACTAATCGGTGATCAACACGATTCCGTCCCACTGCCGATTATTTTCGCAAAGTACTTTTGTTTAACTCTTGTATTTAATGGGAAAAAATTAAACGAATTTTTTGTCCATGTGAAAAACTATTAATTCTGAATAAAATGCCAACCGTTTAAGCAATTAAAAAAATTTTAATGTCTCTTATTAGATACGGCATATTTTCGTCTTATAAGGTACTTCTTTTTCAATGATTTCGAGGATATTTTAGTCTTGATCAAAAAAATTTTATTTCTTACGACTTTTCGTAAAATATGTTAATGCCATCTAAAAGAGGAACAGATAAGCTTTCCATCGAGCTCTTAGTCGAAGAAGTCGGTCGAAGAATGCAAGAGTTATTAGCAAAAAACTAATCGGTGGTCAATACGATTCCGTCTTACTGCCGATTGTTTTCGGAAAGTACTTTTCTAATATTCTAGTATTTAATGGGAAAAAATTAAACGAATTTTTTGTCCATGTGAAAAACTTTTAATTCTGAATAAAATGCCACCCATTTAAGCAATTTAAAAATTTAAATGTCTCTTATTAGATACGGCATATTTTCGTCTTATAAGGTACTTCTTTTTCAATGATTTCGAGGATATTTTAGTTTTGATCAAAAAAATTTTATTTCTTACGACTTTTCGTAAAATAAGTTAATGCCATCTGAGAGAGGAACAGATAAGCTTCCCATCGAGCTTTAAGTCGAAGAAGTCGGGTGAGGGATGCAAGAGGTATTAGCAAAAAACTAATCGGTGGTCAATACGTTTCCGTCCTACTGCCGATTCTTTTCGCAAAGTACTTTTCTATAACTCTTGTATTTAATGGGAAAAAATTAAACGAATTTTTTGTCCATGTAAAAAACTATTAATTCTGAATAAAATGCCGTCTACTTATGCAATTAAGAAAATTTAAATCTCTCTTATTACACAAGGCATATTTTCGTCTGATATGATACTTCTTCTTCAATGATTTCGTGGATATTTTAGTTTTGATCAAAAAAATTTTATTTATTATGACTTTTCGTAAAATATGTTAATGCCGTCTGAAATAGGAACAGATAAGCTTTCCATCGAGCTCTTAGTCGAAGAAGTCGGTCGAGGGATGCAAGAGGTATTAGCAAAAAACTAATCGGTGGTCAACACGTTTCCGGCCTACTGCCGATTCTTTTCGCAAAGTACTTTTCTATAACTCTTGTATTTAATGGGAAAAAATTAAACGAATTTTTTGTCCATGTGAAAAACTATTAATAGTGAATAAAATGCCACCCATTTAAGCAATTAAAAAAATTTAAATGCCTCTTATTAGATACGGCATATTTTCGTCTTATAGGGTACTTCTTTTTCAATGATTTCGAGGATATTTTAGTTTTGATCAAAAAAATTTTATTTCTTACGACTTTTTGTAAAATATGTTAATGCCATCTGAAAGAGGAACAGATAAGCTTCCCATCGAGCTCTAAGTCGAAGAAGTCGGTAAGGGATGCAAGAGGTATTAGCAAAAAACTAATCGGTGGTCAACACGTTTCCGTCCTACTGCCGATTCTTTTCGCAAAGTACTTTTCTATAACTCTTGTATTTAATGGGAAAGAATTAAACGAATTTTTTGTCCATGTGAAAAACTATTAATTCTGAATAAAATGGCACCCATTTAAGCAATTAAAAAAATTTAAATGTCTCTTATTAGATACGGCATATTTTCGTCCTATAAGGTACTTCTTTTTCAATGATTTCGAGGATATTTTAGTTTTGATCAAAAAAATTTTATTTCTTACGACTTTTCGTAAAATATGTTAATGCCATCTGAAAGAGGAACAGATAAGCTTTCCATCGAGCTCTTAGTCGAAGAAGTCGGTCGAAGGATGCAAGAGTTATTAGCAAAAAACTAATCGGTGGTCAACACGATTCCGTCCCACTGCCGATTGTTTTCGCAAAGTAGTTTTGTATAATTCTAGAATTTAATGGGAAAAAATTAAACGAATTTTTTGTCCATTTAAAAAACTATTAATTCTGAATTAAACGCCACCCATTTATGCCATTAAAAAAATTTAAATGTCTCTTATTAGATAAGGCATATTTACGTCTTATAAGGTACTTCTTTTTCAATGATTTCGAGGATATTTTAGTTTTGATCAAAAAAATTTTATTTATTATGACTTTTCGCAAAATATGTTAATGCCATCTAAAAGAGGAACAGATAAGCTTTGCATCGAGCTTTTAGTCGAAGAAGTCGGTCGAAGGATGCAAGAGTTATTAGCAAAAAACTAATCGGTGGTCAACACGATTCCGTCCCACTGCCGATTATTTTCGCAAAGTACTTTTGTTTAACTCTTGTATTTAATAGGAAAAAATTAAACGAATTTTTTGTCCATGTGAAAAACTATTAATTCTGAATAAAATGCCACCCATTTAAGCAATTAAAAAAATTTAAATGTCTCTTATTAGATACGGCATATTTTCGTCTTATAAGGTACTTCTTTTTCAATGATTTCGAGGATATTTTAGTTTTGATCCAAAAAATTTTATTTCTTACGACTTTTCGTAAAATATGTTAATGCCATCTGAAAGAGGAACAGATAAGCTTCCCATCGAGCTCTAAGTCGAAGAAGTCGGTCGAGGGATGCAAGAGGTATTAGCAAAAAACTAATCGGTGGTCATCACGTTTCCGTCCTACTGCCGATTCTTTTCGCAAAGTACTTTTCTATAACTCTTGTATTTAATGGGAAAAAATTAAACGAATTTTTTGTCCATGTGAAAAACTATTAATTCTGAACAAAATGCCACCCATTTAAGCAATTAAAAAAATTTAAATGTCTCTTATTAGATACGGCATATTTTCGTCTTATAAGGTACTTCTTTTTCAATGATTTCGAGGATATTTTAGTTTTGATCAAAAAAATTTTATTTCTTACGACTTTTCGTAAAATATGTTAATGCCATCTAAAAGAGGAACAGATAAGCTTTCCATCGAGCTCTAAGTCGAAGAAGTCGGTCGAGGGATGCAAGAGGTATTAGCAAAAAACTAATCGGTGGTCAACACGTTTCCGTCCTACTGCCGATTCTTTTCGCAAAGTACTTTTCTATAACTCTTGTATTTAATGGGAACAAATTAAACGACTTTCTTGTCCATGTAAAAAACTATCAATTCTGAATAAAATGCCGCCAATTTATGCAATTAAAAAAATTAAAATGTCTCTTATTAGATAAGGCATATTTACGTCTTATAAGGTACTTCTTTTTCAATGATTTCGAGGATATTTTAGTTTTGATCAAAAAAATTTTATTTATTATGACTTTTCGCAAAATATGTTAATGCCATCTAAAAGAGGAACAGATAAGCTTTGCATCGAGCTTTTAGTCGAAGAAGTCGGTCGAAGGATGCAAGAGTTATTAGCAAAAAACTAATCGGTGGTCAACACGATTCCGTCCCACTGCCGATTATTTTCGCAAAGTACTTTTGTTTAACTCTTGTATTTAATGGGAAAAAATTAAACGAATTTTTTGTCCATGTGAAAAACTATTAATTCTGAATAAAATGCCACCCGTTTAAGCAATTAAAAAAATTTTAATGTCTCTTATTAGATACGGCATATTTTCGTCTTATAAGGTACTTCTTTTTCGAGCTCTAAGTCGAAGAAGTCGGTAAGGGATGCAAGAGGTATTAGCAAAAAACTAATCGGTGGTCAACACGTTTCCGTCCTACTGCCGATTCTTTTCGCAAAGTACTTTTCTATAACTCTTGTATTTAATGGGAAAGAATTAAACGAATTTTTTGTCCATGTGAAAAACTATTAATTCTGAATAAAATGGCACCCATTTAAGCAATTAAAAAAATTTAAATGTCTCTTATTAGATACGGCATATTTTCGTCTTATAAGGTACTTCTTTTTCAATGATTTCGAGGATATTTTAGTTTTGATCAAAAAAATTTTATTTCCTACGACTTTTCGTAAAATATGTTAATGCCATCTGAAAGAGGAACAGATAAGCTTTCCATCGAGCTCTTAGTCGAAGAAGTCGGTCGAAGGATGCAAGAGTTATTAGCAAAAAACTAATCGGTGGTCAACACGATTCCGTCCCACTGCCGATTGTTTTCGCAAAGTAGTTTTGTATAATTCTAGGATTTAATGGGAAAAAATTAAACGAATTTTTTGTCCATTTAAAAAACTATTAATTCTGAATTAAACGCCACCCATTTATGCCATTAAAAAAATTTAAATGTCTCTTATTAGATAAGGCATATTTACGTCTTATAAGGTACTTCTTTTTCAATGATTTCGAGGATATTTTAGTTTTGATCAAAAAAATGTTATTTATTATGACTTTTCGCAAAATATGTTAATGCCATCTAAAAGAGGAACAGATAAGCTTTGCATCGAGCTCTTAGTCGAAGAAGTCGGTCGAAGGATGCAAGAGTTATTAGCAAAAAACTAATCGGTGGTCAACACGATTCCGTCCCACTGCCGATTATTTTCGCAAAGTACTTTTGTTTAACTCTTGTATTTAATGGGAAAAAATTAAACGAATTTTTTGTCCATGTGAAAAACTATTAATTCTGAATAAAATGCCACCCGTTTAAGCAATTAAAAAAATTTTAATGTCTCTTATTAGATACGGCATATTTTCGTCTTATAAGGTACTTCTTTTTCAATGATTTCGAGGATATTTTAGTCTTGATCAAAAAAATTTTATTTCTTACGACTTTTCGTAAAATATGTTAATGCCATCTAAAAGAGGAACAGATAAGCTTTCCATCGAGCTCTTAGTCGAAGAAGTCGTTCGAAGAATGCAAGAGTTATTAGCAAAAAACTAATCGGTGGTCAATACGATTCCGTCTTACTGCCGATTGTTTTCGGAAAGTACTTTTCTAATATTCTAGTATTTAATGGGAAAAAATTAAACGAATTTTTTGTCCATGTGAAAAACTATTAATTCTGAATAAAATGCCACCCGTTTAAGCAATTAAAAAAATTTTAATGTCTCTTATTAGATACGGCATATTTTCGTCTTATAAGGTACTTCTTTTTCAATGATTTCGAGGATATTTTAGTTTTGATCAAAAAAATTTTATTTCTTACGACTTTTCGTAAAATAAGTTAATGCCATCTGAGAGAGGAACAGATAAGCTTCCCATCGAGCTCTAAGTCGAAGAAGTCGGTCGAGGGATGCAAGAGGTATTAGCAAAAAACTAATCGGTGGTCAATACGTTTCCGTCCTACTGCCGATTCTTTTCGCAAAGTACTTTTCTATAACTCTTGTAATTAATGGGAAAAAATTAAATGAATTTTTTGTCCATGTAAAAAACTATTAATTCTGAATAAAATGCCGTCTACTTATGCAATTAAGAAAATTTAAATCTCTCTTATTACACAAGGCATATTTTCGTCTGATATGATATTTCTTCTTCAATGATTTCGTGGATATTTTAGTTTTGATCAAAAAAATTTTATTTATTATGACTTTTCGTAAAATATGTTAATGCCATCTGAAAGAGGAACAGATAAGCTTCCCATCGAGCTCTAAGTCGAAGAAGTCGGTAAGGGATGCAAGAGGTATTAGCAAAAAACTAATCGGTGGTCAACACGTTTCCGTCCTACTGCCGATTCTTTTCGCAAAGTACTTTTCTATAACTCTTGTATTTAATGGGAAAGAATTAAACGAATTTTTTGTCCATGTGAAAAACTATTAATTCTGAATAAAATGCCACCCATTTAAGCAATTAAAAAAATTTAAATGTCTCTTTTAGATACGGCATATTTTCGTCTTATAAGGTACTTCTTTTTCAATGATTTCGAGGATATTTTAGTTTTGATCAAAAAAATTTTATTTCTTACGACTTTTCGTAAAATATGTTAATGCCATCTGAAAGAGGAACAGATAAGCTTTCCATCGAGCTCTTAGTCGAAGAAGTCGGTCGAAGGATGCAAGAGTTATTAGCAAAAAACTAATCGGTGGTCAACACGATTCCGTCCCACTGCCGATTGTTTTCGCAAAGTAGTTTTGTATAATTCTAGTATTTAATGGGAAAAAATTAAACGAATTTTTTGTCCATTTAAAAAACTATTAATTCTGAATTAAACGCCACCCATTTATGCCATTAAAAAAATTTAAATGTCTCTTATTAGATAAGGCATATTTTCGTCTGATGAGGTACTTCTTCTTCAAAGATTCCGAGGATCTTTTAGTTTTGATCAAAAAAATTTTATTTCTTACGACTTTTCTTAAAATATGTTAATGCCATCTGAAAGAGGAACAGATAAGCTTTCTATCGAGCTCTTAGTCGAAGAAGTCGGTCGAAGGATGCAAGAGTTATTAGCAAAAAACTAATCGGTGGTCAATACGATTCCGTCTTACTGCCGATTGTTTTCGGAAAGTACTTTTCTATAATTCTAGTATTTAATGGGAAAAAATTAAACGAATTTTTTGTCCATTTAAAAAACTATTAATTCTGAATAAAATGCCACCCGTTTAAGCAATTAAAAAAGTTTTAATGTCTCTTATTAGATACGGCATATTTTCGTCTTGTAAGGTACTTCTTTTTCAATGATTTCGAGGATATTTTAGTTTTGATCAAAAAAATTTTATTTCTTACGACTTTTCGTAAAATATGTTAATGCCATCTGAAAGAGGAACAGATAAGCTTCCCATCGAGCTCTTAGTCGAAGAAGTTGGTCGAGGGATGCAAGAGGTATTAGCAAAAGACTAATCGGTGGTCAACACGTTTCCGTCCTACTGCCGATTCTTTTCGCAAAGTACTTTTCTATAACTCTTGTATTTAATGGGAAAAAATTAAACGAATTTTTTGTCCATGTGAAAAACTATTAATAGTGAATAAAATGCCACCCATTTAAGCAATTAAAAAAATTTAAATTTCTCTTATTAGATACGGCATATTTTCGTCTTATAAGGTACTTCTTTTTCAATGATTTCGAGGATATTTTAGTTTTGATCAAAAAAATTTTATTTCTTACGACTTTTTGTAAAATATGTTAATGCCATCTGAAAGAGGAACAGATAAGCTTCCCATCGAGCTCTAAGTCGAAGAAGTCGGTAAGGGATGCAAGAGGTATTAGCAAAAAACTAATCGCTGGTCAACACGTTTCCGTCCTACTGCCGATTCTTTTCGCAAAGTACTTTTCTATAACTCTTGTATTTAATGGGAATAAATTAAACGAATTTTTTGTCCATGTGAAAAACTATTAATTCTGAATAAAATGCCACCCATTTAAGCAATTAAAAAAATTTAAATGTTTCTTATTAGATACGGCATATTTTCGTCTTATAAGGTACTTCTTTTTCAATGATTTCGAGGATATTTTAGTTTTGATCAAAAAAATTTTATTTCTTACGACTTTTCGTAAAATATGTTAAAGCCATCTAAAAGAAGAACAGATAAGCTTTCCATCGAGCTCTTAGTCGAAGAAGTCGGTCGAAGGATGCAAGAGTTATTAGCAAAAAACTAATCGGTGGTCAACACGATTCCGTCCCACTGCCGATTGTTTTCGCAAAGTACTTTTGTATAATTCTAGTATTTAATGGGAAAAAATTAAACGAATTTTTGGTCCATGTGAAAAACTATTAATTCTGAATAAAATGCCACCCATTTAAGCAATTTAAAAATTTAAATGTCTCTTATTAGATACGGCATATTTTCGTCTTATAAGGTACTTCTTTTTCAATGATTTCGAGGATATTTTAGTTTTGATCAAAAAAATTTTATTTCTTACGACTTTTCGTAAAATATGTTAATGCCATCTGAAAGAGGAACAGATAAGCTTCCCATCGAGCTCTAAGTCGAAGAAGTCGGTCGAGGGATGCAAGAGGTATTAGCAAAAAACTAATCGGTGGTCAACACGTTTCCGTTCTACTGCCGATTCTTTTCGCAAAGTACTTTTCTATAACTCTTGTATTTAATGGGAAAAAATTAAACGAATTTTTTGTCCATGTGAAAAACTATTAATTCTGAATAAAATGCCACCCATTTAAGCAATTAAAAAAATTTAAATGTCTCTTATTAGATACGGCATATTTTCGTCTTATAGGGTACTTCTTTTTCAATGATTTCGAAGATATTTTAGTTTTGATCAAAAAAATTTTATTTCTTACGACTTTTTGTAAAATATGTTAATGCCATCTGAAAGAGGAACAGATAAGCTTCTCATCGAGCTCTAAGTCGAAGAAGTCGGTCGAGGGATGCAAGAGGTATTAGCAAAAAACTAATCGGTGGTCAACACGTTTCCGTCCTACTGCCGATTCTTTTCGCAAAGTACTTTTCTATAACTCTTGTATTTAATGGGAAAAAATTAAACGAATTTTTTGTCCATGTGAAAAACTAATAATTCTGAATAAAATGCCACCCATTTAAGCAATTAAAAAAATTTAAATGTCTCTTATTAGATACGGCATATTTTCGTCTTATAAGGTACTTCTTTTTCAATGATTTCGAGGATATTTTAGTTTTGATCAAAAAAATTTTATTTCTTACGACTTTTCGTAAAATATGTTAATGCCATCTAAAAGAGGAACAGATAAGCTTTCCATCGAGCTCTTAGTCGAAGAAGTCGGTCGAAGGATGCAAGAGTTATTAGCAAAAAACTAATCGGTGGTCAACACGATTCCGTCCCACTGCCGATTGTTTTCGCAAAGTATTTTTGTATAATTCTAGTATTTAATGGGAAAAAATTAAACGAAATTTTTGTCCATTTAAAAAACTATTAATTCTGAATTAAATGCCACCCATTTATGCAATTAAAAAAATTAAATGTCTCTTATTATATAAGGCATATTTTCGTCTGATGAGGTACTTCTTCTCCAAAGATTCCGAGGATATTTTAGTTTTGATCAAAACAATTTTATTTCTTACGACTTTTCTTAAAATATGTTAATACCATCTGAAAGAGGAACAGATAAGCTTTCCATCGAGCTCTAAGTCGAAGAAGTCAGTCGAAGGATGCAAGAGTTATTAGCAAAGAACTAATCGGTGGTCAATACGATTCCGTCTTACTGCCGATTGTTTTCGGAAAGTACTTTTCTATAATTCTAGTATTTAATGGGAAAAAATTAAACGAATTTTTTGTCCATGTGAAAAACTATTAATACTTAATAAAATGCCACCCATTTAAGCAATTAAAAAAATTTAAATGTCTTTTATTAGATACGGCATATTTTCGTCTTATAAGGTACTTCTTTTTCAATGATTTCGAGGATATTTTAGTTTTGATCAAAAAAATTTTATTTCTTACGACTTTTCGTAAAATATGTTAATGCCATCTGAAAGAGGAACAGATAAGCTTCCCATCGAGCTCTTAGTCGAAGAAGTCGGTCGAAGGATGCAAGAGGTATAAGCAAAAAACTAATCGGTGGTCAATACGTTTCAATCCTACTGCCGATTGTTTTCGCAAAGTACTTTTCTATAACTCTTGTATTTAATGGGAACTAATTAAACGAATTTCTTGTCCATGTAAAAAACTATCAATTCTGAATAAAATGCCGCCCATTTATGCAATTAAAAAAATTAAAATGTCTCTTATTAGATAAGGCATATTTACGTCTTATAAGGTACTTCTTTTTCAATGATTTCGAAGATATTTTAGTTTTGATCAAAAAAATTTTATTTCTTACGACTTTTTGTAAAATATGTTAATGCCATCTGAAAGAGGATCAGATAAGCTTCTCATCGAGCTCTAAGTCGAAGAAGTCGGTCGAGGGATGCAAGAGGTATTAGCAAAAAACTAATCGGTGGTCAACACGTTTCCGTTCTACTGCCGATTCTTTTCGCAAAGTACTTTTCTATAACTCTTGTATTTAATGGGAAAAAATTAAACGAATTTTTTGTCCATGTGAAAAACTATTAATTCTGAATAAAATGCCACCCATTTAAGCAATTAAAAAAATTTAAATGTCTCTTATTAGATACGGCATATTTTCGTCTTATAGGGTACTTCTTTTTCAATGATTTCGAAGATATTTTAGTTTTGATCAAAAAAATTTTATTTCTTACGACTTTTTGTAAAATATGTTAATGCCATCTGAAAGAGGAACAGATAAGCTTCTCATCGAGCTCTAAGTCGAAGAAGTCGGTCGAGGGATGCAAGAGGTATTAGCAAAAAACTAATCGGTGGTCAACACGTTTCCGTTCTACTGCCGATTCTTTTCGCAAAGTACTTTTCTATAACTCTTGTATTTAATGGGAAAAAATTAAACGAATTTTTTGTCCATGTGAAAAACTATTAATTCTGAATAAAATGCCACCCATTTAAGCAATTAAAAAAATTTAAATGTCTCTTATTAGATACGGCATATTTTCGTCTTATAAGGTACTTCTTTTTCAATGATTTCGAGGATATTTTAGTTTTGATCAAAAAAATTTTATTTCTTACGACTTTTCGTAAAATATGTTAATGCCATCTGAAAGAGGAACAGATAAGCTTCTCATCGAGCTCTAAGTCGAAGAAGTCGGTCGAGGGATGCAAGAGGTATTAGCAAAAAACTAATCGGTGGTCAACACGTTTCCGTTCTACTGCCGATTCTTTTCGCAAAGTACTTTTCTATAACCCTTGTATTTAATGGGAAAAAATTAAACGAATTTTTTGTCCATGTGAAAAACTATTAATTCTGAATAAAATGCCACCCATTTAAGCAATTAAAAAAATTTAAATGTCTCTTATTAGATACGGCATATTTTCGTCTTATAAGGTACTTCTTTTTCAATGATTTCGAGGATATTTTAGTTTTGATCAAAAAAATTTTATTTCTTACGACTTTTCGTAAAATATGTTAATGCCATCTGAAAGAGGAACAGATAAGCTTCCCATCGAGCTCTAAGTCGAAGAAGTCGGTCGAGGGATGCAAGGGGTATTAGCAAAAATTTAATCGGTGGTCAACACGTTTCCGTTCTACTGCCGATTCTTTTCGCAAAGTACTTTTCTATAACTCTTGTATTTAATGGGAAAAAATTAAACGAATTTTTTGTCCATGTGAAAAACTATTAATTCTGAATAAAATGCCACCCATTTAAGCAATTAAAAAAATTTAAATGTCTCTTATTAGATACGGCATATTTTCGTCTTATAGGGTACTTCTTTTTCAATGATTTCGAAGATATTTTAGTTTTGATCAAAAAAATTTTATTTCTTACGACTTTTTGTAAAATATGTTAATGCCATCTGAAAGAGGAACAGATAAGCTTCTCATCGAGCTCTAAGTCGAAGAAGTCGGTCGAGGGATGCAAGAGGTATTAGCAAAAAACTAATCGGTGGTCAACACGTTTCCGTCCTACTGCCGATTCTTTTCGCAAAGTACTTTTCTATAACTCTTGTATTTAATGGGAAAAAATTAAACGAATTTTTTTTCCATGTGAAAAACTATTAATTCTGAATAAAATGCCACCCATTTAAGCAATTAAAAAAATTTAAATGTCTCTTATTAGATACGGCATATTTTCGTCTTATAAGGTACTTCTTTTTCAATGATTTCGAGGATATTTTAGTTTTGATCAAAAAAATTTTATTTCTTACGACTTTTCGTAAAATATGTTAATGCCATCTAAAAGAGGAACAGATAAGCTTTCCATCGAGCTCTTAGTCGAAGAAGTCGGTCGAAGGATGCAAGAGTTATTAGCAAAAAACTAATCGGTGGTCAACACGATTCCGTCCCACTGCCGATTGTTTTCGCAAAGTACTTTTGTATAATTCTAGTATTTAATGGGAAAAAATTAAACGAAATTTTTGTCCATTTAAAAAACTATTAATTCTGAATTAAATGCCACCCATTTATGCAATTAAAAAAATTAAATGTCTCTTATTATATAAGGCATATTTTCGTCTGATGAGGTACTTCTTCTCCAAAGATTCCGAGGATATTTTAGTTTTGATCAAAACAATTTTATTTCTTACGACTTTTCTTAAAATATGTTAATACCATCTGAAAGAGGAACAGATAAGCTTTCCATCGAGCTCTAAGTCGAAGAAGTCAGTCGAAGGATGCAAGAGTTATTAGCAAAGAACTAATCGGTGGTCAATACGATTCCGTCTTACTGCCGATTGTTTTCGGAAAGTACTTTTCTATAATTCTAGTATTTAATTGGAAAAAATTAAACGAATTTTTTGTCCATGTGAAAAACTATTAATACTTAATAAAATGCCACCCATTTAAGCAATTAAAAAAATTTAAATGTCTTTTATTAGATACGGCATATTTTCGTCTTATAAGGTACTTCTTTTTCAATGATTTCGAGGATATTTTAGTTTTGATCAAAAAAATTTTATTTCTTACGACTTTTCGTAAAATATGTTAATGCCATCTGAAAGAGGAACAGATAAGCTTCCCATCGAGCTCTAAGTCGAAGAAGTCGGTCGAAGGATGCAAGAGGTATTAGCAAAAAACTAATCGGTGGTCAATACGTTTCAGTCCTACTGCCGATTGTTTTCGCAAAGTACGTTTCTATAACTCTTGTATTTAATGGGAACTAATTAAACGAATTTCTTGTCCATGTAAAAAACTATCAATTCTGAATAAAATGCCGCCCATTTATGCAATTAAAAAAATTAAAATGTCTTTTATTAGATACGGCATATTTTCGTCTTATAAGGTACTTCTTTTTCAATGATTTCGAGGATATTTTAGTTTTGATCAAAAAAATTTTATTTCTTACGACTTTTCGTAAAATATGTTAATGCCATCTGAAAGAGGAACAGATAAGCTTCCCATCGAGCTCTTAGTCGAAGAAGTCGGTCGAAGGATGCAAGAGGTATTAGCAAAAAACTAATCGGTGGTCAATACGTTTCAGTCCTACTGCCGATTGTTTTCGCAAAGTACTTTTCTATAACTCTTGTATTTAATGGGAACTAATTAAACGAATTTCTTGTCCATGTAAAATACTATCAATTCTGAATAAAATGCCGCCCATTTATGCAATTAAAAAAATTAAAATGTCTCTTATTAGATAAGGCATATTTACGTCTTATAAGGTACTTCTTTTTCAATGATTTCGAAGATATTTTAGTTTTGATCAAAAAAATTTTATTTCTTACGACTTTTTGTAAAATATGTTAATGCCATCTGAAAGAGGAACAGATAAGCTTCTCATCGAGCTCTAAGTCGAAGAAGTCGGTCGAGGGATGCAAGAGGTATTAGCAAAAAACTAATCGGTGGTCAACACGTTTCCGTTCTACTGCCGTTTCTTTTCGCAAAGTACTTTTCTATAACTCTTGTATTTAATGGGAAAAAATTAAACGAATTTTTTGTCCATGTGAAAAACTATTAATTCTGAATAAAATGCCACCCATTTAAGCAATTAAAAAAATTTAAATGTCTCTTATTAGATACGGCATATTTTCGTCTTATAGGGTACTTCTTTTTCAATGATTTCGAAGATATTTTAGTTTTGATCAAAAAAATTTTATTTCTTACGACTTTTTGTAAAATATGTTAATGCCATCTGAAAGAGGAACAGATAAGCTTCTCATCGAGCTCTAAGTCGAAGAAGTCGGTCGAGGGATGCAAGAGGTATTAGCAAAAAACTAATCAGTGGTCAACAGGTTTCCGTTCTACTGCCGATTCTTTTCGCAAAGTACTTTTCTATAACTCTTGTATTTAATGGGAAAAAATTAAACGAATTTTTTGTCCATGTGAAAAACTATTAATTCTGAATAAAATGCCACCCATTTAAGCAATTAAAAAAATTTAAATGTCTCTTATTAGATACGGCATATTTTCGTCTTATAAGGTACTTCTTTTTCAATGATTTCGAGGATATTTTAGTTTTGATCAAAAAAATTTTATTTCTTACGACTTTTCGTAAAATATGTTAATGCCATCTAAAAGAGGAACAGATAAGCTTTCCATCGAGCTCTTAGTCGAAGAAGTCGGTCGAAGGATGCAAGAGTTATTAGCAAAAAACTAATCGGTGGTCAACACGATTCCGTCCCACTGCCGATTGTTTTCGCAAAGTACTTTTGTATAATTCTAGTATTTAATGGGAAAAAATTAAACGAAATTTTTGTCCATTTAAAAAACTATTAATACTTAATAAAATGCCACCCATTTAAGCAATTAAAAAAAATTTAAATGTCTCTTATTAGATACGGCATATTTTCGTCTTATAAGGTACTTCTTTTTCAATGATTTCGAGGATATTTTAGTTTTGATCAAAAAAATTTTATTTCTTACGACTTTTCGTAAAATATGTTAATGCCATCTGAAAGAGGAACAGATAAGCTTCCCATCGAGCTCTAAGTCGAAGAAGTCGGTCGAAGGATGCAAGAGGTATTAGCAAAAAACTAATCGGTGGTCAATACGTTTCAGTCCTACTGCCGATTGTTTTCGCAAAGTACTTTTCTATAACTCTTGTATTTAATGGGAACTAATTAAACGAATTTCTTGTCCATGTAAAAAACTATCAATTCTGAATAAAATGCCGCCCATTTATGCAATTAAAAAAATTAAAATGTCTCTTATTAGATAAGGCATATTTACGTCTTATAAGGTACTTCTTTTTCAATGATTTCGAGGATATTTTAGTTTTGATCAAAAAAATTTTATTTCTTACGACTTTTCGTAAAATATGTTAATGCCATCTGAAAGAGGAACAGATAAGCTTCCCATCGAGCTCTAAGTCGAAGAAGTCGGTCGAGGGATGCAAGAGGTATTAGCAAAAAACTAATCGGTGGTCAACACGTTTCCGTCCTACTGCCGATTCTTTTCGCAAAGTACTCTTGTATTTAATGGGAAAAAATTAAACGAATTTTTTGTCCATGTGAAAAACTATTAATAGTGAATAAAATGCCACCCATTTAAGCAATTAAAAAAATTTAAATGCCTTTTATTAGATATGGCATATTTTCGTCTTATAGGGTACTTCTTTTTCAATGATTTCGAAGATGTTTTAGTTTTGATCAAAAAAATTGTATTTCTTACGACTTTTTATAAAATATGTTAATGCCATCTGAAAGAGGAACAGATAAGCTTCTCATCAAGCTCTAAGTCGAAGAAGTCGGTAAGGGATGCAAGAGGTATTAGCAAAAAACTAATCGGTGGTCAACACGTTTCCGTCCTACTGCCGATTCTTTTCGCAAAGTACTTTTCTATAACTCTTGTATTTAATGGGAAAAAATTAAACGAATTTTTTGTCCATGTGAAAAACTATTAATTCTGAATAAAATGCCACCCATTTAAGCAATTAAAAAAATTTAAATGTCTCTTATTAGATACGGCATATTTTCGTCTTATAAGGTACTTCTTTTTCAATGATTTCGAGGATATTTTAGTTTTGATCAAAAAAATTTTATTTCTTACGACTTTTCGTAAAATATGTTAATGCCATCTAAAAGAAGAACAGATAAGCTTTCCATCGAGCTCTTAGTCGAAGAAGTCGGTCGAAGGATGCAAGAGTTATTAGCAAAAAACTAATCGGTGGTCAACACGATTCCGTCCCACTGCCGATTGTTTTCGCAAAGTACTTTTGTATAATTCTAGTATTTAATGGGAAAAAATTAAACGAATTTTTTGTCCATGTGAAAAACTATTAATTCTGAATAAAATGCCACCCATTTAAGCAATTTAAAAATTTAAATGTCTCTTATTAGATACGGCATATTTTCGTCTTATAGGGTACTTCTTTTTCAATGATTTCGAGGATATTTTAATTTTGATCAAAAAAATTTTATTTCTTACGACTTTTCGTAAAATATGTTAATGCCATCTGAAAGAGGAACAGATAAGCTTCCCATCGAGCTCTAAGTCGAAGAAGTCGGTCGAGGGATGCAAGAGGTATTAGCAAAAAACTAATCGGTGGTCAACACGTTTCAGTTCTACTGCCGATTCTTTTCGCAAAGTACTTTTCTATAACTCTTGTATTTAATGGGAAAAAATTAAACGAATTTTTTGTCCATGTGAAAAACTATTAATTCTGAATAAAATGCCACCCATTTAAGCAATTAAAAAAATTTAAATGTCTCTTATTAGATACGGCATATTTTCGTCTTATAAGGTACTTCTTTTTCAATGATTTCGAGGATATTTTAGTTTTGATCAAAAAAATTTTATTTCTTACGACTTTTCGTAAAATATGTTAATGCCATCTAAAAGAGGAACAGATAAGCTTTCCATCGAGCTCTTAGTCGAAGAAGTCGGTCGAAGGATGCAAGAGTTATTAGCAAAAAACTAATCGGTGGTCAACACGATTCCGTCCCACTGCCGATTGTTTTCGCAAAGTACTTTTGTATAATTCTAGTATTTAATGGGAAAAAATTAAACGAAATTTTTGTCCATTTAAAAAACTATTAATTCTGAATTAAATGCCACCCATTTATGCAATTAAAAAAATTAAATGTCTCTTATTATATAAGGCATATTTTCGTCTGATGAGGTACTTCTTCTCCAAAGATTCCGAGGATATTTTAGTTTTGATCAAAACAATTTTATTTCTTACGACTTTTCTTAAAATATGTTAATACCATCTGAAAGAGGAACAGATAAGCTTTCCATCGAGCTCTAAGTCGAAGAAGTCAGTCGAAGGATGCAAGAGTTATTAGCAAAGAACTAATCGGTGGTCAATACGATTCCGTCTTACTGCCGATTGTTTTCGGAAAGTACTTTTCTATAATTCTAGTATTTAATGGGAAAAAATTAAACGAATTTTTTGTCCATGTGAAAAACTATTAATACTTAATAAAATGCCACCCATTTAAGCAATTAAAAAAATTTAAATGTCTCTTATTAGATACGGCATATTTTCGTCTTAGAAGGTACTTCTTTTTCAATGATTTCGAGGATATTTTAGTTTTGATCAAAAAAATTTTATTTCTTACGACTTTTCGTAAAATATGTTAATGCCATCTGAAAGAGGAACAGATAAGCTTCCCATCGAGCTCTAAGTCGAAGAAGTCGGTCGAAGGATGCAAGAGGTATTAGCAAAAAACTAATCGGTGGTCAATACGTTTCAGTCCTACTGCCGATTGTTTTCGCAAAGTACGTTTCTATAACTCTTGTATTTAATGGGAACTAATTAAACGAATTTCTTGTCCATGTAAAAAACTATCAATTCTGAATAAAATGCCGCCCATTTATGCAATTAAAAAAATTAAAATGTCTCTTATTAGATAAGGCATATTTACGTCTTATAAGGTACTTCTTTTTCAATGATTTCGAAGATATTTTAGTTTTGATCAAAAAAATTTTATTTCTTACGACTTTTTGTAAAATATGTTAATGCCATCTGAAAGAGGAACAGATAAGCTTCTCATCGAGCTCTAAGTCGAAGAAGTCGATCGAGGGATGCAAGAGGTATTAGCAAAAAACTAATCGGTGGTCAACACGTTTCCGTTCTACTGCCGATTCTTTTCGCAAAGTACTTTTCTATAACTCTTGTATTTAATGGGAAAAAATTAAACGAATTTTTTGTCCATGTGAAAAACTATTAATAGTGAATAAAATGCCACCCATTTAAGCAATTAAAAAAATTTAAATGTCTCTTATTAGATACGGCATATTTTCGTCTTATAGGGTACTTCTTTTTCAATGATTTCGAAGATATTTTAGTTTTGATCAAAAAAATTTTATTTCTTACGACTTTTTGTAAAAT
Source organism: Phortica okadai (assembly GCA_034638295.1). Classification (NCBI taxonomy): domain Eukaryota; kingdom Metazoa; phylum Arthropoda; class Insecta; order Diptera; family Drosophilidae; genus Phortica; species Phortica okadai. The sequence continues at coordinate 28,392,324 of CM067851.1, forward strand.
ATGTTAATGCCATCTGAAAGAGGAACAGATAAGCTTCTCATCGAGCTCTAAGTCGAAGAAGTCGGTCGAGGGATGCAAGAGGTATTAGCAAAAAACTAATCGGTGGTCAAAAAGTTTCCGTTCTACTGCCGATTCTTTTCGCAAAGTACTTTTCTATAACTCTTGTATTTAATGGGAAAAAATTAAACGAATTTTTTGTCCATGTGAAAAACTATTAATTCTGAATAAAATGCCACCCAATTAAGCAATTAAAAAAATTTAAATGTCTCTTATTAGATACGGCATATTTTCGTCTTATAAGGTACTTCTTTTTCAATGATTTCGAGGATATTTTAGTTTTGATCAAAAAAATTTTATTTCTTACGACTTTTCTTAAAATATGTTAATACCATCTGAAAGAGGAACAGATAAGCTTTCCATCGAGCTCTAAGTCGAAGAAGTCAGTCGAAGGATGCAAGAGTTATTAGCAAAGAACTAATCGGTGGTCAATACGATTCCGTCTTACTGCCGATTGTTTTCGGAAAGTACTTTTCTATAATTCTAGTATTTAATGGGATAAAATTAAACGAATTTTTTGTCCATGTAAAAAACTATTAATTCTGAATAAAATACCGCCCATTTATGCAATTAAAAAAATTTAAAAGTTTCTTATTAGATAAGGCATATTTTCGTCTGATGAGGTACTTCTTCTCCAAAGATTCCGAGGATATTTTAGTTTTGATCAAAAAAATTTTATTTCTTACGACTTTTCGTAATATATGTTAATACCATCTGAAAGAGCAACAGATAAGCTTCCCATCGAGCTCTAAGTCGAAGAAGTCGGTCGAAGGATGCAAGAGGTATTAGCAAAAAACTAATCGGTGGTCAATACGTTTCAGTCCTACTGCCGATTGTTTTCGCAAAGTACTTTTCTATAACTCTTGTATTTAATGGGAAAAAATTAAACGAATTTTTTGTCCATGTGAAAAACTATTAATTCTGAATAAAATGCCACCCATTTAAGCAATTAAAAAAATTTAAATGTCTCTTATTAGATACGGCATATTTTCGTCTTATAAGGTACTTCTTTTTCAATGATTTCGAGGATATTTTAGTTTTGATCAAAAAAATTTTATTTCTTACGACTTTTCTTAAAATATGTTAATACCATCTGAAAGAGGAACAGATAAGCTTTCCATCGAGCTCTAAGTCGAAGAAGTCAGTCGAAGGATGCAAGAGTTATTAGCAAAGAACTAATCGGTGGTCAATACGATTCCGTCTTACTGCCGATTGTTTTCGGAAAGTACTTTTCTATAATTCTAGTATTTAATGGGATAAAATTAAACGAATTTTTTGTCCATGTAAAAAACTATTAATTCTGAATAAAATACCGCCCATTTATGCAATTAAAAAAATTTAAAAGTTTCTTATTAGATAAGGCATATTTTCGTCTGATGAGGTACTTCTTCTCCAAAGATTCCGAGGCTATTTTAGTTTTGATCAAAAAAATTTTATTTCTTACGACTTTTCGTAATATATGTTAATACCATCTGAAAGAGCAACAGATAAGCTTCCCATCGAGCTCTAAGTCGAAGAAGTCGGTCGAAGGATGCAAGAGGTATAAGCAAAAAACTAATCGGTGGTCAATACGTTTCAGTCCTACTGCCGATTGTTTTCGCAAAGTACTTTTCTATAACTCTTGTATTTAATGGGAACTAATTAAACGAATTTCTTGTCCATGTAAAAGCTATCAATTCTGAATAAAATGCCGCCCATTTATGCAATTAAAAAAATTAAAATGTCTCTTATTAGATAAGGCATATTTACGTCTTATAAGGTACTTCTTTTGCAATGATTTCGAGGATATTTTAGTTTTGATCAAAAAAATTTTATTTCTTACGACTTTTCGTAAAATATGTTAATGCCATCTGAAAGAGGAACAGATAAGCTTCCCATCGAGCTCTAAGTCGAAGAAGTCGGTCGAGGGATGCAAGAGGTATTAGCAAAAAACTAATCGGTGGTCAACACGTTTCCGTCCTACTGCCGATTCTTTTCGCAAAGTACTTTTCTATAACTCTTGTATTTAATGGGAAAAAATTAAACGAATTTTTTGTCCATGTGAAAAACTATTAATAGTGAATAAAATGCCACCCATTTAAGCAATTAAAAAAATTTAAATGCCTTTTATTAGATATGGCATATTTTCGTCTTATAGGGTACTTCTTTTTCAATGATTTCGAAGATATTTTAGTTTTGATCAAAAAAATTGTATTTCTTACGACTTTTTGTAAAATATGTTAATGCCATCTGAAAGAGGAACAGATAAGCTTCTCATCAAGCTCTAAGTCGAAGAAGTCGGTCGAGGGATGCAAGAGGTATTAGCAAAAAACTAATCGGTGGTCAACACGTTTCCGTCCTACTGCCGATTCTTTTCGCAAAGTACTTTTCTATAACTCTTGTATTTAATGGGAAAAAATTAAACGAATTTTTTGTCCATGTGAAAAACTATTAATTCTGAATAAAATGCCACCCATTTAAGCAATTAAAAAAATTTAAATGTTTCTTATTAGATACGGCATATTTTCGTCTTATAAGGTACTTCTTTTTCAATGATTTCGAGGATATTTTAGTTTTGATCAAAAAAATTTTATTTCTTACGACTTTTCGTAAAATATGTTAATGCCATCTAAAAGAGGAACAGATAAGCTTTCCATCGAGCTCTTAGTCCAAGAAGTCGGTCGAAGGATGCAAGAGTTATTAGCAAAAAACTAATCGGTGGTCAACACGATTCCGTCCCACTGCCGATTGTTTCAGCAAAGTACTTTTGTATAATTTTAGTATTTAATGGGAAAAAATTAAACGAAATTTTTGTCCATTTAAAAAACTATTAATTCTGAATTAAATGCCGCCCATTTATGCAATTAAAAAAATTTAAATGTCTCTTATTATATAAGGCATATTTTCGTCTGATGAGGTACTTCTTCTCCAAAGATTCCGAGGATATTTTAGTTTTGATCAAAACAATTTTATTTCTTACGACTTTTCTTAAAATATGTTAATACCATCTGAAAGAGGAACAGATAAGCTTTCCATCGAGCTCTAAGTCGAAGAAGTCAGTCGAAGGATGCAAGAGTTATTAGCAAAGAACTAATCGGTGGTCAATACGATTACGTCTTACTGCCGATTGTTTTCGGAAAGTACTTTTCTATAATTCTAGTATTTAATGGGAAAAAATTAAACGAATTTTTTGTCCATGTGAAAAACTATTAATACTGAATAAAATGCCACCCATTTAAGCAATTAAAAAAATTTAAATGTCTCTTATTAGATACGGCATATTTTCGTCTTATAAGGTACTTCTTTTTCAATGATTTCGAGGATATTTTAGTTTTGATCAAAAAAATTTTATTTCTTACGACTTTTCGTAAAATATGTTAATGCCATCTGAAAGAGGAACAGATAAGCTTCCCATCGAGCTCTAAGTCGAAGAAGTCGGTCGATGGATGCAAGAGGTATTAGCAAAAAACTAATCGGTGGTCAATACGTTTCAGTCCTACTGCCGATTGTTTTCGCAAAGTACTTTTCTAAACCTCTTGTATTTAATGGGAACTAATTAAACGAATTTCTTGTCCATGTAAAAAACTATCAATTCTGAATAAAATGCCGCCCATTTATGCAATTAAAAAAATAAAAATGTCTCTTATTAGATAAGGCATATTTACGTCTTATAAGGTACTTCTTTTTCAATGATTTCGAAGATATTTTAGTTTTGATCAAAAAAATGTTATTTCTTACGACTTTTCGTAAAATATGTTAATGCCATCTGAAAGAGGAACAGATAAGCTTTCCATCGAGCTCTTAGTCGAAGAAGTCGGTCGAAGGATGCAAGAGTTATTAGCAAAAAACTAATCGGTGGTCAACACGATTTCGTCCTACTGCCGATTGTTTTCGCAAAGTACTCTTCTATAATTCTAGTATTTAATGGGAAAAAATTAAACGAATTTTTTGTCCATGTGAAAAACTATTAATTCTGAATAAAATGCCACCCATTTAAGCAATTAAAAAAAATTAAATGTCTCTTATTAGATACGGCATATTTTCGTCTTATAAGGTACTTCTTTTTCAATGATTTCGAGGATATTTTAAATTTGATCAAAAATATTTAATTTCTTATGACTTTTTGTAAAATATGTTAATGCCATCTGAAAGAGGAACAGATAAGCTTTCCATCGAGCTCTAAGTCGAAGAAGTCGGTCGAAGGATGCAAGAGGTATTAGCAAAAAACTATTCGGTGGTTAACACGTTTCCGTCCTTCTGCCGATTCTTTTTGTAGAGGACTTTTCTATAAATCTTGTATTTAATGGGAACAAATTAAACGAATTTCTTGTCCATGTAAAAAACTATTAATTCTGAATAAAATGCCGCCCATTTATGCAGTTCAAAAAATTTAAATGTCTCTTATTAGATACGGCATATTTTCGTCTGATAAGGTACTTCTTTTTCAATGATTTAATGGGAACAAATTAAACGAATTTCTTGTCCATGTAAAAAACTATCAATTCTGAATAAAATGCCACCCATTTAAGCAATTTAAAAAATTTAAATGTCTCTTATTAGATACGGCATATTTTCGTCTGATGAGGTACTTCTTCTTCAAAGATTCCGAGGATATTTTAGTTTTGATCAAAAAAATTTTATTTCTTACGACTTTTCTTAAAATATGTTACTGCCATCTGAAAGAGGAACAGATAAGCTTTCTATCGAGCTCTTAGTCGAAGAAGTCGGTCGAAGGATGCAAGAGTTATTAGCAAAAAACTAATCGGTGGTCAACACGTTTCCGTCCTACTGCCGATTCTTTTCGCAAAGTACTTTTCTATAACTCTTGTATTTAATGGGAACAAATTAAACGAATTTCTTGTCCATGTAACAAACCATCAATTCTGAATAAAGTGCCGCCCATTTATGCAATTAAAAAAATTTAAATGTCTCTTATTAGATAAGGCATATTTTCGTCTGAGAAGGTACTTCTTCTTCAATGATTTCGAGGATATCTTAGTTTTGATCAAAAAAATTTTATTTCATGCGACTTTTCGTAAAATATGTTAATGCCACCTGAAAGAGGAACAGAAAAGCTTTCCATCGAGCTCTTAGTCGAAGAAGTCGGTCGAAGGATGCAAGAGTTATTAGCGAAAAACTAATCGGTGGTCAACACGATCCCGTCCTACTGTCGATTTTTTTCGCAAACTACTTCTCTATAATTCAAGTATTTAATGGGAAAAAATTAAACGAATTTTTTGTCCATGTGAAAAACTATTAATTCTGAATAAAATGCCGCCCATTTATGCAATTAAAAAAATTTAAATGTCTCTTATTAGACAAGGCATATTTTCGTCTGATAAGGTACTTTTTCTTCAATGATTTCGAGGATATTTTAGTTTTGATCAAAAAAATTTTATTTCTTACGACTTTTCGTAAAATATGTTAATGGCATCTGAAAGAGGAACAGATAAGCTTTCCATCGAGCTCTTAGTCGAAGAAGTCGGTCGAAGGATGCAAGAGTTATTATCAAAAAACTAATCGGTGGTCAACACGATTCCGTCCCACTGCCGATTGTTTTCGCAAAGTACTTTTGTATAATTCTAGTATTTAATGGGAAAAAATTAAACGAATTTTTTGTCCATTTAAAAAACTATTAATTCTGAATTGAATGCCACCCATTTATGCAATTAAAAAAATTTAAATGTCTCTTATTAGATAAGGCATATTTTCGTCTGATAAGGTACTTCATCTTAAAAAATTCCGAGGATATTTTAGTTTTGATCAAAAAAATTTTATTTCTTACGACTTTTCTTAAAGTATGTTAATACCATCTGAAAGAGGAACAGATAAGCTTTCTATCGAGCTCTAAGTCGAAGAAGTCGGTCGAAGGATGCAAGAGGTATTAGCAGAAAACAATTCGGTGGTTAACACGTTTCCGTCCTTCTGCCGATTATTTTCGTAAAGTACTTTTCTATAAATCTTGTATTTAATGGGAACAAATTAAACGAATTTCTTGTCCATGTAAAAAACTATTAATTCTGAATAAAATGCCGCCCATTTATGCAATTAAAAAAATTTAAATGTCTCTTATTAGATAAGGCATATTTTCGTCTTATAAGGTACTTCTTTTTCAGTGATTTCGAGGATATTTTAGTTTTGATCAAAAAAATTTTATTGCATACGACTTTTCGTAAAATATGTTAATGCCATCTGAAAGAGGAACAGATAAGCTTTCCATCGAGCTCTTAGTCGAAGAAGTCAGTCGAAGGATGGAAGAGTTATTAGCAAAAAACTAATCGGTGGTCAACACGATTCCGTCCCACTGCCGATTGTTTTCGCAAAGTACTTTTGTATAATTCTAGTATTTAATGGGAAAAAATTAAACGAATTTTTTGTCCATTTAAAAAATTATTAATTCTGAATAAAATGTTACCCATTTATGCAATTAAAAAAATTTAAATGTCTCTTATTAGATAAGGCATGTTTTCGTCTGATAAGGTACTTCTTCTTCAATAATTTGGAGGATATTTTAGTTTTGATCAAAAAAATTTTATTTCATACGACTTTTCGTAAAATATGTTAATGCCACCTGAAAGAGGAACAGAAAAGCTTTCCATCGAGCCTTTAGTCGAAGAAGTCGGTCGAAGGATGCAAGAGTTATTAGCAAAAAACTAATCGGTGGTCAACACGATCCCGTCCTACTGTCGATTTTTTTCGCAAAGTACTTCTCTATAATTCAAGTATTTAATGAGAAAAAATTAAACGAATTTTTTGTCCATGTAAAAAACTATTAATTCTGAATAAAATGCCGCCCATTTATGCAATTAAAAAAATTTAAATGTCTCTTATTAGATAAGGCATATTTTCGTCTTATAAGGTTCTTCTTTTTCAGTGATTTCGAGGATATTTTAGTTTTGATCAAAAAAATTTTATTTCTTACGACTTTTCGTAAAATATGTTAATGCCATCTGAAAGAGGAACAGATAAGCTTTCCATCAAGCTCTTAGTCGAAGAAGTCGGTCGAAGGATGAAAGAGTTATTAGCAAAACACTACTCGGTGGTCAACACGATTCCGTCCAACTGTCGATTCTTTTCGCAAAGTACTTTTCTATAATTCTAGTATTTAATGGGAAAAAATTAAACGAATTTTTTGTCCATTTAAAAAACTATTAATTCTGAATAAAATGCCACCCATTTATGCAATTAAAAAAATTTAAATGTCTCTTATTAGATAAGGCATATTTTCGTCTGATAAGGTACTTCTTCTTAAAAAATTCCGAGGATATTTTAAATTTGATCAAAAAAATTTTATTTCTTACGACTTTTCGTAAAATATGTTAATACCATCTGAAAGAGGAACAGATAAGCTTTCTATCGTACTTTCGTAAAGTACTTTTCTATAAATCTTGTATTTAATGGGAACAAATTAAACGAATTTCTTGTCCATGTAAAAAACTATTAATTCTGAATAAAATGCCGCCCATTTATGCAATTAAAAAAATTTAAATGTCTCTTATTAGATAAGGCATATTTTCGTCTTATAAGGTACTTCTTTTTCAGTGATTTCGAGGATATTTTAGTTTTGATCAAAAAAATTTTATTTCTTACGACTTTTCGTAAAATATGTTAATGCCATCTGAAAGAGGAACAGATAAGCTTTCCATCGAGCTCTAAGTCGAAGAAGTCTTTCGAAGGATGCAAGAGTTATTAGCAAAAAACTAATCGGTGGTCAATACGATTCCGTCTTACTGCCGATTGTTTTCGCAAAGTACTTTTGTATAATTCTAGTATTTAATGGGAAAAAATTAAACGAATTTTTTGTCCATGTAAAAAACTATTAATTCTGAATAAAATGCCGCCCATTTATGCAATTAAAAAAATTTAAATGTCTCTTATTAGATAAGGCATATTTTCGTCTTATAAGGTACTTCTTTTTCAGTGATTTCGAGGATATTTTAGTTTTGATCAAAAAAATTTTATTTCTTACGACTTTTCGTAAAATATGTTAATGGCATCTGAAAGAGGAACAGATAAGCTTTCCATCGAGCTCTTAGTCGAAGAAGTCGGTCGAAGGATGCAAGAGTTATTATCAAAAAACTAATCGGTGGTCAACACGATTCCGTCCCACTGCCGATTGTTTTCGCAAAGTACTTTTGTATAATTCTAGTATTTAATGGGAAAAAATTAAACGAATTTTTTGTCCATTTAAAAAACTATTAATTCTGAATTGAATGCCACCCATTTATGCAATTAAAAAAATTTAAATGTCTCTTATTAGATAAGGCATATTTTCGTCTGATGAGGTACTTCTTCTCCAAAGATTCCGAGGATATTTTAGTTTTTATCAAAAAAATTTTATTTCTTACGACTTTTCGTAAAATATGTTAATGGCATCTGAAAGAGGAACAGATAAGCTTTCCATCGAGCTCTTAGTCGAAGAAGTCGGTCGAAGGATGCAAGAGTTATTATCAAAAAACTAATCGGTGGTCAACACGATTCCGTCCCACTGCCGATTGTTTTCGCAAAGTACTTTTGTATAATTCTAGTATTTAATGGGAAAAAATTAAACGAATTTTTTGTCCATTTAAAAAACTATTAATTCTGAATTGAATGCCACCCATTTATGCAATTAAAAAAATTTAAATGTCTCTTATTAGATAAGGCATATTTTCGTCTGATGAGGTACTTCTTCTCCAAAGATTCCGAGGATATTTTAGTTTTTATCAAAAAAATTTTATTTCTTACGACTTTTCTTAAAATATGTTAATACCATCTGAAAGAGAAACAGATAAGTTTTCCATCGAGCTCTAAGTCGAAGAAGTCGGTCGAAGGATGCAAGAGTTATTAGCAAAAAACTAATCGGTGGTCAATACGATTCCGCCTTACTGCCGATTGTTTTCGGAAAGTACTTTTCTATAATTCTAGTATTTAATGGGAAAAAATTAAACGAATTTTTTGTCCATGTGAAAAACCATTAATTCTGAATAAAATGCCACTCATTTAAGCAATTAAAAAAATTTAAATGTCTCTTATTAGATACGGCATATTTTCGTCTGATAAGGTACTTCTTCTTCAAAGATTCCGAGGATATTTTAGTTTTGATCAAAAAAAGTTTATATCTTTCGACTTTTCTTAAAATATGTTAATGCCATCTGAAAGAGGAACAGATAAGCTTTCCATCGGGCTCTTAGTCAAAGAAGTTGGTCGAAGGATGCAAGAGTTATTAGCAAAAAACTAATCGGTGGTCAACACGATTCCGTCCTACTACCGATTGTTTTCGCAAAGTACTTTTCTATAATTCTAGTATTTAATGGGAAAAAATTAAACGAATTTTTTGTCCATTTAAAAAACTATTAATTCTGAATTAAATGCCACCCATTTATGCAATTAAAAAAATTTAAATGTCTCTTATTAGATAAGCCATATTTTCGTCTGATAAAGTACTTCTTCTTCAATGATTTCGAGGATATTTTAGTTTTGATCAAAAAAAGTTTATATCTTACGACTTTTCTTAAAATATGTTAATGCCATCTGAAAGAGGAACAGATAAGCTTTCCATCGAGCTCTTAGTCGAAGAAGTCGGTCGAAGGATGCAAGAGTTATTAGCAAAAAACTAATCGGTGGTCAACACGATTCCGTCCTACTGCCGATTGTTTTCGCAAAGTACTTTTCTATAATTCTAGTATTTTATGGGAAAAAATTAAACGAATTTTTTGTCAATGTAAAAAGCTATTAATTCTGAATAAATTGCCGCCCATTTATGCAATTAAAAAAATTTAAATGTCTCTTATTAGATAAGGCATATTTTCGTCTGATAAGGTACTTTTTCTTCAATGATTTCGAGGATATTTTAGTTTTGATCAAAAAAATTTTATTTCTTACGACTTTTCGTAAAATATGTTAATGCCATCTGAAAGAGGAACAGATAAGCTTTCCATCAAGGTCTTAGTCGAAGAAGTCGGTCGAAGGATGCAAGAGTTATTAGCAAAAAACTTATTGGTGGTCAACACGATTCCGTCCCACTACCGATTGTTTTCGCAAAGTACTTTTGTATAATTCTAGTATTTAATGGGAAAAAATTAAACGAATTTTTTGTCCCTGTGAAAAACTATTAATTCTGAATAAAATGCCACACATTTATGCAATTAAAAAAATTTAAATGTCTCTTATTAGATAAGGCATATTTTCGTCTGATAAAGTACTTCTTCTTTAATGATTTCGAGGATATTTTAGTTTTGATCAAAAAAATTTTATTTCTTACGACTTTTCGTAAAATATGTTAATGCCATCTGAAAGAGGAACAGATAAGCTTTCCATCAAGGTCTTAGTCGAAGAAGTCGGTCGAAGGATGCAAGAGTTATTAGCAAAAAACTTATCGGTGGTCAACACGATTCCGTCCCACTACCGATTGTTTTCGCAAAGTACTTTTGTATAATTCTAGTATTTAATGGGAAAAAATTAAACGAATTTTTTGTCCCTGTGAAAAACTATTAATTCTGAATAAAATGCCACACATTTATGCAATTAAAAAAATTTAAATGTCTCTTATTAGATAAGGCATATTTTCGTCTGATGAGGTACTTCTTCTCCAAGGATTCCGAGGATATTTTAGTTTTGATCAAAAAAATTTTATTTCTTACGACTTTTCTTAAAATATGTTAATGCCATCTGAAAGAGGAACAGAAAAGCTTTCCATCGAGCTCTTAGTCGAAGAAGTCGGTCGAAGAATGCAAGAGTTATTAGCAAAAAACTAATCGGTGGTCAACACGATCCCGTCCTACTGTCGATTGTTTTCGCAAAGTACTTCTCTATAATTCTAGTATTTAATGGGAAAAAATTAAACGAATTTTTTGTCCATGTAAAAAACTACTAATTCTGAATAAAATGCCGCCCATTTATGCAATTAAATAAATGTAAATGTCTCTTATTAGATAAGGCATATTTTCGTCTGATAAGGTACTTTTTCTTCAATGATTTCGAGGATATTTTAGTTTTCATCAAAAAAATTTTATTTCTTACGACTTTTCGTAAAATATGTTAATGCCATCTGAAAGAGGAACAGATAAGTTTTCCATCGAGCTCTAAGTCGAAGAAGTCGTTCGAAGGATGCAAGAGTTATTAGCAAAAAACTAATCGGTGGTCAATACGATTCCGTCTTACTGCCGATTGTTTTCGCAAAGTACTTTTGTATAATTCTAGTATTTAATGGGAAAAAATTAAACGAATTTTTTGTCCATGTAAAAAACTATTAATTCTGAATAAAATGCCGCCCATTTATGCAATTAAAAAAATTTAAATGTCTCTTATTAGATAAGGCATATTTTCGTCTTATAAGGTACTTCTTTTTCAGTGATTTCGAGGATATTTTAGTTTTGATCAAAAAAATTTTATTTCTTACGACTTTTCGTAAAATATGTTAATGGCATCTGAAAGAGGAACAGATAAGCTTTCCATCGATCTCTTAGTCGAAGAAGTCGGTCGAAGGATGCAAGAGTTATTAGCAAAAAACTAATCGGTGGTCAACACGATTCCGTCCCACTGCCGATTGTTTTCGCAAAGTACTTTTGTATAATTCTAGTATTTAATGGGAAAAAATTAAACGAATTTTTTGTCCATTTAAAAAACTATTAATTCTAAATTAAATGCCACCCATTTATGCAATTAAAAAAATTTAAATGTCTCTTATTAGATAAGACATATTTTCGTCTGATGAGGTACTTCTTCTCCAAAGATTCCGAGGATATTTTAGTTTTTATCAAAAAAATTTTATTTCTTACGACTTTTCGTAAAATATGTTAATGGCATCTGAAAGAGGAACAGATAAGTTTTCCATCGAGCTCTAAGTCGAAGAAGTCGGTCGAAGGATGCAAGAGTTATTAGCAAAAAACTAATCGGTGGTCAATACGATTCCGTCTTACTGCCGATTGTTTTCGGAAAGCACTTTTCTATAATTCTAGTATTTAATGGGAAAAAATTAAACGAATTTTTTGTCCATGTGAAAAACCATTAATTCTGAATAAAATGCCACCCATTTAAGCAATTAAAAAAATTTAAATGTCTCTTATTAGATACGGCATATTTTCGTCTGATAAGGTACTTCTTCTTCAAAGATTCCGAGGATATTTTAGTTTTGATCAAAAAAAGTTTATATCTTACGACTTTTCTTAAAATATGTTAATGCTATCTGAAAGAGGAACAGATAAGCTTTCCATCGGGCTCTTAGTCAAAGAAGTCGGTCGAAGGATGCAAGAGTTATTAGCAAAAAACTAATCGGTGGTCAACACGATTCCGTCCTACTACCGATTGTTTTCGCAAAGTTCTTTTCTATAATTCTAGTATTTAATGGGAAAAAATTAAACGAATTTTTTGTCCATTTAAAAAACTATTAATTCTGAATTAAATGCCACCCATTTATGCAATTAAAAAAATTTAAATGTCTCTTATTAGATAAGCCATATTTTCGTGTGATAAAGTACTTCTTCTTCAATGATTTCGAGGATATTTTAGTTTTGATCAAAAAAAGTTTATATCTTACGACTTTTCTTAAAATATGTTAATGCCATCTGAAAGAGGAACAGATAAGCTTTCCATCGAGCTCTTAGTCGAAGAAGTCGGTCGAAGGATGCAAGAGTTATTAGCAAAAAACTAATCGGTGGTCAACACGATTCCGTCCTACTGCCGATTGTTTTCGCAAAGTACTTTTCTATAATTCTAGTATTTCATAGGAAAAAATTAAACGAATTTTTTGTCCATGTAAAAAACTATTAATTCTGAATAAAATGCCGCCCATTTATGCAATTAAAAAAATTTAAATGTCTCTTATTAGATAAGGCATATTTTCGTCTGATAAGGTACTTTTTCTTCAATGATTTCGAGGATATTTTAGTTTTGATCAAAAAAATTTTATTTCTTACGACTTTTCGTAAAATATGTTAATGCCATCTGAAAGAGGAACAGATAAGCTTTCCATCAAGGTCTTAGTCGAAGAAGTCGGTCGAAGGATGCAAGAGTTATTAGCAAAAAACTTATTGGTGGTCAACACGATTCCGTCCCACTACCGATTGTTTTCGCAAAGTACTTTTGTATAATTCTAGTATTTAATGGGAAAAAATTAAACGAATTTTTTGTCCCTGTGAAAAACTATTAATTCTGAATAAAATGCCACACATTTATGCAATTAAAAAAATTTAAATGTCTCTTATTAGATAAGGCATATTTTCGTCTGATAAAGTACTTCTTCTTTAATGATTTCGAGGATATTTTAGTTTTGATCAAAAAAATTTTATTTCTTACGACTTTTCGTAAAATATGTTAATGCCATCTGAAAGAGGAACAGATAAGCTTTCCATCAAGGTCTTAGTCGAAGAAGTCGGTCGAAGGATGCAAGAGGTATTAGCAAAAAACTTATCGGTGGTCAACACGATTCCGTCCCACTACCGATTGTTTTCGCAAAGTACTTTTGTATAATTCTAGTATTTAATGGGAAAAAATGAAACGAATTTTTTGTCCCTGTGAAAAACTATTAATTCTGAATAAAATGCCACACATTTATGCAATTAAAAAAATTTATATGTCTCTTATTAGATAAAGCATATTTTCGTCTGATGAGGTACTTCTTCTCCAAGGATTCCGAGGATATTTTAGTTTTGATCAAAAAAATTTTATTTCTTACGACTTTTCTTAAAATATGTTAATGCCATCTGAAAGAGGAACAGAAAAGCTTTTCATCGAGCTCTTAGTCGAAGAAGTCGGTCGAAGAATGCAAGAGTTATTAGCAAAAAACTAATCGGTGGTCAACACGATCCCGTCCTACTGTCGATTGTTTTCGCAAAGTACTTCTCTATAATTCTAGTATTTAATGGGAAAAAATTAAACGAATTTTTTGTCCATGTAAAAAACTACTAATTCTGAATAAAATGCCGCCCATTTATGCAATTAAATAAATTTAAATGTCTCTTATTAGATAAGGCATATTTTCGTCTGATAAGGTACTTTTTCTTCAATGATTTCGAGTATATTTTAGTTTTCATCAAAAAAATGTTATTTCTTACGACTTTTCGTAAAATATGTTAATGCCGTCTGAAAGAGGAACAGATAAGCTTTCCATCAAGCTCTTAGTCGAAGAAGTCGGTCGAAGGATGAAAGAGTTATTAGCAAAACACTAATCGGTGGTCAACACGATTCCGTCCAACTGCCGATTCTTTTCGCAAAGTACTTTTCTATAATTCTAGTATTTAATGGGAAAAAAATTAAACGAATTTTTTGTCCATGTAAAAAACTATTAATTCTGAACAAAATGCCACCCATTTATGCAATTAAAAAAATTTAAATGTCTCTTATTAGATAAGGCATATTTTCGTCTGATAAGGAACTTCTTCTTTAATGATTTCGAGGATATTTTAGTTTTCATCAAAAAAATTTTATTTCTTACGACTTTTCGTAAAATATGTTAATGCCATCTGAAAGAGGAACAGATAAGCTTTCCATCGCGCTCTTAGTCGAAGAAGTCGGTCGAAGGATGCATGAGTTATTAAAAAAAAAACTAATCGGTGGTCAATACGATTCCGTCTTATTGCCGATTGTTTTCGCAAAGTACTTTTCTATAATTCTAGTATTTCATAGGAAAAAATTAAACGAATTTTTTGTCCATGTAAAAAACTATTAATTCTGAATAAAATGCCGCCCATTTATGCAATTAAAAAAATTTAAATGTCTCTTATTAGAGAAGGCATATTTTCGTCTGATGAGGTACTTCTTCTCCAAGGATTCCGAGGATATTTTAGTTTTGATCAAAAAAATTTTATTTCTTACGACTTTTCTTAAAATATGTTAATGCCACCTGAAAGAGGAACAGAAAAGCTTTCCATCGAGCTCTTAGTCGAAGAAGTCGGTCGAAGGATGCAAGAGTTATTAGCAAAAAACTAATCGGTGGTCAACACGATCCCGTCCTACTGTCGATTGTTTTCGCAAAGTACTTTTGTATAATTCTAGTATTTAATGGGAAAAAATTAAACGAATTTTTTGTCCATGTAAAAAACTATTAATTCTGAATTGAATGCCACCCATTTATGCAATTAAAAAAATTTAAATGTCTCTTATTAGATAAGGCATATTTTCGTCTGATGAGGTACTTCTTCTCCAAAGATTCTGAGGATATTTTAGTTTTTATCAAAAAAATTTTATTTCTTACGACTTTTCGTAAAATATGTTAATGGCATCTGAAAGAGGAACAGATAAGCTTTCCATCGAGCTCTTAGTCGAAGAAGTCGGTCGAAGGATGCAAGAGTTATTATCAAAAAACTAATCGGTGGTCAACACGATTCCGTCCCACTGCCGATTGTTTTCGCAAAGTACTTTTGTATAATTCTAGTATTTAATGGGAAAAAATTAAACGAATTTTTTGTCCATTTAAAAAACTATTAATTCTGAATTGAATGCCACCCATTTATGCAATTAAAAAAATTTAAATGTCTCTTATTAGATAAGGCATATTTTCGTCTGATGAGGTACTTCTTCTCCAAAGATTCCGAGGATATTTTAGTTTTTATCAAAAAAATTTTATTTCTTACGACTTTTCTTAAAATATGTTAATACCATCTGAAAGAGAAACAGATAAGTTTTCCATCGAGCTCTAAGTCGAAGAAGTCGGTCGAAGGATGCAAGAGTTATTAGCAAAAAACTAATCGGTGGTCAATACGATTCCGCCTTACTGCCGATTGTTTTCGGAAAGTACTTTTCTATAATTCTAGTATTTAATGGGAAAAAATTAAACGAATTTTTTGTCCATGTGAAAAACCATTAATTCTGAATAAAATGCCACCCATTTAAGCAATTAAAAAAATTTAAATGTCTCTTATTAGATACGGCATATTTTCGTCTGATAAGGTACTTCTTCTTCAAAGATTCCGAGGATATTTTAGTTTTGATCAAAAAAAGTTTATATCTTTCGACTTTTCTTAAAATATGTTAATGCCATCTGAAAGAGGAACAGATAAGCTTTCCATCGCGCTCTTAGTCGAAGAAGTCGGTCGAAGGATGCATGAGTTATTAAAAAAAAAACTAATCGGTGGTCAATACGATTCCGTCTTATTGCCGATTGTTTTCGCAAAGTACTTTTCTATAATTCTAGTATTTAATGGGAAAAAATTAAACGAATTTTTTGTCCATTTAAAAAACTATTAATTCTGAATTAAATGCCACCCATTTATGCAATTAAAAAAATTTAAATGTCTCTTATTAGATAAGCCATATTTTCGTCTGATAAAGTACTTCTTCTTCAATGATTTCGAGGATATTTTAGTTTTGATCAAAAAAAGTTTATATCTTACGACTTTTCTTAAAATATGTTAATGCCATCTGAAAGAGGAACAGATAAGCTTTCCATCGAGCTCTTAGTCGAAGAAGTCGGTCGAAGGATGCAAGAGTTATTAGCAAAAAACTAATCGGTGGTCAACACGATTCCGTCCTACTGCCGATTGTTTTCGCAAAGTACTTTTCTATAATTCTAGTATTTTATGGGAAAAAATTAAACGAATTTTTTGTCAATGTAAAAAGCTATTAATTCTGAATAAATTGCCGCCCATTTATGCAATTAAAAAAATTTAAATGTCTCTTATTAGATAAGGCATATTTTCGTCTGATAAGGTACTTTTTCTTCAATGATTTCGAGGATATTTTAGTTTTGATCAAAAAAATTTTATTTCTTACGACTTTTCGTAAAATATGTTAATGCCATCTGAAAGAGGAACAGATAAGCTTTCCATCAAGGTCTTAGTCGAAGAAGTCGGTCGAAGGATGCAAGAGTTATTAGCAAAAAACTTATTGGTGGTCAACACGATTCCGTCGCACTACCGATTGTTTTCGCAAAGTACTTTTGTATAATTCTAGTATTTAATGGGAAAAAATTAAACGAATTTTTTGTCCCTGTGAAAAACTATTAATTCTGAATAAAATGCCACACATTTATGCAATTAAAAAAATTTAAATGTCTCTTATTAGATAAGGCATATTTTCGTCTGATAAAGTACTTCTTCTTTAATGATTTCGAGGATATTTTAGTTTTGATCAAAAAAATTTTATTTCTTACGACTTTTCGTAAAATATGTTAATGCCATCTGAAAGAGGAACAGATAAGCTTTCCATCAAGGTCTTAGTCGAAGAAGTCGGTCGAAGGATGCAAGAGTTATTAGCAAAAAACTTATCGGTGGTCAACACGATTCCGTCCCACTACCGATTGTTTTCGCAAAGTACTTTTGTATAATTCTAGTATTTAATGGGAAAAAATTAAACGAATTTTTTGTCCCTGTGAAAAACTATTAATTCTGAATAAAATGCCACACATTTATGCAATTAAAAAAATTTAAATGTCTCTTATTAGATAAGGCATATTTTCGTCTGATGAGGTACTTCTTCTCCAAGGATTCCGAGGATATTTTAGTTTTGATCAAAAAAATTTTATTTCTTACGACTTTTCTTAAAATATGTTAATGCCATCTGAAAGAGGAACAGAAAAGCTTTCCATCGAGCTCTTAGTCGAAGAAGTCGGTCGAAGAATGCAAGAGTTATTAGCAAAAAACTAATCGGTGGTCAACACGATCCCGTCCTACTGTCGATTGTTTTCGCAAAGTACTTCTCTATAATTCTAGTATTTAATGGGAAAAAATTAAACGAATTTTTTGTCCATGTAAAAAACTACTAATTCTGAATAAAATGCCGCCCATTTATGCAATTAAATAAATTTAAATGTCTCTTATTAGATAAGGCATATTTTCGTCTGATAAGGTACTTTTTCTTCAATGATTTCGAGGATATTTTAGTTTTCATCAAAAAAATTTTATTTCTTACGACTTTTCGTAAAATATGTTAATGCCATCTGAAAGAGGAACAGATAAGTTTTCCATCGAGCTCTAAGTCGAAGAAGTCGTTCGAAGGATGCAAGAGTTATTAGCAAAAAACTAATCGGTGGTCAATACGATTCCGTCTTACTGCCGATTGTTTTCGCAAAGTACTTTTGTATAATTCTAGTATTTAATGGGAAAAAATTAAACGAATTTTTTGTCCATGTAAAAAACTATTAATTCTGAATAAAATGCCGCCCATTTATGCAATTAAAAAAATTTAAATGTCTCTTATTAGATAAGGCATATTTTCGTCTTATAAGGTACTTCTTTTTCAGTGATTTCGAGGATATTTTAGTTTTGATCAAAAAAATTTTATTTCTTACGACTTTTCGTAAAATATGTTAATGGCATCTGAAAGAGGAACAGATAAGCTTTCCATCGAGCTCTTAGTCGAAGAAGTCGGTCGAAGGATGCAAGAGTTATTAGCAAAAAACTAATCGGTGGTCAACACGGTTCCGTCCCACTGCCGATTGTTTTCGCAAAGTACTTTTGTATAATTCTAGTATTTAATGGGAAAAAATTAAACGAATTTTTTGTCCATTTAAAAAACTATTAATTCTAAATTAAATGCCACCCATTTATGCAATTAAAAAAATTTAAATGTCTCTTATTAGAGAAGACATATTTTCGTCTGATGAGGTACTTCTTCTCCAAAGATTCCGAGGATATTTTAGTTTTTATCAAAAAAATTTTATTTCTTACGACTTTTCGTAAAATATGTTAATGGCATCTGAAAGAGGAACAGATAAGTTTTCCATCGAGCTCTAAGTCGAAGAAGTCGGTCGAAGGATGCAAGAGTTATTAGCAAAAAACTAATCGGTGGTCAATACGATTCCGTCTTACTGCCGATTGTTTTCGGAAAGCACTTTTCTATAATTCTAGTATTTAATGGGAAAAAATTAAACGAATTTTTTGTCCATGTGAAAAACCATTAATTCTGAATAAAATGCCACCCATTTAAGCAATTAAAAAAATTTAAATGTCTCTTATTAGATACGGCATATTTTCGTCTGATAAGGTACTTCTTCTTCAAAGATTCCGAGGATATTTTAGTTTTGATCAAAAAAAGTTTATATCTTACGACTTTTCTTAAAATATGTTAATGCTATCTGAAAGAGGAACAGATAAGCTTTCCATCGGGCTCTTAGTCAAAGAAGTCGGTCGAAGGATGCAAGAGTTATTAGCAAAAAACTAATCGGTGGTCAACACGATTCCGTCCTACTACCGATTGTTTTCGCAAAGTTCTTTTCTATAATTCTAGTATTTAATGGGAAAAAATTAAACGAATTTTTTGTCCATTTAAAAAACTATTAATTCTGAATTAAATGCCACCCATTTATGCAATTAAAAAAATTTAAATGTCTCTTATTAGATAAGCCATATTTTCGTGTGATAAAGTACTTCTTCTTCAATGATTTCGAGGATATTTTAGTTTTGATCAAAAAAAGTTTATATCTTACGACTTTTCTTAAAATATGTTAATGCCATCTGAAAGAGGAACAGATAAGCTTTCCATCGAGCTCTTAGTCGAAGATGTCGGTCGCAGCATGCATGAGGTATTAGCAAAAAACTAATCGGTGGTCAATACGATTCCGTCCCACTGCCGATTTTTTTCGCAAAGTACTTTTCTATAATTCTAGTATTTAATGGAAAAAAAATTAAACGAATTTTTTGTCCCTGTGAAAAACTATTAATTCTGAATAAAATGCCGCCCATTTATGCAATTAAAAAAATTTAAATGTCTCTTATTAGAGAAGGCATATTTTCGTCTGATGAGGTACTTCTTCTCCAAGGATTCCGAGGATATTTTAGTTTTGATCAAAAAAATTTTATTTCTTACGACTTTTCTTAAAATATGTTAATGCCACCTGAAAGAGGAACAGAAAAGCTTTCCATCGAGCTCTTAGTCGAAGAAGTCGGTCGAAGGATGCAAGAGTTATTAGCAAAAAACTAATCGGTGGTCAACACGATCCCGTCCTACTGTCGATTGTTTTCGCAAAGTACTTTTGTATAATTCTAGTATTTAATGGGAAAAAATTAAACGAATTTTTTGTCCATGTAAAAAACTATTAATTCTGAATTGAATGCCACCCATTTATGCAATTAAAAAAATTTAAATGTCTCTTATTAGATAAGGCATATTTTCGTCTGATGAGGTACTTCTTCTCCAAAGATTCTGAGGATATTTTAGTTTTTATCAAAAAAATTTTATTTCTTACGACTTTTCGTAAAATATGTTAATGGCATCTGAAAGAGGAACAGATAAGCTTTCCATCGAGCTCTTAGTCGAAGAAGTCGGTCGAAGGATGCAAGAGTTATTATCAAAAAACTAATCGGTGGTCAACACGATTCCGTCCCACTGCCGATTGTTTTCGCAAAGTACTTTTGTATAATTCTAGTATTTAATGGGAAAAAATTAAACGAATTTTTTGTCCATTTAAAAAACTATTAATTCTGAATTGAATGCCACCCATTTATGCAATTAAAAAAATTTAAATGTCTCTTATTAGATAAGGCATATTTTCGTCTGATGAGGTACTTCTTCTCCAAAGATTCCGAGGATATTTTAGTTTTTATCAAAAAAATTTTATTTCTTACGACTTTTCTTAAAATATGTTAATACCATCTGAAAGAGAAACAGATAAGTTTTCCATCGAGCTCTAAGTCGAAGAAGTCGGTCGAAGGATGCAAGAGTTATTAGCAAAAAACTAATCGGTGGTCAATACGATTCCGCCTTACTGCCGATTGTTTTCGGAAAGTACTTTTCTATAATTCTAGTATTTAATGGGAAAAAATTAAACGAATTTTTTGTCCATGTGAAAAACCATTAATTCTGAATAAAATGCCACCCATTTAAGCAATTAAAAAAATTTAAATGTCTCTTATTAGATACGGCATATTTTCGTCTGATAAGGTACTTCTTCTTCAAAGATTCCGAGGATATTTTAGTTTTGATCAAAAAAAGTTTATATCTTTCGACTTTTCTTAAAATATGTTAATGCCATCTGAAAGAGGAACAGATAAGCTTTCCATCGGGCTCTTAGTCAAAGAAGTTGGTCGAAGGATGCAAGAGTTATTAGCAAAAAACTAATCGGTGGTCAACACGATTCCGTCCTACTACCGATTGTTTTCGCAAAGTACTTTTCTATAATTCTAGTATTTAATGGGAAAAAATTAAACGAATTTTTTGTCCATTTAAAAAACTATTAATTCTGAATTAAATGCCACCCATTTATGCAATTAAAAAAATTTAAATGTCTCTTATTAGATAAGCCATATTTTCGTCTGATAAAGTACTTCTTCTTCAATGATTTCGAGGATATTTTAGTTTTGATCAAAAAAAGTTTATATCTTTCGACTTTTCTTAAAATATGTTAATGCCACCTGAAAGAAGAACACAAAAGCTTTCCATCGAGCTCTTTGTCGAAGAAGTCGGTCGAAGGATGCAAGAGTTATTAGCAAAAAACTAATCGGTGGTCAACACGATTCCGTCCCACTACCGATTGTTTTCGCAAAGTACTTTTGTATAATTCTAGTATTTAATGGGAAAAAATTAAACGAATTTTTTGTCCCTGTGAAAAACTATTAATTCTGAATAAAATGCCACACATTTATGCAATTAAAAAAATTTAAATGTCTCTTATTAGATAAGGCATATTTTCGTCTGATGAGGTACTTCTTCTCCAAGGATTCCGAGGATATTTTAGTTTTCATCAAAAAAATTTTATTTCTTACGACTTTTCGTAAAATATGTTAATGCCATCTGAAAGAGGAACAGATAAGTTTTCCATCGAGCTCTAAGTCGAAGAAGTCGTTCGAAGGATGCAAGAGTTATTAGCAAAAAACTAATCGGTGGTCAACACGATTCCGTCCTACTACCGATTGTTTTCGCAAAGTACTTTTCT
The DNA here is from genome assembly GCA_034638295.1 of Phortica okadai. Lineage (NCBI taxonomy): Eukaryota > Metazoa > Arthropoda > Insecta > Diptera > Drosophilidae > Phortica > Phortica okadai. The sequence continues at coordinate 28,414,147 of CM067851.1, forward strand.
ATAATTCTAGTATTTAATGGGAAAAAATTAAACGAATTTTTTGTCCATTTAAAAAACTATTAATTCTGAATTAAATGCCACCCATTTATGCAATTAAAAAAATTTAAATGTCTCTTATTAGATAAGCCATATTTTCGTCTGATAAAGTACTTCTTCTTCAATGATTTCGAGGATATTTTAGTTTTGATCAAAAAAAGTTTATATCTTTCGACTTTTCTTAAAATATGTTAATGCCACCTGAAAGAAGAACACAAAAGCTTTCCATCGAGCTCTTTGTCGAAGAAGTCGGTCGAAGGATGCAAGAGTTATTAGCAAAAAACTAATCGGTGGTCAACACGATTCCGTCCCACTACCGATTGTTTTCGCAAAGTACTTTTGTATAATTCTAGTATTTAATGGGAAAAAATTAAACGAATTTTTTGTCCCTGTGAAAAACTACTAATTCTGAATAAAATGCCGCCCATTTATGCAATTAAATAAATTTAAATGTCTCTTATTAGATAAGGCATATTTTCGTCTGATAAGGTACTTTTTCTTCAATGATTTCGAGGATATTTTAGTTTTCATCAAAAAAATTTTATTTCTTACGACTTTTCGTAAAATATGTTAATGCCATCTGAAAGAGGAACAGATAAGTTTTCCATCGAGCTCTAAGTCGAAGAAGTCGTTCGAAGGATGCAAGAGTTATTAGCAAAAAACTAATCGGTGGTCAATACGATTCCGTCTTACTGCCGATTGTTTTCGCAAAGTACTTTTGTATAATTCTAGTATTTAATGGGAAAAAATTAAACGAATTTTTTGTCCATGTAAAAAACTATTAATTCTGAATAAAATGCCGCCCATTTATGCAATTAAAAAAATTTAAATGTCTCTTATTAGATAAGGCATATTTTCGTCTTATAAGGTACTTCTTTTTCAGTGATTTCGAGGATATTTTAGTTTTGATCAAAAAAATTTTATTTCTTACGACTTTTCGTAAAATATGTTAATGGCATCTGAAAGAGGAACAGATAAGCTTTCCATCGAGCTCTTAGTCGAAGAAGTCGGTCGAAGGATGCAAGAGTTATTAGCAAAAAACTAATCGGTGGTCAACACGGTTCCGTCCCACTGCCGATTGTTTTCGCAAAGTACTTTTGTATAATTGTAGTATTTAATGGGAAAAAATTAAACGAATTTTTTGTCCATTTAAAAAACTATTAATTCTAAATTAAATGCCACCCATTTATGCAATTAAAAAAATTTAAATGTCTCTTATTAGAGAAGACATATTTTCGTCTGATGAGGTACTTCTTCTCCAAAGATTCCGAGGATATTTTAGTTTTTATCAAAAAAATTTTATTTCTTACGACTTTTCGTAAAATATGTTAATGGCATCTGAAAGAGGAACAGATAAGTTTTCCATCGAGCTCTAAGTCGAAGAAGTCGGTAGAAGGATGCAAGAGTTATTAGCAAAAAACTAATCGGTGGTCAATACGATTCCGTCTTACTGCCGATTGTTTTCGGAAAGCACTTTTCTATAATTCTAGTATTTAATGGGAAAAAATTAAACGAATTTTTTGTCCATGTGAAAAACCATTAATTCTGAATAAAATGCCACCCATTTAAGCAATTAAAAAAATTTAAATGTCTCTTATTAGATACGGCATATTTTCGTCTGATAAGGTACTTCTTCTTCAAAGATTCCGAGGATATTTTAGTTTTGATCAAAAAAAGTTTATATCTTACGACTTTTCTTAAAATATGTTAATGCTATCTGAAAGAGGAACAGATAAGCTTTCCATCGGGCTCTTAGTCAAAGAAGTCGGTCGAAGGATGCAAGAGTTATTAGCAAAAAACTAATCGGTGGTCAACACGATTCCGTCCTACTACCGATTGTTTTCGCAAAGTTCTTTTCTATAATTCTAGTATTTAATGGGAAAAAATTAAACGAATTTTTTGTCCATTTAAAAAACTATTAATTCTGAATTAAATGCCACCCATTTATGCAATTAAAAAAATTTAAATGTCTCTTATTAGATAAGCCATATTTTCGTGTGATAAAGTACTTCTTCTTCAATGATTTCGAGGATATTTTAGTTTTGATCAAAAAAAGTTTATATCTTACGACTTTTCTTAAAATATGTTAATGCCATCTGAAAGAGGAACAGATAAGCTTTCCATCGAGCTCTTAGTCGAAGAAGTCGGTCGAAGGATGCAAGAGTTATTAGCAAAAAACTAATCGGTGGTCAACACGATTCCGTCCTACTGCCGATTGTTTTCGCAAAGTACTTTTCTATAATTCTAGTATTTCATAGGAAAAAATTAAACGAATTTTTTGTCCATGTAAAAAACTATTAATTCTGAATAAAATGCCGCCCATTTATGCAATTAAAAAAATTTAAATGTCTCTTATTAGATAAGGCATATTTTCGTCTGATAAGGTACTTTTTCTTCAATGATTTCGAGGATATTTTAGTTTTGATCAAAAAAATTTTATTTCTTACGACTTTTCGTAAAATATGTTAATGCCATCTGAAAGAGGAACAGATAAGCTTTCCATCAAGGTCTTAGTCGAAGAAGTCGGTCGAAGGATGCAAGAGTTATTAGCAAAAAACTTATTGGTGGTCAACACGATTCCGTCCCACTACCGATTGTTTTCGCAAAGTACTTTTGTATAATTCTAGTATTTAATGGGAAAAAATTAAACGAATTTTTTGTCCCTGTGAAAAACTATTAATTCTGAATAAAATGCCACACATTTATGCAATTAAAAAAATTTAAATGTCTCTTATTAGATAAGGCATATTTTCGTCTAATAAAGTACTTCTTCTTTAATGATTTCGAGGATATTTTAGTTTTGATCAAAAAAATTTTATTTCTTACGACTTTTCGTAAAATATGTTAATGCCATCTGAAAGAGGAACAGATAAGCTTTCCATCAAGGTCTTAGTCGAAGAAGTCGGTCGAAGGATGCAAGAGTTATTAGCAAAAAACTAATCGGTGGTCAACACGATTCCGTCCTACTGCCGATTGTTTTCGCAAAGTACTTTTCTATAATTCTAGTATTTTATGGGAAAAAATTAAACGAATTTTTTGTCAATGTAAAAAGCTATTAATTCTGAATAAATTGCCGCCCATTTATGCAATTAAAAAAATTTAAATGTCTCTTATTAGATAAGGCATATTTTCGTCTGATAAGGTACTTTTTCTTCAATGATTTCGAGGATATTTTAGTTTTGATCAAAAAAATTTTATTTCTTACGACTTTTCGTAAAATATGTTAATGCCATCTGAAAGAGGAACAGATAAGCTTTCCATCAAGGTCTTAGTCGAAGAAGTCGGTCGAAGGATGCAAGAGTTATTAGCAAAAAACTTATTGGTGGTCAACACGATTCCGTCCCACTACCGATTGTTTTCGCAAAGTACTTTTGTATAATTCTAGTATTTAATGGGAAAAAATTAAACGAATTTTTTGTCCCTGTGAAAAACTATTAATTCTGAATAAAATGCCACACATTTATGCAATTAAAAAAATTTAAATGTCTCTTATTAGATAAGGCATATTTTCGTCTGATAAAGTACTTCTTCTTTAATGATTTCGAGGATATTTTAGTTTTGATCAAAAAAATTTTATTTCTTACGACTTTTCGTAAAATATGTTAATGCCATCTGAAAGAGGAACAGATAAGCTTTCCATCAAGGTCTTAGTCGAAGAAGTCGGTCGAAGGATGCAAGAGTTATTAGCAAAAAACTTATCGGTGGTCAACACGATTCCGTCCCACTACCGATTGTTTTCGCAAAGTACTTTTGTATAATTCTAGTATTTAATGGGAAAAAATTAAACGAATTTTTTGTCCCTGTGAAAAACTATTAATTCTGAATAAAATGCCACACATTTATGCAATTAAAAAAATTTAAATGTCTCTTATTAGATAAGGCATATTTTCGTCTGATGAGGTACTTCTTCTCCAAGGATTCCGAGGATATTTTAGTTTTGATAAAAAAAATTTTATTTCTTACGACTTTTCTTAAAATATGTTAATGCCATATGAAAGAGGAACAGAAAAGCTTTCCATCGAGCTCTTAGTCGAAGAAGTCGGTCGAAGAATGCAAGAGTTATTAGCAAAAAACTAATCGGTGGTCAACACGATCCCGTCCTACTGTCGATTGTTTTCGCAAAGTACTTCTCTATTATTCTAGTATTTAATGGGAAAAAATTAAACGAATTTTTTGTCCATGTAAAAAACTACTAATTCTGAATAAAATGCCGCCCATTTATGCAATTAAATAAATTTAAATGTCTCTTATTAGATAAGGCATATTTTAGTTTTGAATAAATTAAACGAATTTTTTGTCCATGTAAAAAACTATTAATTCTGAATAAAATGCCGCCCATTTATGCAATTAAAAAAATTTAAATGTCTCTTATAAGATAAGGCATATTTTCGTCTTATAAGGTACTTCTTTTTCAGTGATTTCGAGGATATTTTAGTTTTGATCAAAAAAATTTTATTTCTTACGACTTTTCGTAAAATATGTTAATGGCATCTGAAAGAGGAACAGATAAGCTTTCCATCGAGCTCTTAGTCGAAGAAGTCGGTCGAAGGATGCAAGAGTTATTAGCAAAAAACTAATCGGTGGTCAACACGATTCCGTCCCACTGCCGATTGTTTTCGGAAAGCACTTTTCTATAATTCTAGTATTTAATGGGAAAAAATTAAACGAATTTTTTGTCCATGTGAAAAACCATTAATTCTGAATAAAATGCCACCCATTTAAGCAATTAAAAAAATTTAAATGTCTCTTATTAGATACGGCATATTTTCGTCTGATAAGGTACTTCTTCTTCAAAGATTCCGAGGATATTTTAGTTTTGATCAAAAAAAGTTTATATCTTACGACTTTTCTTAAAATATGTTAATGCTATCTGAAAGAGGAACAGATAAGCTTTCCATCGGGCTCTTAGTCAAAGAAGTCGGTCGAAGGATGCAAGAGTTATTAGCAAAAAACTAATCGGTGGTCAACACGATTCCGTCCTACTACCGATTGTTTTCGCAAAGTTCTTTTCTATAATTCTAGTATTTAATGGGAAAAAATTAAACGAATTTTTTGTCCATTTAAAAAACTATTAATTCTGAATTAAATGCCACCCATTTATGCAATTAAAAAAATTTAAATGTCTCTTATTAGATAAGCCATATTTTCGTGTGATAAAGTACTTCTTCTTCAATGATTTCGAGGATATTTTAGTTTTGATCAAAAATAGTTTATATCTTACGACTTTTCTTAAAATATGTTAATGCCATCTGAAAGAGGAACAGATAAGCTTTCCATCGAGCTCTTAGTCGAAGAAGTCGGTCGAAGGATGCAAGAGTTATTAGCAAAAAACTAATCGGTGGTCAACACGATTCCGTCCTACTGCCGATTGTTTTCGCAAAGTACTTTTCTATAATTCTAGTATTTCATAGGAAAAAATTAAACGAATTTTTTGTCCATGTAAAAAACTATTAATTCTGAATAAAATGCCGCCCATTTATGCAATTAAAAAAATTTAAATGTCTCTTATTAGATAAGGCATATTTTCGTCTGATAAGGTACTTTTTCTTCAATGATTTCGAGGATATTTTAGTTTTGATCAAAAAAATTTTATTTCTTACGACTTTTCGTAAAATATGTTAATGCCATCTGAAAGAGGAACAGATAAGCTTTCCATCAAGGTCTTAGTCGAAGAAGTCGGTCGAAGGATGCAAGAGTTATTAGCAAAAAACTTATTGGTGGTCAACACGATTCCGTCCCACTACCGATTGTTTTCGCAAAGTACTTTTGTATAATTCTAGTATTTAATGGGAAAAAATTAAACGAATTTTTTGTCCCTGTGAAAAACTATTAATTCTGAATAAAATGCCACACATTTATGCAATTAAAAAAATTTAAATGTCTCTTATTAGATAAGGCATATTTTCGTCTGATAAAGTACTTCTTCTTTAATGATTTCGAGGATATTTTAGTTTTGATCAAAAAAATTTTATTTCTTACGACTTTTCGTAAAATATGTTAATGCCATCTGAAAGAGGAACAGATAAGCTTTCCATCAAGGTCTTAGTCGAAGAAGTCGGTCGAAGGATGCAAGAGTTATTAGCAAAAAACTTATCGGTGGTCAACACGATTCCGTCCCACTACCGATTGTTTTCGCAAAGTACTTTTGTATAATTCTAGTATTTAATGGGAAAAAATTAAACGAATTTTTTGTCCCTGTGAAAAACTATTAATTCTGAATAAAATGCCACACATTTATGCAATTAAAAAAATTTATATGTCTCTTATTAGATAAAGCATATTTTCGTCTGATGAGGTACTTCTTCTCCAAGGATTCCGAGGATATTTTAGTTTTGATCAAAAAAATTTTATTTCTTACGACTTTTCTTAAAATATGTTAATGCCATCTGAAAGAGGAACAGAAAAGCTTTTCATCGAGCTCTTAGTCGAAGAAGTCGGTCGAAGAATGCAAGAGTTATTAGCAAAAAACAAATCGGTGGTCAACACGATCCCGTCCTACTGTCGATTGTTTTCGCAAAGTACTTCTCTATAATTCTAGTATTTAATGGGAAAAAATTAAACGAATTTTTTGTCCATGTAAAAAACTACTAATTCTGAATAAAATGCCGCCCATTTATGCAATTAAATAAATTTAAATGTCTCTTATTAGATAAGGCATATTTTCGTCTGATAAGGTACTTTTTCTTCAATGATTTCGAGGATATTTTAGTTTTCATCAAAAAAATGTTATTTCTTACGACTTTTCGTAAAATATGTTAATGCCATCTGAAAGAGGAACAGATAAGCTTTCCATCAAGCTCTTAGTCGAAGAAGTCGGTCGAAGGATGAAAGAGTTATTAGCAAAACACTAATCGGTGGTCAACACGATTCCGTCCAACTGCCGATTCTTTTCGCAAAGTACTTTTCTATAATTCTAGTATTTAATGGGAAAAAAATTAAACGAATTTTTTGTCCATGTAAAAAACTATTAATTCTGAACAAAATGCCACCCATTTATGCAATTAAAAAAATTTAAATGTCTCTTATTAGATAAGGCATATTTTCGTCTGATAAGGAACTTCTTCTTTAATGATTTCGAGGATATTTTAGTTTTCATCAAAAAAATTTTATTTCTTACGACTTTTCGTAAAATATGTTAATGCCATCTGAAAGAGGAACAGATAAGCTTTCCATCGCGCTCTTAGTCGAAGAAGTCGGTCGAAGGATGCATGAGTTATTAAAAAAAAAACTAATCGGTGGTCAACACGATTCCGTCTTATTGCCGATTGTTTTCGCAAAGTACTTTTCTATAATTCTAGTATTTCATAGGAAAAAATTAAACGAATTTTTTGTCCATGTAAAAAACTATTAATTCTGAATAAAATGCCGCCCATTTATGCAATTAAAAAAATTAAAATGTCTCTTATTAGATAAGGCATATTTTCGTCTGATAAGGTACTTCTTCTTCAATGATTCCGAGGATATTTTAGTTTTGATCAAAAAAATTTTATTTCTTACGACTTTTCGTAAAATATGTTAATGCCATCTGAAAGAGGAACGGAAAAGCTTTCCATCGAGCTCTTAGTCGAAGAAGTCGGTCGAAGGATGCATGAGTTATTAGCAAAAAAACTAATCGGTGGTCAACACGATTCCGTCCCACTGCCGATTTTTTTCGCAAAGTACTTTTCTATAATTCTAGTATTTAATGGAAAAAAAATTAAACGAATTTTTTGTCCCTGTGAAAAACTATTAATTCTGAATAAAATGCCGCCCATTTATGCAATTAAAAAAATTTAAATGTCTCTTATTAGAGAAGGCATATTTTCGTCTGATGAGGTACTTCTTCTCCAAGGATTCCGAGGATATTTTAGTTTTGATCAAAAAAATTTTATTTCTTACGACTTTTCTTAAAATATGTTAATGCCACCTGAAAGAGGAACAGAAAAGCTTTCCATCGAGCTCTTAGTCGAAGAAGTCGGTCGAAGGATGCAAGAGTTATTAGCAAAAAACTAATCGGTGGTCAACACGATCCCGTCCTACTGTCGATTGTTTTCGCAAAGTACTTTTGTATAATTCTAGTATTTAATGGGAAAAAATTAAACGAATTTTTTGTCCATGTAAAAAACTATTAATTCTGAATAAAATGCCACCCATTTATGCAATTAAAAAAATTTAAATGTCTCTTATTAGATAAGGCATATTTTCGTCTGATAAAGTACTTCTTCTTTAATGATTTCGAGAATATTTTAGTTTTGATCAAAAAAATTTTATTTCTTACGACTTTTCGTAAAATATGTTGATGCCATCTGAAAGAGGAACAGATAAGCTTTCCATCAAGGTCTTAGTCGAAGAAGTCGGTCGAAGGATGCAAGAGTTATTAGTAAAAAACTTATCGGTGGTCAACACGATTCCGTCCCACTACCGATTGTTTTCGCAAAGTACTTTTGTATAATTCTAGTATTTAATGGGAAAAAATTAAACGAATTTTTTGTCCATGTAAAAAACTATTTACTCTGAATAAAATGCCACACATTTATGCAATTAAATAAATTTAAATGTCTCTTATTAGATAAGGCATATTTTCGTCTGATAAGGTACTTCTTTTTCAACGATTTCGAGGATATTTTAGTTTTCATCAAAAAAAGTTTATATCTTACGACTTTTCTTAAAATATGTGAATGCCATCTGAAAGAGGAACAGATAAGCTTCCCATCGAGCTCTTAGTCGAAGAAGTCGGTCGAAGGATGCAAGCTTTATTAGCAAAAAGCTAATTGGTGGTCAACACGTTTCCGTCCAACTGCCGATTCTTTTCGCAAAGTACTTTTCTATAATTCTAGTATTTAATGGGAAAAAATTAAACGAAATTTTTGTCCATGTAAAAAACTATTAATTCTGAATAAAATGCCGCCCATTTATGCAATTAAACAAATTTAAATGTCTCTTATTAGATAAGGAATATTTTGGTCTTATAAGGTACTTCTTTTTCAATGATTTCGAGTATATTTTAGTTTTGATCAAAAAAATTTTATTTCTTACGACTTTTCGTAAAATATATTAATACCATCTGAAAGAGGAACAGATAAGCCTTCCATCGAGCTCTTAGTCGAAGAATTCGGTCGAAGGAGTAATTAGCAAAAAACTAATCGGTGGTCAACACGATTCCATCCAACTGCCGATTCTTTTCGCAAAGTACTTTTCTATAATTCTAGTATTTAATGGGAAAAAAATTAAACGAATTTTTTGTCCATGTAAAAAACTATTAATTCTGAATAAAATGCCACCCATTTATGCAATTAAAAAAATTTAAATGTCTCTTATTAGAGAAGGCATATTTTCGTCTGATGAGGTACTTCTTCTTTAATGATTTCGAGGATATTTTAGTTTTGATCAAAAAAATTTTATTTCTTACGACTTTTCGTAAAATATGTTAATGCCATCTGAAAGAGGAACAGATAAGCTTTCCATCGAGCTATTAGTCGAAGAAGTCAGTCGAAGGATGCATGAGTTATTAGCAAAAAAACTAGTCGGTGGTCAACACGATTCCGTCTTACTGCCGATTGTTTTCGCAAAGTACTTTTCTATAATTCTAGTATTTCATAGGAAAAAATTAAACGAATTTTTTGTCCATGTAAAAAACTATTAATTCTGAATAAAATGCCGCCCATTTATGCAATTAAAAAAATTAAAATGTCTCTTATTAGATAAGGCATATTTTCGTCTGATAAGGTACTTCTTCTTCAATGATTCCGAGGATATTTTAGTTTTGATCAAAAAAATTTTATTTCTTACGACTTTTCGTAAAATATGTTAATGCCATCTGAAAGAGGAACAGATAAGCTTTCCATCGAGCTATTAGTCGAAGAAGTCAGTCGAAGGATGCATGAGTTATTAGCAAAAAAACTAATCGGTGGTCAACACGATTCCGTCCTACTGCCGATTGTTTTCGCAAAGTAATTTTCTATAATTCTAGTATTTCATAGGAAAAAATTAAACGAATTATTTGTCCATGTAAAAAACTATTAATTCTGAATAAAATGCCGCCCATTTATGCAATTAAAAAGATTTAAATGTCTCTTATTAGATAAGGCATATTTTCGTCTGATAAGGTACTTCTTCTTCAATGATTTCGAGGATATTTTATTTTTGATCAAAAAAATTTTATTTCTTTCGACTTTTCGTAAAATATGTTAATGCCATCTGAAAGAGGAACAGATAAGCTTTCCATCAAGGTCTTAGTCGAAGAAGTCGGTCGAAGGATGCAAGAGTTATTAGCAAAAAACTTATCGGTGGTCAACACGATTCCGTCCCACTACCGATTGTTTTCGCAAAGTACTTTTGTATAATTCTAGTATTTAATGGGAAAAAATTAAACGAATTTTTTGTCCCTGTGAAAAACTATTAATTCTGAATAAAATGCCACCCATTTATGCAATTAAAAAAATTTAAATGTCTCTTATTAGAGAAGGCATATTTTCGTCTGATGAGGTACTTCTTCTCCAAGGATTCCGAGGATATTTTAGTTTTGATCAAAAAAATTTTATTTCTTACGACTTTTCTTAAAATATGTTAATGCCACCTGAAAGAAGAACACAAAAGCTTTCCATCGAGCTCTTTGTCGAAGAAGTCGGTCGAAGGATGCAAGAGTTATTAGCAAAAAACTAATCGGTGGTCAACACGATCCCGTCCTACTGTCGATTGTTTTCGCAAAGTACTTCTCTATAATTCTAGTATTTAATGGGAAAAAATTAAACGAATTTTTTGTCCATGTAAAAAACTATTAATTCTGAATTAAATGCCGCCCATTTACGCAATTAAAAAAATTTAAATGTCTCTTATTAGATAAGGCATATTTTCGTCTGATAAGGTACTTTTTCTTCAATGATTTCGAGGATATTTTAGTTTTGATCAAAAAAATTTTATTTCTTACGACTTTTCGTAAAATATGTTAATGCCATCTGAAAGAGGAACAGATAAGCTTTCCATCAAGCTCTTAGTCGAAGAAGTCGGTCGAAGGATGAAAGAGTTATTAGCAAAACTCTAATCGGTGGTCAACACGATTCCGTCCAAGTGCCGATTCTTTTCGCAAAGTACTTTTCTATAATTCTAGTATTTCATAGGAAAAAATTAAACGAATTTTTTGTCCATGTAAAAAACTATTAATTCTGAATAAAATGCCGCCCATTTATGCAATTAAAAAGATTTAAATGTCTCTTATTAGATAAGGCATATTTTCGTCTGATAAGGTTCATCTTCTTCAATGATTTCGAGGATATTTTATTTTTGATCAAAAAAATTTTATTTCTTTCGACTTTTCGTAAAATATGTTAATGCCATCTGAAAGAGGAACAGATAAGCTTTCCATCAAGGTCTTAGTCGAAGAAGTCGGTCGAAGGATGCAAGAGTTATTAGCAAAAAACTTATCGGTGGTCAACACGATTCCGTCCCACTACCTATTGTTTTCGCAAAGTACTTTTGTATAATTCTAGTATTTAATGGGAAAAAATTAAACGAATTTTTTGTCCCTGTGAAAAACTATTAATTCTGAATAAAATGCCACCCATTTATGCAATTAAAAAAATTTAAATGTCTCTTATTAGAGAAGGCATATTTTCGTCTGATGAGGTACTTCTTCTCCAAGGATTCCGAGGATATTTTAGTTTTGATCAAAAAAATTTTATTTCTTACGACTTTTCTTAAAATATGTTAATGCCACCTGAAAGAGGAACAGAAAAGCTTTCCATCAAGCTCTTAGTCGAAGAAGTCGGTCGAAGGATGCAAGAGTTATTAGCAAAAAACTAATCGGTGGTCAACACGATCCCGTCCTACTGCCGATCCTTTTCGCAAAGTACTTCTCTATAATTCTAGTATTTAATGGGAAAAAATTAAACGAATTTTTTGTCCATGTAAAAAACTATTAATTCTGAATAAAATGCCGCCCATTTACGCAATTAAAAAAATTTAAATGTCTCTTATTAGATAAGGCATATTTTCGTCTGATAAGGTACTTTTTCTTCAATGATTTCGAGGATATTTTATTTTTGATCAAAAAAATTTTATTTCTTACGACTTTTCGTAAAATATGTTAATGCCATCTGAAAGAGGAACAGATAAGCTTTCCATCAAGGTCTTAGTCGAGGAAGTCGGTCGAAGGATGCAAGAGTTATTAGCAAAAAACTTATCGGTGGTCAACACGATTCCGTCCCACTACCGATTGTTTTCGCAAAGTACTTTTGTATAATTCTAGTATTTAATGGGAAAAAATTAAACGAATTCTTTGTCCCTGTGAAAAACTATTAATTCTGAATAAAATGCCACCCATTTATGCAATTAAAAAAATTTAAATGTCTCTTATTAGAGAAGGCATATTTTCGTCTGATGAGGTACTTCTTCTCCAAGGATTCCGAGGATATTTTAGTTTTGATCAAAAAAATTTTATTTCTTACGACTTTTCTTAAAATATGTTAATGCCACCTGAAAGAGGAACACAAAAGCTTTCCATCGAGCTCTTAGTCGAAGAAGTCGGTCGAAGGATGCAAGAGTTATTAGCAAAAAACTAATCGGTGGTCAACACGATCCCGTCCTACTGTCGATTGTTTTCGCAAAGTACTTCTCTATAATTCTAGTATTTAATGGGAAAAAATTAAACGAATTTTTTGTCCATGTAAAAAACTATTAATTCTGAATTAAATGCCGCCCATTTACGCAATTAAAAAAATTTAAATGTCTCTTATTAGATAAGGCATATTTTCGTCTGATAAGGTACTTTTTCTTCAATGATTTCGAGGATATTTTAGTTTTGATCAAAAAAATTTTATTTCTTACGACTTTTCGTAAAATATGTTAATGCCATCTGAAAGAGGAACAGATAAGCTTTCCATCAAGCTCTTAGTCGAAGAAGTCGGTCGAAGGATGAAAGAGTTATTAGCAAAACACTAATCGGTGGTCAACATGATTACGTCCAACTGCCGATTCTTTTCGCAAAGTACTTTTCTATAATTCTAGTATTTAATGGGAAAAAAATTAAACGAATTTTTTGTCCATGTAAAAAACTATTAATTCTGAATAAAATGCCACCCATTTATGCAATTAAAAAGATTTAAATGTCTCTTATTAGATAAGGCATATTTTCGTCTGATAAGGTTCAATGATTTCGAGGATATTTTATTTTTGATCCAAAATATTTTATTTCTTTCGACTTTTCGTAAAATATGTTAATGCCATCTGAAAGAGGAACAGATAAGCTTTCCATCAAGGTCTTAGTCGAAGAAGTCGGTCGAAGGATGCAAGAGTTATTAGCAAAAAACTTATCGGTGGTCAACACGATTCCGTCCCACTACCTATTGTTTTCGCAAAGTACTTTTGTATAATTCTAGTATTTAATGGGAAAAAATTAAACGAATTTTTTGTCCCTGTGAAAAACTATTAATTCTGAATAAAATGCCACCCATTTATGCAATTAAAAAAATTTAAATGTCTCTTATTAGAGAAGGCATATTTTCGTCTGATGAGGTAAATCTTCTCCAAGGATTCCGAGGATATTTTAGTTTTGATCAAAAAAATTTTATTTCTTACGACTTTTCTTAAAATATGTTAATGCCACCTGAAAGAGGAACAGAAAAGCTTTTCATCGAGCTCTTAGTCGAAGAAGTCGGTCGAAGGATGCAAGAGTTATTAGCAAAAAACTAATCGATGGTCAACACGATCCCGTCCTACTGCCGATCCTTTTCGCAAAGTACTTCTCTATAATTCTAGTATTTAATGGGAAAAAATTAAACGAATTTTTTGTCCATGTAAAAAACTATTAATTCTGAATAAAATGCCGCCCATTTACGCAATTAAAAAAATTTAAATGTCTCTTATTAGATAAGGCATATTTTCGTCTGATAAGGTACTTTTTCTTCAATGATTTCGAGGATATTTTAGTTTTGATCAAAAAAATTTTATTTCTTACGACTTTTCGTAAAATATGTTAATGCCATCTGAAAGAGGAACAGATAAGCTTTCCATCAAGCTCTTAGTCGAAGAAGTCGGTCGAAGGATGAAAGAGTTATTAGCAAAACACTAATCGGTGGTCAACACGATTCCGTCCAACTGCCGATTCTTTTCGCAAAGTACTTTTCTATAATTCTAGTATTTAATGGGAAAAAAATTAAACGAATTTTTTGTCCATGTAAAAAACTATTAATTCTGAATAAAATGCCACCCATTTATGCAATTAAAAAGATTTAAATGTCTCTTATTAGATAAGGCATATTTTCGTCTGATAAGGTTCATCTTCTTCAATGATTTCGAGGATATTTTATTTTTGATCCAAAAAATTTTATTTCTTTCGACTTTTCGTAAAATATGTTAATGCCATCTGAAAGAGGAACAGATAAGCTTTCCATCAAGGTCTTAGTCGAAGAAGTCAGTCGAAGGAAGCAAGAGTTATTAGCAAAAAACTTATCGGTGGTCAACACGATTCCGTCCCACTACCTATTGTTTTCGCAAAGTACTTTTGTATAATTCTAGTATTTAATGGGAAAAAATTAAACGAATTTTTTGTCCCTGTGAAAAACTATTAATTCTGAATAAAATGCCACCCATTTATGCAATTAAAAAAATTTAAATGTCTCTTATTAGAGAAGGCATATTTTCGTCTGATGAGGTACTTCTTCTCCAAGGATTCCGAGGATATTTTAGTTTTGATCAAAAAAATTTTATTTCTTACGACTTTTCTTAAAATATGTTAATGCCACCTGAAAGAGGAACAGAAAAGCTTTTCATCGAGCTCTTAGTCGAAGAAGTCGGTCGAAGGATGCAAGAGTTATTAGCAAAAAACTAATCGGTGGTCAACACGATCCCGTCCTACTGCCGATCCTTTTCGCAAAGTACTTCTCTATAATTCTAGTATTTAATGGGAAAAAATTAAACGAATTTTTTGTCCATGTAAAAAACTATTAATTCTGAATAAAATGCCGCCCATTTACGCAATTAAAAAAATTTAAATGTCTCTTATTAGATAAGGCATATTTTCGTCTGATAAGGTACTTTTTCTTCAATGATTTCGAGGATATTTTATTTTTGATCAAAAAAATTTTATTTCTTACGACTTTTCGTAAAATATGTTAATGCCATCTGAAAGAGGAACAGATAAGCTTTCCATCAAGGTCTTAGTCGAGGAAGTCGGTCGAAGGATGCAAGAGTTATTAGCAAAAAACTTATCGGTGGTCAACACGATTCCGTCCCACTACCGATTGTTTTCGCAAAGTACTTTTGTATAATTCTAGTATTTAATGGGAAAAAATTAAACGAATTCTTTGTCCCTGTGAAAAACTATTAATTCTGAATAAAATGCCACCCATTTATGCAATTAAAAAAATTTAAATGTCTCTTATTAGAGAAGGCATATTTTCGTCTGATGAGGTACTTCTTCTCCAAGGATTCCGAGGATATTTTAGTTTTGATCAAAAAAATTTTATTTCTTACGACTTTTCTTAAAATATGTTAATGCCACCTGAAAGAGGAACACAAAAGCTTTCCATCGAGCTCTTAGTCGAAGAAGTCGGTCGAAGGATGCAAGAGTTATTAGCAAAAAACTAATCGGTGGTCAACACGATCCCGTCCTACTGTCGATTGTTTTCGCAAAGTACTTCTCTATAATTCTAGTATTTAATGGGAAAAAATTAAACGAATTTTTTGTCCATGTAAAAAACTATTAATTCTGAATTAAATGCCGCCCATTTACGCAATTAAAAAAATTTAAATGTCTCTTATTAGATAAGGCATATTTTCGTCTGATAAGGTACTTTTTCTTCAATGATTTCGAGGATATTTTAGTTTTGATCAAAAAAATTTTATTTCTTACGACTTTTCGTAAAATATGTTAATGCCATCTGAAAGAGGAACAGATAAGCTTTCCATCAAGCTCTTAGTCGAAGAAGTCGGTCGAAGGATGAAAGAGTTATTAGCAAAACACTAATCGGTGGTCAACATGATTACGTCCAACTGCCGATTCTTTTCGCAAAGTACTTTTCTATAATTCTAGTATTTAATGGGAAAAAAATTAAACGAATTTTTTGTCCATGTAAAAAACTATTAATTCTGAATAAAATGCCACCCATTTATGCAATTAAAAAGATTTAAATGTCTCTTATTAGATAAGGCATATTTTCGTCTGATAAGGTTCAATGATTTCGAGGATATTTTATTTTTGATCCAAAATATTTTATTTCTTTCGACTTTTCGTAAAATATGTTAATGCCATCTGAAAGAGGAACAGATAAGCTTTCCATCAAGGTCTTAGTCGAAGAAGTCGGTCGAAGGATGCAAGAGTTATTAGCAAAAAACTTATCGGTGGTCAACACGATTCCGTCCCACTACCTATTGTTTTCGCAAAGTACTTTTGTATAATTCTAGTATTTAATGGGAAAAAATTAAACGAATTTTTTGTCCCTGTGAAAAACTATTAATTCTGAATAAAATGCCACCCATTTATGCAATTAAAAAAATTTAAATGTCTCTTATTAGAGAAGGCATATTTTCGTCTGATGAGGTAAATCTTCTCCAAGGATTCCGAGGATATTTTAGTTTTGATCAAAAAAATTTTATTTCTTACGACTTTTCTTAAAATATGTTAATGCCACCTGAAAGAGGAACAGAAAAGCTTTTCATCGAGCTCTTAGTCGAAGAAGTCGGTCGAAGGCTGCAAGAGTTATTAGCAAAAAACTAATCGATGGTCAACACGATCCCGTCCTACTGCCGATCCTTTTCGCAAAGTACTTCTCTATAATTCTAGTATTTAATGGGAAAAAATTAAACGAATTTTTTGTCCATGTAAAAAACTATTAATTCTGAATAAAATGCCGCCCATTTACGCAATTAAAAAAATTTAAATGTCTCTTATTAGATAAGGCATATTTTCGTCTGATAAGGTACTTTTTCTTCAATGATTTCGAGGATATTTTAGTTTTGATCAAAAAAATTTTATTTCTTACGACTTTTCGTAAAATATGTTAATGCCATCTGAAAGAGGAACAGATAAGCTTTCCATCAAGCTCTTAGTCGAAGAAGTCGGTCGAAGGATGAAAGAGTTATTAGCAAAACACTAATCGGTGGTCAACACGATTCCGTCCAACTGCCGATTCTTTTCGCAAAGTACTTTTCTATAATTCTAGTATTTAATGGGAAAAAAATTAAACGAATTTTTTGTCCATGTAAAAAACTATTAATTCTGAATAAAATGCCACCCATTTATGCAATTAAAAAGATTTAAATGTCTCTTATTAGATAAGGCATATTTTCGTCTGATAAGGTTCATCTTCTTCAATGATTTCGAGGATATTTTATTTTTGATCCAAAAAATTTTATTTCTTTCGACTTTTCGTAAAATATGTTAATGCCATCTGAAAGAGGAACAGATAAGCTTTCCATCAAGGTCTTAGTCGAAGAAGTCGGTCGAAGGAAGCAAGAGTTATTAGCAAAAAACTTATCGGTGGTCAACACGATTCCGTCCCACTACCTATTGTTTTCGCAAAGTACTTTTGTATAATTCTAGTATTTAATGGGAAAAAATTAAACGAATTTTTTGTCCCTGTGAAAAACTATTAATTCTGAATAAAATGCCACCCATTTATGCAATTAAAAAAATTTAAATGTCTCTTATTAGAGAAGGCATATTTTCGTCTGATGAGGTACTTCTTCTCCAAGGATTCCGAGGATATTTTAGTTTTGATCAAAAAAATTTTATTTCTTACGACTTTTCTTAAAATATGTTAATGCCACCTGAAAGAGGAACAGAAAAGCTTTTCATCGAGCTCTTAGTCGAAGAAGTCGGTCGAAGGATGCAAGAGTTATTAGCAAAAAACTAATCGGTGGTCAACACGATCCCGTCCTACTGCCGATTCTTTTCGCAAAGTACTTTTCTATAATTCTAGTATTTAACGGGAAAAAATTAAACGAATTTTTTGTCCCTGTGAAAAACTATTAATTCTGAATAAAATGCCACCCATTTATGCAATTAAAAAAATTTAAATGTCTCTTATTAGAGAAGGCATATTTTCATCTGATGAGGTACTTCTTCTCCAAGGATTCCGAGGATATTTTAGTTTTGATCAAAAAAATTTTATTTCTTACGACTCTTCTTAAAATATGTTAATGCCACCTGAAAGAGGAACACAAAAGCTTTCCATCGAGCTCTTAGTCGAAGAAGTCGGTCGAAGGATGCAAGAGTTATTAGCAAAAAACTAATCGGTGGTCAACACGATCCCGTCCTACTGCCGATTCTTTTCGCAAAGTACTTTTCTATAATTCTAGTATTTAACGGGAAAAAATTAAACGAATTTTTTGTCCCTGTGAAAAACTATTAATTCTGAATAAAATGCCACCCATTTATGCAATTAAAAAAATTTAAATGTCTCTTATTAGAGAAGGCATATTTTCATCTGATGAGGTACTTCTTCTCCAAGGATTCCGAGGATATTTTAGTTTTGATCAAAAAAATTTTATTTCTTACGACTCTTCTTAAAATATGTTAATGCCACCTGAAAGAGGAACAGAAAAGCTTTTCATCGAGCTCTTAGTCGAAGAAGTCGGTCGAAGGATGCAAGAGTTATTAGCAAAAAACTAATCGGTGGTCAACACGATTCCGTCCAACTGCCGATTCTTTTCGCAAAGTACTTTTCTATAATTCTAGTATTTAACGGGAAAAAATTAAACGAATTTTTTGTCCCTGTGAAAAACTATTAATTCTGAATAAAATGCCACCCATTTATGCAATTAAAAAAATTTAAATGTCTCTTATTAGAGAAGGCATATTTTCATCTGATGAGGTACTTCTTCTCCAAGGATTCCGAGGATATTTTAGTTTTGATCAAAAAAATTTTATTTCTTACGACTCTTCTTAAAATATGTTAATGCCACCTGAAAGAGGAACACAAAAGCTTTCCATCGAGCTCTTAGTCGAAGAAGTCGGTCGAAGGATGCAAGAGTTATTAGCAAAAAACTAATCGGTGGTCAACACGATCCCGTCCTACTGTCGATTGTTTTCGCAAAGTACTTCTCTATAATTCTAGTATTTAATGGGAAAAAATTAAACGAATTTTTTGTCCATGTAAAAAACTATTAATTCTGAATTATATGCCGCCCATTTACGCAATTAAAAAAATTTAAATGTCTCTTATTAGATAAGGCATTTTTTCGTCTGATAAGGTACTTTTTCTTCAATGATTTCGAGGATATTTTAGTTTTGATCAAAAAAATTTTATTTCTTACGACTTTTCGTAAAATATGTTAATGCCATCTGAAAGAGGAACAGATAAGCTTTCCATCAAGCTCTTAGTCGAAGAAGTCGGTCGAAGGATGAAAGAGTTATTAGCAAAACACTAATCGGTGGTCAACATGATTCCGTCCAACTGCCGATTCTTTTCGCAAAGTACTTTTCTATAATTCTAGTATTTAATGGGAAAAAAATTAAACGAATTTTTTGTCCATGTAAAAAACTATTAATTCTGAATAAAATGCCACCCATTTATGCAATTAAAAAGATTTAAATGTCTCTTATTAGATAAGGCATATTTTCGTCTGATAAGGTTCAACTTCTTCAATGATTTCGAGGATATTTTATTTTTGATCAAAAAAATTTTATTTCTTTCGACTTTTCGTAAAATATGTTTATACCATCTGATAGAGGAACAGATAAGCTTTCTATCGAGCTCTAAGTCGAAGAAGTCGGTCGAAGAATGCAAGAGGTATTAGCTAAAAACTAATCGGTGGTCAACACGATTCCGTCCCACTACCTATTGTTTTCGCAAAGTACTTTTGTATAATTCTAGTATTTAATGGGAAAAAATTAAACGAATTTTTTGTCCCTGTGAAAAACTATTAATTCTGAATAAAATGCCACCCATTTATGCAATTAAAAAAATTTAAATGTCTCTTATTAGAGAAGGCATATTTTCGTCTGATGAGGTACTTCTTCTCCAAGGATTCCGAGGATATTTTAGTTTTGATCAAAAAAATTTTATTTCTTACGACTTTTCTTAAAATATGTTAATGCCACCTGAAAGAGGAACAGAAAAGCTTTCCATCGAGCTCTTAGTCGAAGAAGTCGGTCGAAGGATGCAAGAGTTATTAGCAAAAAACTAATCGGTGGTCAACACGATCCTGTCCTACTGCCGATCCTTTTCGCAAAGTACTTCTCTATAATTCTAGTATTTAATCGGAAAAAATTTAACGAATTTTTTGTCCATGTAAAAAACTATTAATTCTGAATAAAATGCCGCCCATTTACGCAATTAAAAAAATTTAAATGTCTCTTATTAGATAAGGCATATTTTCGTCTGATAAGGTACTTTTTCTTCAATGATTTCGAGGATATTTTAGTTTTGATCAAAAAAATTTTATTTCTTACGACTTTTCGTAAAATATGTTAATGCCATCTGAAAGAGGAACAGATAAGCTTTCCATCAAGCTCTTAGTCGAAGAAGTCGGTCGAAGGATGAAAGAGTTATTAGCAAAACACTAATCGGTGGTCAACACGATTCCGTCCAACTGCCGATTCTTTTCGCAAAGTACTTTTCTATAATTCTAGTATTTAATGGGAAAAAAATTAAACGAATTTTTTGTCCATGTAAAAAACTATTAATTCTGAATAAAATGCCACCCATTTATGCAATTAAAAAAATTTAAATGTCTCTTATTAGATAAGGCATATTTTCGTCTGATAAGGTACTTCTTCTTCAATGACTTCGAGGATATTTCATTTTTGATCAAAAAAATTTTATTTCTTTCGACTTTTCGTAAAATATGTTAATGCCATCTGAAAGAGGAACAGATAAGCTTTCCATCAAGGTCTTAGTCGAAGAAGTCGGTCGAAGGATGCAAGAGTTATTAGCAAAAAACTTATCGGTGGTCAACACGATCCCGTCCTACTGTCGATTGTTTTCGCAAAGTACTTCTCTATAATTCTAGTATTTAATGGGAAAAAATTAAACGAATTTTTTGTCCATGTGAAAAACTATTAATTCTGAATAAAATGCCGCCCATTTATGCAATTAAAAAAATTTAAATGTCTCTTATTAGATAAGGCATATTTTCGTCTGATAAGGTACTTATTCTTCAATGATTCCGAGCATATTTTAGTTTTGATCAAAAAAATTTTATTTCTTACGACTTTTCGTAAAATATGTTAATGCCATCTGAAAGATGAACAGATAAGCTTTCCATCGAGCTCTTAGTCGAAGAAGTCGGTCGAACGATGCATGAGTTATTAGCAAAAAAACTAATCGGTGGTCGACACGATTCCGTCCTACTGCCGATTGTTTTCGCAAAGTACTTTTCTATAATTCTAGTATTTCATAGGAAAAAATTAAACGAATTTTTTGTCCATGTAAAAAACTATTAATTCTGAATAAAATGACGCCCATTTATGCAATTAAAAAGATTTAAATGTCTCTTATTAGATAAGGCATATTTTCGTCTGTCTCCAAGGATTCCGAGGATATTTTAGTTTTGATCAAAAAAATTTTATTTCTTACGACTTTTCGTAAAATATGTTAATGCCATCTGAAAGATGAACAGATAAGCTTTCCATCGAGCTCTTAGTCGAAGAAGTCGGTCGAAGGATGCATGAGTTATTAGCAAAAAAACTAATCGGTGGTCAACACGATTCCGTCCTACTGGCGATTGTTTTCGCAAAGTACTTTTGTATAATTCTAGTATTTAATGGGAAAAAATTAAACGAATTTATTGTCCCTGTGAAAAACTATTTATTCTGAATAAAATGCCGCCCATTTATGCAATTAAAAAAATTTAAATGTCTCTAATTAGATAAGGCATATTTTCGTCTGATGAGGTACTTCTTCTCCAAGGATTCCGAGGATATTTTAGTTTTGATCAAAAAAATTTTATTTCTTACGACTTTTCTTAAAATATGTTAATGCCACCTGAAAGAGGAACAGAAAAGCTTTCCATGGAGCTCTTAGTCGAAGAAGTCGGTCGAAGGATGCAAGAGTTATTAGCAAAAAATTAATCGGTGGTCAACACGATTCCGTCCCACTACCGATCCTTTTCGCAAAGTACTTCTCTATAATTCTAGTATTTAATGGGAAAAAATTAAACGAATTTTTTGTCCATGTAAAAAACTATTAATTCTGAATAAAATGCCGCCCATTTATGCAATTAAAAAAATTTAAATGTCTCTTATTAGATAAGGCATATTTTCGTCTGATGAGGTACTTCTTCTCCAAGGATTCCGAGGATATTTTAGTTTTGATCAAAAAAATTTTATTTCTTACGACTTTTCTTAAAATATGTTAATGCCACCTGAAAGAGGAACAGAAAAGCTTTTCATCGAGCTCTTAGTCGAAGAAGTCGGTCGAAGGATGCAAGAGTTATTAGCAAAAAACTAATCGGTGGTCAACACGATCCCGTCCTACTGCCGATCCTTTTCGCAAAGTACTTCTCTATAATTCTAGTATTTAATGGGAAAAAATTAAACGAATTTTTTGTCCATGTAAAAAACTATTAATTCTGAATAAAATGCCGCCCATTTACGCAATTAAAAAAATTTAAATGTCTCTTATTAGATAAGGCATATTTTCGTCTGATAAGGTACTTTTTCTTCAATGATTTCGAGGATATTTTAGTTTTGATCAAAAAAATTTTATTTCTTACGACTTTTCGTAAAATATGTTAATGCCATCTGAAAGAGGAACAGATAAGCTTTCCATCAAGCTCTTAGTCGAAGAAGTCGGTCGAAGGATGAAAGAGTTATTAGCAAAACACTAATCGGTGGTCAACACGATTCCGTCCAACTGCCGATTCTTTTCGCAAAGTACTTTTCTATAATTCTAGTATTTAACGGGAAAAAATTAAACGAATTTTTTGTCCCTGTGAAAAACTATTAATTCTGAATAAAATGCCACCCATTTATGCAATTAAAAAAATTTAAATGTCTCTTATTAGATAAGGCATATTTTCGTCTGATAAGGTACTTCTTCTTCAATGACTTCGAGGATATTTCATTTTTGATCAAAAAAATTTTATTTCTTTCGACTTTTCGTAAAATATGTTAATGCCATCTGAAAGAGGAACAGATAAGCTTTCCATCAAGGTCTTAGTCGAAGAAGTCGGTCGAAGGATGCAAGAGTTATTAGCAAAAAACTTATCGGTGGTCAACACGATCCCGTCCTACTGTCGATTGTTTTCGCAAAGTACTTCTCTATAATTCTAGTATTTAATGGGAAAAAATTAAACGAATTTTTTGTCCATGTGAAAAACTATTAATTCTGAATAAAATGCCGCCCATTTATGCAATTAAAAAAATTTAAATGTCTCTTATTAGATAAGGCATATTTTCGTCTGATAAGGTACTTATTCTTCAATGATTCCGAGCATATTTTAGTTTTGATCAAAAAAATTTTATTTCTTACGACTTTTCGTAAAATATGTTAATGCCATCTGAAAGATGAACAGATAAGCTTTCCATCGAGCTCTTAGTCGAAGAAGTCGGTCGAACGATGCATGAGTTATTAGCAAAAAAACTAATCGGTGGTCGACACGATTCCGTCCTACTGCCGATTGTTTTCGCAAAGTACTTTTCTATAATTCTAGTATTTCATAGGAAAAAATTAAACGAATTTTTTGTCCATGTAAAAAACTATTAATTCTGAATAAAATGACGCCCATTTATGCAATTAAAAAGATTTAAATGTCTCTTATTAGATAAGGCATATTTTCGTCTGTCTCCAAGGATTCCGAGGATATTTTAGTTTTGATCAAAAAAATTTTATTTCTTACGACTTTTCGTAAAATATGTTAATGCCATCTGAAAGATGAACAGATAAGCTTTCCATCGAGCTCTTAGTCGAAGAAGTCGGTCGAAGGATGCATGAGTTATTAGCAAAAAAACTAATCGGTGGTCAACACGATTCCGTCCTACTGCCGATTGTTTTCGCAAAGTACTTTTGTATAATTCTAGTATTTAATGGGAAAAAATTAAACGAATTTATTGTCCCTGTGAAAAACTATTTATTCTGAATAAAATGCCGCCCATTTATGCAATTAAAAAAATTTAAATGTCTCTTATTAAATAAGGCATATTTTCGTCTGATGAGGTACTTCTTCTCCAAGGATTCCGAGGATATTTTAGTTTTGATCAAAAAAATTTTATTTCTTACGACTTTTCTTAAAATATGTTAATGCCACCTGAAAGAGGAACAGAAAAGCTTTCCATGGAGCTCTTAGTCGAAGAAGTCGGTCGAAGGATGCAAGAGTTATTAGCAAAAAATTAATCGGTGGTCAACACGATTCCGTCCCACTACCGATCCTTTTCGCAAAGTACTTCTCTATAATTCTAGTATTTAATGGGAAAAAATTAAACGAATTTTTTGTCCATGTAAAAAACTATTAATTCTGAATAAAATGCCGCCCATTTATGCAATTAAAAAAATTTAAATGTCTCTTATTAGATAAGGCATATTTTCGTCTGATGAGGTACTTCTTCTCCAAGGATTCCGAGGATATTTTAGTTTTGATCAAAAAAATTTTATTTCTTACGACTTTTCTTAAAATATGTTAATGCCACCTGAAAGAGGAACAGAAAAGCTTTTCATCGAGCTCTTAGTCGAAGAAGTCGGTCGAAGGATGCAAGAGTTATTAGCAAAAAACTAATCGGTGGTCAACACGATCCCGTCCTACTGCCGATCCTTTTCGCAAAGTACTTCTCTATAATTCTAGTATTTAATGGGAAAAAATTAAACGAATTTTTTGTCCATGTAAAAAACTATTAATTCTGAATAAAATGCCGCCCATTTACGCAATTAAAAAAATTTAAATGTCTCTTATTAGATAAGGCATATTTTCGTCTGATAAGGTACTTTTTCTTCAATGATTTCGAGGATATTTTAGTTTTGATCAAAAAAATTTTATTTCTTACGACTTTTCGTAAAATATGTTAATGCCATCTGAAAGAGGAACAGATAAGCTTTCCATCAAGCTCTTAGTCGAAGAAGTCGGTCGAAGGATGAAAGAGTTATTAGCAAAACACTAATCGGTGGTCAACACGATTCCGTCCAACTGCCGATTCTTTTCGCAAAGTACTTTTCTATAATTCTAGTATTTAACGGGAAAAAATTAAACGAATTTTTTGTCCCTGTGAAAAACTATTAATTCTGAATAAAATGCCACCCATTTATGCAATTAAAAAAATTTAAATGTCTCTTATTAGAGAAGGCATATTTTCGTCTGATGAGGTACTTCTTCTCCAAGGATTCCGAGGATATTTTAGTTTTGATCAAAAAAATTTTATTTCTTACGACTTTTCTTAAAATATGTTAATGCCACCTGAAAGAGGAACACAAAAGCTTTCCATCGAGCTCTTAGTCGAAGAAGTCGGTCGAAGGATGCAAGAGTTATTAGCAAAAAACTAATCGGTGGTCAACACGATCCCGTCCTACTGTCGATTGTTTTCGCAAAGTACTTCTCTATAATTCTAGTATTTAATGGGAAAAAATTAAACGAATTTTTTGTCCATGTAAAAAACTATTAATTCTGAATTATATGCCGCCCATTTACGCAATTAAAAAAATTTAAATGTCTCTTATTAGATAAGGCATATTTTCGTCTGATAAGGTACTTTTTCTTCAATGATTTCGAGGATATTTTAGTTTTGATCAAAAACATTTTATTTCTTACGACTTTTCGTAAAATATGTTAATGCCATCTGAAAGAGGAACAGATAAGCTTTCCATCAAGCTCTTAGTCGAAGAAGTCGGTCGAAGGATGAAAGAGTTATTAGCAAAACACTAATCGGTGGTCAACATGATTCCGTCCAACTGCCGATTCTTTTCGCAAAGTACTTTTCTATAATTCTAGTATTTAATGGGAAAAAAATTAAACGAATTTTTTGTCCATGTAAAAAACTATTAATTCTGAATAAAATGCCACCCATTTATGCAATTAAAAAGATTTAAATGTCTCTTATTAGATAAGGCATATTTTCGTCTGATAAGGTTCAACTTCTTCAATGATTTCGAGGATATTTTATTTTTGATCAAAAAAATTTTATTTCTTTCGACTTTTCGTAAAATATGTTTATACCATCTGATAGAGGAACAGATAAGCTTTCTATCGAGCTCTAAGTCGAAGAAGTCGGTCGAAGGATGCAAGAGGTATTAGCTAAAAACTAATCGGTGGTCAACACGATTCCGTCCCACTACCTATTGTTTTCGCAAAGTACTTTTGTATAATTCTAGTATTTAATGGGAAAAAATTAAACGAATTTTTTGTCCCTGTGAAAAACTATTAATTCTGAATAAAATGCCACCCATTTATGCAATTAAAAAAATTTAAATGTCTCTTATTAGAGAAGGCATATTTTCGTCTGATGAGGTACTTCTTCTCCAAGGATTCCGAGGATATTTTAGTTTTGATCAAAAAAATTTTATTTCTTACGACTTTTCTTAAAATATGTTAATGCCACCTGAAAGAGGAACAGAAAAGCTTGCCATGGAGCTCTTAGTCGAAGAAGTCGGTCGAAGGATGCAAGAGTTATTAGCAAAAAACTAATCGGTGGTCAACACGATCCTGTCCTACTGCCGATCCTTTTCGCAAAGTACTTCTCTATAATTCTAGTATTTAATCGGAAAAAATTTAACGAATTTTTTGTCCATGTAAAAAACTATTAATTCTGAATAAAATGCCGCCCATTTACGCAATTAAAAAAATTTAAATGTCTCTTATTAGATAAGGCATATTTTCGTCTGATAAGGTACTTTTTCTTCAATGATTTCGAGGATATTTTAGTTTTGATCAAAAAAATTTTATTTCTTACGACTTTTCGTAAAATATGTTAATGCCATCTGAAAGAGGAACAGATAAGCTTTCCATCAAGCTCTTAGTCGAAGAAGTCGGTCGAAGGATGAAAGAGTTATTAGCAAAACACTAATCGGTGGTCAACACGATTCCGTCCAACTGCCGATTCTTTTCGCAAAGTACTTTTCTATAATTCTAGTATTTAATGGGAAAAAAATTAAACGAATTTTTTGTCCATGTAAAAAACTATTAATTCTGAATAAAATGCCACCCATTTATGCAATTAAAAAAATTTAAATGTCTCTTATTAGATAAGGCATATTTTCGTCTGATAAGGTACTTCTTCTTCAATGACTTCGAGGATATTTCATTTTTGATCAAAAAAATTTTATTTCTTTCGACTTTTCGTAAAATATGTTAATGCCATCTGAAAGAGGAACAGATAAGCTTTCCATCAAGGTCTTAGTCGAAGAAGTCGGTCGAAGGATGCAAGAGTTATTAGCAAAAAACTTATCGGTGGTCAACACGATCCCGTCCTACTGTCGATTGTTTTCGCAAAGTACTTCTCTATAATTCTAGTATTTAATGGGAAAAAATTAAACGAATTTTTTGTCCATGTGAAAAACTATTAATTCTGAATAAAATGCCGCCCATTTATGCAATTAAAAAAATTTAAATGTCTCTTATTAGATAAGGCATATTTTCGTCTGATAAGGTACTTATTCTTCAATGATTCCGAGCATATTTTAGTTTTGATCAAAAAAATTTTATTTCTTACGACTTTTCGTAAAATATGTTAATGCCATCTGAAAGATGAACAGATAAGCTTTCCATCGAGCTCTTAGTCGAAGAAGTCGGTCGAACGATGCATGAGTTATTAGCAAAAAAACTAATCGGTGGTCGACACGATTCCGTCCTACTGCCGATTGTTTTCGCAAAGTACTTTTCTATAATTCTAGTATTTCATAGGAAAAAATTAAACGAATTTTTTGTCCATGTAAAAAACTATTAATTCTGAATAAAATGACGCCCATTTATGCAATTAAAAAGATTTAAATGTCTCTTATTAGATAAGGCATATTTTCGTCTGTCTCCAAGGATTCCGAGGATATTTTAGTTTTGATCAAAAAAATTTTATTTCTTACGACTTTTCGAAAAATATGTTAATGCCATCTGAAAGATGAACAGATAAGCTTTCCATCGAGCTCTTAGTCGAAGAAGTCGGTCGAAGGATGCAAGAGTTATTAGCAAAAAAACTAATCGGTGGTCAACACGATTCCGTCCTACTGCCGATTGTTTTCGCAAAGTACTTTTGTATGATTCTAGTATTTAATGGGAAAAAATTAAACGAATTTATTGTCCCTGTGAAAAACTATTTATTCTGAATAAAATGCCGCCCATTTATGCAATTAAAAAAATTTAAATGTCTCTTATTAGATAAGGCATATTTTCGTCTGATGAGGTACTTCTTCTCCAAGGATTCCGAGGATATTTTAGTTTTGATCAAAAAAATTTTATTTCTTACGACTTTTCTTAAAATATGTTAATGCCACCTGAAAGAGGAACAGAAAAGCTTTCCATGGAGCTCTTAGTCGAAGAAGTCGGTCGAAGGATGCAAGAGTTATTAGCAAAAAATTAATCGGTGGTCAACACGATTCCGTCCCACTACCGATTGTTTTCGCAAAGTACTTTTGTATAATTCTAGTATTTAATGGGAAAAAATTAAACCAATTTATTGTCCCTGTGAAAAACTATTAATTCTAAATGAAATGCCGCCCATTTATGCAATTAAAAAAATTTAAATGTCTCTTATTAGATAAGGCATATTTTCGTCTGATAAGGTACTTCTTCTTCAATGATTCCGAGCATACTTAAGTTTTGATCAAAAAAATTTTATTTCTTACGACTTTTCGTAAAATATGTTAATGCCATCTGAAAGATGAACAGATAAGCTTTCCATCGAGCGCTTAGTCGAAGAAGTCGGTCGAAGGATGCATGAGTTATTAGCAAAAAAACTAATCGGTGGTCAACACGATTCCGTCCTACTGCCGATTGTTTTCGCAAAGTACTTTTCTATAATTCTAGTATTTCATAGGAAAAAATTAAACGAATTTTTTGTCCATGTAAAAAACTATTAATTCTGAATAAAATGCCGCCCATTTATGCAATTAAAAAGATTTAAATGTCTCTTATTAGATAAGGCATATTTTCGTCTGATAAGGTACTTCTTCTTCAATGATTTCGAGGATATTTTAGTTTTGATCAAAAAAATTTTATTTCTTACGACTTTTCGTAAAATATGTTAATGCCATCTGAAAGAGGAACAGATAAGCTTTCCATCAAGGTCTTAGTCGAAGAAGTCGGTCGAAGGATGCAAGAGTTATTAGCAAAAAACTTATCGGTGGTCAACACGATTCCGTCCCACTACCGATTGTTTTCGCAAAGTACTTTTGTATAATTCTAGTATTTAATGGGAAAAAATTAAACGAATTTTTTGTCCCTGTGAAAAACTATTAATTCTGAATAAAATGCCGCCCATTTATGGAATTAAAAAATTTAAATGTCTCTTATTAGATAAGGCATATTTTCGTCTGATGAGGTACTTCTTCTCCAAGGATTCCGAGGATATTTTAGTTTTGATCAAAAAAATTTTATTTCTTACGACTTTTCGTAAAATATGTTAATGCCATCTGAAAGAGGAACAGAAAAGCTTTCCATGGAGCTCTTAGTCGAAGAAGTCGGTCGAAGGATGCAAGAGTTATTAGCAAAAAACTAATCGGTGGTCAACACGATCCTGTCCTACTGTCGATTGTTTTCGCAAAGTACTTTTGTATAATTCTAGTATTTAATGGGAAAAAATTAAACGAATTTTTTGTCCCTGTGAAAAACTATTAATTCTGAATAAAATGCCGCCCATTTATGGAATTAAAAAATTTAAATGTCTCTTATTAGATAAGGCATATTTTCGTCTGATGAGGTACTTCTTCTCCAAGGATTCCGAGGATATTTTAGTTTTGATCAAAAAAATTTTATTTCTTACGACTTTTCGTAAAATATGTTAATGCCATCTGAAAGAGGAACAGAAAAGCTTTCCATGGAGCTCTTAGTCGAAGAAGTCGGTCGAAGGATGCAAGAGTTATTAGCAAAAAACTAATCGGTGGTCAACACGATTCCGTCCCACTACCGATTGTTTTCGCAAAGTACTTTTGTATAATTCTAGTATTTAATGGGAAAAAATTAAACCAATTTATTGTCCCTGTGAAAAACTATTAATTCTAAATAAAATGCCGCCCATTTATGCAATTAAAAAAATTTAAATGTCTCTTATTAGATAAGGCATATTTTCGTCTGATGAGGTACTTCTTCTCCAAGGATTCCGAGGATATTTTAGTTTTGATCAAAAAAATTTTATTTCTTACGACTTTTCGTAAAATATGTTAATGCCATCTGAAAGAGGAACAGAAAAGCTTTTCATGGAGCTCTTAGTCGAAGAAGTCGGTCGAAGGATGCAAGAGTTATTAGCAAAAAACTAATCGGTGGTCAACACGATTCCGTCCCACTACCGATTGTTTTCGCAAAGTACTTTTGTATAATTCTAGTATTTAATGGGAAAAAATTAAACCAATTTATTGTCCCTGTGAAAAACTATTAATTCTGAATAAAATGCCGCCCATTTATGGAATTAAAAAATTTAAATGTCTCTTATTAGATAAGGCATATTTTCGTCTGATGAGGTACTTCTTCTCCAAGGATTCCGAGGATATTTTAGTTTTGATCAAAAAAATTTTATTTCTTACGACTTTTCGTAAAATATGTTAATGCCATCTGAAAGAGGAACAGAAAAGCTTGCCATGGAGCTCTTAGTCGAAGAAGTCGGTCGAAGGATGCAAGAGTTATTAGCAAAAAACTAATCGGTGGTCAACACGATCCTGTCCTACTGCCGATCCTTTTCGCAAAGTACTTCTCTATAATTCTAGTATTTAATCGGAAAAAATTTAACGAATTTTTTGTCCATGTAAAAAACTATTAATTCTGAATAAAATGCCGCCCATTTACGCAATTAAAAAAATTTAAATGTCTCTTATTAGATAAGGCATATTTTCGTCTGATAAGGTACTTTTTCTTCAATGATTTCGAGGATATTTTAGTTTTGATCAAAAAAATTTTATTTCTTACGACTTTTCGTAAAATATGTTAATGCCATCTGAAAGAGGAACAGATAAGCTTTCCATCAAGCTCTTAGTCGAAGAAGTCGGTCGAAGTATGAAAGAGTTATTAGCAAAACACTAATCGGTGGTCAACACGATTCCGTCCAACTGCCGATTCTTTTCGCAAAGTACTTTTCTATAATTCTAGTATTTAATGGGAAAAAAATTAAACGAATTTTTTGTCCATGTAAAAAACTATTAATTCTGAATAAAATGCCACCCATTTATGCAATTAAAAAAATTTAAATGTCTCTTATTAGATAAGGCATATTTTCGTCTGATAAGGTACTTCTTCTTCAATGACTTCGAGGATATTTCATTTTTGATCAAAAAAATTTTATTTCTTTCGACTTTTCGTAAAATATGTTAATGCCATCTGAAAGAGGAACAGATAAGCTTTCCATCAAGGTCTTAGTCGAAGAAGTCGGTCGAAGGATGCAAGAGTTATTAGCAAAAAACTTATCGGTGGTCAACACGATCCCGTCCTACTGTCGATTGTTTTCGCAAAGTACTTCTCTATAATTCTAGTATTTAATGGGAAAAAATTAAACGAATTTTTTGTCCATGTGAAAAACTATTAATTCTGAATAAAATGCCGCCCATTTATGCAATTAAAAAAATTTAAATGTCTCTTATTAGATAAGGCATATTTTCGTCTGATAAGGTACTTATTCTTCAATGATTCCGAGCATATTTTAGTTTTGATCAAAAAAATTTTATTTCTTACGACTTTTCGTAAAATATGTTAATGCCATCTGAAAGATGAACAGATAAGCTTTCCATCGAGCTCTTAGTCGAAGAAGTCGGTCGAACGATGCATGAGTTATTAGCAAAAAAACTAATCGGTGGTCGACACGATTCCGTCCTACTGCCGATTGTTTTCGCAAAGTACTTTTCTATAATTCTAGTATTTCATAGGAAAAAATTAAACGAATTTTTTGTCCATGTAAAAAACTATTAATTCTGAATAAAATGACGCCCATTTATGCAATTAAAAAGATTTAAATGTCTCTTATTAGATAAGGCATATTTTCGTCTGTCTCCAAGGATTCCGAGGATATTTTAGTTTTGATCAAAAAAATTTTATTTCTTACGACTTTTCGAAAAATATGTTAATGCCATCTGAAAGATGAACAGATAAGCTTTCCATCGAGCTCTTAGTCGAAGAAGTCGGTCGAAGGATGCAAGAGTTATTAGCAAAAAAACTAATCGGTGGTCAACACGATTCCGTCCTACTGCCGATTGTTTTCGCAAAGTACTTTTGTATGATTCTAGTATTTAATGGGAAAAAATTAAACGAATTTATTGTCCCTGTGAAAAACTATTTATTCTGAATAAAATGCCGCCCATTTATGCAATTAAAAAAATTTAAATGTCTCTTATTAGATAAGGCATATTTTCGTCTGATGAGGTACTTCTTCTCCAAGGATTCCGAGGATATTTTAGTTTTGATCAAAAAAATTTTATTTCTTACGACTTTTCTTAAAATATGTTAATGCCACCTGAAAGAGGAACAGAAAAGCTTTCCATGGAGCTCTTAGTCGAAGAAGTCGGTCGAAGGATGCAAGAGTTATTAGCAAAAAATTAATCGGTGGTCAACACGATTCCGTCCCACTACCGATTGTTTTCGCAAAGTACTTTTGTATAATTCTAGTATTTAATGGGAAAAAATTAAACCAATTTATTGTCCCTGTGAAAAACTATTAATTCTAAATAAAATGCCGCCCATTTATGCAATTAAAAAAATTTAAATGTCTCTTATTAGATAAGGCATATTTTCGTCTGATAAGGTACTTCTTCTTCAATGATTCCGAGCATACTTAAGTTTTGATCAAAAAAATTTTATTTCTTACGACTTTTCATAAAATATGTTAATGCCATCTGAAAGATGAACAGATAAGCTTTCCATCGAGCGCTTAGTCGAAGAAGTCGGTCGAAGGATGCATGAGTTATTAGCAAAAAAACTAATCGGTGGTCAACACGATTCCGTCCTACTGCCGATTGTTTTCGCAAAGTACTTTTCTATAATTCTAGTATTTCATAGGAAAAAATTAAACGAATTTTTTGTCCATGTAAAAAACTATTAATTCTGAATAAAATGCCGCCCATTTATGCAATTAAAAAGATTTAAATGTCTCTTATTAGATAAGGCATATTTTCGTCTGATAAGGTACTTCTTCTTCAATGATTTCGAGGATATTTTAGTTTTGATCAAAAAAATTTTATTTCTTACGACTTTTCGTAAAATATGTTAATGCCATCTGAAAGAGGAACAGATAAGCTTTCCATCAAGGTCTTAGTCGAAGAAGTCGGTCGAAGGATGCAAGAGTTATTAGCAAAAAACTTATCGGTGGTCAACACGATTCCGTCCCACTACCGATTGTTTTCGCAAAGTACTTTTGTATAATTCTAGTATTTAATGGGAAAAAATTAAACGAATTTTTTGTCCCTGTGAAAAACTATTAATTCTGAATAAAATGCCGCCCATTTATGGAATTAAAAAATTTAAATGTCTCTTATTAGATAAGGCATATTTTCGTCTGATGAGGTACTTCTTCTCCAAGGATTCCGAGGATATTTTAGTTTTGATCAAAAAAATTTTATTTCTTACGACTTTTCGTAAAATATGTTAATGCCATCTGAAAGAGGAACAGAAAAGCTTTCCATGGAGCTCTTAGTCGAAGAAGTCGGTCGAAGGATGCAAGAGTTATTAGCAAAAAACTAATCGGTGGTCAACACGATCCTGTCCTACTGTCGATTGTTTTCGCAAAGTACTTTTGTATAATTCTAGTATTTAATGGGAAAAAATTAAACGAATTTTTTGTCCCTGTGAAAAACTATTAATTCTGAATAAAATGCCGCCCATTTATGGAATTAAAAAATTTAAATGTCTCTTATTAGATAAGGCATATTTTCGTCTGATGAGGTACTTCTTCTCCAAGGATTCCGAGGATATTTTAGTTTTGATCAAAAAAATTTTATTTCTTACGACTTTTCGTAAAATATGTTAATGCCATCTGAAAGAGGAACAGAAAAGCTTTCCATGGAGCTCTTAGTCGAAGAAGTCGGTCGAAGGATGCAAGAGTTATTAGCAAAAAACTAATCGGTGGTCAACACGATTCCGTCCCACTACCGATTGTTTTCGCAAAGTACTTTTGTATAATTCTAGTATTTAATGGGAAAAAATTAAACCAATTTATTGTCCCTGTGAAAAACTATTAATTCTAAATAAAATGCCGCCCATTTATGCAATTAAAAAAATTTAAATGTCTCTTATTAGATAAGGCATATTTTCGTCTGATAAGGTACTTCTTCTTCAATGATTCCGAGCATATTTTAGTTTTGATCAAAAAAATTTTATTTCTTACGACTTTTCGTAAAATATGTTAATGCCATCTGAAAGATGAACAGATAAGCTTTCCATCGAGCTCTTAGTCGAAGAAGTCGGTCGAAGGATGCATGAGTTATTAGCAAAAAAACTAATCGGTGGTCAACACGATTCCGTCCTACTGCCGATTGTTTTCGCAAAGTACTTTTGTATAATTCTAGTATTTAATGGGAAAAAATTAAACGAATTTATTGTCCCTGTGAAAAACTATTTATTCTGAATAAAATGCCGCCCATTTATGCAATTAAAAAAATTTAAATGTCTCTTATTAGATAAGGCATATTTTCGTCTGATGAGGTACTTCTTCTCCAAGGATTCCGAGGATATTTTAGTTTTGATCAAAAAAATTTTATTTCTTACGACTTTTCTTAAAATATGTTAATGCCACCTGAAAGAGGAACAGAAAAGCTTTCCATGGAGCTCTTAGTCGAAGAAGTCGGTCGAAGGATGCATGAGTTATTAGCAAAAAAACTAATCGGTGGTCAACACGATTCCGTCCTACTGCCGATTGTTTTCGCAAAGTACTTTTCTATAATTCTAGTATTTCATAGGAAAAAATTAAACGAATTTTTTGTCCATGTAAAAAACTATTAATTCTGAATAAAATGCCGCCCATTTATGCAATTAAAAAGATTTAAATGTCTCTTATTAGATAAGGCATATTTTCGTCTGATAAGGTACTTCTTCTTCATTGATTGCGAGGATATTTTATTTTTGATCAAAAAAATTTTATTTCTTTCGACTTTTCGTAAAATATGTTAATGCCATCTGAAAGAGGAACAGATAAGCTTTCCATCAAGGTCTTAGTCGAAGAAGTCGGTCGAAGGATGCAAGAGTTATTAGCAAAAAACTTATCGGTGGTCAACACGATTCCGTCCCACTACCGATTGTTTTCGCAAAGTACTTTTGTATAATTCTAGTATTTAATGGGAAAAAATTAAACCAATTTATTGTCCCTGTGAAAAACTATTAATTCTAAATAAAATGCCGCCCATTTATGCAATTAAAAAAATTTAAATGTCTCTTATTAGATAAGGCATATTTTCGTCTGATAAGGTACTTCTTCTTCAATGATTCCGAGCATATTTTAGTTTTGATCAAAAAAATTTTATTTCTTACGACTTTTCGTAAAATATGTTAATGCCATCTGAAAGATGAACAGATAAGCTTTCCATCGAGCTCTTAGTCGAAGAAGTCGGTCGAAGGATGCATGAGTTATTAGCAAAAAACTAATCGGTGGTCAACACGATCCCGTCCTACTGTCGATTGTTTTCGCAAAGTACTTCTCTATAATTCTAGTATTTAATGGCAAAAAAGTAAACGAATTTTTTGTCCATGTGAAAAACTATTAATTCTGAATAAAATGCCGCCCATTTATGCAATTAAAAAAATTTAAATTTCTCTTATTAGATAAGGCATATTTTCGTCTGATAAGGTACTTCTTCTTCAATGATTCCGAGCATATTTTAGTTTTGATCAAAAAAATTTTATTTCTTACGACTTTTCGTAAAATATGTTAATGCCATCTGAAAGCGAAACAGATAAGCTCTCCATCGAGCTCTTAGTCGAAGAAGTCGGTCGAAATATGCATGAGTTATTAGCAAAAAAACTAATCGGTGGTCAACACGATTCCGTCCTACTGCCGATTGTTTTCGCAAAGTACTTTTCTATAATTCTAGTATTTAATGGGAAATAATTAAACGAATTTTTTGTCCATGTAAAAAACTATTAATTCTGAATAAAATGCCACCCATTTATGCAATTAAAAAAATTTAAATGTCTCTTATTAGATAAGGCATATTTTCGTCTGATAAGGTACTTCTTCTTCAATGACTTCGAGGATTTTTGATCAAAAAAATTTTATTTCTTTCGACTTTTCGTAAAATATGTTAATGCCATCTGAAAGAGGAACAGATAAGCTTTCCATCAAGGTCTTAGTCGAAGAAGTCGGTCGAAGGATGCAAGAGTTATTAGCAAAAAACTTATCGGTGGTCAACACGATTCCGTCCCACTACCGATTGTTTTCGCAAAGTACTTTTGTATAATTCTAGTATTTAATGGGAAAAAATTAAACGAATTTATTGTCCCTGTGAAAAACTATTAATTCTGAATAAAATGCCGCCCATTTATGCAATTAAAAAAATTTAAATGTCTCTTATTAGATAAGGCATATTTTCGTCTGATGAGGTACTTCTTCTCCAAGGATTCCGAGGATATTTTAGTTTTGATCAAAAAAATTTTATTTCTTACGACTTTTCGTAAAATATGTTAATGCCATCTGAAAGATGAACAGATAAGCTTTCCATCGAGCTCTTAGTCGAAGAAGTCGGTCGAACGATGCATGAGTTATTAGCAAAAAAACTAATCGGTGGTCGACACGATTCCGTCCTACTGCCGATTGTTTTCGCAAAGTACTTTTCTATAATTCTAGTATTTCATAGGAAAAAATTAAACGAATTTTTTGTCCATGTAAAAAACTATTAATTCTGAATAAAATGACGCCCATTTATGCAATTAAAAAGATTTAAATGTCTCTTATTAGATAAGGCATATTTTCGTCTGTCTCCAAGGATTCCGAGGATATTTTAGTTTTGATCAAAAAAATTTTATTTCTTACGACTTTTCGTAAAATATGTTAATGCCATCTGAAAGATGAACAGAAAAGCTTTCCATCGAGCTCTTAGTCGAAGAAGTCGGTCGAAGGATGCAAGAGTTATTAGCAAAAAACTAATCGGTGGTCAACACGATCCCGTCCTACTGTCGATTGTTTTCGCAAAGGACTTTTCTATAATTCTAGTATTTAATGGGAAAAAATTAAACGAATTTTTTGTCCATGTGAAAAACTATTAATTCTGAATAAAATGCCGCCCATTTATGCAATTAAAAAAATTTAAATGTCTCTTATTAGATAAGGCATATTTTCGTCTGATAAGGTACTTATTCTTCAATGATTCCGAGCATATTTTAGTTTTGATCAAAAAAATTTTATTTCTTACGACTTTTCGTAAAATATGTTAATGCCATCTGAAAGATGAACAGATAAGCTTTCCATCGAGCTCTTAGTCGAAGAAGTCGGTCGAACGATGCATGAGTTATTAGCAAAAAAACTAATCGGTGGTCGACACGATTCCGTCCTACTGCCGATTGTTTTCGCAAAGTACTTTTCTATAATTCTAGTATTTCATAGGAAAAAATTAAACGAATTTTTTGTCCATGTAAAAAACTATTAATTCTGAATAAAATGACGCCCATTTATGCAATTAAAAAGATTTAAATGTCTCTTATTAGATAAGGCATATTTTCGTCTGTCTCCAAGGATTCCGAGGATATTTTAGTTTTGATCAAAAAAATTTTATTTCTTACGACTTTTCGTAAAATATGTTAATGCCATCTGAAAGATGAACAGATAAGCTTTCCATCGAGCTCTTAGTCGAAGAAGTCGGTCGAAGGATGCATGAGTTATTAGCAAAAAAACTAATCGGTGGTCAACACGATTCCGTCCTACTGCCGATTGTTTTCGCAAAGTACTTTTGTATAATTCTAGTATTTAATGGGAAAAAATTAAACGAATTTATTGTCCCTGTGAAAAACTATTTATTCTGAATAAAATGCCGCCCATTTATGCAATTAAAAAAATTTAAATGTCTCTTATTAGATAAGGCATATTTTCGTCTGATGAGGTACTTCTTCTCCAAGGATTCCGAGGATATTTTAGTTTTGATCAAAAAAATTTTATTTCTTACGACTTTTCGTAAAATATGTTAATGCCATCTGAAAGATGAACAGATAAGCTTTCCATCGAGCTCTTAGTCGAAGAAGTCGGTCGAAGGATGCATGAGTTATTAGCAAAAAAACTAATCGGTGGTCAACACGATTCCGTCCTACTGCCGATTGTTTTCGCAAAGTACTTTTCTATAATTCTAGTATTTCATAGGAAAAAATTAAACGAATTTTTTGTCCATGTAAAAAACTATTAATTCTGAATAAAATGCCGCCCATTTATGCAATTAAAAAGATTTAAATGTCTCTTATTAGATAAGGCATATTTTCGTCTGATAAGGTACTTCTTCTTCAATGATTGCGAGGATATTTTATTTTTGATCAAAAAAATTTTATTTCTTTCGACTTTTCGTAAAATATGTTAATGCCATCTGAAAGAGGAACAGACAAGCTTTCCATCAAGGTCTTAGTCGAAGAAGTCGGTCGAAGGATGCAAGAGTTATTAGCAAAAAACTTATCGGTGGTCAACACGATTCCGTCCCACTACCGATTGTTTTCGCAAAGTACTTTTGTATAATTCTAGTATTTAATGGGAAAAAATTAAACGAATTTTTTGTCCCTGTGAAAAACTATTAATTCTGAATAAAATGCCGCCCATTTATGGAATTAAAAAATTTAAATGTCTCTTATTAGTTAAGGCATATTTTCGTCTGATGAGGTACTTCTTCTCCAAGGATTCCGAGGATATTTTAGTTTTGATCAAAAAAATTTTATTTCTTACGACTTTTCGTAAAATATGTTAATGCCATCTGAAAGAGGAACAGAAAAGCTTTCCATGGAGCTCTTAGTCGAAGAAGTCGGTCGAAGGATGCAAGAGTTATTAGCAAAAAACTAATCGGTGGTCAACACGATCCCGTCCTACTGTCGATTGTTTTCGCAAAGTACTTCTCTATAATTCTAGTATTTAATGGCAAAAAAGTAAACGAATTTTTTGTCCATGTGAAAAACTATTAATTCTGAATAAAATGCCGCCCATTTATGCAATTAAAAAAATTTAAATTTCTCTTATTAGATAAGGCATATTTTCGTCTGATAAGGTACTTCTTCTTCAATGATTCCGAGCATATTTTAGTTTTGATCAAAAAAATTTTATTTCTTACGACTTTTCGTAAAATATGTTAATGCCATCTGAAAGCGAAACAGATAAGCTCTCCATCGAGCTCTTAGTCGAAGAAGTCGGTCGAAATATGCATGAGTTATTAGCAAAAAAACTAATCGGTGGTCAACACGTTTCCGTCCTACTGCCGATTGTTTTCGCAAAGTACTTTTCTATAATTCTAGTATTTAATGGGAAATAATTAAACGAATTTTTTGTCCATGTAAAAAACTATTAATTCTGAATAAAATGCCACCCATTTATGCAATTAAAAAAATTTAAATGTCTCTTATTAGATAAGGCATATTTTCGTCTGATAAGGTACTTCTTCTTCAATGACTTTGAGGATATTTCATTTTTGATCAAAAAAATTTTATTTCTTTCGACTTTTCGTAAAATATGTTAATGCCATCTGAAAGAGGAACAGATAAGCTTTCCATCAAGGTCTTAGTCGAAGAAGTCGGTCGAAGGATGCAAGAGTTATTAGCAAAAAACTTATCGGTGGTCAACACGATTCCGTCCCACTACCGATTGTTTTCGCAAAGTACTTTTGTATAATTCTAGTATTTAATGGGAAAAAATTAAACGAATTTATTGTCCCTGTGAAAAACTATTAATTCTGATTAAAATGCCGCCCATTTATGCAATTAAAAAAATTTAAATGTCTCTTATTAGATAAGGCATATTTTCGTCTGATGAGGTACTTCTTCTCCAAGGATTCCGAGGATATTTTAGTTTTGATCAAAAAAATTTTATTTCTTACGACTTTTCTTAAAATATGTTAATGCCACCTGAAAGAGGAACAGAAAAGCTTTCCATCGAGCTCTTAGTCGAAGAAGTCGGTCGAAGGATGCAAGAGTTATTAGCAAAAAACTAATCGGTAGTCAACACGATCCCGTCCTACTGTCGATTGTTTTCGCAAAGTACTTCTCTATAATTCTAGTATTTAATGGGAAAAAATTAAACGAATTTTTTGTCCATGTGAAAAACTATTAATTCTGAATAAAATGCCGCCCATTTATGCAATTAAAAAAATTTAAATGTCTCTTATTAGATAAGGCATATTTTCGTCTGATAAGGTACTTATTCTTCAATGATTCCGAGCATATTTTAGTTTTGATCAAAAAAATTTTATTTCTTACGACTTTTCGTAAAATATGTTAATGCCATCTGAAAGATGAACAGATAAGCTTTCCATCGAGCTCTTAGTCGAAGAAGTCGGTCGAAGGATGCATGAGTTATTAGCAAAAAAACTAATCGGTGGTCGACACGATTCCGTCCTACTGCCGATTGT
Organism: Phortica okadai; assembly: GCA_034638295.1. Lineage (NCBI taxonomy): Eukaryota > Metazoa > Arthropoda > Insecta > Diptera > Drosophilidae > Phortica > Phortica okadai. The sequence continues at coordinate 28,454,721 of CM067851.1, forward strand.
TTTCGCAAAGTACTTTTCTATAATTCTAGTATTTCATAGGAAAAAATTAAACGAATTTTTTGTCCATGTAAAAAACTATTAATTCTGAATAAAATGACGCCCATTTATGCAATTAAAAAGATTTAAATGTCTCTTATTAGATAAGGCATATTTTCGTCTGTCTCCAAGGATTCCGAGGATATTTTAGTTTTGATCAAAAAAATTTTATTTCTTACGACTTTTCGTAAAATATGTTAATGCCATCTGAAAGATGAACAGATAAGCTTTCCATCGAGCTCTTAGTCGAAGAAGTCGGTCGAAGGATGCATGAGTTATTAGCAAAAAAACTAATCGGTGGTAAACACGATTCCGTCCTACTGCCGATTGTTTTCGCAAAGTACTTTTGTATAATTCTAGTATTTAATGGGAAAAAATTAAACGAATTTATTGTCCCTGTGAAAAACTATTTATTCTGAATAAAATGCCGCCCATTTATGCAATTAAAAAAATTTAAATGTCTCTTATTAGATAAGGCATATTTTCGTCTGATGAGGTACTTCTTCTCCAAGGATTCCGAGGATATTTTAGTTTTGATCAAAAAAATTTTATTTCTTACGACTTTTCTTAAAATATGTTAATGCCACCTGAAAGAGGAACAGAAAAGCTTTCCATGGAGCTCTTAGTCGAAGAAGTCGGTCGAAGGATGCAAGAGTTATTAGCAAAAAATTAATCGGTGGTCAACACGATTCCGTCCCACTACCGATTGTTTTCGCAAAGTACTTTTATATAATTCTAGTATTTAATGGGAAAAAATTAAACCAATTTATTGTCCCTGTGAAAAACTATTAATTCTAAATAAAATGCCGCCCATTTATGCAATTAAAAAAATTTAAATGTCTCTTATTAGATAAGGCATATTTTCGTCTGATAAGGTACTTCTTCTTCAATGATTCCGAGCATACTTAAGTTTTGATCAAAAAAATTTTATTTCTTACGACTTTTCGTAAAATATGTTAATGCCATCTGAAAGATGAACAGATAAGCTTTCCATCGAGCTCTTAGTCGAAGAAGTCGGTCGAAGGATGCATGAGTTATTAGCAAAAAAACTAATCGGTGGTCAACACGATTCCGTCCTACTGCCGATTGTTTTCGCAAAGTACTTTTCTATAATTCTAGTATTTCATAGGAAAAAATTAAACGAATTTTTTGTCCATGTAAAAAACTATTAATTCTGAATAAAATGCCGCCCATTTATGCAATTAAAAAGATTTAAATGTCTCTTATTAGATAAGGCATATTTTCGTCTGATAAGGTACTTCTTCTTCAATGATTGCGAGGATATTTTATTTTTGATCAAAAAAATTTTATTTCTTTCGACTTTTCGTAAAATATGTTAATGCCATCTGAAAGAGGAACAGATAAGCTTTCCATCAAGGTCTTAGTCGAAGAAGTCGGTCGAAGGATGCAAGAGTTATTAGCAAAAAACTTATCGGTGGTCAACACGATTCCGTCCCACTACCGATTGTTTTCGCAAAGTACTTTTGTATAATTCTAGTATTTAATGGGAAAAAATTAAACGAATTTTTTGTCCCTGTGAAAAACTATTAATTCTGAATAAAATGCCGCCCATTTATGGAATTAAAAAATTTAAATGTCTCTTATTAGATAAGGCATATTTTCGTCTGATGAGGTACTTCTTCTCCAAGGATTCCGTGGATATTTTAGTTTTGATCAAAAAAATTTTATTTCTTATGACTTTTCGTAAAATATGTTAATGCCATCTGAAAGAGGAACAGAAAAGCTTTCCATGGAGCTCTTAGTCGAAGAAGTCGGTCGAAGGATGCAAGAGTTATTAGCAAAAAACTAATCGGTGGTCAACACGATCCCGTCCTACTGTCGATTGTTTTCGCAAAGTACTTCTCTATAATTCTAGTATTTAATGGCAAAAAAGTAAACGAATTTTTTGTCCATGTGAAAAACTATTAATTCTGAATAAAATGCCGCCCATTTATGCAATTAAAAAAATTTAAATTTCTCTTATTAGATAAGGCATATTTTCGTCTGATAAGGTACTTCTTCTTCAATGATTCCGAGCATATTTTAGTTTTGATCAAAAAAATTTTATTTCTTACGACTTTTCGTAAAATATGTTAATGCCATCTGAAAGCGAAACAGATAAGCTCTCCATCGAGCTCTTAGTCGAAGAAGTCGGTCGAAATATGCATGAGTTATTAGCAAAAAAACTAATCGGTGGTCAACACGATTCCGTCCTACTGCCGATTGTTTTCGCAAAGTACTTTTCTATAATTCTAGTATTTAATGGGAAATAATTAAACGAATTTTTTGTCCATGTAAAAAACTATTAATTCTGAATAAAATGCCGCCCATTTATGCAATTAAAAAAATGTAAATGTCTCTTATTAGATAAGGCATATTTTCGTCTGATAAGGTACTTCTTCTTCAATGATTTCGAGGATATATTAGTTTTGATCGAAAAACTTTTATTTCTTACGACTTTTCATAAAATATGTTAATGCCATCTGCAAGAGGAATAAATGAGATTTCCATCGAGCTCTTAGACGAAGAAGTCGGTCGAAGGATGCAAGAGTTATTAGCAAAAAGCTAATCGGTGGTCAACACGTTTCCGTCCTACTGCCGATTCTTTTCGCAGAGTACTTTTCTATAATTCTGGTATTAAATGGGAAAAAATTAAACGAATTTTTTGTCCATGTAAAAAACTGTTAATTCTGAATAAAATGAAGCCCATTTATGCAATTAAGAAAATTTAAATGTCTCTTATTAGATAAGGCATATTTTCGTCTGATAAGGTACTTCTTCTTCAATGATTTCGAGGATATATTGTGTTTGATCGAAAAACTTTTATTTCTTACGACATTTCATAAAATATGTTAATGCCATCTGAAAGAGGAATAAATGAGCTTTACATTGAGCTCTTAGTCGAAGAAGTCGGTCGAAGGATGCAACAGTTATTAGCAAAAAATTTACCGGTGGTCAACACGATTCCTTCCTACTGCCGATTATTGTCGCAAAGTACTTTTCTATAATTATAGTATTTAATGGGAAAAAATTAAACGAATTTTTTGTCCATGTAAAAAACTATCAACTCTGAATAAAATGCCGCCCATTTATGCAATTAAGAAAATTTAAATGTCTCTTATTAGATAAGCCACATTTTCGTCTGATAAGGTACTTCTTCTTCAATGATTTCGAGGATATATTAGTTTTGATCGAAAAACTTTTATTTCTTACGACTTTTCATAAAATATGTTAATGCCATCTGAAAGAGGAATAAATGAGCTTCCCATCGAGCACTTAGTCGAAGAAGTCGATCGAAGGATGCAAGAGTTATTAGCAAAAAGCTAATCGGTGGTCAACACGTTTCCGTCCCACTGCCGATTCTTTTCGCAGAGTACTTTTCTATAATTCTGGTATTAAATGGGAAAAAATTAAACGAATTTTTTGTCCATGTAAAAAACTGTTAATTCTGAATAAAATGCCGCCCATTTATGCAATTAAGAAAATTTAAATGTCTCTTATTAGATAAGGCATATTTTCGTCTGATAAGGTACTTCTTCTTCAATGATTTCGAGGATATTTTATTTTTGATCAAAAAAATTGTATTTCTTATGTTTTTCATAAAATATGTTAATGCCATCTGAAAGAGAAAAAGATATGCTTTCCATCGAGCTCTTGGTCGAAGAAGTCGGTCGAAGGATGCAAGAGTTATTAGCAAAAAACTAATCGATGGTCAACACGTTTCCGTCCTACTCCCGATTCTTTTCGCAAAGTACTTTTCTATAATTCTATTATTTAGTGGGAAAAAATTAAACGAATTTTTTGTCCATGTAAAAAACTATTAATTGTGAATAAAATGCCGCCCATTTATGCAATTAAAAACATTTAAATGGCTCATATTAGGTAAGGCATATTTTCGTCTGATAAGGTACTTCTTCTTCAATGACTTCGAGGATATTTTAGTTTTGATAAAAAAAATGTTATTTCTTATGACTTTTCGTAAAATATGTTAATACCATCTGAAAGAAGAACAGATAAGCTTTCCATTGAGCTCTTAGTCGAAGAATTCGGTTGAAGGATACAAGAGTTATTAGCAAAAAGCTAATCGGTGGTCAACACGTTTCCGTCCTACTGCCGATTCTTTTCGCAGAGTACTTTTCAATAATTCTAGTATTTAATAAGAAAAAATTAAACGAATTTTTTGTCCATGTAAAAAACTATTAATTCTGAATAAAATGCCGCCCATTTATGCAATTAAGAAAATTTAAATGTCTCTTATTAGATAGGGCATATTTTCGTCTGATAAGGTACTTCTTCTTCAATGATATCGAGGATATATTAGTTTTGATCGAAAAACTTTTATTTCTTACGACTTTTTATAAAATATGTTAATGCCATCTGAAAGAGGAATAAATGAGCTTTCCATCGAGCTCTTAGTCGAAGAAGTCGGTCGAAGGATGCAAGAGTTATTGGCAAAAAGCTAATCGGTGGTCAACACGTTTCCGTCCTACTGCCGATTCTTTTCGCAGAGTACTTTTCTATAATTCTGGTATTAAATGGGAAAAAATTAAACGAATTTTTTGTCCATGTAAAAAACTGTTAATTCTGAATAAAATGAAGCCCATTTATGCAATTAAGAAAATTTAAATGTCTCTTATTAGATAAGGCATATTTTCGTCTGATAAGGTACTTCTTCTTCAATGATTTCGAGGATATATTATGTTTGATCGAAAAACTTTTATTTCTTACGACATTTCATAAAATATGTTAATGCCATCTGAAAGAGGAATAAATGAGCTTTACATTGAGCTCTTAGTCGAAGAAGTCGGTCGAAGGATGCAACAGTTATTAGCAAAAAATTTACCGGTGGTCAACACGATTCCTTCCTACTGCCGATTATTGTCGCAGAGTACTTTTCTATAATTATAGTATTTAATGGGAAAAAATTAAACGAATTTTTTGTCCATGTAAAAAACTATCAACTCTGAATAAAATGCCGCCCATTTATGCAATTAAGAAAATTTAAATGTCTCTTATTAGATAAGCCACATTTTCGTCTGATAAGGTACTTCTTCTTCAATGATTTCGAGGATATATTAGTTTTGATCGAAAAACTTTTATTTCTTACGACTTTTCATAAAATATGTTAATGCCATCTGAAAGAGGAATAAATGAGCTTCCCATCGAGCACTTAGTCGAAGAAGTCGGTCAAAGGATGCAAGAGTTATTAGCAAAAAGCTAATCGGTGGTCAACACGTTTCCGTCCCACTGCCGATTCTTTTCGCAGAGTACTTTTCTATAATTCTGGTATTAAATGGGAAAAAATTAAACGAATTTTTTGTCCATGTAAAAAACTATTAATTCTGAATAAAATGCCGCCCATTTATGCAATTAAGAAAATATCAATGTCTCTTATTAGATAAGGCATATTTTCGTCTGATAAGGTACTTCTTCTTCAATGATTTCGAGGTTATTTTATTTTTGATCAAAAAAATTGTATTTCTTATGTTTTTTCATAAAATATGTTAATGCCATCTGAAAGAGGAAAAGATATGCTTTCCATCGAGCTCTTGGTCGAAGAAGACGGTCGAAGGATGCAAGAGTTATTAGCAAAAAACTAATCGATGGTCAACACGTTTCCGTCCTACTGCCGATTCTTTTCGCAAAGTACTTTTCTATAATTCTATTATTTAGTGGGAAAAAATTAAACGAATTTTTTGTCCATGTAAAAAACTGTTAATTCTGAATAAAATGCCGCCCATTTATGCAATTAAGAAAATTTACATGTCTCTTATTAGATAAGGCATATTTTCGTCTGATAAGGTACTTCTTCTTCAGTGATTTCGAGGATATATTATGTTTGATCGAAAAACTTTTATTTCTTACGACTTTTCATAAAATATGTTAATGCCATCTGAAAGAGGAATAAATGAGCTTTACATTGAGCTCTTAGTCGAAGAAGTCGGTCGAAGGATGCAACAGTTATTAGCAAAAAACTTACCGGTGGTCAACACGATTCCTTCCTACTGTCGATTATTGTCGCAGAGTACTTTTCTATAATTCTAGTATTTAATGGGAAAAAATTAAACGAATTTTTTGTCCATGTAAAAAACTATCAATTCTGAATAAAATGCCGCCCATTTAAGCAATTAAGAAAATTTAAATGTCTCTTATTAGATAAGCCATATTTTCGTCTGATAAGGTACTTCTTCTTCAATGATTTCGAGGATATATTAGTTTTGATCGAAAAACTTTTATTTCTTACGACTTTTCATAAAATATGTTAATGCCATCTGAACGAGGAATAAATGAGCTTCCCATCGAGCACTTAGTCGAAGAAGTCGATCGAAGGATGCAAGAGTTATTAGCAAAAAGCTAATCGGTGGTCAACACGTTTCCGTCCCACTGCCGATTCTTTTCGCAGAGTACTTTTCTATAATTCTGGTATTAAATGGGAAAAAATTAAACGATTTTTTTTGTCCATGTAAAAAACTGTTAATTCTGAATAAAATGCCGCCCATTTATGCAATTAAGAAAATTTAAATGTCTCTTATTAGATAAGGCATATTTTCGTCTGATAAGGTACTTCTTCTTCAATGATTTCGAGGATATTTTATTTTTGATCAAAAAAATTGTATTTCTTATGTTTTTCATAAAATATGTTAATGCCATCTGAAAGAGAAAAAGATATGCTTTCCATCGAGCTCTTGGTCGAAGAAGTCGGTCGAAGGATGCAAGAGTTATTAGCAAAAAACTAATCGATGGTCAACACGTTTCCGTCCTACTCCCGATTCTTTTCGCAAAGTACTTTTCTATAATTCTATTATTTAGTGGGAAAAAATTAAACGAATTTTTTGTCCATGTAAAAAACTATTAATTCTGAATAAAATGCCGCCCATTTATGCAATTAAAAACATTTAAATGGCTCATATTAGGTAAGGCATATTTTCGTCTGATAAGGTACTTCTTCTTCAATGACTTCGAGGATATTTTAGTTTTGATAAAAAAAATGTTATTTCTTATGACTTTTCGTAAAATATGTTAATGCCATCTGAAAGAAGAACAGATAAGCTTTCCATTGAGCTCTTAGTCGAAGAATTCGGTTGAAGGATACAAGAGTTATTAGCGAAAAGCTAATCGGTGGTCAACACGTTTCCGTCCTACTGCCGATTCTTTTCGCAGAGTACTTTTCAATAATTCTAGTATTTAATAAGAAAAAATTAAACGAATTTTTTGTCCATGTAAAAAACTATTAATTCTGAATAAAATGCCGCCCATTTATGCAATTAAGAAAATTTAAATGTCTCTTATTAGATAGGGCATATTTTCGTCTGATAAGGTACTTCTTCTTCAATGATATCGAGGATATATTAGTTTTGATCGAAAAACTTTTATTTCTTACGACTTTTTATAAAATATGTTAATGCCATCTGAAAAAGGAATAAATGAGCTTTCCATCGAGCTCTTAGTCGAAGAAGTCGGTCGAAGGATGCAAGAGTTATTGGCAAAAAGCTAATCGGTGGTCAACACGTTTCCGTCCTACTGCCGATTCTTTTCGCAGAGTACTTTTCTATAATTCTGGTATTAAATGGGAAAAAATTAAACGAATTTTTTGTCCATGTAAAAAACTGTTAATTACGAATAAAATGCCGCCCATTTATGCAATTAAGAAAATTTAAATGTCTCTTATTAGATAAGGCATATTTTCGTCTGATAAAGTACTTCTTCTTCAATGATTTCGAGGATATATAATGTTTGATCGAAAAACTTTTATTTCTTACGACTTTTCATAAGATATGTAAATATCATCTGAAAGAGGAATAAATGAGCTTTCCATCGAGCTCTTAGTCGAAGAAGTCGGTCGAGGGATGCAAGAGTTATTAGCAAAAAGCTAATCGGTGGTCAACACGTTTCCGTCCTACTGCCGATTCTTTTCGCAGAGTACTTTTCTATAATTCTGGTATTAAATGGGAAAAAATTAAACGAATTTTTTGTCCATGTAAAAAACTGTTAATTCTGAATAAAATGAAGCCCATTTATGCAATTAAAAAAATTTAAATTTCTCTTATTAGATAAGGCATATTTTCGTCTGATAAGGTACTTCTTCTTCAATGATTCCGAGCATATTTTAGTTTTGATCAAAAAAATTTTATTTCTTACGACTTTTCGTAAAATATGTTAATGCCATCTGAAAGCGAAACAGATAAGCTCTCCATCGAGCTCTTAGTCGAAGAAGTCGGTCGAAATATGCATGAGTTATTAGCAAAAAAACTAATCGGTGGTCAACACGATTCCGTCCTACTGCCGATTGTTTTCGCAAAGTACTTTTCTATAATTCTAGTATTTAATGGGAAATAATTAAACGAATTTTTTGTCCATGTAAAAAACTATTAATTCTGAATAAAATGCCGCCCATTTATGCAATTAAAAAAATGTAAATGTCTCTTATTAGATAAGGCATATTTTCGTCTGATAAGGTACTTCTTCTTCAATGATTTCGAGGATATATTAGTTTTGATCGAAAAACTTTTATTTCTTACGACTTTTCATAAAATATGTTAATGCCATCTGCAAGAGGAATAAATGAGATTTCCATCGAGCTCTTAGACGAAGAAGTCGGTCGAAGGATGCAAGAGTTATTAGCAAAAAGCTAATCGGTGGTCAACACGTTTCCGTCCTACTGCCGATTCTTTTCGCAGAGTACTTTTCTATAATTCTGGTATTAAATGGGAAAAAATTAAACGAATTTTTTGTCCATGTAAAAAACTGTTAATTCTGAATAAAATGAAGCCCATTTATGCAATTAAGAAAATTTAAATGTCTCTTATTAGATAAGGCATATTTTCGTCTGATAAGGTACTTCTTCTTCAATGATTTCGAGGATATATTGTGTTTGATCGAAAAACTTTTATTTCTTACGACATTTCATAAAATATGTTAATGCCATCTGAAAGAGGAATAAATGAGCTTTACATTGAGCTCTTAGTCGAAGAAGTCGGTCGAAGGATGCAACAGTTATTAGCAAAAAATTTACCGGTGGTCAACACGATTCCTTCCTACTGCCGATTATTGTCGCAGAGTACTTTTCTATAATTATAGTATTTAATGGGAAAAAATTAAACGAATTTTTTGTCCATGTAAAAAACTATCAACTCTGAATAAAATGCCGCCCATTTATGCAATTAAGAAAATTTAAATGTCTCTTATTAGATAAGCCACATTTTCGTCTGATAAGGTACTTCTTCTTCAATGATTTCGAGGATATATTAGTTTTGATCGAAAAACTTTTATTTCTTACGACTTTTCATAAAATATGTTAATGCCATCTGAAAGAGGAATAAATGAGCTTCCCATCGAGCACTTAGTCGAAGAAGTCGATCGAAGGATGCAAGAGTTATTAGCAAAAAGCTAATCGGTGGTCAACACGTTTCCGTCCCACTGCCGATTCTTTTCGCAGAGTACTTTTCTATAATTCTGGTATTAAATGGGAAAAAATTAAACGAATTTTTTGTCCATGTAAAAAACTGTTAATTCTGAATAAAATGCCGCCCATTTATGCAATTAAGAAAATTTAAATGTCTCTTATAAGATAAGGCATATTTTCGTCTGATAAGGTACTTCTTCTTCAATGATTTCGAGGATATTTTATTTTTGATCAAAAAAATTGTATTTCTTATGTTTTTCATAAAATATGTTAATGCCATCTGAAAGAGAAAAAGATATGCTTTCCATCGAGCTCTTGGTCGAAGAAGTCGGTCGAAGGATGCAAGAGTTATTAGCAAAAAACTAATCGATGGTCAACACGTTTCCGTCCTACTCCCGATTCTTTTCGCAAAGTACTTTTCTATAATTCTATTATTTAGTGGGAAAAAATTAAACGAATTTTTTGTCCATGTAAAAAACTATTAATTGTGAATAAAATGCCGCCCATTTATGCAATTAAAAACATTTAAATGGCTCATATTAGGTAAGGCATATTTTCGTCTGATAAGGTACTTCTTCTTCAATGACTTCGAGGATATTTTAGTTTTGATAAAAAAAATGTTATTTCTTATGACTTTTCGTAAAATATGTTAATACCATCTGAAAGAAGAACAGATAAGCTTTCCATTGAGCTCTTAGTCGAAGAATTCGGTTGAAGGATACAAGAGTTATTAGCAAAAAGCTAATCGGTGGTCAACACGTTTCCGTCCTACTGCCGATTCTTTTCGCAGAGTACTTTTCAATAATTCTAGTATTTAATAAGAAAAAATTAAACGAATTTTTTGTCCATGTAAAAAACTATTAATTCTGAATAAAATGCCGCCCATTTATGCAATTAAGAAAATTTAAATGTCTCTTATTAGATAGGGCATATTTTCGTCTGATAAGGTACTTCTTCTTCAATGATATCGAGGATATATTAGTTTTGATCGAAAAACTTTTATTTCTTACGACTTTTTATAAAATATGTTAATGCCATCTGAAAGAGGAATAAATGAGCTTTCCATCGAGCTCTTAGTCGAAGAAGTCGGTCGAAGGATGCAACAGTTATTAGCAAAAAATTTACCGGTGGTCAACACGATTCCTTCCTACTGCCGATTATTGTCGCAGAGTACTTTTCTATAATTATAGTATTTAATGGGAAAAAATTAAACGAATTTTTTGTCCATGTAAAAAACTATCAACTCTGAATAAAATGCCGCCCATTTATGCAATTAAGAAAATTTAAATGTCTCTTATTAGATAAGCCACATTTTCGTCTGATAAGGTACTTCTTCTTCAATGATTTCGAGGATATATTAGTTTTGATCGAAAAACTTTTATTTCTTACGACTTTTCATAAAATATGTTAATGCCATCTGAAAGAGGAATAAATGAGCTTCCCATCGAGCACTTAGTCGAAGAAGTCGGTCAAAGGATGCAAGAGTTATTAGCAAAAAGCTAATCGGTGGTCAACACGTTTCCGTCCCACTGCCGATTCTTTTCGCAGAGTACTTTTCTATAATTCTGGTATTAAATGGGAAAAAATTAAACGAATTTTTTGTCCATGTAAAAAACTATTAATTCTGAATAAAATGCCGCCCATTTATGCAATTAAGAAAATATCAATGTCTCTTATTAGATAAGGCATATTTTCGTCTGATAAGGTACTTCTTCTTCAATGATTTCGAGGATATTTTATTTTTGATCAAAAAAATTGTATTTCTTATGTTTTTTCATAAAATATGCTAATGCCATCTGAAAGAGGAAAAGATATGCTTTCCATCGAGCTCTTGGTCAAAGAAGACGGTCGAAGGATGCAAGAGTTATTAGCAAAAAACTAATCGATGGTCAACACGTTTCCGTCCTACTGCCGATTCTTTTCGCAAAGTACTTTTCTATAATTCTATTATTTAGTGGGAAAAATTAAACGAATTTTTTGTCCATGTAAAAAACTGTTAATTCTGAATAAAATGCCGCCCATTTATGCAATTAAGAAAATTTACATGTCTCTTATTAGATAAGGCATATTTTCGTCTGATAAGGTACTTCTTCTTCAGTGATTTCGAGGATATATTATGTTTGATCGAAAAACTTTTATTTCTTACGACTTTTCATAAAATATGTTAATGCCATCTGAAAGAGGAATAAATGAGCTTTACATTGAGCTCTTAGTCGAAGAAGTCGGTCGAAGGATGCAACAGTTATTAGCAAAAAACTTACCGGTGGTCAACACGATTCCTTCCTACTGTCGATTATTGTCGCAGAGTACTTTTCTATAATTCTAGTATTTAATGGGAAAAAATTAAACGAATTTTTTGTCCATGTAAAAAACTATCAATTCTGAATAAAATGCCGCCCATTTAAGCAATTAAGAAAATTTAAATGTCTCTTATTAGATAAGCCATATTTTCGTCTGATAAGGTACTTCTTCTTCAATGATTTCGAGGATATATTAGTTTTGATCGAAAAACTTTTATTTCTTACGACTTTTCATAAAATATGTTAATGCCATCTGAAAGAGGAATAAATGAGCTTCCCATCGAGCACTTAGTCGAAGAAGTCGATCGAAGGATGCAAGAGTTATTAGCAAAAAGCTAATCGGTGGTCAACACGTTTCCGTCCCACTGCCGATTCTTTTCGCAGAGTACTTTTCTATAATTCTGGTATTAAATGGGAAAAAATTAAACGATTTTTTTTGTCCATGTAAAAAACTGTTAATTCTGAATAAAATGCCGCCCATTTATGCAATTAAGAAAATTTAAATGTCTCTTATTAGATAAGGCATATTTTCGTCTGATAAGGTACTTCTTCTTCAATGATTTCGAGGATATTTTATTTTTGATCAAAAAAATTGTATTTCTTATGTTTTTCATAAAATATGTTAATGCCATCTGAAAGAGAAAAAGATATGCTTTCCATCGAGCTCTTGGTCGAAGAAGTCGGTCGAAGGATGCAAGAGTTATTAGCAAAAAACTAATCGATGGTCAACACGTTTCCGTCCTACTCCCGATTCTTTTCGCAAAGTACTTTTCTATAATTCTATTATTTAGTGGGAAAAAATTAAACGAATTTTTTGTCCATGTAAAAAACTATTAATTCTGAATAAAATGCCGCCCATTTATGCAATTAAAAACATTTAAATGGCTCATATTAGGTAAGGCATATTTTCGTCTGATAAGGTACTTCTTCTTCAATGACTTCGAGGATATTTTAGTTTTGATAAAAAAAATGTTATTTCTTATGACTTTTCGTAAAATATGTTAATGCCATCTGAAAGAAGAACAGATAAGCTTTCCATTGAGCTCTTAGTCGAAGAATTCGGTTGAAGGATACAAGAGTTATTAGCGAAAAGCTAATCGGTGGTCAACACGTTTCCGTCCTACTGCCGATTCTTTTCGCAGAGTACTTTTCAATAATTCTAGTATTTAATAAGAAAAAATAAAACGAATTTTTTGTCCATGTAAAAAACTATTAATTCTGAATAAAATGCCGCCCATTTATGCAATTAAGAAAATTTAAATGTCTCTTATTAGATAGGGCATATTTTCGTCTGATAAGGTACTTCTTCTTCAATGATATCGAGGATATATTAGTTTTGATCGAAAAACTTTTATTTCTTACGACTTTTTATAAAATATGTTAATGCCATCTGAAAGAGGAATAAATGAGCTTTCCATCGAGCTCTTAGTCGAAGAAGTCGGTCGAAGGATGCAAGAGTTATTGGCAAAAAGCTAATCGGTGGTCAACACGTTTCCGTCCTACTGCCGATTCTTTTCGCAGAGTACTTTTCTATAATTCTGGTATTAAATGGGAAAAAATTAAACGAATTTTTTGCCCATGTAAAAAACTGTTAATTACGAATAAAATGCCGCCCATTTATGCAATTAAGAAAATTTAAATGTCTCTTATTAGATAAGGCATATTTTCGTCTGATAAAGTACTTCTTCTTCAATGATTTCGAGGATATATAATGTTTGATCGAAAAACTTTTATTTCTTACGACTTTTCATAAGATATGTAAATATCATCTGAAAGAGGAATAAATGAGCTTTCCATCGAGCTCTTAGTCGAAGAAGTCGGTCGAGGGATGCAACAGTTATTAGCAAAAAACTTACCGGTGGTCAACACGATTCCGACCTACTGCCGATTCTTTTCGCAAAGTACTTTTCTATAATTCTAGTATTTAATGGGAAAAAATTAAACGAATTTTTTGTCCATGTAAAAAACTGTTAATTCTGAATAAAATGCCGCCCATTTATGCAATTAAGAAAATTTAAATTTATCTTATTAGATAAGGCATATTTTCGTCTGATAAGGTACTTCTTCTTCAATGATTTCGTGGATATATTATGTTTTATCGAAAAACTTTTATTTCTTACGACTTTTCATAAAATATGTTAATGCCATCTGAAAGAGGAATAAATGAGCTTTCCATCGAGCTCTTAGTCGAAGAAGTCGGTCGAAGGATGCAACAGTTATTAGCAAAAAACTTACCGGTGGTCAACACGATTCCTTCCTAGTGCCGATTATTGTCGCAGAGTACTTTTCTATAATTCTAGTATTTAATGGGGAAAAATTAAACGAATTTTTTGTCCATGTAAAAAACTATTAATTCTGAATAAAATGACACCCATTTACTCAATTAAAAAAATTTAAATTTCTCTTATTAGATAAGGCATATTTTCGTCTGATAAGGTACTTCTTTTTCAATGACTTCGAGGATATTTTAGTTTTGATCGAAAAACTTTTATTTCATACGACTTTTCATAAAATATGTTAATGCCATCTTAAAGAGGAATAAATGAGCTTCCCATCGAGCTCTTAGTCGAAGAAGTCGGTCGAAGGATGCCCGAGTTATTAGCAACAAACTAATCGGTGGTCAACACGATTCCGTCCTACTGCCGCTTCTTTTCGCAAAGTACTTTTCTATAATTCTAGTATTTAATGGGAAAAAATTAAACGAATTTTTTGTCCATGTAAAAAACTATTAATTCTGAATAAAATGACACCCATTTACTCAATTAAAAAAATTTAAATTTCTCTTATTAGATAAGGCATATTTTCGTATTATAAGGTACTTCTTTTTCAATGATTTCGAGGATATTTTAGTTTTGAAAGAGGAACAGATAAGCTTTCCATTGAGCTCTAAGTCGAAGAAGTCGGTTGAAGGATACAAGAGTTATCAGCAAAAAGCTAATCGGTGGTCAACACATTTCCGTCCTACTGCCGATTCTTTTCGCAGAGTACTTTTCTATAATTCTAGTATTTAATGGGAAAAAATTAAACGAATTTTTTGTCCATGTAAAAAACTATTAATTCTGAATAAAATGCCGCCCATTTATGCAATTAAGAAAATTTAAATGTCTCTTATTAGATAAGGCATATTTTCGTCTGATAAGGTACTTCTTCTTCAATGATTTCGAGGATATATTAGTTTTGATCGAAAAACTTTTATTTCTTACGACTTTTCATAAAATATGTTAATGCCATCTGAAAGAGGAATAAATGAGCTTCCCATCGAGCACTTAGTCGAAGAAGTCGGTCGAAGGATGCAAGAGTTATTAGCAAACAGCTAATCGGTGGTCAACACGTTTCCGTCCCACTGCCGATTCTTTTCGCAGAGTACTTTTCTATAATTCTGGTATTAAATGGGAAAAAATTAAACGAATTTTTTGTCCATGTAAAAAACTATTAATTCTGACTAAAATGCCGCCCATTTATGCAATTAAGAAAATATAAATGTCTCTTATTAGATAAGGCATATTTTCGTCTGATAAGGTACTTCTTCTTCAATGATTTCGAGGATATATTAGTTTTGATCGAAAAACTTTTATTTCTTACGACTTTTCATAAAATATGTTAATGCCATCTGAAAGAGGAATAAATGAGCTTTCCATCGAGCTCTTAGTCGAAGAAGTCGGTCGAAGGATGCAAGAGTTATTAGCAAAAAACTAATCGATGGTCAACACGTTTCCGTCCTACTCCCGATTCTTTTCGCAAAGTACTTTTCTATAATTCTATTACTTAGTGGGAAAAAATTAAACGAATTTTTAGTCCATGTAAAAAACTATTAATTCTCAATAAAATGCCGCCCATTTATGCAATTAAAAAAATTTAAATGGCTCATATTAGGTAAGGCATATTTTCGTCTGATGAGGTACTTCTTCTTCAATGACTTCGAGGATATTTTAGTTTTGATAAAAAAAATGTTATTTCTTATGACTTTTCGTAAAATATGTTAATGCCATCTGAAAGAAGAACAGATAAGCTTTCCATTGAGCTCTTAGTCGAAGAAGTCGGTTGAAGGATACAAGAGTTATTAGCAAAAAGCTAATCGGTGGTCAACACGTTTCCGTCCTACTGCCGATTCTTTTCGCAGAGTACTTTTCAATAATTCTAGTATTTAATAAGAAAAAATTAAACGAATTTTTTGTCCATGTAAAAAACTATTAATTCTGAATAAAATGCCGCCCATTTATGCAATTAAGAAAATTTAAATGCCTCTTATTAGATAGGGCATATTTTCGTCTGATAAGGTACTTCTTCTTCAATGATATCGAGGATATATAATGTTTGATCGAAAAACTTTTATTTCTTACGACTTTTCATAAGATATGTTAACGTCATCTGAAAGAGGAATAAATGAGCTTTCCATCGAGCTCTTAGTCGAAGAAGTCGGTCGAAGGATGCAACAGTTATTAGCAAAAAACTTACCGGTGGTCAACACGATTCCTTCCTACTGCCGATTATTGTCGTAGAGTACTTTTCTAAAATTCAAGTATTTAATGGGAAAAAATTAAACGAAATTTTTGTCCATGTAAAAAACTATTAATTCTGAATAAAATGCCGCTCATTTGTGCAATTAAGAAAATTTAAATGTCTCATATTAGGTAAGGCATATTTTCGTCTGATAAGGTACTTCTTCTTCAATGATTTTGAGGATATTTTAGTTTTGATAAAAAAATTGTATTTCTTACGATTTTTCGTAAAAAATGTTAATGCCATCTAAAAGAAGAACAGATAAGCTTTCCATTGAGCTCTTAGTCAAACAAGTCGGTCAAAGGATGCAAGAGTTATCAGCAAAAAACTAATCGGTGGTCAATACGATTCCGTCCTACTGCCGATTTTTTTCGCAAAGTACTTTTCTATAATTCTAGTATTTAATGGTAATAAATTAAACGAAATTTTTGTCCATGTAAAAAACTATTAATTCTGAATAAAATGACACCTATTTACTCAATTAAAAAAATTTAAATTTCTCTTATTAGATAAGGCATATTTTCGTCAGATAAGGTACTTCTTTTTCAATGACTTCGAGGATATTTTAGTTTTGATCAAAAAAATGTTATTTCTTATGACTTTTCGTAAAATATGTTAATGCCATCTGAAAGAGGAACAGATAAGCTTTCCATTGAGCTCTTAGTCGAAGAAGTCGGTTGAAGGATACAAGAGTTATTAGCAAAAAGCTTATCGGTGGTCAACACGTTTCCGTCCTACTGCCGCTTCTTTTCACAGAGTACTTTTCTATAATTCTAGTATTTAATGGGAAAAAATTAAACGAATTTTTTGTCCATGTAAAAAACTGTTAATTCTGAATAAAATGCCGCCCATTTATGCAATTACAAAAATTTAAATGTCTCTTATTAGATAAGGCATATTTTCGTCTGATAAGGTACTTCTTCTTCAATGATTTCGAGGATATATTAGTTTTGATCGAAAAACTTTTATTTCTTACGACTTTTCATAAAATATGTTAATGCCATCTGAAAGAGGAATAAATGAGCTTCCCATCGAGCACTTAGTCGAAGAAGTCGGTCGAAGGATGCAAGAGTTATTAGCAAAAAGCTAATCGGTTGTCAACACGTTTCCGTCCCACTGCCGATTCTTTACGCAGAGTACTTTTCTATAATTCTGGTATTAAATGGGAAAAAATTAAACGAATTTTTTGTCCATGTAAAAAACTATTAATTCTGACTAAAATGCCGCCCATTTATGCAATTAAGAAAATATAAATGTCTCTTATTAGATAAGGCATATTTTCGTCTGGTAAGGTACTTCTTCTTCAATGATTTCGAGGATATTTTATTTTTGATCAAAAAAATTGTATTTCTTATGTTTTTTCATAAAATATGTTAATGCCATCTGAAAGAGGAAAAGATATGCTTTTCATCGAGCTCTTGGTCGAAGAAGACGGTCGAAGAATGCAAGAGTTATTAGCAAAAAACTAATCGATGGTCAACACGTTTCCGTCCTACTGCCGATTCTTTTCGCAAAGTACTTTTCTATAATTCTATTATTTAGTGGGAAAAAATTAAACGAATTTTTTGTCCATGTAAAAAACTGTTAATTCTGAATAAAATGCCGCCCATTTATGCAATTAAGAAGGCATATTTTCGTCTGATAAGGTACTTCTTCTTCAATGATTTCGAGGATATTTTATTTTTGATCAAAAAAATTGTATTTCTTATGTTTTTCATAAAATATGTTAATGCCATCTGAAAGAGGAAAAGATATGCTTTCCATCGAGCTCTTGGTCGAAGAAGTCGGTCGAAGGATGCAAGAGTTATTAGCAAAAACTAATCGATGGTCAACACGTTTCCGTCCTACTCCCGATTCTTTTCGCAAAGTACTTTTCAATAATTCTAGTATTTAATAAGAAAAAATTAAACGAATTTTTTGTCCATGTAAAAAACTATTAATTCTGAATAAAATGCCGCCCATTTATGCAATTAAGAAAATTTAAATGCCTCTTATTAGATAGGGCATATTTTCGTCTGATAAGGTACTTCTTCTTCAATGATTTCGAGGATATATTAGTTTTGATCGAAAAACTTTTATTTCTTACGACTTTTCATAAAATATGTTAATGCCATCTGAAAGAGGAATAAATGAGCTTTCCATCGAGCTCTTAGTCGAAGAAGTCGGTCGAAGGATGCAAGAGTTATTAGCAAAAAACTAATCGATGGTCAACACGTTTCCGTCCTACTCCCGATTCTTTTCGCAAAGTACTTTTCTATAATTCTATTACTTAGTGGGAAAAAATTAAACGAATTTTTAGTCCATGTAAAAAACTATTAATTCTCAATAAAATGCCGCCCATTTATGCAATTAAAAAAATTTAAATGGCTCATATTAGGTAAGGCATATTTTCGTCTGATGAGGTACTTCTTCTTCAATGACTTCGAGGATATTTTAGTTTTGATAAAAAAAATGTTATTTCTTATGACTTTTCGTAAAATATGTTAATGCCATCTGAAAGAAGAACAGATAAGCTTTCCATTGAGCTCTTAGTCGAAGAAGTCGGTTGAAGGATACAAGAGTTATTAGCAAAAAGCTAATCGGTGGTCAACACGTTTCCGTCCTACTGCCGATTCTTTTCGCAGAGTACTTTTCAATAATTCTAGTATTTAATAAGAAAAAATTAAACGAATTTTTTGTCCATGTAAAAAACTATTAATTCTGAATAAAATGCCGCCCATTTATGCAATTAAGAAAATTTAAATGCCTCTTATTAGATAGGGCATATTTTCGTCTGATAAGGTACTTCTTCTTCAATGATATCGAGGATATATTAGTTTTGATCGAAAAACTTTTATTTCTTACGACTTTTCATAAAATATGTTAATGCCATCTGAAAGAGGAATAAATGAGCTTTCCATCGAGCTCTTAGTCGAAGAAGTCGGTCGAAGGATGCAAGAGTTATTGGCAAAAAGCTAATCGGTGGTCAACACGTTTCCGTCCTACTGCCGATTCTTTTCGCAGAGTACTTTTCTATAATTCTGGTATTAAATGGGAAAAAATTAAACGAATTTTTTGTCCATGTAAAAAACTGTTAATTCTGAATAAAATGCCGCCCATTTATGCAATTAAGAAAATTTAAATGTCTCTTATTAGATAAGGCATATTTTCGTCTGATAAAGTACTTCTTCTTCAATGATTTCGAGGATATATAATGTTTGATCGAAAAACTTTTATTTCTTACGACTTTTCATAAGATATGTTAACGTCATCTGAAAGAGGAATAAATGAGCTTTCCATCGAGCTCTTAGTCGAAGAAGTCGGTCGAAGGATGCAACAGTTATTAGCAAAAAACTTACCGGTGGTCAACACGATTCCTTCCTACTGCCGATTATTGTCGTAGAGTACTTTTCTAAAATTCAAGTATTTAATGGGAAAAAATTAAACGAAATTTTTGTCCATGTAAAAAACTATTAATTCTGAATAAAATGCCGCTCATTTGTGCAATTAAGAAAATTTAAATGTCTCATATTAGGTAAGGCATATTTTCGTCTGATAAGGTACTTCTTCTTCAATGATTTTGAGGATATTTTAGTTTTGATAAAAAAATTGTATTTCTTACGATTTTTCGTAAAAAATGTTAATGCCATCTAAAAGAAGAACAGATAAGCTTTCCATTGAGCTCTTAGTCAAACAAGTCGGTCAAAGGATGCAAGAGTTATCAGCAAAAAACTAATCGGTGGTCAATACGATTCCGTCCTACTGCCGATTTTTTTCGCAAAGTACTTTTCTATAATTCTAGTATTTAATGGTAATAAATTAAACGAAATTTTTGTCCATGTAAAAAACTATTAATTCTGAATAAAATGACACCTATTTACTCAATTAAAAAAATTTAAATTTCTCTTATTAGATAAGGCATATTTTCGTCAGATAAGGTACTTCTTTTTCAATGACTTCGAGGATATTTTAGTTTTGATCAAAAAAATGTTATTTCTTATGACTTTTCGTAAAATATGTTAATGCCATCTGAAAGAGGAACAGATAAGCTTTCCATTGAGCTCTTAGTCGAAGAAGTCGGTTGAAGGATACAAGAGTTATTAGCAAAAAGCTTATCGGTGGTCAACACGTTTCCGTCCTACTGCCGCTTCTTTTCACAGAGTACTTTTCTATAATTCTAGTATTTAATGGGAAAAAATTAAACGAATTTTTTGTCCATGTAAAAAACTGTTAATTCTGAATAAAATGCCGCCCATTTATGCAATTACAAAAATTTAAATGTCTCTTATTAGATAAGGCATATTTTCGTCTGATAAGGTACTTCTTCTTCAATGATTTCGAGGATATATTAGTTTTGATCGAAAAACTTTTATTTCTTACGACTTTTCATAAAATATGTTAATGCCATCTGAAAGAGGAATAAATGAGCTTCCCATCGAGCACTTAGTCGAAGAAGTCGGTCGAAGGATGCAAGAGTTATTAGCAAAAAGCTAATCGGTTGTCAACACGTTTCCGTCCCACTGCCGATTCTTTACGCAGAGTACTTTTCTATAATTCTGGTATTAAATGGGAAAAAATTAAACGAATTTTTTGTCCATGTAAAAAACTATTAATTCTGACTAAAATGCCGCCCATTTATGCAATTAAGAAAATATAAATGTCTCTTATTAGATAAGGCATATTTTCGTCTGGTAAGGTACTTCTTCTTCAATGATTTCGAGGATATTTTATTTTTGATCAAAAAAATTGTATTTCTTATGTTTTTTCATAAAATATGTTAATGCCATCTGAAAGAGGAAAAGATATGCTTTTCATCGAGCTCTTGGTCGAAGAAGACGGTCGAAGAATGCAAGAGTTATTAGCAAAAAACTAATCGATGGTCAACACGTTTCCGTCCTACTGCCGATTCTTTTCGCAAAGTACTTTTCTATAATTCTATTATTTAGTGGGAAAAAATTAAACGAATTTTTTGTCCATGTAAAAAACTGTTAATTCTGAATAAAATGCCGCCCATTTATGCAATTAAGAAGGCATATTTTCGTCTGATAAGGTACTTCTTCTTCAATGATTTCGAGGATATTTTATTTTTGATCAAAAAAATTGTATTTCTTATGTTTTTCATAAAATATGTTAATGCCATCTGAAAGAGGAAAAGATATGCTTTCCATCGAGCTCTTGGTCGAAGAAGTCGGTCGAAGGATGCAAGAGTTATTAGCAAAAACTAATCGATGGTCAACACGTTTCCGTCCTACTCCCGATTCTTTTCGCAAAGTACTTTTCTATAATTCTATTATTTAGTGGGAAAAAATTAAACGAATTTTTAGTCCATGTAAAAAACTATTAATTCTGAATAAAATGCCGCCCATTTATGCAATTAAAAAAATTTAAATGTCTCATATTAGGTAAGGCATATTTTCGTCTGATAAGGTACTTCTTCTTCAATGACTTCGAGGATATTTTAGTTTTGATAAAAAAAAATGTTATTTCTTATGACTTTTCGTAAAATATGTTAATGCCATCTGAAAGAAGAACAGATAAGCTTTCCATTGAGCTCTTAGTCGAAGAAGTCGGTTGAAGGATACAAGAGTTATTAGCAAAAAGCTAATCAACACGTTTCCGTCCTACTGCCGATTCTTTTCGCAGAGTACTTTTCAATAATTCTAGTATTTAATAAGAAAAAATTAAACGAATTTTTTGTCCATGTAAAAAACTATTAATTCTGAATAAAATGCCGCCCATTTATGCAATTAAGAAAATTTAAATGTCTCTTATTAGATAAGGCATATTTTCGTCTGATAAGGTGCTTCTTCTTCAATGATATCGAGGATATATTAGTTTTGATCGAAAAACTTTTATTTCTTACGACTTTTCATAAAATATGTTAATGCCATCTGAAAGAGGAATAAATGAGCTTTCCATCGAGCTCTTAGTCGAAGAAGTCGGTCGAAGGATGCAAGAGTTATTGGCAAAAAGCTAATCGGTGGTCAACACGTTTCCGTCCTACTGCCGATTCTTTTCGCAGAGTACTTTTCTATAATTCTGGTATTAAATGGGAAAAAATTAAACGAATTTTTTGTCCATGTAAAAAACTGTTAATTCTGAATAAAATGCCGCCCATTTATGCAATTAAGAAAATTTAAATGTCTCTTATTAGATAAGGCATATTTTCGTCTGATAAAGTACTTCTTCTTCATTGATTTCGAGGATATATAATGTTTGATCGAAAAACTTTTATTTCTTACGACTTTTCATAAGATATGTTAATGTCATCTGAAAGAGGAATAAATGAGCTTTCCATCGAGCTCTTAGTCGAAGAAGTCGGTCGAAGGATGCAACAGTTATTAGCAAAAAACTTACCGGTGGTCAACACGATTCCTTCCTACTGCCGATTATTGTCGCAGAGTACTTTTCTAAAATTCAAGTATTTAATGGGAAAAAATTAAACGAATTTTTTGTCCATGTAAAAAACTATCAATTCTGAATAAAATGCCGCCCATTTATGCAATTAAGAAAATTTAAATGCCTCTTATTAGATAAGGCATATTTTCGTCTGATAAGGTACTTCTTCTTCAATGATTTCGAGGATATATTAGTTTTGATCGAAAAACTTTTATTTCTTACGACTTTTCATAAAATATGTTAATGCCATCTGAAAGAGGAATAAATGAGCTTACCATCGAGCTCTTAGTCGAAGAAGTCGGTCGAACGATGCCAGAGTTATTAGCAAAAAACTAATCGGTGGTCAACACGATTCCGTCCTACTGCCGATTCTTTTCGCAAAGTACTTTTCTATAATTCTAGTATTTAATGGTAATAAATTAAACGAAATTTTTGTCCATGTAAAAAACTATTAATTCTGAATAAAATGCCGCTCATTTGTGCAATTAAGAAAATTTAAATGTCTCATATTAGGTAAGGCATATTTTCGTCTGATAAGGTACTTCTTCTTCAATGATTTTGAGGATATTTTAGTTTTGATAAAAAAAATTGTATTTCTTACGATTTTTCGTAAAAAATGTTAATGCCATCTAAAAGAAGAACAGATAAGCTTTCCATTGAGCTCTTAGTCAAACAAGTCGGTCAAAGGATGCAAGAGTTATCAGCAAAAAACTAATCGGTGGTCAATACGATTCCGTCCTACTGCCGATTTTTTTCGCAAAGTACTTTTCTATAATTCTAGTATTTAATGGTAATAAATTAAACGAAATTTTTGTCCATGTAAAAAACTATTAATTGTGAATAAAATGACACCCATTTACTCAATTAAAAAAATTTAAATTTCTCTTAATAGATAAGGCATATTTTCGTCTGATAAGGTACTTCTTTTTCAATGACTTCGAGGATATTTTAGTTTTGATCAAAAAAATGTTATTTCTTATGACTTTTCGTAAAATATGTTAATGCCATCTGAAAGAGGAACAGATAAGCTTTCCATTGAGCTCTTAGTCGAAGAAGTCGGTTGAAGGATACAAGAGTTATTAGCAAAAAGCTTATCGGTGGTCAACACGTTTCCGTCCTACTGCCGCTTCTTTTCGCAGAGTACTTTTCTATAATTCTAGTATTTAATGGGAAAAAATTAAACGAATTTTTTGTCCATGTAAAAAACTGTTAATTCTGAATAAAATGCCGCCCATTTATGCAATTAAGAAAATTTAAATGTATCTTATTAGATAAGGCATATTTTCGTCTGATAAGGTACTTCTTCTTCAATGATTTCGAGGATATATTAGTTTTGATCGAAAAACTTTTATTTCTTACGACTTTTCATAAAATATGTTAATGCCATCTGAAAGAGGAATAAATGAGCTTTCCATCGAGCTCTCAGTCGAAGAAGTCGGTCGAAGGATGCAAGAGTTATTAGCAAAAAGCTAATCGGTGGTCAACACATTTCCGTCCTACTGCCGATTCTTTTCGCAGAGTACTTTTCTATAATTCTAGTATTTAATGGGAAAAAATTAAACGAATTTTTTGTCCATGTAAAAAACTGTTAATTCTGAATAAAATGGAGCTCATTTATGCAATTAAGAAAATTTAAATGTCTCATATTAGGTAAGGCATATTTTCGCCTGATAAGGTACTTCTTCTTCAATGATTTCGAGGATATATTAGTTTTGATCGAAAAACTTTTATTTCTTACGACTTTTCATAAAATATGTTAATGCCATCTGAAAGAGGAATAAATGAGCTTTCCATCGAGCTCTCAGTCGAAGAAGTCGGTCGAAGGATGCAAGAGTTATTAGCAAAAAGCTAATCGGTGGTCAACACATTTCCGTCCTACTGCCGATTCTTTTCGCAGAGTACTTTTCTATAATTCTAGTATTTAATGGGAAAAAATTAAACGAATTTTATGTCCATGTAAAAAACTATTAATTCTGAATAAAATGCCGCCCCTTTATGCAATTAAGAAAATTTAAGTCTCTTATTAGATAAGGCATATTTTCGTCTGATAGGGTACTTCTTCTTCAATGATTTCGAGGATATATTAGTTTTGATCGAAAAACTTTTATTTCTTACGACTTTTCATAAAATATGTTAATGCCATCTGAAAGAGGAATAAATGAGCTTTCCATCGAGCTCTTAGTCGAAGAAGTCGGTCGAAGGATGCAAGAGTTATTGGCAAAAAGCTAATCGGTGGTCAACACGTTTCCGTCCTACTGCCGATTCTTTTCGCAGAGTACTTTTCTATAATTCTGGTATTAAATGGGAAAAAATTAAACGAATTTTTTGTCCATGTAAAAAACTGTTAATTCTGAATAAAATGCCGCCCATTTATGCAATTAAGAAAATTTAAATGTCTCTTATTAGATAAGGCATATTTTCGTCTGATAAAGTACTTCTTCTTCATTGATTTCGAGGATATATAATGTTTGATCGAAAAACTTTTATTTCTTACGACTTTTCATAAGATATGTTAATGTCATCTGAAAGAGGAATAAATGAGCTTTCCATCGAGCTCTTAGTCGAAGAAGTCGGTCGAAGGATGCAACAGTTATTAGCAAAAAACTTACCGGTGGTCAACACGATTCCTTCCTACTGCCGATTATTGTCGCAGAGTACTTTTCTAAAATTCAAGTATTTAATGGGATAAAATTAAACGAATTTTTTGTCCATGTAAAAAACTATCAATTCTGAATAAAATGCCGCCCATTTATGCAATTAAGAAAATTTAAATGCCTCTTATTAGATAAGGCATATTTTCGTCTGATAAGGTACTTCTTCTTCAATAATTTCGAGGATATATTAGTTTTGATCGAAAAACTTTTATTTCTTACGACTTTTCATAAAATATGTTAATGCCATCTGAAAGAGGAATAAATGAGCTTCCCATCGAGCTCTTAGTCGAAGAAGTCGGTCGAACGATGCCAGAGTTATTAGCAAAAAACTAATCGGTGGTCAACACGATTCCGTCCTACTGCCGATTCTTTTCGCAAAGTACTTTTCTATAATTCTAGTATTTAATGGTAATAAATTAAACGAAATTTTTGTCCATGTAAAAAACTATTAATTCTGAATAAAATGCCGCTCATTTGTGCAATTAAGAAAATTTAAATGTCTCATATTAGGTAAGGCATATTTTCGTCTGATAAGGTACTTCTTCTTCAATGATTTTGAGGATATTTTAGTTTTGATAAAAAAAATTGTATTTCTTACGATTTTTCGTAAAAAATGTTAATGCCATCTAAAAGAAGAACAGATAAGCTTTCCATTGAGCTCTTAGTCAAACAAGTCGGTCAAAGGATGCAAGAGTTATCAGCAAAAAACTAATCGGTGGTCAATACGATTCCGTCCTACTGCCGATTTTTTTCGCAAAGTACTTTTCTATAATTCTAGTATTTATGGAAATTTTTGTCCATGTAAAAAACTATTAATTGTGAATAAAATGACACCCATTTACTCAATTAAAAAAATTTAAATTTCTCTTAATAGATAAGGCATATTTTCGTCTGATAAGGTACTTCTTTTTCAATGACTTCGAGGATATTTTAGTTTTGATCAAAAAAATTTTATTTCTTATGACTTTTCGTAAAATATGTTAATGCCATCTGAAAGAGGAACAGATAAGCTTTCCATTGAGCTCTTAGTCGAAGAAGTCGGTTGAAGGATACAAGAGTTATTAGCAAAAAGCTTATCGGTGGTCAACACGTTTCCGTCCTACTGCCGCTTCTTTTCGCAGAGTACTTTTCTATAATTCTAGTACTTAATGGGAAAAAATTAAACGAATTTTTTGTCCATGTAAAAAACTGTTAATTCTGAATAAAATGCCGCCCATTTATGCAATTAAGAAAATTTAAATGTATCTTATTAGATAAGGCATATTTTCGTCTGATAAGGTACTTCTTCTTCAATGATTTCGTGGATATATTATGTTTGATCGAAAAACTTTTATTTCTTACGACTTTTCATAAAATATGTTAATGCCATCTGAAAGAGGAATAAATGAGCTTTCCATCGAGCTCTTAGTCGAAGAAGTCGGTCGAAGGATGCAACAGTTATTAGCAAAAAACTTACCGGTGGTCAACACGATTCCTTCCTAGTGCTGATTATTGTCGCAGAGTACTTTTCTATAATTCTAGTATTTAATGGGAAAAAATTAAACGAATTTTTTGTCCATGTAAAAAACTATCAGTTCTGAATAAAATGCCGCCCATTTAAGCAATTAAGAAAATTTAAATGTCTCTTATTATATAAGGCATATTTTCGTCTGATAAGGTACTTCTTCTTCAATGATTTCGAGGATATATTAGTTTTGATCGAAAAACTTTTATTTCTTACGACTTTTCATAAAATATGTTAATGCCATCTGAAAGAGGAATAAATGAGCCTCCCATCGAGCTCTTAGTCGAAGACGTTGGTCGAAGGATGCCCGAGTTATTAGCAAAAAACTAATCGGTGGTCAACACGATTCCGTCCTACTGCCGCTTCTTTTCGCAAAGTACTTTTCTATAATTCTAGTATTTAATGGTAATAAATTAAACGAAATTTTTGTCCATGTAAAAAACTATTAATTCTGAATAAAATGGCGCTCATTTATGCAATTAAGAAAATTTAAATGTCTCATATAAGGTAAGGCATATTTTCGCCTGATAAGGTACTTCTTCTTCAATGATTTCGAGGATATATTAGTTTTGATCGAAAAACTTTTATTTCTTACGACTTTTCATAAAATATGTTAATGCCATCTGAAAGAGGAATAAATGAGCTTTCCATCGAGCTCTCAGTCGAAGAAGTCGGTCGAAGGATGCAAGAGTTATTAGCAAAAAGCTAATCGGTGGTCAACACATTTCCGTCCTACTGCCGATTCTTTTCGCAGAGTACTTTTCTATAATTCTAGTATTTAATGGGAAAAAATTAAACGAATTTTATGTCCATGTAAAAAACTATTAATTCTGAATAAAATGCCGCCCATTTATGCAATTAAGAAAATTTAAGTCTCTTATTAGATAAGGCATATTTTCGTCTGATAGGGTACTTCTTCTTCAATGATTTCGAGGATATATTAGTTTTGATCGAAAAACTTTTATTTCTTACGACTTTTCATAAAATATGTTAATGCCATCTGAAAGAGGAATAAATGAGCTTTCCATCGAGCTCTTAGTCGAAGAAGTCGGTCGAAGGATGCAAGAGTTATTGGAAAAAAGCTAATCGGTGGTCAACACGTTTCCGTCCTACTGCCGATTCTTTTCGCAGAGTACTTTTCTATAATTCTAGTATTTAATGGGAAAAAATTAAACGAATTTTATGTCCATGTAAAAAACTATTAATTCCGAATAAAATGCCGCCCATTTATGCAATTAAGAAAATTTAAGTCTCTTATTAGATAAGGCATATTTTCGTCTGATAGGGTACTTCTTCTTCAATGATTTCGAGGACATATTAGTTTTGATCGAAAAACTTTTATTTCTTACGACTTTTCATAAAATATGTTAATGCCATCTGAAAGAGGAATAAATGAGCTTTCCATCGAGCTCTTAGTCGAAGAAGTCGGTCGAAGGATGCAAGAGTTATTAGCAAAAAGCTAATCGGTGGTCAACACGTTTCCGTCCTACTGCCGATTCTTTTCGCAGAGTACTTTTCTATAATTCTGGTATTAAATGGGGAAAAATTAAACGAATTTTTTGTCCATGTAAAAAACTGTTAATTCTGAATAAAATGCCGCATATTTATGCAATTAAGAAAATTTAAATTCTCTTATTAGATAAGGCATATTTTCGTCTGATAAGGTACTTCTTCTTCAATGATTTCGAGGATATATTATGTTTGATCGAAAAACTTTTATTTCTTACGACTTTTCATAAAATATGTTAATGCCATCTGAAAGAGGAATAAATGAGCTTTCCATCGAACTCTTAGTCGAGGAAGTCGGTCGAAGGATGCAAGAGTTATAAGCAAAAAGCTAATCGGTGGTCAACACGTTTCCGTCCTACTGCCGATTCTTTTCGCAGAGTACTTTTCTATAATTCTGGTATTAAATGGGGAAAAATTAAACGAATTTTTTGTCCATGTAAAAAACTGTTAATTCTGAATAAAATGCCGCCCATTTATGCAATTAAGAAAATTTAAGTCTCTTATTAGATAAGGCATATTTTCGTCTGATAGGGTACTTCTTCTTCAATGATTTCGAGGACATATTAGTTTTGATCGAAAAACTTTTATTTCTTACGACTTTTCATAAAATATGTTAATGCCATCTGAAAGAGGAATAAATGAGCTTTCCATCGAGCTCTTAGTCGAAGAAGTCGGTCGAAGGATGCAAGAGTTATTAGCAAAAAGCTAATCGGTGGTCAACACGTTTCCGTCCTACTGCCGATTCTTTTCGCAGAGTACTTTTCTATAATTCTGGTATTAAATGGGGAAAAATTAAACGAATTTTTTGTCCATGTAAAAAACTGTTAATTCTGAATAAAATGCCGCCCATTTATGCAATTAAGAAAATTTAAATTCTCTTATTAGATAAGGCATATTTTCGTCTGATAAGGTACTTCTTCTTCAATGATTTCGAGGATATATTATGTTTGATCGAAAAACTTTTATTTCTTACGACTTTTCATAAAATATGTTAATGCCATCTGAAAGAGGAATAAATGAGCTTTCCATCGAACTCTTAGTCGAGGAAGTCGGTCGAAGGATGCAAGAGTTATAAGCAAAAAGCTAATCGGTGGTCAACACGTTTCCGTCCTACTGCCGATTCTTTTCGCAAAGTACTTTTCTATAATTCTAGTATTTAATGGTTATAAATTAAACGAAATTTTTGTCCATGTAAAAAACTATTAATTCTGAATAAAATGCCGCTCATTTGCGCAATTAAGAAAATTTAAATGTCTCATATTAGGTAAGGCATATTTTCATCTGATAAGGTACTTCTTCTTCAATGATTTTGAGGATATTTTAGTTTTGATAAAAAAAATTGTATTTCTTACGACTTTTCGTAAAATATGTTAATGCCATCTGAAAGAGGAATAAATGAGCTTTCCATCGAGCTCTTAGTCGAAGAAGTCGGTCGAAGGATGCAACAGTTATTAGCAAAAAACTTACCGGTGGTCAACACGATTCCTTCCTAGTGCCGATTATTGTCGCAGGGTACTTTTCTATAATTCTAGTATTTAATGGGAAAAAATTAAACGAAATTTTTGTCCATGTAAAAAACTATTAATTCTGAATATAATGCCGCTCATTTATGCAATTAAGAAAATTTAAATGTCTCTTATTAGATAAGGCATATTTTCGTCTGATAAGGTACTTCTTCTTTAATGATTTCGAGGATATATTATGTTTGATCGAAAAACTTTTATTTCTTACGACTTTTCATAAAATATGTTAATGCCATCTGAAAGAGGAATAAATGAGCTTTCCATCGAGCTCTTAGTCGAAGAAGTCGGTCGAAGGATGCAAGAGTTATAAGCAAAAAGCTAATCGGTGGTCAACACGTTTCCGTCCTACTGCCGATTCTTTTCGCAAAGTACTTTTCTATAATTCTAGTATTTAATGGTAATAAATTAAACGAAATTTTTGTCCATGTAAAAAACTATTAATTCTGAATAAAATGCCGCTCATTTGCGCAATTAAGAAAATTTAAATGTCTCATATTAGGTAAGGCATATTTTCGTCTGATATGGTACTTCTTCTTCAATGATTTTGAGGATATTTTAGTTTTGATAAAAAAAATTGTATTTCTTACGACTTTTCGTAAAATTTGTTAATGCCATCTAAAAGAAGAAGAGGTAAGCTTTCCATTGAGCTCTTAGTCAAACAAGTCGGTCAAGGGATGCAAGAGTTATCAGCAAAAAACTAATCGGTGGGCAACACGATTCCGTCCTACTGCCGATTTTTTTCGCAAAGTGCTTTTCTATAATTCTAGTATTTAATGGTAATAAATTAAACGAAATTTTTGTCCATGTAAAAAACTATTAATTCTAAATAAAATGCCACCCATTTACTCAATTAAAAAAATTTGAATTTCTCTTATTAGATAAGGCATATTTTCGTCTGATAAGGTACTTCTTTTTCAATGACTTCGAGGATATTTTAGTTTTGATCAAAAAAATGTTATTTCTTATGACTTTTTGTAAAATATGTTAATGCCATCTGAAAGAGGAACAGATAAGCTTTCCATTCAGCTCTTAGTCGAAGAAGTCGGTTGAAGGATACAAGAGTTATTAGCAAAAAGCTAATCGGTGGTCAACAAGTTTCCGTCCTACTGCCGATTCTTTTCGCAGAGTACTTTTCTATAATTCTAGTATTTAATGGGAAAAAATTAAACGAATTTTTTGTCCATGTAAAAAACTATTAATTCTGAATAAAATGCCGCCCATTTATGCAATTAAGAAAATTTAAATGTGTCTTATTAGATGAGGCATATTTTCGTCTGATAAGGTACTTCTTCAATGATTTCGAGGATATATTAGTTTTGATCGAAAAGCTTTTATTTCTTACGACTTTTCATAAAATATATTAATGCCATCTGAAAGAGGAATAAATGAGCTTTCCATCGAGCTCTTAGTCGAAGAAGTCGGTCGAAGGATGCAACAGTTATAAGCAAAAAGCTAATCGGTGGTCAACACGTTTCCGTCCTACTGCCGATTCTTTTCGCAGAGTACTTATCTATAATTCTGGTATTAAATGGGAAAAAATTAAACGAATTTTTTGTCCATGTAAAAAACTGTTAATTCTGAATAAAATACCGACGATTTATGCAATTAAGAAAATTTAAATGTCTCTTATTAGATAAGGCATATTTTCGTCTGATAAGGTACTTCTTCTTCAATTATTTCGAGGATATATTATGTTTGATCGAAAAACTTTTATTTCTTACGACTTTTCATAAAATATGTTAATGCCATCTGAAAGAGGAATAAATGAGCTTTCCATCGAGCTCTTAGTCGAAGAAGTCGGTCGAAGGATGCAACAGTTATTAGCAAAAAGCTTATCGGTGGTCAACACGATTCCTTCCTACTGCCGATTATTGTCGCAGAGTACTTTTCTATAATTCTAGTATTTAATGGGAAAAAATTAAACGAATTTTTTGTCCATGTAAAAAACTATCAATTCTGAATAAAATGACACCCATTTATGCAATTAAGAAAATTTAAATGTCTCTTATTAGATAAGGCATATTTTCGTCTGATAAGGTACTTCTTCTTCAATGATTTCGTGGCTATATTATGTTTGATCGAAAAACTTTTATTTCTTACGACTTTTCATAAAATATGTTAATGCCATCTGAAAGAGGAATAAATGAGCTTTCCATCGAGCTCTTAGTCGAAGAAGTCGGTCGAAGGATGCAAGAGTTATTGGAAAAAAGCTAATCGGTGGTCAACACGTTTCCGTCCTACTGCCGATTCTTTTCGCAAAGTACTTTTCTATTATTCTAGTATTTAATGGGAAAAAATTAAACGAATTTTTTGTCCATGTAAAAAACTATTAATTCTGAATAAAATGCCACCCATTTACTCAATTAAAAAAATTTAAATTTCTCTTATTAGATAAGGCATATTTTCGTCATATAAGGTACTTCTTTTTCAATGACTTCGAGGATATATTAGTTTTGATCGAAAAACTTTTATTTCTTACGACTTTTCATAAAATATGTTAATGCCATCTTAAAGAGGAATAAATGAGCTTCCCATCGAGCTCTTAGTCGAAGAAGTCGGTCGAAGGATGCCCGAGTTATTAGCAACAAACTAATCGGTGGTCAACACGATTCCGTCCTACTGCCGCTTCTTTTCGCAAAGTACTTTTCTATAATTCTAGTATTTAATGGGAAAAAATTAAACGAATTTTTTGTCCATGTAAAAAACTATTAATTCTGAATAAAATGACACCCATTTACTCAATTAAAAAAATTTAAATTTCTCTTATTAGATAAGGCATATTTTCGTATTATAAGGTACTTCTTTTTCAATGATTTCGAGGATATTTTAGTTTTGAAAGAGGAACAGATAAGCTTTCCATTGAGCTCTAAGTCGAAGAAGTCGGTTGAAGGATACAAGAGTTATCAGCAAAAAGCTAATCGGTGGTCAACACATTTCCGTCCTACTGCCGATTCTTTTCGCAGAGTACTTTTCTATAATTCTAGTATTTAATGGGAAAAAATTAAACGAATTTTTTGTCCATAAAAAAAACTATTAATTCTGAATAAAATGCCGCCCATTTATGCAATTAAGAAAATTTAAATGTCTCTTATTAGATAAGGCATATTTTCGTCTGATAAGGTACTTCTTCTTCAATGATTTCGAGGATATATTAGTTTTGATCGAAAAACTTTTATTTCTTACGACTTTTCATAAAATATGTTAATGCCATCTGAAAGAGGAATAAATGAGCTTCCCATCGAGCACTTAGTCGAAGAAGTCGGTCGAAGGATGCAAGAGTTATTAGCAAACAGCTAATCGGTGGTCAACACGTTTCCGTCCCACTGCCGATTCTTTTCGCAGAGTACTTTTCTATAATTCTGGTATTAAATGGGAAAAAATTAAACGAATTTTTTGTCCATGTAAAAAACTATTAATTCTGACTAAAATGCCGCCCATTTATGCAATTAAGAAAATATAAATGTCTCTTATTAGATAAGGCATATTTTCGTCTGATAAGGTACTTCTTCTTCAATGATTTCGAGGATATATTAGTTTTGATCGAAAAACTTTTATTTCTTACGACTTTTCATAAAATATGTTAATGCCATCTGAAAGAGGAATAAATGAGCTTTCCATCGAGCTCTTAGTCGAAGAAGTCGGTCGAAGGATGCAAGAGTTATTAGCAAAAAACTAATCGATGGTCAACACGTTTCCGTCCTACTCCCGATTCTTTTCGCAAAGTACTTTTCTATAATTCTATTACTTAGTGGGAAAAAATTAAACGAATTTTTAGTCCATGTAAAAAACTATTAATTCTCAATAAAATGCCGCCCATTTATGCAATTAAAAAAATTTAAATGGCTCATATTAGGTAAGGCATATTTTCGTCTGATGAGGTACTTCTTCTTCAATGACTTCGAGGATATTTTAGTTTTGATAAAAAAAATGTTATTTCTTATGACTTTTCGTAAAATATGTTAATGCCATCTGAAAGAAGAACAGATAAGCTTTCCATTGAGCTCTTAGTCGAAGAAGTCGGTTGAAGGATACAAGAGTTATTAGCAAAAAGCTAATCGGTGGTCAACACGTTTCCGTCCTACTGCCGATTCTTTTCGCAGAGTACTTTTCAATAATTCTAGTATTTAATAAGAAAAAATTAAACGAATTTTTTGTCCATGTAAAAAACTATTAATTCTGAATAAAATGCCGCCCATTTATGCAATTAAGAAAATTTAAATGCCTCTTATTAGATAGGGCATATTTTCGTCTGATAAGGTACTTCTTCTTCAATGATATCGAGGATATATTAGTTTTGATCGAAAAACTTTTATTTCTTACGACTTTTCATAAAATATGTTAATGCCATCTGAAAGAGGAATAAATGAGCTTTCCATCGAGCTCTTAGTCGAAGAAGTCGGCCGAAGGATGCAAGAGTTATTGGCAAAAAGCTAATCGGTGGTCAACACGTTTCCGTCCTACTGCCGATTCTTTTCGCAGAGTACTTTTCTATAATTCTGGTATTAAATGGGAAAAAATTAAACGAATTTTTTGTCCATGTAAAAAACTGTTAATTCTGAATAAAATGCCGCCCATTTATGCAATTAAGAAAATTTAAATGTCTCTTATTAGATAAGGCATATTTTCGTCTGATAAAGTACTTCTTCTTCAATGATTTCGAGGATATATAATGTTTGATCGAAAAACTTTTATTTCTTACGACTTTTCATAAGATATGTTAATGTCATCTGAAAGAGGAATAAATGAGCTTTCCATCGAGCTCTTAGTCGAAGAAGTCGGTCGAAGGATGCAACAGTTATTAGCAAAAAACTTACCGGTGGTCAACACGATTCCTTCCTACTGCCGATTATTGTCGTAGAGTACTTTTCTAAAATTCAAGTATTTAATGGGAAAAAATTAAACGAAATTTTTGTCCATGTAAAAAACTATTAATTCTGAATAAAATGCCGCTCATTTGTGCAATTAAGAAAATTTAAATGTCTCATATTAGGTAAGGCATATTTTCGTCTGATAAGGTACTTCTTCTTCAATGATTTTGAGGATATTTTAGTTTTGATAAAAAAATTGTATTTCTTACGATTTTTCGTAAAAAATGTTAATGCCATCTAAAAGAAGAACAGATAAGCTTTCCATTGAGCTCTTAGTCAAACAAGTCGGTCAAAGGATGCAAGAGTTATCAGCAAAAAACTAATCGGTGGTCAATACGATTCCGTCCTACTGCCGATTTTTTTCGCAAAGTACTTTTCTATAATTCTAGTATTTAATGGTAATAAATTAAACGAAATTTTTGTCCATGTAAAAAACTATTAATTCTGAATAAAATGACAACTATTTACTCAATTAAAAAAATTTAAATTTCTCTTATTAGATAAGGCATATTTTCGTCGGATAAGGTACTTCTTTTTCAATGACTTCGAGGATATTTTAGTTTTGATCAAAAAAATGTTATTTCTTATGACTTTTCGTAAAATATGTTAATGCCATCTGAAAGAGGAACAGATAAGCTTTCCATTGAGCTCTTAGTCGAAGAAGTCGGTTGAAGGATACAAGAGTTATTAGCAAAAAGCTTATCGGTGGTCAACACGTTTCCGTCCTACTGCCGCTTCTTTTCACAGAGTACTTTTCTATAATTCTAGTATTTAATGGGAAAAAATTAAACGAATTTTTTGTCCATGTAAAAAACTGTTAATTCTGAATAAAATGCCGCCCATTTATGCAATTAAGAAAATTTAAATGTCTCTTATTAGATAAGGCATATTTTCGTCTGATAAGGTACTTCTTCTTCAATGATTTCGTGGCTATATTATGTTTGATCGAAAAACTTTTATTTCTTACGACTTTTCATAAAATATGTTAATGCCATCTGAAAGAGGAATAAATGAGCTTTCCATCGAGCTCTTAGTCGAAGAAGTCGGTCGAAGGATGCAAGAGTTATTGGAAAAAAGCTAATCGGTGGTCAACACGTTTCCGTCCTACTGCCGATTCTTTTCGCAAAGTACTTTTCTATTATTCAAGTATTTAATGGGAAAAAATTAAACGAATTTTTAGTCCATGTAAAAAACTATTAATTCTGAATTCCATTTACTCAATTAAAAAAATTTAAATTTCTCTTATTAGATAAGGCATATTTTCGTCTTATAAGGTACTTCTTTTTCAATGACTTCGAGGATATTTTAGTTTTGATCAAAAAAATTTTATTTCTTATGACTTTTCGTAAAATATGTTAATGCCATCTGAAAGAGGAACAGATAAGCTTTACATTGAGCTCTTAGTCGAAGAAGTCGGTCGAAGGATGCAACAGTTATTAGCAAAAAACTTACCGGTGGTCAACACGATTCCTTCCTACTGTCGATTATTGTCGCAGAGTACTTTTCTATAATTCTAGTATTTAATGGGAAAAAATTAAACGAATTTTTTGTCCATGTAAAAAACTATCAATTCTGAATAAAATGCCGCCCATTTAAGCAATTAAGAAAATTTAAATGTCTCTTATTAGATAAGCCATATTTTCGTCTGATAAGGTACTTCTTCTTCAATGATTTCGTGGCTATATTATGTTTGATCGAAAAACTTTTATTTCTTACGACTTTTCATAAAATATGTTAATGCCATCTGAAAGAGGAATAAATGAGCTTTCCATCGAGCTCTTAGTCGAAGAAGTCGGTTGAAGGATACAAGAGTTATTAGCAAAAAGCTAATCGGTGGTCAACACGTTTCCGTCCTACTGCCGATTCTTTTCGCAGAGTACTTTTCTATAATTCAAGTATTTAATGGGAAAAAATTAAACGAATTTTTAGTCCATGTAAAAAACTATTAATTCTGAATTCCATTTACTCAATTAAAAAAATTTAAATTTCTCTTATTAGATAAGGCATATTTTCGTCTTATAAGGTACTTCTTTTTCAATGACTTCGAGGATATTTTAGTTTTGATAAAAAAAATGTTATTTCTTATTACTTTTCGTAAAATATGTTAATGCCATCTGAAAGAGGAACAGATAAGCTTTCCAATGAGCTCTTAGTCGAAGAAGTCGGTTGAAGGATACAAGAGTTATTAGCAAAAAGCTAATCGGTGGTCAACACGTTTCCGTCCTACTGCCGATTCTTTTCGCAGAGTACTTTTCTATAATTCTAGTATTTAATGGGAAAAAATTAAACGAATTTTATGTCCATGTAAAAAACTATTAATTCTGAATAAAATGCCGCCCCTTTATGCAATTAAGAAAATTTAAGTCTCTTATTAGATAAGGCATATTTTCGTCTGATAGGGTACTTCTTCTTCAATGATTTCGAGGATATATTAGTTTTGATCGAAAAACTTTTATTTCTTACGACTTTTCATAAAATATGTTAATGCCATCTGAAAGAGGAATAAATGAGCTTTCCATCGAGCTCTTAGTCGAAGAAGTCGGTCGAAGGATGCAAGAGTTATTGGCAAAAAGCTAATCGGTGGTCAACACGTTTCCGTCCTACTGCCGATTCTTTTCGCAGAGTACTTTTCTATAATTCTGGTATTAAATGGGAAAAAATTAAACGAATTTTTTGTCCATGTAAAAAACTGTTAATTCTGAATAAAATGCCGCCCATTTATGCAATTAAGAAAATTTAAATGTCTCTTATTAGATAAGGCATATTTTCGTCTGATAAAGTACTTCTTCTTCATTGATTTCGAGGATATATAATGTTTGATCGAAAAACTTTTATTTCTTACGACTTTTCATAAGATATGTTAATGTCATCTGAAAGAGGAATAAATGAGCTTTCCATCGAGCTCTTAGTCGAAGAAGTCGGTCGAAGGATGCAACAGTTATTAGCAAAAAACTTACCGGTGGTCAACACGATTCCTTCCTACTGCCGATTATTGTCGCAGAGTACTTTTCTAAAATTCAAGTATTTAATGGGATAAAATTAAACGAATTTTTTGTCCATGTAAAAAACTATCAATTCTGAATAAAATGCCGCCCATTTATGCAATTAAGAAAATTTAAATGCCTCTTATTAGATAAGGCATATTTTCGTCTGATAAGGTACTTCTTCTTCAATAATTTCGAGGATATATTAGTTTTGATCGAAAAACTTTTATTTCTTACGACTTTTCATAAAATATGTTAATGCCATCTGAAAGAGGAATAAATGAGCTTCCCATCGAGCTCTTAGTCGAAGAAGTCGGTCGAACGATGCCAGAGTTATTAGCAAAAAACTAATCGGTGGTCAACACGATTCCGTCCTACTGCCGATTCTTTTCGCAAAGTACTTTTCTATAATTCTAGTATTTAATGGTAATAAATTAAACGAAATTTTTGTCCATGTAAAAAACTATTAATTCTGAATAAAATGCCGCTCATTTGTGCAATTAAGAAAATTTAAATGTCTCATATTAGGTAAGGCATATTTTCGTCTGATAAGGTACTTCTTCTTCAATGATTTTGAGGATATTTTAGT
The DNA here is from genome assembly GCA_034638295.1 of Phortica okadai. NCBI lineage: Eukaryota > Metazoa > Arthropoda > Insecta > Diptera > Drosophilidae > Phortica > Phortica okadai. The sequence continues at coordinate 28,492,969 of CM067851.1, forward strand.
TTTGATAAAAAAAATTGTATTTCTTACGATTTTTCGTAAAAAATGTTAATGCCATCTAAAAGAAGAACAGATAAGCTTTCCATTGAGCTCTTAGTCAAACAAGTCGGTCAAAGGATGCAAGAGTTATCAGCAAAAAACTAATCGGTGGTCAATACGATTCCGTCCTACTGCCGATTTTTTTCGCAAAGTACTTTTCTATAATTCTAGTATTTATGGAAATTTTTGTCCATGTAAAAAACTATTAATTGTGAATAAAATGACACCCATTTACTCAATTAAAAAAATTTAAATTTCTCTTAATAGATAAGGCATATTTTCGTCTGATAAGGTACTTCTTTTTCAATGACTTCGAGGATATTTTAGTTTTGATCAAAAAAATTTTATTTCTTATGACTTTTCGTAAAATATGTTAATGCCATCTGAAAGAGGAACAGATAAGCTTTCCATTGAGCTCTTAGTCGAAGAAGTCGGTTGAAGGATACAAGAGTTATTAGCAAAAAGCTTATCGGTGGTCAACACGTTTCCGTCCTACTGCCGCTTCTTTTCGCAGAGTACTTTTCTATAATTCTAGTACTTAATGGGAAAAAATTAAACGAATTTTTTGTCCATGTAAAAAACTGTTAATTCTGAATAAAATGCCGCCCATTTATGCAATTAAGAAAATTTAAATGTATCTTATTAGATAAGGCATATTTTCGTCTGATAAGGTACTTCTTCTTCAATGATTTCGTGGATATATTATGTTTGATCGAAAAACTTTTATTTCTTACGACTTTTCATAAAATATGTTAATGCCATCTGAAAGAGGAATAAATGAGCTTTCCATCGAGCTCTTAGTCGAAGAAGTCGGTCGAAGGATGCAACAGTTATTAGCAAAAAACTTACCGGTGGTCAACACGATTCCTTCCTAGTGCTGATTATTGTCGCAGAGTACTTTTCTATAATTCTAGTATTTAATGGGAAAAAATTAAACGAATTTTTTGTCCATGTAAAAAACTATCAGTTCTGAATAAAATGCCGCCCATTTAAGCAATTAAGAAAATTTAAATGTCTCTTATTATATAAGGCATATTTTCGTCTGATAAGGTACTTCTTCTTCAATGATTTCGAGGATATATTAGTTTTGATCGAAAAACTTTTATTTCTTACGACTTTTCATAAAATATGTTAATGCCATCTGAAAGAGGAATAAATGAGCCTCCCATCGAGCTCTTAGTCGAAGACGTTGGTCGAAGGATGCCCGAGTTATTAGCAAAAAACTAATCGGTGGTCAACACGATTCCGTCCTACTGCCGCTTCTTTTCGCAAAGTACTTTTCTATAATTCTAGTATTTAATGGTAATAAATTAAACGAAATTTTTGTCCATGTAAAAAACTATTAATTCTGAATAAAATGGCGCTCATTTATGCAATTAAGAAAATTTAAATGTCTCATATAAGGTAAGGCATATTTTCGCCTGATAAGGTACTTCTTCTTCAATGATTTCGAGGATATATTAGTTTTGATCGAAAAACTTTTATTTCTTACGACTTTTCATAAAATATGTTAATGCCATCTGAAAGAGGAATAAATGAGCTTTCCATCGAGCTCTCAGTCGAAGAAGTCGGTCGAAGGATGCAAGAGTTATTAGCAAAAAGCTAATCGGTGGTCAACACATTTCCGTCCTACTGCCGATTCTTTTCGCAGAGTACTTTTCTATAATTCTAGTATTTAATGGGAAAAAATTAAACGAATTTTATGTCCATGTAAAAAACTATTAATTCTGAATAAAATGCCGCCCATTTATGCAATTAAGAAAATTTAAGTCTCTTATTAGATAAGGCATATTTTCGTCTGATAGGGTACTTCTTCTTCAATGATTTCGAGGATATATTAGTTTTGATCGAAAAACTTTTATTTCTTACGACTTTTCATAAAATATGTTAATGCCATCTGAAAGAGGAATAAATGAGCTTTCCATCGAGCTCTTAGTCGAAGAAGTCGGTCGAAGGATGCAAGAGTTATTGGAAAAAAGCTAATCGGTGGTCAACACGTTTCCGTCCTACTGCCGATTCTTTTCGCAGAGTACTTTTCTATAATTCTAGTATTTAATGGGAAAAAATTAAACGAATTTTATGTCCATGTAAAAAACTATTAATTCCGAATAAAATGCCGCCCATTTATGCAATTAAGAAAATTTAAGTCTCTTATTAGATAAGGCATATTTTCGTCTGATAGGGTACTTCTTCTTCAATGATTTCGAGGACATATTAGTTTTGATCGAAAAACTTTTATTTCTTACGACTTTTCATAAAATATGTTAATGCCATCTGAAAGAGGAATAAATGAGCTTTCCATCGAGCTCTTAGTCGAAGAAGTCGGTCGAAGGATGCAAGAGTTATTAGCAAAAAGCTAATCGGTGGTCAACACGTTTCCGTCCTACTGCCGATTCTTTTCGCAGAGTACTTTTCTATAATTCTGGTATTAAATGGGGAAAAATTAAACGAATTTTTTGTCCATGTAAAAAACTGTTAATTCTGAATAAAATGCCGCATATTTATGCAATTAAGAAAATTTAAATTCTCTTATTAGATAAGGCATATTTTCGTCTGATAAGGTACTTCTTCTTCAATGATTTCGAGGATATATTATGTTTGATCGAAAAACTTTTATTTCTTACGACTTTTCATAAAATATGTTAATGCCATCTGAAAGAGGAATAAATGAGCTTTCCATCGAACTCTTAGTCGAGGAAGTCGGTCGAAGGATGCAAGAGTTATAAGCAAAAAGCTAATCGGTGGTCAACACGTTTCCGTCCTACTGCCGATTCTTTTCGCAGAGTACTTTTCTATAATTCTGGTATTAAATGGGGAAAAATTAAACGAATTTTTTGTCCATGTAAAAAACTGTTAATTCTGAATAAAATGCCGCCCATTTATGCAATTAAGAAAATTTAAGTCTCTTATTAGATAAGGCATATTTTCGTCTGATAGGGTACTTCTTCTTCAATGATTTCGAGGACATATTAGTTTTGATCGAAAAACTTTTATTTCTTACGACTTTTCATAAAATATGTTAATGCCATCTGAAAGAGGAATAAATGAGCTTTCCATCGAGCTCTTAGTCGAAGAAGTCGGTCGAAGGATGCAAGAGTTATTAGCAAAAAGCTAATCGGTGGTCAACACGTTTCCGTCCTACTGCCGATTCTTTTCGCAGAGTACTTTTCTATAATTCTGGTATTAAATGGGGAAAAATTAAACGAATTTTTTGTCCATGTAAAAAACTGTTAATTCTGAATAAAATGCCGCCCATTTATGCAATTAAGAAAATTTAAATTCTCTTATTAGATAAGGCATATTTTCGTCTGATAAGGTACTTCTTCTTCAATGATTTCGAGGATATATTATGTTTGATCGAAAAACTTTTATTTCTTACGACTTTTCATAAAATATGTTAATGCCATCTGAAAGAGGAATAAATGAGCTTTCCATCGAACTCTTAGTCGAGGAAGTCGGTCGAAGGATGCAAGAGTTATAAGCAAAAAGCTAATCGGTGGTCAACACGTTTCCGTCCTACTGCCGATTCTTTTCGCAAAGTACTTTTCTATAATTCTAGTATTTAATGGTTATAAATTAAACGAAATTTTTGTCCATGTAAAAAACTATTAATTCTGAATAAAATGCCGCTCATTTGCGCAATTAAGAAAATTTAAATGTCTCATATTAGGTAAGGCATATTTTCATCTGATAAGGTACTTCTTCTTCAATGATTTTGAGGATATTTTAGTTTTGATAAAAAAAATTGTATTTCTTACGACTTTTCGTAAAATATGTTAATGCCATCTGAAAGAGGAATAAATGAGCTTTCCATCGAGCTCTTAGTCGAAGAAGTCGGTCGAAGGATGCAACAGTTATTAGCAAAAAACTTACCGGTGGTCAACACGATTCCTTCCTAGTGCCGATTATTGTCGCAGGGTACTTTTCTATAATTCTAGTATTTAATGGGAAAAAATTAAACGAAATTTTTGTCCATGTAAAAAACTATTAATTCTGAATATAATGCCGCTCATTTATGCAATTAAGAAAATTTAAATGTCTCTTATTAGATAAGGCATATTTTCGTCTGATAAGGTACTTCTTCTTTAATGATTTCGAGGATATATTATGTTTGATCGAAAAACTTTTATTTCTTACGACTTTTCATAAAATATGTTAATGCCATCTGAAAGAGGAATAAATGAGCTTTCCATCGAGCTCTTAGTCGAAGAAGTCGGTCGAAGGATGCAAGAGTTATAAGCAAAAAGCTAATCGGTGGTCAACACGTTTCCGTCCTACTGCCGATTCTTTTCGCAAAGTACTTTTCTATAATTCTAGTATTTAATGGTAATAAATTAAACGAAATTTTTGTCCATGTAAAAAACTATTAATTCTGAATAAAATGCCGCTCATTTGCGCAATTAAGAAAATTTAAATGTCTCATATTAGGTAAGGCATATTTTCGTCTGATATGGTACTTCTTCTTCAATGATTTTGAGGATATTTTAGTTTTGATAAAAAAAATTGTATTTCTTACGACTTTTCGTAAAATTTGTTAATGCCATCTAAAAGAAGAAGAGGTAAGCTTTCCATTGAGCTCTTAGTCAAACAAGTCGGTCAAGGGATGCAAGAGTTATCAGCAAAAAACTAATCGGTGGGCAACACGATTCCGTCCTACTGCCGATTTTTTTCGCAAAGTGCTTTTCTATAATTCTAGTATTTAATGGTAATAAATTAAACGAAATTTTTGTCCATGTAAAAAACTATTAATTCTAAATAAAATGCCACCCATTTACTCAATTAAAAAAATTTGAATTTCTCTTATTAGATAAGGCATATTTTCGTCTGATAAGGTACTTCTTTTTCAATGACTTCGAGGATATTTTAGTTTTGATCAAAAAAATGTTATTTCTTATGACTTTTTGTAAAATATGTTAATGCCATCTGAAAGAGGAACAGATAAGCTTTCCATTCAGCTCTTAGTCGAAGAAGTCGGTTGAAGGATACAAGAGTTATTAGCAAAAAGCTAATCGGTGGTCAACAAGTTTCCGTCCTACTGCCGATTCTTTTCGCAGAGTACTTTTCTATAATTCTAGTATTTAATGGGAAAAAATTAAACGAATTTTTTGTCCATGTAAAAAACTATTAATTCTGAATAAAATGCCGCCCATTTATGCAATTAAGAAAATTTAAATGTGTCTTATTAGATGAGGCATATTTTCGTCTGATAAGGTACTTCTTCAATGATTTCGAGGATATATTAGTTTTGATCGAAAAGCTTTTATTTCTTACGACTTTTCATAAAATATATTAATGCCATCTGAAAGAGGAATAAATGAGCTTTCCATCGAGCTCTTAGTCGAAGAAGTCGGTCGAAGGATGCAACAGTTATAAGCAAAAAGCTAATCGGTGGTCAACACGTTTCCGTCCTACTGCCGATTCTTTTCGCAGAGTACTTATCTATAATTCTGGTATTAAATGGGAAAAAATTAAACGAATTTTTTGTCCATGTAAAAAACTGTTAATTCTGAATAAAATACCGACGATTTATGCAATTAAGAAAATTTAAATGTCTCTTATTAGATAAGGCATATTTTCGTCTGATAAGGTACTTCTTCTTCAATTATTTCGAGGATATATTATGTTTGATCGAAAAACTTTTATTTCTTACGACTTTTCATAAAATATGTTAATGCCATCTGAAAGAGGAATAAATGAGCTTTCCATCGAGCTCTTAGTCGAAGAAGTCGGTCGAAGGATGCAACAGTTATTAGCAAAAAGCTTATCGGTGGTCAACACGATTCCTTCCTACTGCCGATTATTGTCGCAGAGTACTTTTCTATAATTCTAGTATTTAATGGGAAAAAATTAAACGAATTTTTTGTCCATGTAAAAAACTATCAATTCTGAATAAAATGACACCCATTTATGCAATTAAGAAAATTTAAATGTCTCTTATTAGATAAGGCATATTTTCGTCTGATAAGGTACTTCTTCTTCAATGATTTCGTGGCTATATTATGTTTGATCGAAAAACTTTTATTTCTTACGACTTTTCATAAAATATGTTAATGCCATCTGAAAGAGGAATAAATGAGCTTTCCATCGAGCTCTTAGTCGAAGAAGTCGGTCGAAGGATGCAAGAGTTATTGGAAAAAAGCTAATCGGTGGTCAACACGTTTCCGTCCTACTGCCGATTCTTTTCGCAAAGTACTTTTCTATTATTCTAGTATTTAATGGGAAAAAATTAAACGAATTTTTTGTCCATGTAAAAAACTATTAATTCTGAATAAAATGCCACCCATTTACTCAATTAAAAAAATTTAAATTTCTCTTATTAGATAAGGCATATTTTCGTCATATAAGGTACTTCTTTTTCAATGACTTCGAGGATATATTAGTTTTGATCGAAAAACTTTTATTTCTTACGACTTTTCATAAAATATGTTAATGCCATCTTAAAGAGGAATAAATGAGCTTCCCATCGAGCTCTTAGTCGAAGAAGTCGGTCGAAGGATGCCCGAGTTATTAGCAACAAACTAATCGGTGGTCAACACGATTCCGTCCTACTGCCGCTTCTTTTCGCAAAGTACTTTTCTATAATTCTAGTATTTAATGGGAAAAAATTAAACGAATTTTTTGTCCATGTAAAAAACTATTAATTCTGAATAAAATGACACCCATTTACTCAATTAAAAAAATTTAAATTTCTCTTATTAGATAAGGCATATTTTCGTATTATAAGGTACTTCTTTTTCAATGATTTCGAGGATATTTTAGTTTTGAAAGAGGAACAGATAAGCTTTCCATTGAGCTCTAAGTCGAAGAAGTCGGTTGAAGGATACAAGAGTTATCAGCAAAAAGCTAATCGGTGGTCAACACATTTCCGTCCTACTGCCGATTCTTTTCGCAGAGTACTTTTCTATAATTCTAGTATTTAATGGGAAAAAATTAAACGAATTTTTTGTCCATAAAAAAAACTATTAATTCTGAATAAAATGCCGCCCATTTATGCAATTAAGAAAATTTAAATGTCTCTTATTAGATAAGGCATATTTTCGTCTGATAAGGTACTTCTTCTTCAATGATTTCGAGGATATATTAGTTTTGATCGAAAAACTTTTATTTCTTACGACTTTTCATAAAATATGTTAATGCCATCTGAAAGAGGAATAAATGAGCTTCCCATCGAGCACTTAGTCGAAGAAGTCGGTCGAAGGATGCAAGAGTTATTAGCAAACAGCTAATCGGTGGTCAACACGTTTCCGTCCCACTGCCGATTCTTTTCGCAGAGTACTTTTCTATAATTCTGGTATTAAATGGGAAAAAATTAAACGAATTTTTTGTCCATGTAAAAAACTATTAATTCTGACTAAAATGCCGCCCATTTATGCAATTAAGAAAATATAAATGTCTCTTATTAGATAAGGCATATTTTCGTCTGATAAGGTACTTCTTCTTCAATGATTTCGAGGATATATTAGTTTTGATCGAAAAACTTTTATTTCTTACGACTTTTCATAAAATATGTTAATGCCATCTGAAAGAGGAATAAATGAGCTTTCCATCGAGCTCTTAGTCGAAGAAGTCGGTCGAAGGATGCAAGAGTTATTAGCAAAAAACTAATCGATGGTCAACACGTTTCCGTCCTACTCCCGATTCTTTTCGCAAAGTACTTTTCTATAATTCTATTACTTAGTGGGAAAAAATTAAACGAATTTTTAGTCCATGTAAAAAACTATTAATTCTCAATAAAATGCCGCCCATTTATGCAATTAAAAAAATTTAAATGGCTCATATTAGGTAAGGCATATTTTCGTCTGATGAGGTACTTCTTCTTCAATGACTTCGAGGATATTTTAGTTTTGATAAAAAAAATGTTATTTCTTATGACTTTTCGTAAAATATGTTAATGCCATCTGAAAGAAGAACAGATAAGCTTTCCATTGAGCTCTTAGTCGAAGAAGTCGGTTGAAGGATACAAGAGTTATTAGCAAAAAGCTAATCGGTGGTCAACACGTTTCCGTCCTACTGCCGATTCTTTTCGCAGAGTACTTTTCAATAATTCTAGTATTTAATAAGAAAAAATTAAACGAATTTTTTGTCCATGTAAAAAACTATTAATTCTGAATAAAATGCCGCCCATTTATGCAATTAAGAAAATTTAAATGCCTCTTATTAGATAGGGCATATTTTCGTCTGATAAGGTACTTCTTCTTCAATGATATCGAGGATATATTAGTTTTGATCGAAAAACTTTTATTTCTTACGACTTTTCATAAAATATGTTAATGCCATCTGAAAGAGGAATAAATGAGCTTTCCATCGAGCTCTTAGTCGAAGAAGTCGGCCGAAGGATGCAAGAGTTATTGGCAAAAAGCTAATCGGTGGTCAACACGTTTCCGTCCTACTGCCGATTCTTTTCGCAGAGTACTTTTCTATAATTCTGGTATTAAATGGGAAAAAATTAAACGAATTTTTTGTCCATGTAAAAAACTGTTAATTCTGAATAAAATGCCGCCCATTTATGCAATTAAGAAAATTTAAATGTCTCTTATTAGATAAGGCATATTTTCGTCTGATAAAGTACTTCTTCTTCAATGATTTCGAGGATATATAATGTTTGATCGAAAAACTTTTATTTCTTACGACTTTTCATAAGATATGTTAATGTCATCTGAAAGAGGAATAAATGAGCTTTCCATCGAGCTCTTAGTCGAAGAAGTCGGTCGAAGGATGCAACAGTTATTAGCAAAAAACTTACCGGTGGTCAACACGATTCCTTCCTACTGCCGATTATTGTCGTAGAGTACTTTTCTAAAATTCAAGTATTTAATGGGAAAAAATTAAACGAAATTTTTGTCCATGTAAAAAACTATTAATTCTGAATAAAATGCCGCTCATTTGTGCAATTAAGAAAATTTAAATGTCTCATATTAGGTAAGGCATATTTTCGTCTGATAAGGTACTTCTTCTTCAATGATTTTGAGGATATTTTAGTTTTGATAAAAAAATTGTATTTCTTACGATTTTTCGTAAAAAATGTTAATGCCATCTAAAAGAAGAACAGATAAGCTTTCCATTGAGCTCTTAGTCAAACAAGTCGGTCAAAGGATGCAAGAGTTATCAGCAAAAAACTAATCGGTGGTCAATACGATTCCGTCCTACTGCCGATTTTTTTCGCAAAGTACTTTTCTATAATTCTAGTATTTAATGGTAATAAATTAAACGAAATTTTTGTCCATGTAAAAAACTATTAATTCTGAATAAAATGACAACTATTTACTCAATTAAAAAAATTTAAATTTCTCTTATTAGATAAGGCATATTTTCGTCGGATAAGGTACTTCTTTTTCAATGACTTCGAGGATATTTTAGTTTTGATCAAAAAAATGTTATTTCTTATGACTTTTCGTAAAATATGTTAATGCCATCTGAAAGAGGAACAGATAAGCTTTCCATTGAGCTCTTAGTCGAAGAAGTCGGTTGAAGGATACAAGAGTTATTAGCAAAAAGCTTATCGGTGGTCAACACGTTTCCGTCCTACTGCCGCTTCTTTTCACAGAGTACTTTTCTATAATTCTAGTATTTAATGGGAAAAAATTAAACGAATTTTTTGTCCATGTAAAAAACTGTTAATTCTGAATAAAATGCCGCCCATTTATGCAATTAAGAAAATTTAAATGTCTCTTATTAGATAAGGCATATTTTCGTCTGATAAGGTACTTCTTCTTCAATGATTTCGTGGCTATATTATGTTTGATCGAAAAACTTTTATTTCTTACGACTTTTCATAAAATATGTTAATGCCATCTGAAAGAGGAATAAATGAGCTTTCCATCGAGCTCTTAGTCGAAGAAGTCGGTCGAAGGATGCAAGAGTTATTGGAAAAAAGCTAATCGGTGGTCAACACGTTTCCGTCCTACTGCCGATTCTTTTCGCAAAGTACTTTTCTATTATTCTAGTATTTAATGGGAAAAAATTAAACGAATTTTTTGTCCATGTAAAAAACTATTAATTCTGAATAAAATGCCACCCATTTACTCAATTAAAAAAATTTAAATTTCTCTTATTAGATAAGGCATATTTTCGTCATATAAGGTACTTCTTCTTCAATGATTTCGAGGATATATTAGTTTTGATCGAAAAACTTTTATTTCTTACGACATTTCATAAAATATGTTAATGCCATCTGAAAGAGGAATAAATGAGCTTTACATTGAGCTCTTAGTCGAAGAAGTCGGTCGAAGGATGCAACAGTTATTAGCAAAAAACTTACCGGTGGTCAACACGATTCCTTCCTACTGCCGATTATTGTCGCAGAGTACTTTTCTATAATTCTAGTATTTAATGGGAAAAAATTAAACGAATTTTTTGTCCATGTAAAAAACTATCAATTCTGAATAAAATGCCGCCCATTTAAGCAATTAAGAAAATTTAAATGTCTCTTATTAGATAAGCCATATTTTCGTCTGATAAGGTACTTCTTCTTCAATGATTTCGAGGATATATTAGTTTTGATCGAAAAACTTTTATTTCTTACGACTTTTCATAAAATATGTTAATGCCATCTGAAAGAGGAATAAATGAGCTTCCCATCGAGCACTTAGTCGAAGAAGTCGGTCGAAGGATGCAAGAGTTATTAGCAAAAAGCTAATCGGTTGTCAACACGTTTCCGTCCCACTGCCGATTCTTTACGCAGAGTACTTTTCTATAATTCTGGTATTAAATGGGAAAAAATTAAACGAATTTTTTGTCCATGTAAAAAACTATTAATTCTGACTAAAATGCCGCCCATTTATGCAATTAAGAAAATATAAAGGTCTCTTATTAGATAAGGCATATTTTCGTCTGATAAGGTACTTCTTCTTCAATGATTTCGAGGATATTTTATTTTTGATCAAAAAAATTGTATTTCTTATGTTTTTTCATAAAATATGTTAATGCCATCTGAAAGAGGAAAAGATATGCTTTTCATCGAGCTCTTGGTCGAAGAAGACGGTCGAAGAATGCAAGAGTTATTAGCAAAAAACTAATCGATGGTCAACACGTTTCCGTCCTACTGCCGATTCTTTTCGCAAAGTACTTTTCTATAATTCTATTATTTAGTGGGAAAAAATTAAACGAATTTTTTGTCCATGTAAAAAACTGTTAATTCTGAATAAAATGCCGCCCATTTATGCAATTAAGAAGGCATATTTTCGTCTGATAAGGTACTTCTTCTTCAATGATTTCGAGGATATTTTATTTTTGATCAAAAAAATTGTATTTCTTATGTTTTTCATAAAATATGTTAATGCCATCTGAAAGAGGAAAAGATATGCTTTCCATCGAGCTCTTGGTCGAAGAAGTCGGTCGAAGGATGCAAGAGTTATTAGCAAAAACTAATCGATGGTCAACACGTTTCCGTCCTACTCCCGATTCTTTTCGCAAAGTACTTTTCTATAATTCTATTATTTAGTGGGAAAAAATTAAACGAATTTTTAGTCCATGTAAAAAACTATTAATTCTGAATAAAATGCCGCCCATTTATGCAATTAAAAAAATTTAAATGTCTCATATTAGGTAAGGCATATTTTCGTCTGATAAGGTACTTCTTCTTCAATGACTTCGAGGATATTTTAGTTTTGATAAAAAAAAATGTTATTTCTTATGACTTTTCGTAAAATATGTTAATGCCATCTGAAAGAAGAACAGATAAGCTTTCCATTGAGCTCTTAGTCGAAGAAGTCGGTTGAAGGATACAAGAGTTATTAGCAAAAAGCTAATCGGTGGTCAACACGTTTCCGTCCTACTGCCGATTCTTTTCGCAGAGTACTTTTCAATAATTCTAGTATTTAATAAGAAAAAATTAAACGAATTTTTTGTCCATGTAAAAAACTATTAATTCTGAATAAAATGCCGCCCATTTATGCAATTAAGAAAATTTAAATGTCTCTTATTAGATAAGGCATATTTTCGTCTGATAAGGTGCTTCTTCTTCAATGATATCGAGGATATATTAGTTTTGATCGAAAAACTTTTATTTCTTACGACTTTTCATAAAATATGTTAATGCCATCTGAAAGAGGAATAAATGAGCTTTCCATCGAGCTCTTAGTCGAAGAAGTCGGTCGAAGGATGCAAGAGTTATTGGCAAAAAGCTAATCGGTGGTCAACACGTTTCCGTCCTACTGCCGATTCTTTTCGCAGAGTACTTTTCTATAATTCTGGTATTAAATGGGAAAAAATTAAACGAATTTTTTGTCCATGTAAAAAACTGTTAATTCTGAATAAAATGCCGCCCATTTATGCAATTAAGAAAATTTAAATGTCTCTTATTAGATAAGGCATATTTTCGTCTGATAAAGTACTTCTTCTTCATTGATTTCGAGGATATATAATGTTTGATCGAAAAACTTTTATTTCTTACGACTTTTCATAAGATATGTTAATGTCATCTGAAAGAGGAATAAATGAGCTTTCCATCGAGCTCTTAGTCGAAGAAGTCGGTCGAAGGATGCAACAGTTATTAGCAAAAAACTTACCGGTGGTCAACACGATTCCTTCCTACTGCCGATTATTGTCGCAGAGTACTTTTCTAAAATTCAAGTATTTAATGGGAAAAAATTAAACGAATTTTTTGTCCATGTAAAAAACTATCAATTCTGAATAAAATGCCGCCCATTTATGCAATTAAGAAAATTTAAATGCCTCTTATTAGATAAGGCATATTTTCGTCTGATAAGGTACTTCTTCTTCAATGATTTCGAGGATATATTAGTTTTGATCGAAAAACTTTTATTTCTTACGACTTTTCATAAAATATGTTAATGCCATCTGAAAGAGGAATAAATGAGCTTCCCATCGAGCTCTTAGTCGAAGAAGTCGGTCGAACGATGCCAGAGTTATTAGCAAAAAACTAATCGGTGGTCAACACGATTCCGTCCTACTGCCGATTCTTTTCGCAAAGTACTTTTCTATAATTCTAGTATTTAATGGTAATAAATTAAACGAAATTTTTGTCCATGTAAAAAACTATTAATTCTGAATAAAATGCCGCTCATTTGTGCAATTAAGAAAATTTAAATGTCTCATATTAGGTAAGGCATATTTTCGTCTGATAAGGTACTTCTTCTTCAATGATTTTGAGGATATTTTAGTTTTGATAAAAAAAATTGTATTTCTTACGATTTTTCGTAAAAAATGTTAATGCCATCTAAAAGAAGAACAGATAAGCTTTCCATTGAGCTCTTAGTCAAACAAGTCGGTCAAAGGATGCAAGAGTTATCAGCAAAAAACTAATCGGTGGTCAATACGATTCCGTCCTACTGCCGATTTTTTTCGCAAAGTACTTTTCTATAATTTTAGTATTTAATGGTAATAAATTAAACGAAATTTTTGTCCATGTAAAAAACTATTAATTGTGAATAAAATGACACCCATTTACTCAATTAAAAAAATTTAAATTTCTCTTAATAGATAAGGCATATTTTCGTCTGATAAGGTACTTCTTTTTCAATGACTTCGAGGATATTTTAGTTTTGATCAAAAAAATGTTATTTCTTATGACTTTTCGTAAAATATGTTAATGCCATCTGAAAGAGGAACAGATAAGCTTTCCATTGAGCTCTTAGTCGAAGAAGTCGGTTGAAGGATACAAGAGTTATTAGCAAAAAGCTTATCGGTGGTCAACACGTTTCCGTCCTACTGCCGCTTCTTTTCGCAGAGTACTTTTCTATAATTCTAGTATTTAATGGGAAAAAATTAAACGAATTTTTTGTCCATGTAAAAAACTGTTAATTCTGAATAAAATGCCGCCCATTTATGCAATTAAGAAAATTTAAATGTATCTTATTAGATAAGGCATATTTTCGTCTGATAAGGTACTTCTTCTTCAATGATTTCGTGGATATATTATGTTTGATCGAAAAACTTTTATTTCTTACGACTTTTCATAAAATATGTTAATACCATCTGAAAGAGGAATAAATGAGCTTTCCATCGAGCTCTTAGTCGAAGAAGTCGGTCGAAGGATGCAACAGTTATTAGCAAAAAACTTACCGGTGGTCAACACGATTCCTTCCTAGTGCCGGTTATTGTCGCAGAGTACTTTTCTATAATTCTAGTATTTAATGGGAAAAAATTAAACGAATTTTTTGTCCATGTAAAAAACTATCAATTCTGAATAAAATGCCGCCCATTTAAGCAATTAAGAAAATTTAAATGTCTCTTATTATATAAGGCATATTTTCGTCTGATAAGGTACTTCTTCTTCAATGATTTCGAGGATATATTAGTTTTGATCGAAAAACTTTTATTTCTTACGAGTTTTCATAAAATATGTTAATGCCATCTAAAAGAGGAATAAATGAGCCTCCCATCGAGCTCTTAGTCGAAGACGTCGGTCGAAGGATGCCCGAGTTATTAGCAAAAAACTAATCGGTGGTCAACACGATTCCGTCCTACTGTCGCTTCTTTTCGCAAAGTACTTTTCTATAATTCTAGTATTTAATGGTAATAAATTAAACGAAATTTTTGTCCATGTAAAAAACTATTAATTCTGAATAAAATGGAGCTCATTTATGCAATTAAGAAAATTTAAATGTCTCATATTAGGTAAGGCATATTTTCGCCTGATAAGGTACTTCTTCTTCAATGATTTCGAGGATATATTAGTTTTGATCGAAAAACTTTTATTTCTTACGACTTTTCATAAAATATGTTAATGCCATCTGAAAGAGGAATAAATGAGCTTTCCATCGAGCTCTCAGTCGAAGAAGTCGGTCGAAGGATGCAAGAGTTATTAGCAAAAAGCTAATCGGTGGTCAACACATTTCCGTCCTACTGCCGATTCTTTTCGCAGAGTACTTTTCTATAATTCTAGTATTTAATGGGAAAAAATTAAACGAATTTTATGTCCATGTAAAAAACTATTAATTCTGAATAAAATGCCGCCCCTTTATGCAATTAAGAAAATTTAAGTCTCTTATTAGATAAGGCATATTTTCGTCTGATAGGGTACTTCTTCTTCAATGATTTCGAGGATATATTAGTTTTGATCGAAAAACTTTTATTTCTTACGACTTTTCATAAAATATGTTAATGCCATCTGAAAGAGGAATAAATGAGCTTTCCATCGAGCTCTTAGTCGAAGAAGTCGGTCGAAGGATGCAAGAGTTATTGGCAAAAAGCTAATCGGTGGTCAACACGTTTCCGTCCTACTGCCGATTCTTTTCGCAGAGTACTTTTCTATAATTCTGGTATTAAATGGGAAAAAATTAAACGAATTTTTTGTCCATGTAAAAAACTGTTAATTCTGAATAAAATGCCGCCCATTTATGCAATTAAGAAAATTTAAATGTCTCTTATTAGATAAGGCATATTTTCGTCTGATAAAGTACTTCTTCTTCATTGATTTCGAGGATATATAATGTTTGATCGAAAAACTTTTATTTCTTACGACTTTTCATAAGATATGTTAATGTCATCTGAAAGAGGAATAAATGAGCTTTCCATCGAGCTCTTAGTCGAAGAAGTCGGTCGAAGGATGCAACAGTTATTAGCAAAAAACTTACCGGTGGTCAACACGATTCCTTCCTACTGCCGATTATTGTCGCAGAGTACTTTTCTAAAATTCAAGTATTTAATGGGATAAAATTAAACGAATTTTTTGTCCATGTAAAAAACTATCAATTCTGAATAAAATGCCGCCCATTTATGCAATTAAGAAAATTTAAATGCCTCTTATTAGATAAGGCATATTTTCGTCTGATAAGGTACTTCTTCTTCAATGATTTCGAGGATATATTAGTTTTGATCGAAAAACTTTTATTTCTTACGACTTTTCATAAAATATGTTAATGCCATCTGAAAGAGGAATAAATGAGCTTCCCATCGAGCTCTTAGTCGAAGAAGTCGGTCGAACGATGCCAGAGTTATTAGCAAAAAACTAATCGGTGGTCAACACGATTCCGTCCTACTGCCGATTCTTTTCGCAAAGTACTTTTCTATAATTCTAGTATTTAATGGTAATAAATTAAACGAAATTTTTGTCCATGTAAAAAACTATTAATTCTGAATAAAATGCCGCTCATTTGTGCAATTAAGAAAATTTAAATGTCTCATATTAGGTAAGGCATATTTTCGTCTGATAAGGTACTTCTTCTTCAATGATTTTGAGGATATTTTAGTTTTGATAAAAAAAATTGTATTTCTTACGATTTTTCGTAAAAAATGTTAATGCCATCTAAAAGAAGAACAGATAAGCTTTCCATTGAGCTCTTAGTCAAACAAGTCGGTCAAAGGATGCAAGAGTTATCAGCAAAAAACTAATCGGTGGTCAATACGATTCCGTCCTACTGCCGATTCTTTTCGCAAAGTACTTTTCTATAATTCTAGTATTTAATGGGAAAAAATTAAACGAATTTTATGTCCATGTAAAAAACTATTAATTCTGAATAAAATGCCGCCCATTTATGCAATTAAGAAAATTTAAGTCTCTTATTAGATAAGGCATATTTTCGTCTGATAGGGTACTTCTTCTTCAATGATTTCGAGGATATATTAGTTTTGATCGAAAAACTTTTATTTCTTACGACTTTTCATAAAATATGTTAATGCCATCTGAAAGAGGAATAAATGAGCTTTCCATCGAGCTCTTAGTCGAAGAAGTCGGTCGAAGGATGCAAGAGTTATTAGCAAAAAGCTAATCGGTGGTCAACACGTTTCCGTCCTACTGCCGATTCTTTTCGCAGAGTACTTTTCTATAATTCTGGTATTAAATGGGGAAAAATTAAACGAATTTTTTGTCCATGTAAAAAACTGTTAATTCTGAATAAAATGCCGCCCATTTATGCAATTAAGAAAATTTAAATTCTCTTATTAGATAAGGCATATTTTCGTCTGATAAGGTACTTCTTCAATGATTTCGAGGATATATTATGTTTGATCGAAAAACTTTTATTTCTTACGACTTTTCATAAAATATGTTAATGCCATCTGAAAGAGGAATAAATGAGCTTTCCATCGAGCTCTTAGTCGAGGAAGTCGGTCGAAGGATGCAAGAGTTATAAGCAAAAAGCTAATCGGTGGTCAACACGTTTCCGTCCTACTGCCGATTCTTTTCGCAAAGTACTTTTCTATAATTCTAGTATTTAATGGTTATAAATTAAACGAAATTTTTGTCCATGTAAAAAACTATTAATTCTGAATAAAATGCCGCTCATTTGCGCAATTAAGAAAATTTAAATGTCTCATATTAGGTAAGGCATATTTTCGTCTGATAAGGTACTTCTTCTTCAATGATTTTGAGGATATTTTAGTTTTGATAAAAAAAATTGTATTTCTTACGACTTTTCGTAAAATATGTTAATGCCATCTGAAAGAGGAATAAATGAGCTTTCCATCGAGCTCTCAGTCGAAGAAGTCGGTCGAAGGATGCAAGAGTTATTAGCAAAAAGCTAATCGGTGGTCAACACGTTTCCGTCCTACTGCCGATTCTTTTCGCAGAGTACTTTTCTATAATTCTAGTATTTAATGGGAAAACATTAAACGAATTTTATGTCCATGTAAAAAACTATTAATTCTGAATAAAATGCCGCCCATTTATGCAATTAAGAAAATTTAAGTCTCTTATTAGATAAGGCATATTTTCGTCTGATAGGGTACTTCTTCTTCAATGATTTCGAGGACATATTAGTTTTGATCGAAAAACTTTTATTTCTTACGACTTTTCATAAAATATGTTAATGCCATCTGAAAGAGGAATAAATGAGCTTTCCATCGAACTCTTAGTCGAAGAAGTCGGTCGAAGGATGCAAGAGTTATTAGCAAAAAGCTAATCGGTGGTCAACACGTTTCCGTCCTACTGCCGATTCTTTTCGCAGAGTACTTTTCTATAATTCTGGTATTAAATGGGGAAAAATTAAACGAATTTTTTGTCCATGTAAAAAACTGTTAATTCTGAATAAAATGCCGCCCATTTATGCAATTAAGAAAATTTAAATTCTCTTATTAGATAAGGCATATTTTCGTCTGATAAGGTACTTCTTCTTCAATGATTTCGAGGATATATTATGTTTGATCGAAAAACTTTTATTTCTTACGACTTTTCATAAAATATGTTAATGCCATCTGAAAGAGGAATAAATGAGCTTTCCATCGAGCTCTTAGTCGAGGAAGTCGGTCGAAGGATGCAAGAGTTATAAGCAAAAAGCTAATCGGTGGTCAACACGTTTCCGTCCTACTGCCGATTCTTTTCGCAAAGTACTTTTCTATAATTCTAGTATTTAATGGTTATAAATTAAACGAAATTTTTGTCCATGTAAAAAACTATTAATTCTGAATAAAATGCCGCTCATTTGCGCAATTAAGAAAATTTAAATGTCTCATATTAGGTAAGGCATATTTTCGTCTGATAAGGTACTTCTTCTTCAATGATTTTGAGGATATTTTAGTTTTGATAAAAAAAATTGTATTTCTTACGACTTTTCGTAAAATATGTTAATGCCATCTGAAAGAGGAATAAATGAGCTTTCCATCGAGCTCTTAGTCGAAGAAGTCGGTCGAAGGATGCAACAGTTATTAGCAAAAAACTTACCGGTGGTCAACACGATTCCTTCCTAGTGCCGATTATTGTCGCAGGGTACTTTTCTATAATTCTAGTATTTAATGGGAAAAAATTAAACGAAATTTTTGTCCATGTAAAAAACTATTAATTCTGAATATAATGCCGCTCATTTATGCAATTAAGAAAATTTAACTTTCTCTTATTAGATAAGGCATAGTTTCGTCTTATAAGGTACTTCTTTTTCAATGATTTCGAGGATATTTTAGTTTTGATCAAAAAAATGTTATTTCTTATGTTTTTTTGTAAAATATGTTAATGCCATCTGAAAGAGGAACAGATAAGCTTTCCATTGAGCTCTAAGTCGAAGAAGTCGGTTGAAGGATACAAGAGTTATTAGCAAAAAGCTAATCGGTGGTCAACAAGTTTCCGTCCTACTGCCGATTCTTTTCGCAGAGTACTTTTCTATAATTCTAGTATTTAATGGGAAAAAATTAAACGAATTTTTTGTCCATGTAAAAAACTGTTAATTCTGAATAAAATGCCGCCCATTTATGCAATTAAGAAAATTTAAATGTCTCTTATTAGATAAGGCATATTTTCGTCTGATAAGGTACTTCTTCTTCAATGATTTCGAGGATATATTAGTTTTGATCGAAAAACTTTTATTTCTTACGACTTTTCATAAAATATGTTAATGCCATCTGAAAGAGGAATAAATGAGCTTTCCATCGAGCTCTTAGTCGAAGAAGTCGGTCGAAGGATGCAAGAGTTATTAGCAAAAAGCTAATCGGTGGTCAACACGTTTCCGTCCTACTGCCGATTCTTTTCGCAGAGTACTTTTCTATAATTCTGGTATTAAATGGGGAAAAATTAAACGAATTTTTTGTCCATGTAAAAAACTGTTAATTCTGAATAAAATGCCGCCCATTTATGCAATTAAGAAAATTTAAATGTCTCTTATTAGATAAGGCATATTTTCGTCTGATAAGGTACTTCTTCTTCAATGATTTCGAGGATATATTATGTTTGATCGAAAAACTTTTATTTCTTACGACTTTTCATAAAATATGTTAATGCCATCTGAAAGAGGAATAAATGAGCTTTCCATCGAGCTCTTAGTCGAAGAAGTCGGTCGAAGGATGCAAGAGTTATAAGCAAAAAGCTAATCGGTGGTCAACACGTTTCCGTCCTACTGCCGATTCTTTTCGCAAAGTACTTTTCTATAATTCTAGTATTTAATGGTAATAAATTAAACGAAATTTTTGTCCATGTAAAAAACTATTAATTCTGAATAAAATGCCGCTCATTTGCGCAATTAAGAAAATTTAAATGTCTCATATTAGGTAAGGCATATTTTCGTCTGATAAGGTACTTCTTCTTCAATGATTTTGAGGATATTTTAGTTTTGATAAAAAAAATTGTATTTCTTACGACTTTTCGTAAAATTTGTTAATGCCATCTAAAAGAAGAAGAGGTAAGCTTTCCATTGAGCTCTTAGTCAAACAAGTCGGTCAAGGGATGCAAGAGTTATCAGCAAAAAACTAATCGGTGGGCAACACGATTCCGTCCTACTGCCGATTTTTTTCGCAAAGTACTTTTCTATAATTCTAGTATTTAATGGTAATAAATTAAACGAAATTTTTGTCCATGTAAAAAACTATTAATTCTAAATAAAATGCCACCCATTTACTCAATTAAAAAAATTTGAAATTCTCTTATTAGATAAGGCATATTTTCGTCTGATAAGGTACTTCTTTTTCAATGACTTCGAGGATATTTTAGTTTTGATCAAAAAAATGTTATTTCTTATGACTTTTTGTAAAATATGTTAATGCCATCTGAAAGAGGAACAGATAAGCTTTCCATTCAGCTCTTAGTCGAAGAAGTCGGTTGAAGGATACAAGAGTTATTAGCAAAAAGCTAATCGGTGGTCAACAAGTTTCCGTCCTACTGCCGATTCTTTTCGCAGAGTACTTTTCTATAATTCTAGTATTTAATGGGAAAAAATTAAACGAATTTTTTGTCCATGTAAAAAACTATTAATTCTGAATAAAATGCCGCCCATTTATGCAATTAAGAAAATTTAAATGTGTCTTATTAGATGAGGCATATTTTCGTCTGATAAGGTACTTCTTCAATGATTTCGAGGATATATTAGTTTTGATCGAAAAGCTTTTATTTCTTACGACTTTTCATAAAATATATTAATGCCATCTGAAAGAGGAATAAATGAGCTTTCCATCGAGCTGTTAGTCGAAGAAGTCGGTCGAAGGATGCAAGAGTTATAAGCAAAAAGCTAATCGGTGGTCAACACGTTTCCGTCCTACTGCCGATTCTTTTCGCAGAGTACTTTTCTATAATTCTGGTATTAAATGGGAAAAAATTAAACGAATTTTTTGTCCATGTAAAAAACTGTTAATTCTGAATAAAATACCGACGATTTATGCAATTAAGAAAATTTAAATGTCTCTTATTAGATAAGGCATACACTCGTCTGATAAGGTACTTCTTCTTCAATTATTTCGAGGATATATTATGTTTGATCGAAAAACTTTTATTTCTTACGACTTTTCATAAAATATGTTAATGCCATCTGAAAGAGGAATAAATGAGCTTTCCATCGAGCTCTTAGTCGAAGAAGTCGGTCGAAGGATGCAACAGTTATTAGCAAAAAGCTTATCGGTGGTCAACACGATTCCTTCCTACTGCCGATTATTGTCGCAGAGTACTTTTCTATAATTCTAGTATTTAATGGGAAAAAATTAAACGAATTTTTTGTCCATGTAAAAAACTATCAATTCTGAATAAAATGACACCCATTTATGCAATTAAGAAAATTTAAATGTCTCTTATTAGATAAGGCATATTTTCGTCTGATAAAGTACTTCTTCTTCAATGATTTCGAGGATATATTTTTTAGCTCTTGGTCGAAGAAGTCGGTCGAAGGATGCAAGAGTTATTAGCAAAAAATTAATCGATGGTCATCACGTTTCCGTCCTACTGCCGATTCTTTTCGCAAAGTACTTTTCTATAATTCTGGTATTTAATGGGAAAAAATTAAACGAATTTTTTGTCCATGTAAAAAACTATTAATTCTGAATAAAATTCCGCCCATTTATGCAATTAAGAAAATTTAAATGTCTCTTATTAGATAAGGCATATTTTCGTCTGATAAGGTACTTCTTCTTCAATGATTTCGGGGATATTTTATTTTTGATCACAAAAATTGTATTTCTTATGTTTATACCCTGTACCTTATAGTACAAGGGTATATTAGTTTTGTCAGCATCGACAATGTGTGTAACACCCAGAAGGAGACATCTCCGACTATACAAAGTATATATATTCTTGATCAGCTCGATAAGACGAGTTGATATAGCCATGTCCGTCTGTCCGTCTGTCTGTCTGTCCGTCTGTCTGTCTGTCCGTCTGTCCGTCTGTATGAACGCCTAGATCTCGGAAACTATAATAGATAGAACCAAAAGCTCTTCGCACTTAAATTCTGTCATTTCTTAAGCAGATCAAGTTTATTTTGTTTTCCCCCTTTTAAACTTCGTTTAGGGGTGAGGGGCAAATGACTGGAGCAACCTCGGGAAAAAAATTTACAAAAGTCGTATTATCTCGGTTGTCTTTTGTGATAGGATCACCAAATTTGGAATATATATAGCTGAAATGAGTCCCAAGAAGATACAAGAAAAAAATGGGCGTAGCCACGCCCCTTTATAATACAAATTTAAAACGTTTATATCTCTAGTAACATAAAACCTACAAGAATGAAATTTTGCATGTATGCTATTGGGATTGAATATAACATGATTCAATTACAAAATGGGCGTGGCCACGCCCACATATAGAAAAACGTTGTATCTCTGGAACCAATTGGTCTAAAAGTGTAAAAAAGGGTATGTGTGATATTAAATGGAAATGAAATCTATTTTGATGAAAATGTGGGCGGGGCCACGCCTTTAAACAGTCGTTACTAATTGAAGGTACAGGGTATGTCGGAGTCGATTACTGTCGACTCCAATCCTTACTGGTTTTTCATAAAATATATTAATGCCATCTGAAAGAGGAAAAGATATGCTTTCCATCGAGCTCTTGGTCGAAGAAGTCGGTCGAAGGATGCAAGAGTTATTAGCAAAAAGCTAATCGGTGGTCAACACGTTTCCGTCCTACTGCCAATTCTTTTCGCAAAGTACTTTTCTATAATTCTATTATTTAGTGGGAAAAAATTAAACGAATTTTTTATCCATGTAAAAAACTATTAATTCTGAATAAAATGTCACCCATTTACTCAATTAAAAAAATTTAAATTTCTCTTATTAGATAAGGCATATTTTCGTCTTATAAGGTACTTCTTTTTCAATGACTTCGAGGATATTTTAGTTTTGATCAAAAAAATGTTATTTCTTATGACTTTTCGTAAAATATGTTAATGCCATCTGAAAGAGGAACAGATAAGCTTTCCATTGAGCTCTTAGTCGAAGAAGTCGGTTGAAGGATACAAGAGTTATTAGCAAAAAGCTAATCGGTGGTCAACAAGTTTCCGTCCTACTGCCGATTCTTTTCGCAGAGTACTTTTCTATAAGTCTAGTATTTAATGGGAAAAAATTAAACGAATATTTTGTCCATGTAAAAAACTATTAATTCTGAATAAAATGCCGCCCATTTATGCAATTAAGAAAATTTAAATGTCTCTTATTAGATAAGGCCTATTTTCGTCTGATAAGGTACTTCTTCTTCAATGATTTCGAGGATCTATTAGTTTTGATCGAAAAGCTTTTATTTCTTACGACTTTTCATAAAATATGTTAATGCCATCTGAAAGAGGAATAAATGAGCTTTCCATCGAGCTCTTAGTCGAAGAAGTCGATCGAAGGATGCAAGAGTTATTAGCAAAAAGCTAATCGGTGGTCAACACGATTCCTTCCTACTGCCGATTATTGTCGCAGAGTACTTTTCTATAATTCTACTATTTAATGGGAAAAAATTAAACGAATTTTTTGTCCATGTAAAATATTTCATAAAATATGTTAATGCCATCTGAAAGAGGAATAAATGAGCTTTCCATCGAGCTCTTAGTCGAAGAAGTCGGTCGAAGGATGCAACAGTTATTAGCAAAAAGCTTATCGGTGGTCAACACGATTTCTTCCTACTGCCGATTATTGTCGCAGAGTACTTTTCTATAATTCTAGTATTTAATGGGAAAAAATTAAACGAATTTTTTGTCCATGTAAAAAACCATCAATTCTGAATAAAATGACGCCCATTTATGCAATTAAGAAAATTTAAATGTCTCTTATTAGATAAGGAATATTTTCGTCTGATAAGGTACTTCTTCTTCAATGATTTCGAGGATATATTAGTTAGCTCTTGGTCGAAGAAGTCGGTCGAAGGATGCAAGAGTTATTAGCAAAAAACTAATCGATGGTCATCACGTTTCCGTCCTACTGCCGATTCTTTTCGCAAAGTACTTTTCTATAATTCTGGTATTTAATGGGAAAAAATTAAACGAATTTTTTGTACATGTAAAAAACTATTAATTCTGAATAAAATTCCGCCCATTTATGCAATTAAGAAAATTTAAATGTCTCTTATTAGATAAGGCATATTTTCGTCTGATAAGGTACTTCTTCTTCAATGATTTCGGGGATATTTAATTTTTGATCACAAAAATTGTATTTCTTATGTTTTTTCATAAAATATGTTAATGCCATCTGAAAGAGGAAAAGATATGCTTTCCATCGAGCTCTTGGTCGAAGAAGTCGGTCGAAGGATGCAAGAGTTATTAGCAAAAAGCTAATCGGTGGTCAACACGTTTCCGTCCTACTGCCGATTCTTTTCGCAAAGTACTTTTCTTTAATTCTATTATTTAGTGGGAAAAAATTAAACGAATTTTTTATCCATGTAAAAAACTATTAATTCTGAATAAAATGCCACCCATTTACTCAATTAAAAAAATTTAAATTTCTCTTATTAGATAAGGCATATATTCGTCTTATAAGGTACTTCTTTTTCAATGACTTCGAGGATATTTTAGTTTTGATCAAAAAAATGTTATTTCTTATGACTTTTCGTAAAATATGTTAATGCCATCTGAAAGAGGAACAGATAAGCTTTCCATTGAGCTCTTAGTCGAAGAAGTCGGTTGAAGGATACAAGAGTTATTAGCAAAAAACTAATCGGTGGGCAACACGATTCCGTCCTACTGCCGATTTTTTCGCAAAGTACTTTTGTATAATTCTAGTATTTAATGGTAATAAATTAAACGAAATTTTTGTCCATGTAAAAAACTATTAATTCTAAATAAAATGCCACCCATTTACTCAATTAAAAAATTTGAATTTCTCTTATTAGATAAGGCATATTTTCGTCTGATAAGGTACTTCTTTTTCAATGACTTCGAGGATATTTTAGTTTTGATCAAAAAAATGTTATTTCTTATGACTTTTCGTAAAATATGTTAATGCCATCTGAAAGAGGAACAGATAAGCTTTCCATTGAGCTCTTAGTCAAAGAAGTCGGTTGAAGGATACAAGAGTTATTAGCAAAAAGCTAATCGGTGGTCAACAAGTTTCCGTCCTACTGCCGATTCTTTTCGCAGAGTACTTTTCTATAATTCTAGTATTTAATGGGAAAAAATTAAACGAATTTTTTGTCCATGTAAAAAACTATTAATTCTGAATAAAATGCCGCCCATTTATGCAATTAAGAAAATTTAAATGTCTCTTATTAGATAAGGCCTATTTTCGTCTGATATGGTACTTCTTCTTCAATGATTTCGAGGATCTATTAGTTTTGATCGAAGAGCTTTTATTTCTTACGACTTTTCATAAAATATGTTAATGCCATCTGAAAGAGGAATAAATGAGCTTTCCATCGAGCTCTTAGTCGAAGAAGTCGATCGAAGGATGCAAGAGTTATTAGCAAAAAGCTAATCGGTGGTCAACACGTTTCCGTCCTACTGCCGATTCTTTTCGCAAAGTACTTTTCTATAATTCTGGTATTAAATGGGAAAAAATTAAACGAATTTTTTGTCCATGTAAAAAACTGTTAATTCTGAATAAAATGCCGCCCATTTATGCAATTAAGAAAATTTAAATGTCTCTTATTAGATAAGGCATATTTTCGTCTGATAAGGTACTTCTTCTTCAATGATTTCGGGGTTATTTTATTTTTGATCACAAAAATTGTATTTCTTATGTTTTTTCATAAAATATGTTAATGCCATCTGAAAGAGGAAAAGATATGCTTTCCATCGAGCTCTTGGTCGAAGAAGTCGGTCGAAGGATGCAAGAGTTATTAGCAAAAAGCTAATCGGTGGTCAACACGTTTCCGTCCTACTGCCGATTCTTTTCGCAGAGTACTTTTCTATAATTCTGGTATTAAATGGGAAAAAATTAAACGAATTTTTTATCCATGTAAAAAACTATTAATTCTGAATAAAATGCCACCCATTTACTCAATTAAAAAAATTTCAATTTCTCTTATTAGATAAGGCATATATTTGTCTTATAAGGTACTTCTTTTTCAATGACTTCGAGGATATTTTAGTTTTGATCAAAAAAATGTTATTTCTTATGACTTTTCGTAAAATATGTTAATGCCATCTGAAAGAGAAATAAATGAGCTTTCCATCGAGCAGTTAGTCGAAGAAGTCGGTCGAAGGATGCAAGAGATATTAGCAAAAAGCTAATCGGTGGTCAACACGTTTTCGTCCTACTGCTGATTCTTTTCGCAAAGTACTTTTCTATAATTCTGGTATTAAATGGGAAAAAATTAAACGAATTTTTTGTCCATGTAAAAAACTATTAATTCTGAATAAAATGCCCCCCATTTATGCAATTAAGAAAATTTAAATGTCTCTTATTAGATAAGGCATATTTTCGTCTGATAAGGTACTTCTTCTTCAATGATTTCGAGGATATATTAGTTTTGATCGAAAAGCTTTTATTTCTTACGACTTTTCATAAAATATGTTAATGCCATCTGAAAGAGGAATAAATGAGCTTTCCATCGAGCTCTTAGTCGAAGAAGTCGATCGAAGGATGCAAGAGTTATTAGCAAAAAGCTAATCGGTGGTCAACACGTTTCCGTCCTACTGCCGATTCTTTTCGCAGAGTACTTTTCTATAATTCTGGTATTAAATGGGAAAAAATTAAACGAATTTTTTGTCCATGTAAAAAACTGTTAATTCTGAATAAAATGCCGCCCATTTATGCAATTAAGAAAATTTAAATGTCTCTTATTAGATAAGGCATATTTTCGTCTGATAAGGTACTTCTTCTTCAATGATTTCGAGGATATATTATGTTTGATCGAAAAACTTTTATTTCTTACGACTTTTCATAAAATATGTTAATGCCATCTGAAAGAGGAATAAATGAGCTTTCCATCGAGCTCTTAGTCGAAGAAGTCGGTCGACAGAGAGTATTAAATATAAAAAGAGACCGAAGCTCGCTCACGCAGAACTTTCGGTTTTTGAAAATGAGGAATAGACCGAGAGTGGGAAACTGTGCGAAAGAGTAAGCATGTATGTCTTATTCACTCGGCTTGGAATTGTTGACAGTTTTCCGATTTTGTTTACTTTTGAAATGTTGCCACGTTTCTTTTGCTTGTGCGGCGTGAATTTTTGTCTTGATTTTGATTTTTATATTTTGCAAGTCCGGACGGACATTTTATATTCAATTATTTCAGCAATTTTTAAATTTTTTGAAAATAATGAGTTTTTCAACATGTTCTAATTATTAATATCAAAATTTTATATTTTTCATCATATTTTTACTAACATGCCAATATAAATAAAATTTAAAAAAACCCAAAATTGAATTTTTTACAATCAAAAGTATTATCAGCATTTTAACAAATCAATATCAACTAACAATTATTCGCTTTTGTTGTCTGAATATAGGCAAACAATTCGAATTTTATAATGATGGTATCAGGATAACATGAAATTAAGCAGCGAAACAATACAATTTGCATTTGCAAAATAGTTAGCTTATGGTTGAGACGGGAAAAGGG
Source organism: Phortica okadai (assembly GCA_034638295.1). NCBI lineage: Eukaryota > Metazoa > Arthropoda > Insecta > Diptera > Drosophilidae > Phortica > Phortica okadai. Next base: position 28,520,558 of record CM067851.1, read on the forward strand.
GTATATGTGTGTGCCAAGGCCACGCACAGAAATCAAATGTAAAACTGTCAATTGTTGATGCGTTGACATAGTTTGTAGATGAGAAGGAAAAAGAGACACATTGGCAACGCATAGTTTGTGTGTCCCGTGGCCACGCAAAGAATCATAGTTCAATTTCTGGATAAGCAGGGAAAGTGTGTAAAGCACAAAACCGGTTTGATCGCACCTACTCTACTTCACCCTTTCTCTACATTGCTTTGACTGTCTTGCTTTGAGTGTAGTTTGCTGATGCGGCGGGCGAAGAGACGAATAAGGAAGAAAGCAAAGAACATTCTGATATTTTCGGCTGGCGCAAAAATTTTAGCAACAACAATGACAATGCGTACACACTTATATGCCCCACTGCACCCTTTGTCCACATTTGCATTGTCTGTCCTGCTTTAGTTGTTGAGCAGAGGGGGTAAGTGTGTGTGGGTAACTTGCTTTTTCTTTTACTTTTTGATATTGTTCATCTTCCTGACATTTATGATCGCCTAGTTGCCTGAATCGAATTTGACAATTTATTTAGTCAAATTGTCAATATCAAGCGACGGAACTGAATCAGTTCTTTCTTTATACTTGACAACATACACATGCCCGCCATACTTCTTCTTTTGTCCACACTTTCTTTGAATAAAATAAGAACACTTTTTTAGCAACCTCGCAAACTTGCCCTTACCCCACTTCACCTATTGCCTTCACTTTTTGTAAACAAAAGTTGTTTATGAAATTCGGCAACAAAGCTGGAACTTCATTCATCTTTTACTCTGTCTGACAAGAATTTTCCTCTTTCAATTATTCGCCATTATTTTTTGAAAGCTTAGCGTGAGCGAGCTTCGGTCTCTTGTTATATTTAATACTCTCTGGTCGGTCGAAGGATGCAAGAGTTATTAGCAAAAAGCTAATCGGTGGTCAACATGTTTCCGTCCTACTGCCGATTCTTTTCGCAGAGTACTTTTCTATAATTCTGTTATTTAATGGGAAAAAATTAAACAAATTTTTTGTCCATGTAAAAAACTATTAATTCTGAATAAAATTCCGCCCATTTATGCAATTAAGAAAATTTAAATGTCTCTTATTAGATAAGGCATATTTTCGTCTAATAAGGTACTTCTTTTTCAATGACTTCGATGATATTTTAGTTTTGATCAAAAAAATGTTATTTCTTATGACTTTTCGTAAAATATGTTAATGCCATCTAAAAGAGGAACAGATAAGCTTTCCATTGATCTCTTAGTCGAAGAAATCGGTTGAAGGATACAACAGTTATTAGCAAAAAGCTAATCGGTGGTCAACACGTTTCCGTCCTACTGCCGATTCTTTTCGCAGAGTACTTTTCTATAATTGTAGTATTTAATGGGAAAAAATTAAACGAATTTTTTGTCCATGTAAAAAACTATTAATTCTGAATAAAATGCCGCCCATTTATGCAATTAAGAAAATTTAAATGTCTCTTATTAGATAAGTCATATTTTCGTCTGATAAGGTACTTCTTCTTCAATGATTTCGAGGATATATTAGTTTTGATCGAAAAACTTTTATTTCTAACGACTTTTCATAAAATATGTTAATGCCATCTGAAAGAGGAATAAATGAACTTTCCATCGAGCTCTTAGTCGAAGAAGTCGGTCGAAGGATGCAAGAGTTATTGGCAAAAAGCTAATCGGTGGTCAACACGTTTCCGTCCTACTGCCGATTCTTTTCGCAGAGTACTTTTCTATAGTTCTGGTATTAAATGGGAAAAAATTAAACGAATTTTTTGTCCATGTAAAAAACTGTTAATTCTGAATAAAATGCCTCCCATTTATGCAATTAAGAAAATTTAAATGTCTCTTATTAGATAAGGCATATTATCGTCTGATAAGGTACTTCTTCTTCAATGATTTCGAGGATATATTAGTTTTGATCGAAAAGCTTTTATTTCTTACGACTTTTCATAAAATATGTTAATGCCATCTGAAAGAGAAATAAATGAGCTTTCCATCGAGCAGTTAGTCGAAGAAGTCGGTCGAAGGATGCAAGAGATATTAGCAAAAAGCTAATCGGTGGTCAACACGTTTCCGTCCTACTGCCGATTCTTTTCGCAGAGTACTTTTCTATGATTCTGGTATTAAATGGGAAAAAATTAAACGAATTTTTTGTCCATGTAAAAAACTGTTTATTCTGAATAAAATGCCGCCCATTTATGCAATTAAGAAAATTTAAATGTCTCTTATTAGATAAGGCATATTTTCGTCTGATAAGGTACTTCTTCTTCAATGATTTCGAGGATATATTATGTTTGATCGAAAAACTTTTATTTCTTACGACTTTTCATAAAATATGTTAATGCCATCTGAAAGAGGAATAAATGAGCGTTCCATCGAGCTCTTAGTCGAAGAAGTCGGTCGAAGGATGCGACAGTTATTAGCAAAAAACTTACCGGTGGTCAACACGATTCCTTCCTACTGCCGATTATTGTCGCAGAGTACTATTCTATAATTCTTGTATTTAATGGGAAAAAATTAAACGAATTTTTTGTCCATGTAAAAAACTGTTAATTCTGAATAAAATGCCGCCCATTTATGCAATCAAAAAAATTTAAATGTCTCTTATTAGATAAGGCATATTTTCGTCTGATAAGGTACTTCTTCTTCAATGATTTCGAGGATATATTATGTTTGATCGAAAAACTTTTATTTCTTACGACTTTTCATAAAATATGTTAATGCCATCTGAAAGAGGAATAACTGAGCTTCCCATCGAGCTCTTAGTCGAAGAAGTCGGTCGAAGGATGGAAGAGTTATTAGCAAAAAGCTAATCGGTGGTCAACATGTTTCCGTCCTACTGCCGATTCTTTTCGCAGAGTACTTTTCTATAATTCTGGTATTTAATGGGAAAAAATTAAACGAATTTTTTGTCCATGTAAAAAACTGTTAATTCTGAATAAAATGCCGCCCATTTATGCAATCAAAAAAATTTAAATGTCTCTTATTAGATAAGGCATATTTTCGTCTGATAAGGTACTTCTTCTTCAATGATTTCGAGGATATATTATGTTTGATCGAAAAACTTTTATTTCTTACGACTTTTCATAAAATATGTTAATGCCATCTGAAAGAGGAATAAATGAGCGTTCCATCGAGCTCTTGGTCGAAGAAGTCGGTCGAAGGATGCAAGAGTTATTAGCAAAAAGCTAATCGGTGGTCAACACGTTTCCGTCCTACTGCCGATTCTTTTCGCAGAGTACTTTTCTATAATTCTGGTATTAAATGGGAAAAAATTAAACGAATTTTTTATCCATGTAAAAAACTATTAATTCTGAATAAAATGCCACCCATTTACTCAATTAAAAAAATTTCAATTTCTCTTATTAGATAAGGCATATATTTGTCTTATAAGGTACTTCTTTTTCAATGACTTCGAGGATATTTTAGTTTTGATCAAAAAAATGTTATTTCTTATGACTTTTCGTAAAATATGTTAATGCCATCTGAAAGAGAAATAAATGAGCTTTCCATCGAGCAGTTAGTCGAAGAAGTCGGTCGAAGGATGCAAGAGATATTAGCAAAAAGCTAATCGGTGGTCAACACGTTTTCGTCCTACTGCTGATTCTTTTCGCAAAGTACTTTTCTATAATTCTGGTATTAAATGGGAAAAAATTAAACGAATTTTTTGTCCATGTAAAAAACTATTAATTCTGAATAAAATGCCCCCCATTTATGCAATTAAGAAAATTTAAATGTCTCTTATTAGATAAGGCATATTTTCGTCTGATAAGGTACTTCTTCTTCAATGATTTCGAGGATATATTAGTTTTGATCGAAAAGCTTTTATTTCTTACGACTTTTCATAAAATATGTTAATGCCATCTGAAAGAGGAATAAATGAGCTTTCCATCGAGCTCTTAGTCGAAGAAGTCGATCGAAGGATGCAAGAGTTATTAGCAAAAAGCTAATCGGTGGTCAACACGTTTCCGTCCTACTGCCGATTCTTTTCGCAGAGTACTTTTCTATAATTCTGGTATTAAATGGGAAAAAATTAAACGAATTTTTTGTCCATGTAAAAAACTGTTAATTCTGAATAAAATGCCGCCCATTTATGCAATTAAGAAAATTTAAATGTCTCTTATTAGATAAGGCATATTTTCGTCTGATAAGGTACTTCTTCTTCAATGATTTCGAGGATATATTATGTTTGATCGAAAAACTTTTATTTCTTACGACTTTTCATAAAATATGTTAATGCCATCTGAAAGAGGAATAAATGAGCTTTCCATCGAGCTCTTAGTCGAAGAAGTCGGTCGACAGAGAGTATTAAATATAAAAAGAGACCGAAGCTCGCTCACGCAGAACTTTCGGTTTTTGAAAATGAGGAATAGACCGAGAGTGGGAAACTGTGCGAAAGAGTAAGCATGTATGTCTTATTCACTCGGCTTGGAATTGTTGACAGTTTTCCGATTTTGTTTACTTTTGAAATGTTGCCACGTTTCTTTTGCTTGTGCGGCGTGAATTTTTGTCTTGATTTTGATTTTTATATTTTGCAAGTCCGGACGGACATTTTATATTCAATTATTTCAGCAATTTTTAAATTTTTTGAAAATAATGAGTTTTTCAACATGTTCTAATTATTAATATCAAAATTTTATATTTTTCATCATATTTTTACTAACATGCCAATATAAATAAAATTTAAAAAAACCCAAAATTGAATTTTTTACAATCAAAAGTATTATCAGCATTTTAACAAATCAATATCAACTAACAATTATTCGCTTTTGTTGTCTGAATATAGGCAAACAATTCGAATTTTATAATGATGGTATCAGGATAACATGAAATTAAGCAGCGAAACAATACAATTTGCATTTGCAAAATAGTTAGCTTATGGTTGAGACGGGAAAAGGGGTATATGTGTGTGCCAAGGCCACGCACAGAAATCAAATGTAAAACTGTCAATTGTTGATGCGTTGACATAGTTTGTAGATGAGAAGGAAAAAGAGACACATTGGCAACGCATAGTTTGTGTGTCCCGTGGCCACGCAAAGAATCATAGTTCAATTTCTGGATAAGCAGGGAAAGTGTGTAAAGCACAAAACCGGTTTGATCGCACCTACTCTACTTCACCCTTTCTCTACATTGCTTTGACTGTCTTGCTTTGAGTGTAGTTTGCTGATGCGGCGGGCGAAGAGACGAATAAGGAAGAAAGCAAAGAACATTCTGATATTTTCGGCTGGCGCAAAAATTTTAGCAACAACAATGACAATGCGTACACACTTATATGCCCCACTGCACCCTTTGTCCACATTTGCATTGTCTGTCCTGCTTTAGTTGTTGAGCAGAGGGGGTAAGTGTGTGTGGGTAACTTGCTTTTTCTTTTACTTTTTGATATTGTTCATCTTCCTGACATTTATGATCGCCTAGTTGCCTGAATCGAATTTGACAATTTATTTAGTCAAATTGTCAATATCAAGCGACGGAACTGAATCAGTTCTTTCTTTATACTTGACAACATACACATGCCCGCCATACTTCTTCTTTTGTCCACACTTTCTTTGAATAAAATAAGAACACTTTTTTAGCAACCTCGCAAACTTGCCCTTACCCCACTTCACCTATTGCCTTCACTTTTTGTAAACAAAAGTTGTTTATGAAATTCGGCAACAAAGCTGGAACTTCATTCATCTTTTACTCTGTCTGACAAGAATTTTCCTCTTTCAATTATTCGCCATTATTTTTTGAAAGCTTAGCGTGAGCGAGCTTCGGTCTCTTGTTATATTTAATACTCTCTGGTCGGTCGAAGGATGCAAGAGTTATTAGCAAAAAGCTAATCGGTGGTCAACATGTTTCCGTCCTACTGCCGATTCTTTTCGCAGAGTACTTTTCTATAATTCTGTTATTTAATGGGAAAAAATTAAACAAATTTTTTGTCCATGTAAAAAACTATTAATTCTGAATAAAATTCCGCCCATTTATGCAATTAAGAAAATTTAAATGTCTCTTATTAGATAAGGCATATTTTCGTCTAATAAGGTACTTCTTTTTCAATGACTTCGATGATATTTTAGTTTTGATCAAAAAAATGTTATTTCTTATGACTTTTCGTAAAATATGTTAATGCCATCTAAAAGAGGAACAGATAAGCTTTCCATTGATCTCTTAGTCGAAGAAATCGGTTGAAGGATACAACAGTTATTAGCAAAAAGCTAATCGGTGGTCAACACGTTTCCGTCCTACTGCCGATTCTTTTCGCAGAGTACTTTTCTATAATTGTAGTATTTAATGGGAAAAAATTAAACGAATTTTTTGTCCATGTAAAAAACTATTAATTCTGAATAAAATGCCGCCCATTTATGCAATTAAGAAAATTTAAATGTCTCTTATTAGATAAGGCATATTTTCGTCTGATAAGGTACTTCTTCTTCAATGATTTCGAGGATATATTAGTTTTGATCGAAAAACTTTTATTTCTAACGACTTTTCATAAAATATGTTAATGCCATCTGAAAGAGGAATAAATGAACTTTCCATCGAGCTCTTAGTCGAAGAAGTCGGTCGAAGGATGCAAGAGTTATTGGCAAAAAGCTAATCGGTGGTCAACACGTTTCCGTCCTACTGCCGATTCTTTTCGCAGAGTACTTTTCTATAGTTCTGGTATTAAATGGGAAAAAATTAAACGAATTTTTTGTCCATGTAAAAAACTGTTAATTCTGAATAAAATGCCTCCCATTTATGCAATTAAGAAAATTTAAATGTCTCTTATTAGATAAGGCATATTATCGTCTGATAAGGTACTTCTTCTTCAATGATTTCGAGGATATATTAGTTTTGATCGAAAAGCTTTTATTTCTTACGACTTTTCATAAAATATGTTAATGCCATCTGAAAGAGAAATAAATGAGCTTTCCATCGAGCAGTTAGTCGAAGAAGTCGGTCGAAGGATGCAAGAGATATTAGCAAAAAGCTAATCGGTGGTCAACACGTTTCCGTCCTACTGCCGATTCTTTTCGCAGAGTACTTTTCTATGATTCTGGTATTAAATGGGAAAAAATTAAACGAATTTTTTGTCCATGTAAAAAACTGTTTATTCTGAATAAAATGCCGCCCATTTATGCAATTAAGAAAATTTAAATGTCTCTTATTAGATAAGGCATATTTTCGTCTGATAAGGTACTTCTTCTTCAATGATTTCGAGGATATATTATGTTTGATCGAAAAACTTTTATTTCTTACGACTTTTCATAAAATATGTTAATGCCATCTGAAAGAGGAATAAATGAGCGTTCCATCGAGCTCTTAGTCGAAGAAGTCGGTCGAAGGATGCGACAGTTATTAGCAAAAAACTTACCGGTGGTCAACACGATTCCTTCCTACTGCCGATTATTGTCGCAGAGTACTATTCTATAATTCTTGTATTTAATGGGAAAAAATTAAACGAATTTTTTGTCCATGTAAAAAACTGTTAATTCTGAATAAAATGCCGCCCATTTATGCAATCAAAAAAATTTAAATGTCTCTTATTAGATAAGGCATATTTTCGTCTGATAAGGTACTTCTTCTTCAATGATTTCGAGGATATATTATGTTTGATCGAAAAACTTTTATTTCTTACGACTTTTCATAAAATATGTTAATGCCATCTGAAAGAGGAATAACTGAGCTTCCCATCGAGCTCTTAGTCGAAGAAGTCGGTCGAAGGATGGAAGAGTTATTAGCAAAAAGCTAATCGGTGGTCAACATGTTTCCGTCCTACTGCCGATTCTTTTCGCAGAGTACTTTTCTATAATTCTGGTATTTAATGGGAAAAAATTAAACGAATTTTTTGTCCATGTAAAAATTTATTAATTCTGAATAAAATTCCGCCCATTTATGCAATTAAGAAAATTTAAATGTCTCTTATTAGATAAGGCATATTTTCGTCTGATAAGGTACTTCTTCTTCAATGATTTCGAGGATATATTAGTTTTGATCGAAAAACTTTTATTTATAACGACTTTTCATAAAATATGTTAATGCCATCTGAAAGAGGAATAAATGAGCTTTCCATCGAGCTCTTAGTCGAAGAATGCAAGAGTTATTGGCAAAAAGCTAATCGGTGGTCAACACGTTTCCGTCCTACTGCCGATTCTTTTCGCAAAGTACTTTTCTATAATTCTGGTACTAAATGGGAAAAAATTAAACGAATTTTTTGTCCATGTAAAAAACTGTTAATTCTGAATAAAATGCCGCCCATTTATGCAATTAAGAAAATTTAAATGTGTCTTATTAGATAAGGCATATTATCGTCTGATAAGCTACTTCTTCTTCAATGATTTCGAGGATATATAAGTTTTGATCGAAAAGCTTTTATTTCTTACGACTTTTCATAAAATATGTTAATGCCATCTGAAAGAGAAATAAATGAGCTTTCCATCGAGCAGTTAGTCGAAGAAGTCGGTCGAAGGATGCAAGAGATATTAGCAAAAAGCTAATCGGTGGTCAACACGTTTTCGTCCTACTGCCGATTCTTTTCGCAGAGTACTTTTCTATGATTCTGGTATTAAATGGGAAAAAATTAAACGAATTTTTTGTCCATGTAAAAAACTGTTAATTCTGAATAAAATGCCGCCCATTTATTCAATCAAAAAAATTTAAATGTCTCTTATTAGATAAGGCATATTTTCGTCTGATAAGGTACTTCTTCTTCAATGATTTCGAGGATATATTATGTTTGATCGAAAAACTTTTATTTCTTACGACTTTTCATAAAATATGTTAATGCCATCTGAAAGAGGAATAAATGAGCTTCCCATCGAGCTCTTAGTCGAAGAAGTCGGTCGAAGGATGCAAGAGTTATTAGCAAAAAGCTAATCGGTGGTCAACATGTTTCCGTCCTACTGCCGATTCTTTTCGCAAAGTACTCTTCTATAATTCTAGTATTGAATGGGAAAAAATTAAACGAATTTTTTGTCCATGTAAAAAACTATTAATTCTGAATAAAATTCCGCCCATTTATGCAATTAAGAAAATTTAAATGTCTCTTATTAAATAAGGCATATTTTTGTCTGATAAGGTACTTCTTCTACAATGATTTCGAGGATATTTTATTTTTGATCACAAAAATTGTATTTCTTATGTTTTTTCATAAAATATTTTAATGTCATCTGAAAGAGGGAAAGATATGCTTTCCATCGAGCTCTTGGTCGAAGAAGTCGGTCTAAGGATGCAAGAGTTATTAGCAAAAAAATAATCGATGGTCATCACGTTTCCGTCCTACTGCCGATTCTTTTCGCAAAGTACTTTTCTATAATTCTATTATTTAGTGGGAAAAAATTAAACGAATTTTTTATCCATGTAAAAAACTATTAATTCTGAATAAAATGCCGCCCATTTATGCAATTAAAAAAATTTAAATGTCTCATAATAGGTAAGGCATATTTTCGTCTGATAAGGTACTTCTTCTTCAATGATTTTGAGGATATTTTAGTTTTGATCAAAAAAATTTTATTTCTTACGACTTTTCGTAAAATATGTTAATGCCATCTAAAAGAGGAACAGATAAGCTTTCCATTGATCTCTTAGTCGAAGAAATCGGTTGAAGGATACAAGAGTAATTCGCAAAAAGCTAATCGGTGGTCAACACGTTTCCGTCCTACTGCCGATTTTTTTCGCAAAGTACTTTTCTATAATTCTTGTATTTAATGGAAATAAATTAAACGAAATTATTGTCCATGTAAAAAACTATTAATTCTAAATAAAATGCCACCCATTTACTCAATTAAAAAAATTTAAATTTCTCTTATTAGATAAGGCATATTTTCGTCTGATAAGGTACTTCTTTTTCAATGACTTCGAGGATATTTTAGTTTTGATCAAAAAAATTTTATTTCTTATGACTTTTCGTAAAATATAATAATGCCATCTGAAAGAGGAACAGATAAGCTTTCCATTGAGCTCTTAGTCGAGGAAGTCGGTTGAAGGATACAAGAGTTATTAGCAAAAAGCTAATCGGTGGTCAACACGTTTCCGTCCTACTGCCGATTCTTTTCGCAGAGTACTTTTCTATAATTGTAGTATTTAATGGGAAAAAATGAAACGAATTTTTTGTCCATGTAAAAAACTATTAATTCTGAATAAAATGCCGCCCATTTATGCAATTAAGAAAATTTAAATGTCTCTTATTAGATAAGGCATATTTTCGTCTTATAAGGTACTTCTTTTTCAATGACTTCGAGGATATTTTAGTTTTGATAAAAAAAATGTTATTTCTTATTACTTTTCGTAAAATATGTTAATGCCATCTGAAAGAGGAACAGATAAGCTTTCCAATGAGCTCTTAGTCGAAGAAGTCGGTTGAAGGATACAAGAGTTATTAGCAAAAAGCTAATCGGTGGTCAACACGTTTCCGTCCTACTGCCGATTCTTTTCGCAGAGTACTTTTCTATAATTCAAGTATTTAATGGGAAAAAATTAAACGAATTTTTAGTCCATGTAAAAAACTATTAATTCTGAATTCCATTTACTCAATTAAAAAAATTTAAATTTCTCTTATTAGATAAGGCATATTTTCGTCTTATAAGGTACTTCTTTTTCAATGACTTCGAGGATATTTTAGTTTTGATAAAAAAAATGTTATTTCTTATTACTTTTCGTAAAATATGTTAATGCCATCTGAAAGAGGAACAGATAAGCTTTCCAATGAGCTCTTAGTCGAAGAAGTCGGTTGAAGGATACAAGAGTTATTAGCAAAAAGCTAATCGGTGGTCAACACGTTTCCGTCCTACTGCCGATTCTTTTCGCAGAGTACTTTTCTATAATTCAAGTATTTAATGGGAAAAAATTAAACGAATTTTTTGTCCATGTAAAAAACTGTTAATTCTGAATAAAATGCCGCCCATTTATGCAATTAAGAAAATTTAAATGTCTCTTATTAGATGAGGCATATTTTCGTCTGATAAGGTACTTCTTCTTCAATGATTTCGAGGATATATTAGTTTTGATCGAAAAGCTTTTATTTCTTACGGCTTTTCATAAAATATGTTAATGCCATCTGAAAGAGGAATAAATGAGCTTTCCATCGAGCTCTTAGTCGAAGAAGTCGGTCGAAGGATGCAAGAGTTATTAGCAAAAAGCTAATCGGTGGTCAACACGTTTCCGTCCTACTGCCGATTCTTTTCGCAGAGTACTTTTCTATAATTCTGTTAATAAATGGGAAAAAATTAAACGAATTTTTTGTCCATGTAAAAAACTGTTAATTCTGAATAAAATGCCGCCCATTTATGCAATTAAGAAAATTTAAATGTCTCTTATTAGATAAGGCATATTTTGGTCTGATAAGGTACTTCTTCTTCAATGATTTCGAGGATATATTATGTTTGATCAAAAAACTTTTATTTCTTACGACTTTTCATAAAATATGTTAATGCCATCTGAAAGAGGAATAAATGAGCTTTCCATCGAGCTCTTAGTCGAAGAAGTCGGTCAAAGGATGCAACAGTTATTAGCAAAAAACTTACCGGTGGTCAACACGATTCCTTCCTACTGCCGATTATTGTCGCAGAGTACTTTTCTATAATTCTAATATTTAATGGGAAAAAATTAAACGAATTTTTTGCCATATAAAAAACTGTTAATTCTGAATAAAATGCCGCCCATTTATGCAATTAACAAAATTTAAATGTCTCTTATTAGATAAGGCATATTTTCGTCTGATAAGGTACTTCTTCTTCAATGATTTCGAGGATATTTTATGTTTGATCGAAAAACTTTTATTTCTTACGACTTTTCATAAAATATGTTAATGCCATCTGAAAGAGGAATAAATGAGCTTTCCAATCGAGCTCTTAGTCGAAGAAGTCGGTCGAAGGATGCAAGAGTTATTAGCAAAAAGCTAATCGGTGGTCAACACGTTTCCGTCCTACTGCCGATTCTTTTCGCAGAGTACTTTTCTATAATTCTGGTATTTAATGGGAAAAAATTAAACGAATTTTTTGTCCATGTAAAAAACTATTAATTCTGAATAAAATGCCGCCCATTTATGCAATTAAGAAAATTTAAATGACTCTTATTAGATAAGGCATATTTTCTTCTGATAAGGTACTTCTTCTTCAATGATTTCGAGGATATATTAGTTTTGATCGAAAAACTTTTATTTCTTACGACTTTTCATAAAATATGTTAATGCCATCTGAAAGAGGAATAAATGAGCTTTCCATCGAGCTCTTAGTCGAAGAAGTCGGTCGAAGGATGCAAGGGTTATTAGCAAAAAGCTAATCGGTGGTCAACACGTTTCCGTCCTACTGCCGATTCTTTGCGTAGAGTACTTTTCTATAATTCTGGTCTTAAATGGGAAAAAATTAAACGAAGTTTTTGTCCATGTAAAAAACTGTTAATTCTGAATAAAATGCCGCCCATTTATGCAATTAAAAAAATTTAAATGTCTCATATTAGGTAGGGCATATTTTCGTCTGATAAGGTACTTCTTCTTCAATGATTTTGAGGATATTTTAGTTTTGATCAACAAAATTTTATTTCTTACGATTTTTCGTAAAATATGTTAATGCCATCTAAAAGAGCAACAGATAAGCTTTCCATTAAGCTCTTAGTCGAAGAAGTCGGTTGAAGGATACAAGAGTTATTAGCAAAAAGCTAATCGGTGGTCAACACGTTTCCGTCCTACTGCCGATTCTTTTCGCAAAGTACTTTTCTATTATTCTAGTATTTAATGGGAAAAAATTAAACGAATTTTTGGTCCATGTAAAAAACTATTAATTCTGAATAAAATGCCACCCATTTACTCAATTAAGAAAATTTAAATGTCTCTTATTAGATAAGGCATATTTTCGTCTGATAAGGTACTTCTTCTTCAATGATTTCGAGGATATATTAATTTTGATCGAAAAACTTTTATTTTTTACGACTTTTCATAAAATATGTTAATGCCGTCTGAAATAGGAACAGATAAGCTTTCCATCGAGCTCTTAGTCGAAGAAGTCGGTCGAAGGATGCAAGAGTTATCAGCAAAAAACTAATCGGTGGTCAACACGATTCCGTCCTACTGCCGATTCTTTTCGCAAAGTACTTTTCTATAATTCTAGTATTTAATGGGAAAAAATTAAACGAATTTTTTGTCCATGTAAAAAACTATTAATTCTGAATAAAATGCCGCTCATTTGTGCAATTAAGAAAATTTAAATGTCTCATATTAGATAAGGCATATTTTCGTCTGATAAGGTACTTCTTCTTCAATGATTTTGAGGATATTTTAGTTTTGATAAAAAAAATTGTATTTCTTACGACTTTTCGTAAAATATGTTAATGCTATCTAAAAGAAGATCAGATAAGCTTTCCATTGAGCTATTAGTCAAACAAGTCGGTCAAAGGATGCAAGAGTTATCAGCAAAAAACTAATCGGTGGTGAACACGAGTCCGTCCTACTGCCGATTTTTTTCGCAAAGTACTTTTCTATAATTCTATTATTAAGTGGGAAAAAATTAAACGAATTTTTTGTCCATGTAAAAAACTATTAATTCTGAATAAAATGACGCCTATTTATGCAATCAAAAAAATTTAAATGTCTCTTATTAGATAAGGCATATTTTCGTCTAATAAGGTACTTCTTCTTAAATGATTTCGTGGATATTTTAGTTTTGATCAAAAAATTTTATTTCTTATGACTTTTCGTAAAATATGTTAATGCCGTCTGAAATAGGGACAGATAAGCTTTCCATCGAGCTCTTAGTCGAAGAAGTCGGTCGAAGGATGCAAGAGTTATCAGCAAAAAACTAATCGGTGGTCAACACGATTCCGTCCTACTGCCGATTCTTTTCGCAAAGTACTTTTCTATAATTCTAATATTGAATGGGAAAAAATGAAACGAATTTTTTGTCCATGTAAAAAACTATTAATTCTGAATAAAATGCCACCCATTTATGCAATTAAAAAAATTTAAACGTCTCTTATTAGATCAGGAATATTTTCGTCTGATAAGGTACTTCTTCTTCAATGATTTTGAGGATATTTTAGTTTTGATAAAAAAAATTTTATTTCTTATGACTTTTCGTAAAATATGTTAATGCCATCTAAAAGAAGAACAGATAAGCTTTCCATTGAGCTCTTAGTCAAACAATTCGGTCAAAGGATGCAAGAGTTATCAGCAAAAAACTAATCGGTGGTCAACACGATTCCGTCCTACTGCCGATTTTTTTCGCAAAGTACTTTTCTATAATTCTATTATTAAGTGGGAAAAAATTTATGCAAACAAAAAAATTTAAATGTCTCTTATTAGATAAAGCATATTTTCGTCTGATAAGGTACTTCTTCTTCAATAATTTCGTGAATATTTTAGTTTTGATCAAAAAAATTTTATTTATTATGACTTTTCGTAAAATATGTTAATGCCGTCTGTAATAGGAACAGATAAGCTTTCCAAAGAGCTCTTAGTCAAACAAGTTGGTCAAAAGATGCAAGAGTTATCAGCATAAAACTAATCGGTGGTCAACACGATTCCGTCCTACTGCCGATTTTTTTCCCAAAGTACTTTTCTATAATTCTAGTATTTAATGGTAATAAATTAAACGAAATTTTTGTCCATGTAAAAAACTATTAATTCTGAGTAAAATGCCGCTCATTTGTGCAATTAAGAAAATTTAAATGTCTCATATTAGGTAAGGCATATTTTCGTCTGATAAGGTACTTCTTCTTCAATGACTTCGAAGATATTTTACATTTGATCAAAAAAATGTTATTTCTTATGACTTTTCGTAAAATATGTTAATGCCGTCTGAAATAGGAACAGATAAGCTTTAAATCGAGCTCTTAGTCGAAGAAGTCGGTCAAAGGATGCAAGAGTTATCAGCAAAAAACTAATCGGTGGTCAACACGATTCCGTCCTACTGCCGATTTTTTTCGCAAAGTACTTTTCTATAATTCTATTATTTAGTGGGAAAAAATTAAACGAATTTTTTGTCCATGTAAAAAACTATTAATTCTGAATAAAATGCCGCCCATTTATGCAATCAAAAAAAATTAAAATGTCTCTTATTAGATCAGGAATATTTTCGTCTAATAAGGTACTTCTTCTTCAATGATTTCGTGGATATTTTAGTTTTGATCAAAAAAATTTTATTTATTATGACTTTTCGTAAAATATGTTAATGCCGTCTGAAATAGGAACAGATAAGCTTTCCAAAGAGCTCTTAGTCAAACAAGTCGGTCAAAGGATGCAAGAGTTATCAACAAAAAACTAATCGGTGGTCAACACGATTCCGTTCTACTGCCGATTTTTTTCGCAAAGTACTTTTCTATAATTCTATTATTTAGTGGGAAAAAATTAAACGAATTTTTTGTCCATGTAAAAAACTACTAATTCTGAATAAAATGCCGCCCATTTATGCAATCAAAAAAATTTAAATGTCTCTTATTAGATAAGGCATATTTTCGTTTGATAAGGTACTTTTTCTTCAATGATTTCGTGGATATTTTAGTTTTGATAAAAAAAATTTTATTTATTATGACTTTTCGTAAAATATGTTAATGCCGTCTGAAATAGGAACAGATAAGCTTTCCAAAGAGCTCTTAGTCAAACAAGTCGGTCGAAGGATGCAAGAGTTATCAGCAAAAAACTAATAGGTGGTCAACACGATTCCGTCCTACTGCCGATTTTTTTCGCAAAGTACTTCTCTATAATTCTAGTATTTAATGGGAAAAAATGAAACGAATTTTTTGTCCATGTAAAAAACTATTAATTCTGAATAAAATGCCGTCTATTTATGCAATTAAGAAAATTTAAATGTCTCTTATTAGTCAAGGCATATTTTCGTCTGATATGATACTTCTTCTTCAATGATTTCGTGGATATTTTAGTTTTGATCAAAAAAATTTTATTTATTATGACTTTTCGTAAGATATGTTAATGCCGTCTGAAATAGGAACAGATAAGCTTTGCATCGAGCTCTTAGCCGAAGAAGTCGTTCGAAGCATGCAAGAGTTATCAGCAAAAAACTAATCGGTGGTCAACACGATTCCGTCCTACTGCCGATTCTTTTCGCAAAGTACTTTTCTATAATTCTAGTATTTAATGGTAATAAATTAAACGAAATTTTTGTCCATGTAAAAAACTATTAATTCTGAATAAAATGCCGATCATTTGTGCAATTAAGAAAATTTAAATGTCTCATATTAGGTAAGGCCTATTTTCATCTGATAAGGTACTTCTTTTTCAATGATTTCGAGAATATATTAGTTTTGATCGAAAAACTTTTATTTCTTACGACTTTTCATAAAATATGTTAATGCCGTCTGAAATAGGAACAGATAAGCTTTCCATCGAGCTCTTAGTCGAAGAAGTTGGTCAAAGGATGCAAGAGTTATCAGCAAAAAACTAATCGGTGGTCAACACGATTCCGTCCTACTGCCGATTCTTTTCGCAAAGTACTTTTCTATAATTCTAGTATTTAATGGGAAAAAATTAAACGAATTTTTTGTCCATGTAAAAAACTATTAATTTTGAATAAAATGCCGCTCATTTGTGCAATTAAGAAAATTGAAATGTCTCATATTAGGTAAGGCATATTTTCGTCTGATAAGGTACTTCTTCTTCAATGACTTCGAGGATATTTTACATTTGATCAAAAAAATGTTATTTCTTATGACTTTTCGTAAAATATGTTAATGCCATCTAAAAGAAGAACAGATAAGCTTTCCATTGAACTCTTAGTCAAACAAGTCGGTCAAAGGATGCAAGAGTTATCAGCAAAAAACTAATCGGTGGTCAACACGATTCCGTCCTACTGCCGATTTTTTTCGCAAAGTACTTTTCTATAATTCTAGTATTTAATGGTAATAAATTAAACGAAATTTTTGTCCATGTAAAAAACTATTAATTCTGAATAAAATGCCACCTATTTATGCAATTAAAAAACTGTAAACGTCGCTTATTAGATCAGGAATATTTTCGTCTGATAAGGTACTTCTTCTTCAATGACTTCGAGGATATTTTAAATTTGATCAAAAAAATGTTATTTCTTATGACTTTTCGTAAAATATGTTAATGCCGTCTGAAATAGGAACAGATAAGCTTTCCATCGAGCTCTTAGTCGAAGAAGTCGGTCAAAGGATGCAAGAGTTATCAGCAAAAAACTAATCGGTGGTCAACACGATTCTGTCCTACTGCCGATTTTTTTCGCAAAGTACTTTTAAACGAATTTTTTGTCCATGTAAAAAACTATTAATTCTGAATAAAATGCCGCCCATTTATGCAATCAAAAAAATTAAAATGTCTCTTATTAGATAAGGCATATTTTCGTGTGATAAGGTACTTCTTCTTCAATGATTTCGTGGATATTTTAGTTTTGATCAAAAAAATTTTATTTATTATGACTTTTCGTAAAATATGTTAATGCCGTCTGAAATAGGAACAGATAAGCTTTCCAAAGAGCTCTTAGTCAAACAAGTTGGTCAAAGGATGCAAGAGTTATCAGCAAAAAACTAATCGGTGGTCAACACGATTCCGTCCTACTGCCGATTTTTTTCGCAAAGTACTTTTCTATAATTCTATTATTTAGTGGGAAAAAATTAAACGAATTTTTTGTCCATGTAAAAAACTATTAATTCTGAATAAAATGACGCCCATTTATGCAATCACAAAAATTTAAATGTCTCTTATTAGATAAGGCATATTTTCGTCTGATAAGGTACTTCTTCTTCAATGAATTCGTGGATATTTTAGTTTTGATCAAAAAAATTTTATTTATTATGACTTTTCGTAATATATGTTAATGCCGTCTGAAATAGGATCAGATAAGCTTTCCATCGAGCGCTTAGTCAAACAAGTCGGTCAAAGAATGCAAGAGTTATCAGCAAAAAAATAATGGGGGCAAAGTACTTTTCTATAATTTTATTATTTAGTGGGAAAAAATTAAACGAATTTTTTGTCCATGTATAAAACTATTAATTCTGAATAAAATGACGCCCATTTATGCAATCAAAAAAATTTAAATGTCTTTAATTAGATAAGGCATATTTTCGTTTGATAAGGTACTTCTTCTTCAATGATTTCGTGGATATTTTAGTTTTGATCAAAAAAATTTTATTTCTTATGACTTTTCGTAAAATATGTTAATGTAAAAAGAGGAACAGATAAGCTTTCCATCGAGCTCTTAGTCGAAGAAGTCTGTCTAAGGATGCAAGAGTTATCAGCAAAAAACTAATCGGTGGTCAACACGATTCCGTCTTACTGCCGATTCTTTTCGCAAAGTACTTTTCTATAGTTCTAGTATTTAATGGGAAAAAATTAAACGAATTTTTTGTCCATCTAAAAAACTATTAATTCTGAATAAAATGCCACCCATTTATGCAATTAAAAAAATTTAAACGTCTCTTATTAGAACAGGAATATTTTCGTCTGATAAGGTACTTCTTCTTCAATGATTTCGTGGATATTTTAGTTTTGATCAAAAAAATTTTATTTATTATGACTTTTCGTAAAATATGTTAATGCCGTTTGAAATAGGAACAGATAAGCTTTCCATCGAGCTCATCGGTGGTCAAAACGATGCCGTCCAACTGCCGATTCTTTTCGCAAAGTACTTTTCTATAATTCTAGTATTTAATGGGAAAAAATGAAACGAATTTTTTGTCCATGTAAAAAACTATTAATTCTGAATAAAATGCCGTCTACTTATGCAATTAAGAAAATTTAAATGTCTCTTATTACACAAGGCATATTTTCGTCTGATATGATACTTCTTCTTCAATGATTTCGTGGATATTTTAGTTTTGATCAAAAAAATTTTATTTATTATGACTTTTCGTAAAATATGTTAATGCCGTCTGAAATAGGAACAGATAAGCTTTCCTTCGAGCTCTTAGTCGAAGAAGTCGGTCGAAGGATGCAAGAGTTATCAGCAAAAAACTAATCGGTGGTCAACACGATTCCGTCCTACTGCCGTTTTTTTTCGCAAAGTACTTTTCTATAATTCTAGTATTTAATGGTAATAAATTAAACGAAATTTTTGTCCATGTAAAAAACTATTAATTCTGAATAAAATGCCGATCATTTGTGCAATTAAGAAAATTTAAATGTCTCATATTAGATAAGGCATATTTTCGTCTGATAAAGTACTTCTTCTTCAATGACTTCGAGGATATTTTAAATTTGATCAAAAAAATTTTATTTCTTATGACTTTTCGTAAAATATGTCAATGCCGTCTGAAATACGAACAGATAAGCTTTCCATCGAGCTCTTAGTCGAAAAAATCGGTCAAAGGATGCAATAGTTATCAGCAAAAAACTAATCGGTGGTCAACACGATTCCGTCCTACTGCCGATTTTTTTCGCAAAGTACTTTTCTATAATTCTATTATTTAGTGGGAAAAAATTAAACGAATTTTTTGTCCATGTAAAAAACTATTAATTCTGAATAAAATGCCGCCCATTTATGCAATCAAAAAAATTTAAATGTCTCTTATTAGATAAGACATATTTTCGTCTGATAAGGTACTTCTTCTTCAATGATTTCGTGGATATTTTAGTTTTGATCAAAAAAATTTTATTTATTATGACTTTTCGTAAAACATGTTAATGGCGTCTGAAATAGGAACAGATAAGCTTTCCATCGAGCTCTTAGTCGAAGAAGTCGGTCGAAGGATGCAAGAGTTATCAGCAAAAAACTAATCGGTGGTCAAAACGATGCCGTCCAACTGCCGATTCTTTTCGCAAAGTACTTTTCTATAATTCTAGTATTTAATGGGAAAAAATGAAACGAATTTTTTGTCCATGTAAAAAACTATTAATTCTGAATAAAATGCCGTCTACTTATGCAATTAAGAAAATTTAAATGTCTCTTATTACACAAGGCATATTTTCGTCTGATAAGGTACTTCTTCTTCAATGATTTCGTGGATATTTTAGTTTTGATCAAAAAAATTTTATTTATTATGACTTTTCGTAAAATATGTTAATGCCGTCTGAAATAGGATCAGATAAGCTTTCCATCGAGCGCTTAGTCAAACAAGTCGGTCAAAGAATGCAAGAGTTAGCAGCAAAAAAATAATGGGGGCAAAGTACTTTTCTATAATTTTATTATTTAGTGGGAAAAAATTAAACGAATTTTTTGTCCATGTAAAAAACTATTAATTCTGAATAAAATGACGCCCATTTATGCAATCAAAAAAATTTAAATGTCTCTTATTAGATAAGGCATATTTTCGTCTGATAAGGTACTTATTCTTCAATGATTTCGTGGATATTTTAGTTTTGATCAAAAAAATTTTATTTCTTATGACTTTTCGTAAAATATGTTAATGCCGTCTGAAATAGGAACAAATAAGCTTTCCATCGAGCTCTTAGTCGAAGAAGTCTGTCTAAAGATGCATGAGTTATCAGCAAAAAACTAATCGGTGGTCAATACGATTCCGTCTTACTGCCGATTCTTTTCGCAAAGTACTTTTCTATAATTCTAGTATTTAATGTGAAAAAATTAAACGAATTTTTTGTCCATCTAAAAAACTATTAATTCTGAATAAAATGCCACCCATTTATGCAATTAAAAAAATTTAAACGTCTCTTATTAGAACAGGAATATTTTCGTCTGATAAGGTACTTCTTCTTCAATGATTTCGTGGATATTTTAGTTTTGATCAAAAAAATTTTATTTATTATGACTTTTCGTAAAATATGTTAATGCCGTCTGAAATAGGAACAGATAAGCTTTCCATCGAGCTCTTAGTCGAAGAAGTCGGTCGAAGGATGCAAGAGTTATCAGCAAAAAACTAATGGGTGGTCAAAACGATGCCGTTCCACTGCCGATTCTTTTCGCAAAGTACTTTTCTATAATTCTATTATTTAGTGGGAAAAAATTAAACGAATTTTTTGTCCATGTAAAAAACTATTAATTCTGAATAAAATGCCGCCCATTTATGCAATCAAAAAAATTTAAATGTCTCTTATTACACAAGGCATATTTTCGTCTGATATGATACTTCTTCTTCAATGATTTCGTGGATATTTTAGTTTTGATCAAAAAAATTTTATTTCTTATGACTTTTCGTAAAATATGTTAATGCCGTCTGAAATAGGAACAGATAAGCTTTCCATCGAGCGCTTAGTCAAACAAGTCGGTCAAAGAATGCAAGAGTTATCAGCAAAAAAATTATGGGGGCAAAGTACTTTTCTATAATTTTATTATTTAGTGGGAATAAATTAAACGAATTTTTTGTCTATGTAAAAAACTATTAATTCTGAATAAAATGACGCCCATTTATGCAATCAAAAAAATTTAAATGTCTCTTATTAGATAAGGCATATTTTCGTCTGATAAGGTACTTCTTCTTCAATGATTTCGTGGATATTTTAGTTTTGATCAAAAAAATTTTATTTATTATGACTTTTCGTAAAATATGTTAATTCCGTCTGAAATAGCAACAGATAAGCTTTCCATCGAGCTCTTAGTCGAAGAAGTCGGTCGAAGGATGCAAGAGTTATCAGCAAAAAACTAATCGGTGGTCAAAACGATGCCGTTCCACTGCCGATTCTTTTCGCAAAGTACTTTTCTATAATTCTATTATTTAGTGGGAAAAAATTAAACGAATTTTTTGTCCATGTAAAAAACTATTAATTCTGAATAAAATGCCGCCCATTTATGCAATCAAAAAAATTTAAATGTCTCTTATTACACAAGGCATATTTTCGTCTGATATGATACTTCTTCTTCAATGATTTCGTGGATATTTTAGTTTTGATCAAAAAAATTTTATTTCTTATGACTTTTCGTAAAATATGTTAATGCCGTCTGAAATAGGAACAGATAAGCTTTCCATCGAGCGCTTAGTCAAACAAGTCGGTCAAAGAATGCAAGAGTTATCAGCAAAAAAATTATGGGGGCAAAGTACTTTTCTATAATTTTATTATTTAGTGGGAATAAATTAAACGAATTTTTTGTCTATGTAAAAAACTATTAATACTGAATAAAATGACGCCCATTTATGCAATCAAAAAAATTTAAATGTCTCTTATTAGATAAGGCATATTTTCGTCTGATAAGGTACTTCTTCTTCAATGATTTCGTGGATATTTTAGTTTTGATCAAAAAAATTTTATTTATTATGACTTTTCGTAAAATATGTTAATTCCGTCTGAAATAGCAACAGATAAGCTTTCCATCGAGCTCTTAGTCGAAAAAATCGGTCAAAGGATGCAAGAGTTATCAGCAAAAAACTAATCGGTGGTCAACACGATTCCGTCCTACTACCGATTTTTTTCGCAAAGTACTTTTCTATAATTCTATTATTTAGTGGGAAAAAATTAAACGAATTTTTTGTCCATGTAAAAAACTATTAATTCTGAATAAAATGCCGCCCATTTATGCAATCAAAAAAATTTAAATGTCTCTTATTAGATAAGGCATATTTTCGTCTGATAAGGTACTTCTTCTTCAATAATTTCGTGGATATTTTAGTTTTGATCAAAAAAATTTTATTTATTATGACTTTTCGTAAAATATGTTAATGCCGTCTGAAATAGGATCAGATAAGCTTTCCATCGAGCGCTTAGTCAAACAAGTCGGTCAAAGAATGCAAGAGTTAGCAGCAAAAAAATAATGGGGGCAAAGTTCTTTTCTATAATTTTATTATTTAGTGGGAAAAAATTAAACGAATTTTTTGTCCATGTAAAAAACTATTAATTCTGAATAAAATGACGCCCATTTATGCAATCAAAAAAATTTAAATGTCTCTTATTAGATAAGGCATATTTTCGTCTGATAAGGTACTTATTCTTCAATGATTTCGTGGATATTTTAGTTTTGATCAAAAAAATTTTATTTCTTATGACTTTTCGTAAAATATGTTAATGCCGTCTGAAATAGGAACAGATAAGCTTTCCATCGAGCTCTTAGTCGAAGAAGTCTGTCTAAAGATGCAAGAGTTATCAGCAAAAAACTAATCGGTGGTCAATACGATTCCGTCTTACTGCCGATTCTTTTCGCAAAGTACTTTTCTATAATTCTAGTATTTAATGGGAAAAAATTAAACGAATTTTTTGTCCATCTAAAAAACTATTAATTCTGAATAAAATGCCACCCATTTATGCAATTAAAAAAATTTAAACGTCTCTTATTAGAACAGGAATATTTTCGTCTGATAAGGTACTTCTTCTTCAATGATTTCGTGGATATTTTAGTTTTGATCAAAAAAATTTTATTTCTTATGACTTTTCGTAAAATATGTTAATGCCGTCTGAAATAGGAACAGATAAGCTTTCCATCGAGCTCTTAGTCGAAGAAGTCTGTCTAAAGATACAAGAGTTATCAGCAAAAAACTAATCGGTGGTCAACACGATTCCGCCCTACTACCGATTTTTTTCGCAAAGTACTTTTCTATAATTCTAGTATTTAATGGGAAAAAATTAAACGAATTTTTTGTCCATGTAAAAAACTATTAATTCTGAATAAAATGCCGTCTACTTATGCAATTAAGAAAATTTAAATGTCTCTTATTACACAAGGTATATTTTCGTCTGATATGATACTTCTTCTTCAATGATTGCGTGGATATTTTAGTTTTGATCAAAAAAATTTTATTTATTATGACTTTTCGTAAAATATGTTAATGCCGTCTGAAATAGGAACAGATAAGCTTTCCATCGAGCTCTTAGTCGAAGAAGTCGGTCGAAGGATGCAAGAGTTATCAGCAAAAAACTAATCGGTGGTCAAAACGATTCCGTCCAACTGCCGATTCTTTTCGCAAAGTACTTTTCTATAATTCTAGTATTTAATGGGAAAAAATGAAACGAATTTTTTGTCCATGTAAAAAACTATTAATTCTGAATAAAATGCCGTCTACTTATGCAATTAAGAAAATTTAAATCTCTCTTATTACACAAGGCATATTTTCGTCTGATATGATACTTCTTCTTCAATGATTTCGTGGATATTTTAGTTTTGATCAAAAAAATTTTATTTATTATGACTTTTCGTAAAATATGTTAATGCCGTCTGAAAGAGGAACAGATAAGCTTTCCATCGAGCTCTTAGTCGAAGAAGTCGGTCGAAGGATGCAAGAGTTATCAGCAAAAAACTAATCGGTGGTCAACACGATTCCGTCCTACTGCCGATTTTTTTCGCAAAGTACTTTTCTATAATTCTAGTATTTAATGGTAATAAATTAAACGAAATTTTTGTCCATGTAAAAAACTATTAATTCTGAATAAAATGCCGATCATTTGTGCAATTAAGAAAATTTAAATGTCTCATTTTAGGTAAGGCATATTTTCGTCTGATAAAGTACTTCTTCTTCAATGACTTCGAGGATATTTTAAATTTGATCAAAAAAATTTTATTTCTTATGACTTTTCGTAAAATATGTCAATGCCGTCTGAAATAGGAACAGATAAGCTTTCCATCGAGCTCTTAGTCGAAAAAATCGGTCAAAGGATGCAATAGTTATCAGCAAAAAACTAATCGGTGGTCAACACGATTCCGTCCTACTGCCGATTTTTTTCGCAAAGTACTTTTCTATAATTCTATTATTTAGTGGGAAAAAATTAAACGAATTTTTTGTCCATGTAAAAAACTATTAATTCTGAATAAAATGCCGCCCATTTATGCAATCAAAAAAATTTAAATGTCTCTTATTAGATAAGGCATATTTTCGTCTGATAAGGTACTTCTTCTTCAATGATTTCGTGGATATTTTAGTTTTGATCAAAAAAATTTTATTTATTATGACTTTTCGTAAAATATGTTAATGCCGTCTGAAATAGGATCAGATAAGCTTTCCATCGAGCGCTTAGTCAAACAAGTCGGTCAAAGAATGCAAGAGTTATCAGCAAAAAAATAATGGGGGCAAAGTACTTTTCTATAATTTTATTATTTAGTGGGAAAAAATTAAACGAATTTTTTGTCCATGTAAAAAACTATTAATTCTGAATAAAATGACGCCCATTTATGCAATCAAAAAAATTAAAATGCCTCTTATTAGATAAGGCATATTTTCGTCTGATAAGGTACTTCTTCTTCAATGATTTCGTGGATATATTAGTTTTGATCAAAAAAATTTTATTTCTTATGACTTTTCGTAAAATATGTTAATGCCGTCTGAAATAGGAACAGCTAAGCTTTCCATCGAGCTCTTAGTCGAAGAAGTCTGTCTAAGGATGCAAGAGTTATCAGCAAAAAACTAATCGGTGGTCAACACGATTCCGTCTTACTGCCGATTCTTTTCGCAAAGTATTTTTCTATAATTCTAGTATTTAATGGGAAAAAATTAAACGAATTTTTTGTCCATCTAAAAAACTATTAATTCTGAATAAAATGCCACCCATTTATGCAATTAAAAAAATTTAAACGTCTCTTATTAGAAATGGAATATTTTCGTCTGATAAGGTACTTCTTCTTCAATGATTTTGAGGATATTTTAGTTTTGATCAAAAATATTGTATTTCTTACGACTTTTCGTAAAATATGTTAATGCCATCTAAAAGAAGAACAGATAAGCTTTCCATTGAGCTCTTAGTCAAACAAGTCGGTCAAAGGATGCAAGAGTTATCAGCAAAAAACTAATCGGTGGTCAACACGATTCCGTCCCACTGCCGATTGTTTTCGCAAAGTACTTTTCTATAATTCTATTATTCAGTGGGAAAAAATTAAACGAATTTTTTGTCCATGTAAAAAACTATTAATTCTGAATAAAATGCTGCCCATTTATGCAATCAAAACCAGTAAGGACGCTATAGTCGAGTATACTCGACAATATAATACCCTGCACACACAGTAGTCAGTGCAACACCCCAAATCTACAAAAAAAATGTTAATTTGACATCGCCCGATCAAATAGTGTTCAAAATATCAAGCAAATCGGTCAAAAAATGTGGAATTCACGAAAAATTTGAGTTTGTAGGTCATTGAGGGGTAACCATCAAAAAGAGGGGAATTTTGTGGTATGCAGTTTTAAAGATAAATATTTACTGAGCTTGTACACAAAATTTCAGATTCGTATCTTTAATAGTTTTGAAGATACAGGAAATTTAAGAAAACACCCGCGGGAGGGGAAATGAAGGGGAGCGGGAAAAATTGTGGTATGCAGTTTTGTAAAGCTACTTATACTGAGTCTACATACCGACTTTCATGTTTCTATCTCTTTCGATGTTCGAGTTATAGCGTTTTAAAAAAGTGGGTGGTGCTGGATGGGCGGGAAGGAGTGGGCGTGGCACAAAACCGTTCAAACTTGATCTGCTGCCGAACATCACGAGTCTACCCTCCAAATTTCAAGTCTCTAGCTATTATAGTTTCTGAGAACCATTGGTGAATACGGACGGACGGACGGACGGACGGTCAGACGGACAGACGGACGGACATAGCTTAATCAATTTCTCTTGACGTCCTGATCAAGAATATATATACTTTATATAGTCGCAAGTGAATATTTCTGTGCGTTACATACATTTCGCTCAAACAAACACAATATACCCCGATACACAGTATGTGTACAGGCATATTTTCGTCTGATAAGGTACTTCTTCTTCAATGATTTCGTGGATATTTTAGTTTTGATCAAAAAAATTTTATTTATTATGACTTTTCGTAAAATATGTTAATGCCGTCTGAAATAGGAATAGATAAGCTTTCCAAAGAGCCTTTAGTCAAACAAGTCGGTCAAAGGATGCAAGAGTTATTAGCAAAAAACTTACCGGTGGTCAACACGATTCCGTCCTACTGCCGATTTTTTTCGCAAAGTACTTTTCTATAATTCTATTATTTAGTGGGAAAAAATTAAACGAATTTTTTGTCCGTTTAAAAAACTATTAATTCTGAATAAAATGAAGCCCATTTATGCAATCAAAAAAATTTAAATGTCTCTTGTTAGATAAGGCATATTTTCGTCTGATAAGGTACTTCTTCTTCAATGATTTTTTGTCCATCTAAAAAACATCGAGCGCTTAGTCAAACAAGTCGGTCAAAGAATGCAAGAGTTATCAGCAAAAAAATAATGGGGGCAAAGTACTTTTCTATAATTTTATTATTTAGTGGGAAAAAATTAAACGAATTTTTTGTCCATGTAAAAAACTATTAATTCTGAATAAAATGACGCCCATTTATGCAATCAAAAAAATTTAAATGTCTCTTATTAGATAAGGCATATTTTCGTCTGATAAGATACTTCTTCTTCAATGATTTCGTGGATATTTTAGTTTTGATCAAAAAAATTTTATTTCTTATTACTTTTCGTAAAATGTGTTAATGCCGTCTGAAATAGGAACAGATAAGCTTTCCATCGAGCTCTTAGTCGAAGAAGTCTGTCTAAGGATGCAAGAGTTATCAGCAAAAAACTAATCGGTGGTCAACACGATTCCGTCTTACTGCCGATTCTTTTCGCAAAGTACTTTTCTATAATTCTAGTATTTAATGGGAAAAAATTAAACGAATTTTTTGTCCATCTAAAAAACTATTAATTCTGAATAAAATGCCACCCATTTATGCAATTAAAAAAATTTAAACGTCTCTTATTAGAAATGGAATATTTTCGTCTGATAAGGTACTTCTTCTTCAATGATTTTGAGGATATTTTAGTTTTGATCAAAAATATTGTATTTCTTACGACTTTTCGTAAAATATGTTAATGCCATCTAAGAGAAGAACAGATAAGCTTTCCATTGAGCTCTTAGTCAAACAAGTCGGTCAAAGGATGCAAGAGTTATCAGCAAAAAACTAATCGGTGGTCAACACGATTCCGTCCTACTGCCGATTTTTTTCGCAAAGTACTTTTCTATAATTCTATTATTTAGTGGGAAAAAATTAAACGAATTTTTTGTCCATGTAAAAAACTATTAATTCTGAATAAAATGGTGCCCATTTATGCAATCAAAAAAATTTAAACGTCTCTTATTAGATAAGGCATATTTTCGTCTGATAAGGTACTTCTTCTTCAATGATTTCGTGGATATTTTAGTTTTGATCAAAAAAATTTTATTTATTATGACTTTTCGTAAAATATGTTAATGCCGTCTGAAATAGGAACAGATAAGCTTTCCATCGAGCTCTAAGTCGAAGAAGTCTGTCGAAGGATGCAAGAGTTATCAGCAAAAAACTAATCGGTGGTCAACACGATTCCGTCCTACTGCCGATTCTTTTCGCAAAGTAATTTTCTATAATTCTAGTATTTAATGGGAAAAAATTAAACGAACTTTTTGTCCATGTAAAAAACTATTAATTTTGAATAAAATGCCAACAATTTATGCAATTAAAAAAATTTAAACGTCTCTTATTAGATCAGGAATATTTTCGTCTGATAAGGTACTTCTTCTTCAATGATTTCGTGGATATTTTAGTTTTGATCAAAAAAATTTTATTTCTTATGACTTTTCGTAAAATATGTTAATGCCGTCTGAAATAGGAACAGATAAGCTTTCCATCGAGCTCTAAGTCGAAGAAGTCAGTCGAAGGATGCAAGAGTTATCAGCAAAAAACTAATCGGTGGTCAACACGATTCCGTCCTACTGCCGATTCTTTTCGCAAAGTAATTTTCTATAATTCTAGTATTTAATGGGAAAAAATTAAACGAATTTTTTGTCCATGTAAAAAACTATTAATTCTGAATAAAATGACGCCCATTTATGCAATCAAAAAAATTGAAATGTCTCTTATTAGATAAGGCATATTTTCGTCTGATAAGGTACTTCTTCTTCAATGATTTCGTGGATATTTTAGTTTTGATCAAAAAAATTTTATTTATTATGACTTTTCGTAAAATATGTTAATGCCGTCTGAAATAGGAACAGATAAGCTTTCCATCGAGCTCTTAGTCGAAGAAGTCGGTCAAAGGATGCAAGAGTTATCAGCAAAAAACTAATCGGTGGTCAACACGATTCCGTCCTACTGCCGATTTTTTCCGCAAAGTACTTTTCTATAATTCTATTATTTAGTGGGAAAAAATTAAACGAATTTTTTGTCCATGTAAAAAACTATTAATTCTAAATAAAATGACGCCCATTTATGCAATCAAAAAAATTTAAATGTCTCTTATTAGATAAGGCATATTTATACCCTGCACATACAGTGTGTTAGGGTATATTAAGTTTGTTTGAACGAAATGTATGTAACGCACAGAAAGAAGGGAGGGGGACCCCATAAAGTATATATATTCTTGATCAGGACGACAAGAGAAATTGATTGAGCCATGTCCGTCCGTCTGTCCGTCCGTCCGTCCGTCCGTCTGTATTCACCAATGGATCTCGGAAACTGTAAGAGCTAGAGACGTGAAATTTGGAGGGTAGACTCGTGATGCTTGGCAGCAGATCAAGTTTATTTTTTTTTTGTACCACGCCCACTCCTTCCCGCCCATCAAGCCCTACCCACTTTTTTAAATCGCTATAACTTTAACATCCAAAGAGATAGAAACATGAAAGTCGGTATGTAGACTCAGTATGAGTGGCTCTAGAAAACTGCATACCTCAAAATCCCCCCCTCATTTTAATTTCCCCTCCCCCAGTAATTTTCTCTAAATTGCTATATCTCCAAAATTAACAAAGGTATGAACCTGAAATTTTGTATACAAGCTCAGTGATAATACATCTTAAAAACTGCATACCACAAATTTCCCCTCTCTTTGATGGCTACCCCTCAGAGACCTACAAACTTAAATTTTTCGTAAAATCCATATTTTTTGACCGATTTTCTTTGTATTTTGAACACTATTTGAAAAGGCGACGTCAGATCAATATGTTTTTGTAGATTGAGGGTGTAGCACTGCCTACCATGTGTGCAGGGTATTATATTGTCGAGTATACTCGACTATTCCGCCCTTACTGGTTTCTTCTGATAAGGTACTTCTTCTTCAATGATTTCGTGGATATTTTAGTTTTGACCAAAAAAATTTTATTTATTACGACTTTTCGTAAAATATGTTAATGCCGTCTGAAATAGGAACAGATAAGCTTTCCATCGAGCTCTTAGTCGAAGAAGTCGGTCGAAGGATGCAAGAGTTATCAGCAAAAAACTAATCGGTGGTCAAAACGATTCCGTCCAACTGCCGATTCTTTTCGCAAAGTACTTTTCTATAATTCTAGTATTTAATGGGAAAAAATGAAACGAATTTTTTGTCCATGTAAAAAACTATTAATTCTGAATAAAATGCCGTCTATTTATGCAATTAAGAAAATTTAAATGTCTCTTATTAGACAAGGCATATTTTCGTCTGATATGATACTCTTCTTCAATGATTTCGTGGATATTTTAGTTTTGATCAAAAAAATTTTATTTATTATGACTTTTCGTAAAATATGTTAATGCCGTCTGAAATAGGAACAGATAAGCTTTC
The DNA here is from genome assembly GCA_034638295.1 of Phortica okadai. NCBI lineage: Eukaryota > Metazoa > Arthropoda > Insecta > Diptera > Drosophilidae > Phortica > Phortica okadai. Next base: position 28,550,845 of record CM067851.1, read on the forward strand.
CATCGAGCTCTTAGTCAAACAAGTCGGTCAAAGGATGCAAGAGTTATCAGCAAAAAAATAATCGGGGCAAAGTACTTTTCTATAATTTTATTATTTAGTGGGAAAAAATGAAACGAATTTTTTGTCCATGTAAAAAACTATTAATTCTGAATAAAATGCCGTCTATTTATGCAATTAAGAAAATTTAAATGTCTCTTATTAGACAAGGCATATTTTCGTCTGATATGATACTTCTTCTTCAATGATTTCGTGGATATTTTAGTTTTGATCAAAAAAATTTTATTTATTATGACTTTTCGTAAAATATGTTAATGCCGTCCGAAATAGGAACAGATAAGCTTTCCATCGAGCTCTTAGTCAAACAAATCGGTCGAAGGATGCAAGAGTTATCAGCAAAAAACAAATCGGTGGTCAAAACGATTCCGTCCAACTGCCGATTCTTTTCGCAAAGTAATTTTCTATAATTCTAGTATTTAATGGGAAAAAATTAAACGAATTTTTTGTCCATGTAAAAAACTATTAATTCTGAATAAAATGCCACCCATTTATGCAAATAAAAAAATTTAAACGTCTCTTATGAGATCAGGAATATTTTCGTCTGATAAGGTACTTCTTCTTCAATGATTTCGAGGATATTTTAGGTTTGATCAAAAAAATTTTATTTCTTATGACTTTTCGTAAAATATGTTAATGCCATTTGAAAGAAGAACAGATAAGCTTTCCATCGAGCTCTTAGTCGAAGAAGTCGGTCGAAGGATGCAAGAGTTATTAGCAAAAAACGTATCGGTGGTCAACACGTTTCCGTCCTACTGCCGATTCTTTTCGCAAAGTACTTTTCTATAATTCTAGTATTTAATGGGATAAAATTAAACGAATTTTTTGTCCCTGTAAAAAACTATTAATTCTGAATAAAATGCCGCCCATTAATGCAATTAAAAAATTGTAAATGTCTCTTATTAGATAAGGCATATTTTCGTCTGATAAGGTACTTCTTCTTCAATGATTTCGAGGATATTTTAGTTTTGATCAAAAAAATTTTATTTATTATGACTTTTCATAAAATATGTTAATGCCGTCTGAAAGAGGAACAGATAAGCTTTCCATCGAGCTCTAAGTTGAAGAAGTCGGTCGAAGGATGCAAGAGTTATCAGCAAAAAACTAATCGGTGGTTAACGCGATTACATCCTACTGCCGATTCTTTTCACAAAGTACTTTTCTATAATTCTAGTATTTAATGGGAAAAAATTAAACGAACTTTTTTTCCATGTAAAAAACTATTAATTCTGAATAAAATGCCGCCCATTTATGTAATTTAGAAAATTTAAATGTCTCTTATTAGATTAGGCATATTTTCGTCTGATAAGGTACTTATTCTTAAATGATTTCGAGGATATTTTAGTTTTGATCAAAAAAATTTTATTTCTTATGACTTTTCGTAAAATATGTTAATGCCAAAAGAGGAACAGATAAGCTTTCCATCGAGCTCTTAGTCGAAGAAGTCGGTCGAAGGATGCAAGAGTTATTAGCAAAAAACTTACCGGTGGTCAACACGATTCCTTCCTACTGCCGATTATTGTCGCAGAGTACTTTTCTATAATTCTAGTATTTAATGGGAAAAAATGAAACGAATTTTTTGTCCATGTAAAAAACTATTAATTCTGAATAAAATGCCGCCCATTTATGCAATTAAGAAAATTTAAATGTCTCTTATTAGATAAGGCATATTTTCGTCTGATAAGGTACTTATTCTTCAATGATTTCGTGGATATTTTAGTTTTGATCAAAAAAATTTATTTATTATGACTTTTCGTAGAATATGTTAATGCCGTCTGAAAAAGGAACAGATAAGCTTTCCATCGAGCTCTTAGTCGAAGAAGTCGGTCGAAGGATGCAAGAGTTATTAGCAAAAAGCTAATCGGTAGTCAACACGTTTCCGTCCTACTGCCGATTCTTTTCGTAAAGTACTTTTCTATAATTCTAGTATTTAATGGTAATAAATTAAACGAAATTTTTGTCCATGTAAAAAACTATTAATTCTGAATAAAATGCCGCTCATTTGTGCAATTCAAACCAGTAAGGGCGGTATAGTTGAGTATTCTCAACTATATAATACCCTGTACACACACCTATGTTGATAACACTTTAAACATTCGCCGACAGCAAAAGCAGTGTACCACGATATGGTTTGAGTATTTGCTAATAGTGAGGCAGGGCTCACAGTGCAATGTTGCCATTAGATGGCGCTTTAGTACGGATTTTGTTACAAAGCATTGCTGCAAAATTTTAGTGTGTTGGTCTTTGCGGGGAAAGTGGTAGTTTTTTGTATGCAGTTTTAAAAAGGTATGTTATCTGAGTTTGCAGACAAATTTTCAGCATTGTATTCTTTTTACTTTAGGATATACAGCAATTTTAAGAAAAAATGACCTTTTGTTGTGCTCGATGGGCGGGAAGGAATGGGCGTGGCAAAAATTCCTTTAAACTTGATCTAGTGTTCGACCACACGAGTCTATCTTCCAAATTTCAAGTCTCTAGCTTTAATAGTTTTCGCAGTGTTAAGTACGGTTTTTGGTACAAATAGGATAAAGCAGTGTTCAAGGCGCAATTTATGCCAAATTTCAACTTGTTATACCCTGCACATACAGTGTGTCAGGGTATATTAAGTTTGTTTGAACGAAATGTATGTAACGCACAGAAGGAGGGGAGGGGGACCCCATAAAGTATATATATTCTTGATCAGGATGACAAGAGAAATCGATTAAGCCCTGTCCGTCTGTCCGTCCGTCCGTCCGTCCGTCTGTATTCACCAATGGTTCTCGGAAACTGTAAAAGCTAGAGACTTGAAATTTGGAGGGTAGACTCGTGATGCTTGGCACTACATCAAGTTTAAACGGTTTTGTGCCACGCCCACTCCTTCCCGCCCATCCAGCACCGCCCACTTTTTTAAAACGTTGTAACTCGAACACCCGAAGAGATAGAAACATGAAAGTCGGTATGTAGACTCAGCATGAAGAGTTCTACAAAACTGCATACCAGAATTTTTCCCCACCCCCTTGATTTCCCCTCTCCGAGTTGTTTTCTCTAAAAAGCAATATCTCCAAAACTAATAAAGATATGAACATGAAATTTTGTATACAAGCTCAGTAAATATATATCTTTAAAACTGCATACCACATAATTCCCCTCTGTTCGAAAGTTACCCCTCAATGACCAACAAACTCAAATTTTTCGAAAATTCCACTTTTTTTGACCAATTTACTTGATATTTTGATCACTATTTGATCGGGCGATGTCAAATCATCATTTTTTTTGTAGATTTAGGGTGTTGCACCACCTACTGTGTATGCAGGGTATTATATTGTCGAGTATACTCGACTATAGCGTCCTTACTGGTTTGTCTTTGCGTTGTCACACAGCGTTAAAAATGTGGTATGCAGTTTTAAAAAGGTATGTTTACTGAGTTTGCATACAAAATTTCAGCATTGTATCTATTATAGTTTAGGAGATACAGCAATTTTAAGAAAACAACTTTTTGAGGGGAAACGAAGGGGAGGGGGAAAAAATGTGGTATGCAGTTTTGTAGAGCTATACATACTGAGTCTACATACTCATTTTCATGTTTCTAACTCATCAGGTTTTCGAGCTACAGCCTTTTGAAAAAATGGGTGGTGCTCGATGGGCGGGAAGGAGTGGGCGTGGCAAAAAATCCTTCAAACTTGATCTAGCGTTTGACCTCACGAGTCTATCCACCAAATTTCAAGTCTCTACCTCTTATAGTTTTCGAGAACCATTGGTGAGGACGGACGGACGGACGGACGGACGGACGGACAGACAGGGCTATATCAATTCGTCTTGTCATCCTGATCAAGAATATATATACTTTATAGGGTCCCCCTCCCCTCCTTCTATGCGTTACATACAAACCGTCTCAAACAAACTTAATATACCCTGATACACAGTGTGTGTACAGGGTATAAAAATTTAAATGTCTCATATTAGGTAAGGCATATTTTCGTCTGATAAGGTACTTCTTCTTCAATGATTTTGAGGATATTTTAGTTTTGATCAAAAAACATTTATTTCTTACGACTTTTCATAAAATATGTTAATGCCATCTGAAAGAGGAATAAATGAGCTTCCCATTGAGCTCGTAGTCGAAGAAGTCGGTCGAAGGATGCCAGAGTTATTAGCAAAAAACTAATCGGTGGCCAACACGATTCCGTCCTACTGCCGATTCTTTCCGCAAAGTACTTTTCTATAATTCTAGTATTTAATGGTAATAAATTAAACGAAATTTTTGTCCATGTAAAAAACTATTAATTCTGAATAAAATGCCGCTCATTTGTGCAATTAAGATATTTAAATGTCTCATATTAGGTAAGGCATATTTTCGTCTGATAAGGTACTTAGAGTTATTAGCAAAAAACTAATCGGTGGTCAACACGATTCCGTCCTACTGCCGATTCTTTCCGCAAAGTACTTTTTTATAATTCTAGTATTAAATGGTAATAAATTAAACGAAATTTTTGTCCATGTAAAAAACTATTAATTCTGAATAAAATGCCGCTCATTTGTGCAATTAAAACCAGTAAGGGCGGTATTGTTGAGTATTCTCAACTATATAATACCCTGTACACACACCTATGTTGATAACACTTTAAACATTCGCCGACAGCAAAAGCAGTGTACCACGATATGGTTTGAGTATTTGCTAATAGTGAGGCAGGGCTCACAGTGCAATGTTGCCATTAGATGGCGCTTTAGTACGGATTTTGTTACAAAGCATTGCTGCAAAATTTTAGTGTGTTGGTCTTTGCGGGGAAAGTGGTAGTTTGCAGACAAATTTTCAGCATTGTATTCTTTTTACTTTAGGATATACAGCAATTTTAAGAAAAAATGACCTTTTGTTGTGCTCGATGGGCGGGAAGGAATGGGCGTGGCAAAAATTCCTTTAAACTTGATCTAGTGTTCGACCACACGAGTCTATCTTCCAAATTTCAAGTCTCTAGCTTTAATAGTTTTCGCAGTGTTAAGTACGGTTTTTGGTACAAATAGGATAAAGCAGTGTTCAAAGCGCAATTTATGCCAAATTTCAACTTGTTTGTCTTTGCGTTGTCACACAGCGTTAAAAATGAAAGTTTGTGGTATGCAGTTTTAAAAAGGTATGTTTACTGAGTTTGCATACAAAATTTCAGCATTGTATCTATTATAGTTTAGGAGATACAGCAATTTTAAGAAAACAACTTTTTGAGGGGAAACGAAGGGGGGGGGGGGAAAAAATGTGGTACGCAGTTTTGTAGAGCTATACATACTGAGTCTACGTACTCATTTTCATGTTTCTAACTCATCAGGTTTTTGAGCTACAGCCTTTTGAAAAAATGGGTGGTGCTCGATGGGCGGGAAGGAGTGGGCGTGGCAAAAAATCCTTCAAACTTGATCTAGCGTTTGACCTCACGAGTCTATCCACCAAATTTCAAGTCTCTACCTCTTATAGTTTTCGAGAACCATTGGTGAGGACGGACGGACGGACGGACAGACAGGGCTATATCAATTCGTCTTGTCATCCTGATCAAGAATATATATACTTTATAGGGTCCCCCTCCCCTCCTTCTATGCGTTACATACAAACCGTCTCAAAAAACTTAATATACCCTGATACACAGTGTGTGTACAGGGTATAAAAATTTAAATGTCTCATATTAGGTAAGGCATATTTTCGTCTGATAAGGTACTTCTTCTTCAATGATTTTGAGGATATTTTAGTTTTGATCAAAAAACTTTTATTTCTTACGACTTTTCATAAAATATGTTAATGCCATCTGAAAGAGGAATAAATGAGCTTCCCATTGAGCTCGTAGTCGAAGAAGTCGGTCGAAGGATGCCAGAGTTATTAGCAAAAAACTAATCGGTGGCCAACACGATTCCGTCCTACTGCCGATTCTTTCCGCAAAGTACTTTTCTATAATTCTAGTATTTAATGGTAATAAATTAAACGAAATTTTTGTCCATGTAAAAAACTATTAATTCTGAATAAAATGCCGCTCATTTGTGCAATTAAGAAAATTTAAATGTCTCATATTAGGTAAGGCATATTTTCGTCTGATAAGGTACTTCTTCTTCAATGATTTTGAGGATATTTTAGTTTTGATCAAAAAAATTGTATTTCTTAGGACTTTTCGTAAAATATGTTAATGCCATCTAAAAGAAGAACAGACAAGCTTTCCATTGAGCTCTTAGTGAAACAAGTCGGTCGAAGGATGCAAGAGTTATTAGCAAAAAACTAATCGGTGGTCAACACAATTCCGTCCTACTGCCGATTCTTTCCGCAAAGTACTTTTCTATAATTCTAGTAATAAATGGTAATAAATTAAACAAAATTTTTGTCCATGTAAAAAACTATTAATTCTGAATAAAATGCCGCTCATTTGTGCAATTAAGAAAATTTAAATGTCTCATATTAGGTAAGGCATATTTTCGTCTGACAAGGTACTTCTTCTTCAATGATTTTGAGGATATTTTAGTTTTGATCAAAAAAATTGTATTTCTTACGACTTTTCGTAAAATATGTTAATGACGTCTGAAATAGGAACAGATAAGCTTCCCATCGAGCTCTTAGTCGAAGAAGTCGGTCGAAGGATGCAAGAGTTATTAGCAAAAAACTTACCGGAGGTCAACACGATTCTTTCCTACTGCCGATTATTTTTGCAGAGTACTTCTCTATAATTCTAGTATTTAATGGGAAAAAATTAAACGAATTTATTGTCCATGTAAAAAACTATTAATTCTGAATAAAATGCCGCCCATTTATGCAATTAAGAAAATTTAAATGTCTCTTATTAGATAAGGCATATTTTCGTCTGATAAGGTACTTATTCTTCAATGATTTCGAGGATATTTTAGTTTTGATCAAAAAAATTTTATTTCTTATGACTTTTCGTAAAATATGTTAATGCCAAAAGAGAAACAGATAAGATAACAGATGTTTACTGAGTTTGCATACAAAATTTCAGCATTGTATCTATTATAGTTTAGGAGATACAGCAATTTTAAGAAAACAACTTTTTGAGGGGAAACGAAGGGGAGGGGGAAAAAATGTGGTATGCAGTTTTGTAGAGCTATACATACTGAGTCTACATACTCATTTTCATGTTTCTAACTCATCAGGTTTTCGAGCTACAGCCTTTTGAAAAAATGGGTGGTGCTCGATGGGCGGGAAGGAGTGGGCGTGGCAAAAAATCCTTCAAACTTGATCTAGCGTTTGACCTCACGAGTCTATCCACCAAATTTCAAGTCTCTACCTCTTATAGTTTTCGAGAACCATTGGTGAGGACGGACGGACGGACGGACGGACGGACAGACAGGGCTATATCAATTCGTCTTGTCATCCTGATCAAGAATATATATACTTTATAGGGTCCCCCTCCCCTCCTTCTATGCGTTACATACAAACCGTCTCAAACAAACTTAATATACCCTGATACACAGTGTGTGTACAGGGTATAAAAATTTAAATGTCTCATATTAGGTAAGGCATATTTTCGTCTGATAAGGTACTTCTTCTTCAATGATTTTGAGGATATTTTAGTTTTGATCAAAAAACTTTTATTTCTTACGACTTTTCATAAAATATGTTAATGCCATCTGAAAGAGGAATAAATGAGCTTCCCATTGAGCTCGTAGTCGAAGAAGTCGGTCGAAGGATGCCAGAGTTATTAGCAAAAAACTAATCGGTGGCCAACACGATTCCGTCCTACTGCCGATTCTTTCCGCAAAGTACTTTTCTATAATTCTAGTATTTAATGGTCATAAATTAAACGAAATTTTTGTCCATGTAAAAAACTATTAATTCTGAATAAAATGCCGCTCATTTGTGCTATTAAGAAAATTTAAATGTCTCATATTAGGTAAGGCATATTTTCGTCTGATAAGGTACTTCTTCTTCAATGATTTTGAGGATATTTTAGTTTTGATCAAAAAAATTGTATTTCTTAGGACTTTACGTAAAATATGTTAATGCCATCTAAAAGAAGAACAGACAAGCTTTCCATTGAGCTCTTAGTGAAACAAGTCGGTCAAAGGATGCAAGAAATATCAGCAAAAAACTAATCGGTGGCCAACACGATTCCGTCCTACTGCCGATTCTTTCCGCAAAGTACTTTTCTATAATTCTAGTGTTTAATAGTAATAAATTAAACGAAATTTTTGTCCATGTAAAAAACTATTAATTCTGAATTAAATGCCGCTCATTTGTGCAATTAAGAAAATTTAAATGTCTCATATTAGGTAAGGCATATTTTCGTCTGATAAGGTACTTAGAGTTATTAGCAAAAAACTAATCGGTGGTCAATACGATTCCGTCCTACTGCCGATTCTTTCCGCAAAGTACTTTTCTATAATTCTAGTATTAAATGGTAATAAATTAAACGAAATGTTTGTGCATGTAAAAAACTATTAATTCTGAATAAAATGCCGCTCATTTGTGCAATTAAGAAAATTTAAATGTCTCATATTAGGTAAGGCATATTTTCGTCTGATAAGGTAATTATTCTTCAATGATTTCGAGGATATTTTAGTTTTGATCGTAAAACTTTTATTTCTTAAGACTTTTCATAAAATATGTTAATGCCATCTGAAAGAAGAATAAATGAGCTTTCCATCGAGCTCTTAGTCGAAGAAGTCGGTCGAAGGATGCAAGAGTTATTAGCAAAAAACTAATCGGTGGTCAACACGATTCCGTCCTACTGCCGATTCTTTCCGCAAAGTACTTTTCTATAATTCTAGTAATAAATGGTAATAAATTAAACAACATTTTTGTCCATGTAAAAAACTATTAATTCTGAATAAAATGCCGCTCATTTGTGCAATTAAGAAAATTTAAATGTCTCATATTAGGTAAGGCATATTTTCGTCGGACAAGGTACTTCTTCTTCAATGATTTTGAGGATATTTTAGTTTTGATCAAAAAAATTGTATTTCTTACGACTTTTCGTAAAATATGTTAATGACGTCTGAAATAGGAACAGATAAGCTTCCCATCGAGCTCTTAGTCGAAGAAGTCGGTCGAAGGATGCAAGAGTTATTAGCAAAAAACTTACCGGAGGTCAACACGATTCTTTCCTACTGCCGATTATTTTTGCAGAGTACTTCTCTATAATTCTAGTATTTAATGGGAAAAAATTAAACGAATTTTTTGTCCATGTAAAAAACTATTAATTCTGAATAAAATGCCGCCCATTTATGCAATTAAGAAAATTTAAATGTCTCTTATTATTCTTCAATGATTTCGAGGATATTTTAGTTTTGATCAAAAAAATTTTATTTCTTATGACTTTTCGTAAAATATGTTAATGCCAAAAGAGGAACAGATAAGCTTTCCATCGAGCTCTTAGTCGAAGAAGTCGGTCGAAGGATGCAAGAGTTATTGGCAAAAAACTTACCGGAGGTCAACACGATTCTTTCCTACTGCCGATTATTTTTGCAGAGTACTTCTCTATAATTCTAGTATTTAATAAGAAAAAATTAAACGAATTTTTTGTCCATGTAAAAAACTATTAATTCTGAATAAAATGCCGCCCATTTATGCAATTAACAAAATTTAAATGTCTCATATTAGGTAAGGCATATTTTCGTCTGACAAGGTACTTCTTCTTCAATGATTTCGAGGATATTTTAGTTTTGATCAAAAAAATTTTATTTCTTACGACTTTTCGTAAAATATGTTAATGACGTCTGAAATAGGAACAGATAAGCTTCCCATCGAGCTCTTAGTCGAAGAAGTCGGTCGAAGGATGCAAGAGTTATTAGCAAAAAACTTACCGGAGGTCAACACGATTCTTTCCTACTGCCGATTATTTTTGCAGAGTACTTCTCTATAATTCTAGTATTTAATGGGAAAAAATTAAACGAATTTTTTGTCCATGTAAAAAACTATTAATTCTGAATAAAATGCCGCCCATTTATGCAATTAAGAAAATTTAAATGTCTCTTATTACACAAGGCATATTTTCGTCTGATATGATACTTCTTCTTCAATGATTTCGTGGATATTTTAGTTTTGATCAAAAAAATTTTATTTATTATGACTTTTCGTAAAATATGTTAATGCCAAAAGAGGAACAGATAAGCTTTCCATCGAGCTCTTAGTCGAAGAAGTCGGTCGAAGGAAGCAAGAGTTATTAACAAAAAGCTAATCGGTGGTCAACACGATTCCGTCTTACTGCCGATTCTTTTCGCAAATTACTTTTCTATAATTCTAGTATTTAATGGGAAAAAATGAAACGAATTTTTTGTCCATGTAAAAAACTATTAATTCTGAATAAAATGACGCCCATTTATGCAATTAAGAAAATTTAAATGTCTCTTATTAGATAAGGCATATTTTCGTCTGATAAGGTACTTATTCTTCAATGATTTCGAGGATATTTTAGTTTTGATCAAAAAACTTTTATTTCTTACGACTTTTCATAAAATATGTTAATGCCATCTGAAAGAAGAATAAATGAGCTTTCCATCGAGCTCTTAGTCGAAGAAGTCGGTCGAAGGAAGCAAGAGTTATTAGCAAAAAACTTACCGGTGGTCAACACGATTCCTTCCTACTGCCGATTATTTTCGCAGAGTACTTCTCTATAATTCTAGGATTTAATGGGAAAAAATTAAACGAATTTTTTGTCCATGTAAAAAACTATTAATTCTGAATAATATGCCGCCCATTTATGCAATTAAGAAAATTTAAATGTCTCTTATTAGATAAGGCATATTTTCGTCTGATAAGGTACTTATTCTTCAATGATTTCGAGGATATTTTAGTTTTGATCAAAAAACTTTTATTTCTTACGACTTTTCATAAAATATGTTAATGCCATCTGAAAGAAGAATAAATGAGCTTTCCATCGAGCTCTTAGTCGAAGAAATCGGTCGAAGGATGCAAGAGTTATTAGCAAAAAACTAATCGGTGGTCAACACGATTCCGTCCTACTGCCGATTCTTTCCGCAAAGTACTTTTCTATAATTCTAGTAATAAATGGTAATAAATTAAACAAAATTTTTGTCCATGTAAAAAACTATTAATTCTGAATAAAATGCCGCTCATTTGTGCAATTAAGAAAATTTAAATGTCTCATATTAGGTAAGGCATATTTTCGTCTGACAAGGTACTTCTTCTTCAATGATTTTGAGGATATTTGAGTTTTGATCAAAAAAATTGTATTTCTTACGACTTTTCGTAAAATATGTTAATGACGTCTTAAATAGGAACAGATAAGCTTTCCATCGAGCTCTTAGTCGAAGAAGTCGGTCGAAGGATGCAAAAGTTATTAGCAAAAAACTTAACGGAGGTCAACACGATTCTTTCCTACTGCCGATTATTTTCGCAGAGTACTTCTCTATAATTCTAGTATTTAATGGAAAAAAATTAAACGAATTTTTTGTCCATGTAAAAAACTATTAATTCTGAATAAAATGCCGCCCATTTATGCAATTAAGAAAATTTAAATGTCTTTTATTAGATAAGGCATATTTTCGTCTGATAAGGTACTTATTCTTCAATGATTTCGACGATATATTAGTTTTGATCGAAAAACTTTTATTTCTTACGACTTTTCATAAAATATGTTAATGCCATCTGAAAGAGGAACAGATAAGCTTTCCATCGAGCTCTTAGTCGAAGAAGTCGGTCGAAGGATGTAAGAGTTTTTAGCAAAAAACTAATCGGTGGTCAACACGTTTCCGTCCTACTGCCGATTCTTTTCGCAAAGTACTTTTCTATAATTCTGGTATTAAATTGGAAAAAATTCAACGAATTTTTTGTCCATGTAAAAAACTATTAATTCTGAATAAAATGCCGCCCATTTATGCAATTAAGAAAATTTAAATGTCTCTTATTAGATAAGGCATATTTTCGTCTGATAAGGTACTTCTTCTTCAATGATTTCGAGGATGTATTATGTTTGATCGAAAAACTTTTATTTCTTACGACTTTTCATAGAATATGTTAATGCCATCTGAAAGAGGAATAAATGAGCTTTCCATCGAGCTCTTAGTGGAAGAAGTCGGTCGAAGGATGCAAGAGTTATTAGCAAAAAACTAATCGGTGGTCAACACGATTCCGTCCTACTGCCGATTCTTTCCGCAAAGTACTTTTCTATAATTCTGGTATTAAATTGGAAAAAATTCACGAATTTTTTGTCCATGTAAAAAACTATTAATTCTGAATAAAATGCCGCCCATTTATGCAATTAAGAAAATTTAAATGTCTCTTATTAGATAAGGCATATTTTTGTCTGATAAGGTACTTATTCTTCAATGATTTCGAGGATATATTAGTTTTGATCGAAAAACTTTTATTTCTTACGACTTTTCATAAAATATGTTAATGCCATCTGAAAGAGGAACAGATAAGCTTTCCATCGAGCTCTTAGTCGAAGAAGTCGGTCGAAGGATGTAAGAGTTATTAGCAAAAAGCAAATCGGTGGTCAACACGTTTCCGTCCTACTGCCGATTCTTTTCGAAAAATACTTTTCTATAATTCTGGTATTAAACTGGAAAAAATTCAACGAATTTTTTGTCCATGTAAAAAACTATTAATTCTGAATAAAATGCCGCCCATTTATGCAATTAAGAAAATTTAAATGTCTCTTATTAGATAAGGCATATTTTCGTCTGATAAGGTACTTCTTCTTCAATGATTTCGAGGATATATTATGTTTGATCGAAAAACTTTTAGTTCTTACGACTTTTCATAAAATATGTTAATGCCATCTGAAAGAGGAATAAATGAGCTTTCGATCGAGCTCTTAGTCGAAGAAGTCGGTCGAAGGATGCCAGAGTTATCAGCAAAAAACTAATCGGTGGCCAACACGATTCCGTCCTACTGCCGATTCTTTCCGCAAAGTACTTTTTTATAATTCTAGTATTTAATGGTAATTAATTAAACGAAATTTTTGTCCATGTAAAAAACTATTAGTTCTGAATAAAATACCGCCCATTTATGCAATTAAGAAAATTTAAATGTCTCTTATTAGGTAAGGCATATTTTCGTCTGATAAGGTACTTATTTTTCAATGATTTCGAGGATATTTTAGTCTTGATCAAAAAAATTTTATTTCTTATGACTTTTCGTAAAATATGTTAATGCCAAAAGAGGAACAGATAAGCTTTCCATCGAGCTCTTAGTCGAAGAAGTCGGTCAAAGGATGCAAGAGTTATCAGCAAAAAACTAATCGGTGGTCAACACGATTCCGTCCTACTGCCGATTCTTTCCACAAAGTACTTTTCTATAATTCTAGTATTTAATGGTAATAAATTAAACGAAATTTTTGTCCATGTAAAAAACTATTAATTCTGAATAAAATGTCACTCATTTGTGCAATTAAAAAAATTTAAATGTCTCATATTAGGTAAGGCATATTTTCGTCTGATAAGGTACTTATTCTTCAATGATTTCGAGGATGTATTATGTTTGGTCGAAAAACTTTTATTTCTTACGACTTTTCATAAAATATGTTAATGCCATCTGAAAGAGGAATAAATGAGCTTTCCATCGAGCTCTTAGTCGAAGAAGTCGGTCGAAGGATGCAAGAGTTATTAGCAAAAACCTTACCGGTGGTCAACACGATTCTTTCCTACTGCCGATTGTTTTCGCAGAGTACTTCTCTATAATTCTAGTATTTAATGGGAAAAAATTAAACGAATTTTTTGTCCATGTAAAAAACTATTAATTCTGAATAAAATACCGCCCATTTATGCAATTAAGAAATTTTAAATGTCTCTTATTAGATAAGGCATATTTTCGTCTGATAAGGTACTTCTTTTTCAATGATTTCGAGGATATTTTAGTCTTGATCAAAAAAATTTTATTTCTTATGACTTTTCGTAAAATATGTTAATGCCAAAAGAGGAACAGATAAGCTTCCCATTGAGCTCGTAGTCGAAGAAGTCGGTCGAAGGATGCCGGAGTTATCAGCAAAAAACTAATCGGTGGCCAACACGATTCCGTCCTACTGCCGATTCTTTCCGCAAAGTACTTTTCTATAATTCTAGTATTTAATGGTAATAAATTAAGCGAAATTTTTGTCCATGTAAAAAACTATTTATTCTGAATAAAATGTCACTCATTTGTGCAATTAAAAAAATTTAAATGTCTCATATTAGGTAAGGCATATTTTCGTCTGATAAGGTTCTTCTTCTTCAATGATTTTGAGGATATTTTAGTTTTGATCAAAAAAATTTTATTTCTTAGGACTTTTCGTAAAATATGTTAATGCCAAAAGAGGAACAGATAAGCTTTCCATCGAGCTCTTAGTCAAACAAGTCGGTCAAAGGATGCAAGAGTTATCAGCAAAAAACTAATCGGTGGTCAACACGATTCCGTCCTACTGCCGATTTTTTTCGCAAAGTACTTTTCTATAATTCTAGTATTTAATGGTAATAAATTAAACGAAATTTTTGTCCATGTAAAAAACTATTAATTCTGAATAAAATGCCGCTCATTTGTGCAATTAAGAAAATTTAAATGTCTCTTATTAGATAAGGCATATTTTCGTCTGATAAGGTACTTCTTCTTCAATGATTTCGAGGATGTATTATGTTTGATCGAAAAACTTTTATTTCTTAGGACTTTTCGTAAGATATGTTAATGCCATCTAAAAGAAGAACAGATAAGCTTTCCATTGAGCTCTTAGTCGAAGAAGTCGGTCGAAGGATGCAAGAGTTATTAGCAAAAAACTTACCGGAGGTCAACACGATTCTTTCCTACTGCCGATTGTTTTCGCAGAGTACTTCTCTATAATTCTAGTATTTAATGGGAAAAAATTAAACGAATTTTTTGTCCATGTAAAAAACTATTAATTCTGAATAAAATACCGCCCATTTATGCAATTAAGAAAATTTAAATGTCTCTTATCAGGTAAGGCATATTTTCGTCTGATAAGGTACTTATTCTTCAATGATTTCGAGGATATTTTAGTCTTGATCAAAAAAATTTTATTCCTTATGACTTTTCATAAAATATGTTAATGCCAAAAGAGGAACAGATAAGCTTTCCATCGAGCTCTTTGTCGAAGAAGTCGGTCAAAGGATGCAAGAGTTATTAGCAAAAAACTAATCGGTTGTCAACACGATTCCGTCCTACTGCCGATTCTTTCCGCAAAGTACTTTTCTATAATTCTAGTATTTAATGGTAATAAATTAAACCAAATTTTTGTCCATGTAAAAAACTATTAATTCTGAATAAAATGCCGCTCATTTGTGCAATTAAGATAATTTAAATGTCTCATATTAGGTAAGGCATATTTTCGTCTGATAAGGTACTTATTCTTCAATGATTTCGAGGATATTTTAGTCTTGATCAAAAAAATTTTATTTCTTATGACTTTTCGTAAAATATGTTAATGCCAAAAGAGGAACAGATAAGCTTTCCATCGAGCTCTTAGTTTAAGAAGTCGGTCGAAGGATGCAAGAGTTATTAGCAAAAAACTAATCGGTGGTCAACACGATTCCGTCCTACTGCCGATTCTTTCCGCAAAGTACTTTTCTATAATTCTAGTATTAAATGGTAATAAATTAAACGAAATTTTTGTCCATGTAAAAAACTATTAATTCTGAATAAAATGCCGCTCATTTGTGCAATTAAGAAAATTTAAATGTCTCTTATTAGATAAGGCATATTTTCGTCTGATAAGGTACTTCTTCTTCAATGATTTCGAGGATGTATTATGTTTGATCGAAAAACTTTTATTTCTTACGACTTTTCATAAAATATGTTAATGCCATCTGAAAGAGGAATAAATGAGCTTTCCATCGAGCTCTTCGTCGAAGAAGTCGGTCGAAGTATGCAAGAGTTATTAGCAAAAAACTTACCGGTGGTCAACACGATTCCTTCCTACTGCCGATTATTGTCGCAGAGTACTTTTCTATAATTCTGGTATTTAATTGGAAAAAATTCAACGAATTTTTTGTCCATGTAAAAAACTATTAATTCTGAATAAAATGCCGCCCATTTATGCAATTAAGAAAATTTAAATGTCTCTTATTAGGTAAGGCATATTTTCGTCTGATAAGGTACTTCTTCTTCAGTGATTTCGAGGATATATTAGTTTTGATCGAAAAACTTTTATTTCTTACGACTTTTCATAAAATATGTTAATGCCATCTGAAAGAGGAATAAATGAGCTTTCCATCGAGCTCTTAGTCGAAGAAGTCGGTCGAAGGATGCAAGAGTTATTAGCAAAAAACTTACCGGAGGTCAACACGATTCTTTCCTACTGCCGATTATTTTCGCAGAGTACTTCTCTATAATTCTAGTATTTAATGGGAAAAAATTAAACGAATTTTTTGTCCATGTAAAAAACTATTAATTCTGAATAAAATGCCGCCCATTTATGCAATTAAGAAAATTTAAATGTCTCTTATTAGATAAAGCATATTTTCGTCTGATAAGGTACTTATTCTTCAATGATTTCGAGGATATTTTAGTTTTGATCAAAAAAATTTTATTTCTTATGACTTTTTGTAAAATATGTTAATGCCATCTGAAAGAGGAATAAATGAGCTTTCCATCGAGCTCTTAGTCAAAGAAGTCGGTCGAAGGATGCAAGAGTTATTAGCAAAAAACTAATCGGTGGTCAACACGATTCCGTCCTACTGCCGATTCTTTCCGCAAAGTACTTTTCTATAATTCTAGTATTTAATGGTAATAAATTAAACGAAATTATTGTCCATGTAAAAAACTATTAATTCTGAATAAAATGCCGCTCATTTGTGCAATTAAGAAAATTTAAATGTCTCATATTAGGTAAGGCATATTTTCGTCTGATAAGGTACTTCTTCTTCAATGATTTTGAGGATATTTTAGTTTTGATCAAAAAAATTGTATTTCTCACGACTTTTCGTAAAATATGTTAATGCCATCTAAAAGAAGAACAGATAAGCTTTCCATCGAGCTCTTAGTCGAAGAAGTCGGTTGAAGGATACAAGAGTTATTAGCCAAAAGCTAATCGGTGGTCAATACGTTTCCGTCCTACTGCCGATTCTTTTCGCACAGTACTTTTCTATAATTCTAGTATTTAATGGGAAAAAATTAAACGAATTGTTTGTCTATGTCAAAAACTATTAATTCTGAATAAAATGCCGCCCATTTATGCAATTAAGAAAATTTAAATGTCTCTTATTAGATAAGGCATATTTTCGTCTGATAAGGTACTTCTTCTTCAATGATTTCGAGGATATATTAGTTTTGATCAAAAAAATTTTATTTCTTATGACTTTTTCTAAAATATGTTAAAGCCAAAAGAGGAACAGATAAGCTTTCCATCGAGCTCTTAGTCGAAGAAGTCGGTCGAAGGATGCAAGAGTTATTAGCAAAAAACTTACCGGTGGTCAACACGATTCCTTCCTACTGCCGATTACACAGGCCAACAAGAAAAAACTTTTTAAATAATTGCAACTAATTCCTATGTATTTTGGTGTGCTGATTCCGAAAATAGTAGACATAAAGTCGTATCACCCTCCAATTTCTTGCATTTCACCGAATTGCAAAAAACATGAAATTACTGTTTTTCAAACTTGTGTACAAAATATCTCAGAAACTACTGCACCGATCTTGTTGAAATTTAACTAAGATATTTTTAGGAACCCAATCTATCATGCACTAAAGAAGTTTTTTTAATTGAGGGCCCCTTTCGAAAGTTATACACATTTAAACCTCAATAAATGAAGAAAAAAAAGTTTAAGTAAAAAGTAAACTTTACAAAAAAAAACTTTTAATTTTTTCCCCTATGCTATTCGATTTGTAGTTATTTCCTGCATGAAATAACGGTCCGTTAGTATTTTTCCGTCGATTGCTGACTGAAATATTGTGTACACAACCAACAAGGATTTTCTCTCTTCTTTACAGTTCATAATTTTGTTGTATCAAATTTAAAATGAATATGTATAAATAAACATACCATGGCTACTTCAACTGTTTTGTTGTTTAAAAGCCATTATTTTTTTTTGTATACCATTTCCCAAGATTTTCGATACAACCATAACATACGTTGGTGGTTTACCTGATATCTCGGTCACCAATTGTCGGAATAGTACAAACGGACCGTCATTTCATGCAGAAAATAACTACAAATAGAGTTGCATAGGGGAAAAAATTAAAAGTTTTTTTTTTGTAAAGTTTACAGCTTTTTAAAGATTAAACTTTTTTTCTTAATTTATTGAGGTTTAAAGTGTATAACTTTCGAAGGGTGCCCTCAATCAAAAAACTTCTTTTGTACATGATAGATTGGGTTACTAAGAATATCTTAGTTAAATTTAAACAAGATCGGTGTAGTAATTTCTGAGATATCTTGTACACAAGTTTGAAAAACAGTAATTTCATGTTTTTTACAATTCGGTGAAATGCAAGAAATTGGAGGGTGATACGACTTTATGTCTACTATTTTCGGAATCAGCACACCAAAATACATAGGAATTAGTTGCAATTATTGAAAAAGTTTTTATAAACGCTATTTTTGTCGGCCTGTGTTATTGTCGCAGAGTACTTTTCTATACTTCTAGTATTCAATGAAAAAAAATTAAACGAATTATTTGTCCACGTAAAAAACTATTAATTCTGAATAAAATGCCGCCCATTTATTCAATTAAGAAAATTTAAATGTCTTTTATTAGAAAAGGCATATTTTCGTCTGATAAGGTACTTCTTCTTCAATGATTTCGAGGATATATTAGTTTTGATCGAAAAACTTTTATTTCTTACGACTTTTCATAAAATATGTTAATGCCATCTGAAAGAGGAATAAATGAGCTTTCCATCGAGCTCTTAGTCAAAGAAGTCGGTCGAAGGATGCAAGAGTTATTAGCAAAAAACTAATCGGTGGTCAACACGATTCCGTCCTCCTGCCGATTCTTTCCGCAAAGTACTTTTCTATAATTCTAGTATTTAATGGTAATAAATTAAACGAAATTATTGTCCATGTAAAAAACTATTAATTCTGAATAAAATGCCGCTCATTTGTGCAATTAAGAAAATTTAAATGTCTCATATTAGGTAAGGTATATTTTCGTCTGATAAGGTACTTCTTCTTCAATGATTTTGAGGATATTTTAGTTTTGATCAAAAAAATTGTATTTCTCACGACTTTTCGTAAAATATGTTAATGCCATCTAAAAGAAGAACAGATAAGCTTTCCATCGAGCTCTTAATCGAAGAAGTCGGTTGAAGGATACAAGAGTTATTAGCAAAAAACTAATCGGTGGTCAACACGTTTCCGTCCTACTGCCGATTCTTTTCACAAAGTACTTTTCTATAATTCTAATATTTAATGGGAAAAAATTAAACGAATTGTTTGTCTATGTCAAAAACTATTAATTCTGAATAAAATGCCGCCCATTTATGCAATTAAGAAAATTTAAATGTCTCTTATTAGATAAGGCATATTTTCGTCTGATAAGGTACTTCTTCTTCAATGATTTCGAGGATATATTAGTTTTGATCGAAAAAATTTTATTTCTTATGACTTTTCATAAAATATGTTAATGCCATCTGAAAAAGAAACAGATAAGCTTTCCATCGAGCTCTTAGTCGAAGAAGTCGGTCGAAGGATGCAAGAGTTATTAGCAAAAAGCTAATCGGTGGTCAACACGATTCCGTCTTACTGCCGATTCTTTTCGCAAATTACTTTTCTATAATTCTAGTATTTAATGGTAATGAATTAAACGAAATTTTTGTCCATGTAAAAAACTATTAATTCTGAATAAAATGCCGCTCATTTGTGCAATTAAGAAAATTTAAATGTCTCATATTAGGTAAGGCATATTTCCGTCTGATAAGGTACTTCTTCTTCAATGATTTCGTGGATATATTATGTTTGATCGAAAAACTTTTATTTCTTACGACTTTTCATAAAATATGTTAATGCCATCTGAAAGAGGAATAAATGAGCTTCCCATTGAGCTCGTAGTCGAAGAAGTCGGTCGAAGGATGCCAGAGTTATTAGCAAAAAACTAATCGGTGGCCAACACGATTCCGTCCTACTGCCGATTCTTTTCGCAAATTACTTTTCTATAATTCTAGTATTTAATGGTAATGAATTAAACGAAATTTTTGTCCATGTAAAAAACTATTAATTCTGAATAAAATGCCGCTCATTTGTGCAATTAAGAAAATTTAAATGTCTCATATTAGGTAAGGCATATTTCCGTTTGATAAGGTACTTCTTCTTCAATGATTTCGTGGATATATTATGTTTGATCGAAAAACTTTTATTTCTTACGACTTTTCATAAAATATGTTAATGCCATCTGAAAGAGGAATAAATGAGCTTCCCATTGAGCTCGTAGTCGAAGAAGTCGGTCGAAGGACGCCAGAGTTATTAGCAAAAAACTAATCGGTGGCCAACACGATTCCGTCCTACTGCCGATTCTTTCCGCAAAGTACTTTTCTATAATTCTAGTATTTAATGGTACTGAATTAAACGAAATTTTTGTCCATGTAAAAAACTATTAATTCTGAATAAAATGCCGCTCATTTGTGCAATTAAGAAAATTTAAATGTCTCATATTAGGTAAGGCATATTTTCGTCTGATAAGGTACTTCTTCTTCAATGATTTCGTGGATATATTATGTTTGATCGAAAAACTTTTATTTCTTACGACTTTTCATAAAATATGCCATCTGAAAGAAGAATAAATGAGCTTTCCATCGAGCTCTTAGTCGAAGAAGTCGGTCGAAGGATGCAAGAGTTATTAGCAAAAAACTTACCGGTGGTCAACACGAATCCTTCCTACAGCCGAGTTTTGTCGCAGAGTACTTTTCTATAATTCTAGTATTTAATGGGAAAAAAGTAAACGAATTTTTTGTCCATGTAAAAAACTATTTATTCTGAATAAAATGCCGCCCATTTATGCAATTAAGAAAATTTAAATGTCTCTTATTAGATAAGGCATATTTTCGTCTGATAAGGTACTTCTTCTTCAATGATTTCGAGGATATATTAGTTTTGATCGAAAAAATTTTATTTCTTATGACTTTTCATAAAATAAGTTAATGCCATCTGAAAGAGGAATAAATGAGCTTTCCATCGAGCTCTTAGTCGAAGAAGTCGGTCGAAGGATGTAAGAGCTATTAACAAAAAGCTAATCGGTGGTCAACACGATTCCGTCTTACTGCCGATTCTTTTCGCAAAGTACTTTTCTATAATTCTAGTATTTAATGGTAATGAATTAAACGAATTTTTTGTCCATGTAAAAAACTATTAATTCTGAATAAAATGCCGCCCATTTATGCAATTAAGAAAATTTAAATGTCTCTTATTAGATAAGGCATATTTTCGTCTGATAAGGTACTTCTTCTTCAGTGATTTCGAGGATATATTAGTTTTGATCGAAAAACTTGTATTTCTTACGACTTTTCATAAAATATGTTAATGCCATCTGAAAGAGGAATAAATGAGCTTTTCATCGAGCTCTTAGTCGAAGAAGTCGGTCGAAGGATGCAAGAGTTATTAGCAAAAAACTTACCGGAGGTCAACACGATTCTTTCCTACTGCCGATTATTTTCGCAGAGTACTTCTCTATAATTCTAGTATTTAATGGGAAAAAATTAAACGAATTTTTTGTCCATGTAAAAAACTATTAATTCTGAATAAAATGCCGCCCATTTATGCAATTAAGAAAATTTAAATGTCTCTTATTAGATAAAGCATATTTTCGTCTGATAAGGTACTTATTCTTCAATGATTTCGAGGATATTTTAGTTTTGATCAAAAAAATTTTATTTCTTATGACTTTTTGTAAAATATGTTAATGCCAAAAGAGGAACAGATAAGCTTTCCATCGAGCTCTTAGTCGAAGAAGTCGGTCGAAGGATGCAAGAGTTATTAGCAAAAAACTTACCGGTGGTCAACACGATTCCTTCCTACTGCCGATTATTGTCGCAGAGTGCTTTTCTATACTTCTAGTATTCAATGAAAAAAAATTAAACGAATTATTTGTCCACGTAAAAAACTATTAATTCTGAATAAAATGCCGCCCATTTATTTAATTAAGAAAATTTAAATGTCTTTTATTAGAAAAGGCATATTTTCGTCTGATAAGGTACTTCTTCTTCAATGATTTCGAGGATATATTAGTTTTGATCGAAAAACTTTTATTTCTTACAACTTTTCATAAAATATGTTAATGCCATCTGAAAGAGGAATAAATGAGCTTTCCATCGAGCTCTTAGTCAAAGAAGTCGGTCGAAGGATGCAAGAGTTATTAGCAAAAAACTAATCGGTGGTCAACACGATTCCGTCCTACTGCCGATTCTTTCCGCAAAGTACTTTTCTATAATTCTAGTATTTAATGGTAATAAATTAAACGAAATTATTGTCCATGTAAAAAACTATTAATTCTGAATAAAATGCCGCTCATTTGTGCAATTAAGAAAATTTAAATGTCTCATATTAGGTAAGGCATATTTTCGTCTGATAAGGTACTTCTTCTTCAATGATTTTGAGGATATTTTAGTTTTGATCAAAAAAATTGTATTTCTCACGACTTTTCGTAAAATATGTTAATGCCATCTAAAAGAAGAACAGATAAGCTTTCCATCGAGCTCTTAGTCGAAGAAGTCGGTTGAAGGATACAAGAGTTATTAGCCAAAAGCTAATCGGTGGTCAATACGTTTCCGTCCTACTGCCGATTCTTTTCGCAGAGTACTTTTCTATAATTCTAGTATTTAATGGGAAAAAATTAAACGAATTGTTTGTCTATGTCAAAAACTATTAATTCTGAATAAAATGCCGCCCATTTATGCAATTAAGAAAATTTAAATGTCTCTTATTAGATAAGGCATATTTTCGTCTGATAAGGTACTTCTTCTTCAATGATTTCGAGGATATATTAGTTTTGATCAAAAAAATTTTATTTCTTACGACTTTTCATAAAATATGTTAATGCCATCTGAAAGAGGAATAAATGAGCTTTCCATCGAGCTCTTAGTCAAAGAAGTCGGTCGAAGGATGCAAGAGTTATTAGCAAAAAACTAATCGGTGGTCAACACGATTCCGTCCTCCTGCCGATTCTTTCCGCAAAGTACTTTTCTATAATTCTAGTATTTAATGGTAATAAATTAAACGAAATTATTGTCCATGTAAAAAACTATTAATTCTGAATAAAATGCCGCTCATTTGTGCAATTAAGAAAATTTAAATGTCTCATATTAGGTAAGGTATATTTTCGTCTGATAAGGTACTTCTTCTTCAATGATTTTGAGGATATTTTAGTTTTGATCAAAAAAATTGTATTTCTCACGACTTTTCGTAAAATATGTTAATGCCATCTAAAAGAAGAACAGATAAGCTTTCCATCGAGCTCTTAGTCGAAGAAGTCGGTTGAAGGATACAAGAGTTATTAGCAAAAAACTAATCGGTGGTCAACACGTTTCCGTCCTACTGCCGATTCTTTTCACAAAGTACTTTTCTATAATTCTAGTATTTAATGGGAAAAAATTAAACGAATTGTTTGTCTATGTCAAAAACTATTAATTCTGAATAAAATGCCGCCCATTTATGCAATTAAGAAAATTTAAATGTCTCTTATTAGATAAGGCATATTTTCGTCTGATAAGGTACTTCTTCTTCAATGATTTCGAGGATATATTAGTTTTGATCGAAAACATTTTATTTCTTATGACTTTTCATAAAATATGTTAATGCCATCTGAAAGAGAAACAGATAAGCTTTCCATCGAGCTCTTAGTCGAAGAAGTCGGTCGAAGGATGTAAGAGTTATTAACAAAAAGCTAATCGGTGGTCAACACGATTCCGTCTTACTTCCGATTCTTTTCGCAAATTACTTTTCTATAATTCTAGTATTTAATGGTAATGAATTAAACGAAATTTTTGTCCATGTAAAAAACTATTAATTCTGAATAAAATGCCGCTCATTTGTGCAATTAAGGAAATTTAAATGTCTCATATTAGGTAAGGCATATTTCCGTCTGATAAGGTACTTCTTCTTCAATGATTTCGTGGATATATTATGTTTGATCGAAAAACTTTTATTTCTTACGACTTTTCATAAAATATGTTAATGCCATCTGAAAGAGGAATAAATGAGCTTCCCATTGAGCTCGTAGTCGAAGAAGTCGGTCGAAGGATGCCAGAGTTATTAGCAAAAAACTAATCGGTGGCCAACAAGATTCCGTCCTACTGCCGATTCTTTCCGCAAAGTACTTTTCTATAATTCTAGTATTTAATGGTACTGAATTAAACGAAATTTTTGTCCATGTAAAAAACTATTAATTCTGAATAAAATGCCGCTCATTTGTGCAATTAAGAAAATTTAAATGTCTCATATTAGGTAAGGCATATTTTCGTCTGATAAGGTACTTCTTCTTCAATGATTTCGTGGATATATTATGTTTGATCGAAAAACTTTTATTTCTTACGACTTTTCATAAAATATGCCATCTGAAAGAGGAATAAATGAGCTTTCCATCGAGCTCTTAGTCGAAGAAGTCGGTCGAAGGATGCAAGAGTTATTAGCAAAAAACTTACCGGTGGTCAACACGAATCCTTCCTACAGCCGAGTTTTGTCGCAGAGTACTTTTCTATAATTCTAGTATTTAATGGGAAAAAAGTAAACGAATTTTTTGTCCATGTAAAAAACTATTTATTCTGAATAAAATGCCGCCCATTTATGCAATTAAGAAAATTTAAATGTCTCTTATTAGATAAGGCATATTTTCGTCTGATAAGGTACTTCTTCTTCAATGATTTCGAGGATATATTAGTTTTGATCGAAAAAATTTTATTTCTTATGACTTTTCATAAAATAAGTTAATGCCATCTGAAAGAGAAACAGATAAGCTTTCCATCGAGCTCTTAGTCGAAGAAGTCGGTCGAAGGATGTAAGAGTTATTAACAAAAAGCTAATCGGTGGTCAACACGATTCCGTCTTACTGCCGATTCTTTTCGCAAAGTACTTTTCTATAATTCTAGTATTTAATGGTAATGAATTAAACGAAATTTATGTCCATGTAAAAAACTATTAATTCTGAATAAAATGCCGCTCATTTGTGCAATTAAGAAAATTTAAATGTCTCATATTAGGTAAGGCATATTTTCGTCTGATAAGGTACTTCTTCTTCAATGATTTCGTGGATATATTATGTTTGATCGAAAAACTTTTATTTCTTACGACTTTTCATAAAATATGTTAATGCCATCTGAAAGAGGAATAAATGAGCTTCCCATTGAGCTCGTAGTCGAAGAAGTCGGTCGAAGGATGCCAGAGTTATTAGCAAAAAACTAATCGGTGGCCAACACGATTCCGTCCTACTGCCGATTCTTTCCGCAAAGTACTTTTCTATAATTCTAGTATATAATGGTAATGAATTAAACGAAATTTTTGTCCATGTAAAAAACTATTAATTCTGAATAAAATGCCGCTCATTTGTGCAATTAAGAAAATTTAAATGTCTCATATTAGGTAAGGCATATTTTCGTCTGATAAGGTACTTCTTCTTCAATGATTTCGTGGATATATTATGTTTGATCGAAAAACTTTTATTTCTTACGACTTTTCATAAAATATATTAATGCCATCTGAAAGAGGAATAAATGAGCTTTCCATTGAGCTCTTAGTCGAAGAAGTCGGTTGAAGGATACAAGAGTTATTAGCAAAAAGCTAATCGGTGGTCAACACGTTTCCGTCCTACTGCCGATTCTTTTCGCAAAGTACTCTTCTATTATTCTAGTATTTAATGGGAAAAAATTAAACGAATTTTTTGTCCATGTAAAAAACTATGAATTCTGAATAAAATGCCACCCATTTTTTCAACTAAAAAAATTTAAATTTCTCTTATTAGATAAGGCATATTCTCGTCTGATAAGGTAATTCTTCTTCAATGATTTCGTGGATATTTTAGTTTTAATCAAAAAAATTTTATTTATTATGACTTTTCGTAAAATATGTTAATGCCGTCTGAAATAGGAACAGATAAGCTTTCCATCGAGCTCTTAGTCGAAGAAGTCGGTCGAAGGATGCAAGAGTTATCAGCAAAAAACTAATCGGTGGTCAACACGATTCCTTCCTACTGCCGATTATTTTCGCAGTGTACTTTTCTATAATTCTAGTATTTAATGGGAAAAAATTAAACGAATTTTTTTTCCATGTAAAAAACTATTAATTCTGAATAAAATGCCGTCCATTTATGCAATTAAAAAAATTGAAATGTCTCTTCTTAGATAAGGCATATTTTCGTGTGATAAGGTACTTATTCTTCAATGATTTCGAGGATATTTTAGTTTTGATCGAAAAACTTTTATTTCTTATGACTTTTCGTAAAATATGTTAATGCCAAAAGAGGAACAGATAAGCTTTCCATCGAGGTCTTAGTCGAAGAAGTCGGTCGAAGGATGCAAGAGTTATTAGCAAAAAACTTACCGGTGGTCAACACTATTCCTTCGTACTGCCGATTATTGTCGTAGAGTACTTTTCTATAATTCTAGTATTTAATGGGAAAAAATTAAACGAATTTTTTTTCCATGTAAAAAACTATTAATTCTGAATAAAATGCCGCCCATTTATGCAATTAAGAAAATTTAAATGTCTCTTATTAGATAAGGCATATTTTCGTCTGATAAGGTACTTCTTCTTCAATGATTTCGAGGATATGTTAGTTTTGATCAAAAAAATTTTATTTCTTATGACTTTTCGTAAAATATGTTAATGCCAAAAGAGGAACAGATAAGCTTTCCATCGAGCTCTTAGTCGAAGAAGTCGGTCGAAGGATGTAAGAGTAATTAGCAAAAAGCTAATCGGTGGTCAACACGTTTCCATCCTACTGCCGATTCTTTTCGCAAAGTACTTTTCTATAATTCTGGTATTAAATTGGAAAAAATTCAACGAATTTTTTGTCCATGTAAAAAACTATTAATTCTGAATAAAATGCCGCCCATTTATGCAATTAAGAAAATTTAAATGTCTCTTATTAGATAAGGCATATTTTCGTCTGATAAGGTACTTCTTCTTCAATGATTTCGAGGATGTATTATGTTTGATAGAAAAACTTTTATTTCTTACTACTTTTCATAAAATATGTTAATGCCATCTGAAAGAGGAATAAATGAGCTTTCCATCGAGCAGAGTACTTTTCTATAATTCTAGTATTTAATGGGAAAAAATTAAACGAATTTTTTGTCCATGTAAAAAACTACACTAGAAAGAAAAATTAAAGGATATAAAAAAAAAAATTGTATTTTGGAGTCTTTTTTGACGACGAATAACTTGGAAAGTATTGGTCGTACAACAAAAGTTAGAAAAAATAAATTGTAGCTCTTAACCTCTAGTTTTCGAATCTAATCACGTTTGTTTTTTATGATGAGAGGTTTAAGATTCATCGTAAGAATTGCAAAAAAAAAAAAAATTGCCATTTTTTTCTTCTTTTTTTGAAACAATATTTCTACAGATGTGGGTTCAAGATGATTGTACCGCCATAACGACCTTATAGGAAATTTCATTACCCTTAATTTGAGTTACTGTGGAGCTCTGTAGCATAATTTTCCGCGGAGTTATCGTCGCTTAAAGCAAAAAAGTCATTGTTGACTTTGCTAATCGATGTCTCAAAAACTATTGATGCCACAAAAAATGACAGTAGCTTTTTACGAGCTCCAAGCCATTTGCTGCAAAGTGAATTTAGTGAGATTTAATGGAAAAATTTTTTTCAATGTGAAAATTATGGCTGAAAAAAAGTTTAAATTTGTCAAAATTGGCTATTTTTGGATAATTTGGTGTATCTTTGGATATAGTCCATAATGGAAGGAGCCAGACTATAAGTTTTTTACCTTAAGGTACACTGAAAACAACCCAATCATTGTCGAAGTCCAAAAGTTTTGTTTTCTTAGTGTCACGAAGGCTCAAACTTAGCGTTTCCGCGGAACGTAACTAAAACTGTCAATTTTTGAAGAAATCACACTAACTTACAATTTTTTAATTTTTATGCATTTGTTCAACACCAAAAATTTATTTTTAGCAATAAAGCGAAATTTAATTAATCAAAGACATCAATTAAAGAGAAAAAAACCAAAAATTTATTTTTTTTTGTCCATGTAAAAAACTATTAATTCTGAATAAAATGCCGCCCATTTATGCAATTAAAAAAAATTTAAATGTCTCTTATTAGATAAGGCATATTTTCGTCTGATAAGGTACTGCTTCTTCAATGATTTCGTGGATATTTTAGTTTTGATAAAAAAATTTTATTTATTATGACTTTTCGTGAAATATGTTAATGCCGTCTGAAATAGGAACAGATAAGCTTTCCATCGAGCTCTTAGTCGAAGAAGTCGGTCGAAGGATGCAAGAGTTATTAGCAAAAAACTTACCGGTGGTCAACACGATTCCGTCCTACTGCCGATTCTTTCCGCAAAGTACTTTTCTATAATTCTAGTATTAAATGGTAATAAATAAAACGAAATTTTTGTCCATGTAAAAAACTATTAATTCTGAATAAAATGCCGCTCATTTGTGCAATTAAGAAAATTTAAATGTCTCATATTAGGTAAGGCATATTTTCGTCTGATAAGGTACTTCTTCTTCAATGATCTTGAGGATATTTTAGTTTTGATCAAAAAACTTTTATTTCTTACGACTTTTCATAAAATATGTTAATGCCATCTGAAATAGGAACAGATAAGCTTTCCATCGAGCTCTTAGTCGAAGAAGTCGGTCGAAGGATGCAAGAGTTATTAGCAAAAAGCTAATCGGTGGTCAACACGATTCCGTCCTACTGCCGATTCTTTCCGCAAAGTACTTTTCTATAATTCTAGTATTAAATAGTAATAAATTAAACAAAATTTTTGTCCACGTAAAAAACTATTAATTCTGAATAAAATGCCGCTCATTTGTGCAATTAAGAAAATTTAAATGTCTCATATTAGGTAAGGCATATTTTCGTCTGATAAGGTACTTATTCTTCAATGATTTCGAGGATATTTTAGTTTTGAGCAAAAAAATTTTATTTCTTATGACTTTTCGTAAAATATGTTAATGCCATCTGAAAGAGGAACAGATAAGCTTTCCATCGAGCTCTTAGTCGAAGAAGTCGGTCGAAGGATGTAAGAGTTATTAGCAAAAAGCTAATCGGTGGTCAACACGTTTCCATCCTACTGCCGATTCTTTTCGCAAAGTACTTTTCTATAATTCTGGTATTAAATTGGAAAAAATTCAACGAATTTTTTGTCCATGTAAAAAACTATTAATTCTGAATAAAATGCCGCCCATTTATGCAATTAAGAAAATTTAAATGTCTCTTATTAGATAAGGCATATTTTCGTCTGATAAGGTACTTCTTCTTCAATGATTTCGAGGATGTATTATGTTTGATAGAAAAACTTTTATTTCTTACGACTTTTCATAAAATATGTTAATGCCATCTGAAAGAGGAATAAATGAGCTTTCCATCGAGCAGAGTACTTTTCTATAATTCTAGTATTTAATGGGAAAAAATTAAACGAATTTTTTGTCCATGTAAAAAACTACACTAGAAAGAAAAATTAAAGGATATAAAAAAAAAATTGTATTTTGGAGTCTTTTTTGACGACGAATAACTTGGAAAGTATTGGTCGTACAACAAAAGTTAGAAAAAATAAATTGTAGCTCTTAACCTCTAGTTTTCGAATCTAATCACGTTTGTTTTTTATGATGAGAGGTTTAAGATTCATCGTAAGAATTGCAAAAAAAAAAAAAATTGCCATTTTTTTCTTCTTTTTTTGAAACAATATTTCTACAGATGTGGGTTCAAGATGATTGTACCGCCATAACGACCTTATAGGAAATTTCATTACCCTTAATTTGAGTTACTGTGGAGCTCTGTAGCATAATTTTCCGCGGAGTTATCGTCGCTTAAAGCAAAAAAGTCATTGTTGACTTTGCTAATCGATATCTCAAAAACTATTGATGCCACAAAAAATGACAGTAGCTTTTTACGAGCTCCAAGCCATTTGCTGCAAAGTGAATTTAGTGAGATTTAATGGAAAAATTTTTTTCAATGTGAAAATTATGGCTGAAAAAAAGTTTAAATTTGTCAAAATTGGCTATTTTTGGATAATTTGGTGTATCTTTGGATATAGTCCATAATGGAAGGAGCCAGACTATAAGTTTTTTACCTTAAGGTACACTGAAAACAACCCAATCATTGTCGAAGTCCAAAAGTTTTGTTTTCTTAGTGTCACGAAGGCTCAAACTCAGCGTTTCCGCGGAACGTAACTAAAACTGTCAATTTTTGAAGAAATCACACTAACTTACAATTTTTTAATTTTTATGCATTTGTTCAACACCAAAAATTTATTTTTAGCAAGAAAGCGAAATTTAATTAATCAAAGACATCAATTAAAGAGAAAAAAACCAAAAATTTATTTTTTGAAAAAAATTTGTTTTTATACCCTGCACATACAGTGTGTCAGGGTATATTAAGTTTGTTTGAACGAAATGTATGTAACGCATAGAAGGAGGGGAGGGGGACCCCATAAAGTATATATATTCTTGATCAGGATGACAAGAGAAATCGATTGAGCCCTGTCCGTCTGTCCGTCCGTCCGTCTGTATTCACCAATGGTTCTCGGAATCTGTAAAAGCTAGAGACTTGAAATTTGGAGGGTAGACTCGTAATGCTTGGCACTCCATCAAGTTTAAATGGTTTAGTGCCACGCCCACTCCTTCCCGCCCAACCAGCACCGCCCACTTTTTGAAAACGTTATAACTCGAACACCCGAAGAGATAGAAACATGAAAGTCGGTATGTAGACTCAGCATGAAGAGTTCTACAAAACTGCATACCACAAATTTTCCCCTTCCCCTTGATTTCCCCTCCCCCAGTTGTTTTCTATAAAAAGCAATATCTCCAAAACTAATAAAGGTATGAACATGAAATTTTGTATACAAGCTCAGTAAATATATATCTTTAAAACTGCATACCACAAAATTCCCCCCTGTTCGAAAGTTACCCCTCAATGACCTACAAACTCAAATTTTTCGTAAATTCCACTTTTTTTGACCAATTTACTTGATATTTTGAACACTATTCGATCGGGCGATGTCAAATCAACATTTTTTTGTAGATTTAGGGTGTTGCACCACCTACTGTGTATGCAGGGTATTATATTGTCGAGTATACTCGACTATAGCGTCCTTACTGGTTCCAAAAGTGGTTTTGTTTTGCAAATCAAGGTCGTTATGGCGGTACAATCATCTTGAACCCACATCTGTAGAAATATTGTTTCAAAAAAAGAAGAAAAAAATGGCAATTTTTTTTTTTGCAATTCTTACGATGAATCTTAAACCTCTCATCATAAAAAACAAACGTGATAAGATTCAAAAACTAGAGGTTAAGAGCTACAATTTCTTTTTTCTAACTTTTGTTGTACGACCAATACTTTCCAAGTCATTCATCGTCAATAAAGACTCCAAAATAAAATTTTTTTTTTATATCCTTTAATTTTTCTTTCTAGTGTATTAATTCTGAATAAACTGCCGCCCATTTATGCAATTAAAAATAATTTAAATGTCTCTTATTAGATAAGGCATATTTTCGTCTGATAAGGTACTTCTTCTTCAATGATTTCGTGGATATTTTAGTTTTGATCAAAAAATTTTATTTATTATGACTTTTCGTAAAATATGTTAATGCCAAAAGAGGAACAGATAAGCTTTCCATCGAGCTCTGAGTCGAAGAAGTCGGTCGAAGGATGCAAGAGTTATTAGCAAAAAACTTACCGGTGGTCAACACGATTCCTTCCTACTGCCGGTTATTTTCGCAGAGTACTTTTCTATAAGTTTAGTATTTAATGGGAAAAAATTTAACGAATTTTTTGTCCATGTAAAAAACTATTAATTCTGAATAAAATGCCGCCCATTTATGCAATTAAGAAATTTTAAATGTCTCTTATTAGATAAGGCCTATTTTCGTCTGATAAGCTACTTATTCTTCAATGATTTCGAGGATATTTTAGTTTTGATCAAAAAAATTTTATTTCTTATGACTTTTCGTAAAATATGTTAATGCCAAAAGAGGAACAGATAAGCTTTCCATCGAGCTCTTAGTCGAAGAAGTTGGTCGAAGGATGCAAGAGTTATTAGCAAAAAACTAACCGGTGGTCAACACGATTCCTTCCTACTGCCGATTATTGTCGCAGAGTACTTTTCTATAATTCTAGTATTAAATGGTAATAAATTAAACAAAATTTTTGTCCATGTAAAAAACTATTAATTCTGAATAAAATGCCGCTCATTTGTGCAATTTAGAAAATTTAAATGTCTCATATTAGGAAAGGCATATTTTCGTCTGACAAGGTACTTCTTCTTCAATGATTTTAAACATATTGTAGTTTTGATCAAAAAAATTTTATTTCTTACGACTTTTCGTAAAATATGTTAATGTCGTCTGAAATAGGAACAGATAAGCTTTCCATCGAGCTCTTAGTCGAAGAAGTCGGTCGAAGGATGCAAGAGTTATTAGCAAAAAACTTACCGGAGGTCAACACGATTCTTTCCTACTGCCGATTATTTTCGCAGAGTACTTCTCTATAATTCTAGTATTTAATGAGAAAAAATTAAACGAATTTTTTGTTCATGTAAAAAACTATTAATTCTGAATAAAATGCCGCCCATTTATGCAATTAAGAAAATTTAAATGTCTCTTATTAGATAAGGCATATTTTCGTCTGATAAGGTACTTCTTCTTCAATGATTTCGAGGATATATTAGTTTTGATCAAAAAACTTTTATTTCTTACGACTTTTCGTAAAATATGTTAATGACGTCTGAAATAGGAACAGATAAGCTTTCCATCGAGCTCTTAGTCGAAGAAGTCGGTCGAAGGATGCAAGAGTTATTAGCAAAAAACTTACCGGAGGTCAACACGATTCTTTCATACTGCCGATTATTTTCGCAGAGTACTTCTCTATAATTCTAGTATTTAATGGGAAAAAATTAAACGAATTTTTAGTTCATGTAAAAAACTATTTATTCTAAATAAAATGCCGCCCATTTATGCAATTAAGAAAATTTAAATGTCTCTTATTAGATTAGGCATATTTTCGTCTGATAAGGTACTTATTCTTCAATGATTTCGAGGATATTTTAGTTTTGATCAAAAAAATTTTATTTCTTATGACTTTTCGTAAAATATGTTAATGCCAAAAGAGGAACAGATAAGCTTTCCATCGAGCTCTTAGTCGAAGAAGTCGGTCGAAGGATGCAAGAATTATTAGCAAATAACTTAACGGTGGTCAACACGATTCCTTCCTACTGCCGATTATTGTCGCAGAGTACTTTTCTATAATTCTAGTATTTAATGGGAAAAAAATTCAAAAATGCCGCCCATTTATGCAATTAAGAAAATTTAAATGTCTCTTATTAGATAAGGCATATTTACGTCTGATAAGGTACTTCTTCTTCAATGATTTTAAGCATATTTTAGTTTTGATCAAAAAAATTTTATTTCTTACGACTTTTCGTAAAATATGTTAATGACGTCTAAAAGAGGAACAGATAAGCTTTCCATCGAGCTCTTAGTCGAAGAAGTCTGTCGAAGGATGTAAGAGTTATTAGCAAAAAGCTAATCGGTGGTCAACACGTTTCCGTCCTACTGCCGATTCTTTTCGCAAAGTACTTTTCTATAATTCTGGTATTAAATTGGAAAAAATTCAACGAATTTTTTGTCCATGTAAAAAACATTTATGCAATTAAGAAAATTTAAATGTCTCTTATTAGATAAGGCATATTTTCGTCTGATAAGGTACTTCTTCTTCAATGATTTCGAGGATATATTATGTTTGATCGAAAAACTTTTATTTCTTACGACTTTTCATAAAATATGTTAATGCCATCTGAA
Source organism: Phortica okadai (assembly GCA_034638295.1). NCBI lineage: Eukaryota > Metazoa > Arthropoda > Insecta > Diptera > Drosophilidae > Phortica > Phortica okadai. The sequence goes on from CM067851.1 coordinate 28,584,705, forward strand.
AGAGGAATAAATGAGCTTTTCATCGAGCTCTTAGTCGAAGAAGTCGGTCGAAGAATGCAAGAGTTCTTAGCAAAAAACTTACCGGCGGTCAACACGATTCCTTCCTACAGCCGAGTTTTGCCGCAGAGTACTTTTCTATAATTATAGTTTTTAATGGGAAAAAATTAAACGAATTTTTTGTCCATGTAAAAAACTATTAATTCTGAATAAAATGCCGCCCATTTATGCAATTAAGAAAATTTAAATGTCTCTTATTAGATAAGGCATATTTTCGTCTGATAAGGTACTTATCTTCAATGGTTTCGAGGATATATTAGTTTCGATCGAAAAACTTTTATTTCTTACGACTTTTCATAAAATATATTAATGCCATCTGAAAGAGGAATAAATGAGCTTCTCATTGAGCTCGTAGTCGAAGAAGTCGGTCGAAGGATGCCAGAGTTATTAGCAAAAAACTAATCGGTGGCCAACACGACTCCGTCCTACTGCCGATTCTTTCCGCAAAGTACTTTTCTATAATTCTAGTGTTTAATGGTAATAAATTAAACGAAATTTTTGTCCATGTAAAAAACTATTAATTCTGAATAAAATGCCGCTCATTTGTGCAATTAAGAAAATTTAAATGTCTCATATTAGGTAAGGCATATTTTCGTCTGATAAGGTACTTCTTCTTCAATGATTTTGAGGATATTTTAGTTTTGATCAAAAAACTTTTATTTCTTACGACTTTTCATAAAATATGTTAATGCCATCTGAAAGAGGAACAGATAAGCTTTCCATCGAGCCCTTAGTCGAAGAAGTCTGTCGAAGGATGTAAGAGTTATTAGCAAAAAGCTAATCGGTGGTCAACACGTTTCCGTCCTACTGCCGATTCTTTTCGCAAAGTACTTTTCTATAATTCTGGTATTAAATTGGAAAAAATTCAACGAATTTTTTGTCCATGTAAAAAACTATTAATTCTGAATAAAATGCTGCCCATTTATGCAATTAAGAAAATTTAAATGTCTCTTATTAGATAAGGCATATTATCGTCTGATAAGGTACTTCTTCTTCAATGATTACGAGGATATATTATGTTTGATCGAAAAACTTTTATTTCTTACGACTTTTCATAAAATATGTTAATGCCATCTGAAAGAGGAATAAATGAGCTTTCCATCGAGCTCTTAGTCGAAGAAGTCGGTCGAAGAATGCAAGAGTTATTAGCAAAAAACTTACCGGCGGTCAACACGATTCCTTCCTACAGCCGAGTTTTGCCGCAGAGTACTTTTCTATAATTCTAGTTTTTAATGGGAAAAAATTAAACGAACTTTTTGTCCATGTAAAAAACTATTAATTCTGAATAAAATGCCGCCCATTTATGCAATTAAGAAAATTTAAATGTCTCATATTAGGGAAGGCATATTTTCGTCTGATAAGGTACTTATTCTTCGATGATTTCGAGGATATTTTAGTTTTGATCAAAAAAATTTTATTTCTTATGACTTTTCGTAAATTATGTTAATGCCAAAAGAGGAACAGATAAGCTTTCCATCGAGCTCTTAGTCGAAGAAGTCGGTCGAAGGATGCAAGAGTTATTAGCAAAAAACTAATCGGTGGTCAACACGATTCCGTCCTACTGCCGATTCTTTCCGCAAAGTACTTTTCTATAATTCTAGTATTAAATGGTAATAAATTAAACGAAATTTTTGTCCATGTAAAAAACTATTTATTCTGAATAAAATGCCGCTCATTTGTGCAATTAAGATAATTTAAATGTCTCATATTAGGTAAGGCATATTTTCGTCTGATAAGGTACTTCTTCTTCAATGATTTCGAGGATGTATTATGTTTGATCGAAAAACTTTTATTTCTTACGACTTTTCATAAAATATTTTAATGCCATCTGAAAGAGGAATAAATGAACTTTCCATCGAGCTCTTAGTCGAAGAAGTCGGTCGAAGGATGCAAGAGTTATTAGCAAAAAACTTACCGGTGGTGAACACGATTCCTTCCTACTGCCGATTCTTTCCGCAAAGTACTTTTCTATAATTCTAGTATTAAATGGTAATAAATTAAACAAAATTTTTGTCCATGTAAAAAACTATTAATTCTGAATAAAATGCCGCTCATTTGCGCAATTAAGAAAATTTAAATGTCTCATATTAGGTAAGGCATATTTTCGTCTGACAAGGTACTTCTTCTTCAATGATTTTGAGGATATTTTAGTTTTGATAAAAAAAATTGTATTTCCTACGACTTTTCGTAAAATATGTTAATGACGTCTGAAAAAGGAACAGATAAGCTTTCCATCGAGCTCTTAGTCGAAGAAGTCGGTCGAAGGATGCAAGAGTTATTAGCAAAAAACTTACCGGAGGTCAACACGATTCTTTCCTACTGCCGATTATTTTCGCTGAGTACTTCTCTATAATTCTAGTATATAATGGGAAAAAATTAAACGAATTTTTTGTCCACGTAAAAAACTATTAATTCTGAATAAAATGCCGCCCATTTATGCAATTAAGAAAATTTAAATGTCTCTTATTAGATAAGGCATATTTTCGGCTGATAAGGTACTTCTTCTTCAATGATTTCGTGGATATATTAGTTTTGATTGAAAAACTTTTATTTTTTACGACTTTTCATTAAATATGTTAATGCCATCTGAAAGAGGAATAAATGAGCTTTCCATCGAGCTCTTAGTCGAAGAAGTCGGTCGAAGGATGCAAGAGTTATTAGCAAAAAGCTAATCGGTGGTCAACACGATTCCGTCCTACTGCCGATTCTTTCCGCAAAGTACTTTTCTATAATTCTAGTATTAAATGGTAATAAATTAAACGAATTTTTGGTGCATGTAAAAAACTATGAATTCTGAATAAAATGCCGCCCATTTATGCAATTAAGAAAATTTAAATGTCTCTTATTAGATAAGGCATATTTTCGTCTGATAAGGTACTTCTTCTTCAATGATTTCGAGGATATATTAGCTTTGATCGAAAAACTTTTATTTCTTACGACTTTTCATAAAATATGTTAATGCCAGCTGAAAGAGGAACAGATAAGCTTTCCATCGAGCTCTTAGTCGAAGAAGTCGGTCGAAGGATGTAACAAAAAGCTAATCGGTGGTCAACACGTTTCCGTCCTACTGCCGATTCTTTTCGCAAAGTACTTTTCTATAATTCTGGTATAAAATTGAAAAAAATTCAACGAATTTTTTGTCCATGTAAAAAACTATTAATTCTGAATAAAATGCCGCCCATTTATGCAATTAAGAAAATTTAAATGTCTCTTATTAGATAAGGCATATTTTCGTCTGATAAGGTACTTCTTCTTCAATGATTTCGAGGATATATTATGTTTGATCGAAAAACTTTTATTTCTTACGACTTTTCATAAAATATGTTAATGCCATCTGAAAGAGGAATAAATGAGCTTTCCATTGAGCTCTTACGACTTTTCGTAAAATATGTTAATGACGTCTGAAATAGGAACAGAGAAGCTTTCCATCGAGCTCTTAGTCGAAGAAGTCGGTCGAAGGATGCAAGAGTTATTAGCAAAAAACTTACCGGAGGTCAACACGATTCTTTCCTACTGCCGATTATTTTCGCAGAGTACTTCTCTATAATTCTAGTATTTAATGGGAAAAAATTAAACGAATTTTTTGTCCATGTAAAAAACTATTTATTCTGAATAAAATGCCGCCCATTTATGCAATTAAGAAAATTTAAATGTCTCTTATTAGATAAGGCATATTTTCGTCTGATAAGGTACTTCTTCTTCAATGATTTCGAGGATATATTATGTTTGATCGAAAAACTTTTATTTCTTACGACTTTTCATAAAATATGTTAATGCCATCTGAAAGAGGAATAAATGAGCTTTCCATTGAGCTCTTACGACTTTTCGTAAAATATGTTAATGACGTCTGAAATAGGAACAGAGAAGCTTTCCATCGAGCTCTTAGTCGAAGAAGTCGGTCGAAGGATGCAAGAGTTATTAGCAAAAAACTTACCGGTGGACAACACGATTCCGTCCTACTGCCGATTCTTTCCGCAAAGTACTTTTCTATAATTCTAGTATTAAATGGTGATAAATTAAACAAAATTTTTGTCCATGTAAAAAACTATTAATTCTGAATAAAATGCCGCTCATTTGTGCAATTAAGAAAATTTAAATGTCTCATATTAGGTAAGGCATATTTTCGTCTGACAAGGTACTTCTTCTTCAATGATTTTAAGCATATTTTAGTTTTGATCAAAAAAATTTTATTTCTTACGACTTTTCGTAAAATATGTTAATGACGTCTGAAATAGGAACAGATAAGCTTTCCATCGAGCTCTTAGTCGAAGATGTCGGTCGAAGGATGCAAGAGTTATTAGCAAAAAACTTACCGGAGGTCAACACGATTCTTTCCTACTGCCGATTATTTTCGCAGAGTACTTCTCTATAATTCTAGTATTTAATGGGAAAAAATTAAACGAATTTTTTGTTCATGTAAAAAACTATTAATTCTGAATAAAATGCCGCCCATTTATGCAATTAAGAAAATTTAAATGTCTCATATTAGGTAAGGCATATTTTCGTCTGATAAGGTACTTCTTCTTCAATGATTTTGAGGATATTTTAGTTTTGATCAAAAAAATTGTATTTCCTACGACTTTTCATAAAATATGTTAATGCCATCTGAAAGAGGAATAAATGAGCTTTCCATCGAGCTCTTAGTCGAAGAAGTCGGTCGAAGGATGCAAGAGTTATTAGCAAAAAACTAATCGGTGGTCAACACGATTCCGTACTACTGCCGATTCTTTCCGCAAAGTACTTTTCTATAATTCTAGTATTAAATGGTAATACATTAAACGAAATTATTGTCCATGTAAAAAACTATTAATTCTGAATAAAATGCCGCTCATTTGTGCAATTAAGAAAATTTAAATGTCTCATATTAGGTAAGGCATATTTTCGTCTGATAAGGTACTTCTTCTTCAATGATTTTGAGGATATTTTAGTTTTGATCAAAAAATTGTATTTCTTACGACTTTTCGTAAAATATGTTAATGCCATCTAAAAGAAGAACAGATAAGCTTTCCATCGATCTCTTAGTCAAAAAAGTCGGTCGAAGGATGCAAGAGTTATTAGCAAAAAACTAATCGGTGGCCAACACGATTCCGTCCTACTGCCGATTCTTTCCGCAAAGTACTTTTCTATAATTCTAGTATTTAATGGTAATAAATTAAACGAAATTTTTGTCGATGTAAAAAACTATTACTTCTGAATAAAATGCCGCTCATTTGTGCAATTAAGAAAATTTAAATGTCTCATATTAGGTAAGGCATATTTTCGTCTGATAAGGTACTTCTTCTTCAATGATTTCGAGGATATATTAGTTTTGATTGAAAAACTTTTATTTCTTACGACTTTTCATAAAATATGTTAATGCCATCTGAAAGAGGAATAAATGAGCTTCCCATCGAGCTCTTAGTCGAAGAAGTCGGTCGAAGGATGCCAGAGTTATTAGCAAAAAACTAATCGGTGGCCAACACGATTCCGTCCTACTGCCGATTCTTTCCGCAAAGTACTTTTCTATAATTCTAGTATTTAATGGTAATAAATTAAACGAAATTTTTGTCCATGTAAAAAACTATTAATTCTGAATAAAATGCCGCTCATTTGTGCAATTAAGAAAATTTAAATGTCTCATATTAGGTAAGGCATATTTTCGTCTGATAAGGTACTTCTTCTCCAATGATTTTGAGGATATTTTAGTTTTGATCAAAAAAATTGTATTTCTTACGACTTTTCGTAAAATATGTTAATGCCATCTAAAAGAAAAACAGAAAAGCTTTCCATTGAGCTCTTAGTCAAACAAGTCGGTCAAAGGATGCAAGAGTTATCAGCAAAAAACTAATCGGTGGTCAACACGATTCCGTCCTACTGCCGATTTTTTTCGCAAAGTACTTTTCTATAATTCTAGTATTTAATGGTAATAAATTAAACGAAATTTTTGTCCATGTAAAAAACTATTAATTCTGAATAAAATGCCGCTCATTTGTGCAATTAAGAAAATTTAAATGTCTCATATTAGGGAAGGCATATTTTCGTCTGATAAGATACTTCTTCTTCAATGATTTTGAGGTTATTTTAGTTTTGATCAAAAAAAATTTATTTCTTACGACTTTTCGTAAAATATGTTAATGCCATCTAAAAGAAGAACAGATAAGCATTCCATCGAGCTCTTAGTCGAAGAAGTCGGTTGAAGGATACAAGAGTTATTAGCAAAAAGCTAATCGGTGGTCAACACGTTTCCGTCCTACTGCCGATTCTTTTCGCAAAGTACTCTTCTATTATTCTAGTATTTAATGGGAAAAAATTAAACGAATTTTTTGTCCATGTAAAAAACTATGAATTCTGAATAAAATGCCACCCATTTATGCAATTAAAAAAATTTAAATATCTCTTATTAGATAAGGCATATTTTCGTCTGATAAGGTACTTCTTCTTCAATGATTTCGTGGATATTTTAGTTTTGATCAAAAAAATTTTATTTATTATGACTTTTCGTAAAATATGTTAATGCCGTCTGAAATAGGAACAGATAAGCTTTCCATCGAGCTCTTAATCGAAGAAGTCGGTCGAAGGATGCAAGAGTTATTAGCAAAAAACTTACCGGTGGTCAACACGTTTCCTTCCTACTGCCGATTCTTTCCGCAAAGTACTTTTCTATAATTCTATTATTTAGTGGGAAAAAATTCAACGAATTTTTTGTCCATGTAAAAAACTATTAATTCTGAATAAAATGCCGCCCATTTATGCAATTAAGAAAATTTAAATGTCTCTTATTAGATAAGGCATATTTTCGTCTGCTAAGGTACTTCTTCTTCAATGATTTCGAGGATATATTATGTTTGATCGAAAAACTTTTATTTCTTACGACTTTTCATAAAATATGTTAATGCCATCTGAAAGAGGAATAAATGAGCTTCCCATCGAGCTCTTAGTCGAAGAAGTCGGTCGAAGGATGCCAGAGTTATTAGCAAAAAGCTAATCGGTGGCCAACAAGATTCCGTCCTACTGCCGATTCTTTCCGCAAAGTACTTTTCTATAATTCTAGTATTTAATGGTAATAAATTAAACGAAATTTTTGTCCATGTAAAAAACTATTAATTCTGAATAAAATGCCTTTCATTTGTGCAATTAAAAAAATTTAAATGTCTCATATTAGGGAAGGCATATTTTCGTCTGATAAGGTACTTCTTCTTCAATGATTTTGAGAATATTTTAGTTTTGATCAAAAAAATTTATTTCTTACGACTTTTCGTAAAATATGTTAATGCCATCTAAAAGAGGAACAGATAAGCTTTCCATTGAGCTCTTAGTCAAACAAGTCGGTCAAAGGATGCAAGAGTTATTAGCAAAAAACTAATCGGTGGTCAACACGATTCCGTCCTACTGCCGATTTTTTTCGCAAAGTACTTTTCTATAATTCTAGTATTTAATGGTAATAAATTAAACGAAATTTTTGTCCATGTAAAAAACTATTAATTCTGAATAAAATGCCGCTCATTTGTGCAATTAAGAAATTTTAAATGTCTCATATTAGGGAAGGCATATTTTCGTCTGATAAGGTACTTCTTCTCCAATGATTTTGAGGATATTTTAGTTTTGATCAAAAAAATTGTATTTCTTACGACTTCTCGTAAAATATGTTAATGCCGTCTGAAATAGGAACAGATAAGCTTTCCATCGAGCTCTTAGTCGAAGAAGTCGGTTGAAGGATACAAGAGTTATTAGCAAAAAACTTACCGGTGGTCAACACGTTTCCTTCCTACTGCCGATTCTTTCCGCAAAGTACTTTTCTATAATTCTATTATTTAGTGGGAAAAAATTCAACGAATTTTTTGTCCATGTAAAAAACTATTAATTCTGAATAAAATGCCGCCCATTTATGCAATTAAGAAAATTTAAATGTCTCTTATTAGATAAGGCATATTTTCGTCTGATAAGGTACTTCTTCTTCAATGATTTCGAGGATATATTATGTTTGATCGAAAAACTTTTATTTCTTACGACTTTTCATAAAATATGTTAATGCCATCTGAAAGAGGAATAAATGAGCTTCCCATCGAGCTCTTTGTCGAAGAAGTCGGTCGAAGGATGCCAGAGTTATTAGCAAAAAGCTAATCGGTGGCCAACACGATTCCGTCCTACTGCCGATTCTTTTCGCAAAGTACTTTTCTATAATTCTAGTATTTAATGGTAATAAATTAAACGAAATTTTTGTCCATGTAAAAAACTATTAATTCTGAATAAAATGCTGCTCATTTGTGCAATTAAGAAAATTTAAATGTCTCATATTAGGGAAGGCATATTTTCGTCTGATAAGGTACTTCTTCTTCAATGATTTTGAGGATATTTTAGTTTTGATCAAAAAAATTGTATTTCTTACGACTTTTCGTAAAATATGTTAATGCCATCTAAAAGAGGAAAAGATAAGCTTTCCATTGAGCTCTTAGTCAAACAAGTCGGTCAAAGGATGCAAGAGTTATTAGCAAAAAACTAATCGGTGGTCAACACGATTCCGTCCTACTGCCGATTTTTTTCGCAAAGTACTTTTCTATAATTCTAGTATTTAATGGTAATAAATTAAACGAAATTTTTGTCCATGTAAAAAACTATTAATTCTGAATAAAATGCCGCTCATTTGTGCAATTAAGAAAATTTAAATGTCTCATATTAGGTAAGGCATATTTTCGTCTGATAAGGTACTTCTTCTTCAATGATTTTGAGGATATTTTAGTTTTGATCAAAAAAATTTATTTCTTACGACTTTTCGTAAAATATGTTAATGCCATCTAAAAGAGGAACAGATAAGCTTTCCATTGAGCTCTTAGTCGAAGAAGTCGGTTGAAGGATACAAGAGTTATTAGCAAAAAGCTAATCGGTGGTCAACACGTTTCCGTCCTACTGCCGATTCTTTTCGCAAAGTACTCTTCTATTATTCTAGTATTTAATGGAAAAAAATTAAAAGAATTTTTTGTCCATGTAAAAAACTATGAATTCTGAATAAAATAGCACCCATTTATGCAATTAAAAATATTTAAATTTCTCTTATTAGATAAGGCATATTTTCGTCTGATAAGGTAATTCTTCTTCAATGATTTCGTGGATATTTTAGTTTTGATCAAAAAAATTTTATTTATTATGACTTTTCGTAAAATATGTTAATGTCGTCTGAAATAGGAACAGATAAGCTTTCCATCGAGCTCTTAGTCAAACAAGTCGGTCGAAGGATGCAAGAGTTATCAGCAAAAAACTAATCGGTGGTCAACACGCTTCCGTCCTACTGCCGATTCTTTTCGCAAAGTACTGTTCTATAATTCTATTATTTAGTGGGAAAAAATTAAACGAATTTTTTGAACATGTAAAAAACTATTAATTCTGAATAAAATGCCGCCCATTTATTCAATTAAAAAAATTTAAATGTCTCTTATTAGATAAGGCATATTTTCATCTGATAAGGTACTTCTTCTTCAATGATTTCGTGGATATTTTAGTTTTGATCAAAAAAATTTTATTTATTATGACTTTTCGTAAAATATGTTAATGCCGTCTGAAATAGGAACAGATAAGCTTTCCATCGAGCTTTTAGTCGAAGAAGTCGGTCGAAGGATGCAAGAGTTATTAGAGAAAAACTTACCGGTGGTCAACACGTTTCCTTCCTACTGCCGATTATTTTCGCAGAGTTCTTTTTTATAATTCTAGTATTTAATGGAAAAAAATTAAACGAATTTTTTGTCCACGTAAAAAACTATTAATTCTGAATAAAATGCCGCCCATTTATGCAATTAAAAATATTTAAATTTCTCTTATTAGATAAGGCATATTTTCGTCTGATAAGGTAATTCTTCTTCAATGATTTCGTGGATATTTTAGTTTTGATCAAAAAAGTTTTATTTATTATGACTTTTCGTAAAATATGTTAATGCCGTCTGAAATAGGAACAGATAAGCTTTACATCGAGCTCTTAGTCGAAGAAGTCGGTTGAAGGATACGAGAGTTATTAGCAAAAAGCTAATCGGTGGTCAACACGTTTCCGTCCTACTGCCGATTATTGTCGCAGAGTACTTTTCTATAATTCTAGTATTTAATAGGAAAAAATTAAACGAATTTTTTGTCCATGTAAAAAACTATTAATTCTGAATAAAATGCCGCCCATTTATGCAATTAAAAATATTTAAATTTCTCTTTTTAGATAAGGCATATTTTCGTCTGATAAGGTAATTCTTCTTCAATGATTTCGTGGATATTTTAGTTTTGATCAAAAAAGTTTTATTTATTATGACTTTTCGTAAAATATGTTAATGCCGTCTGAAATAGGAACAGATAAGCTTTACATCGAGCTCTTAGTCGAAGAAGTCGGTTGAAGGATACGAGAGTTATTAGCAAAAAGCTAATCGGTGGTCAACACGTTTCCGTCCTACTGCCGATTATTGTCGCAGAGTACTTTTCTATAATTCTAGTATTTAATAGGAAAAAATTAAACGAATTTTTTGTCCATGTAAAAAACAATTAATTCTGAATAAAATGCCGCCCATTTGTGCAATTAAGCAAATTTAAATGTCTCATATTAGGTAAGGCATATTTTCGTCTGATAAGGTACTTCTTCTTCAATGATTTTGAGGATATTTTAGTTTTGATCAAAAAAATTGTATTTCTTACGACTTTTCGTAAAATATGTTAATGCCATCTAAAAGAAAATCAGAAAAGCTTTCCATTGAGCTCTTAGTCGAAGAAGTCGGTTGAAGGATACGAGAGTTATTAGCAAAAAGCTAATCGGTGGTCAACACGTTTCCGTCCTACTGCCGATTATTGTCGCAGAGTACTTTTCTATAATTCTAGTATTTAATAGGAAAAAATTAAACGAATTTTTTGTCCATGTAAAAAACTATTAATTCTGAATAAAATGCCACCCATTTATGCAATTAAGAAAATTTAAATGTCTCTTATTAGATAAAGCATATTTTCGTCTGATAAGGTACTTCTCTTCAATGATTTCGAGGATATATTAGTTTTGATCGAAAATCTTTTATTTCTTACGACTTTTCATAAAATATGTTAATGCCACCTGAAAGAGGAATAAATGAGCTTTCGATCGAACTCTTAGTCGAAGAAGTCGGTCGAAGGATGCAAGAGTTATTAGCAAAAAACTTACCGGCGGTCAACACGATTCCTTCGTACTGCCGATTATTGTCGCAGAGTACTTTTCTATAATTCTAGTATTTAATAGGAAAAAATTAAACGAATTTTTTGTCCATGTAAAAAACAATTAATTCTGAATAAAATGCCGCCCATTTGTGCAATTAAGCAAATTTAAATGTCTCATATTAGGTAAGGCATATTTTCGTCTGATAAGGTACTTCTCTTCAATGATTTCGAGGATATATTAGTTTTGATCGAAAATCTTTTATTTCTTACGACTTTTCATAAAATATGTTAATGCCATCTGAAAGAGGAATAAATGAGCTTCCCATCGAGCATTTAGTCGAAGAAGTCGGTTGAAAGATGCCAGAGTTATTAGCAAAAAACTAATCGGTGGCCAACAAGATTCCGTCCTACTGCCGATTCTTTCCGCAAAGTACTTTTCTATAATTCTAGTATTTAATGGTAATAAATTAAACGAAATTTTTGTCCATGTAAAAAACTATTAATTCTGAATAAAATGCTGCTCACTTGTGCAATTAAGAAAATTTAAATGTCTCATATTAGGTAAGGCATATTTTCGTCTGATAAGGTACTTCTTCTTCAATGATTTTGAGGATATTTTAGTTTTGATCAAAAAAATTTAATTTCTTACGACTTTTCGTAAAATATGTTAATGCCATCTAAAAAAAGAACAGATAAGCTTTCCATTGAGCTCTTAGTCAAATAAGTCGGTCGAAGGATGCAAGAGTTATTAGCAAAAAACTTACCGGTGGTCAACACGATTCCTTCCTACTGCCGATTATTATCGCAGAGTACTTTTTTATAATTCTAGTATTAAATGGTCATAAATTAACGAAATTTTTGTCCATGTAAAAAACTATTAATTCTGAATAAAATGCCGCTCATTTGTGCAATTAAGCAAATTTAAATGTCTCATATTAGGTAAGGCATACTTTCGTCTGATAAGGTACTTCTTCTTCAATGATTTTGAGGATATTTTAGTTTTGATCCAAAAATTTGTATTTCTTACGACTTTTCGTAAAATATGTTAATGCCATCTAAAAGAAGAACAGGTAAGCTTTCCATTGAGCTCTTAGTCGAAGAAGTCGGTTGAAGGATACAAGAGTTATTAGCAAAAAACTAATCGGTGGTCAACACGATTCCGTCCTACTGCCGATTATTGTTGCAGAGTACTTTTCTATAATTCTAGTATTTAATGGGAAAAAATTAAACGAATTTTTTGTCCATGTAAAAAACTATTAATTCTGAATAAAATGCCGCCCATTTATGCAATTAAGAAAATTTAAATGTCTCTTATTAGATAAGGCATATTTTCGTCTGATAAGGTACTTCTTTTTCAATGATTTCGAGGATATATTAGTTTTGATCGAAAAACTTTAATTTCTTACGACTTTTCATAAAATATCTTAATGCCATCTGAAAGAGGAATTAATGAGCTTTCCATCGAGGTCTTAGTCGAAGAAGTCGGTTGAAGGATGCAAGAGTTATTAGCAAAAAACTAATCGGTGGTCAACACGATTCCGTCCTACTGCCGATTCTTTCCGCATAGTACTTTTCTATAATTCTAGTATTAAATGGTCATAAATTAAACGAAATTTTTGTCCATGTAAAAAACTTTTAATTCTGAATAAAATGCCGCTCATTTATGCAATTAAGCAAATTTAAATGTCTCATATTAGGTAAGGCATATTTTCGTCTGATAAGGTACTTCTTCTTCAATGATTTTGAGGATATTTTAGTTTTGATCAAAAAAATTGTATTTCTTACGAACTTTCGTAAAATATGTTAATGCCATCTAAAAGAAGAACAGGTAAGCTTTCCATTGAGCTCTTAGTCGAAGAAGTCGCTTGAAGGATACGAGAGTTATTAGCAAAAAGCTAATCGGTGGTCAACACGTTTCCGTCCTACTGCCGATTCTATTCGCAAAGTACTTTTCTATTATTCTAGTATTTAATGGGAAAAAATTAAACGAATTTTTTGTCCATGTAAAAAACTATGAATTCTGAATAAAATGCCACCCATTTACTCATTTAAAAAAATTAAAATTTCTCTTATTAGATAAGGCATATTTTCGTCTGATAAGGTACTTCTTTTTCAATGACTTCAAGGATATTTTAGTTTTGATCAAAAAAATGTTATTTCTTATGACTTTTTGTAAAATATGTTAATGCCATCTGAAAGAGAAACAGATAAGCTTTCCAGTGAGCTCTTAGTCGAAGAAGTCGGTTGAAGGATACAAGAGTTATTAGCAAAAAACTAATCGGTGGTCAATACGTTTCCGTCCTACTGCCGATTCTTTTCGCAGAGTACTTTTCTATAATTCTAGTATTTAATGGGAACAAATTAAACGAATTTTTTGTCCATGTAAAAAACTATTAATTCTGAATAAAATGCCGCCCATTTATGCAATTAAGAAAATTTAAATGTCTCTTATTAGATAAGGCATATTTTCGTCTGATAAGGTACTTCTTCTTCAATGATTTCGAGGATATATTAGTTTTGATCGAAAAACTTTTATTTCTTACGACTTTTCATAAAATATGTTAATGCCATCTGAAAGAGGAACAGATAAGCTTTCCATCGAGCTCTTAGTCGAAGAAGTCGGTCGAAGGATGTAAGAGTTATTAGCAAAAAGCTAATCGGTGGTCAACACGTTTCCGTCCTACTGCCGATTCTTTTCGCAAAGTACTTTTCTATAATTCTAGTATTTAATGGGAAAAAATTCAACGAATTTTTTGTACATGTAAAAAACTATTAATTCTGAATAAAATGCCGCCCATTTATGCAATTAAGAAAATTTAAATGTCTCTTATTAGATAAGGCATATTTTCGACTGACAAGGTACTTCTTCTTCAATGATTTCGAGGATATATTATGTTTGATCGAAAAACTTTTATGTCTTACGACTTTTCATAAAATATGTTAATTCCATCTGAAAGAGGAATAAATGAGCTTTCGATCGAACTCTTAGTCGAAGAAGTCGGTCGAAGGATGCAAGAGTTATTAGCAAAAAACTTACCGGTGGTCAACACGATTCCTTCCTACTGCCGATTATTATCGCAGAGTACTTTTCTATAACTCTAGTATTTAATGGGAAAAAATTAAACGAATTTTTTGTCCCTGTAAAAAACTATTAATTCTGAATAAAATGCCGCCCATTTATGCAATTAGGAAAATTTCAATGTCTCTTATTAGATAAGGCATATTTTCGTCTGATAAGGTACTTCTCTTCAATGATTTCGAGGATATATTAGTTTTGATCGAAAAACTTTTATTTCTTACGACTTTTCATAAAATATGTTAATGCCATCTGAAAGAGGAATAAATGAGCTTCCCATCGAGCTCTTAGTCGAAGAAGTCGGTCGAAAGATGCCAGAGTTATTAGCAAAAACTAATCGGTGGTCAACACGATTCCGTCCTACTGCCGATTCTTTCCGCAAAGTACTTTTCTATAATTCTAATATTTAATGGTAATAAATTAAACGAAATTTTTGTCCATGTAAAAAACTATTAATTCTGAATAAAATGCCGCTCATTTGTGCAATTAAGAAAATTTAAATGTCTCATATTAGGTAAGGCATATTTTCGTCTGATAAGGTACTTCTTCTTCAATGATTTTGAGGGTATTTTAGTTTTGATCAAAAAAATTTAATTTCTTACGACTTTTCGTAAAATATGTTAATGCCATCTAAAAAAAGAACAGGTAAGCTTTCCATTGAGCTCTTAGTCAAATAAGTCGGTCGAAGGATGCAAGAGTTATTAGCAAAAAACTTACCGGTGGTCAACACGATTCCTTCCTACTGCCGATTATTATCGCAGAGTACTTTTCTATAATTCTAGTATTAAATGGTCATAAATTAAACGAAATTTTTGTCCATGTAAAAAACTATTAATTCTGAATAAAATGCCGCTCATTTGTGCAATTAAGCAAATTTAAATGTCTCATATTAGGTAAGGCATATTTTCGTCTGATAAGGTACTTCTTCTTCAATGATTTTGAGGATACTTTAGTTTTGATCCAAAAATTTGTATTTCTTACGACTTTTCGTAAAATATGTTAATGCCATCTAAAAGAAGAACAGGTAAGCTTTCCATTGAGCTCTTAGTCGAGGAAGTCGGTTGAAGGATACAATAGTTATTAGCAAAAAGCTAATCGGTGGTCAACACGTTTCCGTCCTACTGCCGATTCTATTCGTAAAGTACTTTTCTATTATTCTAGTATTTAATGGGAAAAAATTAAACGAATTTTTTGTCCATGTAAAAAACTATGAATTCTGAATCAAATGCCACCCATTTACTCAATTAAAAAAATTTAAATTTCTCTTATTAGATAAGGCATATTTTCGTCTGATAAGGTACTTCTTTTTCAATGACTTCAAGGATATTTTAGTTTTGATCAAAAAAATGACTTTTCGTAAAATATGTTAATGCCATCTAAAAGAAGAACAGGTAAGCTTTCCATTGAGCTCTTAGTCGAAGATGTCGGTTGAAGGATACAAGAGTTATTAGCAAAAAGCTAATCGGTGGTCAATACGTTTCCGTCCTACTGCCGATTCTTTTCGCAAAGTACTTTTCTATAATTCTGGTATTAAATGGGAAAAAATTCAACGAATTTTTTGTCCATGTAAAAAACTATGAATTCTGAATCAAATGCCACCCATTTACTCAATTAAAAAAATTTAAATTTCTCTTATTAGATAAGGCATATTTTCGTCTGATAAGGTACTTCTTTTTCAATGACTTCAAGGATATTTTAGTTTTGATCAAAAAAATTTTATTTCTTATGACTTTTCGTAAAATATGTTAATGCCATCTAAAAGAAGAACAGGTAAGCTTTCCATTGAGCTCTTAGTCGAAGAAGTCGGTTGAAGGATACAAGAGTTATTAGCAAAAAGCTAATCGGTGATCAACACGTTTCCGTCCTACTGCCGATTCTATTCGTAAAGTACTTTTCTATTATTCTAGTATTTAATGGGAAAAAATTAAACGAATTTTTTGTCCATGTAAAAAACTATGAATTCTGAATCAAATGCCACCCATTTACTCAATTAAAAAAATTTAAATTTCTCTTATTAGATAAGGCATATTTTCGTCTGATAAGGTACTTCTTTTTCAATGACTTCAAGGATATTTTAGTTTTGATCAAAAAAATGTTATTTCTTATGACTTTTCGTAAAATATGTTAATGCCATCTAAAAGAAGAACAGGTAAGCTTTCCATTGAGCTCTTAGTCGAAGAAGTCGGTTGAAGGATACAAGAGTTATTAGCAAAAAGCTAATCGGTGGTCAACACGTTTCCGTCCTACTGCCGATTCTATTCGTAAAGTACTTTTCTATTATTCTAGTATTTAATGGCAAAAAATTCAACGAATTTTTTGTCCATGTAAAAAACTATTAATTCTGAATAAAATGCCGCCCATTTATGCAATTAAGAAAATTTAAATGTCTCTTATTAGATAAGGCATATTTTCGTCTGACAAGGTACTTCTCTTCAATGATTTCGAGGATATATTAGTTTTGATCGAAAAACTTTTATTTCTTACGACTTTTCATAAAATATGTTAATGCCATCTGAAAGAGGAATAAATGAGCTTCCCATCGAGCTCTTAGTCGAAGAAGTCGGTCGAAGGATGCCAGAGTTATTAGCAAAAAACTAATCGGTGGTCAACAAGATTCCGTCCTACTGCCGATTCTTTCCGCAAAGTACTTTTCTATAATTCTAGTATTTGATGGTAATAAGTTAAACGAAATTTTTGTCCATGTAAAAATCTTTTAATTCTGAATAAAATGCCGCTCATTTGTGAAATTAAGAAAATTTAAATGTCCCATATTATGTAAGGCATATTTTCGTCTGATAAGGTACTTCTTCTTCAATGATTTTGAGGATATTTTAGTTTTGATCAAAAAAATTGTATTTCTTACGACTTTTCGTAAAATATGTTAATGCCATCTAAAAGAAGAAGAGATAAGCTTTCTATTGAGCTCTTAGTCAAATAAGTCGGTCAAAGGATGCAAGAGTTATCAGCAAAAAACTAATCGGTGGTCAACACGATTCCGTCCTACTGCCGATTTTTTTCGCAAAGTACTTTTGTATAATTCTAGTATTTAATGGTAATAAATTAAACGAAATTTTTGTCCATGTAAAAAACTATTAATTCTGAATAAAATGCCGCTCATTTGTGCAAGTAAGAAAATTTAAATGTCTCATATTAGGTAAGGCATATTTTCGTCTGATAAGGTACTTCTTCTTCAATGGTTTTGAGGATATTTTAGTTTTGATCAAAAAAATTTTATTTATTATGAGTTTTCGTAAAATATGTTTATGCCGTCTGAAATAGGAACAGATAAGCTTTCCATCGACCTCTTAGTCAAACAAGTCGGTCTAAGGATGCAAGAGTTATCAGCAAAAAACTAATCGGTGGTCAATACGATTCCGTCCTACTGCCGATTCTTTTCGCAAAGTACTTTTCTATAATTGTAGTATTTAATGGGAAAAAATTAAACGAATTTTTTGTCCATGTAAAAAACTATTAAATCTGAATAAAATGCCGCCCATTTATGCAATTAAGGAAATTTAAATGTCTCTTATTAGATAAGGCATATTTTCGTCTGAAATGGTATTTCTTCTGCAATGATTTCGAGGATATTTTAGTTTTGATAAAAGAAATTTTATTTATTATGACTTTTCGGATATATAATAATGCCGTCTGAAAGAGGAACAGATAAGCTTTCCATCGAGCTCTTAGTCGAAGAAGTCGGTCGAAGGATGCAAGAGTTATTAGCAAAAAACTAATCGGTGGTCAATACGATTCCGTCCTACTGCCGATTCTTTTCGCAAAGTACTTTTCTATAATTGTAGTACTTAATGGGAAAAAATTAAACGAATTTTTTGTCTATGTAAAAAACTATTAATTCTGAATAAAATGCAACCCATTTATGCAATTAAGAAAATTTAAATGTCTGTTATTAGATAAGGCATATTTTCGTCTGAAATGGTATTTCTTCTTCAATGATTTCGAGGATATTTTAGTTTTGATAAAAGAAATTTTATTTATTATGACTTTTCGGATATATAATAATGCCGTCTGAAATAGGAACAGATAAGCTTTCCATCGACCTCTTAGTCAAACAAGTCGGTCGAAGGATGCAAGAGTTATCAGCAAAAAACTAATCGGTGGTCAATACGATTCCGTCCTACTGCCGATTCTTTTCGCAAAGTACTTTTCTATAATTGTAGTACTTAATGGGAAAAAATTAAACGAATTTTTTGTCTATGTAAAAAACTATTAATTCTGAATAAAATGCAACCCATTTATGCAATTAAGAAAATTTAAATGTCTGTTATTAGATAAGGCATATTTTCGTCTGAAATGGTATTTCTTCTTCAATGATTTCGAGGATATTTTAGTTTTGATAAAAGAAATTTTATTTATTATGACTTTTCGGATATATAATAATGCCGTCTGAAATAGGAACAGATAAGCTTTCCATCGACCTCTTAGTCAAACAAGTTGGTCGAAGGATGCAAGAGTTATCAGCAAAAAACTAATCGGTGGTCAATACGATTCCGTCTTACTGCCGATTCTTTTCGCAAAGTACTTTTCTATAATTGTAGTACGTAATGGGAAAAAATTAAACGAATTTTTTGTCCATGTAAAAAACTATTAAATCTGAATAAAATGCCGCCCATTTATGCAATTAAGGAAATTTAAATGTCTCTTATTAGATAAGGCATATTTTCGTCTGAAATGGTATTTCTTCTTCAATGATTTCGAGGATATTTTAGTTTTGATAAAAGAAATTTTATTTATTATGACTTTTCGGATATATAATAATGCCGTCTGAAAGAGGAACAGATAAGCTTTCCATCGAGCTCTTAGTCGAAGAAGTCGGTCGAAGGATGCAAGAGTTATTAGCAAAAAACTAATCGGTGGTCAATACGATTCCGTCCTACTGCCGATTCTTTTCGCAAAGTACTTTTCTATAATTGTAGTACTTAATGGGAAAAAATTAAACGAATTTTTTGTCTATGTAAAAAACTATTAATTCTGAATAAAATGCAACCCATTTATGCAATTAAAAAAACTTAAACGTCTCTTAATAGATCAGGAATATTTTCGTCTGATAAGGTACTTCTTATTCAATGATTTCGAGGATATTTTAGTTTTGATCAAAAAAATTTTATTTCTTACGGCTTTTCTTAAAAAATGTTAATGCCATCTGAAAGATGAACAGATAAGCTTTCCATCGAGCTCTTAGTCGAAGAAGTCGGTCGAAGGATGCAAGAGTTATTAGCAAAAAACTAATCGGTGGTCAACACGTATCCATCCTACTGCCGATTCTTTTCGCAAAGAACTTTTCTATAATTCTAGTATTTAATGGGAAAAAATTAAACGAATTTTTTGTCCATGTAAAAAACTATTAATTCTGAATAAAATGCCGGCCATTTATGCAATTAAGAAAATGTAAATGTCTCTTATTAGACAAGGCATATTTTCGTCTGATAAGGTACTTCTTCTTCAGTGATTTTGAGGATATTTTAGTTTTGATCAAAAAAATTTTATTTCTTACGACTTTTCGTAAAATATGTTAATGCCGTCTGAAAGAGGAACAGATAAGCATTCCATCGAGCTCTTAGTCGAAGAAGTCGGTCGAAGAATGCAGGAGTTGTTAGCAAAAAATAATCGGTGGTTAACACGATTCCGTCGTACTGCCAATTCTTTTCGCAAAGTACTTTTCTATAATTCTAGTATTTAATGGGAAAAAATTAAACTAATTTTTTGTCCATGTAAAAAACTATTAATTCTGAATAAAATGCCGCCCATTAATGCAATTAAAAAAATGTAAATGTCTCTTATTAGATAAGGCATATTTTCGTCTGATAAGGTACTTCTTCTTCAATGATTTCGAGGATATTTTAGTTTTGAACAAAAAAATTTTATTTATTATTACTTTTCATAAAATATGTTAATGCCGTCTGAAAGAGGAACAGATAAGCTTTCCATCGAGCTCTTAGTCGAAGAAGCCGGTCGAGGGATGCAAGAGTTATCAGCAAAAAACTAATCGGTGGTCAAAACGATTCCGTCCTACTGCCGATTCTTTTCGCAAAGTACTTTTCTATAATTCTAGTATTTAATGGGAAAAAATTAAACGAATTTTTTGTCCATGTAAAAAACTATTAATTCTGAATAAAATGCCGCCATTTTTGCAATTAAAAAAATTTAAATGTCTCTTATTGGATAAGGCATATTTTCGTCTGATAAGGTACATCTTCTTCAATGATTTCGAGGATATATTATGTTTGATTAAAAAAAATTTTATTTCTTACGACTTTTCGTAAAATATGTTAATGCCGTCTGAAAGAGCAACAGATAAGCTTTCCATCGAGCTCTTAGTCGAAGAACTCGGTCGAAGGATGCAAGAGTTATTAGCAAAAAACGTATCGGTGGTCAACACGATTCCGTCCTACTGCCAATTCTTTTCGCAAAGTACTTTTCTATAATTCTAGTATTTAATGGGAAAAAATTAAACGAATTTTTTGTCCATGTAAAAAACTATTAATTCTGAATAAAATGCCGCCATTTATGCAATTAAAAAAATTTAAATGTCTCTTATTAGATAAGGCATATTTTCGTCTGATAAGGTACATCTTCTTCAATGATTTCGAGGATATTTTATTTTTAATCAAAAAAATTGTATTTTCTTTGTTTTTTCATAATGCCATCTGAAAGAGGAAAAGATATGCTTTCCGTCGAGCTCTTGCTCGAAGAAGTCGGTCGAAGGATGCAAAAGTTATTAACAAAAAACTAATCGGTGGTCAACACGTATCCGTCCTACTGCCGATTCTTTTCGCAAAGTACTTTTCTATAATTCTAGTATTTAATGGGAAAAAATTAAACGAATTTTTGTCCATGTAAAAAACTATTAATTCTGAATAAAATTAAACCCATTTATGCAATTAAAAAAATTTAAATGTCTCTTATTAGATAAGGCATATTTTCGTCTGATAAGGTACTTCTTCTTCAATGATTTCGAGGATATTTTAGGTTTTATCAAAAAAATTTTATTTCTTACGACTTTTCGTAAAATATGTTTAAGCCATCTGAAAGAGGAACAGATAAGCTTTCCATCGAGCTCTTAGTCGAAGAAGTCGTTCGAAGGATGCAAGAGTTATTAGCAAAAAACTAATCGGTGATCAACACGATTCCGTCCTACTGCCGATTCTTTCCGCAAAGTACTTTTCTATAATTCTAGTATTAAATGGTAATAAATTAAACGAAATTTTTGTCCATGTAAAAAACTATTAATTCTGAATAAAATGCCGCTCATTTGTGCAATTAAGAAAATTTAAATGTCTCATATTAAGTAAGGCATATTTTCGTCTGATAACGTACTTATTCTTCAATGATTTCGAGGATATTTTAGTTTTGATCAAAAAAATTTTATTTCTTATGACTTTTCGTAAAGTATGTTAATGCCAAAAGAGGAACAGATAAGCTTTCCATCGAGTTCTTAGTCGAAGAAGTCGGTCGAAGGATGCAAGAGCTATTAGCGAAAAACTTACCGGTGGTCAACACGATTCCTTCTTACTGCCGATTATTGTCGCAGAGTACTTTTCTATAATTCTAGTATTGAATGGGAAAAAATTAAACGCATTTTTTGTCCATGTAAACAACTATTAATTCTGAATAAAATGCCGCCCATTTATGCAATTAAGAAAATTTAAATGTCTCTTATTAGATAAGGCATACTATCGTCTGATAAGGTACTTCTTCCTCAATGATTTCAAGGATATATTAGTTTTGATCGAAAAACTTTAATTTCTTACGACTTTTCATAAAATATGTTAATGCCATCTGAAAGAGGAATTAATGAGCTTTCCATCGAGCTCTTAGTCGAAGAAGTCGGTCGAAGGATGCAAGAGTTATTAGCAAAAAACTAATCGGTGGTTAACACGATTCCGTCCTACTGCCGATTCTTTCCGCATAGTACTTTTCTATAATTCTAGTATTAAATGGTCATAAATTAAACGACATTTTTGTCCATGTAAAAAACTACTAATTCTGAATAAAATGCCGCTAATTTGTGCAATTAAGCAAATTTAAATGTCTCATATTAGGTAAGGCATATTTTCCTCTGATAAGGTACTTCTTCTTCAACGATTTTGAGGATATATTAGTTTTGATCGAAAAACTTTAATTTCTTACGACTTTTCATAAAATATGTTAATGCCATCTGAAAGAGGAATTAATGAGCTTTCCATCGAGCTCTTAGTCGAAGAAGTCGGTCGAAGGATGCAAGAGTTATTAGCAAAAAACTAATCGGTGGTTAACACGATTCCGTCCTACTGCCGATTCTTTCCGCATAGTACTTTTCTATAATTCTAGTATTAAATGGTCATAAATTAAACGACATTTTTGTCCATGTAAAAAACTACTAATTCTGAATAAAATGCCGCTAATTTATGCAATTAAGAAAATTTAAATGTCTCTTATTAGATAAGGCATACTATCGTCTGATAAGGTACTTCTTCCTCAATGATTTCAAGGATATATTAGTTTTGATCGAAAAACTTTAATTTCTTATGACTTTTCATAAAATATGTTAATGCCATCTGAAAGAGGAATTAATGAGCTTTCCATCGAGCTCTTAGTCGAAAAAATCGGTTGAAGGATACAAGAGTTATTATCAAAAATCTAATCGGTGGTAAACACGATTACGTCCTACTGCCGATTCTTTTCGCAAAGTACTTTTCTATAATTCTAGTATTTAATGGTAATAAATTAAACGAATTTTTTGTCCATGTAAAAACTATGAATTCTGAATAAAATGCCACCCATTTACTCAATTAAAAAAATTTAAATTTCTCTTATTAGATAAGGCATATTTTCGTCTGCTAAGGTACTTCTTTTTCAATGACTTCAAGGATATTTTAGTTTTGATCAAAAAAATGTTATTTCTTATGACTTATCGTAAAATATGTTAATGCCATCTGAAAGAGGAACAGATAAGCTTTCCAGTGAGCTCTTAGTCGAAGAAGTCGGTTGAAGGATACAAGAGTTATTAGCAAAAAGCTAATTGGTGGGCAATACGTTTCCGTCCTACTGCCGATTCTTTTCGCAGAGTACTTTTCTATAATTCTAGTATTTAATGGGAAAAAATTAAACGAATTTTTTGTCCATGGAAAAAACTATTAATTCTGAATAAAATGCCGCCCATTTATGCAATTAAATAAATTTAAATGTCTCTTATTAGATAAGGCATATTTTCGTCTGATAAGGTACTTCTTCTTCAATGATTTCGAGGATATATTAGTTTTGATCGAAAAACTTGTATTTCTTACGACTTTTCATAAAATATGTTAATGCCATCTGAAAGAGGAACAGATAAGCTTTCCATCGAACTCTTAGTCGAAGAAGTCGGTCGAAGGATGTAAGAGTTATTAGCAAAAAGCTAATCGGTGTTCAACACGTTTCCGTCCTACTGCCGATTCTTTTCGCAAAGTACTTTTCTATAATTCTGGTATTAAATGGGAAAAAATTCAACGAATTTTTTGTCCCTGTAAAAAACTATTAATTCTGAATAAAATGCCACCCATTTACTCAATTAAAAAAATTTAAATTTCTCTTATTAGATAAGGCATATTTTCGTCTGATAAGGTACTTCTTTTTCAATGACTTCAAGGATATTTTAGTTTTGATCAAAAAAATGTTATTTCTTATGACTTATCGTAAAATATGTTAATGCCATCTGAAAGAGGAACAGATAAGCTTTCCATTGAGCTCTTAGTCGAAGAAGTCGGTTGAAGGATACAAGAGTTATTAGCAAAAAGCTAATCGGTGGTCAATACGTTTCCGTCCTACTGCCGATTCTTTTCGCAGAGTACTTTTCTATAATTCTAGTATTTAATGGGAAAAAATTAAACGAATTTTTTGTCCATGTAAAAAACTATTAATTCTGAATAAAATGCCGCCCATTTATGCAATTAAATAAATTTAAATGTCTCTTATTAGATAAGGCATATTTTCGTCTGATAAGGTACTTCTTCTTCAATGATTTCGAGGATATATTAGTTTTGATCGAAAAAATTGTATTTCTTACGACTTTTCATAAAATATGTTAATGCCATCTGAAAGAGGAACAGATAAGCTTTCCATCGAACTCTTAGTCGAAGAAGTCGGTCGAAGGATGTAAGAATTATTAGCAAAAAGCTAATCGGTGGTCAACACGTTTCCGTCCTACTGCCGATTCTTTTCGCAAAGTACTTTTCTATAATTCTGGTATTAAATAGGAAAAAATTCAACGAATTTCTTGTCCCTGTAAAAAACTATTAATTCTGAATAAAATGCCGCCCATTTATGCAATTAAATAAATTTAAATGTCTCTTATTAGATAAGGCATATTTTCGTCTGATAAGGTACTTCTTCTTCAATGATTTCGAGGATATATTAGTTTTGATCGAAAAACTTTTATTTCTTACGACTTTTCATAAAATATGTTAATGCCATCTGAAAGAGGAATAAATGAGCTTCCCATCGAGCTCTTAGTCGAAGAAGTCGGTCGAAGGATGCCAGAGTTATTAGCAAAAAACTAATCGGTGGTCAACACGATTCCGTCCTACTGCCGATTCTTTCCGCAAAGTACTTTTCTATAATTCTAGTATTTAATGGTAATAAATTAAACGAAATTTTTGTCCATGTAAAAATCTATTAATTCTGAATAAAATGCCGCTCATTTGTGCAATTAAGAAAATTTAAATGTCCCATATTATGTAAGGCATATTTTCGTCTGATAAGGTACTTCTTCTTCAATGATTTTGAGGATATTTTAGTTTTGATCAAAAAAATTGTATTTCTTACGACTTTTCGTAAAATATGTTAATGCCATCTAAAAGAAGAAGAGATAAGCTTTCTATTGAGCTCTTAGTCAAATAAGTCGGTCAAAGGATGCAAGAGTTATCAGCAAAAAACTAATCGGTGGTCAACACGATTCCGTCCTACTGCCGATTTTTGTCGCAAAGTACTTTTGTATAATTCTAGTATTTAATGGTAATAAATGTGGCATGGATGCTAATAGTTGTAGCATAGATGCTTATATTTATTAAAAGAGATAACGCGTTTTAACGAACACGATTAATATTCTTAATATTAGTTAGAAGTCGATCACTCGTTTAGTGACGATGTGAATCGCTTCGCTTATTGACTAAAGTTTTAACGAGGATCACTCGTTTAGTGACGATGTGTATCGCTCTGTTGTTCAAACTCGAATGTCCCCAATCGTAATTGACATTCTCCTGCACAAATACTATTCTCTTAAACACACTAAATAATCCCAACCTTACTGACTTTACTCAGGGCTGGAGACACAGTGAGCTGCTACTTACTTATAGTTCCTACATTCGGCCGTCCTGACTCATCATTCGTCCCTGAATGATCCCATCTTTTCATGAATTCAGTCACTGAAATTGTTTTCTTTGGCCCCTCATTTTCTCCTAGTTTTTGCACCTCATATCTTTCGTGGTTTAACTGCTTCATAACTTTATACGGCCCGAAAAACTTTGGTCTTAATTTCATTCCAGTTCCGTATTGTGTCCTCTTTATCGCAACCAAATCTCCTACCTTATACTGTATGTTGTCCTTTCGTTTCTTATTAAATGTCCTTCTATTTTCTTCCTGAATTTTCTCTATGTTTAATTGAGCCTCGTTTCTGACACTGTCTCTATGTTGGTCTAAGTCTTGTAAGTCCAGTTGTTGTAAGTAATCGCTTATTACTACGTTTTCTTTTACTTTCATGTCCAGGCCGGTAATGATTTTAAACGGTGCAACTTTTGTGCTTCTAGGCGGCGTATTATTAACTATGTTCTGAACGGTATCAGTATGTAAATACCAATTAGCTTGATTGTCTTGACACAGTTTGTTAAGCATTGGAACAACAATCTTATGCATACGCTCCACTTGACCATTTCCTCTGGGTACGCCTGTTGCTATATGTAGAAGTTGAATTCCCTCCTTTTCACAATATTCCTTAAACATATTTGAGGTGAACGCTGTGCCTCTATCCGTTACTATACGTCTAGGATTTCCAAAAACTGCTGATTGTTTTGTGAGTTTGTCTACTACTTCCTCAGAACCTGTCGATTTTGTTGGGTATAGCCATACAAATTTAGAAAAACCGTCTACTACGACTAATATATGATTATACTTCTTTTTCGTTTCTGTCATAGGACCTACATGATCAATGTGGTATGTTCCTAATGGTTCCTGTGCTTTGTCGATCGGTGATAGCAATCCTTCTTTTTTTCCTTGCTTAGAGTCCGTTATTAAGCAATTGACGCAACTTTTAACAACTTTTTCTACTTTTCTTTGTGCGTTCGCTATGTAATAATCGCGTTCTACTAAGTCCTTTGTCTTTTTCCACCCAAAATGTCCTTGCTGATGTGCTATCTTTATTATTTCATCCTCCATTGCTTCTGGCACTACTAAACGTTCCTTAACGGGATCCTTGAATAGTACACTGTTTTTCAAATAATAATCTTCGTATTTTTCCCCTCTCAAAATTTGCTTTACTGCCTTTATCCACTTATCTGACTCTTGAGCTTCTATTAAACGATGCTTTACTGAGTCCTCGACTAGTAAACAAAACATTCGACTTAAAGCATCTACATGTCTCATCTTAGTCCCAGCTCTATGTTCTATTGAATAATTGAATTCCTGTAAGTGCATTACCCATCGCGCTACTCTAGGTGGTACATCAGTTTTCTTAACTGTCATTGTGAAAGCATTACAGTCTGTAACAATTTTGAATTCTATACCTAAAAGGTATGCTCGCCACTTTTTTAAGGCATTAATTATTGCTAACACTTCTAACTCATACGCGCTGTATTTCTCTTCATGCTGCTTAGTTTTTCTGCTCATATATTCTACTGGATGAAGTAATTGATCTTCCGAATCTTTTTGCATCAATACACCTCCATAACCGAACTTGGACGCGTCTGTATGTACCTCGGTCTGAGCATACGGATTATATATTTTCAATACTGGCGGAGTTGCTAACACGTCTTTCAATTGTTTAAATGCACACTTCTGTTCATCGTTTAGTTCTATCTGTGCGTCTTTTCGTCCTGTTCTAATGTTCCGGAGTAAGTCCGATAATGGTTTAGCGACCATGGCATACTCCTTCACAAATCTTCTCAAATAAGACGTTAACCCTAGAAAACTTTCAAGTGCTTTAACTGAGTTTGGTATGGGAAAACCTTGTACTGCTTTTATTTTATCTTCTGTTGGATATATTTTGCTGTCACTTATCCAATACCCTAAAAACTTGATTTTCTGCTGTGCAATCTGACACTTTTCCCATTTTGTAGACAAACCTGCTTTACTAGCCGTTTCTAAAAATTCCTTAAGTCTATCTATGCTTTCTTCTACACTGTTTGCTGGAATCACTATATCGTCCATATATGTGATAACCACTCCTTTTTCAATTAAGTCTCTCAAAACTGTTTTAATGTACCTACAAAACACTGCTGGTGAATTGGTTATACCAAATGGCACATGCGTAAACTCGTATTGTCCGTTATGCGTCACAAATGCTGTAAACTTCCTCGACTCTTTTTCAATAGGCACATGGAAGAAACCGTTTTTTAAGTCAAGTGTTGTAAATATCTTGAATCCGTAAAGTCTTTCTAGTACGTCATCTATCAGTGCCATCGGAAATCGATCTTTAATAATCTTTTCGTTAATCTTCCTATAATCGCAACAAAACCTTTTTGACCCATCTTTTTTTGTTACTAAAACAACTGGAGCCGCATACTCCGATGTACTAGGTACAACAATTCCTTTTTCTAACCATTCCTGCACTTGTTTGTCGATAATACATTTGTCCGCATACGAAGTTCTTCGCGGATGTTCATATACGGGTGTATTATCCTCGACACTTATTTTCATCTCAATTGGTGACTCTATCACTTTCTGTGGATTGTAAACAGAGATACAGTTTTTTACCTTCTCTTTCTCTTCTCTTTCTAAATGATTTAAATTCACTTTGTCTATAATCGCTTCCTGATCGTTACATTGATTCATGCACAATGCCTTAAATTCTGAAAATGCGTCTGAAATTTTGATTTCTTTGGAAATAAACTTGGCACCCTCGTCTCTCAGCATAATATCAACTACTTTCAGAATATCGTTGCCCAATATTGCAGCATAGCTAAATTCCGTTTGTTTGACGACATGGAATTTCACTCTGAATTTGCTGCTATCGACTTCAACATCTGTTTCAAAACTACCTATTGTACTCAAACGACCTTCTCCAATGCCTGCTAAATATCGAACGTCGTTTCTGTTCACATTGACTTTTTTCATTCTGGCTAGTGTGTCTTCTCTAAGCAAGCTTAGATCACAGCCCGTATCTATTAATGCTGGGAAGCTAAAGCCTACTACTCTGACTTCTTTAAATATATGGCCTGAAGCATCTCGTTTTCTTAACCTTTGCTCATTACCAATATCTGCTTTATTTTTAACATCATTCACCTTTACTTCATTGTTTTTACATAGCCTAGCTATATGACCCATCTGCTGACATTTGAAGCATTTAATGCCCTTTGCACATTCTCTAGCAAGATGTGATTCACTTCCGCACTTAAAACATTTTTTCCCGTCTGTCTGAGTTTCATCTTTTATATCGTCCGCCTTGACATTGTAATGTTTTTTGTCTCTAAAACTTCGACCCTTAATTTTTTCGTAGACTTCGATTTGAATTTTTAATTCTTTAATCGTCTTTGCTGCATAGAGTACTGATTTGTTTGCTTTCGAGTCTGGTACACCTTCTATAAAATAGTCTACTACACTTTCGTCATCTAGTTTAATTGATTCGCCAATTTCAATGATTCGATACAAATATTCGAACAATGACTCATCTCTCTGCTTCTTTCTGTTTCTTAATATTTTGTGTATTTCTGATGCGCACAATGTTTTGCCAAATTCTTCAATTAACTCTGCTTTGAGTTTATCCCAACTGCGGATTCCTGTCAATCCTCTTACATACAACTTCGCAGCACCCTTCAGAAGTTGTTTCGCGTATACAAATTTTTGTAAACTGTTCCAATTTACTGTGCTTGCTATATCTTCAAATTCTTGAACCCATTGATTAATGTCAATTGTAGAGGTACCAGAAAATGAAGATAAGCTTTCTCTTATATCGCGCAATGTAAAACCTGGACCTCTGTCCGTACTGTTATTTTGAATGTCTGTATATTCAGTTTCAACTGATTCTTTGTCACTTTCATCGTCTTCTATTAGCTTGAAATGTCTCAAAAGTCTATCCTGCAACTCTTTTTTTCATCCATTTGTAGCCAACTCTAACTCATTAAGTTTCTGCTTCAATCCCTCTACTGTGAACTTCAGTATAGTATTTGCGTCCATTATGACTAATAGTTATCAAATGATTTGCTTACTTCTAGCTTACAAACTATTTTTCTTAAAGTTTAACAATGTTTGCTTAACTAACACTTAATTTCTAATTACAATGTTTTTTCTTCTTATTATATTCTACAATGCTCTTGAACGCATTAATTTTCGCTCACCAATTCTGTTTGCAAATTTCTTCGAAAAAACACGTCAGGCTCCTCGATGTCTGCACGTACACACGATTGTAAATGTCTTCTTCTTCTCTTGTGTGTTACGAATTTCCACGAAGTGCCGAATTCTTCTACGACGTTTTGTCGCGACGACGCTGCAGCTGCGCGCTGGTCAAATTTCGTGCTTCGCTGTAAGCGTCAAATTTGTCCACCACAACACTTCTACGAATTCTGCTCGTTTGATGACGCAGCGAATTCGTTTTCGACGAAGCTTCTATAATTTTTGAATTTCACAAGAAGCGGCGAATTCCTCGAAGAACACACTTCTTGAACTCTCGTTTTTTGCACGATCGGTCATGCACACCTCTGACTGTACGCAGTCGTCACCAATATGCTGAATTTCTACCTTGAAGTTTTTTTCTGACAAAAATGTTTGCCGTTGGCACACTTTGCCCTTTTTCAGCTTTCGCAAATTACTTGCCTTTGTTGTTGTCGAGCTGCCTTTTCAACAAGAACAGACAGACGTCCACTATACTGTTCCGTTGCTTGCACTCCAACACACGTCAATTCTATTAGAATTCGCTTACGTTGATCAGTACGTCGACTCAGCGAAGCGGTTATTCCTTACAGACGACACGTTGTCACACGTTGCTCTTGTCGCAACCTTTGCAAATTACTTGCCTCTAATATTGTGCAGCTGCGTTGATCGGTACGTCGATCCCATATATCAGCTTTTTGTACAGGCACCACAATGTCGCCTCACTTCAGCACATTCAATTACTTTACTCCTGTGCTCACAGTTTTCCAAGCTTGCAATTTGTTGCTTAAGCTTCTTCACTTCACTCCGTTTCACTCTAGATTATTAGGACGAGCCCCCAAAATGTGGCATGGATGCTAATAGTTGTAGCATAGATGCTTATATTTATTAAAAGAGATAACGCGTTTTAACGAACACGATTAATATTCTTAATATTAGTTAGAAGTCGATCACTCGTTTAGTGACGATGTGAATCGCTTCGCTTATTGACTAAAGTTTTAACGAGGATCACTCGTTTAGTGACGATGTGTATCGCTCTGTTGTTCAAACTCGAATGTCCCCAATCGTAATTGACATTCTCCTGCACAAATACTATTCTCTTAAACACACTAAATAATCCCAACCTTACTGACTTTACTCAGGGCTGGAGACACAGTGAGCTGCTACTTACTTATAGTTCCTACATAAATTAAACGAAATTTTTGTCCATGTAAAAAACTATTAATTCTGAATAAAATGCCGCTCATTTGTGCAATTAAGAAAATTTAAATGTCTCATATTAGGTAAGGCATATTTTCGTCTGATAAGGTACTTCTTCTTCAATGGTTTTGAGGATATTTTAGTTTTGATCAAAAAAATTTTATTTATTATGAGTTTTCGTAAAATATGTTTATGCCGTCTGAAATAGGAACAGATAAGCTTTCCATCGACCTCTTAGTCAAACAAGTCGGTCGAAGGATGCAAGAGTTATTAGCAAAAAGCTAATCGGTGGTCAATACGATTCCGTCCTACTGCCGATTCTTTTCGCAAAGTACTTTTCTATAATTCTAGTATTTAATGGGAAAAAATTAAACGAATTTTTTGTCCATGTAAAAAACTATTAATTCTGAATAAAATGCCGCCCATTTATGCAATTAAATAAATTTAAATGTCTCTTATTAGATAAGGCATATTTTCGTCTGATAAGGTACTTCTTCTTCAATGATTTCGAGGATATATTAGTTTTGATCGAAAAAATTGTATTTCTTACGACTTTTCATAAAATATGTTAATGCCATCTGAAAGAGGAACAGATAAGCTTTCCATCGAACTCTTAGTCGAAGAAGTCGGTCGAAGGATGTAAGAGTTATTAGCAAAAAGCTAATCGGTGTTCAACACGTTTCCGTCCTACTGCCGATTCTTTTCGCAAAGTACTTTTCTATAATTCTGGTATTAAATGGGAAAAAATTCAACGAATTTTTTGTCCCTGTAAAAAACTATTAATTCTGAATAAAATGCCGCCCATTTATGCAATTAAATAAATTTAAATGTCTCTTATTAGATAAGGCATATTTTCGTCTGATAAGGTACTTCTTCTTCAATGATTTCGAGGATATATTAGTTTTGATCAAAAAACTTTTATTTCTTACGACTTTTCATAAAATATGTTAATGCCATCTGAAAGAGGAATAAATGAGCTTCCCATCGAGCTCTTAGTCGAAGAAGTCGGTCGAAGGATGCCAGAGTTATTAGCAAAAAACTAATCGGTGGTCAACACGATTCCGTCCTACTGCCGATTCTTTCCGCAAAGTACTTTTCTATAATTCTAGTATTTAATGGTAATAAATTAAACGAAATTTTTGTCCATGTAAAAATCTATTAATTCTGAATAAAATGCCGCTCATTTGTGCAATTAAGAAAATTTAAATGTCCCATATTATGTAAGGCATATTTTCGTCTGATAAGGTACTTCTTCTTCAATGATTTTGAGGATATTTTAGTTTTGATCAAAAAAATTGTATTTATTATGAGTTTTCGTAAAATATGTTTATGCCGTCTGAAATAGGAACAGATAAGCTTTCCATCGACCTCTTAGTCAAACAAGTCGGTCGAAGGATGCAAGAGTAATCAGCAAAAAACTAATCGGTGGTCAATACGATTCCGTCCTACTGCCGATTCTTTTCGCAAAGTACTTTTCTATAATTCTAGTATTTAATGGTAATAAATTAAACGAAATTTTTGTCCATGTAAAAAACTATTAATTCTGAATAAAATGCCGCTCATTTGTGCAATTAAGAAAATTTAAATGTCCCATATTATGTAAGGCATATTTTCGTCTGATAAGGTACTTCTTCTTCAATGATTTTGAGGATATTTTAGTTTTGATCAAAAAAATTTTATTTATTATGAGTTTTCGTAAAATATGTTTATGCCGTCTGAAATAGGAACAGATAAGCTTTCCATCGACCTCTTAGTCAAACAAGTCGGTCGAAGGATGCAAGAGTAATCAGCAAAAAACTAATCGGTGGTCAATACGATTCCGTCCTACTGCCGATTCTTTTCGCAAAGTACTTTTCTATAATTGTAGTATTTAATGGGAAAAATTAAACGAATTTTTTGTCTATGTAAAAAACTATTAATTCTGAATAAAATGCAACCCATTTATGCAATTAAAAAAATTTAAACGTCTCTTATTAGATCAGGAATATTTTCGTCTGATAAGGTACTTCTTCTTCAATGATTTCGAGGATATTTTAGTTTTGATCAAAAAAATTGTATTTCTTACGGCTTTTCTTAAAATATGTTAATGCCATCTGAAAGAGGAACAGATAAGCTTTCCATCAACCTCTTAGTCAAACAAGTCGGTCGAAGGATGCAAGAGTTACCAGCAAAAAACTAATCGGTGGTCAACACGATTACGTCCTACTGCCGATTCTTTTCGCAAAGTACTTTTCTATAATTCTAATATTTAATGGGAAAAAATTAAACGAATTTTTTGTCCATGTAAAAACTATGAATTCTGAATAAAATGCCACCCATTTACTCAATTAAAAAAATTTAAATTTCTCTTATTAGATAAGGCATATTTTCGTCTGCTAAGGTACTTCTTTTTCAATGACTTCAAGGATATTTTAGTTTTGATCAAAAAAATGTTATTTCTTATGACTTATCGTAAAATATGTTAATGCCATCTGAAAGAGGAACAGATAAGCTTTCCAGTGAGCTCTTAGTCGAAGAAGTCGGTTGAAGGATACAAGAGTTATTAGCAAAAAGCTAATCGGTGGTCAATACGTTTCCGTCCTACTGCCGATTCTTTTCGCAGAGTACTTTTCTATAATTCTAGTATTTAATGGGAAAAAATTAAACGAATTTTTTGTCCATGTAAAAAACTATTAATTCTGAATAAAATGCCGCCCATTTATGCAATTAAATAAATTTAAATGTCTCTTATTAGATAAGGCATATTTTCGTCTGATAAGGTACTTCTTCTTCAATGATTTCGAAGATATATTAGTTTTGATCGAAAAACTTTTATTTCTTACGACTTTTCATAAAATATGTTAATGCCATCTGAAAGAGGAACAGATAAGCTTTCCATCGAACTCTTAGTCGAAGAAGTCGGTCGAAGGATGTAAGAGTTATTAGCAAAAAGCTAATCGGTGGTCAACACGTTTCCGTCCTACTGCCGATTCTTTTCGCAAAGTACTTTTCTATAATTCTGGTATTAAATGGGAAAAAATTCAACGAATTTTTTGTCCCTGTAAAAAACTATTAATTCTGAATAAAATGCCGCCCATTTATGCAATTAAGAAAATTTAAATGTCTCTTATTAGATAAGGCATATTTTCGTCTGATAAGGTACTTCTCTTCAATGATTTCGAGGATATATTAGTTTTGATCGAAAAACTTTTATTTCTTACGACTTTTCATAAAATATGTTAATGCCGTCTGAAAGAGGAACAGATAAGCTTCCCATCGAGCTCTTAGTCGAAGAAGTCGGTCGAAGGATGCCAGAGTTATTAGCAAAAAACTAATCGGTGGTCAACACGATTCCGTCCTACTGCCGATTCTTTCCGCAAAGTACTTTTCTATAATTCTAGTATTTAATGGTAATAAATTAAACGAAATTTTTGTCCATGTAAAAATCTATTAATTCTGAATAAAATGCCGCTCATTTGTGCAATTAAGAAATCTTAAATGTCCCATATTATGTAAGGCATATTTTCGTCTGATAAGGTACTTCTTCTTCAATGATTTTGAGGATATTTTAGTTTTGATCAAAAAAATTTTATTTCTTACGACTTTTCGTAAAATATGTTAATGCCATCTAAAAGAAGAAGAGATAAGCTTTCTATTGAGCTCTTAGTCAAATAAGTCGGTTGAAGGATACAAGAGTTATTAGCAAAAAGCTAATCGGTGGTCAACACGATTCCGTCCTACTGCCGACTCTTTTCGCAAAGTACTTTTCTATAATTCTAGTATTTAATGGGAAAAAATTTAACGAATTTTTTGTCCATATAAAAATCTATTAATTCTGAATAAAATGCCGCCCATTTATGCAATTAAAAAAATTTAAATGTCTCTTATTAGATAAGGCATATTTTCGTCTGATAAGGTACTTCTTCTTCAATGATTTCGTGGATATTTTAGTTTTGATCACAAAAAATTTATTGATTATGACTTTTCGTAAAATATGTTAATGCCGTCTGAAAGAGGTACAGATAAGCTTTCCATAGAGCTCTTAGTCGAAGAAGTCGGTCGAAGGATGCAAGAGTTGTTAGCAAAAAACTAATCGGTGGTCAACACGATTCCGTCCTACTACCGACTCTTTTCGCAAAGTACTTTTCTATAATTCTAGTATTTAATGGGAAAAAATTAAACGAATTTTTTGTCCATGTAAAAAACTATTAATTCTGAATAAAATGCCGCCATTTATGCAATTAAAAAAATTTAAATGTCTCTTATTAGATAAGGCATATTTTCGTCTGATAAGGTACATCTTCTTCAATGATTTCGAGTATATTTTATTTTTGATCAAAAAAATTGTATTTCTTATGTTTTTTCATAATGCCATCTGAAAGAGGAACAGATAAGCTTTCCATCGAGCTCTTAGTCGAAGAAATCGGTTGAAGGATATAAGAGTTATTAGCAAAAAGCTAATCGGTGGTCAACACGTTTCCGTCCTACTGCCGATTCTTTTCGCAAAGTACTTTTCTATAATACTATTATTTAGTGAGAATAAATTAAACGAATTTTTTGTCCATGTAAAAAACTATTTATTCTGAATAAAATGCCGCCCATTTATGCAATTAAAAAAATTCAAATGTCTCATATTAGGTAAGACATATTTTCGTGTGATAAGGTACTTCTTCTTCAATGATTTTGAGGATCATTTAGTTTTGATCAAAAAAATTTTATTTCTTTTGACTTTTCGTAAAATATGTTAATGCCATCTAAAAGAGGAACAGATAAGCTTTCCATTGAGCTCTTAGTCGAAGAAATCGGTTGAAGGATACAAGAGTTATTAGCAAAAAGCTAATCGGTGGTCAACACGATTCCGTCCTACTGCCGACTCTTTTCGCAAAGTACTTTTCTATAATTCTAGTATTTAATGGGAAAAAATTTAACGAATTTTTTGTCCATGTAAAAAACTATTAATTCTGAATAAAATGCCGCCCATTTATGCAATTAAAAAAATTTAAATGTCTCTTATTAGATAAGGCATATTTTCGTCTGATAAGGTACTTCTTCTTCAATGATTTCGTGGATATTTTAGTTTTGATCAAAAAAATTTTATTTATTATGACTTTTCGTAAAATATGTTAATGCCGTCTGAAAGAGGAACAGATAAGCTTTCCATAGAGCTCTTAGTCGAAGAAGTCGGTCGAAGGATGCAAGTGTTGTTAGCAAAAAACTAATTGGTGGTCAACACGTTTCCGCCCTACTACCGACTATTTTCGCAAAGTACTTTTCTATAATTCTAGTATTTAATGGGAAAAAATTAAACGAATTTTTTTAACATGTTAAAAACTATTAATTCTGAATAAAATGCCGTCTATTTATGCAATTAAGAAAATTTAAATGTCTCTTATTAGACAAGGCATATTTTCGTCTGATATGGTGCTTCTTCTTCAATGATTTCGTGGATATTTTAGTTTTGATCAAGAAAATTTTATTTATTATGACTTTTCGTAAAATATGTTAATGCCGTCTGAAATAGGAACATATAAGCTTGCCATGGAGCTCATAGTCGAACAAGTCGGTCGAAGGATGCAAGAGTTATTAGCAAAAAACTAATCGGTGGTCAACACGATTCCGTCCTACTGCCGATTCTTTTCGCAAAGTACTTTTGTATAATTCTAGTATTTAATGGGAAAAAATTAAACGAATTTTTTGTCCATGTAAAAAACTATTAATTCTGAATAAAATGCCATCTATTTATGCGATTAAAAAAATGTAAATGTCTCTTATTATATCAGGAATATTTTCGTCTGATAAGGAACTTCTTCTTCAATGATTTCAAGGATATTTTAGTTTTGATCCAAAAAATTTTATTTCTTATACCTTTTCGTAAAATATGTTTATGCCATCTGAAAGAGGAACAGATAAGCTTTCCATCGAGCTCTTAGTCGAAGAAGTCGGTCGAAGTATGCAAGAGTTATCAGCAAAAAACTAATCGGTGGTCAACACGTATCCGTCCTACTGCCGATTCTTTTCGCAAAGTACTTTTCTATAATTCTAGTATTTAATGGGAAAAAATTAAACGAAATTTTTGTCCATGTAAAAAACTATTAATTCTGAATAAAATGCCGCCCATTTATGCAATTAAAAAAATTTAAATGTCTCTTATTAGATAAGGCATATTTTCGTCTGATAAGGTACTTCTTCTTCACTGATATCGAGGACATTTTATTTTTGATCAAAAAAATTGTATTTCTTATGTTTTTTCACAAAAAATGTTAATGCCGTCTGAAAGAGGAAAAGATATGCTTTCCATCGAGGTCTTAGTCGAAGAAGTCGGTCGAAGGATGCAAGAGTTATTAGCAAAAAACTTATCGGTGGTCAGCACGTTTCCGTCCTACCGCCGATTCTTTTCGCAAAGTACATTTCTATAATTCTAGTATTTAATGGGAAAAAATTAAACGAATTTTTGTCCCTGTAAAAAAACTATTAATTCTGAATAAAATGCCGCCTATTAATGCAATTAAAAAAATGTAAATGTCTCTTATTAGATAAGGCATATTTTTGTCTGATAAGGTACTTCTTCTTCAATGATTTCGAGGATATTTCAGTTTTCATCCAAAAAATTTTATTTCTCATGACTTTTCGTAAAATATGTTTATGCCATCTGAAAGAGGAACAGATAAGCTTTCCATCGAGCTCTTAGTCGAAGAAGTCGGTCGAAAGATGCAAGAGTTATTAACAAAAAACTAATCGGTGGTCAACACGTATCCGTCCTATTGCCGATTCTTTTCGCAAAGTACTTTTCTATAATTGTAGTATTTAATGGGAAAAAATTAAACGAAATTTTTGTCCACGTAAAAAACTATTAATTCTGAAAAAAATGCCGCCCATTAATGCAATTAAAAAAATGTAAATGTCTCTTATTAGATAAAGCATATTTTCGTCTGATAAGGTACTTCTTCTTCAATGATTTCGAGGATATTTTAGTTTTCATCAAACAAATTTTATTTATTATGACTTTTCATAAAATATGTTAATGCCGTCTGAAAGAGGAACATATACGCTTTCCATCGAGCTCTTAGTTGAAGAAGTCGGTCGAAGGATGCAAGAGCCATTAGCAAAAAACTAATCGGTGGTCAACACGATTACGTCCTACTGCCGATTCTTTTCGCAAAGTACTTTTCTATAATTCTAGTATTTAATGGGAAAAAATTAAACGAATTTTTTGTCCATGTAAAAAACTATTAATTCTGAATAAAATGCCGCCCATTTATGCAATAAAGAAAATTTATATGTCTCTTATTAGATAAGGCATATTTTCGTCTGATATGGTACTTCTTCTTCAATGATTTCGAGGCTATTTTAGTTTTCATCCAAAAAATTTTTTTTCTTATGGTTTTTTGTAAAATATGTTAATGCCATCTGAAAGAGGAACAGATAAGCTTTCCATCGAGCTCTTCGTCGAAGAAGTCGGTCGAAGGATGCAAGAGTTATTAGCAAAAAACTAATCGAGGGTCAACACGTTTCCGTCCTACTGCCGATTCTTTTCGCAAAGTACTTTTCTATAATTCTAGTATTTAATGGGAAAAAATTAAACGAATTTTTTGCCCATTTAAAAAACTATTAATTCTGAATAAAATGCCGCCCATTTATGCAATTAAAAAAATTTAAATGTCTCATATTAGGTAAGGCATATTTTCGTCAGATAAGGTACTTCTTCTTCAATGATTTTGAGGATATTTTAGTTTTGATCAAAAATATTTTATTTCTTACGACTTTTCGTAAAATATGTTAATGCCGTCTGAAAGAGGAACAGATAAGCTTACCATCGAACTCTTAGTCGAAGAAGTCGGTCGAAGGATGCAAGAGTTATTAGCAAAAAACTAATCAGTGGTTAACACGATTCCGTCCTACTGCCGATTCTTTTGGCAAAGTTCTTTTCAATAATTCTAGTATTTAATGGGAAAAATTTAAACGAAATTTTTGTCCATGTAAAAAACTATTAATTCTGAATAAAATGCCGCCCATTTATGCAATTAAAAAAATTTAAATGTCTCTTATTAGATAAGGCATATTTTCGTCTGATAAGGTACTTCTTCTTCAATGATTTCGACGATATTTTATTTTTCATCAAAAAAATTGTATTTCTTATGTTTTTTCATAAAATATGTTAATGCCATCTGAAAGAGGAACAGATAAGCTTTCCATTGAGCTCTTAGTCGAAGAAATCGGTTGAAGGATACAAGAGTTATTAGCAAAAAGCTAATCGGTGGTCAACACGTTTCCGTCCTACTGCCGATTCTTTTCGCAAAGTAGTTTTCTATAATTCTATTATTTAGTGGGAAAAAATTTAACGAATTTTTTGTCCATGTAAAAAACTATTAATTCTGAATAAAATGCCGCCCATTTATGCAATAAAGAAAATTTATATGTCTCTTATTAGATAAGGCATATTTTCGTCTGATATGGTACTTCTTCTTCAATGATTTCGAGGATATTTTAGTTTTCATCCAAAAATTTTTTTTTCTTACGACTTTTTGTAAAATATGTTAATGCCATCTGAAAGAGGAACAGATAAGCTTTCCATCGAGCTCTTAGTCGAAGAAGTCGGTCGAAGGATGCAAGAGTTATTAGCAAAAAACTAATCGAGGGTCAACACGTTTCCGTCCTACTGCCGATTGTTTTCGCAAAGTACTTTTCTATAATTCTATTATTTAATGGGAAAAAATTAAACGAATTTTTTGCCAATGTAAAAAACTATTAATTCTGAATAAAATGCCGCCCATTTATGCAATTAAGAAAATTTAAATGTCTCTTATTAGATAAGGCATATTTTCGTCTGATAAGGTACTTCTTCTTCAATGATTTCGAGGATATTTTATTTTTCATCAAAAAAATTGTATTTCTTATGTTTTTTCATAAAATATGTTAATGCCATCTGAAAGAGGAACAGATAAGCTTTCCATCGAGCTCTTAGTCGAAGAAGTCGGTCGAAGGATGCAAGAGTTATTAGCAAAAAACTAATCGGTGGTCAACACGTATTCGTCCTACTGCCGAATCTTTTCGCAAAGTACTTTTCTATAATTCTAGTATTTAATGGGAAAAAATTAAACGAATTTTTTGTCCATGTATAAAACTATTAATTCTGAATAAAATGCCGCCCATTTATGCAATTAAAAAAATTTAAATGTCTCTTATTAGATAAGGCATATTTTCGTCTGATAAGGTACTTCTTCTTCAAAAATTTTGAGGATATTTTAGTTTTGATCAAAAAAATTGTATTTCTTACGACTTTTCGTAAAATATGTTAATGCCATCTGAAAGAGGAACAGATAAGCTTTCCATCGAGCTCTTAGTCGATGAAGTCGGTCAAAGGATGCAAGAGTTATCAGCAAAAAACTAATCGGTGGTCAACACGATTCTGTCCTACTGCCGATTTTTTTCGCAAAGTACTTTTCTATAATTCTAGTATTTAATGGTAATAAATTAAACGAAATTTTTGTCCATGTAAAAAACTATTAATTCTGAATAAAATGCCGCTCATTTGTGCAATTAAGAAAATTTAAATGTCTCATTATAGGTAAGGCATATTTTCGTCTGATAAGGTACTTCTTTTTCAATGACTTCGAGGATATTTTAGTTTTGATCAAAAAAATTTTATTTCTTATGACTTTTAATGCCATCTGAAAGAAAAACAGATAAGCTTTCCATCGAGCTCTTAGTCGAAGAAGTCGGTTGAAGGATGCAAGAGTTATTAGCAAAAATCTAATCGGTGGTCAACACGATTCCGTCCTACTGCCGATTTTTTTCGCAAAGTACTTTTCTATAATTCTAGTATTTAATGGGAAAAAATTAAACGAATTTTTTGTCCATGTAAAAAACTATTAATTCTGAATAAAATGCCGCCCATTTATGCAATTGAAAAAATTTAAATGTCTCTTATTAGATAAGGCATATTTTCGT
The DNA here is from genome assembly GCA_034638295.1 of Phortica okadai. Classification (NCBI taxonomy): domain Eukaryota; kingdom Metazoa; phylum Arthropoda; class Insecta; order Diptera; family Drosophilidae; genus Phortica; species Phortica okadai. The sequence goes on from CM067851.1 coordinate 28,625,641, forward strand.
CTGATAAGGTACTTCTTCTTTAAAAATTTTGAGGATATTTTAGTTTTGATCAAAAAAATTGTATTTCTTACGACTTTTCGTAAAATATGTTAATGCCAACTGAAAGAGGACCAGATAAGCTTTCCATCGAGCTCTTAGTCGATGAAGTCGGTCAAAGGATGCAAGAGTTATCAGCAAAAAACTAATCGGTGGTCAACACGATTCCGTCCTACCGCCGATTGTTTTCGCAAAGTACTTTTCTATAATTCTATTATTTAGTGGGAAAAAATTAAACGAATTTTTTGTCCATGTAAAAAACTATTAATTCTGAATAAAATGCCGCCCATTTATGCAATCAAAAAAAATTTAAATGTCTCTTATTAGATAAGGCATATTTTCGTCTGATAAGGTACTTCTTCTTCAATGTTTTCGTGGATATTTTAGTTTTGATCAAAAAAATTTTATTTATTATGACTTTTCGTAAAATATGTTAATGCCGTCTGAAATAGGAACAAATAAGCTTTCCAAAGAGCTCTTAGTCAAACAAGTCGGTCAAAGGATGCAAGAGTTATCGGCAAAAACTAATCGGTGGTCAACACGATTCCGTCCTACTGCCGATTTCTTTCGCAAAGTACTTTTGTTTAATTCTATTATTTAGTGGGAAAAAATTAAACGAATTTTTTGTCCATGTGAATAACTATTAATTCTGAATAAAATGCCGCCCAAGTCGGTCAAAGGATGCAAGAGTTATCAGCAAAAAACTAATTGGTGGTCAACACGATTCCGTCCTACTGCCGATTTTTTTCGCAAAGTACTTTTCTATAATTCTATTATTTAGTGGGAAAAAATTAAACGAATTTTTTGTCCATGTAAAAAACTATTAATTCTGAATAAAATGCCGCCCATTTATGCAATTAAAAAAATTTAAATGTCTCTTATTAGATAAGGCATATTTTCGTCTGATAAGGTACTTCTTCTTCAATGATTTTGAGGATATTTTAGTTTTGATCAAAAAAATTGTATTTCTTACGACTTTTCTTTAAATATGTTAATGCCATCTAAAAGAAGAACAGATAAGCTTTCCATTGAGCTCTTAGTCAAACAAGTCGGTCAAAGGATGCAAGAGTTATCAGAAAAAAACTAATCGGTGGTCAACACGATTCCGTCCTACTGCCGATTTTTTTCGCAAAGTACTTTTCTATAATTCTAGTATTTTATGGTAATAAATTAAACGAAATTTTTGTCCATGTAAAAAACTATTAATTCTGAATAAAATGCCTCTCATTTGTGCAATTAAGAAAATTTAAATGTCTCATATTAGGTAAGGCATATTTTCGTCTGATAAGGTACTTCTTTTTCAATGACTTCGAGGATATTTTAGTTTTGATCAAAAAAATTTTATTTTTTATGACTTTTAATGCCATCTGAAAGAAAAACAGATAAGCTTTCCATCGAGCTCTTAGTCGAAGAAGTCGGTTGAAGGATGCAAGAGTTATTAGCAAAAAACTAATCGGTGGTCAACACGATTCCGTCCTACTGCCGATTTTTTTCGCAAAGTACTTTTCTATAATTCTAGTATTTAATGTGAAAAAATTAAACGAATTTTTTGTCCATGTAAAAAACTATTAATTCTGAATAAAATGCCGCCCATTTATGCAATTAAAAAAATTTAAATGTCTCTTATTAGATAAGGCATATTTTCGTCTGATAAGGTACTTCTTCTTTAAAAATTTTGAGGATATTTTAGTTTTGATCAAAAAAATTGTATTTCTTACGACTTTTCGTAAAATATGGTAATGCCATCTGAAAGAGGACCAGATAAGCTTTCCATCGAGCTCTTAGTCGATGAAGTCGGTCAAAGAATGCAAGAGTTATCAGCAATAAACTAATCGGTGGTCAACACGATTCCGTCCTACCGCCGATTGTTTTCGCAAAGTACTTTTCTATAATCCTATTATTTAGTGAAGAAATATGTAAATGCCATCTGAAAGAGGACCAGATAAGCTTTCCATCGAGCTCTTAGTCGATGAAGTCGGTCAAAGGATGCAAGAGTTATCAGCAAAAAACTAATCGGTGGTCAACACGATTCCGTCCTACCGCCGATTGTTTTCGCAAAGTACTTTTCTATAATTCTATTATTTAGTGGGAAAAAATTAAACGAATTTTTTGTCCATGTAAAAAACTATTAATTCTGAATAAAATGCCGCCCATTTATGCAATCAAAAAAAATTTAAATGTCTCTTATTAGATAAGGCATATTTTCGTCTGATAAGATACTTCTTCTTCAATGTTTTCGTGGATATTTTAGTTTTGATCAAAAAAATTTTATTTATTATGACTTTTCGTAAAATATGTTAATGCCGTCTGAAATAGGAACAGATAAGCTTTCCAAAGAGCTCTTAGTCAAACAAGTCGGTCAAAGGATGCAAGAATTATCGGCAAAAACTAATCGGTGGTCAACACGATTCCGTCCTACTGCCGATTACTTTCGCAAAGTACTTTTGTTTAATTCTATTATTTAGTGGGAAAAAATTGAACGAATTTTTTGTCCATGTAAAAAACTATTAATTCTGAATAAAATGCCGCCCAAGTCGGTCAAAGGATGCAAGAGTTATCAGCAAAAAACTAATCGGTGGTCAACACGATTCCGTCCTACTGCCGATTTTTTTCGCAATGTACTTTTCTATAATTCTATTATTTAGTGGGAAAAAATTAAACGAATTTTTTGTCCATGTAAAAAACTATTAATTCTGAATAAAATGCCGCCCATTTATGCAATTAAAAAAATTTAAATGTCTCTTATTAGATAAGGCATATTTTCGTCTGATAAGGTACTTCTTCTTCAATGATTTTGAGGATATTTTAGTTTTGATCAAAAAAATTGTATTTCTTACGACTTTTCGTAAAATATGTTAATGCCATCTAAAAGAAGAACAGATAAGCTTTCCATTGAGCTCTTAGTCAAACAAGTCGGTCAAAGGATGCAAGAGTTATCAGCAAAAAACTAATCGGTGGTCAACATGATTCCGTCCTACTGCCGATTTTTTTCGCAAAGTACTTTTCTATAATTCTAGTATTTAATGGTAATAAATTAAACGAAATTTTTGTCCATGTAAAAAACTATTAATTCTGAATAAAATGCCGCTCATTTGTGCAATTAAGAAAATTTAAATGTCTCATATTAGGTAAGGCATATTTTCGTCTGATAAGGTACTTCTTTTTCAATGACTTCGAGGATATTTTAGTTTTGATCAAAAAAATTTTATTTCTTATGACTTTTAATGCCATCTGAAAGAAAAACAGATAAGCTTTCCATCGAGCTCTTAGTCGAAGAAGTCGGTTGAAGGATGCTAGAGTTATTAGCAAAAAACTAATCGGTGGTCAATACGATTCCGTCCTACTGCCGATTTTTTTCGCAAATTTCTTTTCTATAATTCTAGTATTTAATGGGAAAAAATTAAACGAATTTTTTGTCCATGTAAAAAACTATTAATTCTGAATAAAATGCCGCCTATTTATGCAATTAAAAAAATTTAAATGTCTCTTATTAGATAAGGCATATTTTCGTCTGATAAGGTACTTCTTCTTTAAAAATTTTGAGGATATTTTAGTTTTGATCAAAAAAATTGTATTTCTTACGACTTTTCGTAAAATATGTTAATGCCATCTGAAAGAGGACCAGATAAGCTTTCCATCGAGCTCTTAGTCGATGAAGTCGGTCAAAGGATGCAAGAGTTATCAGCAAAAAACTAATCGGTGGTCAACACGATTCCGTCCTACCGCCGATTGTTTTCGCAAAGTACTTTTCTATAATTCTGTTATTTAGTGGGAAAAAATTAAACGAATTTTTTTTCCATGTAAAAAACTATTAATTCTGAATAAAATGCCGCCCATTTATGCAATCAAAAAAAATTTAAATGTCTCTTATTAGATAAGGCATATTTTCGTCTGATAAGGTACTTCTTCTTCAATGTTTTCATGGATATATTAAATTTGATCAAAAAAATTTTATTTATTATGACTTTTCGTAAAATATGTTAATGCCGTCTGAAATAGGAACAGATAAGCTTTCCAAAGAGCTCTTAGTCAAACAACTCGGTCAAAAGATGCAAGAGTTATCGGCAAAAACTAATCGGTGGTCAACACGATTCCGTCCTACTGCCGATTTCTTTCGCAAAGTACTTTTGTTTAATTCTATTATTTAGTGGGAAAAAATTTAACGAATTTTTTGTCCATGTAAAAAACTATTAATTCTGAATAAAATGCCGCCCAAGTCGGTCAAAGGATGCAAGAGTTATCAGCAAAAAACTAATCGGTGGTCAACACGATTCCGTCCTACTGCCGATTTTTTTCGCAAAGTACTTTTCTATAATTCTATTATTTAGTGGGAAAAAATTAAACGAATTTTTTGTCCATATAAAAAACTATTAATTCTGAATAAAATGCCGCCCATTTATGCAATTAAAAAAATTTAATAGTCTCTTATTAGATAAGGCATATTTTCGCCTGATAAGGTACTTCTTCTTCAATGATTTTGAGGATATTTTAGTTTTGATCAAAAAAATTGTATTTCTTACGACTTTTCCTAAAATATGTTAATGCCATCTAAAAGAAGAACAGATAAGCTTTCCATTGAGCTCTTAGTCAAACAAGTCGGTCAAAGGATGCAAGAGTTATCAGCAAAAAACTAATCGGTGGTCAACACGATTCCGTCCTACTGCCGATTTTTTTCGCAAAGTACTTTTCTATAATTCTAGTATTTAATGGTAATAAATTAAACGAAATTTTTGTCCATGTAAAAAACTATTAATTCTGAATAAAATGCCGCTCATTTGTGCAATTAAGAAAATTTAAATGTCTCATATTAGGTAAGGCATATTTTCGTCTGATAAGGTACTTCTTTTTCAATGACTTCGAGGATATTTTAGTTTTGATCAAAAAAATTTTATTTCTTATGACTTTTAATGCCATCTGAAAGAAAAACAGATAAGCTTTCCATCGAGCTCTTAGTCGAAGAAGTCGGTTGAAGGATGCAAGAGTTATTAGCAAAAAACTAATCGGTGGTCAACACGATTCCGTCCTACTGCCGATTTTTTTCGCAAAGTACTTTTCTATAATTCTAGTATTTAATGGTAATAAATTAAACGAATTTTTTGTCCATGTAAAAAACTATGAATTCTGAATAAAATGCCACCCATTAACTCAATTAAAACCAGTAAGGACGCTATCTTCAGCAAGGCTGAAGCTATAATACTTTTCACGTTGTGTCACTAAAAAACTAAATGAATAGTTTTCATGCCTCCCTAAAAACATAACTGTAAGGTTTCAAGTCAATTGGTTTAAAAACAAAAAAGTTTTCCATACAGCGGTTCAAGTTTTGCGATAAGTGGGCGTGGCTACGCTCACTTTGGGTCAAAATAGTTTTGATGCCTCCCTAAGAACATAACTGTAAAGTTTCAAGTCAATTGGTTAAAAAACAAAAAAGTTTTCCATACAACGGGTCAATTTTCACTAAAAAAGGGCGTGGCCACGCCCACTTTTGGTCAACATTGTTTTCATTCCTCCCTAAGAACATAAATGTAAAGTTTCAAGTCAATTCGTTAAAAAACAAAAAAGTTTTCCATACAACGGGTCAAATTTCGCTATAAAAGGGCGTGGCCGCGCCCATTTTTGGTCAAAATAGTTTTCATTCCTCCCTAAGAACATAACTGCAAAGTTTCAAGTCAATTGGTTGAAAAACAAAAAAGTTGTCCATACAACGGGTCAAATTTCGCTAGGAGTGGGCGTGGCTACGCTCACTTTGGGTCAAAATAGTTTTCATGCCTCCCTAAGAACATAACTGTAAAGTTTCAAGTCAATTGGTTAAAAAACAAAAAAGTTTTCCATACAACGGGTCAATTTTCGCTAAAAAAAGGCGTGGGCAGGCCCACTTTTGGTCAGAATAGTTTTCATCCCTCCCTAAGAACATAACTGCAAAGTTTCAAGTCAATTAGTTGAAAAACAAAAAAGTTGTCCATACAACGGGTCAAATTTCGCTAGAAGTGGGCGTGGCTACGCTCACTTTGAGTCAAAATAGTTTTCATGCCTCCCTAAGAACATAACTGTAAAGTTTCAAGTCAATTGGTTAAAAAACAAAAAAGTTTTCCATACAACGGGTCAATTTTCACTAAAAAAGGGCGTGGCCACGCCCACTTTTGGTCAACATTGTTTTCATTCCTCCCTAAGAACATAACTGTAAAGTTTCAAGTCAATTGGTTAAAAAACAAAAAAGTTTTCCATACAACGGGTCAAATTTCGCTATAAAAGGGCGTGGCCGCGCCCACTTTTGGTCAAAATTGTTTTCATTCCTCCTTAAGAACATAACTGTAAAGTTTCAAGTCAATTGGTTAAAAAACACAAAAGTTTTCCATACAACGGGTCAAATTTCGCTATAAAAGGGCGTGGCCACGCCCACTTTTGGTCTAAATAGTTTTCATTCCTCCCTAAGAACATAACTGTAAAGTTTCAAGTCAATTCGTTGAAAAACAAAAAAGTTTTCCATACAACGGGTCAATTTTTGCTATAAGTGGGCGTGGCTACGCCCACTTTTGGTCAAAATAGTTTTCATTCCTCCCTAAGAACATAACTGTAAAGTTTCAAGTCAATTGGTTAAAAAACAAAAAAGTTTTCCATACAACGGGTCAATTTTCGCTATCAGTGGGCGTGGCTACCCCTGGCTACGCCCACTTTTGGTCAAAATAGTTTTCATTCCTTCCTAAGAACATAACTTTAAAATTTCAAGTCAATTGGTTAAAAAACAAAAAAGTTTTTCATACAACGGGTCAATTTTCGCTAGAAGTGGGCGTGGCGACGCGTGGCTACGCCCATTTTTGGTCAAAATAGTTTTCATTCCTCCCCAAGAACATAACTTTAAAATTTCAAGTCGATTGGTTGAAAAACAAAAAAGTTGTCCAAACAACGACGTGAATATTGCTTCTCTTCCTCTTCTTCATTTTGTATGGGAGCTACCAGTTCCAGATGTCCAATCTCATTGAAACTTTCAGGCATGTAGTCGGACTATGTAGAACTACTATGTTTAAAATTTCAGCACTCTATCATACAAAACAAAAAAGTTTTCCATACAACGATTCAAGTTTTGTTCATTTTTCTTCTTCTTTTCGTATGGGGGCTACCAGTTCCAGTGGTCCGATATGGCTGGATCCGACAAATGAGTTGACTGCACGAATAAGAAGTCTCTGTGCAAAATTTCAGCTCGATATCTTAAGAACTGTGGGAGGAGATTGTATATATACAGACAGACGGACAGACGGACATGGCTAAATCAACTCGTCTTGTCGTCCTGATCAAGAATATATATACTTTATATAGTCGGAAATGAATATTTCGATCTGTTACAAACTTCAGCACGAAGTTATTATACTATTTCACATACGTGAAAAGTATAAAAATTTAAATTTCTCTTATTAGATAAGGCATATTTTCGTCTGATAAAGTACTTCTTCTTCAATGATTTCGAGGATATTTTAGTTTTCATCAAAAAAATTTTATTTATTATGACTTTTCGTAAAATATGTTAATGCCGTCTGAAATAGGAACAGATAAGCTTTCCAAAGAGCTCTTAGTCAAACAAGTCGGTCGAAGGATGCAAGAGTTATTAGCAAAAAACTAATCGGTGGTCAACACGATTCCGTCCTACTGCCGATTCTTTTCGCAAAGTACTTTTCTATAATTCTAGTATTTAATGGGAAAAAATTAAACGAATTTTTTGTCCATGTAAAAAACTATTAATTCTGAATAAAATGCCACCCATTTATGCAATTAAAAAAATTCAAACGTCTCTTATTAGATCAGGAATATTTCCGTCTGATAAGGTACTTCTTCTTCAATGATTTCGAGGATATTTTAGTTTTCATCAAAAAAATTTTATTTCTTACGACTTTTCGTAAAATATGTTAATACCATCTGAAAGAGGAACAGATAAGCTTTCCATCGAGCTCTTAGTCGAAGAAGTCGGTCGAAGGAGCAAGAGTTATTAGCAAACCAGTAAGGACGCTATCTTCAGCAAGGCTGAAGCTATAATACTTTTCACGTTTTGTCACTATAAAAAAAATTAAATGAATAGTTTTCATGCCTCCCTAACAACATAACTGTAAGGTTTGAAGTCAATTAGTTAAAAAACAAAAAAGTTTTCCATACAACTGTTCAAGTTTTGCGATTAGTGAGCGAAGCCATGCCAATTTTTGATCAAAATAGTTTTCATTCCTCCATAAGAACATAACTGTAATGTTCAAGTCAATTGGATAAAAAACAAAAAAGTTTTCCATGCAACGGTTCAAGTTTCGGTATAAGTGGGCGTAGCCATGCCCACTTTTGGTCAAACTAGTTTTCATTCCTCCTTAAAAACATAACTGTAAAGTTTCAAGTCAATTGGTAAAAAAACACAAAAGTTTTCCATACAACGGTTCAAGTTTTGCGTTTAGTGGGCATAGCCATGCCCACTTTTGGTCAAAGTAGTTTTTATTCTTCCCTAAGAACATAACTTTAAAGTTTCAAGTCAATTGGTTAAAAAACAAAGATGATTTCCATACAACCGATCAAGTTTCACTATAAGTGGGCGTGGCCCATCCCACTTTTGGTCAAAATAGTTTTCATTCCTCCCTAAGAACGTAACTGTAAAGTTTCAAGTCAATTCGTAAAAAAACAAAAAAGTTTTCCATACAACCGTTCAAGTTTCACTATAAGTGGGCGTCGCCACGCCCACTTTTTGTCAAAATAGTTTTTATTCCTCCCTAAAAACATAACTGTAAAGTTTCAAGTCAATTCGTAAAAAAAACAAAAAAGTTCTCCATACAACGACGTGAATATGGCTTCTCTTCCTCTTCTTCATTTTGTATGGGAGCTACCAAGTCCAGTTTTCCAATCTCAATGAAACTTTCAGGCATGCAGTCGGTTTATGTAGAACTACTATGTTTAAAATTTCAGCACTCTATCATTCAAAACAAAAAAATTTCCATACAACGATTCAAGTTTTGTTCATTTTTCTTCTTCTTTTCGTATGGGGGCTACCAGTTCCAGTGGTCCGATATAGCTGGATGCGACAAATGAGTTGATCGCACAAATAAGAAGTCTCTGTGCAAAAATTCAGCTCGATATCTTCAAAACTGTGGGAGGAGATTGTATATATACAGACAGACGGACGGACAGACGGACATGGCTAAATCAACTCGTCTTGTCGTCCTGATCAAGAATATATATACTTTATATAGTCGGAAATGAATATTGCAATCTGTTACAAACTTCAGCACAAAGTTATTATACTATTTCACATACGTGAAAAGTATAAAAACTTATCGGTGGTCAACACGTTTCCGTCCTACTGCCGATTGTTTTCGCAAAGTACTTTTCTATAATTCTAGTATTTAAAGGGAAAAAATTAAACGAATTTTTTGTCCATGTAAAAAACTATTAATTCTGAATAAAATGCCGCCCATTTATGCAATTAAAAAAATTTAAATATCTCTTATTAGATAAGGCATATTCTCGTCTGATAAGGTACTTCTTCTTCAATGATTTCGAGGATATTTTAGTTTTGATCGAAAAAATTTTTTTTCTTACGACTTTTCGTACGATATGTTAACACCATCTGAAAGTGGAACAGATAAGCTTTCCATCGACCTCTAAGTCGAAGAAATCGGTCTAAGGATGAAAGAGTTATTAGCAAAAAGCTAATCGGTGGTCAACACGTTTAAGTCCTACTGCCGATTATTTTCGCAAAGTACTTTTCTATAATTCTAGTATTTAATGGGAAAAAATTAAACGAATTTTTTGTCCATGTAAAAAACTATTAATTCTGAATAAAATGCCGCCCATTTATGCAATTAAAAAAATTTAAATATCTCTTATTAGATAAGGCATATTCTCGTCTGATAAGGTACATCTTCTTCAATGATTTCGATGATATTTTAGTTTTGATCAAAAAAATTTTATTTCTTACGACTTTTCGTAAAATATGTTAATGCCATCTGAAAGAGGAACAGATAAGCTTTCCATCGAGCTCTTAGTCGAAGAAGTCGGTCGAAGGATGCAAGAGTTATTAGCAAAAAACAAATCGGTGGTCAACACGATTCCGTCCTACTGCCGATTCTTTTCGCAAACTACTTTTCTATAATTCTAGTATTTAATGGGAAACAATTAAACGAATTTTTTGTCCATGTAAAAAACTATTAATTCTGAATAAACTGCCGACGATTTATGCAATTAAAACCAGTAAGGACGCTATCTTCAGCAAGGCTGAAGCTATAATACTTTTCACTTTGTGTCACTACAAAAAAAACTAAATGAATAGTTTTCATGCCTCCCTAACAACATAACTGTAATGTTTCAAGTCAATTCGTTAAAAAACAAAAAATTTTTCCATACAACGGTTCAAGTTTTGCGATAAGTGGGCGTAGCCATGCCCACATTTGGTCAAAATAGTTTTAAATCTTCCCTAAGAACATAACTGTAAAGTTTCAAGTCAATTGGTTAAAAAACAAAAAAAGTTTTCCATACAAAGGGTCAATTTTCGCTATAAAAGGGCGTGGCTACGCCCACTTTTCGTCAAAATAGTTTTCATTCCTCCCTAAGAACATAACTGTAAAGTTTCAAGTCAATTGATTAAAAAACAAAAAAGTTTTCCATACAAAGGGTCAAGTTAAGCTATAAGTGGGCGTGGCCATGCCCACTTTTGATCAAAATAGTTTTCATTCCTCCCTAAGAGCATGTCTGCAAAGTTTCAAGTCAATTGGTTAAAAAACAAAAAAGTTTTCCATATAACGGGTCAATTTTCGCTATAAGTGGGCGTGGCTACTCCCACTTTTGGTTAAAATAGTTTTCATTCCTCCCTAAGAACATAACTGTAAAGTTTCAAGTCAATTGGTTAAAAAACAAAAAAGTATTCCATACAACGGGTCAATTTTCGCTATAAGTGGGCGTGGCTACGCCCACTTTTGGTCAAAATAGTTTTCATTCCTCTCTAAGAACATAACTGTAAAGTTTCAAGTCAATTGGTTAAAAAACAAAAAAGTTTTCCATACAACGGGTCAAGTTTCGCTATAAGTGGGCGTGGCTACGCGTGGTTACGCCTACTTTTAGTCAAAATAGTTTTCATTCCTCCCTAAGAACACACTTGTAAAATTTCAAGTCAATTGGTTAAAAAACAAAAAAGTTGTCCATACAACGACGTGAATATTGCTTCTCTTCCTCTTCTTCATTTTGTATGGGAGCTACCAGTTCCAGATGTCCAATCTCAATGAAACTTTCAGATATGTAGTCGGACCATGTAAAACTACTATGTTTAAAATTTTAGCACTCTATTGTACAAAACAAAAAAGTTTTCCATACAACGATTCAAGTTTTGTTCATTTTTCTTCTTCTTTTCATATGGGAGCTACCTGTTCCAATAATCCGATCATGCTGTTTCCGACGAATGATTCATCGTAATAAATTCTAAGACTCTGTGCAAAGTTTCAGCTCGATAGCTTCAAAACTGAGGGACTAGTTTCCATACATACAGACAGACAGACAGACGGACAGACGGACATGGCTAAATCAACTCGTCTTGTCGTCCTGATCAAAAATATATATACTTTATATAGTCGGAAATTAATATTTCGATCTGTTACAAACTCCGTGACAAAGTTAATATACTATTTCACATAAGTGAAAAGTATAAAAATTTAAATGTCTCTTATTAGATAAGGCATATTTATACTTTTCACTTATGTGAAATAGTATATTAACTTTGTCACGGAGTTTGTAACATATCGAAATATTAATTTCCGACTATATAAAGTATATATATTCTTGATCAGGACGACAAGACGAGTTGATTTAGCCATGTCCGTCTGTCCGTCTGTCCGTCTGTCTGTCGGTCTGTCTGTCTGTCTGTCTGTCTGTCTGTATGTATGCAAACTAGTCCCTCAGTTTTGAAGCTATCGAGCTGAAACTTTGCACAGAGTCTTAGAATTTATTACGATGAATCATTCGTCGGAACCAGCATGATCGGATTATTGGAACAGGTAGCTCCCATACGAAAAGAAGAAGAAAAGTGAACAAAATTTGAATCGTTGTATGGAAAACTTTTTTGTTTTGTACAATAGAGTGCTGAAATTTTAAACATAGTTGTTTTACATGGTCCGACTACATGCCTGAAAGTTTCATTGAGATTGGACATCTGGAACTGGTAGCTCCCATACAAAATGAATAAGAGGAAGAGAAGCCATATTCACGTCGTTGTATGGAAAACTTTTTTGTTTCTTAACCAATTGACTTGAAATTTTAAAGTTATGTTCTTAGGGAGGAATGAAAACTATTTTGACTAAAAGTGGGCGTAACCACGCGTAGCCACGCCCACTTATAGCGAAAATTTACCCGTTGTATGGAAAACTTTTTTGTTTTTTAACCAATTGACTTGAAACTTTGCAGTTATGCTCTTAGGGAGGAATGAAAACTATTTTGATCAAAAGTGGGCGTGGCCACGCGTAGCCACGCCCACTTATAGCGAAAATTTACCCGTTGTATGGAAAACTTTCTTGTTTTTTAACCAATTGACTTGAAACTTTACAGTTATGTTCTTAGGGAGGAATGAAAACTATTTTGACCAAAAATGGGCGTAGCCACGCCCACTTATAGCGAAAATTTACCCGTTGTATGGAAAACTTTTCTGTTTTTTAACCAATTGACTTGAAACTTTGCAGTTATGCTCTTAGGGAGGAATGAAAACTATTTTGATCAAAAGTGGGCGTGGCCACGCCCACTTATAGCTTAACTTGACCCTTTGTATGGAAAACTTTCTTGTTTTTTAACCAATTGACTTGAAACTTTACAGTTATGTTCTTAGGGAGGAATGAAAACTATTTTGACTAAAAGTGGGCGTAGCTACGCCCACTTATAGCGAAAATTGACACTTTGTATGGAAAACTTTTTTGTTTTTTAACCAATTGACTTGAAACTTTACAGTTATGTTCTTAGGGAGGAATGAAAACTATTTTGACCAAAAGTGGGCGTAACCACGCGTAGCCACGCCCACTTATAGCGAAAATTGACCCTTTGTATGGAAAACTTTTTTGTTTTTTAACCAATTGACTTGAAACTTTACAGTTATGTTCTTAGAGAGGAATGAAAACTATTTTGACCAAAAGTGGGCGTAGCGACGCCCACTTATAGCGAAAATTTATCCGTTGTATGGAAAACTTTTTTGTTTTTTAACCAATTGACTTGAAACTTTGCAGTTGTGCTCTTAGGGAGGAATAAAAACTGTTTTGACCAAATGTGGGCATGGCTACGCCCACTTATCGCAAAACTTGAACCGTTGTATGGAAAACTTTTTTGTTTTTAACCAATTGACTTGAAACATTACAGTTATGTTCTTAGGAAGGAATCAAAACTATTTTGACCAAAAGTGGGCGTGGCCACGCCCTTTTATAGCAAAAATTGACCCGTTGTATGGAAAACTTTTTTGCTTTTTAACCAACTGACTTGAAACTTTACAGTTATGTTCTTAGGAAGGAATCAAAACTATTTTGACCAAAAGTGGGCGTGGCCACGCCCTTTTATAGCGAAAATTGACCCGTTGTATGGAAAACTTTTTTGCTTTTTAACCAACTGACTTGAAACTTTACAGGATTGTTGTTAGGGTGGAATGAAAACAGTTTTGACCAAAAGTGGGCGTGGCCACGCCCTTTAATAGCGAAAATTGACCCGTTGTATGGAAAACTTTTTTGTTTTTTAACCAATTGACTTGAAACTTTGCAGTTATGCTCTTAGGGAGGAATGAAAACTATTTTGATCAAAAGTGGGCATGGCCACACCCACTTATAGCTTAACTTGACCCTTTGTATGGAAAACTTTTTGGTTTTTTAATCAATTGACTTGAAACTTTACAGTTATGTTCTTAGGGAGGAATGAAAACTATTTTAACCAAAAGTGGGCGTAGCCACGCCTACTTATAGCGAAAATTGACACGTTGTATGGAAAACTTTTTTGTTTTTTAACCAGTTGACTTGAATCTTTGCAGTTATGCTCTTAGGGAGGAATGAAATCTATTTTGATCAAAAGTGGGCATGGCCACGCCCACTTATAGCTTAACTTGACCCTTTGTATGGAAAACTTTTTTGTTTTTTAACCAATTGACTTGAAACTTTACAGTTATGTTCTTAGGGAGGAATGAAAACTATTTTAACCAAAAGTGGGCGTAGCCACGCCTACTTATAGCGAAAATTGACCCGTTGTTTGGAAAACTTTTTTGTTTTTTAACCAATTGACTTGAAACTTTGCAGTTATGCTCTTAGGGAGGCAAGAAAACTATTTTGATCAAAAGTGGGCATGGCCACGCTCACTTATAGCTTAACTTGACCCTTTGTATGGAAAAATTTTTGTTTTTTAACCAATTGACTTGAAACTTTACAGTTATGTTCTTAGGGAGGAATGAAAACTATTTTGACCAAATGTGGGCATGGCTACGCCCACTTATCGCAAAACTTGAACCGTTGTATGGAAAAATTTTTTGTTTTTTAACGAATTGACTTGAAACATTACAGTTGTGTTGTTAAGGAGGCATGAAAACTATTCATTTAGTTTTTTTTATAGTGACACAAAGTGAAAAGTATTATAGCTTCAGCCTTGCTGAAGATAGCGTCCTTACTGGTTTCTTCTGATAAGGTACTTGTTCTTCAGTGCTTTCGAGGATATTTTAGGTTTGATCAAAAAAATTTTATTTCTTACGACTTTTCGTAAAATATGTTAATGCCATCTGAAAGAGGACCAGATAAGCTTTCCATCGAGCTCTTAGTCGATGAAGTTGGTCAAAGGATGCAAGAGTTATCAGCAAAAAACTAATCGGTGGTCAACACGATTCCGTCCTACTGGCGATTGTTTTCGCAAAGTACTTTTCTATAATTCTATTATTTAGTGGGAAAAAAATTAAACGAATTTTTTGTCCATGTAAAAAACTATTAATTCTGAATAAAATGCCGCCCATTTATGCAATCAAAAAAAATTTAAATGTCTCTTATTAGATAAGGCATATTTTCGTCTGATAAGGTACTTCTTCTTCAATGTTTTCGTGGATATATTAAATTTGATCAAAAAAATTTTATTTATTATGACTTTTCGTAAAATATGTTAATGCCGTCTGAAATAGGAACAGATAAGCTTTCCAAAGAGCTCTTAGTCAAACAACTCGGTCAAAGGATGCAGGAGTTATCGGCAAAAACTAATCGGTGGTCAACACGATTCCGTCCTACTGCCGATTTCTTTCGCAAAGTACTTTTGTTTAATTCTATTATTTAGTGGGAAAAAATTAAACGAATTTTTTGTCCATGTAAAAAACTATTAATTCTGAATAAAATGCCGCCCAAGTCGGTCAAAGGATGCAAGAGTTATCAACAAAAAACTAATCGGTGGTCAACACGATTCCGTCCTACTGCCGATTTTTTTCGCAAAGTACTTTTCTATAATTCTATTATTTAGTGGGAAAAAATTAAACGAATTTTTTGTCCATGTAAGAAACTATTAATTCTGAATAAAATGCCGCCCATTTATGCAATTAAAAAAATTTAAGTCTCTTATTAGATAAGGCATATTTTCGTCTGATAAGGTACTTCTTCTTTAAAAATTTTGAGGATATTTTAGTTTTGATCAAAAAAATTGTATTTCTTACGACTTTTCGTAAAATATGTTAATGCCATCTGAAAGAGGACCAGATAAGCTTTCCATCGAGCTCTTAGTCGATGAAGTCGGTCAAAGGATGCAAGAGTTATCAGCAAAAAACTAATCGGTGGTCAACACGATTCCGTCCTACCGCCGATTGTTTTCGCAAAGTACTTTTCTATAATTCTATTATTTAGTGGGAAAAAATTAAACGAATTTTTTGTCCATGTAAAAAACTATTAATTCTGAATAAAATGCCGCCCATTTATGCAATCAAAAAAAAATTAAATGTCTCTTATTAGATAAGGCATATTTTCGTCTGATAAGGTACTTCTTCTTCAATGTTTTCGTGGATATGTTAAATTTGATCAAAAAAATTTTATTTATTATGACTTTTCGTAAAATATGTTAATGCCGTCTGAAATAGGAACAGATAAGCTTTCCAAAGAGCTCTTAGTCAAACAACTCGGTCAAAGGATGCAAGAGTTATCGGCAAAAACTAATCGGTGGTCAACACGATTCCGTCCTACTGCCGATTTCTTTCGCAAAGTACTTTTGTTTAATTCTATTATTTAGTGGGAAAAAATTAAACGAATTTTTTGTCCATGTAAAAAACTATTAATTCTGAATAAAATGCCGCTCATTTGTGCAATTAAGAAAATTTAAAAGTCTCATATTAGGTAAGGCATATTTTCGTCTGATAAGGTACTTCTTTTTCAATGACTTCGAGGATATTTTAGTTTTGATCAAAAAAATTTTATTTCTTATGACTTTTAATGCCATCTGAAAGAAAAACAGATAAGCTTTCCATCGAGCTCTTAGTCGAAGAAGTCGGTTGAAGGATGCAAGAGTTATTAGCAAAAAACTAATCGGTGGTCAACACGATTCCGTCCTACTGCCGATTTTTTTCGCAAAGTACTTTTCTATAATTCTATTATTTAGTGGGAAAAAATTAAACGAATTTTTTGTCCATGTAAGAAACTATTAATTCTGAATAAAATGCCGCCCATTTATGCAATTAAAAAAATTTAAGTCTCTTATTAGATAAGGCATATTTTCGTCTGATAAGGTACTTCTTCTTTAAAAATTTTGAGGATATTTTAGTTTTGATCAAAAAAATTGTATTTCTTACGACTTTTCGTAAAATATGTTAATGCCATCTGAAAGAGGACCAGATAAGCTTTCCATCGAGCTCTTAGTCGATGAAGTCGGTCAAAGGATGCAAGAGTTATCAGCAAAAAACTAATCGGTGGTCAACACGATTCCGTCCTACCGCCGATTGTTTTCGCAAAGTACTTTTCTATAATTCTATTATTTAGTGGGAAAAAATTAAACGAATTTTTTGTCCATGTAAAAAACTATTAATTCTGAATAAAATGCCGCCCATTTATGCAATCAAAAAAAAATTAAATGTCTCTTATTAGATAAGGCATATTTTCGTCTGATAAGGTACTTCTTCTTCAATGTTTTCGTGGATATATTAAATTTGATCAAAAAAATTTTATTTATTACGACTTTTCCTAAAATATGTTAATGCCATCTAAAAGAAGAACAGATAAGCTTTCCATTGAGCTCTTAGTCAAACAAGTCGGTCAAAGGATGCAAGAGTTATCAGCAAAATACTAATCGGTGGTCAACACGATTCCGTCCTACTGCCGATTTTTTTCGCAAAGTACTTTTCTATAATTCTAGTATTTAATGGTTATAAATTAAACAAAATTTTTGTCCATGTAAAAAACTATTAATTCTGAATAAAATGCCGCTCATTTGTGCAATTAAGAAAATTTAAAAGTCTCATATTAGGTAAGGCATATTTTCGTCTGATAAGGTACTTCTTTTTCAATGACTTCGAGGATATTTTAGTTTTGATCAAAAAAATTTTATTTCTTATGACTTTTAATGCCATCTGAAAGAAAAACAGATAAGCTTTCCATCGAGCTCTTAGTCGAAGAAGTCGGTTGAAGGATGCAAGAGTTATTAGCAAAAAACTAATCGGTGGTCAACACGATTCCGTCCTACTGCCGATTTTTTTCGCAAAGTACTTTTCTATAATTCTAGTATTTAATGGTAATAAATTAAACGAATTTTTTGTCCATGTAAAAAACTATGAATTCTGAATAAAATGCCACCTATTAACTCAATTAAAACCAGTAAGGACGCTATCTTCAGCAAGGCTGAAGCTATAATACTTTTCACGTTGTGTCACTAAAAAACTAAATGAATAGTTTTCATGCCTCCCTAAGAACATAACTGTAAAGTTTCAAGTCAATTGGTTAAAAAACAAAAAAGTTTTCCATACAACGGGTCAATTTTCACTAAAAAAGGGCGTGGCCACGCCCACTTTTGGTCAACATTGTTTTCATTCCTCCCTAAGAACACAAATGTAAAGTTTCAAGTCAATTCGTTAAAAAACAAAAAAGTTTTCCATACAACGGGTCAAATTTCGCTATAAAAGGGCGTGGCCGCGCCCACTTTTGGTCAAAATAGTTTGCATTCCTCCCTAAGAAGATAACTGTAAGGTTTCAAGTCAATTGGTCAATTTTCGCTAAAAAAAGGCGTGGGCACGCCCACTTTTGGTCAAAATAGTTTTCATTCCTCCCTAAGAACATAACTGCAAAGTTTCAAGTCAATTAGTTGAAAAACAGAAAAGTTGTCCATACAACGGGTCAAATTTCGCTAGAAGTGGGCGTGGCTACGCTCACTTTGGGTCAAAATAGTTTTTATGCCTCCCTAAGAACATAACTGTAAAGTTTCAAGTCAATTGGTTAAAAAACAAAAAAGTTTTCCATACAACGGGTCAATTTTCACTAAAAAAGGGCGTGGCCACGCCCACTTTTGGTCAACATTGTTTTCATTCCTCCCTAAGAACATAACTGTAAAGTTTCAAGTCAATTGGTTAAAAAACAAAAAAGTTTTCCATACAACGGGTCAAATTTCGCTATAAAAGGGCGTGGCCGCGCCCACTTTTGGTCAAAATTGTTTTCATTCCTCCTTAAGAACATAACTGTAAAGTTTCAAGTCAATTGGTTAAAAAACACAAAAGTTTTCCATACAACTGGTCAAATTTCGCTATAAAAGGGCGTGGCCACGCCCACTTTTGGTCAAAATAGTTTTTATGCCTCCCTAAGAACATAACTGTAAAGTTTCAAGTCAATTGGTTAAAAAACAAAAAAGTTTTCCATACAACGGGTCAATTTTCGCTATAAGTGGGCGTGGCTACCCCTGGCTACGCCCACTTTTGGTCAAAATAGTTTTTATGCCTCCCTAAGAACATAACTGTAAAGTTTCAAGTCAATTAGTTGAAAAACAGAAAAGTTGTCCATACAACGGGTCAAATTTCGCTAGAAGTGGGCGTGGCTACGCTCACTTTGGGTCAAAATAGTTTTTATGCCTCCCTAAGAACATAACTGTAAAGTTTCAAGTCAATTGGTTAAAAAACAAAAAAGTTTTCCATACAACGGGTCAATTTTCACTAAAAAAGGGCGTGGCCACGCCCACTTTTGGTCAACATTGTTTTCATTCCTCCCTAAGAACATAACTGTAAAGTTTCAAGACAATTGGTTAAAAAACAAAAAAGTTTTCCATACAACGGGTCAAATTTCGCTGTAAAAAGGCGTGGCCGCGCCCACTTTTGGTCAAAATTGTTTTCATTCCTCCTTAAGAACATAACTGTAAAGTTTCAAGTCAATTGGTTAAAAAACACAAAAGTTTTCCATACAACGGGTCAAATTTCGCTAGAAGTGGGCGTGGCTACGCTCACTTTGGGTCAAAATAGTTTTTATGCCTCCCTAAGAACATAACTGTAAAGTTTCAAGTCAATTGGTTAAAAAACAAAAAAGTTTTCCATACAACGGGTCAAATTTCGCTATAAAAGGGCGTGGCCGCGCCCACTTTTGGTCAAAATTGTTTTCATTCCTCCTTAAGAACATAACTGTAAAGTTTCAGGTCAATTGGTTAAAAAACACAAAAGTTTTCCATACAACGGGTCAAATTTCGCTATAAAAGGGCGTGGCCACGCCCACTTTTGGTCAAAATAGTTTTCATTCCTCCCTAAGAACATAACTGTAAAGTTTCAAGTCAATTCGTTGAAAAACAAAAAAGTTTTCCATAGAACGGGTCAATTTTTGCTATAAGTGGGCGTGGCTACGCCCACTTTTGGTCAAAATAGTTTTCATTCCTCCCTAAGAACATAACTGTAAAGTTTCAAGTCAATTGGTTAAAAAACAAAAAAGTTTTCCATACAACGGGTCAATTTTCGCTATAAGTGGGCGTGGCTACCCCTGGCTACGCCCACTTTTGGTCAAAATAGTTTTCATTCCTTCCTAAGAACATAACTTTAAAATTTCAAGTCAATTGGTTAAAAAACAAAAAAGTTTTTCATACAACGGGTCAATTTTCCCTAGAAGTGGGCGTGGCTACGCGTGGCTACGCCCATTTTTGGTCAAAATAGTTTTCATTCCTCCCCAAGAACATAACTTTAAAATTTCAAGTCGATTGGTTGAAAAACAAAAAAGTTGTCCAAACAACGACGTGAATATTGCTTCTCTTCCTCTTCTTCATTTTGTATGGGAGCTACCAGTTCCAGATGTCCAATCTCATTGAAACTTTCAGGCATGTAGTCGGACTATGTAGAACTACTATGTTTAAAATTTCAGCACTCTATCATACAAAACAAAAAAGTTTTCCATACAACGATTCAAGTTTTGTTCATTTTTCTTCTTCTTTTCGTATGGGGGCTACCAGTTCCAGTGGTCCGATATGGCTGGATCCGACAAATGAGTTGACTGCACGAATAAGAAGTCTCTGTGCAAAATTTCAGCTCGATATCTTAAAAACTGTGGGAGGAGATTGTATATATACAGACAGACGGAAAGACGGACATGGCTAAATCAACTCGTCTTGTCGTCCTGATCAAGAATATATATACTTTATATAGTCGGAAATGAATATTTCGATCTGTTACAAACTTCAGCACAAAGTTATTATACTATTTCACATACGTGAAAAGTATAAAAATTTAAATTTCTCTTATTAGATAAGGCATATTTTCGTCTGATAAAGTACTTCTTCTTCAATGATTTCGAGGATATTTTAGTTTTCATCAAAAAAATTTTATTTATTATGACTTTTCGTAAAATATGTTAATGCCGTCTGAAATAGGAACAGATAAGCTTTCCAAAGTGCTCTTAGTCAAACAAGTCGGTCGAAGGATGCAAGAGTTAATAGCAAAAAACTAATCGGTGGTCAACACGATTCCGTCCTACTGCCGATTCTTTTCGCAAAGTACTTTTCTATAATTCTAGTATTTAATGGGAAAAAATTAAACGAATTTTTTGTCCATGTAAAAAACTATTAATTCTGAATAAAATGCCACCCATTTATGCAATTAAAAAAATTCAAACGTCTCTTATTAGATCAGGAATATTTCCGTCTGATAAGGTACTTCTTCTTCAATGATTTCGAGGATATTTTAGTTTTCATCAAAAAAATTTTATTTCTTACGACTTTTCGTAAAATATGTTAATACCATCTGAAAGAGGAACAGATAAGCTTTCCATCGAGCTCTTAGTCGAAGAAGTCGGTCGAAGGATGCAAGAGTTATTAGCAAACCAGTAAGGACGCTATCTTCAGCAAGGCTGAAGCTATAATACTTTTCACGTTTTGTCACTATAAAAAAAATTAAATGAATAGTTTTCATGCCTCCCTAACAACATAACTGTAAGGTTTGAAGTCAATTAGTTAAAAAACAAAAAAGTTTTCCATACAACTGTTCAAGTTTTGCGATTAGTGAGCGAAGCCATGCCAATTTTTGATCAAAATAGTTTTCATTCCTCCATAAGAACATAACTGTAATGTTCAAGTCAATTGGATAAAAAACAAAAAAGTTTTCCATGCAACGGTTCAAGTTTCGGTATAAGTGGGCGTAGCCATGCCCACTTTTGGTCAAACTAGTTTTCATTCCTCCTTAAAAACATAACTGTAAAGTTTCAAGTCAATTGGTAAAAAAACATAAAAGTTTTCCATACAACGGTTCAAGTTTTGCGTTTAGTGGGCATAGCCATGCCCACTTTTGGTCAAAGTAGTTTTTATTCATCCCTAAGAAAATAACTTTAAAGTTTCAAGTCAATTGGTTAAAAAACAAAGATGATTTCCATACAACCGATCAAGTTTCACTATAAGTGGGCGTGGCCCATCCCACTTTTGGTCAAAATAGTTTTCATTCCCCCCTAAGAACGTAACTGTAAAGTTTCAAGTCAATTCGTAAAAAAACAAAAAAGTTTTCCATACAACCGTTCAAGTGTCATTATAAGTGGGCGGCGCCACGCCCACTTTTTGTCAAAATAGTTTTTATTCCTCCCTAAAAACATAACTGTAAAGTTTCCAGTCAATTCGTAAAAAAACAAAAAAGTTCTCCATACAACGACGTGAATATGGCTTCTCTTCCTCTTCTTCATTTTGTATGGGAGCTACCAAGTCCAGTTTTCCAATCTCAATGAAACTTTCAGGCATGCAGTCGGACTATGTAGAACTACTACGTTTAAAATTTCAGCACTCTATCATTCAAAACAAAAAAATTTCCATACAACGATTCAAGTTTTGTTCATTTTTCTTCTTCTTTTCGTATGGGGGCTACCAGTTCCAGTGGTCCGATATAGCTGGATGCGACAAATGAGTTGATCGCACAAATAAGAAGTCTCTGTGCAAAAATTCAGCTCGATATCTTCAAAACTGTGGGAGGAGATTGTATATATACAGACAGACGGACGGACAGACGGACATGGCTAAATCAACTCGTCTTGTCGTCCTGATCAAGAATATATATACTTTATATAGTCGGAAATGAATATTGCAATCTGTTACAAACTTCAGCACAAAGTTATTTCACATACGTGAAAAGTATAAAAACTTATCGGTGGTCAACACGTTTCCGTCCTACTGCCGATTCTTTTCGCAAAGTACTTTTCTATAATTCTAGTATTTAAAGGGAAAAAATTAAACGAATTTTTTGTCCATGTAAAAAACTATTAATTCTGAATAAAATGCCGCCCATTTATGCAATTAAAAAAATTTAAATATCTCTTATTAGATAAGGCATATTCTCGTCTGATAAGGTACTTCTTCTTCAATGATTTCGGGGATATTTTAGTTTTGATCGAAAAAATTTTTCTTCTTACGACTTTTCGTACGATATGTTAACACCATCTGAAAGTGGAACAGATAAGCTTTCCATCGACCTCAAAGTCGAAGAAATCGGTCTAAGGATGAAAGAGTTATTAGCAAAAAGCTAATCGGTGGTCAACACTTTTAAGTCCTACTGCCGATTCTTTTCGCAAAGTACTTTTCTATAATTCTAGTATTTAATGGGAAAAAATTAAACGAATTTTTTGTCCATGTAAAAAACTATTAATTCTGAATAAAATGCCGCCCATTTATGCAATTAAAAACATTTAAATGTCTCTTATTAGATAAGGCATATTTTCGTCTGATAAGGTACTTCTTCTTCAATGATTTCGATGATATTTTAGTTTTGATCGAAAAAATTTTTTTTCTTACGACTTTTCGTACGATATGTTAACACCATCTGAAAGTGGAACAGATAAGCTTTCCATCGACCTCAAAGTCGAAGAAATCGGTCTAAGGATGAAAGAGTTATTAGCAAAAAGCTAATCGGTGGTCAACACTTTTAAGTCCTACTGCCGATTCTTTTCGCAAAGTACTTTTCTATAATTCTAGTATTTAATGGGAAAAAATTAAACGAATTTTTTGTCCATGTAAAAAACTATTAATTCTGAATAAAATGCCGCCCATTTATGCAATTAAAAAAATTTAAATGTCTCTTATTAGATAAGGCATATTTTCGTCTGATAAGGTACTTCTTCTTCAATGATTTCGATGATATTTTAGTTTTGATCAAAAAAATTTTATTTCTTACGACTTTTCGAAAAATATGTTAATGCCATCTGAAAGAGGAACAGATAAGCTTTCCATCGAGCTCTTAGTCGAAGAAGTCGGTCGAAGGATGCAAGAGTTATTAGCAAAAAACTAATCGGTGGTCAACACGATTCCGACCTACTGCCAATTCTTTTCGCAAACTACTTTTCTATAATTCTAGTATTTAATGGGAAACAATTAAACGAATTTTTTGTCCATGTAAAAAACTATTAATTCTGAATAAAATGCCGCCCATTTATGCAATTAAAAAAATTTAAATGTCTCTTATTAGATAAGGAATATATTCGTCTGGTAAGGTACTTCTTCTTCAATGATTTCGAGGATATTTTAGTTTTGATCAAAAAAATTTTATTTCTTACGACTTTTCGTAAAATATGTTAATGCCATCTGAAAGAGGAACAGATAAGCTTTCCATCGAGCTCTTAGTCGAAGAAGTCGGTCGAAGGATGCAAGAGTTATTAGCAAAAAACTTATCGGTGGTCAACACGTTTCCGTCCTTCTGCCGATTGTTTTCGCAAACTACCTTTCTATAATTCTAGTATTTAATGGGAAAAAATTAAACGAATTTTTTGTCTATATAAAAAACTTTTAATTCTGAATAAACTGCCGACCATTTATGAAATTAAAAAAATTTAAATGTCTCTTATTAGATAAAGCATATTTTCGTCTTATAAGTATTTCTTCTTCAATGATTTCAAGGATATCTTAGGTTTGATAAAAAAAATTTTATTTCTTACGACTTTTCGTAAAATATGTTAATACCATCTGAAAGAAGAACAGATAAGCTTTCCATCGAGCTCTTAGTCGAAGAAGTCGGTCGAAGGATGCTAGAGTTATTAGCAAAAAACTAATCGGTGGTCAACACGATTCCGTCCTACTGCCGATTCTTTTCACAAACTACCTTTCAATAATTCTAGTATTTAATGGGAAAAAATTAAACGAATTTTTTGTCCGTGTAAAAAACTACTAATTCTGAATAAAAAAATTTAAATGTCTCTTATTAGATAAGGCATATTTTCTTCTGATAAGGTACTTGTTCTTCAGTGCTTTCGAGGATATTTTAGGTTTGATCAAAAAAATTTTATTTCTTACGACTTTTCGTAAAATATGTTAATGCCATCTGAAAGAGGTACAGATAAGCTTTCCATCGAGCTTTTAGTCGAAGAAGTCGGTCGAAGGATGCTAGAGTTATTAGCAAAAAACTAATCGCTGGTCAACACGATTCCGTTCTACTGCCGATTCGTTTTGCAAACTACCTTTCTATAATTCTAGTATTTAATGGGAAAAAATTTAACGAATTTTTTGTCCGTGTAAAAAACCATTAATTCTGAATAAACTGCCGACCATTTACGCAATCAAAAAAAATTTAAATGTCTCTTATTAGATAAGGCATATTTTCGTCTGATAAGTACTTCTTTTTCAATGATTTCGAGGATATTTTATGTTTGATCAAAAAAATTTTATTTCTTACGACTTTTCGTAAAATATGTTAATGCCATATACCATTTCTATAATTCTAGTATTTAATGGGAAAAAATTAAACGAATTTTTTGTCCATGTAAAAAACTATTAATTCTGAATAAAATACCGCCCATTTATGCAATTAAAAAAATTTAAATGTCTCTTATTAGATAAGGAATATATTCGTCTGGTAAGGTACTTCTTCTTCAATGATTTCGAGGATATTTTAGTTTTGAGCAAAAAAATTTTATTTCTTACGACTTTTCGTAAAATATGTTAATGCCATCTGAAAGAGGAACAGATAAGCTTTCCATCGAGCTCTTAGTCGAAGAAGTCGGTCGAAGGATGCAAGAGTTATAAGCAAAAAACTAATCGGTGGTCAACACGTTTCCGTCCTTCTGCCGATTGTTTTCGCAAACTACCTTTCTATAATTTTAGTATTTAATGGGAAAAAATTAAACGAATTTTTTGTCTATATAAAAAACTATTAATTCTGAATAAACTGCCGACCATTTATGAAATTAAAAAAATTTAAATGTCTTTTATTAGGTAAAGCATATTTTCGTCTTATAAGTACTTCTTCTTCAATGATTTCAAGGATATCTTAGGTTTGATAAAAAAATTTTATTTCTTACGACTTTTCGTAAAATATGTTAATACCATCTGAAAGAAGAACAGATAAGCTTTCCATCGAGCTCTTAGTCGAAGAAGTCGGTCGAAGGATGCTAGAGTTATTAGCAAAAAACTAATCGGTGGTCAACACGATTCCGTCCTACTGCCGATTCTTTTCACAAACTACCTTTCTATAATTCTAGTATTTAATGGGAAAAAATTAAACGAATTTTTTGTCCGTGTAAAAAACTACTAATTCTGAATAAACTGCCGACGATTTATGCAATTAAAAAAATTTAAATGTCTCTTATTAGATAAGGCATATTTTCTTCTGATAAGGTACTTGTTCTTCAGTGCTTTCGAGGATATTTTAGGTTTGATCAAAAAAATTTTATTTCTTACGACTTTTCGTAAAATATGTTAATGCCATCTGAAAGAGGTACAGATAAGCTTTCCATCGAGCTTTTAGTCGAAGAAGTCGGTCGAAGGATGCTAGAGTTATTAGCAAAAAACTAATCGCTGGTCAACACGATTCCGTTCTACTGCCGATTCTTTTTGCAAACTACCTTTCTATAATTCTAGTATTTAATGGGAAAAAATTTAACGAATTTTTTGTCCGTGTAAAAAACCATTAATTCTGAATAAACTGCCGACCATTTACGCAATCAAAAAAAATTTAAATGTCTCTTATTAGATAAGGCATATTTTCGTCTGATAAGTACTTCTTTTTCAATGATTTCGAGGATATTTTATGTTTGATCAAAAAAATTTTATTTCTTACGACTTTTCGTAAAATATGTTAATGCCATATACCATTTCTATAATTCTAGTATTTAATGGGAAAAAATTAAACGAATTTTTTGTCCATGTAAAAAACTATTAATTCTGAATAAAATACCTCCCATTTATGCAATTAAAAAAATTTAAATGTCTCTTATTAGATAAGGAATATATTCGTCTGGTAAGGTACTTCTTCTTCAATGATTTCGAGGATATTTTAGTTTTGAGCAAAAAAATTTTATTTCTTACGACTTTTCGTAAAATATGTTAATGCCATCTGAAAGAGGAACAGATAAGCTTTCCATCGAGCTCTTAGTCGAAGAAGTCGGTCGAAGGATGCATGAGTTATAAGCAAAAAACTAATCGGTGGTCAACACGTTTCCGTCCTTCTGCCGATTGTTTTCGCAAACTACCTTTCTATAATTTTAGTATTTAATGGGAAAAAATTAAACGAATTTTTTGTCTATATAAAAACTATTAATTCTGAATAAACTGCCGACCATTTATGAAATTAAAAAAATTTAAATGTCTTTTATTAGGTAAAGCATATTTTCGGTTTGATAAAAAAAATTTTATTTCTTACGACTTTTCGTAAAATATGTTAATACCATATACCATTTCTATAATTCTAGTATTTAATGGGAAAAAATTAAACGAATTTTTTGTCCATGTAAAAAACTATTAATTCTGAATAAAATACCGCCCATTTATGCAATTAAAAAAATTTAAATGTCTCTTATTAGATAAGGAATATATTCGTCTGGTAAGGTACTTCTTCTTCAATGATTTCGAGGATATTTTAGTTTTGATCAAAAAAATTTTATTTCTTACGACTTTTCGTAAAATATGTTAATGCCATCTGAAAGAGGAACAGATAAGCTTTCCATCGAGCTCTTAGTCGAAGAAGTCGGTCGAAGGATGCAAGAGTTATTAGCAAAAAACTTATCGGTGGTCAACACGTTTCCGTCCTTCTGCCGATTGTTTTCGCAAACTACCTTTCTATAATTCTAGTATTTAATGGGAAAAAATTAAACGAATTTTTTGTCTATATAAAAAACTATTAATTCTGAATAAACTGCCGACCATTTATGAAATTAAAAAAATTTAAATGTCTCTTATTAGATAAAGCATATTTTCGTCTTATAAGTATTTCTTCTTCAATGATTTCAAGGATATCTTAGGTTTGATAAAAATAATTTTATTTCTTACGACTTTTCGTAAAATATGTTAATACCATATACCATTTCTATAATTCTAGTATTTAATGGGAAAAAATTAAACGAATTTTTTGTCCATGTAAAAAACTATTAATTCTGAATAAAATACCGCCCATTTATGCAATTAAAAAAATTTAAATGTCTCTTATTAGATAAGGAATATATTCGTCTGGTAAGGTACTTCTTCTTCAATGATTTCGAGGATATTTTAGTTTTGATCAAAAAAATTTTATTTCTTACGACTTTTCGTAAAATATGTTAATGCCATCTGAAAGAGGAACAGATAAGCTTTCCATCGAGCTCTTAGTCGAAGAAGTCGGTCGAAGGATGCAAGAGTTATTAGCAAAAAACTTATCGGTGGTCAACACGTTTCCGTCCTTCTGCCGATTGTTTTCGCAAACTACCTTTCTATAATTCTAGTATTTAATGGGAAAAAATTAAACGAATTTTTTGTCTATATAAAAAACTATTAATTCTGAATAAACTGCCGACCATTTATGAAATTAAAAAAATTTAAATGTCTCTTATTAGATAAAGCATATTTTCGTCTTATAAGTACTTCTTCTTCAATGATTTCAAGGATATCTTAGGTTTGATAAAAAAATTTTATTTCTTACGACTTTTCGTAAAATATGTTAATACCATCTGAAAGAAGAACAGATAAGCTTTCCATCGAGCTCTTAGTCGAAGAAGTCGGTCGAAGGATGCTAGAGTTATTAGCAAAAAACTAATCGGTGGTCAACACGATTCCGTCCTACTGCCGATTCTTTTCGCAAAGTACTTTTCTATAATTCTAGTATTTAAAGGGAAACAATTAAACGAATTTTTTGTCCATGTAAAAAACTAATAATTCTGAATAAAATGCCGCCCATTTATGCAATTAAAAAAATTTAAATGTCTCTTATTAGATAAGGAATATATTCGTCTGGTAAGGTACTTCTTCTTCAATGATTTCGAGGATATTTTAGTTTTGATCAAAAAAATTTTATTTCTTACGACTTTTCGTAAAATATGTTAATGCCATCTGAAAGAGGAACAGATAAGCTTTCCATCGAGCTCTTAGTCGAAGAAGTCGGTCGAAGGATGCAAGAGTTATTAGCAAAAAACTTATCGGTGGTCAACACGTTTCCGTCCTTCTGCCGATTGTTTTCGCAAACTACCTTTCTATAATTCTAGTATTTAATGGGAAAAAATTAAACGAATTTTTTGTCTATATAAAAAACTATTAATTCTGAATAAACTGCCGACCATTTATGAAATTAAAAAAATTTAAATGTCTCTTATTAGATAAAGCATATTTTCGTCTTATAAGTATTTCTTCTTCAATGATTTCAAGGATATCTTAGGTTTGATAAAAATAATTTTATTTCTTACGACTTTTCGTAAAATATGTTAATACCATATACCATTTCTATAATTCTAGTATTTAATGGGAAAAAATTAAACGAATTTTTTGTCCATGTAAAAAACTATTAATTCTGAATAAAATACCGCCCATTTATGCAATTAAAAAAATTTAAATGTCTCTTATTAGATAAGGAATATATTCGTCTGGTAAGGTACTTCTTCTTCAATGATTTCGAGGATATTTTAGTTTTGATCAAAAAAATTTTATTTCTTACGACTTTTCGTAAAATATGTTAATGCCATCTGAAAGAGGAACAGATAAGCTTTCCATCGAGCTCTTAGTCGAAGAAGTCGGTCGAAGGATGCATGAGTTATAAGCAAAAAACTAATCGGTGGTCAACACGTTTCCGTCCTTCTGCCGATTGTTTTCGCAAACTACCTTTCTATAATTTTAGTATTTAATGGGAAAAAATTAAACGAATTTTTTGTCTATATAAAAAACTATTAATTCTGAATAAACTGCCGACCATTTATGAAATTAAAAAAATTTAAATGTCTTTTATTAGGTAAAGCATATTTTCGGTTTGATAAAAAAAATTTTATTTCTTACGACTTTTCGTAAAATATGTTAATGCCATCTGAAAGAGGAACAGATAAGCTTTCCATCGAGCTCTTAGCCGAATAAGTCGGTCGAAGGATGCAAGAGTTATTAGCAAAAAACTAATCGGTGGTCAACACGATTCCGTCCTACTGCCGATTCTTTTCGCAAAGTACTTTTCTATAATTCTAGTATTTAAAGGGAAACAATTAAACGAATTTTTTGTCCATGTAAAAAACTAATAATTCTGAATAAAATGCCGCCCATTTATGCAATTAAAAAAATTTAAATGTCTCTTTTTAGATAAGGAATATATTCGTCTGATAAGGTACTTCTTCTTCAATGATTTCGGGGATATTTTAGTTTTGATCAAAAAAATTTTATTTCTTACGACTTTTCGAAAAATATGTTAATGCCATCTGAAAGAGGAACAGATAAGCTTTCCATCGAGCTCTTAGTCGAAGAAGTCGGTCGAAGGATGCAAGAGTTATTAGCAAAAAACTAATCGGTGGTCAACACGATTCCGTCCTACTGCCAATTCTTTTCGCAAACTACTTTTCTATAATTCTAGTATTTAATGGGAAACAATAAAACGAATTTTTTGTCCATGTAAAAAACTATTAATTCTGAATAAAATGCCGCCCATTTATGCAATTAAAAAAATTTAAATGTCTCTTATTAGATAAGGAATATATTCGTCTGGTAAGGTACTTCTTCTTCAATGATTTCGAGGATATTTTAGTTTTGATCAAAAAAATTTTATTTCTTACGACTTTTCGTAAAATATGTTAATGCCATCTGAAAGAGGAACAGATAAGCTTTCCATCGAGCTCTTAGTCGAAGAAGTCGGTCGAAGGATGCAAGAGTTATTAGCAAAAAACTTATCGGTGGTCAACACGTTTCCGTCCTTCTGCCGATTGTTTTCGCAAACTACCTTTCTATAATTCTAGTATTTAATGGGAAAAAATTAAACGAATTTTTTGTCTATATAAAAAACTATTAATTCTGAATAAACTGCCGACCATTTATGAAATTAAAAAAATTTAAATGTCTCTTATTAGATAAAGCATATTTTCGTCTTATAAGTATTTCTTCTTCAATGATTTCAAGGATATCTTAGGTTTGATAAAAATAATTTTATTTCTTACGACTTTTCGTAAAATATGTTAATACCATCTGAAAGAAAAACAGATAAGCTTTCCATCGAGCTCTTAGTCGAAGAAGTCGGTCGAAGGATGCTAGAGTTATTAGCAAAAAACTAATCGGTGGTCAACACGATTCCGTCCTACTGCCGATTCTTTTCACAAACTACCTTTCTATAATTCTAGTATTTAATGGGAAAAAATTAAACAAATTTTTTGTCCGTGTAAAAAACTACTAATTCTGAATAAAAAAATTTAAATGTCTCTTATTAGATAAGGCATATTTTCTTCTGATAAGGTACTTGTTCTTCAGTGCTTTCGAGGATATTTTAGGTTTGATCAAAAAAATTTTATTTCTTACGACTTTTCGTAAAATATGTTAATGCCATCTGAAAGAGGTACAGATAAGCTTTCCATCGAGCTTTTAGTCGAAGAAGTCGGTCGAAGGATGCTAGAGTTATTAGCAAAAAACTAATCGCTGGTCAACACGATTCCGTTCTACTGCCGATTCTTTTTGCAAACTACTTTTCTATAATTCTAGTATTTAATGGGAAAAAATTTAACGAATTTTTTGTCCGTGTAAAAAACCATTAATTCTGAATAAACTGCCGACCATTTACGCAATTAAAAAAAATTTAAATGTCTCTTATTAGATAAGGCATATTTTCGTCTGATAAGTACTTCTGTTTCAATGATTTCTAGGATATTTTATGTTTGATCAAAAAAATTTTATTTCTTACGACTTTTCGTAAAATATGTTAATGCCATCTGAAAGAGGAACAGATAAGCTTTCCAGCGAGCTCTTAGCCGAATAAGTCGGTCGAAGGATGCAAGAGTTATTAGCAAAAAACTAATCGGTGGTCAACACGATTCCGTCCTACTGCCGATTCTTTTCGCAAAGTACTTTTCTATAATTCTAGTATTTAATGGGAAAAAATTAAACGAATTTTTTGTCCATGTAAAAAACTATTAATTCTGAATAAAATGCCGCCCATTTAAGCAATTAAAAAAATTTAAATATCTCTTATTAGATAAGGCATATTCTCGTCTGATAAGGTACTTCTTCTTCAATGATTTTGAGGATATTTTAGTTTTAATCAAAAAAATGTTATTTCTTATGACTTTTCATAAAATATGTTAATTCCATCTGAAAGAGGAACAGATAAGCTTTCCATCGAGCTCTTAGTCGAAGAAGTCGGTCAAAGGATGCAAGAGTTATTAGCAAAAAACTAATCGGTGGTCAACACGATTCCGTCCTACTGCCAATTCTTTTCGCAAGCTACTTTTCCATAATTCTAGTATTTAAAGGGAAACAATTAAACGAATTTTTTGTCCATGTAAAAAACTATTAATTCTGAATAAAATGCCGCCCATTTATGCAATTAAAAAAATGTAAATGTCTCTCTTTAGATAAGGAATATATTCGTCTGATAAGGTACTTCTTCTTCAATGATTTCGAGGATATTTTAGTTTTGATCAAAAAAATTTTATTTCTTACGACTTTTCGTAAAATATGTTAATGCCATCTGAAAGAGGAACAGATAAGCTTTCCATCGAGCTCTTAGTCGAAGAAGTCGGTCGAAGGATGCAAGAGTTATTAGCAAAAAACTAATCGGTGGACAACACGTTTCCGTCCTTCTGCCGATTGTTTTCGCAAACTACCTTTCTATAATTCTAGTATTTAATGGGAAAAAATTAAACGAATTTTTTGTCTATATAAAAAACTGTTAATTCTGTATAAACAGCCGACCATTTATGAAATTAAAAAAATTTAAATGTCTTTTATTAGGTAAAGCATATTTTCGTCTTATAAGTACTTCTTCTTCAATGATTTCAAGGATATCTTAGGTTTGATAAAAAAAATTTTATTTCTTACGACTTTTCGTAAAATATGTTAATACCATCTGAAAGAAGAACAGATAAGCTTTCCATCGAGCTCTTAGTCGAAGAAGTCGGTCGAAGGATGCTAGAGTTATTAGCAAAAAACTAATCGGTGGTCAACACGATTCCGTCCTACTGCCGATTCTTTTCACAAACTACCTTTCTATAATTCTAGTATTTAATGGGAAAAAATTAAACGAATTTTTTGTCCGTGTAAAAAACTACTAATTCTGAATAAACTGCCGACGATTTATGCAATTAAAAAAATTTAAATGTCTCTTATTAGATAAGGCATATTTTCTTCTGATAAGGTACTTGTTCTTCAGTGCTTTCGAGGATATTTTAGGTTTGATCAAAAAAATTTTATTTCTTACGACTTTTCGTAAAATATGTTAATGCCATCTGAAAGAAGTACAGATAAGCTTTCCATCGAGCTCTTAGTCGAAGAAGTCGGTCGAAGGATGCTAGAGTTATTAGCAAAAAACTAATCGCTGGTCAACACGATTCCGTTCTACTGCCGATTCTTTTTGCAAACTACCTTTCTATAATTCTAGTATTTAATGGGAAAAAATTTAACGAATTT
This sequence comes from Phortica okadai, assembly GCA_034638295.1. NCBI lineage: Eukaryota > Metazoa > Arthropoda > Insecta > Diptera > Drosophilidae > Phortica > Phortica okadai. Next base: position 28,658,884 of record CM067851.1, read on the forward strand.
TTTTGTCCGTGTAAAAAACCATTAATTCTGAATAAACTGCCGACCATTTACGCAATTAAAAAAAATTTAAATGTCTCTTATTAGATAAGGCATATTTTCGTCTGATAAGTACTTCTTTTTCAATGATTTCGAGGATATTTTATGTTTGATCAAAAAAATTTTATTTCTTACGACTTTTCGTAAAATATGTTAATGCCATCTGAAAGAGGAACAGATAAGCTTTCCATCGAGCTCTTAGCCGAATAAGTCGGTCGAAGGATGCAAGAGTTATTAGCAAAAAACTAATCGGTGGTCAACACGATTCCGTCTTACTGCCGCTTCTTTTCGCAAAGTACTTTTCTATAATTCTAGTATTTAATGGGAAAAAATTAAACGAATTTTTTGTCCATGTAAAAAACTATTAATTCTGAATAAAATGCCGCCCATTTATGCAATTAAAAAAATTTAAATATCTCTTATTAGATAAGGCATATTCTCGTCTGATAAGGTACTTCTTCTTCAATGATTTCGATGATATTTTAGTTTTAATCAAAAAAATGTTATTTCTTATGATTTTCGGTAAAATATGTTAATTCCATCTGAAAAAGGAACAGATAAGCTTTCCATCGAGCTCTTAGTCGAAGAAGTCGGTCAAAGGATGCAAGAGTTATTAGCAAAAAACTAATCGGTGGTCAACACGATTCCGTCCTACTGCCAATTCTGTTCGCAAACTTCTTTTCTATAATTCTAGTATTTAATGGGAAACAATTAAACGAATTTTTTGTCCATGTAAAAAACTATTAATTCTGAATAAAATGCCGCCCATTTATGTAATTAAAAAAATTTAAATGTCTGTTATTAGACAAGGCATATTTTCGTCTGATAAGGTACTTCTTCTTCAGTGCTTTCGAGGATATTTTAGGTTTGATCAAAAAAATTGTATTTCTTACGACTTTTCGTAAAATATGTTAATGCCATCTGAAAGAGGTACTGATAAGCTTTCCATCGAGCTCTTAGTCGAAGAAGTCGGTCGAAGGATGCTAGAGTTATTAGCAAAAAACTAATCGCTGGTCAACACGATTCCGTTCTACTGCCGATTCTTTTTGCAAACTACCTTTCTATAATTCTAGTATTTAATGGGAAAAAATTTAACGAATTTTTTGTCCGTGTAAAAAACCATTAATTCTGAATAAACTGCCGACCATTTACGCAATTAAAAAAAATTTAGATGTCTCTTATTAGATAAAGCATATTTTCGTCTGATAAGTACTTCTTTTTCAATGATTTCGAGGATATTTTATGTTTGATCAAAAAAATTTTATTTCTTACGACTTTTCGTAAAATATGTTAATGCCATCTGAAAGAGGAACAGATAAGCTTTCCATCGAGCTCTTAGCCGAATAAGTCGGTCGAAGGATGCAAGAGTTATTAGCAAAAAACTAATCGGTGGTCAACACGATTCCGTCCTACTGCCGCTTCTTTTCGCAAAGTACTTTTCTATAATTCTAGTATTTAATGGGAAAAAATTAAACGAATTTTTTGTCCATGTAAAAAACTATTAATTCTGAATAAAATGCCGCCCATTTATGAAATTAAAAAATTTTAAATATCTCTTATTAGATAAGGCATATTCTTGTCTGATAAGGTACTTCTTCTTCAATGATTTCGATGATATTTTAGTTTTAATCAAAAAAATGTTATTTCTTATGACTTTTCGTAAAATATGTTAATACCATCTGGAAGAAGAACAGATAAGCTTTCCATCGAGCTCTTAGTCGAAGAAGTCGGTCGAAGGATGCTAGAGTTATTAGCAAAAAACTAATCGCTGGTCAACACGATTCCGTCCTACTGCCGATTCTTTTCGCAAACTACCTTTCTATAATTCTAGTATTTAATGGGAAACAATTAAACGAATTTTTTGTCCATGTAAAAAACTATTAATTCTGAATAAACTGCCGACCATTTATGCAATTAAAAAAATTTAAATGTCTGTTATTAGACAAGGCATATTTTCGTCTGATAAGGTACTTGTTCTTCAGTGCTTTCGAGGATATTTTAGGTTTGATCAAAAAAATTGTATTTCTTACGACTTTTCGTAAAATATGTTAATGCCATCTGAAAGAGGTACAGATAAGCTTTCCATCGAGCTCTTAGTCGAAGAAGTCGGTCGAAGGATGCTAGAGTTATTAGCAAAAAACTAATCGCTGGTCAACACGATTCCGTCCTACTGCCGATTCTTTTTGCAAACTACCTTTCTATAATTCTAGTATTTAATGGGAAAAAATTAAACAAATTTTTTGGCCGTGTAAAAAACCATTAATTCTGAATAAACTGCCGACCATTTACGCAATTAAAAAAAAATTTAAATGTCTGTTATTAGACAAGGCATATTTTCGTCTGATAAGGTACTTGTTCTTCAGTGCTTTCGAGGATATTTTATGTTTGATCAAAAAAAATTTATTTCTTACGACTTTTCGTAAAATATGTTAATTCCATCTGAAAGAGGAACAGATAGGCTTTCCATCGAGCTTTTAGCCGAATAAGTCGGTCGAAGGATGCAAGAGTTATTAGCAAAAAACTAATCGGTGGTCTACACGATTCCGTCCTACTGCCGATTCTTTTCGCAAAGTACTTTTCTATAATTCTAGTATTTAATGGGAAAAAATTAAACGAATTTTTTGTCCATGTAAAAAACTATTAATTCTGAATAAACTGCCGACCATTTACGCAATTAAAAAAATTTAAATGTCTTTTATTAGATAAGGCATATTTTCGTCTGATAAGGTACTTGTTCTTCAATGATTTCGAGGATATTTTAGGTTTGATCAAAAAAATTTTATTTCTTACGACTTTTCGTAAAATATGTTAATTCCATCTGAAAGAGGAACAGATAAGCTTTCCATCGAGCTCTTAGTCGAAGAAATTGGTCGAAGGATGCTAGAGTTATTAGCAAAAAACTAATCGGTGGTCAACACGTTTCCGTCCTTCTGCCGATTGTTTTCGCAAACTACCTTTCTATAATTCTAGTATTTAATGGGAAATAATTAAACGAATTTTTTGTCTATATAAAAAACTATTAATTCTGAATAAACTGCCGACCATTTATGAAATTAAAAAAATGTAAATGTCTTTCATTAGATAAAGCATATTTTCGTCTTATAAGTACTTCCTCTTCAATGATTTCAAGGATATCTTAGGTTTGATAAAAAAAATTTTATTTCTTACGACTTTTCGTAAAATATATTAATACCATCTGAAAGAAGAACAGATAAGCTGTCCATTGAGCTCTTAGTCGAAGAAGTCGGTCGAAGGATGCTAGAGTTATTAGCAAAAAACTAATCGGTGGTCAACACGATTCCGTCCTACTGCCGATTCTTTTCGCAAACTACCTTTCTATAATTCTAGTATTTAATGGGAAAAAATTAAACAAATTTTTTTGTCCGTGTAAAAAACCATTAATTCTGAATAAACTGCCGACCATTTATGAAATTAAAAAAATTTAAATGTCTTTTATTAGATAAAGCATATTTTCGTCTTATAAGTACTTCTTCTTCAATGATTTCAAGGATATCTTAGGTTTGATAAAAAAAATTTTATTTCTTACGACTTTTCGTAAAATATGTTAATACCATCTGGAAGAAGAACAGATAAGCTTTCCATCGAGCTCTTAGTCGAAGAAGTCGGTCGAAGGATGCTAGAGTTATTAGCAAAAAAACTAATCGGTGGTCAACACGATTCCGTCCTACTGCCGATTCTTTTCGCAAACTACCTTTCTATAATTCTAGTATTTAATGGGAAAAATTAAACGAATTTTTTGTCCGTGTAAAAAACTACTAATTCTGAATAAACTGCCGACCATTTATGCAATTAAAAAAATGTAAATGTCTGTTATTAGACAAGGCATATTTTCGTCTGATAAGGTACTTGTTCTTCAGTGCTTTCGAGGATATTTTAGGTTTGATCAAAAAAATTGTATTTCTTACGACTTTTCGTAAAATATGTTAATGCCATCTGAAAGAGGTACAGATAAGCTTTCCATCGAGCTCTTAGTCGAAGAAGTCGGTCGAACGATGCTAGAGTTATTAGCAAAAAACTAATCGCTGGTCAACACGATTCCGTCCTACTGCCGATTCTTTTTGCAAACTACCTTTCTATAATTCTAGTATTTAATGGGAAAAAATTAAACAAATTTTTTGTCCATGTAAAAAACCATTAATTCTGAATAAACTGCCGACCATTTACGCAATTAAAAAAAATTTAAATGTCTCTTATTAGATAAGGCATATTTTCGTCTGATAAGTACTTCTTTTTCAATGATTTCGAGGATATTTTATGTTTGATCAAAAAAATTTTATTTCTTGCGACTTTTCGTAAAATATGTTAGTGCCATCTGAAAGAGGAACAGATAAGCTTTCCATCGAGCTCTTAGTCGAAGAAGTCGGTCGAAGGATTCTAGAGTTATTAGCAAAAAACTAATCGCTGGTCAACACGATTCCGTCCTACTGCCAATTCTTTTTGCAAACTACCTTTCTATAATTCTAGTATTTAATGGGAAAAAATTAAACAAATTTTTTGTCCGTGTAAAAAACCATTAATTCTGAATAAACTGCCGACCATTTATGAAATTAAAAAAATTTAAATGTCTTTTATTAGATAAAGCATATTTTCGTCTTATAAGTACTTCTTCTTCAATGATTTCAAGGATATCTTAGGTTTGATAAAAAAAATTTTATTTCTTACGACTTTTCGTAAAATATGTTAATACCATCTGGAAGAAGAACAGATAAGCTTTCCATCGAGCTCTTAGTCGAAGAAGTCGGTCGAAGGATGCTAGAGTTATTAGCAAAAAACTAATCGGTGGTCAACACGATTCCGTCCTACTGCCGATTCTTTTCGCAAACTACCTTTCTATAATTCTAGTATTTAATGGGAAAAAATTAAACGAATTTTTTGTCCGTGTAAAAAACTACTAATTCTGAATAAACTGCCGACCATTTATGCAATTAAAAAAATTTAAATGTCTGTTATTAGACAAGGCATATTTTCGTCTGATAAGGTACTTGTTCTTCAGTGCTTTCGAGGATATTTTAGGGTTGCTCAAAAAAATTGTATTTCTTACGACTTTTCGTAAAATATGTTAATGCCATCTGAAAGAGGTACAGATAAGCTTTCCATCGAGCTCTAAGTCGAAGAAGTCGGTCGAAGGATGCTAGAGTTATTAGCAAAAAACTAATCGCTGGTCAACACGATTCCGTCCTACTGCCGATTCTTTTTGCAAACTACCTTTCTATAATTCTAGTATTTAATGGGAAAAAATTAAACAAATTTTTTGTCCGTGTAAAAAACCATTAATTCTGAATAAACTGCCGACCATTTACGCAATTAAAAAAAATTTAAATGTCTCTTATTAGATAAGGCATATTTTCGTCTGATAAGTACTTCTTTTTCAATGATTTCGAGGATATTTTATGTTTGATCAAAAAAATTTTATTTCTTACGACTTTTCGTAAAATATGTTAATTTCATCTGAAAGAGGAACAGATAAGCTTTCCATCGAGCTCTTAGCCGAATAAGTCGGTCGAAGGATGCAAGAGTTATTAGCAAAAAACTAATCGGTGATCAACACGATTCCGTCTTTCTGCCGATTCTTTTCGCAAAGTACTTTTCTATAATTCTAGTATTTAATGGGAAAAAATTAAACGAATTTTTTGTCCATGTAAAAAACTATTAACTCTGAATAAACTGCCGACCATTTACGCAATTAAAAAAATTTAAATGTCTTTTAATAGAAAAGGCATATTTTCGTCTGATAAGGTACTTGTTCTTCAATGATTTCGAGGATATTTTAGGTTTGATCAAAAAAATTTTATTTCTTACGACTTTTCGTAAAATATGTTAATTCCATCTGAAAGAGGAACAGATAAGCTTTCCATCGAGCTCTTAGTCGAAGAAGTCGGTCGAAGGATGCTAGAGTTATTAGCAAAAAACTAATCGGTGGTCAACACGTTTCCGTCCTTCTGCGGATTGTTTCGCAAACTACCTTTGTATAATTCTAGTATTTAATGGGAAAAAATTAAACAAATTTTTTGTCTATATAAAAAACTATTAATTCTGAATAAACTGCCGACCATTTATGAAATTAAAAAAATTTTAATGTCTTTTATTAGATAAAGCATATTTTCGTCTTATAAGTACTTCCTCTTCAATGATTTTAAGGATATCTTAGGTTTAATAAAAAAAATTTTATTTCTTACGACTTTGCGTAAAATATGTTAATACCATCTGAAAGAAGAACAGATAAGCTTTCCATCGAGCTCTTAGTCGAAGAAGTCGGTCGAAGGATGCTAGAGTTATTAGCAAAAAACTAATCGGTGGTCAACACGATTCCGTCCTACTGCCGATTCTTTTCGCAAACTACCTTTCTATAATTCTAGTATTTAATGGGAAAAAATTAAACGAATTTTTTGTCCGTGTAAAAAACTACTAATTCTGAAAAAACTGCCGACCATTTATGCAATTAAAAAAATTTAAATGTCTCTTATTAGATAAGGCATATTTTCGTCTGATAAGGTACGTGTTCTTCAGTGCTTTCGAGGATATTTTAGGTTTGTTCAAAAAAATTGTATTTCTTACGACTTTTCGTAAACTATGTTAATGCCATCTGAAAGAGGTACAGATAAGCTTTCCATCGAGCTCTTAGTCGAAGAAGTCGGTCGAAGGATGCAAGAGTTATTAGCAAAAAACTAATCGGTGGTCAACACGATTCCGTCCTACTGCCGATTCTTTTCGCAAAGTACTTTTCTATAATTCTAGTATTTAATGGGAAAAAATTAAACGAATTTTTTGTCCATGTAAAAAACTATTAATTCTGAATAAACTGCCGACCATTTACGCAATTAAAAAAATTTAATTGTCTCTTATTAGATAAGGCATATTTTCGTCCGATAAGTACTTCTTCTTCAATGATTTCGAGGATATTTTAGTTTTGATCAAAAAAATTTTATTTCTTACGACTTTTCGTAAAATATGTTAATGCCATCTGAAAGAGGAACAGATATGCTTTCCATGGAGCTCTTAGTCGAAGAAGTAGGTCGAAGGATGCAAGAGTTATTAGCGAAAAACTAATCGGTGGTCAACACGATTCCGTCCTACTGCCGATTCTTTTCGCAAATTCTAGTATTTGATTCTAGTATTTAATGGGAAAAAATTAAACGAATTTTTTGTCCATGTAAAAAACTATTAATTCTGAATAAAATGCCGACCATTTATGCAATTAAAAAAATTTAAATGTCTCTTATTAGATAAGACATATTTTCGTCTGATAAGTACTTCTTCTTCAATGAATTCGATGATATATTAGGTTTGATAAAAAAAATTTTATTTCTTACGAATTTTCGTAAAATATGTTAATGCCATCTGAAAGAGGAACAGATAAGCTTTCCATAGAGCTCTTAGTCGAAAAAGTCGGTCGAAGGATGCAAGAGTTATTAGCAAAAAACTAATCGGTGGTCAACACGTTTCCGTCCTACTGCCTATTGTTTTCGCAAAGTACTTTTCTATAATTCTAGTATTTAATGGGAAAGAATTCAACGAATTTTTTATCTATGTATAAAACTATTAATTCTGAATAAAATGCCGGCCATTTATGCAATTAAAAATATTTAAATGTCTCATATTAGATAAGGTATATTTTCGTCTGATAAGTACTTCTTCTTCAATGATTTCGAGGATATTTTGAGTTTGATCAAAAAAATTTTATTTCTTACGACTTTTCGTAAAATATGTTAATGCCATCTGAAAGAGAAACAGATAAGCTTTCCATCAAGCTCATAGTCGAAGAAGTCTGTCGAAGGATGCAAGAGTTATTAGCAAAAAACTAATCGGTGGTCAACACGATTCCGTCCTACTGCCGATTCTTTTCGCAAACTACCTTTCTATAATTCTAGTATTTAATGGGAAAAAATTAAACGAAATTTTTGTCCGTGTAAAAAACTATTAATTCTGAATTAAATGCCGCCCATTACGCAATTAAAAAAATTTAAATGTCTCTTATAAGATAAGTAATATATTTGTCCGATAAGTACTTCTTCTTCAATGATTTCGAGGATATTTTAGTTTTGATCAAAAAAATTTTATTTCTTACGACTTTTCGTAAAATATGTTAATGCCATCTGAAAGAGGAACAGATATGCTTTCCATCGAGCTCTTAGTCGAAGAAGTAGGTCGAAGGATGCAAGAGTTATTGGCGAAAAACTAATCGGTGGTCAACACGATTCCGTCCTACTGCCGATTCTTTTCGCAAATTCTAGTATTTGATTCTAGTATTTAATGGGAAAAAATTAAACGAATTTTTTGTCCATGTAAAAAACAATTAATTCTGAATAAAATGCCGCCCATTACGCAATTAAAAAAATTTAAATGTCTCTTATAAGATAAGTAATATATTCGTCCGATAAGTACTTCTTCTTCAATTATTTCGAGGATATTTTAGTTTTGATCAAAAAAATTTTATTTCTTACGACTTTTCGTAAAATATGTTAATGCCATCTGAAAGAGGAACAGATATGCTTTCCATCGAGCTCATAGTCGAAGAAGTCTGTCGAAGGATGCAAGAGTTATTAGCAAAAAACTAATCGGTGGTCAACACGATTCCGTCCTACTGCCGATTCTTTTCGCAAACTACCTTTCTATAATTCTAGTATTTAATGGGAAAAAATTAAACGAATTTTTTGTCCGTGTAAAAAACTATTAATTCTGAATAAAATGCCGACCATTTATGCAATTAAAAAAATTTAAATGTCTCTTATAAGATAAGGAATATATTCGTCTGATAAGGTACTTCTTCTTCAATGATTTCGAGGATATTTTAGTTTTGATCAAAAAAATTTTATTTCTTACGACTTTTCGTAAAATATGTTAATGCCATCTGAAAGAGGAACAGATAAGCTTTCCATCGAGCTCTTAGTCGAAGAAGTCGGTCGAAGGATGCAAAAGTTATTAGCAAAAAACTAATCGGTGGTCAACACGTTTGCATCCTTCTGCCGATTGTTTTCGAAAAGTACTTTTCCATAATTCTAGTATTTAATGGAAAAAAATTAAACGAATTTTTTGTCTATATAAAAAACTATTAATTCTGAATAAACTGCCGACCATTTACGCAATTAAAATAATGTAAATGTCTCTTATTAGAGAAGGCATATTTTCGTCCGATAAGGTACTTCTTCTTCAATGATTTCGAGGATATTTTAGTTTTGATCAAAAAAATTGTATTTCTTACGACTTTTCGTAAAGTATGTTAATGCCATCTGAAAGAGGAACAGATATGCTTTCCATCGAGCTCTTAGTCGAAGAAGTCGGTCGAAGGATGCAAGAGTTATTAGCAAAAAACTAATCGGTGGTCAACACAATTCCGTCCTACTGGCGATTCTTTTCGCAAATTCTAGTATTTAATTCTAGTTTTTAATGGGAAAAAATTAAACGAATTTTTTGTCCATGTAAAAAACTATTAATTCTGAATAAACTGCCGACCATTTATGCAATTAAAAAAATTTAAATGTCTCTTATTAGATAAGGCATATTTTCGTCTGATAAGGTACTTCTTTTTCAATGATTTCGAGGATAATTTAGGTTTGATCAAAAAAATTTTATTTCTTACGACTTTTCGTAAAATATGTTAATGCCATCTGAAAGAGGAACATATAAGCTTTCCATCGAGCTCTTAGCCAAACAAGTCGGTCGAAGGATGCAAGAGTTATTAGCAAAAAACTAATCGGTGGTCAACACGACTTCGTCCTACTGCCGATTCTTTTCGCAAAGTACTTTACTATAATTCTAATATTTAATGGGAAAAAATTAAACGAATTTTTTGTCCATGTAAAAAACTATTAATTCTGAATAAACTGCCGCAATTAAAAAAATGTAAATGTCTCTTATTAGATAAGGCATATTTTCGTCCGATAAGTACTTCTTCTTCAATGATTTCGAGGATATTTTAGTTTTGATCATAAAAATTTTATTTCTTACGACTTTTCTTAAAATATGTTAATGCCATCTGAAAGAGGAACAGATATGCTTTCCATCGAGCTCTTTGTCGAAGAAGTCGGTCGAAGGATGCAATAGTTATTAGCAAAAAACTAATCGGTGGTCAACACGATTCCGTCCTACTGCCGATTCTTTTCGCAAAGTACTTTTGTATAATTCTAGTATTTAATGGGAAAAAATTAAACGAATTTTATGTCCATGTAAAAAACTATTAATTCTGAATAAACTGCCGCAATTAAAAAAATGTAAATGTCTCTTATTAGATAAGGCATATTTTCGTCCGATAAGTACTTCTTTTTCAATGATTTCGAGGATATTTTAGGTTTGATCAAAAAAATTTTATTTCTTACGACTTTTCGTAAAATATGTTAATGCCATCTGAAAGAGGAACATATAAGCTTTCCATCGAGCTCTTAGCCGAACAAGTCGGTCGAAGGATGCAAGAGTTATTAGCAAAAAACTAATCGGTGGTCAACACGACTTCGTCCTAGTGCCGATTCTTTTCGCAAAGTACTTTTTTATAATTCTAGTATTTAATGGGAAAAAATTAAACGAATTTTTTGTCCATGTAAAAAACTATTAATTCTGAATAAACTGCCGCAATTAAAAAATGTAAATGTCTCTTATTAGATAAGGCATATTTTCGTCTGATAAGGTACTTCTTCTTCAATGCTTTCGAGGATATTTTAGGTTTGGACAAAAAAATTTTATTTCTTACGACTTTTCGTAAAATATGTTAATGCCATCTGAAAGAGGAACATATAAGCTTTCCATCGAGCTCTTAGCCAAACAAGTCGGTCGAAGGATGCAAGAGTTATTAGCAAAAAACTAATCGGTGGTCAACAGGACTTCGTCCTACTGCCGATTCTTTTCGCAAAATACTTTTCTATAATTCTAGTATTTAATGGGAAAAAATTAAACGAATTTTTTGTCCATGTAAAAAACTATTAATTCTGAATAAACTGCCGCAATTAAAAAAATGTAAATGTCTCTTATTAGATAAGGCATATTTTCGTCTGATAAGGTACTTCTTCTTCAATGCTTTCGAGGATATTTTAGGTTTGGACAAAAAAATTTTATTTCTTACGACTTTTCGTAAAATATGTTAATGCCATCTGAAAGAGGAACAGATAAGCTTTCCATTGAGCTCTTAGTCGAAGAAGTCGGTCGAAGGATGCAAGAGTTAGTAGCAAAAAACTAATCGGTGGTCAACACGTTTCCGTCCTTCTGTCGATTGTTTTCGCAAAGTAATTTTCTATAATTCAAGTATTTAATGGGAAAAAACTAAACGAATTTTTGTCTATATAAAAAACGATTAATTCTGAATAAACTGCCGACCATTTATGAAATTAAAAAAATTTAAATGTCTCTTATTAGATAAAGCATATTTTCGTCTTATAAGTACTTCTTCTTCAATGATTTCAAGGATATCTTAGGTTTGATCAAAAAAATTTTATTTCTTACGACTTTTCGTAAAATATGTTAATGCCATCTGAAAGAGGAACAAATAAGCTTTCCATCGAGCTCTTAGTCGAAGAAGTCGGTCGAAGAATGCTAGAGTTATTAGCAAAAAACTAATCGGTGGTCAACACGATTCCGTCCTACTGCCGATTTTTTTCGCAAACTACCTTTCTATAATTCTAGTATTTAATGGGAAAAAATTAAACGAATTTTTTGTGCGTGTAAAAAACTATTAATTCTGAATAAACTGCCGACCATTTATGTAATTAAAAAAATTTAAATGTCAGTTATTAGGTAAGGCATATTTTCGTCTGATAAGTACTTCTTTTGCAATGATTTCGAGGATATTTTAGGTTTGATCAAAAAAAATTTTTTTCTTACGACTTTTCGTAAAATATGTTAATGCCATCTGAAAGAGGAACATATAAGCTTTCCATCGAGCTCTTAGCCGAACAAGTCGGTCGAAGGATGCAAGAGTTATTAGCAACAAACTAATCGGTGGTCAACCCGACTTCGTCCTACTGCCGATTCTTTTCGCAAAGTACTTTTCTATAATTCTAGTATTTAATGGGAAAAAATTAAACGAATTTTTTGTCCATGTAAAAAACTATTAATTCTGAATAAACTGCCGCAATTTAAAAAATGTAAATGTCTCTTATTAGATAAGGCATATTTTCGTCTGATAAGGTACTTCTTCTTCAATGCTTTCGATGATATTTTAGTTTTGGTCAAAAAAATTTTATTTCTTACGACTTTTCGTAAAATATGTTAATGCCATCTGAAAGAAGAACATATAAGCTTTCCATCGAGCTCTTAGGCGAAGATGTCGGTCGAAGGATGCAAGAGTTATTAGCAAAAAACTAATCGGTGGTTAACACGATTCCGTCCTACTGCCGATTCTTTTCGCAAATTCTAGTATTTAATTTTAGTATTTAATGGGAAAAATTAAACGAATTTTTTGTCCATGTAAAAAATTATTAATTCTGAATAAAATGCCGACCATTTATGCAATTAAAAAAATTTAAATGTCTCTTATTAGATAAGGCATATTTTCGTCTGATAAGTACTTCTTCTTCAATGATTTTGAGGATATATTAGGTTTGATAAAAAAAATTTTATTTCTTACTACTTTTCGTAAAATATGTTAATGCTATCTGAAAGAGGAACAGATAAGCTTTCCATCGAGTTCTTAGTCGAAGAAGTCGGTCGAAGGATGCAAGAGTTATTAGCAAAAAACTAATCGGTGGTCGATTGTTTTCGCAAAGTACTTTTCTATAATTCTAGTATTTAATGGGAAAAAACTAAACGAATTTTTTATCTATGTATAAAACTATTAATTCTGAATAAAATGCCGCCCATTTATGCAATTCAAAAATTTGAAATGTCTCTTATTAGATAAGGCATATTTTCGTCTGATAAGGTACTTCTTCTTCAATGATTTCGAGGATATTTTAGTTTTCATCAAAAAAATTTTATTTTCTACGACTTATCGTTAAATATGTTAATGCCCTCTGAAAGAGGAACAGATAAGCTTTCCATCAAGCTCTTAGTCGAAACAGTCTGTCGAAGGATGCAAGAGTTATTAGCAAAAAACTAATCGGTGGTCCACACGTTTCCGTCCTACTGCCGATTGTTTTCGCAAAGTACTTTTTTATAATTCTAGTATTTAATGGGAAAAAATTAAACGAATTTTTGGTGCATGTAAAAAACTATGAATTCTGAATAAAATGCCGCCCATTTATGCAATTAAAAAAATTTAAGTGTCTCTTATTAGATAAGGCATATTTTCGTCTGATAAGTACTTCTTCTTCAATGATTTCGAGGATATTTTAGGTTTGATCAAAAAAATTTTATTTCTTACGTTTTTTCGTAAAATATGTTAATGCCATCTGAAAGAGGAACAGATAAGCTTTCCATCAAGCTCTTAGTCGACGAAGTCGGTCGAAGGATGCAAGAGTTATTAGCAAAAAACTAATCGGTGGTCAACACGATTCCGTCCTACTGCCGATTCTTTTCGCAAACTACTTTTCTATAATTCTAGTATTTAATGGGATAAAATTAAACGAATTTTTTGTCCATTTAAAAAACCATTAATTCTTAATCAAATGCCGCCCATATATGCAACTAAAAAAATTTAAATATCTCTTATTAGATAAGGCATATTTTCGTCTGATAAGGTACGTCTTCTTCAATGATTTTTAGAATATTTTAGGTTTGATCAAAAAAATTTTATTGCTTACGACTTTTCGTAAAATATGTTAATTCCATATGAAAGAGGAACAGATAAGCTTTCCATCGAGCTCTTAGTCGAAAAAGTCGGTCGAAGGATGCAAAACTAATCGGTGGTCAACACGTTTATGTCCTACTGCCGATTGTTTTCGCAAAGTACTTTTCTATAATTCTAGTATTTAATGGGAAAAAATTTAACGAATTTTTTATCTATGTATAAAACAATTAATTCTGAATAAAATGCCGCCCATTTATGCAATTAAAAAAATTTAAATGTCTCTTATTAGATAAGGCATATTTTCGTCTGATAAGGTACTTCTTCTTCAATGATTTCGAGGATAATTTAGTTTTCATCAAAAAAATTTTATGTCTTACAAATTTTCGAAAAAAAAATTTAAAGCCATCTGAAAGAGGAACAGATGAGCTTTCCATCGAGCTTTTAGTCGAAGGATGCAAGAGTTATTAGCAAAAAACTAATCGGTGGTCAACACGTTTCCAACCTACTGCCGATTGTTTTCGCAAAGTACTTTTCTATAATTCAAGTATTTAATAGGAAAAAATTAAACGATTTTGTTATCCATGTATAAAACTATTAATTCTGAATAAAATGCCGCCCATTTATGCAATTACAAAAATTTAAATGTCTCTTTTTAGATAAAGCATATTTTCGTCTGATAAGGTACTTCTTCTTCAATAATTTCGAGGAATTTGATCAAAAAAATGTTATTTCTTACGACTTTTCGTAAAATATGTTAATGCCATCTGAAAGAGGAACAGATAAGCTTCCCATCGTGCTCTTAGTCGAAGAAGTCGGTCGAAGGATGCAAAACTAATCGGTGGTCAACACGTTTCCGTCCTACTGCCGATTGTTCTCGCAAAGTACTTTTTTATAATTCTAGTATATAATGGGAAAAAATTAAACGAATTTTTTGTCCATGTAAAAAACTATTAATTCTGAATAAACTGCCGCCCATTTATGCAATTAAAAAAATATAAATGTCTCTTATTAGATAGATTAGATGTCAGTTATTAGGTAAGGCATATTTTCGTCTGATAAGTACTTCTTTTGCAATGATTTCGAGGATATTTTAGGTTTGATCAAAAAAAATTTTTTTCTTACGACTTTTCGTAAAATATGTTAATGCCATCTGAAAGAGGAACATATAAGCTTTCCATCGAGCTCTTAGCCGAACAAGTCGGTCGAAGGATGCAAGAGTTATTAGCAACAAACTAATCGGTGGTCAACCCGACTTCGTCCTACTGCCGATTCTTTTCGCAAAGTACTTTTCTATAATTCTAGTATTTAATGGGAAAAAATTAAACGAATTTTTTGTCCATGTAAAAAACTATTAATTCTGAATAAACTGCCGCAATTTAAAAAATGTAAATGTCTCTTATTAGATAAGGCATATTTTCGTCTGATAAGGTACTTCTTCTTCAATGCTTTCGATGATATTTTAGTTTTGGTAAAAAAAATTTTATTTCTTACGACTTTTCGTAAAATATGTTAATGCCATCTGAAAGAAGAACATATAAGCTTTCCATCGAGCTCTTAGGCGAAGAAGTCGGTCGAAGGATGCAAGAGTTATTAGCAAAAAACTAATCGGTGGTTAACACGATTCCGTCCTACTGCCGATTCTTTTCGCAAATTCTAGTATTTAATTTTAGTATTTAATGGGAAAAATTAAACGAATTTTTTGTCCATGTAAAAAATTATTAATTCTGAATAAAATGCCGTCCATTTATGCAATTAAAAAAATTTAAATGTCTCTTATTAGATAAGGCATATTTTCGTCTGATAAGTACTTCTTCTTCAATGATTTTGAGGATATATTAGGTTTGATAAAAAAAATTTTATTTCTTACTACTTTTCGTAAAATATGTTAATGCTATCTGAAAGAGGAACAGATAAGCTTTCCATCGAGTTCTTAGTCGAAGAAGTCGGTCGAAGGATGCAAGAGTTATTAGCAACAAACTAATCGGTGGTCAACACGTTTCCGTCCTACTGCCGATTGTTTTCGCAAAGTACTTTTCTATAATTCTAGTACTTAATGGGAAAAAATTAAACGATTTTTTATCCATATATAAAACTATTAATTCTGAATAAAATGCCGCCCATTTATGCAATTAAAAAAATTTAAATATCTCTTATTAGATAAAGCATATTTTCGTCTGATAAGGTACTTCTTCTTCAATAATTTCGAGGAATTTGATCAAAAAAATGTTATTTCTTACGACTTTTCGTAAAATATGTTAATGCCATCTGAAAGAGGAACAGATAAGCTTCCCATCGTGCTCTTAGTCGAAGAAGTCGGTCGAAGGATGCAAAACTAATCGGTGGTCAACACGTTTCCGTACTACTGCCGATTGTTCTCGCAAAGTACTTTTTTATAATTCTAGTATATAATGGGAAAAAATTAAACGAATTTTTTGTCCATGTAAAAAACTATTAATTCTGAATAAACTGCCGCCCATTTATGCAATTAAAAAAATATAAATGTCTCTTATTAGATAGGGCATATTTTCGTCTGATAAGTACTTCTTCTTCAATGATTTCGAGGATATTTTAGGTTTGATCAAAAAAATTTTATTTCTTACGACTTTTCGTAAAATATGTTAATGCCATCTGAAAGAGGAACAGATAAGCTTTCCATCGAGCTCTTAGTCGAAGAAGTCGGTCGAAGGATGCAAGAGTAATTAGCAAAAATCTAATCGGTGGTCAACACGATTCCGTCCTACTGCCGATTCCTTTCGCAAAGTACTTTTCTATAATTCTAGTATTTAATGAAAAAAAATTAAACGAATTTTTTATCCATGTATAAAACTATTAATTCTGAATAAAATACCGCCCATATATGCAATTAAAAAAATTTAAATGTCTCTTATTAGATAAGGCATATTTTCGTCTGATAAGTACTTCTTCTTCAATGATTTCGAGGATATTTTAATTTTGATGAAAAAAATTTTATTTCTTACGACTTTTCGTAAAATATGTTAATGCCATCTGAAAGAGGAACAGATAATCTTTCCATCGAGCTCTTAGTCGAAGAAGTCGGTCGGAGGATGCAAGAGTTATTAGCAAAAAACTAATCGGTGGTCAACACGTTTCCGTCCTACTGCCGATTGTTTTCGCAAAGTACTTTTCTATAATTCTAGTACTTAATGGGAAAAAATTAAACGATTTTTTATCCATATATAAAACTATTAATTCTGAATAAAATGCCGCCCATTTATGCAATTAAAAAAATTTAAATATCTCTTATTAGATAAGGCATATTTTCGTCTGATACGGTACTTGTTCTTCAATGATTTCGAGGATATTTTAGTTTTCATGAAAAAAATTTTATTTCTTACGACTTTCCGTGAAATATGTTAATGCTATCTTAAAGAGGAACACATAAGCCTTCTATTAAGCTCATAGTCGAACAAGTCGGTCGAAGGATGCTAGAGTTATTAGCAAAAAACTAATCGGTGGTCTACACGTTTCCGCAAAGTACTTTTCTATAATTCTAGTATTTAATGGGAAAAAATTAAACGAATTTTTTATCTATGTATAAAACTATTAATTCTGAATAAAATGGCGGCCATTTATGCAATTAAAAAAATTTAAATGTCTCTTATTAGATAAGGCATATTTTCGTCTGATAAGTACATCTTCTTCAATGATTTCGAGGATATTTTAATTTTGATGAAAAAAATTTTATTTCTTACGACTTTTCGTAAAATATGTTAATGCCATCTGAAAGAGGAACAGATAATCTTTCCATCGAGCTCTTAGTCGAAGAAGTCGGTCGAAGGATGCAAGAGTTATTAGCAAAAAACTAATCGGTGGTCAACACGACTTCGTCCTACTGCCGATTCTTTTCGCAAAGTACTTTTCTATAATTCTAGTATTTAATGGGAAAAAATCAAACGAATTTTTTGTCCATGTAAAAAACAATTAATTCTGAATAAACTGCCGCAATTAAAAAAATGTAAATGTCTCTTATTAGATAAGGCATATTTTCGTCTGATAAGGTATTTCTTCTTCAATGCTTTCGAGGATATTTTAGTTTTGGTCAAAAAAATTTTATTTCTTACGTCTGTTCGTAAAATATGTTAAAGCCAACTGAAAGAAGAACATATAAGCTTTCCATCGAGCTCTTAGCCGAAGAAGTCGGTCGAAGGATGCAAGAGTTATTAGCAAAAAACTAATCGGTGGTCAATATGATTCCGTCCTACTGCCGATTCTTTTCGCAAATTCTAGTATTTAATTTTAGTATTTAATGGGAAAAATTAAACGAATTTTTTGTCCATGTAAAATATTATTAATTCTGAATAAAATGCCGACCATTTATGCAATTAAAAAAATTTAAATGTCTCTTATTAGATAAGGCATATTTTCGTCTGATAAGTACTTCTTCTTCAATGATTTTGAGGATATATTAGGTTTGATAAAAAAAATTTTATTTCTTACTACGTTTCGTAAAATATGTTAATGCTATCTGAAAGAGGAACAGATAAGCTTTCCATCGAGTTCTTAGTCGAAGAAGTCGGTCGAAGGATGCAAGAGTTATTAGCAAAAAACTAATCGGTGGTCGATTGTTTTCGCAAAGTACTTTTCTATAATTCTAGTATTTAATGGGAAAAAACTAAACGAATTTTTTATCTATGTATAAAACTATTAATTCTGAATAAAATGCCGCCCATTTATGCAATTCAAAAATTTGAAATGTCTCTTATTAGATAAGGCATATTTTCGTCTGATAAGGTACTTCTTCTTCAATGATTTCGAGGATATTTTAGTTTTCATCAAAAAAATTTTATTTTCTACGACTTATCGTTAAATATGTTAATGCCCTCTGAAAGAGGAACAGATAAGCTTTCCATCAAGCTCTTAGTCGAAACAGTCGGTCGAAGGATGCAAGAGTTATTAGCAAAAAACTAATCGGTGGTCCACACGTTTCCGTCCTACAGCCGGTTGTTTTCGCAAAGTACTTTTTTATAATTCTAGTATTTAATGGGAAAAAATTAAACGAATTTTTGGTGCATGTAAAAAACTATGAATTCTGAATAAAATGCCGGCCATTTATGCAATTAAAAAAATTTAAATGTCTCTTATTAGATAAGGCATATTTTCGTCTGATAAGGTACTTCTTCTTCAATGATTTCGAGGATAATTTAGTTTTCATCAAAAAAATTTTATGTCTTACAAATTTTCGAAAAAAAAATTTAAAGCCATCTGAAAGAGGAACAGATGAGCTTTCCATCGAGCTTTTAGTCGAAGGATGCAAGAGTTATTAGCAAAAAACTAATCGGTGGTCAACACGTTTCCAACCTACTGCCGATTGTTTTCGCAAAGTACTTTTCTATAATTCAAGTATTTAATAGGAAAAAATTAAACGATTTTGTTCATGTATAAAACTATTAATTCTGAATAAAATGCCGCCCATTTATGCAATTACAAAAATTTAAATGTCTCTTATTAGATAAAGCATATTTTCGTCTGATAAGGTACTTCTTCTTCAATAATTTCGAGGAATTTGATCAAAAAAATGTTATTTCTTACGACTTTTCGTAAAATATGTTAATGCCATCTGAAAGAGGAACAGATAAGCTTCCCATCGTGCTCTTAGTCGAAGAAGTCGGTCGAAGGATGCAAAACTAATCGGTGGTCAACACGTTTCCGTCCTAATGCCGATTGTTCTCGCAAAGTACTTTTTTATAATTCTAGTATATAATGGGAAAAAATTAAACGAATTTTTTCTCCATGTAAAAAACTATTAATTCTGAATAAACTGCCGCCCATTTATGCAATTAAAAAAATATAAATGTCTCTTATTAGATAGGGCATATTTTCGTCTGATAAGTACTGCTTCTTCAATGATTTCGAGGATATTTTAGGTTTGATCAA
The DNA here is from genome assembly GCA_034638295.1 of Phortica okadai. Lineage (NCBI taxonomy): Eukaryota > Metazoa > Arthropoda > Insecta > Diptera > Drosophilidae > Phortica > Phortica okadai. Next base: position 28,678,487 of record CM067851.1, read on the forward strand.
AAAAATTTTATTTCTTACGACTTTTCGTAAAATATATTAATGCCATCTGAAAGAGGAACAGATAAGCTTTCCATCGAGCTCTTAGTCGAAGAAGTCGGTCGAAGGATGCAAGAGTAATTAGCAAAAATCTAATCGGTGGTCAACACGATTCCGTCCTACTGCCGATTCCTTTCGCAAAGTACTTTTCTATAATTCTAGTATTTAATGAAAAAAAATTAAACGAATTTTTTATCCATGTATAAAACTATTAATTCTGAATAAAATACCGCCCATATATGCAATTAAAAAAATTTAAATGTCTCTTATTAGATAAGGCATATTTTCGTCTGATAAGTACTTCTTCTTCAATGATTTCGAGGATATTTTAATTTTGATGAAAAAAATTTTATTTCTGACGACTTTTCGTAAAATATGTTAATGCCATCTGAAAGAGGAACAGATAATCTTTCCATCGAGCTCTTAGTCGAAGAAGTCGGTCGAAGGATGCAAGAGTAATTAGCAAAAATCTAATCGGTGGTCAACACGATTCCGTCCTACTGCCGATTCTTTTCGCAAATTCTAGTATTTAATTTTAGTATTTAATGGGAAAAATTAAACGAATTTTTTGTCCATGTAAAATATTATTAATTCTGAATAAAATGCCGACCATTTATGCAATTAAAAAAATTTAAATGTCTCTTATTAGATAAGGCATATTTTCGTCTGATAAGTACTTCTTCTTCAATGATTTTGAGGATATATTAGGTTTGATAAAAAAAATTTTATTTCTTACTACTTTTCGTAAAATATGTTAATGCTATCTGAAAGAGGAACAGATAAGCTTTCCATCGAGTTCTTAGTCGAAGAAGTCGGTCGAAGGATGCAAGAGTTATTAGCAAAAAACTAATCGGTGGTCGATTGTTTTCGCAAAGTACTTTTCTATAATTCTAGTATTTAATGGGAAAAAACTAAACGAATTTTTTATCTATGTATAAAACTATTAATTCTGAATAAAATGCCGCCCATTTATGCAATTCAAAAATTTGAAATGTCTCTTATTAGATAAGGCATATTTTCGTCTGATAAGGTACTTCTTCTTCAATGATTTCGAGGATATTTTAGTTTTCATCAAAAAAATTTTATTTTCTACGACTTATCGTTAAATATGTTAATGCCCTCTGAAAGAGGAACAGATAAGCTTTCCATCAAGCTCTTAGTCGAAACAGTCGGTCGAAGGATGCAAGAGTTATTAGCAAAAAACTAATCGGTGGTCCACACGTTTCCGTCCTACAGCCGGTTGTTTTCGCAAAGTACTTTTTTATAATTCTAGTATTTAATGGGAAAAAATTAAACGAATTTTTGGTGCATGTAAAAAACTATGAATTCTGAATAAAATGCCGGCCATTTATGCAATTAAAAAAATTTAAATGTCTCTTATTAGATAAGGCATATTTTCGTCTGATAAGGTACTTCTTCTTCAATGATTTCGAGGATAATTTAGTTTTCATCAAAAAAATTTTATGTCTTACAAATTTTCGAAAAAAAAATTTAAAGCCATCTGAAAGAGGAACAGATGAGCTTTCCATCGAGCTTTTAGTCGAAGGATGCAAGAGTTATTAGCAAAAAACTAATCGGTGGTCAACACGTTTCCAACCTACTGCCGATTGTTTTCGCAAAGTACTTTTCTATAATTCAAGTATTTAATAGGAAAAAATTAAACGATTTTGTTATCCATGTATAAAACTATTAATTCTGAATAAAATGCCGCCCATTTATGCAATTACAAAAATTTAAATGTCTCTTATTAGATAAAGCATATTTTCGTCTGATAAGGTACTTCTTCTTCAATAATTTCGAGGAATTTGATCAAAAAAATGTTATTTCTTACGACTTTTCGTAAAATATGTTAATGCCATCTGAAAGAGGAACAGATAAGCTTCCCATCGTGCTCTTAGTCGAAGAAGTCGGTCGAAGGATGCAAAACTAATCGGTGGTCAACACGTTTCCGTCCTAATGCCGATTGTTCTCGCAAAGTACTTTTTTATAATTCTAGTATATAATGGGAAAAAATTAAACGAATTTTTTCTCCATGTAAAAAACTATTAATTCTGAATAAACTGCCGCCCATTTATGCAATTAAAAAAATATAAATGTCTCTTATTAGATAGGGCATATTTTCGTCTGATAAGTACTTCTTCTTCAATGATTTCGAGGATATTTTAGGTTTGATCAAAAAAATTTTATTTCTTACGACTTTTCGTAAAATATGTTAATGCCATCTGAAAGAGGAACAGATAAGCTTTCCATCGAGCTCTTAGTCGAAGAAGTCGGTCGAAGGATGCAAGAGTAATTAGCAAAAATCTAATCGGTGGTCAACACGATTCCGTCCTACTGCCGATTCCTTTCGCAAAGTACTTTTCTATAATTCTAGTATTTAATGAAAAAAAATTAAACGAATTTTTTATCCATGTATAAAACTATTAATTCTGAATAAAATACCGCCCATATATGCAATTAAAAAAATTTAAATGTCTCTTATTAGATAAGGCATATTTTCGTCTGATAAGTACTTCTTCTTCAATGATTTCGAGGATATTTTAATTTTGATGAAAAAAATTTTATTTCTTACGACTTTTCGTAAAATATGTTAATGCCATCTGAAAGAGGAACAGATAATCTTTCCATCGAGCTCTTAGTCGAAGAAGTCGGTCGGAGGATGCAAGAGTTATTAGCAAAAAACTAATCGGTGGTCAACACGTTTCCGTCCTACTGCCGATTGTTTTCGCAAAGTACTTTTCTATAATTCAAGTATTTAATAGGAAAAAATTAAACGATTTTGTTATCCATGTATAAAACTATTAATTCTGAATATAATGCCGCCCATTTATGAAATTACAAAAATTTAAATGTCTCTTATTAGATAAAGCATATTTTCGTCTGATAAGGTACTTCTTCTTCAATAATTTCGATGAATTTGATCGAAAAAATGTTATTTCTTACGACTTTTCGTAAAATATGTTAATGCCATCTGAAAGAGGAACAGATAAGCTTCCCATCGTGCTCTTAGTCGAAGAAGTCGGTCGAAGGATGCAAAACTAATCGGTGGTCAACACGTTTCCGTCCTAATGCCGATTGTTCTCGCAAAGTACTTTTTTATAATTCTGGTATATAATGGGAAAAAATTAAACGAATTTTTTGTCCATGTAAAAAACTATTAATTCTGAATAAACTGCCGCCCATTTATGCAATTAAAAAAATTTAAATGTCTGTTATTAGGTAAGGCATATTTTCGTCTGATTAGTACTTCTTTTGCAATGATTTCGAGGATATTTTAGGTTTGATCAAAAAAATTTTTTTTCTTACGACTTTTCGTAAAATATGTTAATGCCATCTGAAAGAGGAACATATAAGCTTTCCATCGAGCTCTTAGCCGAACAAGTCGGTCGAAGGATGCAAGAGTTATTAGCAACAAACTAATCGGTGGTCAACGCGACTTCGTCCTACTGCCGATTCTTTTCGCAAAGTACTTTTCTATAATTCTAGTATTTAATGGGAAAAAATTAAACGAATTTTTTGTCCATGTAAAAAACTATTAATTCTGAATAAACTGCCGCAATTAAAAAAATGTATATTTTCGTCTGATAAGGTACTTCTTCTTCAATGCTTTCGAGGATATTTTAGTTTTGGTCAAAAAAATTTTATTTCTTACGACTTTTCGTAAAATATGTTAATGCCATCTGAAAGAAGATTATATAAGCTTTCCATCGAGCTCTTAGCCGAAGAAGTCGGTCGAAGGATGCAAGAGTTATTAGCAAAAAACTAATCGGTGGTTAACACGATTCCATCCTACTGCCGATTCTTTTCGCAAATTCTAGTATATAATTTTAGTATTTAATGGGAAAATTTAAACGAATTTTTTGTCCATGTAAAAAATTATCAATTCTGAATAAAATGCCGACCGTTTATGCAATTAAAAAAATTTAAATGTCTCTTATTAGATAAGGCATATTTTCGTCTGATAAGTACTTCTTCTTCAATGATTTTGAAGATGTATTAGGTTTGATAAAAAAAATTTTATTTCCTACGACTTATCGTTAAATATGTTAATGGCATCTGAAAGAGGATAAGCTTTCCATCAAGCTCTTAGTCGAAGAAGTCCGTCGAAGGATGCAAGAGTTATTAGCAAAAAACTAATCGGTGGTCAACACGTTTCCGTCCTACTGCCGATTGTTTTCGCAAAGCACTTTTCTATAATTCAAGTATTTAATAGGAAAAAATTAAACGATTTTGTTATCAATGTATAAAACTATTAATTCTGAATAAAATGCCGCCCATTTATGCGATTACAAAAATTTAAATGTCTCTTATTAGATAAAGCATATTTTCGTCTGATAAGGTACTTCTTCTTCAATAATTTCGAGGAATTTGATCAAAAAAATGTTATTTCTTACGACTTTTCGTAAAATATGTTAATGCCATCTGAAAGAGGAACAGATAAGCTTCCCATCGTGCTCTTAGTCGAAGAAGTCGGTCGAAGGATGCAAAACTAATCGGTGGTCAACACGTTTCCGTCCTAATTCCGATTGTTCTCGCAAAGTACTTTTTTATAATTCTAGTATATAATGGGAAAAAATTAAACGAATTTTTTGTCCATGTAAAAAACTATTAATTCTGAATAAACTGCCGCCCATTTATTCAATTAAAAAAATATAAATGTCTCTTATTAGATAGGGCATATTTTCGTCTGATAAGTACTTCTTCTTCAATGATTTCGAGGATATTTTAGTTTTGGTCAAAAAAATTTTATTTCTTACGACTTTTCGTAAAATATGTTAATGCCATCTGAAAGAGGAACAGATAAGCTTTCCATCGAGCTCTTAATCGAAGAAGTCGGTCGAAGGATGCAAGAGTTATTAGCAAAAATCTAATCGGTGGTCAACACGATTCCGTCCTACTGCCGATTCCTTTCGCAAAGTACTTTTCTATAATTCTAGTATTTAATGAAAAAAAATTAAACGAATTTTTTATCCATGTATAAAACTATTAATTCTGAATAAAATACCGCCCATATATGCAATTAAAAAAATTTAAATGTCTCTTATTAGATAAGTCATATTTTCGTCTGATAAGTACTTCTTCTTCAATGATTTCGAGGATATTTTAATTTTGATGAAAAAAATTTTATTTCTTACGACTTTTCGTAAAATATGTTAATGCCATCTGAAAATGGAACAGATAATCTTTCCATCGAGCTCTAGTCGAAGAAGTCGGTCGGAGGATGCAAGAGTTATTAGCAAAAAACTAATCGGTGGTCAACACGTTTCCGTCCTACTGCCGATTGCTTTCGCAAAGTACTTTTCTATAATTCTAGTATTTAATGGGAAAAAATTAAACGATTTTGTTATCCATGTATAAAACTATTAATTCTGAATAAAATGCCGCCCATTTATGCAATTAAAAAAATTTAAATATCTCTTATTAGATAAGGCATATTTTCGTCTGATAAGGTACTTGTTCTTCAATGATTTCGAGGATAATTTAGTTTTCATGAAAAAAATTTTATTTCTTACGACTTTCCGTGAAATATGTTAATGGTATCTTAAAGAGGAACACATAAGCCTTCTATTAAGCTCATAGTCGAACAAGTCGGTCGAAGGATGCAAGAGTTATTAGCAAAAAACTAATCGGTGGTCTACACGTTTCCGCAAAGTACTTTTCTATAATTATAGTATTTAATGGGAAAAAATTAAACGAATTTTTTATCTATGTATAAAACTATTAATTCTGAATAAAATGGCGGCCATTTATGCAATTAAAAAAATTTAAATGTCTCTTATTAGATAAGGCATATTTTCGTCTGATAAGGTACTTCTTCTTCAATGATTTCGGGGATAATTTAGTTTTCATCAAAAAAATTTTATTTCTTACGACTTTTCGTAAAATATGTTAGTGACATCTGAAAGAGGAACAGATAAGCTTCCCATCGAGCTCTTAGTCGAAGAAGTCGGTCGAAGGATGCAAGAGTTATTAGCAAAAAACTAATCGGTGGTCAACACGACTTCGTCCTACTGCCGATTCTTTTCGCAAAGTACTTTTCTATAATTCTAGTATTTAATGGGAAAAAATTAAACGAATTTTTTGTCCATGTAAAAAACTATTAATTCTGAATAAACTGCCGCAATTAAAAAAATGTAAATGTCTCTTATTAGATAAGGCATATTTTTGTCTGATAAGGTACTTCTTCTTCAATGCTTTCGAGGATATTTTAGTTTTGGTCAAAAAAATTTTATTTCTCACGACTTTTCGTAAAATATGTTAATGCCATCTGAAAGAGGAACAGATAAGCTTCCCATCGTGCTCTTAGTCGAAGAAGTCGGTCGAAGGATGCAAAACTAATCGGTGGTCAACACGTTTCCGTCCTAATGCCGATTGTTCTCGCAAAGTACTTTTTTATAATTCTAGTATATAATGGGAAAAAATTAAACGAATTTTTTGTCCATGTAAAAAACTATTAATTCTGAATAAACTGCCGCCCATTTATTCAATTAAAAAAATATAAATGTCTCTTATTAGATAGGGCATATTTTCGTCTGATAAGTACTTCTTCTTCAATGATTTCGAGGATATTTTAGGTTTGATCAAAAAAATTTTATTTCTTACGACTTTTCGTAAAATATGTTAATGCCATCTGAAAGAGGAACAGATAAGCTTTCCATCGAGCTCTTAATCGAAGAAGTCGGTCGAAGGATGCAAGAGTTATTAGCTAAAATCTAATCGGTGGTCAACACGATTCCGTCCTACTGCCGATTCCTTTCGCAAAGTACTTTTCTATAATTCTAGTATTTAATGAAAAAAAATTTAACGAATTTTTTATCCATGTATAAAACTATTAATTCTGAATAAAATACCGCCCATATATGCAATTAAAAAAATTTAAATGTCTCTTATTAGATAAGGCATATTTTCGTCTGATAAGTACTTCTTCTTCAATGATTTCGAGGATATTTTAATTTTGATGAAAAAAATTTTATTTCTTACGACTTTTCGTAAAATATGTTAATGCCATCTGAAAATGGAACAGATAATCTTTCCATCGAGCTCTTAGTCGAAGAAGTCGGTCGGAGGATGCAAGAGTTATTAGCAAAAAACTAATCGGTGGTCAACACGTTTCCGTCCTACTGCCGATTGCTTTCGCAAAGTACTTTTCTATAATTCTAGTATTTAATGGGAAAAAATTAAACGATTTTGTTATCCATGTATAAAACTATTAATTCTGAATAAAATGCCGCCCATTTATGCAATTAAAAAAATTTAAATATCTCTTATTAGATAAGGCATATTTTCGTCTGATAAGGTACTTGTTCTTCAATGATTTTGAGGATATTTTAGTTTTGATAAAAAAAATTTTATTTCTTACGACTTTCCGTGAAATATGTTAATGCTATCTTAAAGAAGAACACATAAGCCTTCTATTAAGCTCATAGTCGAACAAGTCGGTCGAAGCATGCAAGAGTTATTAGCAAAAAACTAATCGGTGGTCTACACGTTTCCGCAAAGTACTTTTCTATAATTATAGTATTTAATGGGAAAAAATTAAACGAATTTTTTATCTATGTATAAAACTATTAATTCTGAATAAAATGGCGGCCATTTATGCAATTAAAAAAATTTAAATGTCTCTTATTAGAAAAGGCATATTTTCGTCTGATAAGGTACTTCTTCTTCAATGATTTCGGGGATAATTTAGTTTTCATCAAAAAAATTTTATTTCTTACGACTTTTCGTAAAATATGTTAGTGCCATCTGAAAGAGGAACAGATAAGCTTCCCATCGAGCTCTTAGTCGAAGAAGTCGGTCGAAGGATGCAAGAGTTATTAGCAAAAAACTAATCGGTGGTCAACACGACTTCGTCCTACTGCCGATTCTTTTCGCAAAGTACTTTTCTATAATTCTAGTATTTAATGGGAAAAAATTAAACGAATTTTTTGTCCATGTAAAAAACTATTAATTCTGAATAAACTGCCGCAATTAAAAAAATGTATATTTTCGTCTGATAAGGTACTTCTTCTTCAATGCTTTCGAGGATATTTTAGTTTTGGTCAAAAAAATTTTATTTCTTACGACTTTTCGTAAAATATGTTAATGCCATCTGAAAGAGGAACAGATAAGCTTTCCATCGAGCTCTTAATCGAAGAAGTCGGTCGAAGGATGCAAGAGTTATTAGCAAAAATCTAATCGGTGCTCAACACGACTTCGTCCTACTGCCGATTCTTTTCGCAAAGTACTTTTCTATAATTCTAGTATTTAATGGGAAAAAATTAAACGAATTTTTTGTCCATGTAAAAAACTATTAATTCTGAATAAACTGCCGCAATTAAAAAAATGTATATTTTCGTCTGATAAGGTACTTCTTCTTCAATGCTTTCGAGGATATTTTAGTTTTGGTCAAAAAAATTTTATTTCTTACGACTTTTCGTAAAATATGTTAATGCCATCTGAAAGAGGAACAGATAAGCTTCCCATCGTGCTCTTAGTCGAAGAAGTCGGTCGAAGGATGCAAAACTAATCGGTGGTCAACACGTTTCCGTCCTAATGCCGATTGTTCTCGCAAAGTACTTTTTTATTATTCTAGTATATAATGGGAAAAAATTAAACGAATTTTTTGTCCATGTAAAAAACTATTAATTCTGAATAAACTGCCGCCCATTTATTCAATTAAAAAAATATAAATGTCTCTTATTAGATAGGGCATATTTTCGTCTGATAAGTACTTCTTCTTCAATGATTTCGAGGATATTTTAGGTTTCATCAAAAAAATTTTATTTCTTACGACTTTTCGTAAAATATGTTAATGCCATCTGAAAGAGGAACAGATAAGCTTTCCATCGAGCTCTTAATCGAAGAAGTCGGTCGAAGGATGCAAGAGTTATTAGCAAAAATCTAATCGGTGGTCAACACGATTCCGTCCTACTGCCGATTCCTTTCGCAAAGTACTTTTCTATAATTCTAGTATTTAATGAAAAAAAATTAAACGAATTATTTATCCATGTATAAAACTATTAATTCTGAATAAAATACCGCCCATATATGCAATTAAAAAAATTTAAATGTCTCTTATTAGATAAGGCATATTTTCGTCTGATAAGTACTTCTTCTTCAATGATTTCGAGGATATTTTAATTTTGATGAAAAAAATTTTATTTCTTACGACTTTTCGTAAAATATGTTAATGCCATCTGAAAATGGAACAGATAATCTTTCCATCGAGCTCTTAGTCGAAGAAGTCGGTCGGAGGATGCAAGAGTTATTAGCAAAAAACTAATCGGTGGTCAACACGTTTCCGTCCTACTGCCGATTGCTTTCGCAAAGTACTTTTCTATAATTCTAGTATTTAATGGGAAAAAATTAAACGATTTTGTTATCCATGTATAAAACTATTAATTCTGAATAAAATGCCGCCCATTTATGCAATTAAAAAAATTTAAATATCTCTTATTAGATAAGGCATATTTTCGTCTGATAAGGTACTTGTTCTTCAATGATTTCGAGGATATTTTAGTTTTCATGAAAAAAATTTTATTTCTTACGACTTTCCGTGAAATATGTTAATGCTATCTTAAAGAGGAACACATAAGCCTTCTATTAAGCTCATAGTCGAACAAGTCGGTCGAAGGATGCAAGAGTTATTAGCAAAAAACTAATCGGTGGTCTACACGTTTCCGCAAAGTACTTTTCTATAATTATAGTATTTAATGGGAAAAAATTAAACGAATTTTTTATCTATGTATAAAACTATTAATTCTGAATAAAATGGCGGCCATTTATGCAATTAAAAAAATTTAAATGTCTCTTATTAGATAAGGCATATTTTCGTCTGATAAGGTACTTCTTCTTCAATGATTTCGGGGATAATTTAGTTTTCATCAAAAAAATTTTATTTCTTACGACTTTTCGTAAAATATGTTAGTGCCATCTGAAAGAGGAACAGATAAGCTTCCCATCGAGCTCTTAGTCGAAGAAGTCGGTCGAAGGATGCAAGAGTTATTAGCAAAAAACTAATCGGTGGTCAACACGACTTCGTCCTACTGCCGATTCTTTTCGCAAAGTACTTTTCTATAATTCTAGTATTTAATGGGAAAAAATTAAACGAATTTTTTGTCCATGTAAAAAACTATTAATTCTGAATAAACTGCCGCAATTAAAAAAATGTAAATGTCTCTTATTAGATAAGGCATATTTTCGTCTGATAAGGTACTTCTTCTTCAATGCTTTCGAGGATATTTTAGTTTTGGTCAAAAAATTTTTATTTCTTACGACTTTTCGTAAAATATGTTAATGCCAACTGAAAGAAGAACATATAAGCTTTCCATCGAGCTCTTAGCCGAAGAAGTCGGTCGAAGGATGCAAGAGTTATTAGCAAAAAACTAATCGGTGGTCAATATGATTCCGTCCTACTGCCGATTCTTTTCGCAAATTCTAGTATTTAATTTTAGTATTTAATGGGAAAAATTAAACGTATTTTTTGTCCATTTAAAAAACCATTAATTCTGATTCAAATGCCGCCCATTTATGCAATTAAAAAAATTTAAATGTCTCTTATTAGATAAGGCATATTTTCGTCTTATAAGGTACTTCTTCTTCAATGATTTCGAAGATATTTTAGTTTTCATCAAAAAAATTTTATTTCTTACAACTTTTCGTAAAATATGTTAATGCCATCTGAAAGAGGAACAGATAAGCTTTCCATCAAGCTGTTAGTCGAAAAAGTCGGTCGAAGGATGCAAGAGTTAATAGCAAAAAACTAATCGGTGGTCAACACGTTTCCGTCCTACTGCCGATTGTTTTCGCAAAGTACTTTTCTATAATTCTAGTATTTAATGGGAAAAAATTAAACGAATTTTTTATCTATGTATAAAACAATTAATTCTGAATAAAATGCCGCCCATTTATGCAATTAAAAAAATTTAAATGTCTGTTATTAGATAAGGCATATTTTCGTCTGATAAGGTACTTCTTCTTCAATGATTTCGAGGATGTTTTAGTTTTCATCAAAAAAATTTTATTTCTTACAAATTTTCGAAAAAAAAATTTAAAGCCATCTGAAAGAGGAACAGATAAGCTTTCCATCGAGCTCTTAGTCGAAGAAGTCGGTCGAAGGATGCAAGAGTTAATAGCAAAAAACTAATCGGTGGTCAACACGTTTCCGTCCTACTGCCGATTGTTTTCGCAAAGTACTTTTCTATAATTGTAGTATTTAATGGGAAAAAATTAAACGATTTTGTTATCCATGTATAAAACTATTAATTCTGAATAAAATGCCGCCCATTTATGCAATTAAAAAACTTTAAATATCTCTTATTAGATAAGGCATATTTTCGTCTGATAAGGTACTTGTTCTTCAATGATTTCGAGGATATTTTAGTTTTCATGAAAAAAATTTTATTTCTTACGACTTTCCGTGAAATATGTTAATGCTATCTTAAAGAGGAACTCATAAGCTTTCTATTAAGCTCATTGTCGAACAAGTCGGTCGAAGGATGCAAGAGTTATTAGCAAAAAACTAATCGGTGGTCTACACGTTTCCGCAAAGTACTTTTCTATAATTCTAGTATTTAATGGGAAAAAATAAAACGAATTTTTTATCTATGTATAAAACTATTAATTCTGAATAAAATGCCGGCCATTTATGCAATTAAAAAAATTAAAATGTCTCTTATTAGATAAGGCATATTTTCGTCTCATAAGGTACTTCTTCTTCAATGATTTCGAGGATAATTTAGTTTTCATCAAAAAAATTTTATTTCTTACGACTTTTCGTAAAATATGTTAGTGCCATCTGAAAGAGGAACAGATAAGCTTCCCATCGAGCTCTTAGCCGAAGAGGTCGGTCAAAGGATGCAAAACTAATCGGTGGTCAACACGTTTCCGTCCTACTGCCGATTCCTTTCGCAAAGTACTTTTCTATAATTCTAGTATTTAATGAAAAAAAATTAAACGAATTTTTTATCTATGTATAAAACTATTAATTCTGAATAAAATGCCGCCCATTTATGCAATTGAAAAAATTTAAATGTCTCTTATTAGATAAGGCATATTTTCGTCTCATAAGGTACTTCTTCTTCAATGATTTCGATGATATTTTAGTTGTCATAAAAAAAATTTTATTTCTTACGACTTTTCATAAAATCTGTTAATGAGATCTGGAAGAGGAGCAGATAAGCTTTCCATCGAGCTCTTAGTCGAAGAAGTCGGTCGAAGGATGCAAGAGTTATGAGCAAAAAACTAATCGGTGGTCAACACGTTTCCGTCCTACTGCCGATTGTTTTCGCAATGTACTTTTCTATAATTCTAGTATTTAATGGGAAAAAATTTAACGATTTTGTTATCCATGTATAAAACTATTAATTCTGAATAAAATGCCGCCCATTTATGCAATTAAAAAAATTGAAATGTCTCTTATTAGATAAGTCTGATAAGGTACTTCTTCTTCAATGATTTCGAGGATATTTTAGTTTTCATCAAAAAAATTTTATTTCCTACAAATTTTTGAAAAATAAATTTAAAGCCACCTGAAAGAGGAACAGATAAGCTCTCCATCGAGCTCTTAGTCGAAGAAGTCGGTCGAAGGATGCAAGAGTTATTAGCAAAAAACTAATCGGTGGTCAACACGTTTCCGTCCTACTGCCGATTGTTTTCGCAATGTACTTTTCTATAATTCTAGTATTTAATGGGAAAAAATTTAACGATTTTGTTATCCATGTATAAAACTATTAATTCTGAATAAAATGCCGCCCATTTATGCAATTGAAAAAATTTAAATGTCTCTTATTAGATAAGGCATATTTTCGTCTGATAAGGTACTTCTTCTTCAGTGATAAGCTTTCCATCGAGCTCTAAGTCGAAGAAGTCGGTCGAAGGATGCAAGAGTTATTAGCAAAAAACTAATCGGTGGTCAACACGATTCCGTCCTACTGCCGATTCTTTTCGAAAAGTACTTTTCTATAATTCTAGTGTTTAATGGGAAAAAATTAAACAAATTTTTTTTCCATGTAAAAAACTATTAATTCTGAATAAAATGCCGCCCATTTATGCAATTAAAAAAATTTATATGTCTCTTATTATATAAGCCATATTTTCGTCTGATAAGGTACTCCTTCTTTAATGATTTCGAGGATATTTTAGTTTTGATCAAAAAAATTATATTTCTTGCAACTTATCGTAAAATATGTTAATGCCATCTGAAAGAAGAACAGATAAGCTTTCCATCGACCTCTTAGTCGAAAAAGTCGGTGGAAGGATGCAAGAGTTATAAGCAAAAAACTAATCGGTGGTCAACACGATTCCGTCCAACTGCCGATTCTTTTCGCAAAGTACTTTTCTATAATTCTAGTATTTAATGGCAAAAAATTAAACGAATTTTTTGTCCATGTGAAAAACTATTAATTCTGAATAAAATGCCGCCCATTTATCCAATTAAAAAAATTTAAATGTCTCTTATTAGATAAGGCATATTTTCGTCTTATAAGGTACTTCTTTTTCAATGATTTCGAGGATATTTTAGTTTTGATCAAAAAAAATTTTTTTCTTACGACTTTTCGTAAAATTCGTTAATGCCATCTGAAAGAGGAACAGATAAGCTTTCCATCGAGCCGTTAGTCGAAGAAGTTTGTCGAAGGATGCAAGAGTTATTAGCAAAAAACAAATCGGTGGTCAACACGTTTCCGTCCTTCTGCCGATTCTTTTCGCAAAGTACTTTTCTATAATTCTAGTATATAATGGGAAAAATTTAACCGAATTTTTTGTGCATGTAAAAAACTATTAATTCTGAATAAAATGCCGCTCATTTATGCAATTAAAAAAATTTAAATGTCTCTTATTAGATAAGGCATATTTTCGTCTGATAAGGTACTTCTTCTTCAATGATTTCGAGGATATTTTAGTTTTGATCAAAAAAATTATATTTCTTGCGACTTTTCGTAAAATATGTTAATGCCATCTGAAAGAAGAACAGATAAGCTTTCCATCGAGCTCTTAGTCGAAAAAGTCGGTGGAAGGATGCAAGAGTTATTAGCAAAAAACTAATCGGTGGTCAACACGATTCCGTCCTACTGCCGATTCTTTTCGCAAAGTACTTTTCTATAATTCTAGTATTAAGTGGAAAAAAATTAAACGAATGTTTTGTACATGTAAAAAACTGAATAAAATGCCGCCCATTTATGCAATTAAAAAACTTTAAATGTCTCTTATTAGATACGGCATATTTTCGTCTTATAGAGTACTTCTTTTTCAATGATTTCGAGGATAGTTTAGTTTTGATCAAAAAAATTCTATTTCTTACGACTTTTCGTAAAATATGTTAATGCCATCTGAATGAGGAACAGATAAGCTTTCCATCGAGCTCTTAGTTGAAGAAGTCGGTCGCAGGATGCAAGAGTTATTAGCAAAAAACTAATCGGTGGTCAACACGATTCCGTCCTACTGCCGATTCTTTTCGTAAAGTACTTTTCTATAATTCTAGTATTTAATGGGAAAAAATTAAACGACTTTTTTGTCCATGTAAAAAAGCATTAATTCTGAATAAAATGCCGCCCATTTATGCAAGTAAAAAAATTTAAATGTTTCTTATTAGATAAGGCATATTTTCGTCTGATAAGGTACTTCTTCTTCAATGATTTCGAGGATATTTTAGTTTTGATCAAAGAAAAATTTATTTCTTACGACTTTTCGTAAAATATGTTAATACCATCTGAAAGAGGAACAGATAAGCTTTCCATCGAGCTCTTAGTGGAAGAAGTCGGTCGAACGATGCAAGAGTTATTATCAACAAACTAATCGGTGGTCAACACGATTCCGTCCTACTGCCGATTCTTTTTGCAAAGTACTTTTCTATAATTCTAGTATTTAATGGGAAAAAATTAAACGAATTTTTTGTCCATGTAAACAACTATAAACTCTGAATAAAAAACCGTCCATTTATGCAATTAAAATAATTTAAATGTCTCTTATTAGATAAGGCATATTTTTGTCTGATAAGGTACTTCTTCTTCAATGATTTCGAGGATATTTTAGTTTTGATCAAAAAAATTTTATTTCTTACGACTTTTCGTAAAATATGTTAATGTAATCTGAAAAAAGAACAGATAAGCTTTCCATCGAGCTCTTAGTCGAAAAAGTCGGTCGAAGGATGCAAGAGTTATAAGCAAAAAGCTAATCGGTGGTCAACACGATTCCGTCCTACTGCCGATTCTTTTCGCAAAGTACTTTTCTATAATTCTAGTATTTAATGGGAAAAAATTAAACGAATTTTTTGTACATGTAAAAAACTGAATAAAATGCCGCCCATTTATGCAATTAAAAAAATTTAAATTTCTCTTATTAGATAAGGCATATTTTCGTCTTATAGAGTACTTCTTTTTCAATGATTTCGAGGATAGTTTAGTTTTGATCAAAAAATTTTTATTTCTTACGACTTTTCGTAAAATATGTTAATGCCATCTGAATGAGGAAAAGATAAGCTTTCCATCGAGCTCTTAGTTGAAGAAGTCGGTCGAAGGATGCAAGAGTTATTAGCAAAAAACTAATTGGTGGTCAACACAATTCCCTCCTACTGCCGATTCTTTTCGCAAAGTACTTGTCTATAATTCTAGTATTTAATGGGAAAAAATTAAACGAATTTTTTGTCCATGTGAAAAACTATTAATTCTGAATAAAATGCCGCCCATTTATGCAATTAAAAAAATTTAAATGTCTCTTATTAGATAAGGCATATTTTCGTCTTATAAGGTACTTCTTTTTCAATGATTTCGAGGATATTTTAGTTTTGATCAAAAAAATTGTATTTCTTATGACTTTTCGTAAAATATGTTAATGCCATCTGAAAGAGGAACAGATAAGCTTTCCATCGAGCCGTTAGTCGAAGAAGTCGGTCGAAGGATGCAAGAGTTATTAGCAAAAAACAAATCGGTGGTCAACACGTTTCCGTCCTTCTGCCGATTCTTTTCGCAAAGTACTTTTCTACAATTCTAGTATATAATGGGAAAAAATTAAACGAATTTTTTGTCCATGTAAAAAACAATTAATTCTGAATAAAATGCCGCTCATTTATGCAATTAAAAAAATTTAAATGTCTCTTATTAGATAAGGCATATTTTCGTCTGATAAGGTACTTCTTCTTCAATGATTTCGAGGATATTTTAGTTTTGATAAAAAAAATTATATTTCTTGCGACTTTTCGTAAAATATGTTAATGTCACCTTAAATAGGAACAGATAAGCTTTCCATCGAGCTCTTAGTCGAAGAAATTGGTCGAAGGATGCAAGAGTTATAAGCAAAAAACTAATCGGTGGTCAACACGATTCCGTCCTACTGCCGATTATTTTCGCAAAGTACTTTCATATAATTCTAGTATTTAATGGCACAAAAATAAACGAATTTTTTGTCCACATAAAAAACTATTAATTCTGAATAAAATGCCGCCCATTTATGCAATTAAAAAAATTTAAATGTCTCTTATTAGATAAGGCATATTTTCGTCTTATAAGGTACTTCTTTTTCAATGATTTCGAGGATATTTTAGTTTTAATCAAAAAAATTTTTTTCTTACGACTTTTCGTAAAATATGTTAATGCCATCTGAAAGAGGAACAGATAAGCTTTCCATCGAGCCGTTAGTCGAAGAAGTCGGTCGAAGGATGCAGGAGTTATTAGCAAAAAACAAATCGGTGGTCAACACGTTTCCGTCCTTCTGCCGATTCTTTTCGCAAAGTACTTTCTATCGAGCCGTAAGTCGAAGAAGTCGGTCGAAGGATGCAAGAGTTATTAGCAAAAAACAAATCGGTGGTCAACACGTTTCCGTCCTTCTGCCGATTCTTTTCGCAAAGTACTTTTCTACAATTCTAGTATATAGTGGGAAAAATTAAACGAATTTTTTGTCCATGTAAAAAACTATTAATTCTGAATAAAATGCCGCCCATTTATGCAATTAAAAAAATTTAAATGTCTCTTATTAGATAAGGCATATTTTCGTCTTATAAGGTACTTCTTTTTCAATGATTTCGAGGATATTTTAGTTTTGATCAAAAAAATTGTATTTCTTATGACTTTTCGTAAAATATGTTAATGCCATCTGAAAGAGGAACAGATAAGCTTTCCATCGAGCCGTTAGTCGAAGAAGTCGGTCGAAGGATGCAAGAGTTATTAGCAAAAAACAAATCGGTGGTCAACACGTTTCCGTCCTTCTGCCGATTCTTTTCGCAAAGTACTTTTCTACAATTCTAGTATATAATGGGAAAAAATTAAACGAATTTTTTGTCCATGTAAAAAACAATTAATTCTGAATAAAATGCCGCTCATTTATGCAATTAAAAAAATTTAAATGTCTCTTATTAGATAAGGCATATTTTCGTCTGATAAGGTACTTCTTCTTCAATGATTTCGAGGATATTTTAGTTTTGATAAAAAAAATTATATTTCTTGCGACTTTTCGTAAAATATGTTAATGTCACCTTAAATAGGAACAGATAAGCTTTCCATCGAGCTCTTAGTCGAAGAAATTGGTCGAAGGATGCAAGAGTTATAAGCAAAAAACTAATCGGTGGTCAACACGATTCCGTCCTACTGCCGATTATTTTCGCAAAGTACTTTCATATAATTCTAGTATTTAATGGCACAAAAATAAACGAATTTTTTGTCCACATAAAAAACTATTAATTCTGAATAAAATGCCGCCCATTTATGCAATTAAAAAAATTTAAATGTCTCTTATTAGATACGGCATATTTTCGTCTTATAAGGTACTTCTTTTTCAATGATTTCGAGGATATTTTAGTTTTAATCAAAAAAATTTTTTTCTTACGACTTTTCGTAAAATATGTTAATGCCAAAGAGGAACAGATAAGCTTTCCATCGAGCCGTTAGTCGAAGAAGTCGGTCGAAGGATGCAGGAGTTATTAGCAAAAAACAAATCGGTGGTCAACACGTTTCCGTCCTTCTGCCGATTCTTTTCGCAAAGTACTTTCTATCGAGCCGTTAGTCGAAGAAGTCGGTCGAAGGATGCAAGAGTTATTAGCAAAAAACAAATCGGTGGTCAACACGTTTCCGTCCTTCTGCCGATTCTTTTCGCAAAGTACTTTTCTACAATTCTAGTATATAGTGGGAAAAATTAAACGAATTTTTTGTCCATGTAAAAAACTATTAATTCTGAATAAAATGCCGCTCGTTTATACAATTAAAAAAATTTAAATGTCTCTTATTAGATAAGGCATATTTTCGTCTGATAAGGTACTTCTTCTTCAATGATTTCGAGGATATTTTAGTTTTGATCAAAAAAATTATATTTCTTGCGACTTTTCGTAAAATATGTTAATGTCGCCTTAAAGAGGAACAGTTAAGCTTTCCATCGAGCTCTTAGTCGAAGAAGTTGGTCGAAGGATGCAAGAGTTATTAGCAAAAAACTAATCGGTGGTCAACACGATTCCGTCCTACTGCCGATTATTTTCGCAAAGTACTTTTTTATAATTCTAGTATTTAATGGGAAAAAATTAAACGAATTTTTTGTCCATGTAAAAAACTATTAATTCTGAATAAAATGCCGCCCATTTATGCAATTAAAAAAATTTAAATGTCTCTTATTAGATAAGGCATATTTTCGTCTGATAAGGTGCTTCTTCCTCAATGACTTCGAGGATATTTTAGTTTTGATCAAAAAAATTTTATTTCTTACGACTTTTCGTAAAATATGTTAATGCCATCTGAAAGAAGAACCGATAAGCTTTCCATAGAGCTCTTAGTCGATGTTGAAATGTAATTCAAATCTGGCAACTCCACACTAGTTGCTGGAAAGTAGTAAGCAGTGGTGCGTCTGACAAGGAGGCGGACGCCGATGAACGTGCATTGGCTGAGATAACTCTTATGATTGAGAGTACTAACTACGCACATATTGCTAAAGCAAAAAACTCGAAACAGGCTTGGGATGCATTGGAGTCTGCTTTCGCAGACAGTGGTTTAACACGGAAAGTAGAACTACTTAAGAAGCTGGTACAGCTTAAGTTAGAACAGTTTTCTTCAGTCCAGGAGTACATCAACGAATTGCTGATGACATCTATAAAGGTAAACAATGCTGGACTAAACATCGACGATGAAGTGACAGCGTCGCTGTTGCTTGCCGGGCTACCAAACGAATATCAGGCGCTGGTCATGGCAGTGGAAAATTCCAAAACAAAACTAACTGTAGATTCTGTAAAGAACTTGTTATTGCAAGATGTTAAGTTTGACAACGACAACGTAAATGCTGCGAATGCTCTATTTTCAAACGGTACGTACAAAGCGAAAAGGAACAAAGCAAACTTCAAAAATTTTAATAAAACAGTTATTTGCTATACGTGTGGTGGTCACGGGCATGTAGATAAGGTATGCCCAAGTTTGAAGAAAGAGAGAAATAATGAAGATAAGAGTGAAAAAAGTGCAATAGCTGCTTCAAGCGCTTCACTTTTTACAAACTCTAACACGAAACCATGCAAATCGGATACTGTGTGGTATATCGATTCTGGCGCCACAACACACATGACAAATGATCGAAGCATTTTAAAAAGAGAGTGTCTTATAAATAACAAGAGTGTAGTCTTGGCAAACAAAGAGAAAATGCGTGTAGAATGTAAAGGCGATGTCGATGTTCTACTTAAGGTAAATCAAGACATAATAAAAGGTGATATTCGTGAAGTTGAATAAGTGCCAAATTTATGTGCGAATTTGTTGTCTGTACGGCAGTTGACTATTAGAATTAGTTCATTCAGATGTCCTTGGACCATTAAAAGTCAAGTCGTTCAGTGGTGCCAGGTTCATGCTAATTTTTGTAGATGATTACTCTCGCAAAACGTTCGCATATACAATTCGAGAAAAGTCGGACGTGGTTAACAAATTTGAGTTGTTCAAAAATCTGGAAGAAAATCAAACCAGGCAAAAAATACGAATTCTCAGGTCTGACAATGGTAGAGAATTTTGTAACAACGAATTTAAGCATATTTTTCAAAAGGCCGGAATTATACATCAGACAACTGCACCGTACACTCCAGAGCAGAACGGCGTTGCGGAACGAATGAACCGCACCATCATTGAACGTGTACGTTGCATGTTACTGGATTCCAAATTGCCAAACACATATTGGGCTGAAGCAGCAAATACAGCGACTTATTTGATAAACAGAGTACCTTGTCGTGGCAATGATAAAACACCTGAAGAGATTTGGTCAGGTGCAAAGCCAAATCTGTCGCATTTACGCATATTTGGTTGCACGGCAATGGTTCACATTCCGAAAGAGAAACGAGGAAAGTTGGATGCCAAATCGGTTGAATGCGTCTTCGTTGGATATTGTGATTCGTCAAAAGCGTTTCGCCTTTATCGTAAGGCAGATCATAAGTTTTTGTTAAGCAAGGACGTCAAGTTCATAGAAGGCGGTACCATCGACTCAGCACATACATCAAATAACATTGTCAACGTTCTGGAATACGAACCCCAGATGACAGATTCAGGGGGAACACATTCAGCAGAATCAGCATCTACTAAGGAGCCTAGCCTTGAATGCTGTACAAACGAAATACAGAGTTTCGATGTACCAACTACTTCAAGTGTTGTTGAAGCAACTGTACAGAGCACCGTTAACGATAATGGAAGTAATATAGAGGAGTTACGGAGTTCTGAAAGAATTGCTAACAGAGTGACAGGCCATTTGTTCTGCATGATGCTTGATGGAGACGACCCGTCAACTATTATTGAGGCCCTCGAGTCTAACGAGTCCGAAGAATGGAAAGACGCTATGAAGGTGGAAATGAATGCACATGAATTGAACAAAACATGGGAGCTAACTGAACTTCCTGCTGGAAAGACGGCCATCAAATCAAAATGGGTCTTCAAAACAAAACGTAATGATTGGGGCGAAATTGTGCGACATAAAGCTAGACTTGTAGCAAAAGGCTTTTCCCAAAAGCAAGGTGTCGACTACAATGAGACATTTGCACCCGTAGTTCGATACACTTCGATTAGACTTCTGTTTGCTGCGGCTGTAAAACACAACTTGTTCATTCATCAACTGGACGCCGTGACGGCGTTTCTAAATGGCGAGTTAGAAGAAGAAGTATACATGGTTCAACCAGAAAACTTCAATGACCAGTCTGGAAGAGTTTGCCGATTAAAAAAATCGTTGTATGGATTGAAGCAGGCCAGCAGAGTCTGGAACCAAAAATTAAATCAAGTTCTAATGGATTTTGGGCTTGAACGAAGTCGTGTTGATCAGTGTGTCTACTGGCATGTTGAAGAAGCTTCTATAGTATATGTGGCAATATATGTTGATGACATACTAATTTTTGGAAATGATAAAACCCTGGCTTCAGAAATCAAACGCAAACTTTCAAACAGCTTTGAAATGAAAGACATGGGCGAAGTATCCTCTATATTGGGAATTAACGTTCAGCGAGACAAGGTAACAGGCAGCATTACTATTAATCAGTCGAATTATATTACAGCAATCCTAAAGCGATTTGGTATGGAGGATTGCAACCCAGTGACGACACCACTAGACCTTAATCAGAAACTCACTTCTGAGATGTGCCCAAAGGATGATAAAGATATTGAAGGCAGTTTGCTTTATGCGGTTAATCTACTGAGTCGTTTTTCATCGAATCCAGGACAGGCACACTGGATAGCCGTAAAACGTGTTATGCGCTATCTGAAAGGAACAGTTGACAAAGGTATAACGTATCATGTGAAAAATTACAACCTTGCCGGATATTGCGATGCTGACTGGGCAGGAGACCTGGATGACAGGCGATCAACATCCGGATATGTATTTATCACACAAGGGGGTGCCATCTCATGGTGCTCGCGGCGACAACAAACAGTAGCCTTGTCGTCAACAGAAGCGGAGTTCATGTCCATAGTCAGTGGCCTACAGGAATGTATATGGCTGATGTGTCTACACGAAGAACTTCGTTAAGGTTTACCAAATCCAGTTGTGCTCTACTGCGACAATAAAAGTGCCATACACATCGTTAACAACAACTCACACTCACCCAGAACCAAACATGTTGACATAAAGATGAAATTCATACAAGAGAAATTGAAGAGTGGAGCTATTGGTCTAGAGTATGTGCCTACAGACGACATGGCAGCAGATGGCTTCACTAAAGCTATACCAGCTTGTAAAATCAATTCAATGAACTTAAAGTTAGGATTAAAATAATCTTGTTACTAATTTAAAATGTAATTGTTTGCCAGATATTTAATTAAGGTGGAATGTTGAAATGTAATTCAAATCTGGCAACTCCACACTAGATATGTTAATTTAGTTGATACTCTACTTATGAATATTTGCTCATCATTGTTCCTTTTACTTATTAAAAACACTTCTTGCTTCACCTTAAAACTGTGCACACGTGTTATTACAATAGTTCGAAGGATGCAAGAGTTATTAGCAAAAAACTAATCGGTGGTCAACACGATTCCGTCCTACTGCCGATTCTTTTCGCAAAGTACTTTTCTATAATTCTAGTATTTAATGGGAAAAAATTAAACGAATTTTTTGTCCATGTGAAAAACTATTAATTCTGAATAAAATGCCGCCCATTTATGCAATTAAAAAAATTTAAATGTCTCTTATTAGATAAGCCATATTTTCATCTGATAAGGTACTTCTTTTTCAATGATTTCGAGGATATTTTAGTTTTGATCAAAAAAAATTTATTTCTTACGACTTTTCGTAAAATATGTTAATGTCATCTGAAAGAGGAATGGATAAGCTTTCCATCAAGCTCTTAGTGGAAGAAGTCGGTCGAAGGATGCAAGAGTTATTAGCAAAAAACTAATCGGTGGTCAACACGATTCCGTCCTACTGCCGATTCTTTTCGCAAAGTACTTTTCTATAATTCTAGTATTTAATGGGAAAAAATTAAACGAATTTTTTGTCCATGTAAAAAACTGAATAAAATGCCGCCCATTTATGCAATTACAAAAATTTAAATGTCTCTTATTAGATAAGGCATATTTTCGTCTTAAAGGGTACTTCTTTTTCAATGATTTCGAGGATAGTTTAGTTTTGATCAAAAAAATTTTATTTCTTACGACTTTTCGTAAAATATGTTAATGCCATCTGAATGAGGAACAGATAAGCTTATAAGGTACTTCTTTTTCAATGATTTCGAGGATATTTTAGTTTTGATCAAAAAAATTGTATTTCTTATGACTTTTCGTAAAATATGTTAATGCCATCTGAAAGAGCAACAGATAAGCTTTCCATCGAGCTCTTAGTCGAAGAAGTCGGTCGAAGGATGCAAGAGTTATTAGCAAAAAACTAATCGGTGGTCAACACGTTTCAGTCCTACTGCCGATTCTTTTCGCAAAGTACTTTTCTATAATTCTAGTATTTAATGCGAAAAAATTAAACAAATTTTTTGTCCAGGTAAAAACCTATTACTTATGAATAAAATGCCGCTCATTTATGCAATTAAAACCAGTAAGGACGCTATCTTCAGCAAGGCTGAAGCTATAATACTTTTCACGTTGTGTCACTATAAAAAAAAGTAAATGAATAATTTTCATGCCTCCCTAACAACATAACTGTAAGGTTTCAAGTCAATTGGTTAAAAAACAAAAAAGTTTTCCATACAACGGGTCAATTTTCGCTATAAAAGGGCGTGGCCACGCCCACTTTTGGTCAAAATAGTTTTCAATGCTCCCTAAGACCATAACTTTAAAATTTCAAGTCAATTGGTAAAATTGGTTAAAACACACATTGCTTCTCTTCCTCTTCTTCATTTTGTATGGGAGCTACCAGTTCCAGATATCCAATCTCAATGAAACTTTCTATAGTCGGACTATGTAGAACTACTATGATTAAAATTTCAGCACTCTATCATACAAAACAAAAAAGTTTTCCATACAACGATTCAAGTTTTGTTCACTTTTCTTCTTCTTTTCGTATGGGGGCTACCAATTCCAGTGGTCCGATATGGCTGGATCCGACAAATGAGTTGACTGCACGAATAAGAAGTCTCTGTGCAAAATGTCAGCTCGGTATCTTCAAAACTGTGGGAGGAGATTGTATATAAACAGACAGACGGACAGACGAAAATGGCTAAATCAACTCGTCTTGTCGTCCTGATCAAGAATATATATACTTTATATAGTCGCAAGTGAATATTTCTGTGTGTTACAAACTTCAGCACAAAATTTAAATGTCTCTAATTAGATAAGGCATATTTTCTTCTGACAAGGTACTTCTTCTTCAATGATTTCGAGGATATTTTAGTTATGATCAAAAAAATTTTATTTCTTATGACTTTTCGTAAAATATGTTAATGCCATCTGAAAGAGGAACAGATAAGCTTTCCATCGAGCTCTTGGTCGAAGAAGTCGGTCGAAGGATGCAAGAGTTATTAGCAAAAAACTAATCGGTGGTCAACACAATTCCGTCCTACTGCCGATTCCTTTCGTAAAGTACTTTTCTACAATTCTAGTATTTAATGGGAAAAAATTAAACGAATTTTTAGTCCATGTAAAAAACTATTAATTCTGAATAAAATGCCGCCCATTTATGCAATTAAAAAAATTTAAATGTCTCTTATTAGATAAGGCATATTTTCGTCTGATAAGGTACTTCTTCTTCAATGATTTCGAGGATATTTTAGTTTTGATCAAAAAAAAACCTTTTTTTTTTTTTTTTGCGCAAGACGTTGTGGTATCGCACTACCCTCAAGTGGACTTGCGACACCAGGTCAGCCTGTTCCGCGACTTCAGACAAGTCAACAGTCGCTTTACTACTTACACTACACACAATAAAAAATACTAATAAACTAATTTTTAAAAACAATTCCTTAAAACTACTACGTTAATTAATTAACATAAACTTCATAAACAAAATTTTCACTTATTTAAATACGTTAGAATACAACGTTTTATAAGGTTAGTAGAGGAGCAGTTCTCAATTAAACTAAAATATCTGTTATAATACCTACATAAAACGCGAAACGAGTCTTGCTGTAAATATGTCGATCTGCAGGTACTAAGACAGATCGGACTAAAATTTCTAGTTACTCTAGCGGGGACACTGAACTGTATATACGCCAACAATGTAGGGGAGAATATCATGCCATTTATTAGGTTACGCAAAAACAAAGTACTACGACTAGACTAGACAATGATGGTAAATTAAAAAGCTTCAACCGACTACTATAGGGAGGAAGGTGAACACAGGGGTCCCAGTGTAGATTCCTAAGTGCAAACAGAAGGAACTGTTTCTGAACAGACTCAATTTGGTTCTTATACTTTTCGCACTGAGGATCCCAAACACACGATGCATATTCCAAAATGGGCCGTACTAGAGAAGTGTAAAGCAATTTAGTTGTGTACGGGTCATTAAATTCTTTGGACCATCTTTTGATGAATCCCAGTACGCCTTTAGCCTTATTAACAGACAGCGAAATATGTGAAGCGAAGTGAAGTTTTGGGTCCATCAAAACACCAAGGTCATTAAACTGAGAGACACGTTCAAGGTACAAATTATTTAACTTGTACGAGCAAACAATAAGTTTTTTTCTATAAAATGACACTAGCTTGCATTTATCACTGTTTAACAATAAATTGTTTACAGCACACCATTGTGAGAGAGAGTCAAGATCAGACTGAAGCAGATTCTGCTGATCTATAGAATAAACGGTTAGACATAATTTCACGTCATCAGCATACATTAAAACATGGCAGTGTTTGATCACAGTAGGCAAGTCATTTTAAATATATTAAACAATAAGGGGCCACGGTGACCACCTTGAGGAACCCCTGAAGTAACAAAAATTCGTCTCGAAACCGATGTTTTAAAAAGCACACATTGTGTTCGAGATTCAAGATACGACGACAGCCAACGGACTAACGATGGTGGAAAACCATAGGTTTCGAGTTTTATTAAAAGCAGAAAGTGACAAACACAATCAAATGCTTTACTGAAATCAGTGTACACAACATCGGTTTGGCAGCCGGACGAGAAATTTCGAAATTTTCGAAGTGAATTCCAATAAGTTAGTTACCGTTGACCGTTTCTTGAGAAAGCCATGCTGAGACAAATTTAGAAGTGATTGCACAAAGTGCTGTAGCTGTTCCGTAATGATCTGATCAAACAGTTTTGGAATAGCACATAGCTTTGCAATGCCTCTGTTATTCGAGATGTCTACCTTACTGCCTTTTTTATAAAGGGGTACAATGTAAGACTCTTTCCAAATTTTGGGTACAATAGAAGAATTTAACGACATGTTAAAAAGCATACATAATTCTTATGACGAAGGATGCATGACTTATTAGAAAAAACTAATCGGTGGTCAACACGTTTGCGTCCCACTGCCGATTCTTTTCGCAAAGTACTTTTCTATAATTCTAGTATTTAATGGGAAAAAATTAAACGAATTTTAATGCCGCCTATTTATGCAATTAAAATAATTTAAATGTCTCTTATTAGATAAGGCATATTTTCGTCTGATAAGGTACTTCTTCTTCAATGATTTCGAGGATATTTTAGTTTTGATCAAAAAAATTTTATTTCTTACGACTTTTCGTAAAATATGTTAATGCCATCTGAAAGAGCAACTGATAAGCTTTCCATCGAGCTCTTAGTCGAAGAAGTCAGTCGAAGGATGCAAGAGTTATTGGCAAAAAATTGATCGGTGGTCAACACAATTCCGTCCTACTGCCGATTCTTTTCGCAAAGTACTTTTCTATAATTCTAGTATTTAATGGCAAAAATTAAACGAATTTTTTGTCCATGTAAAAAACTATTAATTCTGAATAAAATGCCGCCCATTTATGCAATTAAAGTAATTTAAATGTGTCTTATTAGATAAGGCATATTTTCGTCTGATAAGGTACGTCTTCTTCAATGATTTCGCGGATATTTTAGTTTTGATCAAAAAAATTTTATTTCTTACGACTTTTCGTAAAATATGTTAATGCCATCTGAAAGAGCAACAGATAAGCTTTCCATCGAGCTCTTAGTCGAAGAAGTCGGTCGAAGGATGCAAGAGTTATTGGCAAAAAACTGATCGGTGGTCAACACAACTCCGTCCCACTGCCGATTCTTTTCGCAAAGTACTTTTCTATAATTCTATTATTTAATGGGAAAAAATTAAACGAATTTTAATGCCGCCCATTTATGCAATTAAAATAATTTAAATGTCTCTTATTAGATAAGGCATATATTCGTCTGATAAGGTACTTCTTTTTCAATGATTTCGATGATATTTTAGTTTTGATCAAAAAAATTTTATTTCTTACGACTTTTCGTAAAATATGTTAATGCCATCTGAAAGAGGAACAGATAAGCTTTCCATCGAGCTCTTAGTCAAAAAAGTCGGTCGAACGATGCAAGAGTTATTGGCAAAAAACTAATCGGTGGTCAACACGATTCCGTCCTACTGCCGATTGTTTTCGTAAAGTACTTTTCTACAATTCTAGTATTTAATGGGTAAAAATTGAACGAATTTTTTATCCATGTAAAAACCTACCAATTCTGAATAAAATGACACCCATTTATGCAATTAAAAAAATTTAAATGTCTCTTATTAGATAAGGTATATTTTATTAGCAAAAAACTAATCGGTGGTCAACACGATTCCGTCCTACTGCCGATTCTTTTCGCAAAGTACTTTTCTATAAATCTAGTATTTAATGGGAAAAAATTAAACGAATTTTTTTCCATGTAAAAAACTATTAATTCTGAATAAAATGCCGCCCGTTTATACAATCAAAAAGATTTATATGTCTCTTATTAGATAAGGCATATATTCGTCTGATAAGGTACTTCTTCTCCAATGATTTCGAGGATATTTTAGTTTTGATCAAAAAAATTTTATTTTTTTTGACTTCTCGTTAAATATGTTAATGCCATTTGAAAAAGGAACAGATAAGCTTTCCATCGAGCTCTTAGTCGAATAAGTCGGTCGAAAGACGCAAGAGTTATTAGCAAAAAACTAATCGGTGGTCAACACGACTCCGTCCTACTGCCGATTCTTTTCGCAAAGTACTTTTCTATAATTCTAGTATTTAATGGGAAAAAATTAAACGAATTTTTTGTCCATGTAAAAAACTATCAATTCTGAATAAAATGCCACCCATTTATGCAATTAAAAAAATTGAAATGTCTTTTATTAGATAAGGCATTTTTTACTTACTTCTTCTTCAATGATTTCGAGGATATTTTAGTTTTGATCAAAAAAATTTTATTTCTTATGACTTTTCGTAAAATACGTTAATGCCATCTGAAAGAGGAACAGATAAGCTTTCCATCGAGCTCTTAGTCGAAGAAGTCGGTCGAAGGATGCAAGAGTTATTAGCAAAAAACTAATCGGTGGTCAACACGTTTCCGTCCTACTGCCGATTCTTTTCGCAAAGTACTTTTCTATAATTCTTGTATTTAATGGGAAAAAATTAAACGAATTTTTTGTCCTTGTAAAAAACTATTAATTCTGAATAAAATGCCGCTTATTTATGCCATTAAAAAAATTTAAATGTTTTTTATTAGATAAGGCATATTTTCGTCTGATAAGGTACTTCTTCTTCAATGATTTCGAGGATATTTTAGTTTTGATCAAAAAAATTTTATTTCTTATGACTTTTCGTAAAATATGTTAATGCCATCTGAAAGAGCAACAGATAAGCTTTCCATCGAGCTCTTAGTCGAAGAAGTCGGTCGAAGTATGCAAAAGTTATTGGCAAAAAACTGATCGGTGGTCAACACAATTCCGTCCCACTGCCGATTCTTTTCGCAAAGTACTTTTCTATAATTCTAGTATTTAATGGGAAAAAATTAAACGAATTTTAATGCCGCCCATTTATGCAATTAAAATAATTTAAAAGTCTCTTATTAGATAACGCATATTTTCGTCTGATAAGGTACTTCTTCTTCAATGATTTCGAGGATATTTTAGTTTTGATCAAAAAAATTTTATTTCTTATGACTTTTCGTAAAATACGTTAATGCCATCTGAAAGAGGAACAGATAAGCTTTCCATCGAGCTCTTAGTCAAAAAAGTCGGTCAAACGATGCATGACTTATTAGCAAAAAACTAATCGGTGGTCAACACGATTCCGTCCTACTGCCGATTCTTTTCGTAAAGTACTTTTCTACAATTCTAGTATTTAATTGGTAAAAATAGAACGAATTTTTTATCCATGTAAAAAACTACCAATTCTGAATAAAATGACACCCATTTATGCAATTAAAAAAATTTAAATGTCTCTAATAAGATAAGGTATATTTTATTAGCAAAAAACTAATCGGTGGTCAACACGATTCCGTCCTACTGCCGATTCTTTTCGCAAAGTACTTTTCTATAATTCTAGTATCTAATGAGAAAAAATTAAACGAATTTTTTGTCCATGTAAAAAACTATTAATTCTGAATAAAATGCCGCCCATTTATGCAATTAAAAAAATTTAAATGTCTCTTATTAGATAAGGCATATATTCGTCTGATAAGGTACTTCTTTTTCAATGATTTCGATGTTATTTTAGTTTTGATCAAAAAAATTTTATTTCTTACGACTTTTCGTAAAATATGTTAATGCCATCTGAAAGAGGAACAGATAAGCTTTCCATCGAGCTCTTAGTCAAAAAAGTCGGTCGAACGATGAAAGAGTTATTGGCAAAAAACTAATCGGTGGTCAACACGATTCCGTCCTACTGCCGATTCTTTTCGCAAAGTACTTTTCTACAATTCTAGTATTTAATGGGTAAAAATTGAACGAATTTTTTATCCATGTAAAAACCTACCAATTCTGAATAAAATGACACCCATTTATGCAATTAAAAAAATTTAAATGTGTCTTATTAGATAAGAAATATTTTATTAGCAAAAAACTAATCGGTGGTCAACACGATTCCGTCCTACTGCCGATTCTTTTCGCAAAGTACTTTTCTATAATTCTAGTATTTAATGGGAAAAAATTAAACGAATTTTTTTCCATGTAAAAAACTATTAATTCTGAATAAAATGCCGCCCGTTTATACAATCAAAAAAATTTAAATGTCTCTTATTAGATAAGGCATATATTCGTCTGATAAGGTTCTTCTTCCCCAATGATTTCGAGGATATTTTAGTTTTGATCAAAAAAATTTTATTTCTTTTGACTCCTCGTAAAATATGTTAATGCCATTTGAAAGAGGAAGAAATAAGCTTTCCATCGAGCTCTTAGTCGAATAAGTCGGTCGAACGATGCAAGAGTTATTAGCAAAAAACTAATCGGTGGTCAACACGACTCCGTCCTACCGCCGATTCTTTTCGCAAAGTACTTTTCTATAATTCTAGTATTTAATGGGAGAAAATTAAACGAATTTTTTGTCCATGTAAAAAACTATCAATTCTGAATAAAATGCCGCCCATTTATGCAATTAAAAAAATTGAAATGTCTTTTATTAGATAAGGCATATTTTCGTCTGATAAGGTACTTCTTCTTCAATGATTTCGATGATATTTTAGTTTTGATCAAAAAAATTTTATTTCTTTTGACTTCTCGTTAAATATGTTAATGCCATTTGAAAGAGGAACAGATAAGCTTTCCATCGAGCTCTTAGTCGAATAAGTCGGTTGAACGATGCAAGAGTTATTAGCAAAAAACTAATCGGTGGTCAACACGATTCCGTCCTACTGCCGATTCTTTTCGCAAAGTACTTTTCTATAATTCTAGTATTTAATGGAAAAAAAGTAAACGAATTTTTTGTCCATGTAAAAAACTATCAATTCTGAATAAAATGCCGCCCATTTATGCAATTAAAAAAATTTAAATGTCTCTTATTAGATAAGGCATATTTTCGTCTGATAAGGTACTTCTTCTTCAGTAATTTCGAGGATATTTTAGTTTTGATCAAAAAAATTTTATTTCTTATGACTTTTCGTGAAGTATGTTAATGCCATCTGAAAGAGGAAGAGATAAGCTTTCCATCGAACTCTTAGTCAAATAAGTCGGTCGAACGATGCAAGAGTTATTAGCAAAAAACTAATCGGTGGTCAACACGACTCCGTCTTACCGCCGATTCTTTTCGCAAAGTACTTTTCTATAATTCTAGTATTTAATGGGAGAAAATTAAACGAATTTTTTGTCCATGTAAAAAACTATCAATTCTGAATAAAATGCCGCCCATTTATGCAATTAAAACCAGTTAGGACGCTATAGTCGAGTATACTCGACAATATAATACCCTGCACACACAGTAGCCGGTGCAACATCCTCAATCTACAAAAACATATTGATCTGACGTCGCATATTCAAATAGTGTTCAAAATATCAAGCAAATCGGTCAAAAAATGTGGAATTCACGAAAAATTTGACTTTGTTGGTCATTGAGGGGTAACTATCAAAAAGAGGGGAATTTTGTGGTATGCAGTTTTTAAGATACGTACATACTGAGCTTGTCTACAAAATTTAAGGTTCGTATCTCTAATAGTTTTGAAGATACAGCAATTTTAAGAAAACAACCGGGGGAGGGGAAATGAAGAGGAGGGGAAAAATTGTGGTATGCAGTTTTGTAACACTACTTATACTGAGTCTACATACCGACTTTCATGTTTCGATCTTTTTGGATGTTCGAGTTATAGCGTTTTAAAAAAGTGGGCGGTGCTGGATGGGCGGGAAGGAGTGGGCGTGGCACAAAACCGTTCAAACTTGATCTGCTGCCGAGCATCACGAGTCTACCCTACAAATTTCAAGTCTCTAGCTATTATAGTTTCTGAGAACCATTGGTGAATACGGACGGACAGACGGACAGACAGACAGACGGATGGACGGACAGACGGACGGACATGGCTTAATCAATTTCTCTTGTCATCCTGATCAAGAATATATACACTTTATATAGTCGCAAGTGCATATTTCTGTGCGTTACATACATTTCGCTCAAACAAACACAATATACCCCGATACACAGTATGTGTACAGTGTATAAAAATTGAAATGTCTTTTATTAGATAAGGCATATTTTCG
This sequence comes from Phortica okadai, assembly GCA_034638295.1. Classification (NCBI taxonomy): domain Eukaryota; kingdom Metazoa; phylum Arthropoda; class Insecta; order Diptera; family Drosophilidae; genus Phortica; species Phortica okadai. Next base: position 28,710,471 of record CM067851.1, read on the forward strand.
TCTGATCAGGTACTTCTTCTTCAATGATTTCGAGGATATTTTAGTTTTGATCAAAAAAATTTTATTTCTTTTGACTTCTCGTAAAATATGTTAATGCCATTTGAAAGAGGAACAGATAAGCTTTCCATCGAGCTTTTAGTCGAATAAGTCGGTCGAACGATGCAAGAGTTATTAGCAAAAAACTAATCGGTGGTCAACACGATTCCGTCCTACTGCCGATTCTTTTCGTAAAGTTCTTTTCTATAATTCTTGTATCTAATAGGAAAAAATTAAACGAATTTGTTGTCCATGTAAAAAACTATTAATTCTGAATAAAATGCCGCCCATTTATGCAATTAAAAAAATTTAAATGTCTCTTATTAGATAAGGCATATATTCGTCTGATAAGGTACTTCTTCATCAGCCTGTTCCGCGACTACAGACAAGTCAACAGTCGCTTTACTACTTACACTACACACAATAAAAAATACTAATAAACTAATTTTTAAAAACATTTCCTTAAAACTACTACGTTAATTAAATAACATAAACTTCATAAACAAAATTTTCACTTATTTAAATACGTTAGAATACTACGTTTTATAAGGTTAGTAGAGGAGCAGTTCTCAATTAAACTAAAATATCTGTTATAATACCTACATAAAACGCGAAACGAGTCTTGCTGTAAATATGCCGATCTGCAGGTACTAAGACAGATCGGACTAAAATTTCTAGTTACTCTAGCGGGGACACTGAACTGTATATACGCCAACAATGTAGGGGAGAATATCATGCCATTTATTAGGTTACGCAAAAACAAAGTACTACGACTAGACTAGACAATGATGGTAAATTAAAAAGCTTCAACCGACTACTATAGGGAGGAAGGTGAACACAGGGGTCCCAGTGTAGATTCCTAAGTGCAAACAGAAGGAACTGTTTCTGAACAGACTCAATTTGGTTCTTATACTTTTCGCACTGAGGATCCCAAACACACGATGCATATTCCAAAATGGGCCGTACTAGAGAAGTGTAAAGCAATTTAGTTGTGTACGGGTCATTAAATTCTTTGGACCATCTTTTGATGAATCCCAGTACGCCTTTAGCCTTATTAACAGACAGCGAAATATGTGAAGCGAAGTGAAGTTTTGGGTCCATCAAAACACCAATGTCATTAAACTGAGAGACACGTTCAAGGTACAAATTATTTAACTTGTACGAGCAAACAATAAGTTTTTTTCTATAAAATGACACTAGCTTGCATTTATCACTGTTTAACAATAAATTGTTTACAGCACACCATTGTGAGAGAGAGTCAAGATCAGACTGAAGCAGATTCTGCTGATCTATAGAATAAACGGTTAGACATAATTTCACGTCATCAGCATACATTAAAACATGGCAGTGTTTGATCACAGTAGGCAAGTCATTTTAAATATATTAAACAATAAGGGGCCAAGGTGACCACCTTGAGGAACCCCTGAAGTAACAAAAATTCGTCTCGAAACCGATGTTTTAAAAAGCACACATTGTGTTCGAGATTCAAGATACGACGACAGCCAACGGACTAACGATGGTGGAAAACCATAGTTTTCGAGTTTTATTAAAAGCAGAAAGTGACAAACACAATCAAATGCTTTACTGAAATCAGTGTACACAACATCGGTTTGGCAGCCGGACGAGAAATTTCGAAATTTTCGAAGTGAATTCCAATAAGTTAGTTACCGTTGACCGTTTCTTGAGAAAGCCATGCTGAGACAAATTTAGAAGTGATTGCACAAAGTGCTGTAGCTGTTCCGTAATGATCTGATCAAACAGTTTTGGAATAGCACATAGCTTTGCAATGCCTCTGTTATTCGAGATGTCTACCTTACTGCCTTTTTTATAAAGGGGTACAATGTAAGACTCTTTCCAAATTTTGGGTACAATAGAAGAATTTAACGACATGTTAAAAAGCTTACATAATTCTTATGACGAAGGATGCATGACTTATTAGAAAAAACTAATCGGTGGTCAACACGTTTGCGTCCCACTGCCGATTCTTTTCGCAAAGTACTTTTCTATAATTCTAGTATTTAATGGGAAAAAATTAAACTTTTATGCCGCCCATTTATGCAATTAAAATAATTTAAATGTCTCTTATTAGATAAGGCATATTTTCGTCTGATAAGGTACTTCTTCTTCAATGATTTCGAGGATATTTTAGTTTTGATAAAAAAAATTTTATTTCTTTTGACTTCTCGTAAAATATGCCATTTGAAAGAGGAACAGATAAGCTTTCCATCGAGCTCTCAGTCGAATAAGTCGGTCGAACGACGCAAGAGTTATTAGGAAAAAACTAATCGGTGGTCAACACGATTCCGTCCTACTGCCGATTCTTTTCGCAAAGTACTTTTCTATAATTCTAGTATTTAATGGAAAACCAGTAAGGACGCTATCTTCAGCAAGGCTGAAGCTATAATACTTTTCACGTTGTGTCACTAAAAAACTAAATGAATAGTTTTCATGCCTCCCTAACAACATAACTGTAAGGTTTCAAGTCAATTGGTTAAAAAACAAAAAAGTTTTCCATACAGCGGTTCAAGTTTTGCGATAAGTGGGCGTGGCTATGCTCACTTTGGGTCAAAATAGTTTTCATGCCTTCCTAAGAACATAACTGTAAAGTTTCAAGTCAATTGGTTAAAAAACAAAAAAGTTTTCCATACAACGGGTCAATTTTCACTAAAAAAGGGCGTGGCCACGCCCACTTTTGGTCAACATTGTTTTCATTCCTCCCTAAGAACATAACTGTAAAGTTTCAAGTCAATTGGTTAAAAAACAAAAAAGTTTTCCATACAACGGGTCAAATTTCACTATAAAAGGGCGTAGCCGCGCCCACTTTTGGTCAAAATAGTTTTCATTCCTCCCTAAGAAGATAAGTGTAAGGTTTCAAGTCAATTGGTCAATTTTCGCTAAAAAAAAGGCGTGGGCACGCCCACTTTTGGTCAAAATAGTTTTCATTCCTCCCTAAGAACATAACTGCAAAGTTTCAAGTCAATTGGTTGAAAAACAAAAAAGTTGTCCATACAACGGGTAAAATTTCGCTAGAAGTGGGCGTGGCTACGCTCACTTTTGGTCAAAATAGTTTTCATTCCTCCCTAAGAACATAACTGTAAAGTTTCAAGTCAATTGGTTAAAAAACAAAAAAGTTTTCCATACAACGGGTCAATTTTCGCTATAAGTGGGCGTTGCTACCCCTGGCTACGCCCACTTTTGGTCAAAATAGTTTTCATTCCTTCCTAAGAACATAACTTTAAAATTTCAAGTCAATTGGTTAAAAAACAAAAAAGTTTTTCATACAACGGGTCAATTTTCGCTGGAAGTGGGCGTGGCTACGCGTGGCTACGCCCATTTTTGGTCAAAATAGTTTTCATTCCTCCCCAAGAACATAACTTTAAAATTTCAAGTCAATTGGTTGAAAAACAAAAAAGTTGTCCATACAACGACGTGAATATTGCTTCTCTTCCTCTTCTTCATTTTGTATGGGAGCTACCAGTTCCAGATGTCCAATCTCATTGAAACTTTCAGGCATGTAGTCGGACTATGTAGAACTACTATGTTTAAAATTTCAGCACTCTATCATACAAAACAAAAAAGTTTTCCATACAACGATTCAAGTTTTGTTCATTTTTCTTCTTCTTTTCGTATGGGGGCTACCAGTTCCAGTGGTCCGATATGGCTGGATCCGACAAATGAGTTGACTGCACGAATAAGAAGTCTCTGTGCAAAATTTCAGCTCGATATCTTAAAAACTGTGGGAGGAGATTGTATATATACAGACAGACGGACAGACGGACATGGCTAAATCAACTCGTCTTGTTGTCCTGATCAAGAATATATATACTTTATATAGTCGGAAATGAATATTTCGATCTGTTACAAACTTCAGCACAAAGTTATTATACTGTTTCACATACGTGAAAAGTATAAAAAGTAAACGAATTTTTTGTCCATGTAAAAAACTATCAATTCTGAATAAAATGCCGCCCATTTATGCAATTAAAAAAATTTAAATGTCTCTTATTAGATAAGGCATATTTTCGTCTGATAAGGTACTTCTTCTTCAATGATTTCGAGGATATTTTAGTTTTGATCAAAAAAATTTTATTTCTTATGACTTTTCGTAAAGTATGTTAATGCCATCTGAAAGAGGAAGAGATAAGCTTTCCATCGAGCTCTTAGTCGAATAAGTCGGTCGAACGATGCAAGAGTTATTAGCAAAAAACTAATCGGTGGTCAACACGACTCCGTCCTACCGCCGATTCTTTTCGCAAAGTACTTTTCTATAATTCTAGTATTTAATGGGAGAAAATTAAACGAATTTTTTGTCCATGTAAAAAACTATCAATTCTGAATAAAATGCCGCCCATTTATGCAATTAAAATCAGTTAGGACGCTATAGTCGAGTGTACTCGACAATATAATACCCTGCACACACAGTAGCCGGTGCAACACCCACAATCGTTCGTATCTCTAATAGTTTTGAAGATACAGCAATTTTAAGAAAACAACCGAGGGAGGGGAAATGAAGAGGATGGGGAAAAATTGTGGTATGCAGTTTTGTAGTGCTACTTATACTGAGTCTACATACCGACTTTAATGTTTCTATCTCTTTGGATGTTCGAGTTATAGCGTTTTAAAAAAGTGGGCGGTGCTGGAAGGGCGGGAAGGAGTGGGCGTGGCACAAAACCGTTCAAACTTGATTTGCTGCCGAGCATCACGAGTCTACTCTCCAAATATCAAGTCTCTAGCTATTATAGTTTCTGAGAACCATTGGTGAATACGGACGGACAGACGGACAGACAGACGGACTTTAATGCCGCCCATTTATGCAATTAAAATAATTTCTCTTATTAGATAAGGCATATTTTCGTCTGATAAGGTACTTCTTCTTCAATGATTTCGAGGATATTTTAGTTTTGATAAGAAAAATTTTATTTCTTTTGACTTCTCGTAAAATATGTTAATGCCATTTGAAAGAGGAACAGATAAGCTTTCCATCGAGCTCTTAGTCGAATAAGTCGGTCGAACGATGCAAGAGTTATTAGCAAAAAACTAATCGGTGGTCAACACGATTCCGTCCTACTGCCGATTCTTTTCGCAAAGTACTTTTCTATAATTCTAGTATTTAATGGAAAACCAGTAAGGACGCTATCTTCAGCAAGGCTGAAGCTATAATACTTTTCACGTTGTGTCACTAAAAAACTAAATGAATAGTTTTCATGCCTCCCTAACAACATAACTGTAAGGTTTCAAGTCAATTGGTTAAAAAACAAAAAAGTTTTCCATACTGCGGTTCAAGTTTTGCGATAAGTGGGCGTGGCTACGCTCACTTTGGGTCAAAATAGTTTTCATGCCTCCCTAAGAACATAACTGTAAAGTTTCAAGTCAATTGGTTAAAAAACAACCAGTAAGGGCGGTATAGTCGAGTATACTTGACAATATAATACCCTGCACACATGGTAGGCGGTGCCACACCCTCAATCTCCAAAAACATATTGATCTGACGTCGCCTATTCAAATAGTGTTCAAAATATCAAGAAAATCGGTCAAAAAATGTGGATTTTACGAAAAATTTAAGTTTGTTGGCCTCTGAGGGGTAGCCATCAAAGAGAGGGGAAATTTGTGGTATGCAGTTTTTAAGATGTATTATCACTGAGCTTGTATACAAAATTTCAGGTTCATACCTTTGTTAGTTTTAGAGATATTGCTTTTTATAGAAAACAACTGGGGGAGGGGAAATCAAGGGGAAGGGGGAAATTTTTCTCTTTGGATGTTCGAGTTATAGCGTTTTCAAAAAGTGGGTGGTGCTGGATGGGCGGGAAGGAGTGGGCGTGGCACAAAACCATTCAAACTCGATCTGCTGCCGAGCATCACGATTCTACCCACCAAATTTCAAGTCTCTAGCTCTTATAGTTTCCGAGAACCATTGGTGAGGACGGACGGACGGACGGACGGACGGACAGACGGACAGACGGACGGACATGGTTTAATCAACTTCTCTTGTCATCCCGATCAAGAATATATATACTTTATGGGGTCCCCCGACCCTCCTTCTATGCGTTACATACATTTGGCTTTTGCACAAACACAATATACCCTGATACACAGTATGTGTGCAGGGTATAAAAAAGTTTTCCATACAACGGGTCAATTTTCACTAAAAAAGGGCGTGGCCATGCCCACTTTTGGTCAACATTGTTTTCATTCCTCCCTAAGAACATAACTGTAAAGTTTCAAGTCAATTGGTTAAAAAACAAAAAAGTTTTCCATACAACGGGTCAAATTTCGCTATAAAAGGGCGTAGCCGCGCCCACTTTTGGTCAAAATAGTTTTCACTCCTCCCTAAGAAGATAACTGTAAGGTTTCAAGTCAATTGGTCAATTTTCGCTAAAAAAAGGCGTGGGCACGCCCACTTTTGGTCAAAATAGTTTTCATTCCTCCCTAAGAACATAACTGCAAAGTTTCAAGTCAATTGGTTGAAAAACAAGAAAGTTGTCCATACAACGGGTCAAATTTCGCTAGAAGTGGGCGTGGCTACGCTCACTTTGGGTCAAAATAGTTTTCATTCCTCCCTAAGAACATAACTGTAAAGTTTCAAGTCAATTGGTTAAAAAACAAAAAAGTTTTCCATACAACAGGTCAATTTTCACTAAAAAAGGGCGTGGCCACGCCCACTTTTGGTCAACATTGTTTTCATTCCTCCCTAAGAACATAACTGTAAAGTTTCAAGTCAATTGGTTAAAAAACAAAAAAGTTTTCCATACAACGGGTCAAATTTCGCTATAAAAATTGGTCAAATTAGTTTTCATTCCTCCCTAAGAACATAACTGTAAAGTTTCAAGTCAATTCGTTGAAAAACAAAAAAGTTTTCCATACAACGGGTCAATTTTTGCTATAAGTGGGCGTGGCTACGCCCACTTTTGGTCAAAATAGTTTTCATTCCTCCCTAAGAACATAACTGTAAAGTTTCAAGTCAATTGGTTAAAAACAAAAAAGTTTTCCATACAACGGGTCAATTTTCGCTATAAGTGGGCGTGGCTACCCCTGGCTACGCCCACTTTTGGTCAAAATAGTTTTCATTCCTTCCTAAGAACATAACTTTAAAATTTCAAGTCAATTGGTTAAAAAACAAAAAAGTTTTTCATACAACGGGTCAATTTTCGCTGGAAGTGGGCGTGGCTACGCGTGGCTACGCCCATTTTTGGTCAAAATAGTTTTCATTCCTCCCCAAGAACATAACTTTAAAATTTCAAGTCAATTGGTTGAAAAACAAAAAAGTTGTCCATACAACGACGTGAATATTGCTTCTCTTCCTCTTCTTCATTTTGTATGGGAGCTACCAGTTCCAGATGTCCAATCTCATTGAAACTTTCAGGCATGTAGTCGGACTATGTAGAACTACTATGTTTAAGATTTCAGCACTCTATCATACAAAACAAAAAAGTTTTCCATACAACGATTCAAGTTTTGTTCATTTTTCTTCTTCTTTTCGTATGGGGGCTACCAGTTCCAGTGGTCCGATATGGCTGGATCCGACAAATGAGTTGACTGCACGAATAAGAAGTCTCTGTGCAAAATTTCAGCTCGATATCTTAAAAACTGTGGGAGGAGATTGTATATATACAGACAGACGGACAGACGGACATGGCTAAATCAACTCGTCTTGTTGTCCTGATCAAGAATATATATACTTTATATAGTCGGAAATGAATATTTCGATCTGTTACAAACTTCAGCACAAAGTTATTATACTGTTTCACATACGTGAAAAGTATAAAAAGTAAACGAATTTTTTGTCCATGTAAAAAACTATCAATTCTGAATAAAATGCCGCCCATTTATGCAATTAAAAAAATTTAAATGTCTCTTATTAGATAAGGCATATTTTCGTCTGATAAGGTACTTCTTCTTCAATGATTTCGAGGATATTTTAGTTTTGATCAAAAAAATTTTATTTCTTATGACTTTTCGTAAAGTATGTTAATGCCATCTGAAAGAGGAAGAGATAAGCTTTCCATCGAGCTCTTAGTCGAATAAGTCGGTCGAACGATGCAAGAGTTATTAGCAAAAAACTAATCGGTGGTCAACACGACTCCGTCCTACCGCCGATTCTTTTCGCAAAGTACTTTTCTATAATTCTAGTATTTAATGGGAGAAAATTAAACGAATTTTTTGTCCATGTAAAAAACTATCAATTCTGAATAAAATGCCGCCCATTTATGCAATTAAAACCAGTTAGGACGCTATAGTCAAGTATACTCGACAATATAATACCCTGCACACACAGTAGCCGGTGCAACACCCTCAATCTACAAAAACATATTGATCTGACGTCGCATATTCAAATAGTGTTCAAAATATCAAGCAAATCGGTCAAAAAATGTGGAATTCACGAAACATTTGAGTTTGTAGGTCATTGAGGGGTAACTATTAAAAAGAAGGGAATTTTGTGGTATGCAGTTTTTAAGATACGTACATACTGAGCTTGTCTACAAAATTTCAGGTTCGTATCTCTAACAGTTTTGAAGATACAGCAATTTTAAGAAAACAACCGGGGGAGGGGAAATGAAGAGGATGGGGAAAAATTGTGGTATGCAGTTTTGTAGTGCTACTTATACTGAGTCTACATACCGACTTTAATGTTTCTATCGCTTTGGATGTTCGAGTTATAGCGTTTTAAAAAAGTTGGCGGTGCTGGATGGGCGGGAAGGAGTGGGCGTGGCACAAAACCGTTCAAACTTGATCTGCTGCCGAGCATCACGAGTCTACCCTCCAAATTTCAAGTCTCTAGCTATTATAGTTTCTGAGAACCATTGGTGAATACGGACGGACAGACGGACAGACAGACGGATTGACGGACAGACGGACGGACATGGCTTAATCAATTTCTCTTGTCATCCTGATCAAGAATATATATACTTTATATAGTCGCAAGTGCATATTTCTGTGCGTTAAATACATTTCGCTCAAACAAACACAATATACCCCGATACACAGTATGTGTACAGGGTATAAAAATTTAAATGTCTTTTATTAGATAAGGCATATTTTCGTCTGATAAGGTACTTCTTCTTCAATGATTTCGAGGATATTTTAGTTTTGATCAAAAAAATTTTATTTCTTTTGACTTCTCGTAAAATATGTTAATGCCATTTGAAAGAGGAACAGATAAGCTTTAAATCGAGCTCTTAGTCGAATAAGTCGGTCGAACGATGCAAGAGTTATTAGCAAAAAACTAATCGGTGGTCAACACGATTCCGTCCTACTGCCGATTCTTTTCGTAAAGTTCTTTTCTATAATTCTTGTATCTAATAGGAAAAAATTAAACGAATTTTTTGTCCATGTAAAAAACTTTTAATTCTGAATAAAATGCCGCCCATTTATGCAATTAAAAAAATTTAAATGTCTCTTATTAGATAAGGCATATATTCGTCTGATAAGGTACTTCTTCTTCAATGATTTCGAGGATATTTTAGTTTTGATCAAAAAAATTTTATTTCTTACGACTTTTCGTAAAGTATGTTAATGTCATCTGAAAGAGGAACAGATAAGCTTTCCATCGAGCTCTTAGTCGAATAAGTCGGTCGAACGATGCAAGAGTTATTAGCAAAAAACTAATCGGTGGTCAACACGATTCCGTCCTACTGCCGATTCTTTTCGCAAAGAACTTTTCTATAATACTAGTATTTAATGGGAAAAAATTAAACGAATTTTTTGTCCATGTAAAAAACTATTAATTCTGAATAAAATGCCGCCCATTTATGCAATTCAAAAAATTTAAATGTCTCTTATTAGATAAGGCATATTTTTGTCTGATAAGGTACTTCTTCTTCAATGATTTCGAGGATATTTTAATTTTGATCAAAAAAAATTTTATTTCTTATGACTTTACGTAAAATATGTTAATGCCATTTGAAAGAGCAACAGATAAGCTTTCCATCAAGCTCTTAGTCGAAGAAGTCGGTCGAAGGATGCAAGAGTTATTAGCAAAAAACTAATGGGTGGTCAACACAATTCAGTCCTACCGCCGATTCTTTTCGCAAAATACTTTTCTATAATTCTAGTATTTAATGGGAAAAATTTAACGAATTTTTTGTACATGTAAAAAACTATTAATTCTGAATAAAATGCCGCCCATTTATGCAATTAAAAAAATTTAAATGTCTCTGATTAGATAATGCATATTTTATTAGCAAAAAACTAATCGGTGGTCAACACGTTTGCGTGCCACTGCCGATTCTTTTCGCAAAGTACTGTTCTATAATTCTAGTATTTAATGGGAAAAAATGAAACGAATTTTTTGTCCATGTAAAAAACTTTTAATTCTGAATAAAATGCAGCCCATTTATGCAATTAAAAAAATTGAAATGTTTCTTATTAGATAAGGCATATTTTCGTCTGATAAGGTACTTACTTTTTATTTAATGATTTCGATGATATTTTAGGTTTGATCAAAAAAATTTTATTTCATACGACTTTTCGTAAACTATGTTAATGCCATCTGAAAGAGGAACAGATAAGCTTTCCATCGAGCTCTTAGTCGAAGAAGTCGGTCGAAGGATGCAAGAGTTGTTAGCAAAAAACTAATCGGTGGTCAACACGATTCCGTCCTACTGCCGATTCCTTTCGTAAAGTACTTTTCTATAATTCTAGTATTTAATGGGAAAAAATTAAACGAATTTTTTGTCCATGTAAAAAACTATCAATTCTGGATAAAATGCCGCCCATTTATGCAATTAAAAAAATTTAAATGTTTCTTATTAGATAAAGCGTATTTTCGTCTGATAAGGTACTTCTTCTTCAATGATTTCGAGGAGATTTTAGTTTTGATCAAAAAAATTTTATTTCTTACGACTTTTCGTAAAAAATGTTAATTCCATCTGAAAGAGGAACAGATAAGCTTTCCATCGAGGTCTTAGTCGAAAAAGTCGGTCGAAGGATGCAAGAGTTATTATCAAAAAACTAATCGGTGGTCAACACGATTCCGTCCTACTGCCGATTCCTTTCGTAAAGTTCTTTTCTATAATTCTAGTATTTAATGGAAAAAAATTAAACGAATTTTTTGTCCGTGTAAAAAACTATCAATTCTGAATAAAATGCCACCCATTTATGCAATTAAAAAAATTTAAATGTCTTTTATTAGATAAGGCATATTTTTGTCTGATAAGGTACTTCTTCTTCAATGATTTCGAGGATATTTTAGTTTAGATCAAAAAATATTTTATTTCTTATGACTTTTCGTAAAATATGTTAATGCCATCTGAAAGAGCAACAGATAAGCTTTCCATCGAGCTGTTAGTCGAAGAAGTCGGTCGAAGGATTCAAGAGTTATTAGCAAAAAACTAATCGGTGGTCAACACGGTTCCGTCCTACTGCCGATTCTTTTCGGAAAGTAGTTTTCTATAATTCTAGTATTTAAAGGGAAAAAAATAAACGAATTTTTTGTCCATGTAAAAAATTATTAATTCTGAATAAAATGCCGCCCATTTATGCAATTAAAAACCAGTAAGGGCGGTATAGTCGAGTATACTCGACAATATAATACCCTGCACACATGGTAGGCGGTGCCACACCCTCAATCTACAAAAACATATTGATCTGACGTCGCCTATTCAAATAGTGTTTAAAATATCAAGAAAACCGGGCAAAAAATGTTGATTTTACGAAAAATTTAAGTTTGTTGGCCTCTGAGGGGTAGCCATCAAAGGGAGGGGAAATTTGTGGTATGCAGTTTTTAAGATGTATTATCACTGAGCTTGTATACAAAATTTCAGGTTCATACCTTTGTTAGTTTTGGAGATATTGTTTTTTATAGAAAACAACTGGGGGAGGGGAAATGAAGAGGAGGGGGAAAAATTGTGGTATGCAGTTTTGTAGTGCTACTTATACTGAGTCTACATACCGACTTTAATGTTTCTATCTCTTTGGATGTTCGGGTTATAGCGTTTTAAAAAAGTGGGTGGTGCTGGATGGGCGGGAAGGAGTGGGCGTGGCACAAAACCGTTCAAACTTGATCTGCTGCCGAGCATCACGAGTCTACCCTCCAAATTTCAAGTCTCTAGCTATTATAGTTTCTGAGAACCATTGGTGAATACGGACGGACAGACAGACGGACGGACGGACGGACAGACGGACGGACATGGCTTAATCAATTTCTCTTGTCATCCTGATCAAGAATATATATACTTTATATAGTCGCAAGTGAATATTTCTGTGCGTTACATACATTTCGCTCAAACAAACACAATATACCCCGATACACAGTATGTGTACAGGGTATAAAAATTTAAATGTCTCTAATTAGATAAGGCATATTTTATTAGCAAAAAACTAATCGGAGGTCAACACGATTCCGTCCTACTGCCGATTCTTTTCGCAAAGTACTTTTCTATAATTCTAGTATTTAATGGAAAAAAATTAAATGAATTTTTTGTCCATGTAAAAAACTATTAATTTTGAATAAAATGCCGCCCATTTATGCAATTCAAAAAATTTAAATGTCTCTGATTAGATAATGCATATTTTATTAGGAAAAAACTAATTGGTGGTCAACACGATTCCGTCTTACTGCCGATTCTTTTCGTAAAGTACTTTTCTATAATTCTAGTATTTAATGGGAAAAAATTAAACGAATTTTTTGTCCATGTAAAAATCTATTAATACTGAATAAAATGCCGCCTATTTATGCAATTAAAACAAAGTTAATATACTATTTCACATAAGTGAAAAGTATAAAAATTTAAATGTCTCTTATTAGATAAGGCATATTTTTGTCTGATAAGGTACTTCTTCTTCAATGATTTCGAGCATATTTTAGTTTTGATCAAAAAAAAATTTTATTTCTTACGACTTTTCGTAAAATATGCTAATGCCATTTGAAAGAGCAACAGATAAGCTTTCCATCGAGCTTTTAGTCAAAGAAGTCGGTCGAAGGATGCAAGAGTTATTAGCAAAAAACTAATCGGTGGTCAACACAATTCAGTCCTACTGCCGATTCTTTTCGCAAAGTACTTTTCTATAATTCTTGTATTTAATGGGAAAAAATTAAACGAATTTTTTGTCCATGTAAAAAACTATTAATTCTGAATAAAATGCCGCCCATTTATGCAATTCAAAAAATTTAAATGTCTCTGATTAGATAATGCATATTTTATTAGCAAAAATCTAATCGGTGGTCAACACGATTCCGTCTTACTGCCGATTCTTTTCGTAAAGTACTTTTCTATAATTATAGTATTTAATGCGAAAAAATAAAACGAATTTTTTGTCCATGTAAAAATCTATTTATTCTGAATAAAATGCCGCCCATTTATGCAATTAAAAAAATTTAAATGTCTCTTATTAGATAAGGCATATTTTCGTCTGATAAGGTACTTACTTCTTCTTTAATGATTTCGATGATATTTTAGTTTTGATCAAAAAAATTTTATTTCTTACGACTTTTCGTAAAATACGTTAATGCCATCTGAAAGAGGAACACATAAGCTTTCCATCGAGCTCTTAGTCGAAGAAGTCGGTCGAAGGATGCAAGAGTTATTAGCAAAAAACTAATCGGTGGTCAACACAATTCAGTCCTACTGCCGATTCTTTTCACAAAGTACTTTTCTATAATTCTAGTATTTAATGGGAAAAAATTAAACGAATATTTTGTCCATGTAAAAAACTATTAATTCTGAACAAAATTCCGCCCATTTATGCAATTAAAAAAATTTAAATGTCTCTTATTAGATAAGGCATATTTTCGTCAGATAAGGTACTTCTTCTTCAATGATTTCTAGGATATTTTAGTTTTGATCAAAAAAATGTTATTTCTTATGTTTTTTCGTTAAATATGTTAATGCCATCTGAAAGAGGAACACATAAGCTTTCCATCGAGCTCATAGTCGAAGAAGTCGGTCGAAGGCTGCAAGAGTCCTTCTGCCGCTTCTTTGCGTAAAGTACTTTTCTATAATTCTTGTATTTAATGGGAAAAAATTAAACGAATTTTTTGTCCATGTAAAAAACTATTAATTCTGAATAAAATGCCGCCCATTTATGCAATTCAAAAAATTTAAATGTCTCTGATTAGATAATGCATATTTTATTAGGAAAAATCTAATCGGTGGTCAACACGATTCCGTCTTACTGCCGATTCTTTTCGTAAAGTACTTTTCTATAATTATAGTATTTAATGCGAAAAAATAAAACGAATTTTTTGTCCATGTAAAAATCTATTTATTCTGAATAAAATGCCGCCCATTTATGCAATTAAAAAAATTTAAATGTCTCTTATTAGATAAGGCATATTTTCGTCTGATAAGGTACTTACTTCTTCTTTAATGATTTCGATGATATTTTAGTTTTGATCAAAAAAATTTTATTTCTTACGACTTTTCGTAAAATACGTTAATGCCATCTGAAAGAGGAACACATAAGCTTTCCATCGAGCTCTTAGTCGAAGAAGTCGGTCGAAGGATGCAAGAGTTATTAGCAAAAAACTAATCGGTGGTCAACACAATTCAGTCCTACTGCCGATTCTTTTCACAAAGTACTTTTCTATAATTCTAGTATTTAATGGGAAAAAATTAAACGAATATTTTGTCCATGTAAAAAACTATTAATTCTGAACAAAATTCCGCCCATTTATGCAATTAAAAAAATTTAAATGTCTCTTATTAGATAAGGCATATTTTCGTCAGATAAGGTACTTCTTCTTCAATGATTTCTAGGATATTTTAGTTTTGATCAAAAAAATGTTATTTCTTATGTTTTTTCGTTAAATATGTTAATGCCATCTGAAAGAGGAACACATAAGCTTTCCATCGAGCTCATAGTCGAAGAAGTCGGTCGAAGGATGCAAGAGTCCTTCTGCCGCTTCTTTGCGTAAAGTACTTTTCTATAATTCTTGTATTTAATGGGAAAAAACTAAACGAATTTTTTGACCATGTAAAAATCTATTTATTCTGAACAAAATGCCGCCCATTTATGCAATTAAAAAAATTGAAATGCTTTTTATTAGATAAGGCATATTTTCGTGTTATAAGGTACTTCTTCTTCAATGATTTCGAGGAAATTTTAGTTTTGATCAAAAAAATTTTATTTCTTACGACTTTTCGTAAAAAATGTTAATTCCATCTGAAAGAGGAACAGATAAGCTTTCCATCGAGGTCTTAGTCGAAGAAGTCGGTCGAAGGATGCAAGAGTTATTAGCAAAAAACTAATCGGTGGTCAACACGATTCCGTCCTACTGCCGATTCCTTTCGTAAAGTTCTTTTCTATAATTCTAGTATTTAATGGGAAAAAATTAAACGAATTTTTTGTCCATGAAAAAACTATTAATTCTGAATAAAATGCCGCCCATTTATGCAATTCAAAAAATTTAAATGTCTCTGATTAGATAATGCATATTTTATTAGGAAAAAACTAATCGGTGGTCAACACGATTCCGTCTTACTGCCGATTCTTTTCGTAAGGTACTTTTCTATAATTCTAGTATTTAATGGGAAAAAATTAAACGAATTTTTTGTCCTTGTAAAAATCTATTAATACTGAATAAAATGCCGCCCATTTATGCAATTAAAAAGATTTAAATGTCTCTTATTAGATAAGGCATATTTTTGTTTGATAAGGTACTTCTTCTTTTTTTTTTTTTTTTTTTTTTACTAACTACAGGCGCAAGACGTTGTGGTAGCACGCTACCCTCAAGTGGTCATTGCGACACCAGGTCAGCCTGTTCCGCGACTACAGACAAACAGTCAACAGTCGCTTTACTACTTAACTCTACACAAATAAATAAGCATGCACTAATATTAACACTAAAATTTTAAAACTACAAAAATAACTAAAATTACAAATTATTAAGATGTGTTAGTAAGCTACATTTAATGAGATTTGAAGATCTGCAATTATCAATAAGGTTACAGTAACTATTATAGTTTACACACAAAATTCGGAAGGAATCATGCTCAAGGTATGTAGCTCTACAAATACTAAGATGAATTGGTCTAAAGTTTCTCGTGTATCTAGTTGGAACATTAAACTTTATGCACTCTAACAAAGTGGGGGAGATTATGATACCATTAATTAGGTTGTGCAAAAATAACACCCCGAGCATAGTTCTACGACTTGATAGAGATGGTAAATTGATTAGTTTCAATCGACTATGATAGGGGGGTAAATGAGTACTAGGGTCCCAATGTAACTTACGAAGAGCAAAAAGAAGGAACTGCTTCTGAACGGATTCTACTTGGGTCTTATATTTTTCAAACTGAGGGTCCCAAACACACGACGCATATTCCAGAATGGGCCGCACAAGCGAAGTGAAAAGCAATTTGGTAGTGTAGGGGTCATCGAATTCCTTGGACCATCGTTTAATAAAACCAAGTACACCTTTGGATTTATTTACCGAAAGGGAAATGTGAGAAGCAAAATTAAGTTTTGGGTCCATCAAAACACCTAGGTCATTGAATTGATTTACACGCTCAAGAATAGAATTATCAATCCTGTATATGCAAGTAAGCATTTTATTCCTATAAAAAGACATAATCTTGCACTTATTGCAGTTTAAAAGTAGATTGTTCACAGAGCACCATTGAGCGAGTGAGTCAAGATCAGACTGAAGTAAACTCTGCTGGATTGTGGAATTTAGAGTTAGACATAGTTTTACGTCATCAGCGTACATCAAGACATTGCAGTATTTGATCACTGTAGGCAAGTCATTAATGAATAAGTTAAAGAGTATGGGCCCCAGATGGCTACCTTGGGGAACACCAGACGATACAAGAATGCTTCTGGAAACTGACGTTTTAAAACGAACTTTTTGAGTTCGCGAGTCAAGATAAGAAGAGAGCCAACGGACAAGCAATGGTGGAAAGCCATAAGCCTCCAGTTTGTATATTAACAAGGAATGACAGACACTGTCAAATGCTTTACTGAAATCGGTATATACAACTTCAGTTTGGCAACCGATAGAAAAATTTTGGTTAACAATTGAGGTAAACTCCAATAAATTTGTCACCGTTGAAGGCTTCTTAAGGAAACCATGTTGAGCCAAGTTTAAAAGTGAAGGCACAAAATGCTGTAATTGATCAGTAATGATCTGCTCAAATAGCTTTGGGATGGCACATAATTTGGCAATACCTCTGTAGTTAGATATTTCTACTTTACTGCCTTTTTTATGAAGTGGTATAATAAATGACTCCTTCCAAACTGCTGGGACTATGGCGTATTTAAGAGACATGTTGAACAGCATGCATAATGGAATATATAACATCTCGGCACAGTGTTTCAAAACGCAACCAGGTATATTATCGGGACCAGCGGTAAACGTGGGTTTTATTAACTTTAAATACTTTAAAACAATGTCATTGTCGATAACAGGCATATTTATATGAGTTCTGTCCCCAATATAAAATGGATATTCAACATCATTATAATAAAAATTATTGTAGGTGCTTTGGAAGAAATCGGCAAAGAGATGGGATATCTCTGCGTCATTACTTCCCTCCACACCATTTAGTTTCATACAAGAGGGGAAGGTTTTAGAATTTAATTTAGATTTTATTAAGTTGAAAAAGTTTTTAGGATCGCGGTGAATATTTAATTTAAGCTTATTGATATAGGTTTTATAATTTTTTTTATTTGTAAAATTAAATTTATAGCGAATTTTTGTGTAATTCGCATAATCAATAAGAGAACCGGTTCCCTTGTATTTTTTGAAAAATCTAGTTTTTAAATTTTTTAAGTGACTCAGTTCTTTCGAAAACCAAGGCGGCTTACTTAAATCATAAACCACATTAATTTTTGGCACGCAAGATTTAAACAAATTGTACATGGTTGCATTAAAAAAGTGTACTGCGTGTTCGATGTCTGTCGAGTTACGAATGACTGACCAGTCAGTGTTGGATAGCAAGAAACCAAGTCGTTCAAAATCAGTTTTTTTAAAGCAGAAAACACTGTTAGTCTTTGCACCAGGAACACACAAACGGGGGGATGGTAATTTGGTTAATATGAGTGTTAGTTCCAGAGTAGGATGGTAGGGATCTTCGGGGTGAGTTATTGGAGGTACCCTGCAGATCGATGCATTCTCAAAATTGTTTAATATAATTGATCAATTGTTAATAATTGATCTAATAGTCGATCTTTAGAGTTAATTATGCTGTTGAGTTGGTATGAAGGTAAGGTGAGGAGAGAATCGAGAAAATCATTATTTGATGCCGGAAGTACTGCATTTGTGTGATTTGATGGAATCCAAGTAATATGAGGAAGATTAAAGTCTCCAAAAATCATTAAAGTATCTGTGTCTTTCACAAAAGATGAGATGACTTGAAATGCATTTAAATGAGCTAAATAAACTGATGAGTCAGAGTGAGGTGGAATATAGGAACAAGTAAGGTAGACGTTATGCTTCATCAACGAAACTTTCACACAAATCAGTTCAATGTCAGCGATACCATCCACCATAATTTGTTCCGAAGTATATCGACCAGCGACAGCGATTAAAACACCACCACCAATTCTGCTAATGCGGTCTTTACGAAAAGTCTGAAAGTTATCAGAGAACAATTCCGAGTTCGAGATCTCAGGACGAAGCCATGTTTCAACGAATATTACAACGTCAGAGGTAATTGAAAAGCTATTTAAATATAGGGAAGTAAGCTTCGAATTCAAGCCTCTAACGTTTTGGAAGTTTAAAATAAACGATGATGAAAGAGTGGGTGAAGTAATTAGTTATTTGAACCAGACGGTTCATTAACAGCTTCTTTATTGGCACGAGGCTTAAACTTAAATTCGTGCACAATACACCCATCAGGCCAAAAATTGGTGTTAACCAATTCGTTGAAATGAACATCAGGAACAGAGATATTAAAAGATGAAATAGACCTAGCTTGTCTAAATTTAAATTTGGATACGAACAAATTTGACACTGATGGCATTTTTGAGGTAATAAAATGCTTAATGTCTGTTTCAGAAGTATCGACAGCTAGTCTTGAAACAAAAACAAATTTTTTATTGGTCGTAGGAGGGACTACAACAAGTTGCTTCGGTTGCTCAGGTTGAGCTGGTACATTTTCCAAAACATGGTCAGGAGAGTCTGTTTTGGAAGTTGTATTGACAACGGTAGCAGATTTGGCAACGGTAGCGTAAGAAATCTGAGGCGTTAGATGATGGCTCAACAGGTTTAAAAACAGAAAAGGTGTCGTCAAAGGAATGAAATTTACTGTTGAGACGCTGAAAATCTTTTGAAAGATCAGAATATGCATCTTTCATTTGAGATATCCACTTCCTTAGCTCGATGTCATTTAGCCGACATTTTGGACAACACCAATGAAGACCATTATTTTTTTGTAAGAAGTCACCAACGCGACCAGTAAGCTCAGCACATTTAAGGTGGGCAATGTCTTGGCATAGCCAACTGACTGGGCGGTATCACCCTTTATAGAACAGTTTGGTAAACAACAGACCATACTGAAAACTAATATGCACAACAGATTTTGAGAAGCGCACCAAAAGTGTTAAAATAGCAAAGAATAAATAAAGAGCAAGAATTAAAATTAACTCGTTAAACTGATTTCTCTTGAAAGAAAGATCACAAGTGTTTACAAAAACAAATTACGCACAAGCAGGAACGAAACACAGTGAAATGACAAAATAATCAAAAATCTCTCACCAGATGTTTATTTGTTCACATAAAATTACACAAACAAAACACACGAGAATTATTTAAAATGAACAAAAAGTTGTTAATTTTATTTAAGCACAAACGCAAAAAATATTGTTATAGTGCCGGAATACTATATTACAATTTAAATAAAATTTTAAGTTTTTCTAAACAAAAATTAACGAAAAAATTAAATGAATAGACAGAGCAATTTTGCATGCGACCAAATACACCGAACACAATTTTCTTCAATGATTTCGAGGATATTTTAGTTTTGATCAAAAAAAATTTTATTTCTTATGACTTTTCGTAAAATATGTTAATGCCATTTGAAAGAGCAACAGATAAGCTTTCCATCGAGCTCTTAGTCAAAGAAGTCGGTCGAAGGATGCAAGAGTTATTAGCAAAAAACTAATCGGTGGTCAACACAATTCTGTCCTACTGCCGATTCTTTTCGCAAAGTACTTTTCTATAATTCTAGTATTTAATGGGAAAAAATTAAACGATTTTTTTTTCCATGTAAAAATCTATTTATTCTGAATAAAATGCCGCCCATTTATGCAATTAAAAAAATTTAAATGTCTCTTATTATATAAGGCATATTTTCGTCTGATAAGGTACTTACTTCTTCTTTAATGATTTCGATGATATTTTAGGTTTGATCAAAAAAATTTTATTTCTTACGACTTTTCGTAAAATATGTTAATGCCATCTGAAAGAGGAACACATAAGCTTTCTATCGAGCTCTTAGTCGAAGAAGTCGGTCGAAGGATGCAAGAGTTATTAGCAAAAAACTAATCGGTGGTCAACACAATTCTGTCCTACTGCCGATTGTTTTCGCAAAGTACTTTTCTATAATTCTAGTATTTAATGGGAAAAAATTAAACGATTTTTTTGTCCATGTAAAAATCTGTTTATTCTGAATAAAATGCCGCTTATTTATGCAATTAAAAAAATTTAAATGTCTCTTATTAGATAAGGCATATTTTCGTCTGATAAGGTATTTATTCTTCAATGATTTCGAGGATATTTTAGTTTTGATCAAAAAAATTTTATTTCTTATGACTTTTCGTTAAATATGTTAACGCCATCTAAAAGAGGAACAGATAAGCTTTCCATCGAGCTCTTAGTCGAAGAAGTCGGTCGAAGGACGCAAGAGTAATTAGCAAAAAACTAATCGGTGGTCAACACGATTCCGTCCTACTGCCGATTCTTTGCGTAAAGTACTTTTCTATAGTTCTAGTATTTAATGGGAAAAAATTAAACGAATATTTTGTCCATGTAAAAAACTATTAATTCTGAATAAAATGCCGCCCATTTATGCAATTAAAAAAATTTAAATGTCTCTTATTAGATAAGGCATATTTTTGTCTGATAAGGTACTTCTTCTTCAATGATTTCGAGGATATTTTAGTTTTGATCAAAAAAATTTTATTTCTTATGACTTTTCGTTAAATATGTTAATGCCATCTGAAAGAGGAACACATAAGCTTTTCATCGAGCTCTTAGTCGAAGAAGTCGGTCGAAGGATGCAAGAGTTATTAGCAAAAAACTAATCGGTGGTCAACACGATTCCGTCCTAATGCCGATTCTTTTCGCAAAGTACTTTCCTATAATTCTAGTATTTAATGGGAAAAAATTAAACGAATTTTTTGTCCATGTAAAAAACTATTAATTCTGAATAAAATGACACCCAATTATGCAATTAAAAAAATTTAAATGTCTCTTATTAGATAAGGGATATTTTCGTCTGATAAGGTACTTCTTCTTCAATGATTTCGAGGATATTTTAGTTTTGATCAAAAAAATTTTATTTCTTATGACTTTTCGTTAAATATGTTAATGCCATCTGAAAGAGCAACATATAAGCTTTCCATCGAGCTCTTAGTCGAAGAAGTCGGTCGAAGGATGCAAGAGTTATTAGCAAAAAACTAATCGGTGGTCAACACGATTCCGTCCTACTGCCGATTCTGTGCGTAAAATACTTTTCTATAGTTCTAGTATTTAATGCGAAAAAATTAAACGAATATTTTGTCCATGTAAAAAACTATTAATTCTGAATAAAATGCCGCCCATTTATGCAATTAAAAAAATTTAAATGTCTCTTATTAGATAAGGCATATTTTCGTCTGATAAGGTACTTCTTCTTCAATGATTTCGAGGATATTTTAGTTTTGATCAAAAAAATTTTATTTCTTATGTTTTTTCGTTAAATATGTTAATGCCATCTGAAAGAACAACAGATAAGCTTTCCATCGAGCTCTTAGTCAAATAAGTCGGTCGAACGATCCAAGAGTTATTAGCAAAAAACTAATCGGTGGTCAACACGATTCCGTCCTACTGCCGATTCTTTTACTTAAGTTCTTTTCTATAATTCTTGTATTTAATGGGAAAAAATTAAACGAATTTTTTGTCCATGTAAAAAACTATTAATTCCGAATAAAATGACACCCAATTATGCAATTAAAAAAATTTAAATGTCTCTAATTAGATAAGGCATATTTTATTAGCAAAAAACTAATCGGTGGTCAACACGATTCCGGCCTACTGCCGATTCTTTTCCTTAAGTTCTTTTCTATAACTCTTGTATTTAATGGGAAAAAGTTAAACGAATTTTTTGTCCATGTAAAAAACTATTAATTCTGAATAAAATGACACCCATTTATGCAATTAATAAAATTTAAATGTCTCTGATTAGATAAGGCATTATTTATTAGGAATAAACTAATCGGTGGTCAACACGATTCCGTCTTACTGCTGATTCTTTTCGTAAAGTACTTTTCTATAGTTCTAGTATTTAATCTATTAATTCTGAATAAAATGCCGCCCATTTATGCAGTTAAAAAAATTTAAATGTCTCTTATTAGATTCAGCATATTTTCGACTGATAAGGTACTTCTTCAATGATTTCGAGGAGATTTTAGTTTTGATCAAAAAAAGTTTATTTCTTACGATTTTCGTAAAATATGTTAATGTTAACAGATAAGCTTTCCATCGAGCTCTTAGTTGAAGAAGTCGGTCGAAGGATGCATGCCTTACTAGCAAAAAACTAATCGGTGGTCAACATGATTCCGTCCTACTGCCGATTATTTTCGCAAAGTTCTTTTCTATAATTCTAGCATACAATGGGAAAAAATTAAACGAATTTTTTGTCCATGTAAAAAACTTTTAATTCTGAATAAAATATCGCCCATTTATGCAATTAAAAAAATTTAAATGTCTCTATTTAGATAAGGCATATTTTCGTCTGATAAGGTACTTCTTCTTCAATGATTTCGAGGATATTTTAGTTTTGATCAAAAAAATTTTATTTCTTATGACTTTTCATACAATATGTTAATGCCATCTGAAAGAGCAACAGATAAGCTTTTCATCGAGCTCTTAGTCGAATAAGTCGGTCGAACGATGAAAGAGTTATTAGCAAAAAACTAATCGGTGGTGAACACGATTCCGTCCTACTGGCGATTCTTTTCCTTAAGTTCTTTTCTATAATTCTTGTATTTAATGGGAAAAAATTAAACGAATTTTTTGTCCATGTAAAAAACTATTAATTCTGAATAAAATGACACCCAATTATGCAATTAAAAAAATTTAAATGTCTCTAATTAGATAAGGCATTTTTTATTTGCAAAAAACTAATCGGTGGTCAATACGATTCCGTCCTACTGCCGATTCTTTTCCTTAAGTTCTTTTCTATAATTCTTGTATTTAATGGGAAAAAGTTAAACGAATTTTTTGTCCATGTAAAAAACTATTAATTCTGAATAAAAGGACACCCATTTATGCAATTAAAAAAATTTAAATGTCTCTGATTAGATAAGGCATTATTTATTAGGAATAAACTAATCGGTGGTCAACACGATTCCGTCTTCCTGCCGATTCTTTTCGTAAAGTACTTTTCTATAATTCTAGTATTTAATGGGAAAAAATTAAACGAATTTTTTGTCCATGTAAAAAACTTTTAATTTTGAATAAAATGCCGCCCATTTATGCAATTAAAAAGATTTAAATGTCTCTATTTAGATAAGGCATATTTTCGACTGATAAGGTACTTCTTCAATGATTTCGAGGAGATTTTAGTTTTGATCAAAAAAATTTTATTTCTTACGACTTTTAGTAAAATATGTTAATGTTAACAGATAAGCTTTCCATCGAGCTCTTAGTTGAAGAAGTCGGTCGAAGGATGCATGCCTTATAAGCAAAAAACTAATCGGTGGTCAACACGATTCCGTCCTACTGCCGATTATTTTCGCAAAGTTCTTTTCTATAATTCTAGTATACAATGGGAAAAAATTAAACGAATTTTTTGTCCATGTAAAAAACTTTTAATTCTGAATAAAATATCGCCCATTTATGCAATTAAAAAAATTTAAATGTCTCTATTTAGATAAGGCATATTTTCGTCTGATAAGGTACTTCTTCTTCAATGATTTCGAGGATATTTTAGTTTTGATCAAAAAATTTTTATTTCTTATGACTTTTCGTAAAATATGTTAATGCCATCTGAAAGAGCAACAGATAAGCTTTCCATCAAGCTCTTAGTCGAATAAGTCGGTCGAACGATGCAAGAGTTATTAGCAAAAAACTAATCGGTGGTGAACACGATTCCGTCCTACTGCCGATTCTTTTCCTTAAGTTCTTTTCTATAATTCTTGTATTTAATGGGAAAAAATTAAACGAATTTTTTGTCCATGTAAAAAACTATTAATTCTGAATAAAATGACACCCAATTATGCAATTAAAAAAAATTAAATGTCTCTAATTAGATAAGGCATATTTTATTAGCAAAAAACTAATCGGTGGTCACCACGATTCCGTCCTACTGCCGATTCTTTTCCTTAAGTTCTTTTCTATAATTCTTGTATTTAATGGGAAAAAATTAAACGAATTTTTTGTCCGAGTAAAGAACTATTAATTCTGAATAAAATGACACCCATTTATGCAATTAAAAAAATTTAAATGTCTCTGATTAGATAAGGCATTATTTATTAGGAAAAAACTAATCGGTGGTCAACACGATTCCGTCTTACTGCCGATTCTTTTCGTAAAGTACTTTTCTATAATTCTAGTATTTAATGGGAAAAATTTAAACGAATTTTTTGTCCATGTAAAAATCTATGAATTCTAAATAAAATGCCGCCCATCTATGCAGTTAAAAAAATTTAAATGTCTCTTATTAGATAAAGCATATTTTCGTCTGATAAGGTACTTCTTCTTCAATGATTTCTAGGATATTTTAGTTTTGATCAAAAAAATTTTATTTCTTATGACTTTTCGTTAAATATGTTAATGCCATCTGAAAGAGCAACAGATAAGCTTTCCATCGAGCTCTTATTCGAATAAGTCGGTCGAACGATGCAAGAGTTATTAGCAAAAAACTAATCGGTGGTCAACACGATTCCGTCCTACTGCCGATTCTTTTCTAAAAGTTCTTTTCTATAATTCTTGTATTTATTGGGAAAAAATTAAACGAATTTTTTGTCCATGTAAAAAACTATTAATTGAAGAAGTCGGTCGAAGGATGCATGACTTATTAGCAAAAAACTAATCGGTGGTCAACACGTTTTCGTTCTACTGCCGATTCTTTTCGCAAAGTACTTTTCTATAATTCTAGTATTTAATGGGAAAAAATTAAACGAATTTTTTGTCTATGTAAAAAACTTTTAATTCTGAATAAAATGCCGCCCATTTATGCAATTAAAAAAATTTAAATGTCTCTATTTAGATAAGGCATATTTTCGTCTGATAAGGTACTTCTTCTTCAATGATTTCGAGGAGATTTTAGTTTTGATCAAAAAAATTTTATTTCTTACGACTTTTCGTAAAATATGTTAATGTTAACAGATAAGCTTTCCATCGAGATCTTAGTTGAAGAAGTCGGTCGAAGGATGCATGCCTTATTAGCAAAAAACTAATCGGTGGTCAACACAATTCAGTCCTACTGCCGATTATTTTCGCAAAGTACTTTTCTATAATTCTAGTATTTAATGGGAAAAAATAAAACCAATTTTTTGTCCATGTAAAAAACTATTAATTCTGAATAAAATGCCGCCCATTTATGCAATTAAAAAAATTTAAATGCCTCTGATTAGATAAGGCATATTTCATTAGGAAAAAACTAATCGGTGTTCAACACGATTCCGTCTTACTGCCGATTCTTTTCGTAAAGTACTTTTCTATAATTCTAGTATTTAATGGGAAAAAATTAAACGAATTCTTTGTCCATGTAAAGATCTATTAATTCTGAATAAAATGCCACCCATTTATGCAGTTAAAAAAATTTAAATGTCTCTTATTAGATAAAGCATATTTTCGACTGATAAGGTAATTCTTCTTCAATGATTTCGAGGAGATTTTAGTTTTGATCAAAAAAATTTTATTTCTTACGACTTTTAGTAAAATATGTTAATGTTAACAGATAAGCTTTCCATCGAGCTCTTAGTTGAAGAAGTCGGTCGAAGGATGCATGCCTTATTAGGAAAAAACTAATTGGTGGTCAACACGATTCCGTCCTACTGCCGATTATTTTCGCAAAGTACTTTTCTATAATTCTAGTATTTAATGGGAAAAAATTAAATGAATTTTTTGTCCATGTAAAAAACTATTAATTCTGAATAAAATGCCGCCCATTTATGCAGTTAAAAAAATTTAAATGTCTCTTATTAGATAAAGCATATTTTCGTCTGATAAGGTACTTCTTCTTCAATGATTTCGAGGTTATTTTAGTTTTGATCAAAAAAATTTTATTTATTATGACTTTTCGTAAAATATGTTAATGCCATCAGAAAGAGGAACACATAAGCTTTCCATCGAGCTCTTAGTCGAAAAAGTCGGTCGAAGGATGCAAGAGTTATTAGAAAAAAACTAATCGGTGGTCAACACGATTCCGTCCTACTGCCGATTCCTTTCGTAAAAATCTTTTCTATAATTCTAGTATTTAATGGGAAAAAATTGAACGAATTTTTTGTCCATGTAAAAAACTATCAATTCTGAATAAAATGCCGCCCATTTATGCAATTAAAAAAATTTAAATGTCTCTTATTAGATAAGGCATATTTTCGTCTGATAAGCTACTTCTTCTTCAATGATTTCGAGGATATTTTAGTTTTGATGAAAAAAACTTTATTTCTTATGATTTTTCGTTAAATATGTTAATGCCATCTGAAAGAGGAACAGATAAGCTTTCCATCGAGCTCTTAGTCGAAGAAGTCGGTCAAAGGATGCAAGAGTTATTAGCAAAAAACTAATCGGTGATCAACAGGATTCCGTCCTACTGCCGATTCTTTGCGTAAAGTACTTTTCTATAGTTCTACTATTTAATGGAAAAAAATTAATGGGTGGTCAACACGATTCCGTCCTACTGCCGATTATTTTCGCAAAGTACTTTTCTATAATTCTAGTATTTAATGGGAAAAAATTAAATTAATTTTTTGTCCATGTAAAAAATTATTAATTCTGAATAAAATGCCGCCCATTTATGCAATTAAAAAAATGTAAATGTCTCTTATTAGATAAGGCATATTTTCGTCTGATAAGGTACTTGTTCTTCAATGATTTCGAGGATATTTTAGTTTTGATGAAAAAAAAGTTTATTTCTTATGATTTTTCGTTAAATATGTTAATGCCATCTGAAAGAGCAACAGATAAGCTTTCCATCGAGCTCTTAGTCGAATAAATCGGTCGAACGATGCAAGAGTAATTAGCAAAAAACTAATCGGTGGTGAACACGATTCCGTCCTACTGCCGATTCTTTTCCTTAAGTTCTTTTCTATAATTCTTGTATTTAATGGGAAAAAATTAAACGAATTTTTTGTCCATGTAAAAAACTATTAATTCTGAATAAAATGACACCCAATTATGCAATTAAAAAAATTTAAATGTCTAGATAAGGCTTAGATAAGGCATATTTTATTAGCAAAAAACTAATCGGTGGTCAACACGATTCCGTCCTACTGCCGCTTCTTTTCCTTAAGTTCTTTTCTATAATTCTTGTATTTAATGGGAAAAAATTAAACGAATTTTTTGTCCAAGTAAAAAACTATTAATTCTAAATAAAATGACACCCATTTATGCAATTAAAAAAATTTAAATGTCTCTGATTAGATAAGGCATTATTTATTAAGAAAAAACTAATCGGTGGTCAACACGATTCCGTCTTACTGCCGATTCTTTTCGTAAAGTACTTTTCTAAAATTCTAGTATTTAATGGGAAAAAATTAAACGAATTTTTTGTCCATGTAAAAATCTATGAATTCTGAATAAAATGCCGCCCATTTATGCAGTTAAAAAAATTTAAATGTCTCTTATTAGATAAAGCATATTTTCGACTGATAAGGTACTTCTTCTTCAATGATTTCGAGGAGATTTTAGTTTTGATCAAAAAAATTTTATTTCTTACGACTTTTCGTAAAATATGTTAATGTTAACAGATAAGCTTTCCATCGAGCTCTTAGTTGAAGAAGTCGGTCGAAGGATGCATGCCTCATTATGAAAAAACTAATCGGTGGTCAACACGATTCCGTCCTACTGCCGATTCTTTTCGCAAAGTACTTTTCTATAATTCTAGTATTTAATGGGAAAAAATTAAATGAATTTTTTGTCCATGTAAAAAACTATTAATTCTGATTAAAATGCCGCCCATTTATGCAGTTAAAAAAATTTAAATGTCTCTTATTAGATAAAGCATATTTTCGTCTGATAAGGTACTTCTTCTTCAATGATTTCGAGGTTATTTTAGTTTTGATCAAAAAAATTTTATTTATTATGACTTTTCGTAAAATATGTTAATGCCATCAGAAAGAGGAACACATAAGCTTTCCATCGAGCTCTTAGTCGAAGAAGTCGGTCGAAGGATGCAAGAGTTATTAGAAAAAAACCAGTAAGGATTGGAGTCGACAGTACTCGACTTCGACATACCCTGTACCTTCAATTAGTAACGTCTGTTGTTGGGCGTTGCCCCGCCCACTTTTTAATCGAAACAGATTTCCTTTCCAGTCAATATCATACATACTAATTTTTGCTCTTCTAGACCAATTCGTTACAGAGATATAACGGTTTTCTATTTTGGCTATATGTGGGCGTGGTTACGCCCATTTCATATTTGAATCTAACTATACTCCATCCCAATAGCATACATGCAAAGTTTCATTCTTGTAGGTTGTATGGTTCTTGAGATATGAGCGTTTGAAATTTTAACTATATAGGGGCGTGGTCACGCCCATTTTTTTGTTTTTTCTTCTTGAGGTTTGAGTCAGCTATATACACACCAAATTTGGTGTTCCTATCACAAAAGACAACAAAGAAAATTCGACTTTTGTAAGTTTTTTCCCGATGTAGCTTCAGTTATTTGCCCCTCACCCCTAAACTTACTCAAGAAGGGGGAAGAAAAAATAAACTTGATCTGCGTAATGAATCACAGAATTGAACTGCGAAGAGCTTTTGGTCCTATCTATTATAGTTTCCGAGATCGACGCGTTCATACAGACGGACGGACGGACGGACAGACGGACATGGCTAAATCGACTTCTCTTTCGATATTGATCAAGAATATATATACTTTGTATAGTCGGAGATGTCTCCTTTAAGGTGTTACATACATTGTCGACGTGCACAAAACTAATATACCCTTGTACCACAAGGTACAGGGTATAACTAATCGGTGGTCAACACGATTCCGTCCTACTGCCGATTCCTTTCGTAAAAATCTTTTCTATAATTCTAGTATTTAATGGGAAAAAATTGAACGAATTTTTTGTCCATGTAAAAAACTATCAATTCTGAATAAAATGCCGCCCATTTATGCAATTAAAAAAATTTAAATGTCTCTTATTAGATAAGGCATATTTTCGTCTGATAAGGTACTTGTTCTTCAATGATTTCGAGGATATTTTAGTTTTGATCAAAAAAAATTTTATTTCTTATGATTTTTCGTTAAATATGTTAATGCCATCTGAAAGAGGAACAGATAAGCTTTCCATCGAGCTCTTAGTCGAAGAAGTCGGTCGAAGGATGCAAGAGTTATTAGCAAAAAACTAATCGGTGGTCAACACGATTCCGTCCTACTGCCGATTCTTTGCGTAAAGTACTTTTCTATAGTTCTAGTATTTAATGGAAAAAAATTAATGGGTGGTCAACACGATTCCGTCCTACTGCCGATTCTTTTCGCAAAGTACTTTTCTATAATTCTAGTATTTAATGGGAAAAAATTTAATGAATTTTTTGTCCATGTAAAAAACTATTAATTCTGAATAAAATGCCGCCCATTTATGCAATTAAAAAAATTTAAATGTCTCTTATTAGATAAGGCATATTTTCGTCTGATAAGCTATTTCATCTTCAATGATTTCGAGGATATTTTAGTTTTGATGAAAAAAAAGTTTATTTCTTATGATTTTTCGTTAAATATGTTAATGCCATCTGAAAGAGGAACAGATAAGCTTTCCATCGAGCTCTTAGTCGAAGAAGTCGGTCGAAGGATGCAAGAGTTATTAGCAAAAAACTAATCGGTGGTCAACACGATTCCGTCCTACTGCCGATTCTTTGCGTAAAGTACTTTTCTATAGTTCTAGTATTTAATAGAAGAAAATTAAACGAATTTTTTGTCCATGTAAAAAACTATTAATTCTGAATAAAATGCCGCCCATTTATGCAATTAAAAAAATTTAAATGTCTCTTATTAGATAAGGCATATTTTATTAGCAAAAAACTAATCGGTGGTCAACACGATTCCGTCCTACTAACGATTCCTTTCGTAAAGTTCTTTTCTATAATTCTAGTATTTAATGGGAAAAAATTAAACGAATTTTTTGTCCATGTAAAAAACTATTAATTCTGAATAAAATGCCGCCCATATATGCAATTAAAAAAATTTAAATGTCTCTTATTAGATAAGGCATATTTTTGTCTGATAAGGTACTTCTTCTTCAATGATTTCTATGATATTTTAGTTTTGATCAAAAAAATTTTATTTCTTATGACTATTCGTTAAATATGTTAATGCCATCTGAAAGAGCAACAGATAAGCTTTCCATCGAGCTCTTAGTTAAAGAAGTCGGTCGAAGGATGCATGACCTATTATCAAAAAACTAATCGGTGGTCAACACGTTTGCGTCCTACTGCCGATTCTTTTCGCAAAATACATTTCTATAATTCTAGTATTTAATGGGAAAAAATTAAACGAATATTTTGTCCATTTAAAAAACTATTAGTTCTGAATAAAATGCCACCCATTTATGCAATTAAAAAAATTTAAATGTCTCTGATTAGATAAGGCATTATTTATTAAGAAAAAACTAATCGGTGGTCAACACGATTCCGTCTTACTGCCGATTCTTTTCGTAAAGTACTTTTCTATAATTCTAGTATTTAATGGGAAAAAATTAAACGAATTTTTTGTCCATGTAAAAATCTATTAATTCTGAATAAAATGCCGCCCATTTATGCAGTTAAAAAAATTTAAATGTCTCTTATTAGATAAAGCATATTTTCGACTGATAAGGTACTTCTTCTTCAATTATTTCGAGGAGATTTTAGTTTTGATCAAAAAAATTTTATTTCTTACGACTTTTCATAAAATATGTTAATGTTAACAGATAAGCTTTCCATCGAGCTCTTAGTTGAAGAAGTCGGTCGAAGGATGCATGCCTTATTAGCAAAAAACTAATCGGTGGTCAACACGATTCCGTCCTACTGCCGATTATTTTCGCAAAGTTCTTTTCTATAGTTCTAGTATTTAATGGGAAAAAATTAAACGAATTTTTTGTCCATGTAAAAAACTATTAATTCTGAATAAAATGCCGCCCATTTATGCAATTAAAAAAATTTAAATGTCTCTGATTAGATAAGGCATATTTCATTAGGAAAAAACTAATCGGTGGTCAACACGATTCCGTCTTACTGCCGATTCTTTTCGTAAAGTACTTTTCTATAATTCTAGTATTTAATGGGAAAAAATTAAACTAATTTTTTGTCCATGTAAAGATCTATTAATTCTGAATAAAATGCCGCCCATTTATGCAGTTAAAAAAATTTAAATGTCTCTTATTAGATAAAGCATATTTTCGACTGATAAGGTACTTCTTCTTCAATGATTTCGAGGAGATTTTAGTTTTCATCAAAAAAATTTTATTTCTTACGACTTTTCGTAAAATATGTTAATGTTAACAGATAAGCTTTCCATCGAGCTCTTAGTTGAAGAAGTCGGTCGAGGGACGCATGCCTTATTAGGAAAAAACTAATCGGTGGTCAACACGATTCCGTCCTACTGCCGATTCCTTTCGTAAAAATCTTTTCTATAATTCTAGTATTTAATGGGAAAAAATTAAACGAATTTTTTGTCCATGTAAAAAACTGTCAATTCTGAATAAAATGCCGCCCATTTATGCAATTAAAAAAATTTAAATGTCTCTTATTAGATAAAGCATATTTTCGTCTGATAAGGTACTTCTTCTTCAATGATTTCGAGGTTATTTTAGTTTTGATCAAAAAAATTTTATTTCTTATGATTGTTCGTTAAATATGTTAATGCCATCTGAAAGAGGAACAGATAAGCTTTCCATCGAGCTCTTAGTGGAAGAAGTCGGTCGAGGATGCAAGAGTTATTAGCAAAAAACTAATCGGTGGTCAACACGATACCGTCCTACTGCCGATTCTTTGCGTAAAGTACTTTTCTATAGTTCTAGTATTTAATGGGAAAAAATTAAACGACTTTTTTGTCCATTTAAAAAACTATCAATTCTGAATAAAATGCCGCCCATTTATGCAATTAAAAAAACTTAAATGTCTCTGATTAGATAAGGCATATTTTATTAGCATAAAACTAATCGGTGATCAACACGATTCCGTCTTACTGCCGATTCTTTTCGTAAAGTACTTTTGTATAATTCTAGTATTTAATGGGAAAAAATTAAACGAATTTTTTGTCCATGTAAAAAACTATTAATTCTGAAAGAATGCCGCCCATTTATGCAGTTAAAAAAAATTTAAATGTCTCTTATAAGATAAAGCATATTTTCGACTGATAAGGTACTTCTTCTTCAATGATTTCGAGGATATTTTAGTTTTGATCAAAAAAAATTAATTTTTTATGACTTTTCGTAAAATTTGTTAATGCCATCTGAAAGAGGAACAGATAAGCTTTCCATCGAGCTCTTAGTCGAAGAATGCAAGAGTTATTAGCAAAAAACTAATCGGTGGTCAACACGATTCCGTCCTACTGCCGATTCCTTTCGTAAAAATCTTTTCTATAATTCTAGTATTTAATGGGAAAAAATTAAACGAATTTTTTGTCCATGTAAAAAACTATCAATTCTGAATAAAATGCCGCCCATTTATGCAATTAAAAAAATTTAAATGTCTCTGATTAGATAAAGCATATTTTCGTCTGATAAGGTACTTCTTCTTCAATGATTTCGAGGTTATTTTAGTTTTGATCAAAAAAATTTTATTTCTTATGATTTTTCGTTAAATATGTTAATGCCATCTGAAAGAGGAACAGATAAGCTTTCCATCGAGCTCTTAGTCGAAGAAGTCGGTCGAGGATGCAAGAGTTATAAGCAAAAAACTAATCGGTGGTCAACACGATACCGTCCTACTGCCGATTCTTTGCGTAAAGTACTTTTCTATAGTTCTAGTATTTAATGGGAAAAAATTAAACGAATTTTTTGTCCATGTAAAAAACTATCAATTCTGAATAAAATGCCGCCCATTTATGCAATTAAAAAAATTTAAATGTCTCTTATTAGATAAGGCATATTTTCATCTGATCAGGTACTTCTCCTTCAATGATTTCGATGATATTTTAGTTTTGATCAAAAAAATTTTATTTCTTATGACTTTTCGTAAAATATGTTAATGCCATCTGAAAGAGGAACAGATAAGCTTTCCATCGAGCTCTTAGTTGAAGAAGTCGATCGAAGGATGCATGACTTATTAGCAAAAAACTAATCGGTGGTCAACACGTTTGCGTGCTACTGCCGATTCTTTGCGAAAAGTACTGTTCTATAGTTCTAGTATTTAATGGGAAAAAATTAAACGAATTTTTTGTCCATGTAAAAAACTATTAATTCTAAATAAAATGCCGCCCATTTATGCAATTAAAAAAATTTAACTGTCTCTGATTAGATAAGGCATATTTTATTAGCAAAAAACTAATCGGTGGTCAACACGATTCCGTACTACTGCCAATTCCTTTCGTAAAGTTCTTTTCTATAATTCTAGTATTTAATGGGAAAAAATTAAACGAATTTTTTGTCCATGTAAAATGCTATTAATTCTGAATAAAATGCCGCCCATTTATGCAATTAAAAAAATTTAAATGTCTCTTATTAGATAAGGCATATTTACGTCTGATAAGGTACTTCTTCTTCAATGAGTTCGAGGTTATTTTAGTTTTGATCAAAAAAATTTAATTTCTTATGACTTTTCGTAAAATATGTTAACGCCATCTGAAAGAGCAACAGATAAGATTTCCATCGAGCTCTTAGTCGAAGAAGTCGGTCGATGGATGCAAGAGTTGTTAGCAAAAAACTAATCAGTGGTCAACACGATTCCGTACTACTGCCAATTCCTTTCGTAAAGTTCTTTTCTATAATTCTAGTATTTAATGGGAAAAAATTAAACGAATTTTTTGTCCATGTAAAAAGCTATTAATTCTGA
Organism: Phortica okadai; assembly: GCA_034638295.1. Classification (NCBI taxonomy): domain Eukaryota; kingdom Metazoa; phylum Arthropoda; class Insecta; order Diptera; family Drosophilidae; genus Phortica; species Phortica okadai. Next base: position 28,744,786 of record CM067851.1, read on the forward strand.
ATAAAATGCCGCCCATTTATGCAATTAAAAAAATTTAAATGTCTCTTATTAGATAAGGCATATTTACGTCTGATAAGGTACTTCTTCTTCAATGATTTCGAGGTTATTTTAGTTTTTATCAAAAAAATTTAATTTCTTATGACTTTTCGTAAAATATGTTAATGCCATCTGAAAGAGGAACAGATAAGCTTTCCATTGAGCTCTTAGTCGAAGAAGTCGGTCGAAGGATGCAAGAGTTATTAGCAAAAAACTAATCGGTGGTCAACACGATTGCGTCCTTCTGCCGGTTCTTTGCGAAAAGTACTTTTCTATAGTTCTAGTATTTAATGGGAAAAAATTAAACGAATTTTTTGTCCATGTAAAAACCATTAATTCTGAATAAAATGCCGCCCATTTATGCAATTAAAAAAATTTAACTGTCTCTGATTAGATAAGGCATATTTTATTAGCAAAAAACTAATCGGTGGTCAACACGATTCCGTCCTACTGCCGATTCCTTTCGTAAAGTTCTTTTCTATAATTCTAGTATTTAAAGGGAAAAAATTAAACTAATTTTTTGTCCATGTAAAAAACTATTAATTCAGAATAAAATGTCGCCCATTTATGCAGTTAAAAAAATTTAAATGTCTCTTATAAGATAAAGCATATTTTCGACTGATGAGGTACTTCTTCTTCAATGATTTCGAGGATATTTTAGTTTTGATTAATAACATTTTATTTCTTACGACTTTACCTAAAATATGTTAATGCCATCTGAAAGAGGAACAGATAAGCTTTCCATCGAGCTCTTAGTCGAAGAAGTCGGTCGAAGGATGCAAGAGCTATTAGCAAAAAACTAATCGGTGGTCAACACGATTCCGTCCTACTGCCGATTCTTTTCGTAAAGTACTTTTCTATAATTCTAGTATTTAATGGGAATAAATTAAACGAATTTTTTGTCCATGTAAAAATTTATTTATTCTGAATAAAATGCCACCCATTTATGAAATTAAAAAAATTTAAATGTCTCTTATTAGACAAGGCATATTTTCGTCTGATAAGGTACTTCTTTTTCAATGATTTCGAGGTTATTTTAGTTTTGATCAAAAAAATTTAATTTCTTATGACTTTTCGTAAAATATGTTAATGCCATCTGAAAGAGGAACAGATAAGCTTTCCATCGAGCCTTTAGTCGAAGAAGTCGGTCGAAGGATGCAAGAGTTATTAGCAAAAAACTAATCGGTGGTCAACACGATTCCGTACTACTGCCAATTCCTTTCGTAAAGTTCTTTTCTATAATTCTAGTATTTAATGGGAAAAAATTAAACAAATTTTTTGTCCATGTAAAAAGCTATTAATTCTGAATAAAATGCCGCCCATTTATGCAATATAAAATATGTTAATGCCATCTGAAAGAGGAACAGATAAGCTTTCCATCGAGCCTTTAGTCGAAGAAGTCGGTCGAAGGATGCAAGAGTTATTAGCAAAAAACTAATCGGTGGTCAACACGATTCCGTACTACTGCCAATTCCTTTCGTAAAGTTCTTTTCTATAATTCTAGTATTTAAGGGGGTACATACGTCTAGCAAGTCGAAAAATTTCGATATAAGAAATAAATTTTTTTGGGTGGTTTCAAATGAAAACTTTTAAAAGCGAATATTACACGTTGCTTATTGATATTTAAGGTTTAAAACAAAAATTATTTTACCTTATATTTACCGGACCTACTACAGAAAAATCCAAGTTATCACTAACACTAAAAACAAAAAGATAGCTCCACGGTCGACACGATAAGTTGTACAGTTCTTAATATTTTTTGATGCGGATTTTTAAAAAAAATCAAGAATTGTACTCTCTATGGTCTGTCGAGCCGGTTTTTTGAATTTCAAAAATTTAGAAAATTGAGGTAGTTTTAAAAACAAAAATTCGTTTTTTGACATACACTTTTCAGTTTAACTATTTTTAAAAAATTTCAAAATCCAAATATCGAAAAACTGGCTCGACAGACCATAGAGAGTACAATTCTTGATTTTTCAAAAAAAACCGCATCAAAAAATATTAAAAACTGTACGAGTTATCGTGCCGACCGTGGAGCTACCTTTTTTATTTTTAGTGTTAGTGATAACTTGTGTTTTTCTGTAGTAGTTCTGGTAAATCTGAGGTAAAATAATTTTTGTTTTAAACCTTAAATGCCGATATACAATATGTGATATTCGCTTTTATTAGTTTTTATTTTAAACCACCAAAAAAAAAATTATTTCTTAAATCGAAATTTTTCGGCATGCTAGACGTATGTAACCCCTTAATGGGAAAAAATTAAACGAATTTTTTGTCCATGTAAAAAACTTTTAATTCTGAATAAAATGCCGCCCATTTATGCAATTAAAAAAATTTAAATGTCTCTATTTAGATAAGGCATATTTTCGTCTGATAAGGTACTTCTTTTTCAATGATTTCGAGGATATTTTAGATTTGATCAAAAAAATTTTATTTCTTATGACTTTTCGTAAAATATGTTAACGCCATCTGAAAGAGCAACAGATAAGCTTTCCATCGAGCTCTTAGTCGAACAAGTCGGTCGAAGGTTGCAAGAGTTATTAGCAAAAAACTAATTGGTGGTCAACACGGTTCCGTCCTACTGCCGATTCTTTGCGTAAAGTACTTTTCTATAGTTCTAGTATTTAATGGGAAAAAATTAAACGAATTTTTTGTCCATGTAAAAAACTATTAATTCTGAATAAAATTCCGCCCATTTATGCAATTAAAAAAATTTAAATGTCTCTGATTAGATAAGGCATATTTCATTAGGAAAAAACTAATCGGTGGTCAACACGATTCCGTCTTACTGCCGATTCTTTTCGTAAAGTACTTTTCTATAATTCTAGTATTTAATGGGAAAAAATTAAACGAATTTTTTGTCCATGTAAAGATCTATTAATTCTGAATAAAATGCCGCCCATTTATGCAGTTAAAAAAATTTAAATGTCTCTTATTAGACAAAGCATATTTTCGTCTGATAAGGTACTTCTTCTTCAATGATTTCGAGGTTATTTTAGTTTTGATCAAAAAAATTTAATTTCTTATGACTTTTCGTAAAATATGTTAATGCCATCTGAAAGAGGAACAGATAAGCTTTCCATCGAGCTCTTAGTCGAAGAAGTCGGTCGAAGGATGCAAGAGTTGTTAGCCAAAAACTAATCGGTGGTCAACACGATTCCGTACTACTGCCAATTCCTTTCGTAAAGTTCTTTTCTATAATTCTAGTATTTAATGGGAATAAATTAAACGAATTTTTTGTCCATGTAAAAATTTATTTATTCTGAATAAAATGCCGCCCATTTATGAAATTAAAAAAATTTAAATGTCTCTTATTAGACAAGGCATATTTTCGTCTGATAAGGTACTTCTTCTTCAATGATTTCGAGGTTATTTTAGTTTTGATCAAAAAAATTTAATTTCTTATGACTTTTCGTAAAATATGTTAATGCCATCTGAAAGAGGAACAGATAAGCTTTTCATCGAGCTCTTAGTCGAAGAAGTCGGTCGAAGGATGCAAGAGTTATTAGCAAAAAACTAATCGGTGGTCAACACGATTCCGTACTACTGCCAATTCCTTTCGTCAAGTTCTTTTCTATAATTCTAGTATTTAATGGGAAAAAATTAAACGAATTTTTTGCCCATGTAAAAAGCTGTTAATTCTGAATAAAATGCCACCCATTTATGCAATTAAAAAAATTTAAATGTCTCTTATTAGACAAGGCATATTTTCGTCTGATAAAATACTTCTTCTTCAATGATTTCGAGGTTATTTTAGTTTTGATCAAAAAAATTTAATTTCTTATGACTTTTCGTAAAATATGTTAATGCCATCTGAAAGAGGAACAGATAAGCTTTCCATCGAGCTCTTAGTCGAAGAAGTCGGTCGAAGGATGCAAGAGTTGTTAGCAAAAAACTAATCGGTGGTCAACACGATTCCGTACTACTGCCAATTCCTTTCGTAAAGTTCTTTTCTATAATTCTAGTATTTAATGGGAAAAAATTAAACGAATTTTTTGTCCATGTAAAAAGCTATTAATTTTAAATAAAATGCCGCCCATTTATGCAATTAAAAAAATTTAACTGTCTCTGATTAGATAAGGCATATTTTATTAGCAAAAAACTAATCGGTGGTCAACACGATTCCGTACTACTGCCAATTCCTTTCGTAAAGTTCTTTTCTATAATTCTAGTATTTAATGGGAAAAAATTAAACGAATTTTTTGTCCATGTAAAAAACTATTAATTCTAAATAAAATGCCGCCCATTTATGCAATTAAAAAAATTTAACTGTCTCTGATTAGATAAGGCATATTTTATTAGCAAAAAACTAATCGGTGGTCAACACGATTCCGTACTACTGCCAATTCCTTTCGTAAAGTTCTTTTCTATAATTCTAGTATTTAATGGGAAAAAATTAAACGAATTTTTTGTCCATGTAAAATGCTATTAATTCTGAATAAAATGCCGCCCATTTATGCAATTAAAAAAATTTAAATGTCTCTTATTAGATAAGGCATATTTACGTCTGATAAGGTACTTCTTCTTCAATGAGTTCGAGGTTATTTTAGTTTTGATCAAAAAAATTTAATTTCTTATGACTTTTCGTAAAATATGTTAACGCCATCTGAAAGAGCAACAGATAAGATTTCCATCGAGCTCTTAGTCGAAGAAGTCGGTCGAAGGATGCAAGAGTTGTTAGCAAAAAACTAATCAGTGGTCAACACGATTCCGTACTACTGCCAATTCCTTTCGTAAAGTTCTTTTCTATAATTCTAGTATTTAATGGGAAAAAATTAAACGAATTTTTTGTCCATGTAAAAAGCTATTAATTCTGAATAAAATGCCGCCCATTTATGCAATTAAAAAAATTTAAATGTCTCTTATTAGATAAGGCATATTTACGTCTGATAAGGTACTTCTTCTTCAATGATTTCGAGGTTATTTTAGTTTTTATCAAAAAAATTTAATTTCTTATGACTTTTCGTAAAATATGTTAATGCCATCTGAAAGAGGAACAGATAAGCTTTCCATTGAGCTCTTAGTCGAAGAAGTCGGTCGAAGGATGCAAGAGTTATTAGCAAAAAACTAATCGGTGGTCAACACGATTGCGTCCTTCTGCCGGTTCTTTGCGAAAAGTACTTTTCTATAGTTCTAGTATTTAATGGGAAAAAATTAAACGAATTTTTTGTCCATGTAAAAACCATTAATTCTGAATAAAATGCCGCCCATTTATGCAATTAAAAAAATTTAACTGTCTCTGATTTAGATAAGGCATATTTTATTAGCAAAAAACTAATCGGTGGTCAACACGATTCCGTCCTACTGCCGATTCCTTTCGTAAAGTTCTTTTCTATAATTCTAGTATTTAAAGGGAAAAAATTAAACTAATTTTTTGTCCATGTAAAAAACTATTAATTCAGAATAAAATGTCGCCCATTTATGCAGTTAAAAAAATTTAAATGTCTCTTATAAGATAAAGCATATTTTCGACTGATGAGGTACTTCTTCTTCAATGATTTCGAGGATATTTTAGTTTTGATTAATAACATTTTATTTCTTACGACTTTACGTAAAATATGTTAATGCCATCTGAAAGAGGAACAGATAAGCTTTCCATCGAGCTCTTAGTCGAAGAAGTCGGTCGAAGGATGCAAGAGCTATTAGCAAAAAACTAATCGGTGGTCAACACGATTCCGTCCTACTGCCGATTCTTTTCGTAAAGTACTTTTCTATAATTCTAGTATTTAATGGGAATAAATTAAACGAATTTTTTGTCCATGTAAAAATTTATTTATTCTGAATAAAATGCCACCCATTTATGAAATTAAAAAAATTTAAATGTCTCTTATTAGACAAGGCATATTTTCGTCTGATAAGGTACTTCTTTTTCAATGATTTCGAGGTTATTTTAGTTTTGATCAAAAAAATTTAATTTCTTATGACTTTTCGTAAAATATGTTAATGCCATCTGAAAGAGGAATAGATAAGCTTTCCATCGAGCCTTTAGTCGAAGAAGTCGGTCGAAGGATGCAAGAGTTATTAGCAAAAAACTAATCGGTGGTCAACACGATTCCGTACTACTGCCAATTCCTTTCGTAAAGTTTTTTTCTATAATTCTAGTATTTAATGGGAAAAAATTAAACAAATTTTTTGTCCATGTAAAAAGCTATTAATTCTGAATAAAATGCCGCCCATTTATGCAATATAAAATATGTTAATGCCATCTGAAAGAGGAACAGATAAGCTTTCCATCGAGCCTTTAGTCGAAGAAGTCGGTCGAAGGATGCAAGAGTTATTAGCAAAAAACTAATCGGTGGTCAACACGATTCCGTACTACTGCCAATTCCTTTCGTAAAGTTCTTTTCTATAATTCTAGTATTTAATGGGAAAAAATTAAACGAATTTTTTGTCCATGTAAAAAACTTTTAATTCTGAATAAAATGCCGCCCATTTATGCAATTAAAAAAATTTAAATGTCTCTATTTAGATAAGGCATATTTTCGTCTGATAAGGTACTTCTTTTTCAATGATTTCGAGGATATTTTAGATTTGATCAAAAAAATTTTATTTCTTATGACTTTTCGTAAAATATGTTAACGCCATCTGAAAGAGCAACAGATAAGCTTTCCATCGAGCTCTTAGTCGAACAAGTCGGTCGAAGGTTGCAAGAGTTATTAGCAAAAAACTAATTGGTGGTCAACACGGTTCCGTCCTACTGCCGATTCTTTGCGTAAAGTACTTTTCTATAGTTCTAGTATTTAATGGGAAAAAATTAAACGAATTTTTTGTCCATGTAAAAAACTATTAATTCTGAATAAAATTCCGCCCATTTATGCAATTAAAAAAATTTAAATGTCTCTGATTAGATAAGGCATATTTCATTAGGAAAAAACTAATCGGTGGTCAACACGATTCCGTCTTACTGCCGATTCTTTTCGTAAAGTACTTTTCTATAATTCTAGTATTTAATGGGAAAAAATTAAACGAATTTTTTGTCCATGTAAAGATCTATTAATTCTGAATAAAATGCCGCCCATTTATGCAGTTAAAAAAATTTAAATGTCTCTTATTAGACAAAGCATATTTTCGTCTGATAAGGTACTTCTTCTTCAATGATTTCGAGGTTATTTTAGTTTTGATCAAAAAAATTTAATTTCTTATGACTTTTCGTAAAATATGTTAATGCCATCTGAAAGAGGAACAGATAAGCTTTCCATCGAGCTCTTAGTCGAAGAAGTCGGTCGAAGGATGCAAGAGTTGTTAGCCAAAAACTAATCGGTGGTCAACACGATTCCGTACTACTGCCAATTCCTTTCGTAAAGTTCTTTTCTATAATTCTAGTATTTAATGGGAATAAATTAAACGAATTTTTTGTCCATGTAAAAATTTATTTATTCTGAATAAAATGCCGCCCATTTATGAAATTAAAAAAATTTAAATGTCTCTTATTAGACAAGGCATATTTTCGTCTGATAAGGTACTTCTTCTTCAATGATTTCGAGGTTATTTTAGTTTTGATCAAAAAAATTTAATTTCTTATGACTTTTCGTAAAATATGTTAATGCCATCTGAAAGAGGAACAGATAAGCTTTCCATCGAGCTCTTAGTCGAAGAAGTCGGTCGAAGGATGCAGGAGTTGTTAGCAAAAAACTAATCGGTGGTCAACACGATTCCGTACTACTGCCAATTCCTTTCGTAAAGTTCTTTTCTATAATTCTAGTATTTAATGGGAAAAAATTAAACGAATTTTTTGTCCATGTAAAAAGCTATTAATTCTGAATAAAATGCCGCCCATTTATGCAATTAAAAAAATTTAAATGTCTCTTATTAGATAAGGCATATTTACGTCTGTTAAGGTACTTCTTCTTCAATGATTTCGAGGTTATTTTAGTTTTGATCAAAAAAATTTAATTTCTTATGACTTTTCGTAAAATATGTTAATGCCATCTGAAAGAGGAACAGATAAGCTTTTCATCGAGCTCTTAATCGAAGAAGTCGGTCGAAGGATGCAAGAGTTATTAGCAAAAAACTAATCGGTGGTCAACACGATTCCGTACTACTGCCAATTCCTTTCGTCAAGTTCTTTTCTATAATTCTAGTATTTAATGGGAAAAAATTAAACGAATTTTTTGCCCATGTAAAAAGCTGTTAATTCTGAATAAAATGCCACCCATTTATGCAATTAAAAAAATTTAAATGTCTCTTATTAGACAAGGCATATTTTCGTCTGATAAAATACTTCTTCTTCAATGATTTCGAGGTTATTTTAGTTTTGATCAAAAAAATTTAATTTCTTATGACTTTTCGTAAAATATGTTAATGCCATCTGAAAGAGAAACAGATAAGCTTTCCATCGAGCTCTTAGTCGAAGAAGTCGGTCGAAGGATGCAAGAGTTGTTAGCAAAAAACTAATCGGTGGTCAACACGATTCCGTACTACTGCCAATTCCTTTCGTAAAGTTCTTTTCTATAATTCTAGTATTTAATGGGAAAAAATTAAACGAATTTTTTGTCCATGTAAAAAGCTATTAATTCTGAATAAAATGCCGCCCATTTATGCAATTAAAAAAATTTAAATGTCTCTTCTTCAATGATTTCGAGGTTATTTTAGTTTTGATCAAAAAAATTTAATTTCTTATGACTTTTCGTAAAATATGTTAATGCCATCTGAAAGAGGAACAGATAAGCTTTCCATCGAGCTCTTAGTCGAAGAAGTCGGTCGAAGGATGCAAGAGTTATTAGCAAAAAACTAATCGGTGGTCAACACGATTGCGTCCTTCTGCCGCTTCTTTGCGTAAAGTACTTTTCTATAATTCTAGTATTTAATGGAAAAAAATCAAACGAATTTTTTGTCCATGTAAAAAACTATTAATTCTGAACAAAACGCCGCCCATTTATGCAATTAAAAAAATTTAAATAACTCTTATTAGATAAGGCATATTTTCGTCTGATAAGGTACTTCTTCTTCAATGATTTCGATGATATTTTAGTTTTGATCAAAAAAATTTAATTTCTTATGACTTTTCGTAAAATATGTTAATGCCATCTGAAAGAGGAACAGATAAGCTTTCCATCGAGCTCTTAGTCGAAGAAGTCGGTCGAAGGATGCAAGAGTTGTTAGCAAAAAACTAATCGGTGGTCAACACGATTCCGTACTACTGCCAATTCCTTTCGTAAAGTTCTTTTCTATAATTCTAGTATTTAATGGGAAAAAATTAAACGAATTTTTTGTCCATGTAAAAAGCTATTAATTCTGAATAAAATGCCGCCCATTTATGCAATTAAAAAAATTTAAATGTCTCTTCTTCAATGATTTCGAGGTTATTTTAGTTTTGATCAAAAAAATTTAATTTCTTATGACTTTTCGTAAAATATGTTAATGCCATCTGAAAGAGGAACAGATAAGCTTTCCATCGAGCTCTTAGTCGAAGAAGTCGGTCGAAGGATGCAAGAGTTATTAGCAAAAAACTAATCGGTGGTCAACACGATTGCGTCCTTCTGCCGCTTCTTTGCGTAAAGTACTTTTCTATAATTCTAGTATTTAATGGAAAAAAATCAAACGAATTTTTTGTCCATGTAAAAAACTATTAATTCTGAACAAAACGCCGCCCATTTATGCAATTAAAAAAATTTAAATAACTCTTATTAGATAAGGCATATTTTCGTCTGATAAGGTACTTCTTTTTCAATGATTTCGAGAATATTTTAGTTTTGATCAAACAAATTTTATTGCTTATGACTTTTTGTAAAATATGTTAATGCCATCTGAAAGATGAACAGATAAGCTTTCCATCGAGAAGTCGGTCGAAGGATGCAAGAGTTATTAGCAAAAAAATAATCGGTGGTCAACACGATTCCGTCCTACTGCCGATTCCTTTCGTAAAGTTCTTTTCTATAATTCTAGTATTTAAAGGGAAAAAATTAAACTAATTTTTTGTCCATGTAAAAAACTATTAATTCTGACTAAAATGCCGCCTATTTATGCAGTTAAAAAAATTTAAATGTCTCTTATTAGATAAGGCATATTTTCGTCTGATAAGGTACTTCTTCTTCAATGATTTCGATGATATTTTAGTTTTGATCAAAAAAATTTAATTTCTTATGACTTTTCGTAAAATATGTTAATGCCATCTGAAAGAGGAACAGATAAGCTTTCCATCGAGCTTTTAGTCGAAGAAGTCGGTTGAAGGATGCAAGAGTTATTAGCAAAAAACTAATCGGTGGTCAACACGATTCCGTACTACTGCCAATTCCTTTCGTAAAGTTCTTTTCTATAATTCTAGTATTTAATGGGAAAAAATTAAACGAATTTTTTGTCCATGTAAAAAGCTGTTAATTCTGAATAAAATGCCGCCCATTTATGCAATTAAAAAAATTTAAATGTTTCTTATTAGATAAGGCATATTTACGTCTGATAAGGTACTTCTTCTTCAATGATTTCGAGGATATTTTAGTTTTGATCAAAAAAATTTTAATTCTTATGACTTTTTGTTAAATATGTTAATGCCATCTGAAAGAGGAACAGATAAGCTTTCCATCGAGCTTTTAGTCGAAGAAGTCGGTTGAAGGATGCAAGAGTTATTAGCAAAAAACTAATCGGTGGTCAACACGATTCCGTACTACTGCCAATTCCTTTCGTAAAGTTCTTTTCTATAATTCTAGTATTTAATGGGAAAAAATTAAACGAATTTTTTGTCCATGTAAAAAGCTGTTAATTCTGAATAAAATGCCGCCCATTTATGCAATTAAAAAAATTTAAATGTTTCTTATTAGATAAGGCATATTTACGTCTGATAAGGTACTTCTTCTTCAATGATTTCGAGGATATTTTAGTTTTGATCAAAAAAATTTTAATTCTTATGACTTTTTGTTAAATATGTTAATGCCATCTGAAAGAGGAACAGATAAGCTTTCCATCGAGTTCTTAGTCGAAGAAGTCGGTCGAAGGATGCAAGAGTTATTAGCAAAAAACTAATCGGTGGTCAACACGATTGCGTCCTTCTGCCGCTTCTTTGCGTAAAGTACTTTTCTATAATTCTAGTATTTAATGGAAAAAAATTAAACGAATTTTTTGTCCATGTAAAAAACTATTAATTCTGAATAAAACGCCGCCCATTTATGCAATTAAAAAAATTTAAATGTCTCTGATTAGAAATTTAAATGTCTCTTATTAGATAAGGCATATTTTCGTCTGATAGGGTACTTCTTTTTCAATGATTTCGAGAATATTTTAGTTTTGATCAAAAAAATTGTATTTCTTATGACTTTTTGTAAAATATGTTAATGCCATCTGAAAGATGAACAGATAAGCTTTCATCGAGCTCTTAGTCGAAGAAGTCGGTCGAAGGATGCAAGAGTTATTAGCAAAAAACTAATCGGTTGTCAACACGATTCCGTCCTACTGCCGATTCTTTTTGTAAAGTACTTTTCTATAATTCTAGTATTTAATGGGAAAAAATTAAACGAATTTTTTGTCCATGTAAAAAACTGTTAATTCTGAATAAAATGCCGCCCATTTATGCAATTAAAAAAATTTTAATGTCTCTTATTAGATAAGGCATATTGCCGCCCATTTATGCAGTTAAAACCAGTAAGGACGCTATCTTCAGCAAGGCTGAAGCTATAATACTTTTCACTTTGTGTCACTATAAAAAAAACTAAATGAATAGTTTTCATGCCTCCCTAACAACATAACTGTAATGTTTCAAGTCAATTCGTTAAAAAACAAAAAAATTTTCCATACAACGGTTCAAGTTTTGCGACAAGTGGGCGTGGCTATGCCCACTTTTGATAAAAATAGTTTTCATTCTTCCCCAAGAGCATAACTGTAAAGTTTCAGGTTAATTGGTTAAAAAACAAAAAAGTTTTCCATACAAAGCGTCAAGTTAAGCTATAAGTGGGCGCGGCTATGCCCACTTTTGATCAAAATAGTTTTCATTCCTCCCTAAGAGCATAACTGCAAAGTTTCAAGTCAATTGGTTAAAAAACAAAAAAGTCTTCAACACAACGGGTCAATTTTCGCTATAAAAGGGCGTGGCCACGCCCACTTTTGGTCAAAACTGTTTTCATTCCACCCTAAGAACAATCCTGTAAAGTTTCAAGTAAGTTGGTTAAAAATCAAAAAAGTTTTCCATACAACGGGTCAATTTTCGCTATAAAAGGGCGTGGCCACGCCCACTTTTGGTCAAAATAGTTTTGATTCCTTCCTAAGAACATAACTGTAAAGTTTCAAGTCAATTAGTTAAAAAACAAAAAAGTTTTCCATGCAACGGGTCAATTTTCGCTATAAGTGGGCGTGGCTACGCCTGGCTACGCCCACTTTTGGTCAAAATAGTTTTCATTCCTCCCTAAGAACATAACTTTAAAATTTCAAGTCAATTGGTTAAGAAACCAATTCCAGATGTCCAATCTCAGGCATGTAGTCGGATTATGTAAAACTACTATGTTTCAAATTTCAGCACTCTATTGTACAAAACAAAAAAGTTTTCCATACAACGATTCAAGTTTTGTTCACTTTTCTTCTTCTTTTCGTATGGGAGCTACCTGTTCCAATAATCCGATCATGCTGGTTCCGACGAATGATTCATCGTAATAAATTCTAAGACTCTGAGCAAAGTTTCAGCTCGATAGCTTCAAAACTGAGGGACTAGTTTGCATACATACAGACAGACAGACCGACAGACAGACAGACGGACATGGCTAAATCAACTCGTCTTGTCGTCCTGATCAAGAATATATATACTTTATATAGTCGGAAATTAATATTTCGATCTGTTACAAACTCCGTGACAAAGTTATTATACTATTTCACATAAGTGAAAAGTATAAAAATTTTAATGTCTCTTATTAGATAAGGCATATTTTCGTCTGATAAGGTACTTCTTCTTCAATGATTTCGAGGATATTTTAGTTTTGATCAAAAAAATTTTATTTCTTATGACTTTTCGTTAAATATGTTAATGCCATCTGAAAGAGGAACAGATAAGCTTTCCATCGAGCTCTTAGTCGAAGAAGGCGGTCGAAGGATGCAAGAGTTATTAGCAAAAAACTAATCGGTGGTCAACACGATTCCGTCCTACTGCCGATTCTTTTCGTAAAGTACTTTTCTATAATTCTAGTATTTAATGGGAAAAAATTAAACAAATTTTTTGTCCATGAAAAAAACTGTTAATTCTGAATAAAATGTCGCCCATTTATGCAATTAAAAAAATTTAAATGTCTCTTATTAGATACGGCATATTTTCGTCTGATAAGGTACTTCTTTTTCAATGATTTCGAGAATATTTTAGTTTTGATCAAAAAAATTTTATTTCTTATGACTTTTCGTTAAATATGTTAATGCCATTTGAAAGAGGAACAGATAAGCTTTCCATTGAGCTCTTAGTCGAAGAAGTCGGTCGAAGGATGGTCAACACGATTCCGTCCTACTGCCGCTTCTTTGCGTAAAGTACTTTTCTATAATTCTAGTATTTAATGGGAAAAAATTAAACGAATTTTTTGTCCATGAAAAAAACTGTTAATTCTGAATAAAATGGCGTGGCTACGCCTGGCTCCGCCCACTTTTGGTCAAAATAGTTTTCATTCCTCCCTAAGAACATAACTTTAAAATTTCAAGTCAATTGGTTAAGAAACCAATTCCAGATGTCCAATCTCAGGCATGTAGTCGGACTATGTAAAACTACTATGTTTAAAATTTCAGCACTCTATTGTACAAAACAAAAAAAGTTTTCCATACAACGATTCAAGTTTTGTTCACTTTTCTTCTTCTTTTCTTATGGGAGCTACCTGTTCCAAAAATCCGATCATGCTGGTTCCGACGAATGATTCATCGTAATAAATTCTAAGACTCTGAGCAAAGTTTCAGCTCGATAGCTTCAAAACTGAGGGACTAGTTTGCATACATACAGACAGACCGACAGACAGACAGACGGACATGGCTAAATCAACTCGTCTTGTCGTCCTGATCAAGAATATATATACTTTATATAGTCGGAAATTAATATTTCGATCTGTTACAAACTCCGTGACAAAGTTATTATACTATTTCACATAAGTGAAAAGTATAAAAATTTTAATGTCTCTTATTAGATAAAGAATATTTTCGTCTGATAAGGTACTTCTTCTTCAATGATTTCGAGGATATTTTAGTTTTGATCAAAAAAATTTTATTTCTTATGACTTTTCGTTAAATATGTTAATGCCATCTGAAAGACGAACAGATAAGCTTTCCATCGAGCTCTTAGTCGAAGAAGTCGGTCGAAGAAGTCGGTCGAAGAAGTCGGTCGAAGGGTGCAAGAGTTATTAGCAAAAAACTAATCGGTGGTCAACACGATTCCGTCCTACTGCCGATTCTTTTCGTAAAGTACTTTTCTATAATTCTAGTATTTAATGGGAAAAAATTAAACAAATTTTTTGTCCATGAAAAAAACTGTTAATTCTGAATAAAATGGCACCCATTTATGCAATTAAAAAAATTTAAATGTCATATTTTATTAGCAAAAAACTAATCGGTGGTCAACACGATTCCGTCCTACTGCCGATTCTTTTCGTAAAGTACTTTTCTATAATTCTAGTATTTAATTGGAAAAAATTAAACGAATTTTTTGTCCATGAAAAAAACTGTTAATTCTGAATAAAATGTCGCCCATTTATGCAATTAAAAAAATTTAAATGTCTCTTATTAGATAAGGCATATTTTCGTCTGATAAGGTACTTCTTTTTCAATGATTTCGAGAATATTTTATTTTTGATCAAAAAAATTTTATTTCTTATGACTTTTCGTTAAATATGTTAATGCCATTTGAAAGAGGAACAGATAAGCTTTCCATTGAGCTCTTAGTCGAAGAAGTCGGTCGAAGGATGGTCAACACGATTCCGTCCTACTGCCGCTTCTTTGCGTAAAGTACTTTTCTATAATTCTAGTATTTAATGGGAAAAAATTAAACGAATTTTTTGTCCATGAAAAAAACTGTTAATTCCGAATAAAATGGCACCCATTTATGCAATTAAAAAAATTTAAATGTCATATTTTATTAGCAAAAAACTAATCGGTGGTCAACACGATTCCGTCCTACTGCCGATTCTTTTCGTAAAGTACTTTTCTATAATTCTAGTATTTAATGGGAAAAAATTAAACAAATTTTTTGTCCATGTAAAAAACTGTTAATTCTGAATAAAATGACTTCCATTTATGCAATTAAAAAATTTTAAATGTCTCTTATTAGATAAGGCATATCTTCATCTGATAAGGTACTTCTTTTTCAATGATTTCGAGAATATTTAAGTTTTGATCAAAAAAATTTTATTTCTTATGACTTTTCGTTAAATATGTTAATGTTATCTCAAAGAGGAACACATAAGCTTTCCATCGAGCTCTTTGTCGAAGAAGTCGGTCGAAGAAGTCGGTCGAAGGATGCAAGAGTTATTAGCAAAAAACAAATCGGTGGTCAACACGTTTCCGTCCTTCTGCCGATTCTTTTCGCAAAGTACTTTTCTACAATTCTAGTATATAATGGGAAAAAATTAAACGAATTTTTTGTCCATGTAAAAAACTATTAATTCTGAATAAAATGCCGCTCATTTATGCAATTAAAAAAATTTAAATGTCTCTTATTAGATAAGGCATATTTTCGTCTGATAAGGTACTTCTTCTTCAATGATTTCGAGGATATTTTAGTTTTGATAAAAAAAATTATATTTCTTGCGACTTTTCGTAAAATATGTTAATGTCACCTTAAATAGGAACAGATAAGCTTTCCATCGAGCTCTTAGTCGAAGAAGTTGGTCGAAGGATGCAAGAGTTATAAGCAAAAAACTAATCGGTGGCCAACACGATTCCGTCCTACTGCCGATTATTTTCGCAAAGTACTTTCATATAATTCTAGTATTTAATGGCAAAAAAATAAACGAATTTTTTGTCCACTTAAAAAACTATTAATTCTGAATTAAATGCCGCCCATTTATGCAATTAAAATAATTTAAATGTCTCTTATTAGATAAGGCATATTTTCGTCTGATAAGGTACTTCTTCTTCAATGATTTCGAGGATATTTTAGTTTTGATCAAAAAAAATTTATTTCTTACGACTTTTCGTAAAATATGTTAATACCATCTGAAAGAGGAACAGATTAGCTTTCCATCGAGCTCTTAGTGGAAGAAGTCGGTCGAAGGATGCAAGAGTTATTAGCAAAAAACTAATCGGTGGTCAACACGATTCCGTCCTACTGCCGATTCTTTTCGCAAAGTACTTTTCTATAATTCTAGTATTTAATGGGAAAAAATTAAACGAATTTATTGTCCATGTCAAAAACTGAAAAAAATGCCGCCCATTTATGCAATTAAAAAAATTTAAATGTCTCTTATTAGATAAGGCATATTTTCGTCTTAAAGGGTACTTCTTTTTCAATGATTTCGAGGATAGTTTAGTTTTGATCAAAAAATTTTATTTCTTACGACTTTTCGTTAAATATGTTAATGCCATCTGAATGAGGAACAGATAAGCTTATAAGGTAATTCTTTTTCAATGATTTCGAGGATATTTTAGTTTTGATCAAAAAAATTGTATTTCTTATGACTTTTCGTAAAATATGTTAATGCCATCTGAAAGAGGAACAGATAAGCTTTCCATCGAGCTCTTAGTCGAAGAAGTCGGTCGAAGGATGCAAGAGTTATTAGCAAAAAACTAATCGGTGGTCAACACGTTTCAGTCCTACTGCCGATTCTTTTCGCAAAGTACTTTTCTATAATTCTAGTATTTAATAGGAAAAAATTAAACGAATTTTTTGTCCATGTGAAAAACTATTAATTCTGAATAAAATGCCGCCCATTTATGCAATTAAAAAAATTTAAATGTCTCTTATTAGATAAGGCATATTTTCGTCTTATAAGGTACTTCTTTTTCAATGATTTCGAGGATATTTTAGTTTTAATCAAAAAAATTTTTTTCTTACGACTTTTCGTAAAATATGTTAATGCCATCTGAAAGAGGAACAGATAAGCTTTCCATCGAGCCGTTAGTCGAAGAAGTCGGTCGAAGGATGCAGGAGTTATTAGCAAAAAACAAATCGGTGGTCAACACGTTTCCGTCCTTCTGCCGATTCTTTTCGCAAAGTACTTTCTATCGAGCCGTTAGTCGAAGAAGTCGGTCGAAGGATGCAAGAGTTATTAGCAAAAAACAAATCGGTGGTCAACACGTTTCCGTCCTTCTGCCGATTCTTTTCGCAATGTACTTTTCTACAATTCTAGTATATAGTGGGAAAAAATTAAACGAATTTTTTGTCCATGTAAAAAACTATTAATTCTGAATAAAATGCCGCTCGTTTATACAATTAAAAAAATTTAAATGTCTCTTATTAGATAAGGCATATTTTCGTCTGATAAGGTACTTCTTCTTCAATGATTTCGAGGATATTTTAGTTTTGATCAAAAAAATTATATTTCTTGCGACTTTTCGTAAAATATGTTAATGTCGCCTTAAAGAGGAACAGTTAAGCTTTCCATCGAGCTCTTAGTCGAAGAAGTTGGTCGAAGGATGCAAGAGTTATTAGCAAAAAACTAATCGGTGGTCAACACGATTCCGTCCTACTGCCGATTATTTTCGTATTTAATGGGAAAATGGGAAAATTTAATGGGAAAAAATTAAACGAATTTTTTGTCCATGTGAAAAACTATTAATTCTGAATAAAATGCCGCCCATTTATGCAATTAAAAAAATTTAAATGTCTCTTATTAGATAAGGCATATTTTCGTCTTATAAGGTGCTTCTTCCTCAATGACTTCGAGGATATTTTAGTTTTGATCAAAAAAATTTTATTTCTTACGACTTTTCGTAAAATATGTTAATGCCATCTGAAAGAAGAACAGATAAGCTTTCCATAGAGCTCTTAGTCGATGTTGAAATGTAATTCAAATCTGGCAACTCCACACTAGTTGCTGGAAAGTAGTAAGCAGTGGTGCGTCTGACAAGGAGGCGGACGCCGATGAACGTGCATTGGCTGAGATAACTCTTATGATTGAGAGTACTAACTACGCACATATTGCTAAAGCAAAAAACTCGAAACAGGCTTGGGATGCATTGGAGTCTGCTTTCGCAGACAGTGGTTTAACACGGAAAGTAGAACTACTTAAGAAGCTAGTACAGCTTAAGTTAGAACAGTTTTCTTCAGTCCAGGAGTACATCAACGAATTGCTGATGACATCTATAAAGGTAAACAATGCTGGACTAAACATCGACGATGAAGTGACAGCGTCGCTGTTGCTTGCCGGGCTACCAAACGAATATCAGGCGCTGGTCATGGCAGTGGAAAATTCCAAAACAAAACTAACTGTAGATTCTGTAAAGAACTTGTTATTGCAAGATGTTAAGTTTGACAACGACAACGTAAATGCTGCGAATGCTCTATTTTCAAACGGTACGTACAAAGCGAAAAGGAACAAAGCAAACTTCAAAAATTTTAATAAAACAGTTATTTGCTATACGTGTGGTGGTCACGGGCATGTAGATAAGGTATCCCAAGTTTGAAGAAAGAGAGAAATAATGAAGATAAGAGTGAAAAAAGTGCAATAGCTGCTTCAAGCGCTTCACTTTTTACAAACTCTAACACGAAACCATGCAAATCGGATACTGTGTGGTATATCGATTCTGGCGCCACAACACACATGACAAATGATCGAAGCATTTTAAAAAGAGAGTGTCTTATAAATAACAAGAGTGTAGTCTTGGCAAACAAAGAGAAAATGCGTGTAGAATGTAAAGGCGATGTCGATGTTCTACTTAAGGTAAATCAAGACATAATAAAAGGTGATATTCGTGAAGTTGAATAAGTGCCAAATTTATGTGCGAATTTGTTGTCTGTACGGCAGTTGACTATTAGAATTAGTTCATTCAGATGTCCTTGGACCATTAAAAGTCAAGTCGTTCAGTGGTGCCAGGTTCATGCTAATTTTTGTAGATGATTACTCTCGCAAAACGTTCGCATATACAATTCGAGAAAAGTCGGACGTGGTTAACAAATTTGAGTTGTTCAAAAATCTGGAAGAAAATCAAACCGGGCAAAAAATACGAATTCTCAGGTCTGACAATGGTAGAGAATTTTGTAACAACGAATTTAAGCATATTTTTCAAAAGGCCGGAATTATACATCAGACAACTGCACCGTACACTCCAGAGCAGAACGGCGTTGCGGAACGAATGAACCGCACCATCATTGAACGTGTACGTTGCATGTTACTGGATTCCAAATTGCCAAACACATATTGGGCTGAAGCAGCAAATACAGCGACTTATTTGATAAACAGAGTACCTTGTCGTGGCAATGATAAAACACCTGAAGAGATTTGGTCAGGTGCAAAGCCAAATCTGTCGCATTTACGCATATTTGGTTGCACGGCAATGGTTCACATTCCGAAAGAGAAACGAGGAAAGTTGGATGCCAAATCGGTTGAATGCGTCTTCGTTGGATATTGTGATTCGTCAAAAGCGTTTCGCCTTTATCGTAAGGCAGATCATAAGTTTTTGTTAAGCAAGGACGTCAAGTTCATAGAAGGCGGTACCATCGACTCAGCACATACATCAAATAACATTGTCAACGTTCTGGAATACGAACCCCAGATGACAGATTCAGGGGGAACACATTCAGCAGAATCAGCATCTACTAAGGAGCCTAGCCTTGAATGCTGTACAAACGAAATACAGAGTTTCGATGTACCAACTACTTCAAGTGTTGTTGAAGCAACTGTACAGAGCACCGTTAACGATAATGGAAGTAATATAGAGGAGTTACGGAGTTCTGAAAGAATTGCTAACAGAGTGACAGGCCATTTGTTCTGCATGATGCTTGATGGAGACGACCCGTCAACTATTACTGAGGCCCTCGAGTCTAACGAGTCCGAAGAATGGAAAGACGCTATGAAGGTGGAAATGAATGCACATGAATTGAACAAAACATGGGAGCTAACTGAACTTCCTGCTGGAAAGACGGCCATCAAATCAAAATGGGTCTTCAAAACAAAACGTAATGATTGGGGCGAAATTGTGCGACATAAAGCTAGACTTGTAGCAAAAGGCTTTTCCCAAAAGCAAGGTGTCGACTACAATGAGACATTTGCACCCGTAGTTCGATACACTTCGATTAGACTTCTGTTTGCTGCGGCTGTAAAACACAACTTGTTCATTCATCAACTGGACGCCGTGACGGCGTTTCTAAATGGCGAGTTAGAAGAAGAAGTATACATGGTTCAACCAGAAAACTTCAATGACCAGTCTGGAAGAGTTTGCCGATTAAAAAAATCGTTGTATGGATTGAAGCAGGCCAGCAGAGTCTGGAACCAAAAATTAAATCAAGTTCTAATGGATTTTGGGCTTGAACGAAGTCGTGTTGATCAGTGTGTCTACTGGCATGTTGAAGAAGCTTCTATAGTATATGTGGCAATATATGTTGATGACATACTAATTTTTGGAAATGATAAAACCCTGGCTTCAGAAATCAAACGCAAACTTTCAAACAGCTTTGAAATGAAAGACATGGGCGAAGTATCCTCTATATTGGGAATTAACGTTCAGCGAGACAAGGTAACAGGCAGCATTACTATTAATCAGTCGAATTATATTACAGCAATCCTAAAGCGATTTGGTATGGAGGATTGCAACCCAGTGACGACACCACTAGACCTTAATCAGAAACTCACTTCTGAGATGTGCCCAAAGGATGATAAAGATATTGAAGGCAGTTTGCTTTATGCGGTTAATCTACTGAGTCGTTTTTCATCGAATCCAGGACAGGCACACTGGATAGCCGTAAAACGTGTTATGCGCTATCTGAAAGGAACAGTTGACAAAGGTATAACGTATCATGTGAAAAATTACAACCTTGCCGGATATTGCGATGCTGACTGGGCAGGAGACCTGGATGACAGGCGATCAACATCCGGATATGTATTTATCACACAAGGGGGTGCCATCTCATGGTGCTCGCGGCGACAACAAACAGTAGCCTTGTCGTCAACAGAAGCGGAGTTCATGTCCATAGTCAGTGGCCTACAGGAATGTATATGGCTGATGTGTCTACACGAAGAACTTCGTTTAGGTTTACCAAATCCAGTTGTGCTCTACTGCGACAATAAAAGTGCCATACACATCGTTAACAACAACTCACACTCACCCAGAACCAAACATGTTGACATAAAGATGAAATTCATACAAGAGAAATTGAAGAGTGGAGCTATTGGTCTAGAGTATGTGCCTACAGACGACATGGCAGCAGATGGCTTCACTAAAGCTATACCAGCTTGTAAAATCAATTCAATGAACTTAAAGTTAGGATTAAAATAATCTTGTTACTAATTTAAAATGTAATTGTTTGCCAGATATTTAATTAAGGTGGAATGTTGAAATGTAATTCAAATCTGGCAACTCCACACTAGATATGTTAATTTAGTTGATACTCTACTTATGAATATTTGCTCATCATTGTTCCTTTTACTTATTAAAAACACTTCTTGCTTCACCTTAAAACTGTGCACACGTGTTATTACAATAGTTCGAAGGATGCAAGAGTTATTAGCAAAAAACTAATCGGTGGTCAACACGATTCCGTCCTACTGCCGATTCTTTTCGCAAAGTACTTTTCTATAATTCTAGTATTTAATGGGAAAAAATTAAACGAATTTTTTGTCCATGTGAAAAACTATTAATTCTGAATAAAATGCCGCCCATTTATGCAATTAAAAAAATTTAAATGTCTCTTATTAGATAAGCCATATTTTCGTCTGATAAGGTACTTCTTTTTCAATGATTTCGAGGATATTTTAGTTTTGATCAAAAAAAATTTATTTCTTACGACTTTTCGTAAAATATGTTAATGTCATCTGAAAGAGGAATGGATAAGCTTTCCATCAAGCTCTTAGTGGAAGAAGTCGGTCGAAGGATGCAAGAGTTATTAGCAAAAAACTAATCGGTGGTCAACACGATTCCGTCCTACTGCCGATTCTTTTCGCAAAGTACTTTTCTATAATTCTAGTATTTAATGGGAAAAAATTAAACGAATTTTTTGTCCATGTAAAAAACTGAATAAAATGCCGCCCATTTATGCAATTACAAAAATTTAAATGTCTCTTATTAGATAAGGCATATTTTCGTCTTAAAGGGTACTTCTTTTTCAATGATTTCGAGGATAGTTTAGTTTTGATCAAAAAAATTTTATTTCTTACGACTTTTCGTAAAATATGTTAATGCCATCTGAATGAGGAACAGATAAGCTTATAAGGTACTTCTTTTTCAATGATTTCGAGGATATTTTAGTTTTGATCAAAAAAATTGTATTTCTTATGACTTTTCGTAAAATATGTTAATGCCATCTGAAAGAGCAACAGATGAGCTTTCCATCGAGCTCTTAGTCGAAAAAGTCGGTCGAAGGATGCAAGAGTTATTAGCAAAAAACTAATCGGTGGTCAACACGTTTCAGTCTTACTGCCGATTCTTTTCGCAAAGTACTTTTCTATAATTCTAGTATTTAATGCGAAAAAATTAAACAAATTTTTTGTCCAGGTAAAAACCTATTACTTATGAATAAAATGCCGCTCATTTATGCAATTAAAACCAGTAAGGACGCTATCTTCAGCAAGGCTGAAGCTATAATACTTTTCACGTTGTGTCACTATAAAAAAAAGTAAATGAATAATTTTCATGCCTCCCTAACAACATAACTGTAAGGTTTCAAGTCAATTGGTTAAAAAACAAAAAAATTTTCCATACAACGGGTCAATTTTCGCTATAAAAGGGCGTGGCCACGCCCACTTTTGGTCAAAATAGTTTTCAATGCTCCCTAAGACCATAACTTTAAAATTTCAAGTCAATTGGTAAAATTGGTTAAAACACACATTGCTTCTCTTCCTCTTCTTCATTTTGTATGGGAGCTACCAGTTCCAGATGTCCAATCTCAATGAAACTTTCAGGCATATAGTCGGACTATGTAGAACTACTATGATTAAAATTTCAGCACTCTATCATACAAAACAAAAAAGTTTTCCATACAACGATTCAAGTTTTGTTCACTTTTCTTCTTCTTTTCGTATGGGGGCTACCAATTCCAGTGGTCCGATATGGCTGGATCCGACAAATGACTTGACTGCACGAATAAGAAGTCTCTGTGCAAAATGTCAGCTCGGTATCTTCAAAACTGTGGGAGGAGATTGTATATAAACAGACAGACGGACAGACGAAAATGGCTAAATCAACTCGTCTTGTCGTCCTGATCAAGAATATATATACTTTATATAGTCGCAAGTGAATATTTCTGTGTGTTACAAACTTCAGCACAAAATTTAAATGTCTCTAATTAGATAAGGCATATTTTCCTCTGACAAGGTACTTCATCTTCAATGATTTCGAGGATATTTTAGTTATGATCAAAAAAATTTTATTTCTTATGACTTTTCGTAAAATATGTTAATGCCATCTGAAAGAGGAACAGATAAGCTTTCCATAGAGCTCTTAGTCGATGTTGAAATGTAATTCAAATCTGGCAACTCCACACTAGTTGCTGGAAAGTAGTAAGCAGTGGTGTGTCTGACAAGGAGGCGAACGCCGATGAACGTGCATTGGCTGAGATAACTC
Source organism: Phortica okadai (assembly GCA_034638295.1). Classification (NCBI taxonomy): domain Eukaryota; kingdom Metazoa; phylum Arthropoda; class Insecta; order Diptera; family Drosophilidae; genus Phortica; species Phortica okadai. The sequence continues at coordinate 28,768,414 of CM067851.1, forward strand.
TTATGATTGAGAGTACTAACTACGCACATATTGCTAAAGCAAAAAACTCGAAACAGGCTTGGGATGCATTGGAGTCTGCTTTCGCAGACAGTGGTTTAACACGGAAAGTAGAACTACTTAAGAAGCTGGTACAGCTTAAGTTAGAACAGTTTTCTTCAGTCCAGGAGTACATCAACGAATTGCTGATGACATCTATAAAGGTAAACAATGCTGGACTAAACATCGACGATGAAGTGACAGCGTCGCTGTTGCTTGCCGGGCTACCAAACGAATATCAGGCGCTGGTCATGGCAGTGGAAAATTCCAAAACAAAACTAACTGTAGATTCTGTAAAGAACTTGTTATTGCAAGATGTTAAGTTTGACAACGACAACGTAAATGCTGCGAATGCTCTATTTTCAAACGGTACGTACAAAGCGAAAAGGAACAAAGCAAACTTCAAAAATTTTAATAAAACAGTTATTTGCTATACGTGTGGTGGTCACGGGCATGTAGATAAGGTATGCCCAAGTTTGAAGAAAGAGAGAAATAATGAAGATAAGAGTGAAAAAAGTGCAATAGCTGCTTCAAGCGCTTCACTTTTTACAAACTCTAACACGAAACCATGCAAATCGGATACTGTGTGGTATATCGATTCTGGCGCCACAACACACATGACAAATGATCGAAGCATTTTAAAAAGAGAGTGTCTTATAAATAACAAGAGTGTAGTCTTGGCAAACAAAGAGAAAATGCGTGTAGAATGTAAAGGCGATGTCGATGTTCTACTTAAGGTAAATCAAGACATAATAAAAGGTGATATTCGTGAAGTTGAATAAGTGCCAAATTTATGTGCGAATTTGTTGTCTGTACGGCAGTTGACTATTAGAATTAGTTCATTCAGATGTCCTTGGACCATTAAAAGTCAAGTCGTTCAGTGGTGCCAGGTTCATGCTAATTTTTGTAGATGATTACTCTCGCAAAACGTTCGCATATACAATTCGAGAAAAGTCGGACGTGGTTAACAAATTTGAGTTGTTCAAAAATCTGGAAGAAAATCAAACCGGGCAAAAAATACGAATTCTCAGGTCTGACAATGGTAGAGAATTTTGTAACAACGAATTTAAGCATATTTTTCAAAAGGCCGGAATTATACATCAGACAACTGCACCGTACACTCCAGAGCAGAACGGCGTTGCGGAACGAATGAACCGCACCATCATTGAACGTGTACGTTGCATGTTACTGGATTCCAAATTGCCAAACACATATTGGGCTGAAGCAGCAAATACAGCGACTTATTTGATAAACAGAGTACCTTGTCGTGGCAATGATAAAACACCTGAAGAGATTTGGTCAGGTGCAAAGCCAAATCTGTCGCATTTACGCATATTTGGTTGCACGGCAATGGTTCACATTCCGAAAGAGAAACGAGGAAAGTTGGATGCCAAATCGGTTGAATGCGTCTTCGTTGGATATTGTGATTCGTCAAAAGCGTTTCGCCTTTATCGTAAGGCAGATCATAAGTTTTTGTTAAGCAAGGACGTCAAGTTCATAGAAGGCGGTACCATCGACTCAGCACATACATCAAATAACATTGTCAACGTTCTGGAATACGAACCCCAGATGACAGATTCAGGGGGAACACATTCAGCAGAATCAGCATCTACTAAGGAGCCTAGCCTTGAATGCTGTACAAACGAAATACAGAGTTTCGATGTACCAACTACTTCAAGTGTTGTTGAAGCAACTGTACAGAGCACCGTTAACGATAATGGAAGTAATATAGAGGAGTTACGGAGTTCTGAAAGAATTGCTAACAGAGTGACAGGCCATTTGTTCTGCATGATGCTTGATGGAGACGACCCGTCAACTATTACTGAGGCCCTCGAGTCTAACGAGTCCGAAGAATGGAAAGACGCTATGAAGGTGGAAATGAATGCACATGAATTGAACAAAACATGGGAGCTAACTGAACTTCCTGCTGGAAAGACGGCCATCAAATCAAAATGGGTCTTCAAAACAAAACGTAATGATTGGGGCGAAATTGTGCGACATAAAGCTAGACTTGTAGCAAAAGGCTTTTCCCAAAAGCAAGGTGTCGACTACAATGAGACATTTGCACCCGTAGTTCGATACACTTCGATTAGACTTCTGTTTGCTGCGGCTGTAAAACACAACTTGTTCATTCATCAACTGGACGCCGTGACGGCGTTTCTAAATGGCGAGTTAGAAGAAGAAGTATACATGGTTCAACCAGAAAACTTCAATGACCAGTCTGGAAGAGTTTGCCGATTAAAAAAATCGTTGTATGGATTGAAGCAGGCCAGCAGAGTCTGGAACCAAAAATTAAATCAAGTTCTAATGGATTTTGGGCTTGAACGAAGTCGTGTTGATCAGTGTGTCTACTGGCATGTTGAAGAAGCTTCTATAGTATATGTGGCAATATATGTTGATGACATACTAATTTTTGGAAATGATAAAACCCTGGCTTCAGAAATCAAACGCAAACTTTCAAACAGCTTTGAAATGAAAGACATGGGCGAAGTATCCTCTATATTGGGAATTAACGTTCAGCGAGACAAGGTAACAGGCAGCATTACTATTAATCAGTCGAATTATATTACAGCAATCCTAAAGCGATTTGGTATGGAGGATTGCAACCCAGTGACGACACCACTAGACCTTAATCAGAAACTCACTTCTGAGATGTGCCCAAAGGATGATAAAGATATTGAAGGCAGTTTGCTTTATGCGGTTAATCTACTGAGTCGTTTTTCATCGAATCCAGGACAGGCACACTGGATAGCCGTAAAACGTGTTATGCGCTATCTGAAAGGAACAGTTGACAAAGGTATAACGTATCATGTGAAAAATTACAACCTTGCCGGATATTGCGATGCTGACTGGGCAGGAGACCTGGATGACAGGCGATCAACATCCGGATATGTATTTATCACACAAGGGGGTGCCATCTCATGGTGCTCGCGGCGACAACAAACAGTAGCCTTGTCGTCAACAGAAGCGGAGTTCATGTCCATAGTCAGTGGCCTACAGGAATGTATATGGCTGATGTGTCTACACGAAGAACTTCGTTTAGGTTTACCAAATCCAGTTGTGCTCTACTGCGACAATAAAAGTGCCATACACATCGTTAACAACAACTCACACTCACCCAGAACCAAACATGTTGACATAAAGATGAAATTCATACAAGAGAAATTGAAGAGTGGAGCTATTGATCTAGAGTATGTGCCTACAGACGACATGGCAGCAGATGGCTTCACTAAAGCTATACCAGCTTGTAAAATCAATTCAATGAACTTAAAGTTAGGATTAAAATAATCTTGTTACTAATTTAAAATGTAATTGTTTGCCAGATATTTAATTAAGGTGGAATGTTGAAATGTAATTCAAATCTGGCAACTCCACACTAGATATGTTAATTTAGTTGATACTCTACTTATGAATATTTGCTCATCATTGTTCCTTTTACTTATTAAAAACACTTCTTGCTTCACCTTAAAACTGTGCACACGTGTTATTACAATAGTTCGAAGGATGCAAGAGTTATTAGCAAAAAACTAATCGGTGGTCAACACGATTCCGTCCTACTGCCGATTCTTTTCGCAAAGTACTTTTCTATAATTCTAGTATTTAATGGGAAAAAATTAAACGAATTTTTTGTCCATGTGAAAAACTATTAATTCTGAATAAAATGCCGCCCATTTATGCAATTAAAAAAATTTAAATGTCTCTTATTAGATAAGCCATATTTTCGTCTGATAAGGTACTTCTTTTTCAATGATTTCGAGGATATTTTAGTTTTGATCAAAAAAAATTTATTTCTTACGACTTTTCGTAAAATATGTTAATGTCATCTGAAAGAGGAATGGATAAGCTTTCCATCAAGCTCTTAGTGGAAGAAGTCGGTCGAAGGATGCAAGAGTTATTAGCAAAAAACTAATCGGTGGTCAACACGATTCCGTCCTACTGCCGATTCTTTTCGCAAAGTACTTTTCTATAATTCTAGTATTTAATGGGAAAAAATTAAACGAATTTTTTGTCCATGTAAAAAACTGAATAAAATGCCGCCCATTTATGCAATTACAAAAATTTAAATGTCTCTTATTAGATAAGGCATATTTTCGTCTTAAAGGGTACTTCTTTTTCAATGATTTCGAGGATAGTTTAGTTTTGATCAAAAAAATTTTATTTCTTACGACTTTTCGTAAAATATGTTAATGCCATCTGAATGAGGAACAGATAAGCTTATAAGGTACTTCTTTTTCAATGATTTCGAGGATATTTTAGTTTTGATCAAAAAAATTGTATTTCTTATGACTTTTCGTAAAATATGTTAATGCCATCTGAAAGAGCAACAGATGAGCTTTCCATCGAGCTCTTAGTCGAAGAAGTCGGTCGAAGGATGCAAGAGTTATTAGCAAAAAACTAATCGGTGGTCAACACGTTTCAGTCCTACTGCCGATTCTTTTCGCAAAGTACTTTTCTATAATTCTAGTATTTAATGCGAAAAAATTAAACAAATTTTTTGTCCAGGTAAAAACCTATTACTTATGAATAAAATGCCGCTCATTTATGCAATTAAAACCAGTAAGGACGCTATCTTCAGCAAGGCTGAAGCTATAATACTTTTCACGTTGTGTCACTATAAAAAAAAGTAAATGAATAATTTTCATGCCTCCCTAACAACATAACTGTAAGGTTTCAAGTCAATTGGTTAAAAAACAAAAAAATTTTCCATACAACGGGTCAATTTTCGCTATAAAAGGGCGTGGCTACGCCCACTTTTGGTCAAAATAGTTTTCAATGCTCCCTAAGACCATAACTTTAAAATTTCAAGTCAATTGGTAAAATTGGTTAAAACACACATTGCTTCTCTTCCTCTTCTTCATTTTGTATGGGAGCTACCAGTTCCAGATGTCCAATCTCAATGAAACTTTCAGGCATATAGTCGGACTATGTAGAACTACTATGATTAAAATTTCAGCACTCTATCATACAAAACAAAAAAGTTTTCCATACAACGATTCAAGTTTTGTTCACTTTTCTTCTTCTTTTCGTATGGGGGCTACCAATTCCAGTGGTCCGATATGGCTGGATCCGACAAATGAGTTGACTGCACGAATAAGAAGTCTCTGTGCAAAATGTCAGCTCGGTATCTTCAAAACTGTGGGAGGAGATTGTATATAAACAGACAGACGGACAGACGAAAATGGCTAAATCAACTCGTCTTGTCGTCCTGATCAAGAATATATATACTTTATATAGTCGCAAGTGAATATTTCTGTGTGTTACAAACTTCAGCACAAAATTTAAATGTCTCTAATTAGATAAGGCATATTTTCCTCTGACAAGGTACTTCTTCTTCAATGATTTCGAGGATATTTTAGTTATGATCAAAAAAATTTTATTTCTTATGACTTTTCGTAAAATATGTTAATGCCATCTGAAAGAGGAACAGATAAGCTTTCCATCGAGCTCTTAGTCGAAGAAGTCGGTCGAAGGATGCAAGAGTTATTAGCAAAAAACTAATCGGTGGTCAACACAATTCCGTCCTACTGCCGATTCCTTTCGTAAAGTACTTTTCTACAATTCTAGTATTTAATGGGAAAAAATTAAACGAATTTTTAGTCCATGTAAAAAACTATTAATTCTGAATAAAATGCCGCCCATTTATGCAATTAAAAAAATTTAAATGTCTCTTATTAGATAAGGCATATTTTCGTCTGATAAGGTACTTCTTCTTCAATGATTTCGAGGATATTTTAGTTTTGATCAAAAAAAAACCTTTTTTTTTTTTTTTGCGCAAGACGTTGTGGTATCGCACTACCTTCAAGTGGACTTGCGACACCAGGTCAGCCTGTTCCGCGACTTCAGACAAGTCAACAGTCGCTTTACTACTTACACTACACACAATAAAAAATACTAATAAACTAATTTTTAAAAACAATTCCTTAAAACTACTACGTTAATTAATTAACATAAACTTCATAAACAAAATTTTCACTTATTTAAATACGTTAGAATACAACGTTTTATAAGGTTAGTAGAGGAGCAGTTCTCAATTAAACTAAAATATCTGTTATAATACCTACATAAAACGCGAAACGAGTCTTGCTGTAAATATGTCGATCTGCAGGTACTAAGACAGATCGGACTAAAATTTCTAGTTACTCTAGCGGGGACACTGAACTGTATATACGCCAACAATGTAGGGGAGAATATCATGCCATTTATTAGGTTACGCAAAAACAAAGTACTACGACTAGACTAGACAATGATGGTAAATTAAAAAGCTTCAACCGACTACTATAGGGAGGAAGGTGAACACAGGGGTCCCAGTGTAGATTCCTAAGTGCAAACAGAAGGAACTGTTTCTGAACAGACTCAATTTGGTTCTTATACTTTTCGCACTGAGGATCCCAAACACACGATGCATATTCCAAAATGGGCCGTACTAGAGAAGTGTAAAGCAATTTAGTTGTGTACGGGTCATTAAATTCTTTGGACCATCTTTTGATGAATCCCAGTACGCCTTTAGCCTTATTAACAGACAGCGAAATATGTGAAGCGAAGTGATGTTTTGGGTCCATCAAAACACCAAGGTCATTAAACTGAGAGACACGTTCAAGGTACAAATTATTTAACTTGTACGAGCAAACAATAAGTTTTTTTCTATAAAATGACACTAGCTTGCATTTATCACTGTTTAACAATAAATTGTTTACAGCACACCATTGTGAGAGAGAGTCAAGATCAGACTGAAGCAGATTCTGCTGATCTATAGAATAAACGGTTAGACATAATTTCACGTCATCAGCATACATTAAAACATGGCAGTGTTTGATCACAGTAGGCAAGTCATTTTAAATATATTAAACAATAAGGGGCCACGGTGACCACCTTGAGGAACCCCTGAAGTAACAAAAATTCGTCTCGAAACCGATGTTTTAAAAAGCACACATTGTGTTCGAGATTCAAGATACGACGACAGCCAACGGACTAACGATGGTGGAAAACCATAGGTTTCGAGTTTTATTAAAAGCAGAAAGTGACAAACACAATCAAATGCTTTACTGAAATCAGTGTACACAACATCGGTTTGGCAGCCGGACGAGAAATTTCGAAATTTTCGAAGTGAATTCCAATAAAATAGTTACCGTTGACCGTTTCTTGAGAAAGCCATGCTGAGACAAATTTAGAAGTGATTGCACAAAGTGCTGTAGCTGTTCCGTAATGATCTGATCAAACAGTTTTGGAATAGCACATAGCTTTGCAATGCCTCTGTTATTCGAGATGTCTACCTTACTGCCTTTTTTATAAAGGGGTACAATGTAAGACTCTTTCCAAATTTTGGGTACAATAGAAGAATTTAACGACATGTTAAAAAGCATACATAATTCTTATGACGAAGGATGCATGACTTATTAAAAAAAACTAATCGGTGGTCAACACGTTTGCGTCCCACTGCCGATTCTTTTCGCAAAGTACTTTTCTATAATTCTAGTATTTAATGGGAAAAAATTAAACGAATTTTAATGCCGCCTATTTATGCAATTAAAATAATTTAAATGTCTCTTATTAGATAAGGCATATTTTCGTCTGATAAGGTACTTCTTCTTCAATGATTTCGAGGATATTTTAGTTTTGATCAAAAAAATTTTATTTCTTACGACTTTTCGTAAAATATGTTAATGCCATCTGAAAGAGCAACTGATAAGCTTTCCATCGAGCTCTTAGTCGAAGAAGTCAGTCGAAGGATGCAAGAGTTATTGGCAAAAAATTGATCGGTGGTCAACACAATTCCGTCCTACTGCCGATTCTTTTCGCAAAGTACTTTTCGATAATTCTAGTATTTAATGGCAAAAATTAAACGAATTTTTTGTCCATGTAAAAAACTATTAATTCTGAATAAAATGCCGCCCATTTATGCAATTAAAATAATTTAAATGTGTCTTATTAGATAAGGCATATTTTCGTCTGATAAGGTACGTCTTCTTCAATGATTTCGAGGATATTTTAGTTTTGATCAAAAAAATTTTATTTCTTACGACTTTTCGTAAAATATGTTAATGCCATCTGAAAGAGCAACAGATAAGCTTTCCATCGAGCTCTTAGTCGAAGAAGTCGGTCGAAGGATGCAAGAGTTATTGGCAAAAAACTGATCGGTGGTCAACAGAATTCCGTCCAACTGCCGATTCTTTTCGCAAAGTACTTTTCTATAATTCTAGTATTTAATGGGAAAAAATTAAACGAATTTTAATGCCGCCCATTTATGCAATTAAAATAATTTAAATGTCTCTTATTAGATAAGGCATATATTCGTCTGATAAGGTACTTCTTTTTCAATGATTTCGATGATATTTTAGTTTTGATCAAAAAAATTTTATTTCTTACGACTTTTCGTAAAATATGTTAATGCCATCTGAAAGAGGAACAGATAAGCTTTCCATCGAGCTCTTAGTCAAAAAAGTCGGTCGAACGATGCAAGAGTTATTGGCAAAAAACTAATCGGTGGTCAACACGATTCCGTCCTACTGCCGATTCTTTTCGTAAAGTACTTTTCTACAATTCTAGTATTTAATGGGTAAAAATTGAACGAATTTTTTATCCATGTAAAAACCTACCAATTCTGAATAAAATGACACCCATTTATGCAATTAAAAAAATTTAAATGTCTCTTATTAGATAAGGTATATTTTATTAGCAAAAAACTAATCGGTGGTCAACACGATTCCGTCCTACTGCCGATTCTTTTCGCAAAGTACTTTTCTATAAATCTAGTATTTAATGGGAAAAAATTAAACGAATTTTTTTCCATGTAAAAAACTATTAATTCTGAATAAAATGCCGCCCGTTTATACAATCAAAAAAATTTAAATGTCTCTTATTAGATAAGGCATATATTCGTCTGATAAGGTACTTCTTCTCCAATGATTTCGAGGATATTTTAGTTTTGATCAAAAAAATTTTATTTTTTTTGACTTCTCGTTAAATATGTTAATGCCATTTGAAAAAGGAACAGATAAGCTTTCCATCGAGCTCTTAGTCGAATAAGTCGGTCGAACGACGCAAGAGTTATTAGCAAAAAACTAATCGGTGGTCAACACGACTCCGTCCTACTGCCGATTCTTTTCGCAAAGTACTTTTCTATAATTCTAGTATTTAATGGGAAAAAATTAAACGAATTTTTTGTCCATGTAAAAAACTATCAATTCTGAATAAAATGCCGCCCATTTATGCAATTAAAAAAATTGAAATGTCTTTTATTAGATAAGGCATTTTTTACTTACTTCTTCTTCAATGATTTCGAGGATATTTTAGTTTTGATCAAAAAAATTTTATTTTTTTTGACTTCTCGTTAAATATGTTAATGCCATTTGAAAAAGGAACAGATAGGCTTTCCATCGAGCTCTTAGTCGAAGAAGTCAGTCGAAGGATGCAAGAGTTATTGGCAAAAAATTGATCGGTGGTCAACACAATTCCGTCCTACTGCCGATTCTTTTCGCAAAGTACTTTTCTATAATTTTAGTATTTAATGGCAAAAATTAAACGAATTTTTTGTCCATGTAAAAAACTATTAATTCTGAATAAAATGCCGCTTATTTATGCCATTAAAAAAATTTAAATGTTTTTTATTAGATAAGGCATATTTTGGTCAAAATTGTTTTCATTCCTCCCTAAGAACATAACTATAAAGTTTCAAGTCAATTGGTTAAGAAGCAAAAAAGTTTTCCATACAACGACGTGAATATTGCTTCTCTTCCTCTTCTTCATTTTGTATGGGAGCTACAAGTTCCAGATGACCAATCTCAATGAAACTTTCACGCATGTAGTCGAACTATGTAGAACTACTATGTTTAAAATTTCAGCACTCTATCATACAAAACAAAAAAATTTTCCATACAACGATTCAAGTTTTGTTCACTTTTCTTCTTCTTTTCGTATGGGGGCTACCAGTTCCAGTGGTCCGATATGGCTGAATCCGACAAATGAGTTGACTGCACGAATAAGAAGTCTCTGTGAAAAATTTCAGCTCGATATCTTCAAAACTGTGGGAGGAGATTGTATATAAACAGACAGACGGACAGACGGAAATGGCTAAATCAACTCGTCTTGTCGTCCTGATCAAGAATATATATACTTTATATAGTCGCAAGTGAATATTTCTGTGTGTTACAAACTTCAGCACAAAGTTATTATACTGTTTCACATACATGAAAAGTATAACAATTTAAATGTCTCTAACTAGATAAGGCATATTTTCGTCTGACAAGGTACTTCTTCTTCAATGATTTCGAGGATATTTTAGTTTTGATAAAAAAAAATGTTATTTCTTATGACTTTTCGTAAAATATGTTAATGTCATCTGAAAGAGGAACAGATAAGCTTTCCATCGAGCTCTTAGTCGAAGAAGTCGGTCGAAGGATGCAAGAGTTATTGGCAAAAAACTGATCGGTGGTCAACACAATTCCGTCCCACTGCCGATTCTTTTCGCAAAGTACTTTTCTATAATTCTAGTATTTAATGGCAAAAATTAAACGAATTTTTTGTCCATGTTAAAAACTATTAATTCTGAATAAAATGCCGCCCATTTATGCAATTAAAATAATTTAAATGTGTCTTATTTGATAAGGCATATTTTCGTCTGATAAGGTACGTCTTCTTCAATGATTTCGAGGATATTTTAGTTTTGATCAAAAAAATTTTATTTCTTTCGACTTTTCGTAAAATATGTTAATGCCATCTGAAAGAGCAACAGATAAGCTTTCCATCGAGCTCTTAGTCGAAGAAGTCGGTCGAAGGATGCAAGAGTTATTGGCAAAAAACTGATCGGTGGTCAACACAATTCCGTCCCACTGCCGATTCTTTTCGCAAAGTACTTTTCTATAATTCTAGTATTTAATGGGAAAAAATTAAACGAATTTTAATGCCGCCCATTTATGCAATTAAAATAATTTAAATGTCTCTTATTAGATAAGGCATATTTTCGTCTGATAAGGTACTTCTTCTTCAATGATTTCGAGGATATTTTAGTTTTGATCAAAAAAATTTTATTTCTTACGACTTTTCGTAAAATATGTTAATGCCATCTGAAAGAGCAACACAAAAGCTTTCCATCGAGCTCTTAGTCAAAGAAAACGGTCGAAGGATGCAAGAGTTATTGGCAAAAAACTGATCGGTGGTCAACACAATTCCGTCCTACTGCCGATTCTTTTCGCAAAGTACTTTTCTATAATTCTAGTATTTAATGGCAAAAATTAAACGAATTTTTTGTCCATGTAAAAAACTATTAATTCTGAATAAAATGCCGCCCATTTATGCAATTAAAATAATTTAAATGTCTCTTATTAGATAAGGCATATTTTCGTCTGATAAGGTACTTCTTCTTCAATGATTTCGAGGATATTTTAGTTTTGATCAAAAAAATTGTATTTCTTATGACTTTTCGTAAAATATGTTAATGCCATCTGAAAGAGCAACAGATAAGCTTTCCATCGAGCTCTTAGTCGAAGAAGTCGGTCGAAGTATGCAAGAGTTATTGGCAAAAAACTGATCGGTGGTCAACACAATTCCGTCCCACTGCCGATTCTTTTCGCAAAGTACTTTTCTATAATTCTAGTATTTAATGGGAAAAAATTAAACGAATTTTAATGCCGCCCATTTATGCAATTAAAATAATTTAAATGTCTCTTATTAGATAACGCATATTTTCGTCTGATAAGGTAATTCTTCTTCAATGATTTCGAGGATAATTTAGTTTTGATCAAATTTTATTTCTTACGACTTTTCGTAAAATATGTTAATGCCATCTGAAAGAGGAACAGATAAGCTTTCCATCGAGCTCTTAGTCAAAAAAGTCGGTTGAACGATGCATGACTTATTAGCAAAAAACTAATCGGTGGTCAACACGATTCCGTCCTACTGCCGATTCTTTTCGCAAAGTACTTTTCTATAATTCTAGTATCTAATGAGAAAAAATTAAACGAATTTTTTGTCCATGTAAAAAACTATTAATTCTGAATAAAATGCCGCCCATTTATGCAATTAAAAAAATTTAAATGTCTCTTATTAGATAAGGCATATATTCGTCTGATAAGGTACTTCTTTTTCAATGATTTCGATGTTATTTTAGTTTTGATCAAAAAAATTTTATTTCTTACGACTTTTCGTAAAATATGTTAATGCCATCTGAAAGAGGAACAGATAAGCTTACCATCGAGCTCTTAGTCAAAAAAGTCGGTCGAACGATGAAAGAGTTATTGGCAAAAAACTAATCGGTGGTCAACACGATTCCGTCCTACTGCCGATTCTTTTCGTAAAGTACTTTTCTACAATTCTAGTATTTAATGGGTAAAAATTGAACGAATTTTTTATCCATGTAAAAACCTACCAATTCTGAATAAAATGACACCCATTTATGCAATTAAAAAAATTTAAATGTGTCTTATTAGATAAGAAATATTTTATTAGCAAAAAACTAATCGGTGGTCAACACGATTCCGTCCTACTGCCGATTCTTTTCGCAAAGTACTTTTCTATAATTCTAGTATTTAATGGGAAAAAATTAAACGAATTTTTTTCCATGTAAAAAACTATTAATTCTGAATAAAATGCCGCCCGTTTATACAATCAAAAAAATTTAAATGTCTCTTATTAGATAAGGCATATATTCGTCTGATAAGGTACTTCTTCTCCAATGATTTCGAGGATATTTTAGTTTTGATCAAAAAAATTTTATTTTTTTTGACTTCTCGTTAAATATGTTTATGCCATTTGAAAAAGGAACAGATAAGCTTTCCATCGAGCTCTTAGTCGAATAAGTCGGTCGAACGACGCAAGAGTTATTAGCAAAAAACTAATCGGTGGTCAACACGACTCCGTCCTACTGCCGATTCTTTTCGCAAAGTACTTTTCTATAATTCTAGTATTTAATGGGAAAAAATTAAACGAATTTTTTGTCCATGTAAAAAACTATCAATTCTGAATAAAATGCCGCCCATTTATGCAATTAAAAAAATTGAAATGTCTTTTATTAGATAAGGCATTTTTTACTTACTTCTTCTTCAATGATTTCGAGGATATTTTAGTTTTGATCAAAAAAATTTTATTTCTTATGACTTTTCGTAAAATACGTTAATGCCATCTGAAAGAGGAACAGATAAGCTTTCCATCGAGCTCTAAGTCGAAGAAGTCGGTCGAAGGATGCAAGAGTTATTAGCAAAAAACTAATCGGTGGTCAACACGTTTCCGTCCTAATGCCGATTCTTTTCGCAAAGTACTTTTCTATAATTCTTGTATTTAATGGGAAAAAATTAAACGAATTTTTTGTCCTTGTAAAAAACTATTAATTCTGAATAAAATGCCGCTTATTTATGCCATTAAAAAAATTTAAATGTTTTTTATTAGATAAGGCATATTTTGGTCAAAATTGTTTTCATTCCTCCCTAAGAACATAACTATAAAGTTTCAAGTCAATTGGTTAAGAAGCAAAAAAGTTTTCCATACAACGACGTGAATATTGCTTCTCTTCCTCTTCTTCATTTTGTATGGGAGCTACAAGTTCCAGATGACCAATCTCAATGAAACTTTCACGCATGTAGTCGAACTATGTAGAACTACTATGTTTAAAATTTCAGCACTCTATCATACAAAACAAAAAAATTTTCCATACAACGATTCAAGTTTTGTTCACTTTTCTTCTTCTTTTCGTATGGGGGCTACCAGTTCCAGTGGTCCGATATGGCTGAATCCGACAAATGAGTTGACTGCACGAATAAGAAGTCTCTGTGAAAAATTTCAGCTCGATATCTTCAAAACTGTGGGAGGAGATTGTATATAAACAGACAGACGGACAGACGGAAATGGCTAAATCAACTCGTCTTGTCGTCCTGATCAAGAATATATATACTTTATATAGTCGCAAGTGAATATTTCTGTGTGTTACAAACTTCAGCACAAAGTTATTATACTGTTTCACATACATGAAAAGTATAACAATTTAAATGTCTCTAACTAGATAAGGCATATTTTCGTCTGACAAGGTACTTCTTCTTCAATGATTTCGAGGATATTTTAGTTTTGATCAAAAAAATTTTATTTCTTATGACTTTTCGTAAAATATGTTAATGTCATCTGAAGGAGGAACAGATAAGCTTTCCATCGAGCTCTTAGTCGAAGAAGTCGGTCGAAGGATGCAAGAGTTATTGGCAAAAAACTGATCGGTGGTCAACACAATTCCGTCCTACTGCCTTTTCTTTTCGCAAAGTACTTTTCTATAATTCTAGTATTTAATGGCAAAAATTAAACGAATTTTTTGTCCATGTAAAAAACTATTAATTCTGAATAAAATGCCGCCCATTTATGCAATTAAAATAATTTAAATGTGTCTTATTAGATAAGGCATATTTTCGTCTGATAAGGTACGTCTTCTTCAATGATTTCGAGGATATTTTAGTTTTGATCAAAAAAATTTTATTTCTTTCGACTTTTCGTAAAATATGTTAATGCCATCTGAAAGAGCAACAGATAAGCTTTCCATCGAGCTCTTGGTCGAAGAAGTCGGTCGAAGGATGCAAGAGTTATTGGCAAAAAACTGATCGGTGGTCAACACAATTCCGTCCCACTGCCGATTCTTTTCGCAAAGTACTTTTCTATAATTCTAGTATTTAATGGGAAAAAATTAAACGAATTTTAATGCCGCCCATTTATGCAATTAAAATAATTTAAATGTCTCTTATTAGATAAGGCATATTTTCGTCTGATAAGGTACTTCTTCTTCAATGATTTCGAGGATATTTTAGTTTTGATCAAAAAAATTTTATTTCTTACGACTTTTCGTAAAATATGTTAATGCCATCTGAAAGAGCAACACAAAAGCTTTCCATCGAGCTCTTAGTCGAAGACGTCGGTCGAAGGATGCAAGAGTTATTGGCAAAAAACTGATCGGTGGTCAACACAATTCCGTCCTACTGCCGATTCTTTTCGCAAAGTACTTTTCTATAATTCTAGTATTTAATGGCAAAAATTAAACGAATTTTTTGTCCATGTAAAAAACTATTAATTCTGAATAAAATGCCGCCCATTTATGCAATTAAAATAATTTAAATGTCTCTTATTAGATAAGGCATATTTTCGTCTGATAAGGTACTTCTTCTTCAATGATTTCGAGGATATTTTAGTTTTGATCAAAAAAATTGTATTTCTTATGACTTTTCGTAAAATATGTTAATGCCATCTGAAAGAGCAACAGATAAGCTTTCCATCGAGCTCTTAGTCGAAGAAGTCGGTCGAAGTATGCAAGAGTTATTGGCAAAAAACTGATCGGTGGTCAACACAATTCCGTCCCACTGCCGATTCTTTTCGCAAAGTACTTTTCTATAATTCTAGTATTTAATGGGAAAAAATTAAACGAATTTTAATGCCGCCCATTTATGCAATTAAAATAATTTAAATGTCTCTTATTAGATAACGCATATTTTCGTCTGATAAGGTAATTCTTCTTCAATGATTTCGAGGATAATTTAGTTTTGATCAAATTTTATTTCTTACGACTTTTCGTAAAATATGTTAATGCCATCTGAAAGAGGAACAGATAAGCTTTCCATCGAGCTCTTAGTCAAAAAAGTCGGTCGAACGATGCATGACTTATTAGCAAAAAACTAATCGGTGGTCAACACGATTCCGTCCTACTGCGGATTATTTTCGTAAAGTACTTTTCTACAATTCTAGTATTTAATTGGTAAAAATAGAACGAATTTTTTATCCATGTAAAAAACTACCAATTCTGAATAAAATGACACCCATTTATGCAATTAAAAAAATTTAAATGTCTCTAATAAGATAAGGTATATTTTATTAGCAAAAAACTAATCGGTGGTCAACACGATTCCGTCCTACTGCCGATTCTTTTCGCAAAGTACTTTTCTATAATTCTAGTATCTAATGAGAAAAAATTAAACGAATTTTTTGTCCATGTAAAAAACTATTAATTCTGAATAAAATGCCGCCCATTTATGCAATTAAAAAAATTTAAATGTCTCTTATTAGATAAGGCATATATTCGTCTGATAAGGTACTTCTTTTTCAATGATTTCGATGTTATTTTAGTTTTGATCAAAAAAATTTTATTTCTTACGACTTTTCGTAAAATATGTTAATGCCATCTGAAAGAGGAACAGATAAGCTTTCCATCGAGCTCTTAGTCAAAAAAGTCGGTCGAACGATGAAAGAGTTATTGGCAAAACACTAATCGGTGGTCAACACGATTCCGTCCTACTGCCGATTCTTTTCGCAAAGTACTTTTCTATAATTCTAGTATTTAATGGGAAAAAATTAAACGAATTTTTTTCCATGTAAAAAACTATTAATTCTGAATAAAATGCCGCCCGTTTATACAATCAAAAAAATTTAAATGTCTCTTATTAGATAAGGCATATATTCGTCTGATAAGGTTCTTCTTCTCCAATGATTTCGAGGATATTTTAGTTTTGATCAAAAAAATTTTATTTCTTTTGACTTCTCGTTAAATATGTTAATGCCATTTGAAAGAGGAACAGATAAGCTTTCCATCGAGCTCTTAGTCGAATAAGTCGGTCGAACGATGCAAGAGTTATTAGCAAAAAACTAATCGGTGGTCAACACGACTCCGTCCTACCGCCGATTCTTTTCGCAAAGTACTTTTCTATAATTCTAGTATTTAATGGGAGAAAATTAAACGAATTTTTAGTCCATGTAAAAAACTATCAATTCTGAATAAAATGCCGCCCATTTATGCAATTAAAAAAATTGAAATGTCTTTTATTAGATAAGGCATATTTTCGTCTGATAAGGTACTTCTTCTTCAATGATTTCGAGGATATTTTAGTTTTGATCAAAAAAATTTTATTTCTTTTGACTTCTCGTTAAATATGTTAATGCCATTTGAAAGAGGAACAGATAAGCTTTCCATCGAGCTCTTAGTCGAATAAGTCGGTCGAACGATGCAAGAGTTATTAGCAAAAAACTAATCGGTGGTCAACACGATTCCGTCCTACTGCCGATTCTTTTCGCAAAGTACTTTTCTATAATTCTAGTATTTAATGGAAAAAAAGTAAACGAATTTTTTGTCCATGTAAAAAACTATCAATTCTGAATAAAATGCCGCCCATTTATGCAATTAAAAAAATTTAAATGTCTCTTATTAGATAAGGCATATTTTCGTCTGATAAGGTACTTCTTCTTCAGTAATTTCGAGGATATTTTAGTTTTGATCAAAAAAATTTTATTTCTTATGACTTTTCGTGACGTATGTTAATGCCATCTGAAAGAGGAAGAGATAAGCTTTCCATCGAACTCTTAGTCAAATAAGTCGGTCGAACGATGCAAGAGTTATTAGCAAAAAACTAATCGGTGGTCAACACGACTCCGTCTTACCGCCGATTCTTTTCGCAAAGTACTTTTCTATAATTCTAGTATTTAATGGGAGAAAATTAAACGAATTTTTTGTCCATGTAAAAAACTATCAATTCTGAATAAAATGCCGCCCATTTATGCAATTAAAACCAGTTAGGACGCTATAGTCGAGTATACTCGACAATATAATACCCTGCACACACAGTAGCCGGTGCAACATCCTCAATCTACAAAAACATATTGATCTGACGTCGCATATTCAAATAGTGTTCAAAATATCAAGCAAATCGGTCAAAAAATGTGGAATTCACGAAAAATTTGACTTTGTTGGTCATTGAGGGGTAACTATCAAAAAGAGGGGAATTTTGTGGTATGCAGTTTTTAAGATACGTACATACTGAGCTTGTCTACAAAATTTAAGGTTCGTATCTCTAATAGTTTTGAAGATACAGCAATTTTAAGAAAACAACCGGGGGAGGGGAAATGAAGAGGAGGGGGAAAAATTGTGGTATGCAGTTTTGTAACACTACTTATACTGAGTCTACATACCGACTTTCATGTTTCGATCTTTTTGGATGTTCGAGTTATAGCGTTTTAAAAAAGTGGGCGGTGCTGGATGGGCGGGAAGGAGTGGGCGTGGCACAAAACCGTTCAAACTTGATCTGCTGCCGAGCATCACGAGTCTACCCTCCAAATTTCAAGTCTCTAGCTATTATAGTTTCTGAGAACCATTGGTGAATACGGACGGACAGACGGACAGACAGACAGACGGATGGACGGACAGACGGACGGACATGGCTTAATCAATTTCTCTTGTCATCCTGATCAAGAATATATACACTTTATATAGTCGCAAGTGCATATTTCTGTGCGTTACATACATTTCGCTCAAACAAACACAATATACCCCGATACACAGTATGTGTACAGTGTATAAAAATTGAAATGTCTTTTATTAGATAAGGCATATTTTCGTCTGATAAGGTACTTCTTCTTCAATGATTTCGAGGATATTTTAGTTTTGATCAAAAAAATTTTATTTCTTTTGACTTCTCGTAAAATATGTTAATGCCATTTGAAAGAGGAACAGATAAGCTTTCCAACGAGCTTTTAGTCGAATAAGTCGGTCGAACGATGCAAGAGTTATTAGCAAAAAACTAATCGGTGGTCAACACGATTCCGTCCTACTGCCGATTCTTTTCGTAAAGTTCTTTTCTATAATTCTTGTATCTAATAAAAAAAAATTTAACGAATTTGTTGTCCATGTAAAAAACTATTAATTCTGAATAAAATGCCGCCCATTTATGCAATTAAAAAAATTTAAATGTCTCTTATTAGATAAGGCATATTTTCGTCTGATAAGGTACTTCTTCTTCAATGATTTCGATGATATTTTAGTTTTGATCAAAATAATGTTATTTCTTACGACTTTTCGTAAAATATGTTAATGCCATCTGAAAGAGGAACAGATAAGCTTTCCATCGAGCGCTTAGTCGAAGAAGTCGGTCGAAGGATGCATGGCTTATTAGCAAAAAACAAATCGGTGGTCAACACGTTTGCGTCCCACTGCCGATTCTTTTCGCAAAGTACTGTTCTATAATTCTAGTATTTAATGGGAAAAAATTAAACTTTAATGCCGCCCATTTATGCAATTAAAATAATTTAAATGTCTCTTATTAGATAAGGCATATTTTCGTCTGATAAGGTACTTCTTCTTCAATGATTTCGAGGATATTTTAGTTTTGATAAAAAAAATTTTATTTCTTTTGACTTCTCGTAAAATATGTTAATGCCATTTGAAAGAGGAACAGATAAGCTTTCCATCGAGCTCTTAGTCGAATAAGTCGGTCGAACGACGCAAGAGTTATTAGCAAAAAACTAATCGGTGGTCAACACGATTCCGTCCTACTGCCGATTCTTTTCGCAAAGTACTTTTCTATAATTCTAGTATTTAATGGAAAACCAGTAAGGACGCTATCTTCAGCAAGGCTGAAGCTATAATACTTTTCACGTTGTGTCACTAAAAAACTAAATGAATAGTTTTCATGCCTCCCTAACAACATAACTGTAAGGTTTCAAGTCAATTGGTTAAAAAACAAAAAAGTTTTCCATACAGCGGTTCAAGTTTTGCGATAAAAGGGCGTGGCTATGCTCACTTTTGGTCAACATTGTTTTCATTCCTCCCTAAGAACATAACTGTAAAGTTTCAAGTCAATTGGTTAAAAAACAAAAAAGTTTTCCATACAACGGGTCAAATTTCGCTATAAAAGGGCGTAGCCGCGCCCACTTTTGGTCAAAATAGTTTTCATTCCTCCCTAAGAAGATAACTGTAAGGTTTCAAGTCAATTGGTCAATTTTCGCTAAAAAAAAGGCGTGGGCACGCCCACTTTTGGTCAAAATAGTTTTCATTCCTCCCTAAGAACATAACTGCAAAGTTTCAAGTCAATTGGTTGAAAAACAAAAAAGTTGTCCATACAACGGGTAAAATTTCGCTAGAAGTGGGCGTCGCTACGCGTGGCTACGCCCATTTTTGGTCAAAATAGTTTTCATTCCTCCCTAAGAACATAACTGCAAAGTTTCAAGCCAATTGGTTGAAAAACAAAAAAGTTTTCCATACAACGGGTCAATTTTCGCTATAAGTGGGCGTGGCTACCCCTGGCTACGCCCACTTTTGGTCAAAATAGTTTTCATTCCTTCCTAAGAACAAAACTTTAAAATTTCAAGTCAATTGGTTAAAAAACAAAAAAGTTTTTCATACAACGGGTCAATTTTCGCTGGAAGTGGGCGTGGCTACGCGTGGCTACGCCCATTTTTGGTCAAAATAGTTTTCATTCCTCCCCAAGAACATAACTTTAAAATTTCAAGTCAATTGGTTGAAAAACAAAAAAGTTGTCCATACAACGACGTGAATATTGCTTCTCTTCCTCTTCTTCATTTTGTATGGGAGCTACCAGTTCCAGATGTCCAATCTCATTGAAACTTTCAGGCATGTAGTCGGACTATGTAGAACTACTATGTTTAAGATTTCAGCACTCTATCATACAAAACAAAAAAGTTTTCCATACAACGATTCAAGTTTTGTTCATTTTTCTTCTTCTTTTCGTATGGGGGCTACCAGTTCCAGTGGTCCGATATGGCTGGATCCGACAAATGAGTTGACTGCACTAATAAGAAGTCTCTGTGCAAAATTTCAGCTCGATATCTTAAAAACTGTGGGAGGAGATTGTATATATACAGACAGACGGACAGACGGACATGGCTAAATCAACTCGTCTTGTTGTCCTGATCAAGAATATATATACTTTATATAGTCGGAAATGAATATTTCGATCTATTACAAACTTCAGCACAAAGTTATTATACTGTTTCACATACGTGAAAAGTATAAAAAGTAAACGAATTTTTTGTCCATGTAAAAAACTATCAATTCTGAATAAAATGCCGCCCATTTATGCAATTAAAAAAATTTAAATGTCTCTTATTAGATAACGCATATTTTCGTCTGATAAGGTACTTCTTCTTCAATGATTTCGAGGATATTTTAGTTTTGATCAAAAAAATTGTATTTCTTATGACTTTTCGTAAAGTATGTTAATGCCATCTGAAAGAGGAAGAGATAAGCTTTCCATCGAGCTCTTAGTCGAATAAGTCGGTCGAACGATGCAAGAGTTATTAGCAAAAAACTAATCGGTGGTCAACACGACTCCGTCCTACCGCCGATTCTTTTCGCAAAGTACTTTTCTATAATTCTAGTATTTAATGGGAGAAAATTAAACGAATTTTTTGTCCATGTAAAAAACTATCAATTCTGAATAAAATGCCGCCCATTTATGCAATTAAAACCAGTTAGGACGCTATAGTCGAGTATTCTCGACAATATAATACCCTGCACACACAGTAGCCGGTGCAACACCCTCAATCGTTCGTATCTCTAATAGTTTTGAAGATACAGCAATTTTAAGAAAACAACCGGGGGAGGGGAAATGAAGAGGATGGGGAAAAATTGTGGTATGCAGTTTTGTAGTGCTTCTTATACTTAGTCTACATACCGACTTTAATGTTTCTATCTCCTTGGATGTTCGAGTTATAGCGTTTTAAAAAAGTGGGCGGTGCTGGAAGGGTGGGAAGGAGTGGGCGTGGCACAAAACCGTTCAAACTTGATCTGCTGCCGAGCATCACGAGTCTACTCTCCAAATATCAAGTCTCTAGCTATTATAGTTTCTGAGAACCATTGGTGAATACGGACGGACAGACGGACAGACAGACGGACTTTAATGCCGCCCATTTATGCAATTAAAATAATTTAAATGTCTCTTATTAGATAAGGCATATTTTCGTCTGATAAGGTACTTCTTCTTCAATGATTTCGAGGATATTTTAGTTTTGATAAAAAAAATTTTATTTCTTTTGACTTCTCGTAAAATATGTTAATGCCATCTGAAAGAGCAACAGATAAGCTTTCCATCGAGCTCTTAGTCGAAGAAGTCGGTCGAAGTATGCAAGAGTTATTGGCAAAAAACTGATCGGTGGTCAACACAATTCCGTCCCACTGCCGATTCTTTTCGCAAAGTACTTTTCTATAATTCTAGTATTTAATGGGAAAAAATTAAACGAATTTTAATGCCGCCCATTTATGCAATTAAAATAATTTAAATGTCTCTTATTAGATAACGCATATTTTCGTCTGATAAGGTAATTCTTCTTCAATGATTTCGAGGATAATTTAGTTTTGATCAAATTTTATTTCTTACGACTTTTCGTAAAATATGTTAATGCCATCTGAAAGAGGAACAGATAAGCTTTCCATCGAGCTCTTAGTCAAAAAAGTCGGTCGAACGATGCATGACTTATTAGCAAAAAACTAATCGGTGGTCAACACGATTCCGTCCTACTGCGGATTCTTTTCGTAAAGTACTTTTCTACAATTCTAGTATTTAATTGGTAAAAATAGAACGAATTTTTTATCCATGTAAAAAACTACCAATTCTGAATAAAATGACACCCATTTATGCAATTAAAAAAATTTAAATGTCTCTAATAAGATAAGGTATATTTTATTAGCAAAAAACTAATCGGTGGTCAACACGATTCCGTCCTACTGCCGATTCTTTTCGCAAAGTACTTTTCTATAATTCTAGTATCTAATGAGAAAAATTTAAACGAATTTTTTGTCCATGTAAAAAACTATTAATTCTGAATAAAATGCCGCCCATTTATGCAATTAAAAAAATTTAAATGTCTCTTATTAGATAAGGCATATATTCGTCTGATAAGGTACTTCTTTTTCAATGATTTCGATGTTATTTTAGTTTTGATCAAAAAAATTTTATTTCTTACGACTTTTCGTAAAATATGTTAATGCCATCTGAAAGAGGAACAGATAAGCTTTCCATCGAGCTCTTAGTCAAAAAAGTCGGTCGAACGATGAAAGAGTTATTGGCAAAACACTAATCGGTGGTCAACACGATTCCGTCCTACTGCCGATTCTTTTCGCAAAGTACTTTTCTATAATTCTAGTATTTAATGGGAAAAAATTAAACGAATTTTTTTCCATGTAAAAAACTATTAATTCTGAATAAAATGCCGCCCGTTTATACAATCAAAAAAATTTAAATGTCTCTTATTAGATAAGGCATATATTCGTCTGATAAGGTTCTTCTTCTCCAATGATTTCGAGGATATTTTAGTTTTGATCAAAAAAATTTTATTTCTTTTGACTTCTCGTTAAATATGTTAATGCCATTTGAAAGAGGAACAGATAAGCTTTCCATCGAGCTCTTAGTCGAATAAGTCGGTCGAACGATGCAAGAGTTATTAGCAAAAAACTAATCGGTGGTCAACACGACTCCGTCCTACCGCCGATTCTTTTCGCAAAGTACTTTTCTATAATTCTAGTTTTTAATGGGAGAAAATTAAACGAATTTTTTGTCCATGTAAAAAACTATCAATTCTGAATAAAATGCCGCCCATTTATGCAATTAAAAAAATTGAAATGTCTTTTATTAGATAAGGCATATTTTCGTCTGATAAGGTACTTCTTCTTCAATGATTTCGAGGATATTTTAGTTTTGATCAAAAAAATTTTATTTCTTTTGACTTCTCGTTAAATATGTTAATGCCATTTGAAAGAGGAACAGATAAGCTTTCCATCGAGCTCTTAGTCGAATAAGTCGGTCGAACGATGCAAGAGTTATTAGCAAAAAACTAATCGGTGGTCAACACGATTCCGTCCTACTGCCGATTCTTTTCGCAAAGTACTTTTCTATAATTCTAGTATTTAATGGAAAAAAAGTAAACGAATTTTTTGTCCATGTAAAAAACTATCAATTCTGAATAAAATGCCGCCCATTTATGCAATTAAAAAAATTTAAATGTCTCTTATTAGATAAGGCATATTTTCGTCTGATAAGGTACTTCTTCTTCAGTAATTTCGAGGATATTTTAGTTTTGATCAAAAACATTTTATTTCTTATGACTTTTCGTGAAGTATGTTAATGCCATCTGAAAGAGGAAGAGATAAGCTTTCCATCGAACTCTTAGTCAAATAAGTCGGTCGAACGATGCAAGAGTTATTAGCAAAAAACTAATCGGTGGTCAACACGACTCCGTCTTACCGCCGATTCTTTTCGCAAAGTACTTTTCTATAATTCTAGTATTTAATGGGAGAAAATTAAACGAATTTTTTGTCCATGTAAAAAACTATCAATTCTGAATAAAATGCCGCCCATTTATGCAATTAAAACCAGTTAGGACGCTATAGTCGAGTATACTCGACAATATAATACCCTGCACACACAGTAGCCGGTGCAACATCCTCAATCTACAAAAACATATTGATCTGACGTCGCATATTCAAATAGTGTTCAAAATATCAAGCAAATCGGTCAAAAAATGTGGAATTCACGAAAAATTTGACTTTGTTGGTCATTGAGGGGTAACTATCAAAAAGAGGGGAATTTTGTGGTATGCAGTTTTTAAGATACGTACATACTGAGCTTGTCTACAAAATTTAAGGTTCGTATCTCTAATAGTTTTGAAGATACAGCAATTTTAAGAAAACAACCGGGGGAGGGGAAATGAAGAGGAGGGGGAAAAATTGTGGTATGCAGTTTTGTAACACTACTTATACTGAGTCTACATACCGACTTTCATGTTTCGATCTTTTTGGATGTTCGAGTTATAGCGTTTTAAAAAAGTGGGCGGTGCTGGATGGGCGGGAAGGAGTGGGCGTGGCACAAAACCGTTCAAACTTGATCTGCTGCCGAGCATCACGAGTCTACCCTCCAAATTTCAAGTCTCTAGCTATTATAGTTTCTGAGAACCATTGGTGAATACGGACGGACAGACGGACAGACAGACAGACGGATGGACGGACAGACGGATGGACGGACAGACGGACGGACATGGCTTAATCAATTTCTCTTGTCATCCTGATCAAGAATATATACACTTTATATAGTCGCAAGTGCATATTTCTGTGCGTTACATACATTTCGCTCAAACAAACACAATATACCCCGATACACAGTATGTGTACAGTGTATAAAAATTGAAATGTCTTTTATTAGATAAGGCATATTTTCGTCTGATAAGGTACTTCTTCTTCAATGATTTCGAGGATATTTTAGTTTTGATCAAAAAAATTTTATTTCTTTTGACTTCTCGTAAAATATGTTAATGCCATTTGAAAGAGGAACAGATAAGCTTTCCATCGAGCTTTTAGTCGAATAAGTCGGTCGAACGATGCAAGAGTTATTAGCAAAAAACTAATCGGTGGTCAACACGATTCCGTCCTACTGCCGATTCTTTTCGTAAAGTTCTTTTCTATAATTCTTGTATCTAATAAAAAAAAATTTAACGAATTTGTTGTCCATGTAAAAAACTATTAATTCTGAATAAAATGCCGCCCATTTATGCAATTAAAAAAATTTAAATGTCTCTTATTAGATAAGGCATATTTTCGTCTGATAAGGTACTTCTTCTTCAATGATTTCGATGATATTTTAGTTTTGATCAAAATAATTTTATTTCTTACGACTTTTCGTAAAATATGTTAATGCCATCTGAAAGAGGAACAGATAAGCTTTCCATCGAGCGCTTAGTCGAAGAAGTCGGTCGAAGGATGCATGGCTTATTAGCAAAAAACAAATCGGTGGTCAACACGTTTGCGTCCCACTGCCGATTCTTTTCGCAAAGTACTGTTCTATAATTCTAGTATTTAATGGGAAAAAATTAAACTTTAATGCCGCCCATTTATGCAATTAAAATAATTTAAATGTCTCTTATTAGATAAGGCATATTTTCGTCTGATAAGGTACTTCTTCTTCAATGATTTCGAGGATATTTTAGTTTTGATAAAAAAAATTTTATTTCTTTTGACTTCTCGTAAAATATGTTAATGCCATTTGAAAGAGGAACAGATAAGCTTTCCATCGAGCTCTTAGTCGAATAAGTCGGTCGAACGACGCAAGAGTTATTAGCAAAAAACTAATCGGTGGTCAACACGATTCCGTCCTACTGCCGATTCTTTTCGCAAAGTACTTTTCTATAATTCTAGTATTTAATGGAAAACCAGTAAGGACGCTATCTTCAGCAAGGCTGAAGCTATAATACTTTTCACGTTGTGTCACTAAAAAACTAAATGAATAGTTTTCATGCCTCCCTAACAACATAACTGTAAGGTTTCAAGTCAATTGGTTAAAAAACAAAAAAGTTTTCCATACAGCGGTTCAAGTTTTGCGATAAAAGGGCGTGGCTATGCTCACTTTTGGTCAACATTGTTTTCATTCCTCCCTAAGAACATAACTGTAAAGTTTCAAGTCAATTGGTTAAAAAACAAAAAAGTTTTCCATACAACGGGTCAAATTTCGCTATAAAAGGGCGTAGCCGCGCCCACTTTTGGTCAAAATAGTTTTCATTCCTCCCTAAGAAGATAACTGTAAGGTTTCAAGTCAATTGGTCAATTTTCGCTAAAAAAAAGGCGTGGGCACGCCCACTTTTGGTCAAAATAGTTTTCATTCCTCCCTAAGAACATAACTGCAAAGTTTCAAGTCAATTGGTTGAAAAACAAAAAAGTTGTCCATACAACGGGTAAAATTTCGCTAGAAGTGGGCGTGGCTACGCGTGGCTACGCCCATTTTTGGTCAAAATAGTTTTCATTCCTCCCTAAGAACATAACTGCAAAGTTTCAAGCCAATTGGTTGAAAAACAAAAAAGTTTTCCATACAACGGGTCAATTTTCGCTATAAGTGGGCGTGGCTACCCCTGGCTACGCCCACTTTTGGTCAAAATAGTTTTCATTCCTTCCTAAGAACAAAACTTTAAAATTTCAAGTCAATTGGTTAAAAAACAAAAAAGTTTTTCATACAACGGGTCAATTTTCGCTGGAAGTGGGCGTGGCTACGCGTGGCTACGCCCATTTTTGGTCAAAATAGTTTTCATTCCTCCCCAAGAACATAACTTTAAAATTTCAAGTCAATTGGTTGAAAAACAAAAAAGTTGTCCATACAACGACGTGAATATTGCTTCTCTTCCTCTTCTTCATTTTGTATGGGAGCTACCAGTTCCAGATGTCCAATCTCATTGAAACTTTCAGGCATGTAGTCGGACTATGTAGAACTACTATGTTTAAGATTTCAGCACTCTATCATACAAAACAAAAAAGTTTTCCATACAACGATTCAAGTTTTGTTCATTTTTCTTCTTCTTTTCGTATGGGGGCTACCAGTTCCAGTGGTCCGATATGGCTGGATCCGACAAATGAGTTGACTGCACTAATAAGAACTCTCTGTGCAAAATTTCAGCTCGATATCTTAAAAACTGTGGGAGGAGATTGTATATATACAGACAGACGGACAGACGGACATGGCTAAATCAACTCGTCTTGTTGTCCTGATCAAGAATATATATACTTTATATAGTCGGAAATGAATATTTCGATCTGTTACAAACTTCAGCACAAAGTTATTATACTGTTTCACATACGTGAAAAGTATAAAAAGTAAACGAATTTTTTGTCCATGTAAAAAACTATCAATTCTGAATAAAATGCCGCCCATTTATGCAATTAAAAAAATTTAAATGTCTCTTATTAGATAAGGCATATTTTCGTCTGATAAGGTACTTCTTCTTCAATGATTTCGAGGATATTTTAGTTTTGATCAAAAAAATTGTATTTCTTATGACTTTTCGTAAAGTATGTTAATGCCATCTGAAAGAGGAAGAGATAAGCTTTCCATCGAGCTCTTAGTCGAATAAGTCGGTCGAACGATGCAAGAGTTATTAGCAAAAAACTAATCGGTGGTCAACACGACTCCGTCCTACCGCCGATTCTTTTCGCAAAGTACTTTTCTATAATTCTAGTATTTAATGGGAGAAAATTAAACGAATTTTTTGTCCATGTAAAAAACTATCAATTCTGAATAAAATGCCGCCCATTTATGCAATTAAAACCAGTTAGGACGCTATAGTCGAGTATTCTCGACAATATAATACCCTGCACACACAGTAGCCGGTGCAACACCCTCAATCGTTCGTATCTCTAATAGTTTTGAAGATACAGCAATTTTAAGAAAACAACCGGGGGAGGGGAAATGAAGAGGATGGGGAAAAATTGTGGTATGCAGTTTTGTAGTGCTTCTTATACTGAGTCTACATACCGACTTTAATGTTTCTATCTCTTTGGATGTTCGAGTTATAGCGTTTTAAAAAAGTGGGCGGTGCTGGAAGGGTGGGAAGGAGTGGGCGTGGCACAAAACCGTTCAAACTTGATCTGCTGCCGAGCATCACGAGTCTACTCTCCAAATATCAAGTCTCTAGCTATTATAGTTTCTGAGAACCATTGGTGAATACGGACGGACAGACGGACAGACAGACGGACTTTAATGCCGCCCATTTATGCAATTAAAATAATTTAAATGTCTCTTATTAGATAAGGCATATTTTCGTCTGATAAGGTACTTCTTCTTCAATGATTTCGAGGATATTTTAGTTTTGATAAAAAAAATTTTATTTCTTTTGACTTCTCGTAAAATATGCCATTTGAAAGAGGAACAGATAAGCTTTCCATCGAGCTCTCAGTCGAATAAGTCGGTCGAACGACGCAAGAGTTATTAGCAAAAAACTAATCGGTGGTCAACACGATTCCGTCCTACTGCCGATTCTTTTCGCAAAGTACTTTTCTATAATTCTAGTATTTAATGGAAAACCAGTAAGGACGCTATCTTCAGCAAGGCTGAAGCTATAATACTTTTCACGTTGTGTCACTAAAAAACTAAATGAATAGTTTTCATGCCTCCCTAACAACATAACTGTAAGGTTTCAAGTCAATTGGTTAAAAAACAAAAAAGTTTTCCATACTGCGGTTCAAGTTTTGCGATAAGTGGGCGAGGCTACGCTCACTTTGGGTCAAAATAGTTTTCATGCCTCCCTAAGAACATAACTGTAAAGTTTCAAGTCAATTGGTTAAAAAACAGTCAGTAAGGGCGGTATAGTCGAGTATACTCGACAATATAATACCCTGCACACATGGTAGGCGGTGCCACTCCCTCAATCTCCAAAAACATATTGATCTGACGTCGCCTATTCAAATAGTGTTCAAAATATCAAGAAAATCGGTCAAAAAATGTGGATTTTACGAAAAATTTAAGTTTGTAGGCCTCTGAGGGGTAGCCATCAAAGAGAGGGGAAATTTGTGGTATGCAGTTTTTAAGATGTATTATCACTGAGCTTGTATACAAAATTTCAGGTTCATACCTTTGTTAGTTTTAGAGATATTGTTTTTTATAGAAAACAACTGGGGGAGAGGAAATCAAGGGGAAGGGGGAAATTTTTCTCTTTGGATGTTCGAGTTATAGCGTTTTCAAAAAGTGGGTGGTGCTGGATGGGCGGGAAGGAGTGGGCGTGGCACAAAACCATTCAAACTCGATCTGCTGCCGAGCATCACGAGTCTACCCACCAAATTTCAAGTCTCTAGCTCTTATAGTTTCCGAGAACCATTGGTGAGGACGGACGGACGGACGGACAGACGGACAGACGGACGGACAGACGGACGGACATGGCTTAATCAACTTCTCTTGTCATCCCGATCAAGAATATATATACTTTATGGGGTCCCCCGACCCTCCTTCTATGCGTTACATACATTTGGCTTTTGCACAAACACAATATACCCTTATACACAGTATGTGTACAGGGTATAAAAAAGTTTTCCATACAACGGGTCAATTTTCACTAAAAAAGGGCGTGGCCACGCCCACTTTTGGTCAACATTGTTTTCATTCCTCCCTAAGAACATAACTGTAAAGTTTCAAGTCAATTGGTTAAAAAACAAAAAAGTTTTC
This sequence comes from Phortica okadai, assembly GCA_034638295.1. Taxonomy (NCBI): domain Eukaryota; kingdom Metazoa; phylum Arthropoda; class Insecta; order Diptera; family Drosophilidae; genus Phortica; species Phortica okadai. The sequence goes on from CM067851.1 coordinate 28,798,152, forward strand.
CATACAACGGGTCAAATTTCGCTATAAAAGGGCGTAGCCGCGCCCACTTTTGGTCAAAATAGTTTTCACTCCTCCCTAAGAAGATAACTGTAAGGTTTCAAGTCAATTGGTCAATTTTCGCTAAAAAAAGGCGTGGGCACGCCCACTTTTGGTCAAAATAGTTTTCATTCCTCCCTAAGAACATAACTGCAAAGTTTCAAGTCAATTGGTTGAAAAACAAGAAAGTTGTCCATACATCGGGTCAAATTTCGCTAGAAGTGGGCGTGGCTACGCTCACTTTGGGTCAAAATAGTTTTCATTCCTCCCTAAGAACATAACTGTAAAGTTTCAAGTCAATTGGTTAAAAAACAAAAAAGTTTTCCATACAACGGGTCAAATTTCGCTATAAAAATTGGTCAAATTAGTTTTCATTCCTCCCTAAGAACATAACTGTAAAGTTTCAAGTCAATTCGTTGAAAAACAAAAAAGTTTTCCATACAACGGGTCAATTTTTGCTATAAGTGGGCGTGGCTACGCCCACTTTTGGTCAAAATAGTTTTCATTCCTCCCTAAGAACATAACTGTAAAGTTTCAAGTCAATTGGTTAAAAACAAAAAAGTTTTCCATACAACGGGTCAATTTTCGCTATAAGTGGGCGTGGCTACCCCTGGCTACGCCCACTTTTGGTCAAAATAGTTTTCATTCCTTCCTAAGAACATAACTTTAAAATTTCAAGTCAATTGGTTAAAAAACAAAAAAGTTTTTCATACAACGGGTCAATTTTCGCTGGAAGTGGGCGTGGCTACGCGTGGCTACGCCCATTTTTGGTCAAAATAGTTTTCATTCCTCCCCAAGAACATAACTTTAAAATTTCAAGTCAATTGGTTGAAAAACAAAAAAGTTGTCCATACAACGACGTGAATATTGCTTCTCTTCCTCTTCTTCATTTTGTATGGGAGCTACCAGTTCCAGATGTCCAATCTCATTGAAACTTTCAGGCATGTAGTCGGACTATGTAGAACTACTATGTTTAAGATTTCAGCACTCTATCATACAAAACAAAAAAGTTTTCCATAGTTTTGTTCATTTTTCTTCTTCTTTTCGTATGGGGGCTACCAGTTCCAGTGGTCCGATATGGCTGGATCCGACAAATGAGTTGACTGCACGAATAAGAAGTCTCTGTGCAACATTTCAGCTCGATATCTTAAAAACTGTGGGAGGAGATTGTATATATACAGACAGACGGACAGACGGACATGGCTAAATCAACTCGTCTTGTTGTCCTGATCAAGAATATATATACTTTATATAGTCGGAAATGAATATTTCGATCTGTTACAAACTTCAGCACAAAGTTATTATACTGTTTCACATACGTGAAAAGTATAAAAAGTAAACGAATTTTTTGTCCATGTAAAAAACTATCAATTCTGAATAAAATGCCGCCCATTTATGCAATTAAAACCAGTTAGGACGCTATAGTCGAGTATACTCGACAATATAATACCCTGCACACACAGTAGCCGGTGCAACACCCTCAATCTACAAAAACATATTGATCTGACGTCGCATATTCAAATAGTGTTCAAAATATCAAGCAAATCGGTCAAAAAATGTGGAATTCACGAAAAATTTGACTTTGTTGGTCATTGAGGGGTAACTATCAAAAAGAGGGGAATTTTGTGGTATGCAGTTTTTAAGATACGTACATACTGAGCTTGTCTACAAAATTTCAGGTTCGTATCTCTAACAGTTTTGAAGATACAGCAATTTTAAGAAAACAACCGGGGGAGGGGAAATGAAGAGGATGGGGAAAAATTGTGGTATGCAGTTTTGTAGTGCTACTTATACTGAGTCTACATACCGACTTTAATGTTTCTATCGCTTTGGATGTTCGAGTTATAGCGTTTTAAAAAAGTGGGCGGTGCTGGATGGGCGGGAAGGAGTGGGCGTGGCACAAAACCGTTCAAACTTGATCTGCTGCCGAGCATCACGAGTCTACCCTCCAAATTTCAAGTCTCTAGCTGTTATAGTTTCTGAGAACCATTGGTGAATACGGACGGACAGACGGACAGACAGACGGATGGACGGACAGACGGACGGACATGGCTTAATCAATTTCTCTTGTCATCCTGATCAAGAATATATATACTTTATATAGTCGCAAGTGCATATTTCTGTGCGTTAAATACATTTCGCTCAAACAAACACAATATACCCCGATACACAGTATGTGTACAGGGTATAAAAATTTAAATGTCTTTTATTAAATAAGGCATATTTTCGTCTGATAAGGTACTTCTTCTTCAATGATTTCGAGGATATTTTAGTTTTGATCAAAAAAATTTTATTTCTTTTGACTTCTCGTAAAATATGTTAATGCCATTTGAAAGAGGAACAGATAAGCTTTCCATCGAGCTCTTGGTCGAATAAGTCGGTCGAACGATGCAAGAGTTATTAGCAAAAAACTAATCGGTGGTCAACACGATTCCGTCCTACTGCCGATTCTTTTCGCAAAGAACTTTTCTATAATACTAGTATTTAATGGGAAAAAATTAAACGAATTTTTTGTCCATGTAAAAAACTATTAATTCTGAATAAAATGCCGCCCATTTATGCAATTCAAAAAATTTAAATGTCTCTTATTAGATAAGGCATATTTTTGTCTGGTAAGGTACTTCTTCTTCAATGATTTCGGGGATATTTTAGTTTTGATCAAAAAAAATGTTATTTCTTATGACTTTACGTAAAATATGTTAATGCCATTTGAAAGAGCAACAGATAAGCTTTCCATCAAGCTCTTAGTCGAAGAAGTCGGTCGAAGGATGCAAGAGTTATTAGCAAAAAACTAATGGGTGGTCAACACAATTCAGTCCTACCGCCGATTCTTTTCGCAAAATACTTTTCTATAATTCTAGTATTTAATGGGAAAAATTTAACGAATTTTTTGTACATGTAAAAAACTATTAATTCTGAATAAAATGCCGCCCATTTATGCAATTCAAAAAATTTAAATGTCTCTGATTAGATAATGCATATTTTATTAGCAAAAACTAATCGGTGGTCAACACGTTTGCGTCCCACTGCCGATTCTTTTCGCAAAGTACTGTTCTATAATTCTAGTATTTAATGGGAAAAAATGAAACGAATTTTTTGTCCATGTAAAAAACTTTTAATTCTGAATAAAATGCAGCCCATTTATGCAATTAAAAAAATTGAAATGTTTCTTATTAGATAAGGCATATTTTCGTCTGATAAGGTACTTACTTCTTATTTAATGATTTCGATGATATTTTAGGTTTGATCAAAAAAATTTTATTTCTTACGACTTTTCGTAAACTATGTTAATGCCATCTGAAAGAGGAACAGATAAGCTTTCCATCGAGCTCTTAGTCGAAGAAGTCGGTCGAAAGATGCAAGAGTTGTTAGCAAAAAACTAATCGGTGGTCAACACGATTCCGTCCTACTGCCGATTCCTTTCGTAAAGTACTTTTCTATAATTCTAGTATATAATGGGAAAAAATTAAACGAATTTTTTGTCCATGTAAAAAACTATCAATTCTGGATAAAATGCCGCCCATTTATGCAATTAAAAAAATTGAAATGTCTTTTATTAGATAAGGCATATTTTCGTGTTATAAGGTACTCCTTCTTCAATGATTTCGAGGATATTTTAGTTTTGATCAAAAAAATTTTAAATCTTACGACTTTTCGTAATATATGTTAATGCCATCTGAAAGAGGAACAGATAAGCTTTCCATCGAGCTCTTAGTCGAAGAAGTCGGTCGAAGGATGCAAGAGTTGTTAGCAAAAAACTAATCGGTGGTCAACACGATTCCGTCCTACTGCCGCTTCTTTGCATAAAGTACTGTTCTATAATTCTAGTATTTAATGGGAAAAAATTAAACAAATTTTTTGTCCATGTAAAAAACTATTAATTCTGAATAAAATGCCGCCCATTTATGCAATTAAAAAAATTTAAATGTTTCTTATTAGATAAAGCGTATTTTCGTCTGATAAGGTACTTCTTCTTCAATGATTTCGAGGAGATTTTAGTTTTGATCAAAAAAATTTTATTTCTTACGACTTTTCGTAAAAAATGTTAATTCCATCTGAAAGAGGAACAGATAAGCTTTCCATCGAGGTCTTAGTCGAAAAAGTCGGTCGAAGGATACAAGAGTTATTATCAAAAAACTAATCGGTGGTCAACACGATTCCGTCCTACTGCCGATTCCTTTTGTAAAGTTCTTTTCTATAATTCTAGTATTTAATGGAAAAAAATTAAACGAATTTTTTGTCCGTGTAAAAAACTATCAATTCTGAATAAAATGCCACCCATTTATACAATTAAAAAAATTTAAATGTCTCTTATTAGATAAGGCATATTTTTGTCTGATAAGGTACTTCTTCTTCAATGATTTCGAGGATATTTTAGTTTAGATCAAAAAATATTTTATTTGTTATGACTTTTCGTAAAATATGTTAATGCCATCTGAAAGAGCAACAGATAAGCTTTCCATCGAGCTGTTAGTCGAAGAAGTCGGTCGAAGGATGCAAGAGTTATTAGCAAAAAACTAATCGGTGGTCAACACGGTTCCGTCCTACTGCCGATTCTTTTCGGAAAGTAGTTTTCTATAATTCTAGTATTTAAAGGGAAAAAAATAAACGAATTTTTTGTCCATGTAAAAAATTATTAATTCTGAATAAAATGCCGCCCATTTATGCAATTCAAAAAATTTAAATGTCTCTGATTAGATAATGCATATTTTATTAGCAAAAACTAATCGGTGGTCAACACGTTTGCGTCCCACTGCCGATTCTTTTCGCAAAGTACTGTTCTATAATTCTAGTATTTAATGGGAAAAAATGAAACGAATTTTTTGTCCATGTAAAAAACTTTTAATTCTGAATAAAATGCAGCCCATTTATGCAATTAAAAAAATTGAAATGTTTCTTATTAGATAAGGCATATTTTCGTCTGATAAGGTACTTACTTCTTATTTAATGATTTCGATGATATTTTAGGTTTGATCAAAAAAATTTTATTTCTTACGACTTTTCGTAAACTATGTTAATGCCATCTGAAAGAGGAACAGATAAGCTTTCCATCGAGCTCTTAGTCGAAGAAGTCGGTCGAAAGATGCAAGAGTTGTTAGCAAAAAACTAATCGGTGGTCAACACGATTCCGTCCTACTGCCGATTCCTTTCGTAAAGTACTTTTCTATAATTCTAGTATATAATGGGAAAAAATTAAACGAATTTTTTGTCCATGTAAAAAACTATCAATTCTGGATAAAATGCCGCCCATTTATGCAATTAAAAAAATTGAAATGTCTTTTATTAGATAAGGCATATTTTCGTGTTATAAGGTACTCCTTCTTCAATGATTTCGAGGATATTTTAGTTTTGATCAAAAAAATTTTAAATCTTACGACTTTTCGTAATATATGTTAATGCCATCTGAAAGAGGAACAGATAAGCTTTCCATCGAGCTCTTAGTCGAAGAAGTCGGTCGAAGGATGCAAGAGTTGTTAGCAAAAAACTAATCGGTGGTCAACACGATTCCGTCCTACTGCCGCTTCTTTGCATAAAGTACTGTTCTATAATTCTAGTATTTAATGGGAAAAAATTAAACAAATTTTTTGTCCATGTAAAAAACTATTAATTCTGAATAAAATGCCGCCCATTTATGCAATTAAAAAAATTTAAATGTTTCTTATTAGATAAAGCGTATTTTCGTCTGATAAGGTACTTCTTCTTCAATGATTTCGAGGAGATTTTAGTTTTGATCAAAAAAATTTTATTTCTTACGACTTTTCGTAAAAAATGTTAATTCCATCTGAAAGAGGAACAGATAAGCTTTCCATCGAGGTCTTAGTCGAAAAAGTCGGTCGAAGGATACAAGAGTTATTATCAAAAAACTAATCGGTGGTCAACACGATTCCGTCCTACTGCCGATTCCTTTCGTAAAGTTCTTTTCTATAATTCTAGTATTTAATGGAAAAAAATTAAACGAATTTTTTGTCCGTGTAAAAAACTATCAATTCTGAATAAAATGCCACCCATTTATGCAATTAAAAAAATTTAAATGTCTCTTATTAGATAAGGCATATTTTTGTCTGATAAGGTACTTCTTCTTCAATGATTTCGAGGATATTTTAGTTTAGATCAAAAAATATTTTATTTGTTATGACTTTTCGTAAAATATGTTAATGCCATCTGAAAGAGCAACAGATAAGCTTTCCATCGAGCTGTTAGTCGAAGAAGTCGGTCGAAGGATGCAAGAGTTATTAGCAAAAAACTAATCGGTGGTCAACACGGTTCCGTCCTACTGCCGATTCTTTTCGGAAAGTAGTTTTCTATAATTCTAGTATTTAAAGGGAAAAAAATAAACGAATTTTTTGTCCATGTAAAAAATTATTAATTCTGAATAAAATGCCGCCCATTTATGCAATTAAAAAAAATTTAAATGTCTCTAATTAGATAAGGCATATTTTATTAGCAAAAAACTAATCGGAGGTCAACACGATTCCGTCCTACTGCCGATTCTTTTCGCAAAGTACTTTTCTATAATTCTAGTATTTAATGGAAAAAAATTAAATGAATTTTTTGTCCATGTAAAAAACTATTAATTCTGAATAAAATGCCGCCCATTTATGCAATTCAAAAAATTTAAATGTCTCTGATTAGATAATGCATATTTTATTAGGAAAAAACTAATTGGTGGTCAACACGATTCCGTCTTACTGCCGATTCTTTTCGTAAAGTACTTTTCTATAATTCTAGTATTTAATGGGAAAAAATTAAACGAATTTTTTGTCCATGTAAAAATCTATTAATACTGAATAAAATGCCGCCTATTTATGCAATTAAAACAAAGTTAATATACTATTTCACAAAAGTGAAAAGTATAAAAATTTAAATGTCTCTTATTAGATAAGGCATATTTTTGTCTGATAAGGTACTTCTTCTTCAATGATTTCGAGCATATTTTAGTTTTGATCAAAAAAAAATTTTATTTCTTACGACTTTTCGTAAAATATGCTAATGCCATTTGAAAGAGCAACAGATAAGCTTTCCATCGAGCTCTTAGTCAAAGAAGTCGGTCGAAGGATGCAAGAGTTATTAGCAAAAAACTAATCGGTGGTCAACACAATTCAGTCCTACTGCCGATTCTTTTCGCAAAGTACTTTTCTATAATTCTTGTATTTAATGGGAAAAAATTAAACGAATTTTTTGTCCATGTAAAAAACTATTAATTCTGAATAAAATGCCGCCCATTTATGCAATTCAAAAAATTTAAATGTCTCTGATTAGATAAGGCATATTTTTGTCTGGTAAGGTACTTCTTCTTCAATGATTTCGAGGATATTTTAGTTTTGATCAAAAAAAATGTTATTTCTTATGACTTTACGTAAAATATGTTAATGCCATTTGAAAGAGCAACAGATAAGCTTTCCATCAAGCTCTTAGTCGAAGAAGTCGGTCGAAGGATGCAAGAGTTATTAGCAAAAAACTAATGGGTGGTCAACACAATTCAGTCCTACCGCCGATTCTTTTCGCAAAATACTTTTCTATAATTCTAGTATTTAATGGGAAAAATTTAACGAATTTTTTGTACATGTAAAAAACTATTAATTCTGAATAAAATGCCGCCCATTTATGCAATTCAAAAAATTTAAATGTCTCTGATTAGATAATGCATATTTTATTAGCAAAAACTAATCGGTGGTCAACACGTTTGCGTCCCACTGCCGATTCTTTTCGCAAAGTACTGTTCTATAATTCTAGTATTTAATGGGAAAAAATGAAACGAATTTTTTGTCCATGTAAAAAACTTTTAATTCTGAATAAAATGCAGCCCATTTATGCAATTAAAAAAATTGAAATGTTTCTTATTAGATAAGGCATATTTTCGTCTGATAAGGTACTTACTTCTTATTTAATGATTTCGATGATATTTTAGGTTTGATCAAAAAAATTTTATTTCTTACGACTTTTCGTAAACTATGTTAATGCCATCTGAAAGAGGAACAGATAAGCTTTCCATCGAGCTCTTAGTCGAAGAAGTCGGTCGAAAGATGCAAGAGTTGTTAGCAAAAAACTAATCGGTGGTCAACACGATTCCGTCCTACTGCCGATTCCTTTCGTAAAGTACTTTTCTATAATTCTAGTATATAATGGGAAAAAATTAAACGAATTTTTTGTCCATGTAAAAAACTATCAATTCTGGATAAAATGCCGCCCATTTATGCAATTAAAAAAATTGAAATGTCTTTTATTAGATAAGGCATATTTTCGTGTTATAAGGTACTCCTTCTTCAATGATTTCGAGGATATTTTAGTTTTGATCAAAAAAATTTTAAATCTTACGACTTTTCGTAATATATGTTAATGCCATCTGAAAGAGGAACAGATAAGCTTTCCATCGAGCTCTTAGTCGAAGAAGTCGGTCGAAAGATGCAAGAGTTGTTAGCAAAAAACTAATCGGTGGTCAACACGATTCCGTCCTACTGCCGATTCCTTTCGTAAAGTACTTTTCTATAATTCTAGTATATAATGGGAAAAAATTAAACGAATTTTTTGTCCGTGTAAAAAACTATCAATTATGAATAAAATGCCACCCATTTATGCAATTAAAAAAATTTAAATGTCTCTTATTAGATAAGGCATATTTTTGTCTGATAAGGTACTTCTTCTTCAATGATTTCGAGGATATTTTAGTTTAGATCAAAAAATATTTTATTTGTTATGACTTTTCGTAAAATATGTTAATGCCATCTGAAAGAGCAACAGATAAGCTTTCCATCGAGCTGTTAGTCGAAGAAGTCGGTCGAAGGATGCAAGAGTTATTAGCAAAAAACTAATCGGTGGTCAACACGGTTCCGTCCTACTGCCGATTCTTTTCGGAAAGTAGTTTTCTATAATTCTAGTATTTAAAGGGAAAAAAATAAACGAATTTTTTGTCCATGTAAAAAATTATTAATTCTGAATAAAATGCCGCCCATTTATGCAATTAAAAAAAATTTAAATGTCTCTAATTAGATAAGGCATATTTTATTAGCAAAAAACTAATCGGAGGTCAACACGATTCCGTCCTACTGCCGATTCTTTTCGCAAAGTACTTTTCTATAATTCTAGTATTTAATGGAAAAAAATTAAATGAATTTTTTGTCCATGTAAAAAACTATTAATTCTGAATAAAATGCCGCCCATTTATGCAATTCAAAAAATTTAAATGTCTCTGATTAGATAATGCATATTTTATTAGGAAAAAACTAATTGGTGGTCAACACGATTCCGTCTTACTGCCGATTCTTTTCGTAAAGTACTTTTCTATAATTCTAGTATTTAATGGGAAAAAATTAAACGAATTTTTTGTCCATGTAAAAATCTATTAATACTGAATAAAATGCCGCCTATTTATGCAATTAAAACAAAGTTAATATACTATTTCACAAAAGTGAAAAGTATAAAAATTTAAATGTCTCTTATTAGATAAGGCATATTTTTGTCTGATAAGGTACTTCTTCTTCAATGATTTCGAGCATATTTTAGTTTTGATCAAAAAAAAATTTTATTTCTTACGACTTTTCGTAAAATATGCTAATGCCATTTGAAAGAGCAACAGATAAGCTTTCCATCGAGCTCTTAGTCAAAGAAGTCGGTCGAAGGATGCAAGAGTTATTAGCAAAAAACTAATCGGTGGTCAACACAATTCAGTCCTACTGCCGATTCTTTTCGCAAAGTACTTTTCTATAATTCTTGTATTTAATGGGAAAAAATTAAACGAATTTTTTGTCCATGTAAAAAACTATTAATTCTGAATAAAATGCCGCCCATTTATGCAATTCAAAAAATTTAAATGTCTCTGATTAGATAATGCATATTTTATTAGGAAAAATCTAATCGGTGGTCAACACGATTCCGTCTTACTGCCGATTCTTTTCGTAAAGTACTTTTCTATAATTATAGTATTTAATGCGAAAAAATAAAACGAATTTTTTGTCCATGTAAAAATCTATTTATTCTGAATAAAATGCCGCCCATTTATGCAATTAAAAAAATTTAAATGTCTCTTATTAGATAAGGCATATTTTCGTCTGATAAGGTACTTACTTCTTCTTTAATGATTTCGATGATATTTTAGTTTTGATCAAAAAAATTTTATTTTTTACGATTTTTCGTAAAATACGTTAATGCCATCTGAAAAAGGAACACATAAGCTTTCCATCGTGCTCTTAGTCGAAGAAGTCGGTCGAAGGATGCAAGAGTTATTAGCAAAAAACTAATCGGTGGTCAACACAATTCAGTCCTACTGCCGATTCTTTTCGCAAAGTACTTTTCTATAATTCTAGTATTTAATGGGAAAAAATTAAACGATTTTTTTGTCCATGTAAAAATCTATTTATTCTGAATAAAATGCTGCCCATTTATGCAATTAAAAAAATTTAAATGTCTCTTATTAGATAAGGCATATTTTCGTCTGATAAGGTATTTATTCTTCAATGATTTCGAGGATATTTTAGTTTTGATCAAAAAAATTTTATTTCTTATGACTTTTCGTTAAATATGCTAATGCCATCTAAAAGAGGAACAGATAAGCTTTCCATCAAGCTCTTAGTCGAAGAAGTCGGTCGAAGGATGCAAGAGTTATTAGCAAAAAACTAATCGGTGGTCAACACGATTGCGTCCTTCTGCCGCTTCTTTGCGTAAAGTACTTTTCTATAATTCTAGTATTTAATGGGAAAAAATTAAACGAATATTTTGTCCATGTAAAAAACTATTAATTCTGAATAAAATTCCGCCCATTTATGCAATTAAAAAAATTTAAATGTCTCTTATTAGATAAGGCATATTTTCGTCAGATAAGGTACTTCTTCTTCAATGATTTCTAGGATATTTTAGTTTTGATCAAAAAAATGTTATTTCTTATGTTTTTTCGTTAAATATGTTAATGCCATCTGAAAGAGGAACACATCAGCTTTCCATCGAGCTCTTAGTCGAAGAAGTCGGTCGAAGGATGCAAGAGTTATTAGCAAAAAACTAATCGGTGGTCAACACGATTCCGTCCTTCTGCCGCTTCTTTGCGTAAAGTACTTTTCTATAATTCTTGTATTTAATGGGAAAAAACTAAACGAATTTTTTGACCATGTAAAAATCTATTTATTCTGAACAAAATGCCGCCCATTTATGCAATTAAAAAAATTGAAATGCTTTTTATTAGATAAAGCATATTTTCGTGTTATAAGGTACTTCTTCTTCAATGATTTCGAGGAAATTTTAGTTTTGATCAAAAAAATTATATTTCTTACGACTTTTCGTAAAAAATGTTAATTCCATCTGAAAGAGGAACAGATAAGCTTTCCATCGAGGTCTTAGTCGAAGAAGTCGGTCGAAGGATGCAAGAGTTATTAGCAAAAAACTAATCGGTGGTCAACACGATTCCGTCCTACTGCCGATTCCTTTCGTAAAGTTCTTTTCTATAATTCTAGTATTTAATGGGAAAAAATTAAACGAATTTTTTGTCCATGAAAAAACTATTAATTCTGAATAAAATGCCGCCCATTTATGCAATTCAAAAAATTTAAATGTCTCTAATTAGATAAGGCATATTTTATTAGCAAAAAACTAATCGGAGGTCAACACGATTCCGTCCTACTGCCGATTCTTTTCGCAAAGTACTTTTCTATAATTCTAGTATTTAATGGAAAAAAATTAAATGAATTTTTTGTCCATGTAAAAAACTATTAATTCTGAATAAAATGCCGCCCATTTATGCAATTCAAAAAATTTAAATGTCTCTGATTAGATAATGCATATTTTATTAGGAAAAAACTAATCGGTGGTCAACACGATTCCGTCTTACTGCCGATTCTTTTCGTAAGGTACTTTTCTATAATTCTAGTATTTAATGGGAAAAAATTAAACGAATTTTTTGTCCATGTAAAAATCTATTAATACTGAATAAAATGCCGCCCATTTATGCAATTAAAAAGATTTAAATGTCTCTTATTAGATAAGGCATATTTTTGTTTGATAAGGTACTTCTTCTTTTTTTTTTTTTTTTTTTTACTAACTACAGGCGCAAGACGTTGTGGTAGCACGCTACCCTCAAGTGGTCATTGCGACACCAGGTCAGCCTGTTCCGCGACTACAGACAGACAGTCAACAGTCGCTTTACTACTTAACTCTACACAAATAAATAAGCATGCACTAATATTAACACTAAAATTTTAAAACTACAAAAATAACTAAAATTACAAATTATTAAGATGTGTTAGTAAGCTACATTTAATGAGATTTGAAGATCTGCAATTATCAATAAGGTTACAGTAACTATTATAGTTTACACACAAAATTCGGAAGGAATCATGCTCAAGGTATGTAGCTCTACAAATACTAAGATGAATTGGTCTAAAGTTTCTCGTGTATCTAGTTGGAACATTAAACTTTATGCACTCTAACAAAGTGGGGGAGATTATGATACCATTAATTAGGTTGTGCAAAAATAACACCCCGAGCATAGTTCTACGACTTGATAGAGATGGTAAATTGATTAGTTTCAATCGACTATGATAGGGGGGTAAATGAGTACTAGGGTCCCAATGTAACTTACGAAGAGCAAAAAGAAGGAACTGCTTCTGAACGGATTCTACTTGGGTCTTATATTTTTCAAACTGAGGGTCCCAAACACACGACGCATATTCCAGAATGGGCCGCACAAGCGAAGTGAAAAGCAATTTGGTAGTGTAGGGGTCATCGAATTCCTTGGACCATCGTTTAATAAAACCAAGTACACCTTTGGATTTATTTACCGAAAGGGAAATGTGAGAAGCAAAATTAAGTTTTGGGTCCATCAAAACACCTAGGTCATTGAATTGATTTACACGCTCAAGAATAGAATTATCAATCCTGTATATGCAAGTAAGCATTTTATTCCTATAAAAAGACATAATCTTGCACTTATTGCAGTTTAAAAGTAGATTGTTCACAGAGCACCATTGAGCGAGTGAGTCAAGATCAGACTGAAGTAAACTCTGCTGGATTGTGGAATTTAGAGCTAGACATAGTTTTACGTCATCAGCGTACATCAAGACATTGCAGTATTTGATCACTGTAGGCAAGTCATTAATGAATAAGTTAAAGAGTATGGGCCCCAGATGGCTACCTTGGGGAACACCAGACGATACAAGAATGCTTCTGGAAACTGACGTTTTAAAACGAACTTTTTGAGTTCGCGAGTCAAGATAAGAAGAGAGCCAACGGACAAGCAATGGTGGAAAGCCATAAGCCTCCAGTTTGTATATTAACAAGGAATGACAGACACTGTCAAATGCTTTACTGAAATCGGTATATACAACTTCAGTTTGGCAACCGATAGAAAAATTTTGGTTAACAATTGAGGTAAACTCCAATAAATTTGTCACCGTTGAACGCTTCTTAAGGAAACCATGTTGAGCCAAGTTTAAAAGTGAAGGCACAAAATGCTGTAATTGATCAGTAATGATCTGCTCAAATAGCTTTGGGATGGCACATAATTTGGCAATACCTCTGTAGTTAGATATTTCTACTTTACTGCCTTTTTTATGAAGTGGTATAATAAATGACTCCTTCCAAACTGCTGGGACTATGGCGTATTTAAGAGACATGTTGAACAGCATGCATAATGGAATATATAACATCTCGGCACAGTGTTTCAAAACGCAACCAGGTATATTATCGGGACCAGCGGTAAACGTGGGTTTTATTAACTTTAAATACTTTAAAACAATGTCATTGTCGATAACAGGCATATTTATATGAGTTCTGTCCCCAATATAAAATGGATATTCAACATCATTATAATAAAAATTATTGTAGGTGCTTTGGAAGAAATCGGCAAAGAGATGGGATATCTCTGCGTCATTACTTTCCTCCACACCATTTAGTTTCATACAAGAGGGGAAGGTTTTAGAATTTAATTTAGATTTTATTAAGTTGAAAAAGTTTTTAGGATCGCGGTGAATATTTAATTTAAGCTTATTGATATAGGTTTTATAATTTTTTTTATTTGTAAAATTAAATTTATAGCGAATTTTTGTGTAATTCGCATAATCAATAAGAGAACCGGTTCTCTTGTATTTTTTGAAAAATCTAGTTTTTAAATTTTTTAAGTGACTCAGTTCTTTCGAAAACCAAGGCGGCTTACTTAAATCATAAACCACATTAATTTTTGGCACGCAAGATTTAAACAAATTGTACATGGTTGCATTAAAAAAGTGTACTGCGTGTTCGATGTCTGTCGAGTTACGAATGACTGACCAGTCAGTGTTGGATAGCAAGAAACCAAGTCGTTCAAAATCAGTTTTTTTAAAGCAGAAAACACTGTTAGTCTTTGCACCAGGAACACACAAACGGGGGGATGGTAATTTGGTTAATATGAGTGTTAGTTCCAGAGTAGGATGGTAGGGATCTTCGGGGTGAGTTATTGGGGGTACCCTGCAGATCGATGCATTCTCAAAATTGTTTACAAAAATAAGATCTAATAGTCGATCTTTAGAGTTAATTATGCTGTTGAGTTGGTATGAAGGTAAGCTGAGGAGAGAATCGAGAAAATCATTATTTGATGCCGGAAGTACTGCATTTGTGTGATTTGATGGAATCCAAGTAATATGAGGAAGATTAAAGTCTCCAAAAATCATTAAAGTATCTGTGTCTTTCACAAAAGATGAGATGACTTGAAATGCATTTAAATGAGCTAAATAAACTGATGAGTCAGAGTGAGGTGGAATATAGGAACAAGTAAGGTAGACGTTATGCTTCATCAACGAAACTTTCACGCAAAACAGTTCAATGTCAGCGATACCATCCACCATAATTTGTTCCGAAGTATATCGACCAGCGACAGCGATTAAAACACCACCACCAATTCTGCTAATGCGGTCTTTACGAAAAGTCTGAAAGTTATCAGAGAACAATTCCGAGTTCGAGATCTCAGGACAAAGCCATGTTTCAACGAATATTACAACGTCAGAGGTAATTGAAAAGCTATTTAAATATAGGGAAGTAAGCTTCGAATTCAAGCCTCTAACGTTTTGGAAGTTTAAAATAAACGATGATGAAAGAGTGGGTGAAGTGATTAGTTATTTGAACCAGACGGTTCATTAACAGCTTCTTTATTGGCACGAGGCTTAAACTTAAATTCGTGCACAATACACCCATCAGGCCAAAAATTGGTGTTAACCAATTCGTTGAAATGAACATCAGGAACAGAGATCTTAAAAGATGAAATAGACCTAGCTTGTCTAAATTTAAATTTGGATACGAACAAATTTGACACTGATGGCATTTTTGAGGTAATAAAATGCTTAATGTCTGTTTCAGAAGTATCGACAGCTAGTCTTGAAACAAAAACAAATTTTTTATTGGTCGTAGGAGGGACTACAACAAGTTGCTTCGGTTGCTCAGGTTGAGCTGGTACATTTTCCAAAACATGGTCAGGAGAGTCTGTTTTGGAAGTTGTATTGACAACGGTAGCAGATTTGGCAACGGTAGCGTAAGAAATCTGAGGCGTTAGATGATGGCTCAACAGGTTTAAAAACAGAAAAGGTGTCGTCAAAGGAATGAAATTTACTGTTGAGACGCTGAAAATCTTTTGAAAGATCAGAATATGCATCTTTCATTTGAGATATCCACTTCCTTAGCTCGATGTCATTTAGCCGACATTTTGGACAACACCAATGAAGACCATTATTTTTTTGTAAGAAGTCACCAACGCGACCAGTAAGCTCAGCACATTTAAGGTGGGCAATGTCTTGGCATAGCCAACTGACTGGGCGGTATCACCCTTTATAGAACAGTTTGGTAAACAACAGACCATACTGAAAACTAATATGCACAACAGATTTTGAGAAGCGCACCAAAAGTGTTAAAATAGCAAAGAATAAATAAAGAGCAAGAATTAAAATTAACTCGTTAAACTGATTTCTCTTGAAAGAAAGATCACAAGTGTTTACAAAAACAAATTACGCACAAGCAGGAACGAAACACAGTGAAATGACAAAATAATCAAAAATCTCTCACCAGATGTTTATTTGTTCACATAAAATTACACAAACAAAACACACGAGAATTATTTAAAATGCACAAAAAGTTGTTAATTTTATTTAAGCACAAACGCAAAAAATATTATTATAGTGCCGGAATACTATATTACAATTTAAATAAAATTTTAAGTTTTTCTAAACAAAAATTAACGAAAAAACCAGTAAGGACGCTATAGTCGAGTATACTCGACAATATAATACCCTGCACACATGGTAGGCGGTGCCACACCCTCAATCTACAAAAACATATTGATCTGACGTCGCATATTCAAATAGTGTTCAAAATATCAAGTAAATCGGTCAAAAAATGTGAAATTTACGAAAATTTTGAGTTTGTTGGTCATTGAGGGGTAACTTTCGAACAGGGGGGAATTTTGTGGTATGCAGTTTTCAAGATATGTATTTACTGAGCTTGTATACAAAATTTCATGTTCATACCTTTATTAGTTTTGGAGATATTGCTTTTTATAGAAAACAACTGGGGGAGGGGAAATCAAGGGGAGGGGGAAAAATTGTGGTATGCAGTTTTGTAGAACTCTTCATGCTGAGTCTACATACCGACTTTCATGTTTCTATCTCTTCGGGTGTTCGAGTTATAACGTTTTCAAAAAGTGGGCGGTGCTGGTTGGGCGAGAAGGAGTGGGCGTGGCACTAAACCATTCAAACTTGATGGAGTGCCAAGCATTACGAGTCTACCCTCCAAATTTCAAGTCTCTAGCTTTTACGGTTTCCGAGAACCATTGGTGAATACAGACGGACGGACGGACGGACGGACGGACGGACAGACGGGCAGGGCTCAATCGATTTCTCTTGTCATCCTGATCAAGAATATATATACTTTATGGGGTCCCCCTCCCCTCCTTCTATGCGTTACATACATTTCGTTCAAACAAACTTAATATACCCTGACACACTGTATGTGCAGGGTATAATTAAATGAATAGACAGAGCAATTTTGCATGCGACCAAATACACCGAACACAATTTTCTTCAATGATTTCGAGGATATTTTAGTTTTGATCAAAAAAAACTTTATTTCTTATGACTTTTCGTAAAATATGTTAATGCCATTTGAAAGAGCAACAGATAAGCTTTCCATCGAGCTCTTAGTCAAAGAAGTCGGTCGAAGGATGCAAGAGTTATTAGCAAAAAACTAATCGGTGGTCAACACAATTCTGTCCTACTGCCGATTCTTTTCGCAAAGTACTTTTCTATAATTCTAGTATTTAATGGGAAAAAATTAAACGATTTTTTTGTCCATGTAAAAATCTATTTATTCTGAATAAAATGCCGCCCATTTATGCAATTAAAAAAATTTAAATGTCTCTTATTATATAAGGCATATTTTCGTCTGATAAGGTACTTACTTCTTCTTTAATGGTTTCGATGATATTTTAGGTTTGATCAAAAAAATTTTGTTTCTTACGACTTTTCGTAAAATATGTTAATGCCATCTGAAAGAGGAACACATAAGCTTTTCATCGAGCTCTTAGTCGAAGAAGTCGGTCGAAGGATGCAAGAGTTATTAGCAAAAAACTAATCGGTGGTCAACACAATTCTGTCCTACTGCCGATTCTTTTCGCAAAGTACTTTTCTATAATTCTAGTATTTAATGGGAAAAAATAAAACGATTTTTTTGTCCATGTAAAAATCTGTTTATTCTGAATAAAATGCCGCCCATTTATGCAATTCAAAAAAAAAATTTAAATGTCTGTTATTAGATAAGGGATATTTTCGTCTGATAAGGTACTTCTTCTTCAATGATTTCGAGGATATTTTAGTTTTGATCAAAAAAATTTTATTTCTTATGACTTTTCGTTAAATATGTTAACGCCATCTGAAAGAGCAACATATAAGCTTTCCATCGAGCTCTTAGTCGAAGAAGTCGGTCGAAGGATGCAAGAGTTATTAGCAAAAAACTAATCGGTGGTCAACACGATTCCGTCCTACTGCCGATTCTGTGCGTAAAATACTTTTCTATAGTTCTAGTATTTAATGCGAAAAAATTAAACGAATATTTTGTCCATGTAAAAAACTATTAATTCTGAATAAAATGCCGCCCATTTATGCAATTAAAAAAATTTAAATGTCTCTTATTAGATAAGGCATATTTTCGTCTGATAAGGTACTTCTTCTTCAATGATTTCGAGGATATTTTAGTTTTGATCAAAAAAATTTTATTTCTTATGTTTTTTCGTTAAATATGTTAATGCCATCTGAAAGAACAACAGATAAGCTTTCCATCGAGCTCTTAGTCAAATAAGTCGGTCGAACGATCCAAGAGTTATTAGCAAAAAACTAATCGGTGGTCAACACGATTCCGTCCTACTGCCGATTCTTTTACTTAAGTTCTTTTCTATAATTCTTGTATTTAATGGGAAAAAATTAAACGAATTTTTTGTCCATGTAAAAAACTATTAATTCCGAATAAAATGACAACCAATTATGCAATTAAAAAAATTTAAATGTCTCTAAATAGATAAGGCATATTTTATTAGCAAAAAACTAATCGGTGGTCAACACGATTCCGGCCTACTGCCGATTCTTTTCCTTAAGTTCTTTTCTATAACTCTTGCATTTAATGGGAAAAAGTTAAACGAATTTTTTGTCCATGTAAAAAACTATTAATTCTGAATAAAATGACACCCATTTATGCAATTAATAAAATTTAAATGTCTCTGATTAGATAAGGCATTATTTATTAGGAATAAACTAATCGGTGGTCAACACGATTCCGTCTTACTGCTGATTCTTTTCGTAAAGTACTTTTCTATAGTTCTAGTATTTAATCTATTAATTCTGAATAAAATGCCGCCCATTTATGCAGTTAAAAAAATTTAAATGTCTCTTATTAGATTCAGCAAATTTTCGACTGATAAGGTACTGCTTCAATGATTTCGAGGAGATTTTAGTTTTGATCAAAAAAATTTTATTTCTTACGATTTTCGTAAAATATGTTAATGTTAACAGATAAGCTTTCCATCGAGCTCTTAGTTGAAGAAGTCGGTCGAAGGATGCATGCCTTATTAGCAAAAAACTAATCGGTGGTCAACATGATTCCGTCCTACTGCCGATTATTTTCGCAAAGTTCTTTTCTATAATTCTAGTATACAATGGGAAAAAATTAAACGAATTTTTTGTCCATGTAAAAAACTTTTAATTCTGAATAAAATATCGCCCATTTATGCAATTAAAAAAATTTAAATGTCTCTATTTAGATAAGGCATATTTTCGTCTGATAAGGTACTTCTTCAATGATTTCGAGGATATTTTAGTTTTGATCAAAAAAATTTTATTTCTTATGACTTTTCATATAATATGTTAATGCCATCTGAAAGAGCAACAGATAAGCTTTTCATCGAGCTCTTAGTCGAATAAGTCGGTCGAACGATGAAAGAGTTATTAGCAAAAAACTAATCGGTGGTGAACACGATTCCGTCCTACTGCCGATTCTTTTCCTTAAGTTCTTTTCTATAATTCTTGTATTTAATGGGAAAAAATTAAACGAATTTTTTGTCCATGTAAAAAACTATTAATTCTGAATAAAATGACACCCAATTATGCAATTAAAAAAATTTAAATGTCTCTAATTAGATAAGGCATTTTTTATTTGCAAAAAACTAATCGGTGGTCAATACGATTCCGTCCTACTGCCGATTCTTTTCCTTAAGTTCTTTTCTATAATTCTTGTATTTAATGGGAAAAAGTTAAACGAATTTTTTGTCCATGTAAAAAACTATTAATTCTGAATAAAAGGACACCCATTTATGCAATTAAAAAAATTTAAATGTCTCTGATTAGATAAGGCATTATTTATTAGGAATAAACTAATCGGTGGTCAACACGATTCCGTCTTACTGCTGATTCTTTTCGTAAAGTACTTTTCTATAATTCTAGTATTTAATGGGAAAAAATTAAACGAATTTTTTGTCCATGTAAAAAACTTTTAATTCTGAATAAAATGCCGCCCATTTATGCAATTAAAAAAATTTAAATGTCTCTATTTAGATAAGGCATATTTTCGACTGATGAGGTACTTCTTCAATGATTTCGAGGAGATTTTAGTTTTGATCAAAAAAATTTTATTTCTTACGACTTTTAGTAAAATATGTTAATGTTAACAGATAAGCTTTCCATCGAGCTCTTAGTTGAAGAATTCGGTCGAAGGATGCATGCCTTATTAGCAAAAAACTAATCGGTGGTCAACACGATTCCGTCCTACTGCCGATTATTTTCGCAAAGTTCTTTTCTATAATTCTAGTATACAATGGGAAAAAATTAAACGAATTTTTTGTCCATGTAAAAAACTTTTAGTTCTGAATAAAATATCGCCCATTTATGCAATTAAAAAAATTTAAATGTCTCTATTTAGATAAGGCATATTTTCGTCTGATAAGGTACTTCTTCTTCAATGATTTCGAAGATATTTTAGTTTTGATCAAAAAATTTTTATTTCTTATGACTTTTAGTAAAATATGTTAATGCCATCTGAAAGAGCAACAGATAAGCTTTCCATCAAGCTCTTAGTCGAATAAGTCGGTCGAACGATGCAAGAGTTATTAGCAAAAAACTAATCGGTGGTGAACACGATTCCGTCCTACTGCCGATTCTTTTCCTTAAGTTCTTTTCTATAATTCTTGTATTTAATGGGAAAAAATTAAACGAATTTTTTGTCCATGTAAAAAACTATTAATTCTGAATAAAATGACACCCAATTATGCAATTAAAAAAAATTAAATGTCTCTAATTAGATAAGGCATATTTTATTAGCCAAAAACTAATCGGTGGTCAACACGATTCCGTCCTACTGCCGATTCTTTTCCTTAAGTTCTTTTCTATAATTCTTGTATTTAATGGGAAAAAATTAAACGAATTTTTTGTCCAAGTAAAGAACTATTAATTCTGAATAAAATGACACCCATTTATGCAATTAAAAAAATTTAAATGTCTCTGATTAGATAAGGCATTATTTATTAGGAAAAAACTAATCGGTGGTCAACACGATTCCGTCTTACTGCCGATTCTTTTCGTAAAGTACTTTTCTATAATTCTAGTATTTAATGGGAAAAAATTAAACGAATTTTTTGTCCATGTAAAAATCTATGAATTCTAAATAAAATGCCGCCCATTTATGCAGTTAAAAAAATTTAAATGTCTCTATTTAGATAAGGCATATTTTCGTCTGATAAGGTACTTCTTCAATGATTTCGAGGATATTTTAGTTTTGATCAAAAAAATTTTATTTCTTATGACTTTTCATATAATATGTTAATGCCATCTGAAAGAGCAACAGATAAGCTTTTCATCGAGCTCTTAGTCGAATAAGTCGGTCGAACGATGAAAGAGTTATTAGCAAAAAACTAATCGGTGGTGAACACGATTCCGTCCTACTGCCGATTCTTTTCCTTAAGTTCTTTTCTATAATTCTTGTATTTAATGGGAAAAAATTAAACGAATTTTTTGTCCATGTAAAAAACTATTAATTCTGAATAAAATGACACCCAATTATGCAATTAAAAAAATTTAAATGTCTCTAATTAGATAAGGCATTTTTTATTTGCAAAAAACTAATCGGTGGTCAACACGATTCCGTCCTACTGCCGATTCTTTTCTTAAAGTTCTTTTCTATAATTCTTGTATTTAATGGGAAAAAATTAAACGAATTTTTTGTCCATGTAAAAAACTATTAATTGAAGAAGTCGGTCGAAGGATGCATGACTTATTAGCAAAAAACTAATCGGTGGTCAACACGTTTTCGTTCTACTGCCGATTCTTTTCGCAAAGTACTTTTCTATAATTCTAGTATTTAATGGGAAAAAATTAAACGAATTTTTTGTCTATGTAAAAAACTTTTAATTCTGAATAAAATGCCGCCCATTTATGCAATTAAAAAAATTTAAATGTCTCTATTTAGATAAGGCATATTTTCGTCTGATAAGGTACTTCTTCTACAATGATTTCGAGGAGATTTTAGTTTTGATCAAAAAAATTTTATTTCTTACGACTTTTCGTAATATATGTTAATGTTAACAGATAAGCTTTCCATCGAGCTCTTAGTTGAAGAAGTCGGTCGAAGGATGCATGCCTTATTAGCAAAAAACTAATCGGTGGTCAACACAATTCAGTCCTACTGCCGATTCTTTTCGCAAAGTACTTTTCTATAATTCTAGTATTTAATGGGAAAAAATAAAACCAATTTTTTGTCCATGTAAAAAACTATTAATTCTGAATAAAATGCCGCCCATTTATGCAATTAAAAAAATTTAAATGTCTCTGATTAGATAAGGCATATTTCATTAGGAAAAAACTAATCGGTGTTCAACACGATTCCGTCTTACTGCCGATTCTTTTCGTAAAGTACTTTTCTATAATTCTAGTATTTAATGGGAAAAAATTAAACGAATTCTTTGTCCATGTAAAGATCTATTAATTCTGAATAAAATGCCACCCATTTATGCAGTTAAAAAAATTTAAATGTCTCTTATTAGATAAAGCATATTTTCGACTGATAAGGTAATTCTTCTTCAATGATTTCGAGGAGATTTTAGTTTTGATCAAAAAAATTTTATTTCTTACGACTTTTCGTAAAATATGTTAATGTTAACTTTCCATCGAGCTCTTAGTTGAAGAAGTCGGTCGAAGGATGCATGCCTTATTAGGAAAAAACTAATTGGTGGTCAACACGATTCCGTCCTACTGCCGATTATTTTCGCAAAGTACTTTTCTATAATTCTAGTATTTAATGGGAAAAAATTTAACGAATTTTTTGTCCATGTAAAAAACTATTAATTCTGAACAAAATGCCACCAATTTATGCAGTTAAAAAAATTTAAATGTCTCTTATTAGATAAAGCATATTTTCGTCTGATAAGGTACTTCTTCTTTAATGATTTCGAGAATATTTTAGTTTTGATCAAAAAAATTTTATTCCTTACGACTTTTCGTAATATATGTTAATGCCATCTGAAAGAGGAATAGATAAGCTTTCCATCGAGCTCTTAGTCGAAGAAGTCGGCCGAAGGATGCATGAGTTATTAGCAAAAAACTAATCGGTGGTCAACACGATTCCGTCCTACTGCCGATTCCTTTCGTAAAAATCTTTTCTATAATTCTAGTGTTTAATGGGAAAAAATTGAACGAATTTTTTGTCCATGTAAAAAACTATCAATTCTGAATAAAATGCCGCCCATTTATGCAATTAAAAAAATTTAAATGTCTCTTATTAGATAAGGCATATTTTCGTCTGATAAGCTACTTCTTCTTCAATGATTTCGAGGATATTTTAGTTTTGATGAAAAAAATTTTATTTCTTATGATTTTTCGTTAAATATGTTAATGCCATCTGAAAGAGGAACAGATAAGCTTTCCATCGAGCTCTTAGTCGAAGAAGTCGGTCAAAGGATGCAAGAGTTATTAGCAAAAAACTAATCGGTGATCAACAGGTTTCCGTCCTACTGCCGATTCTTTGCGTAAAGTACTTTTCTATAGTTCTACTATTTAATGGAAAAAAATTAATGGGTGGTCAACACGATTCCGTCCTACTGCCGATTATTTTCGCAAAGTACTTTTCTATAATTCTAGTATTTAATGGGAAAAAATTAAATTAACTTTTTGTCCATGTAAAAAATTATTAATTCTGAATAAAATGCCGCCCATTTATGCAATTAAAAAAATGTAAATGTCTCTTATTAGATAAGGCATATTTTCGTCTGATAAGCTATTTCTTCTTCAATGATTTCGAGGATATTTTAGTTTTGATGAAAAAAAAGTTTATTTCTTATGATTTTTCGTTAAATATGTTAATGCCATCTGAAAGAGCAACAGATAAGCTTTCCATCGAGCTCTTAGTCGAATAAGTCGGTCGAACGATGCAAGAGTAATTAGCAAAAAACTAATCGGTGGTGAACACGATTCCGTCCTACTGCCGATTCTTTTCCTTAAGTTCTTTTCTATAATTCTTGTATTTAAGGGGGGGGTAAGGTTAATTCGTTGAAAAAAAAAGCACATTTTTGTGATTTTTATTAAGGAAAACGATAAGCATTTGTTCAGTTATTTGAATGGGAAGTTAATAAGTAATATCTTAAGCATATTTCCTGAAAATTTCATTAAAATTAAAAAAAGTTTGAGACGATGGCAGCAGTTTTAAATTAATGCCATTGAAAAAAGGTGTCTTGCGGTGACCAGGATTACAAACTACTGAACCATCGCAAACTCAAGACAAAATAAATGATTTTAGCTGATGAAATTTGCAGTGTCCTGACGTCGAGGTTTTTTTAAAAAAAAAAATTTTGAATTTTTTTTTAGCATGTTGAAGTCAAAATATCGATTTTTGACAAAAAAATCAACCTTCAAGCTGCTGAAAAAATACTTAAAACTAAAAAAAAAAAAAAAACCTCGACGTCAGGACACGGCTAATTATGTCTAGAAAATGCCTGTAAAATTTCAAAAGAATCGGTTTGTTAGTTTTCGAGTGAGAGTGGTCACCGACTTTGCAAAAGCAAGTTGTGGGAAAATCAATTTAAACTTTTGCTCTGCGCTATAAGCCGCATAGGAAGAGTGAAACTGAAAACGCTCTATCTTCGTCAGTTTTCATCGGATCACCCTGAAATTTTTACACGATATTCTCGAAACATTCTACTGTCATCCCGCAAATTTTGGAAAAATCCATAAAAAAAAAATTTAATACCTTACCCCCCCCTTAATGGGAAAAAATTAAACGAATTTTTTGTCCATGTAAAAAACTATTAATTCTGAATAAAATGACACCCAATTATGCAATTAAAAAAATTTAAATGTCTCTAATTAGATAAGGCATATTTTATTAGCAAAAAACTAATCGGTGGTCAACACGATTCCGTCCTACTGCCGATTCTTTTCCTTAAGTTCTTTTCTATAATTCTTGTATTTAATGGGAAAAAATTAAACGAATTTTTTGTCCAAGTAAAAAACTATTAATTCTAAATAAAATGACAACCATTTATGCAATTAAAAAAATTTAAATGTCTCTGATTAGATAAGGCATTATTTATGAAGAAAAAACTAATCGGTGGTCAACACGATTCCGTCTTACTGCCGATTCTTTTCGTAAAGTACTTTTCTAAAATTCTAGTATTTAATGGGAAAAAATTAAACGAATTTTTTGTCCTTGTAAAAATCTATGAATTCTGAATAAAATGCCGCCCATTTATGCAGGTAAAAAAATTTAAATGTCTCTTATTAGATAAAGCATATTTTCGACTGATAAGGTACTTCTTCTTCAATGATTTCGAGGAGATTTTAGTTTTGATCAAAAAAATTTTATTTCTTACGACTTTTCGTAAAATATGTTAATGTTAACAGATAAGCTTTCCATCGAGCTCTTAGTTGAAGAAGTCGGTCGAAGGATGCATGCCTTATTATGAAAAAACTAATCGGTGGTCAACACGATTCCGTCCTACTGCCGATTATTTTCGCAAAGTACTTTTCTATAATTCTAGTATTTAATGGGAAAAAATTAAATGAATTTTTTGTCCATGTAAAAAACTATTAATTCTGAATAAAATGCCGCCCATTTATGCTGTTAAAAAAATTTAAATGTCTCTTATTAGATAAAGCATATTTTCGTCTGATAAGGTACTTCTTCTTCAATGATTTCGAGGTTATTTTAGTTTTGATCAAAAAAATTTTATTTATTATGACTTTTCGTAAAATATGTTAATGCCATCAGAAAGAGGAACACATAAGCTTTCCATCGAGCTCTTAGTCGAAGAAGTCGGTCGAAGGATGCAAGAGTTATTAGAAAAAAACCAGTAAGGATTGGAGTCGACAGTACTCGACTTCGACATACCCTGTACCTTCAATTAGTAACGTCTGTTGTTGGGCGTTGCCCCGCCCACTTTTTAATCGAAACAGATTTCCTTTCCAGTCAATATCATACATACTAATTTTTGCTCTTCTAGACCAATTCGTTACAGAGATATAACGGTTTTCTATTTTGGCTATATGTGGGCGTGGTTACGCCCATTTCATATTTGAATCTAACTATACTCTATCCGAATAGCATACATGCAAAGTTTCATTCTTGTAGGTTGTATGGTTCTTGAGATATGAGCGTTTGAAATTTTAACTATATAGGGGCGTGGTCACGCCCATTTTTTTGTTTTTTCTTCTTGAGGTTTGAGTCAGCTATATACACACCAAATTTGGTGTTCCTATCACAAAAGACAACAAAGAAAATACGACTTTTGTAAGTTTTTTCCCGATGTAGCTTCAGTTATTTGCCCCTCACCCCTAAACTTACTCAAGAAGGGGAAGAAAAAATAAACTTGATCTGCGTAATGAATCACAGAATTGAACTGCGAAGAGCTTTTGGTCCTATCTATTATAGTTTCCGAGATCGACGCGTTCATACAGACGGACGGACGGACGGACAGACGGACAGACGGACATGGCTAAATCGACTTCTCTTTCGATACTGATCAAGAATATATATACTTTGTATAGTCGGAGATGTCTCCTTTAAGGTGTTACATACATTGTCGACGTGCACAAAACTAATATACTCTTGTACCACAAGGTACAGGGTATAACTAATCGGTGGTCAACACGATTCCGTCCTACTGCCGATTACTTTCGTAAAAATCTTTTCTATAATTCTAGTATTTAATGGGAAAAAATTAAACGAATTTTTTGTCCATGTAAAAAACTATTAATTCTGAACAAAATGCCGCCCATTTATGCAATCAAAAAAATTTAAATGTCTCTTATTAGATAAAGCATATTTTCGTCTGATAAGGTAATTCTTCTTTAATGATTTCGAGAATATTTTAGTTTTGATCAAAAAAATTTTATTTCTTACGACTTTTCGTAAAATATGTTAATGCCATCTGAAAGAGGAACAGATAAGCTTTCCATCGAGCTCTTAGTCGAAGAAGTCGGTCGAAGGATGCAAGAGTTATTAGCAAAAAACTAATCGGTGGTCAACACGATTCCGTCCTACTGCCGATTCTTTGCGTAAAGTACTTTTCTATAGTTCTAGTATTTAATAGAAAAAAATTAAACGAATTTTTTGTCCATGTAAAAAACTATTAATTCTGAATAAAATGCCGCCCATTTATGCAATTAAAAAAATTTAAATGTCTCTTATTAGATAAGGCATATTTTATTAGCAAAAAACTAATCGGTGGTCAACACGATTCCGTCCTACTAACGATTCCTTTCGTAAAGTTCTTTTCTATAATTCTAGTATTTAATGGGAAAAAATTAAACGAATTTTTTGTCCATGTAAAAAACTATTAATTCTGAATAAAATGCCGCCCATATATGCAATTAAAACCAGTAAGGACGCTATCTTCAGCAATGCTGAAGCTATAATACTTTTCACGTTGTGTCACTAAAAAACTAAATGAATAGTTTTCATGCCTCCCTAACAACATAACTGTAAGGTTTCAAGTCAATTGGTTAAAAAACAAAAAAGTTTTCCATACAGCGGTTCAAGTTTTGCGATAAGTGGGCAAAATAGTTTTCATGCCTCTCTAAGAACATAACTGTAAAGTTTCAAGTCAATTGGTTAAAAAACAAAAAAGTTTTCCATACAACGGGTCAATTTTCACTAAAAAAGAGCGTGGCCACGCCCACTTTTGGTCAACATTGATTTCATTCCTTCCTTAGAACATAACTGTAAAGTTTCAAGTCAATTGGTTAAAAAACAAAAAAGTTTTCCATACAACGGGTCAAATTTCGCTATAAAAGGGCGTGACCGCGCCCACTTTTGGGCAAAATCGTTTTCATTCCTCCCTAAGAAGATAACTGTAAGGTTTCAAGTCAATTGGTCAATTTTCGCTAAAAAAAAGACTTTTGGTCAAAATAGTTTTCATTCCTCCCTAAGAACATAACTGCAAAGTTTCAAGTCAATTGGTTGAAAAACAAAAAAGTTGTCCATACAACGGGTCAAATTTCGCTAGAAGTGGGCGTGGCTACGCTCACATTGGGTCAAAATAGTATTCATGCCTCCCTAAGAACATAACTGTAAAGTTTCAAGTCAATTGGTTAAAAAACGAAAATGTTTTCCATACAACAGGTCAAATTTCGCTATAAAAGGGCGTGGCCACGCCCACTTTTGGTCAAAATAGTTTTCATTCCTCCATAAGAACATAACTGTAAAGTTTCAAGTCAATTGGTTAAAAAACACAAAAGTTTTCCATACAACGGGTCAAATTTCGCTATAAAAGGGCGTGGACACGCCCACTTTTGGTCAAAATGGTTTTCATTCCTCCCTAAGAACATAACTGTAAAGTTTCAAGTCAATTGGTTAAAAAACAAAAAAGTTTTCCATACAACGGGTCAAATTTCGCTATAAAAGGGCGTGGCCGCGCCCACTTTTGGTCAAAATTGTTTTCATTCCTCCCTAAGAACATAACTGTAAAGTTTCAAGTCAATTGGTTAAAAAACACAAAAGTTTTCCATACAACGGGACAAATTTCGCTATAAAAGGGCGTGGCCACGCCCACTTTTGGTCAAAATAGTTTTCATTCCTCCCTAAGAACATAACTGTAAAGTTTCAAGTCAATTCGTTGAAAAACAAAAAAGTTTTCCATACAACGGGTCAATTTTTGCTAAAAGTGGGCGTGGCTACGCCCACTTTTGGTCAAAATGGTTTTCATTCCTCCCTAAGAACATAACTGTAAAGTTTCAAGTCAATTGGTTAAAAAACAAAAAAGTTTTCCATACAACGGGTCAATTTTCGCTATAAGTGGGCGTGGCTACCCCTGGCTACGCCCACTTTTGGTCAAAATAGTTTTCATTCCTTCCTAAGAACATAACTTTAAAATTTCAAGTTAATTGGTTAAAAAACAAAAAAGTTTTTCATACAACGGGTCAATTTTCGCTAGAAGTGGGCGTGGCTACGCGTGGTTACGCCCACTTTTGGTCAAAATAGTTTTCATTCCTCCCCAAGAACATAACTTTAAAATTTCAAGTCAATTGGTTGAAAAACAAAAAAGTTGTCCATACAACGACGTGAATATTGCTTCTCTTCCTCTTCTTCATTTTGTATGGGAGCTACCAGTTCCAGATGTCCAATCTCATTGAAACTTTCAGGCATGTAGTCGGACTATGTAGAACTACTATGTTTAAAATTTCAGCACTCTATCATACAAAACAAAAAAGTTTTTCATACAACGATTCAAGTTTTGTTCATTTTTCTTCTTCTTTTCGTATGGGGGCTACCAGTTCCAGTGGTCCGATATGGCCGGTTCCGACCAATGATTTGACTGCACGAATAAGAAGTCTCTGTGCAAAATTTCAGCTCGATATCTTCAAAACTGTGGGAGGAGATTGTATATATACAGACAGACGGACAGACGGACATGGCTAAATCAACTCGTCTTGTCGTCCTGATCAAGAATATATATACTTTATATAGTCGGAAATGAATATTTCGATCTGTTACAAACTTCAGCACAAAGTTATTATACTGTTTCACATACGTGAAAAGTATAAAAATTTAAATGTCTCTTATTAGATAAGGCATATTTTCGTCTGATAAGGTACTTCTTCTTCAATGATTTCTATGATATTTTAGTTTTGATCAAAAAAATTTTATTTCTTATGACTATTCGTTAAATATGTTAATGCCATCTGAAAGAGCAACAGATAAGCTTTCCATCGAGCTCTTAATTAAAGAAGTCGGTCGAAGGATGCATGACCTATTATCAAAAAACTAATCGGTGGTCAACACGTTTGCGTCCTACTGCCGATTCTTTTCGCAAAATACTTTTCTATAATTCTAGTATTTAATGGGAAAAAATTAAACGAATATTTTGTCCATTTAAAAAACTATTAATTCTGAATAAAATGCCAACCATTTATGCAATTAAAAAAATTTAAATGTCTCTGATTAGATAAGGCATTATTTATTAGGAAAAAACTAATCGGTGGTCAACACGATTCCGTCTTACTGCCGATTCTTTTCGTAAAGTACTTTGCTATAATTCTAGTATTTAATGGGAAAAAATTAAACGAATTTTTTGTCCATGTAAAAATCTATTAATTCTGAATAAAATGCCGCCCATTTATGCAGTTAAAAAAATTTAAATGTCTCTTATTAGATAAAGCATATTTTCGACTGATAAGGTACTTCTTCTTCAATGATTTCGAGGAGATTTTAGTTTTGATCAAAAAAATTTTATTTCTTACGACTTTTCGTAAAATATGTTAATGTTAACAGATAAGCTTTCCATCGAGCTCTTAGTTGAAGAAGTTGGTCGAAGGATGCATGCCTTATTAGCAAAAAACTAATCGGTGGTCAACACGTTTGCGTCCTACTGCCGATTCTTTTCGCAAAGTACTTTTCTATAATTCTAGTATTTAATGGGAAAAAATTAAACGAATTTTTTGTCCATGTAAAAAACTATCAGTTCTGAATAAAATGCCGCCCATTTATGCAATTAAAAAAATTTAAATGTCTCTTATTAGATAAGGCATATTTTCATCTGATCAGGTACTTCTCCTTCAATGATATCGTTGATATTTTAGTTTTGATCAAAAAAATTTTATTTCTTACGACTTTTCGTAAAATATGTTAATGCCATCTAAAAGAGGAACAGATAAGCTTTCCATCGAGTGCTTAGTTGAAGAAGTCGGTCGAAGGATGCATGACTTATTAGCAAAAAACTAATCGGTGGTCAACACGTTTGCGTCCTACTGCCGATTCTTTTCGCAAAGTACTTTTCTATAATTCTAGTATTTAATGGGAAAAAATTAAACGAATTTTTTGTCCATGTAAAAAACTATCAATTCTGAATAAAATGCCGCCCATTTATGCAGTTAAAAAAATTTAAATGTCTCTTATTAGATAAGGCATATTTTCATCTGATCAGGTACTTCTCCTTCAATGATTTCGATGATATTTTAGTTTTGATCAAAAAAATTTTATTTCTTACGACTTTTCGTAAAATATGTTAATGCCACCTGAAAGAGGAACAGATAAGCTTTCCATCGAGCGCTTAGTTGAAGAAGTCGGTCGAAGGATGCATGACCTATTAGCAAAAAACTAATTGGTGGTCAACACGGTTCCGTCCTACTGCCGATTCTTTGCGTAAAGTACTTTTCTATAGTTCTAATATTTAATGGGAAAAAATTAAACGAATTTTTTGTCCATGTAAAAAACTATCAATTCTGAATAAAATGCCGCCCATTTATGCAGTTAAAAAAATTTAAATGTCTCTTATTAGATAAGGCATATTTTCATCTGATCAGGTACTTCTTCTTCAATGATTTCGAGGATATTTTAGATTTGATCAAAAAAATTTTATTTCTTATGACTTTTCGCAAAATATGTTAATGTCATCTGAAAGAGGAACACATAAGCTTTCCATCGAGCTCTTAGTCGAACAAGTCGGTCGAAGGTTGCAAGAGTTATTAGCAAAAAACTAATTGGTGGTCAACACGGTTCCGTCCTACTGCCGATTCTTTGCGTAAAGTACTTTTCTATAGTTCTAGTATTTAATGGGAAAAAATTAAACGAATTTTTTGTCCATTTAAAAAACTATCAATTCTGAATAAAATGCCGCCCATTTATGCAGTTAAAAAAATTTAAATGTCTCTTATAAGATAAAGCATATTTTCGACTGATAAGGTACTTCTTCTTCAATGATTTCGAGGATATTTTAGTTTTGATCAAAAAAAATTTTATTTCTTATGACTTTTCGTTAAATACATATGTTAATGCCATCTGAAAGAGGAACAGATAGGCTTTCCATCGAGAAGTCGGTCGAAGGATGCAAGAGTTATTAGCAAAAAAATAATCGGTGGTCAACACGATTCCGTCCTACTGCCGATTCTTTGCGAAAAGTACTTTTCTATAGTTCTAGTATTTAATGGGAAAAAATTAAACGAATTTTTTGTCCATGTAAAAAACTATTAATTCTGAATAAAATGCCGCCCATTTATGCAATTAAAAAAATTTAACTGTCTCTGATTAGATAAGGCATATTTTATAAGCAAAAAACTAATCGGTGGTCAACACGATTCCGTCCTACTGCCGATTCCTTTCGTAAAGTTCTTTTCTATAATTCTAGTATTTAAAGGGAAAAAATTAAACTAATTTTTTGTCCATGTAAAAAACTATTAATTCTGAATAAAATGCCGCCCATTTATGCAGTTAAAAAAATTTAAATGTCTCTTATAAGATAAAGCATATTTTCGACTGATGAGGTACTTCTTCTTCAATAATTTCGAGGATATTTTAGTTTTGATTAATAACATTTTTGTTCTTACGATTTTACGTAAAATATGTTAATGCCATCTGAAAGAGGAACAGATAAGCTTTCCATCGAGCTCTTAGTCGAAGAAGTCGGTCGAAGGATGCAAGAGTTATTAGCAAAAAACTAATCGGTGGTCAACACGATTCCGTCCTACTGCCGATTATTTGCGTAAAGTACTTTTCTATAGTTCTAGTATTTAATGGGAAAAAATCAAACGAATTTTTTGTCCATGTAAAAAACTATTAATTCTGAATAAAATGCCGCCCATTTATGCAATTAAAAAAACTTAAATGTCTCTGATTAGATAAGGCATATTTTATTAGCAAAAAACTAATCGGTGATCAACACGATTCCGTCTTACTGCCGATTCTTTTCGTAAAGTACTTTTGTATAATTCTAGTATTTAATGGGAAAAAATTAAACGAATTTTTTGTCCATGTAAAAAACTATTAATTCTGAATAAAATGCCGCCCATTTATGCAGTTAAAAAAAATTTAAATGTCTCTTATAAGATAAAGCATATTTTCGACTGATAAGGTACTTCTTCTTCAATGATTTCGAGGATATTTTAGTTTTGATCAAAAAAAATTAATTTTTTATGACTTTTCGTAAAATTTGTTAATGCCATCTGAAAGAGGAACAGATAAGCTTTCCATCGAGCTCTTAGTCGAAGAATGCAAGAGTTATTAGCAAAAAACTAATCGGTGGTCAACACGATTCCGTCCTACTGCCGATTCCTTTCGTAAAGTTCTTTTCTATAATTCTAGTATTTAAAAGGAAAAAATTACACGAATTTTTTGTCCATGTAAAAAACTATTAATTCTAAATAAAATTCCGCCCATTTATGCAATTAAAAAAATTTAAATGTCTCTTATTAGATAAGGCATATTTTCGTCTGATAAGGTACTTCTTCTTCAATGATTTCGAGGATATTTTAGTTTTGATCAAAAAAAATTTTATTTCTTATGACTTTTCGTTAAATTTGTTAATGCCATCTGAAAGAAGAACAGATAAGCTTTCCAGCGAGAAGTCGGTCGAAGGATGCAGGAGTTATTAGCAAAAAAATAATCGGTGGTCAACACGATTCCGTCCTACTGCCGATTCTTTGCGAAAAGTACTTTTCTATAGTTCTAGTATTTAATGGGAAAAAATTAAACGAATTTTTTGTCCATGTAAAAAACTATTAATTCTGAATAAAATGCCGCCCATTTATGCAATTAAAAAAATTTAACTGTCTCTGATTAGATAAGGCATATTTTATTAGCAAAAAACTAATCGGTGGTCAACACGATTCCGTCCTACTGCCGATTCCTTTCGTAAAGTTCTTTTCTATAATTCTAGTATTTAAAGGGAAAAAATTAAACTAATTTTTTGTCCATGTAAAAAACTATTAATTCTGAATAAAATGCCGCCCATTTATGCAGTTAAAAAAATTTAAATGTCTCTTATAAGATAAAGCATATTTTCGACTGATGAGGTACTTGTTCTTCAATGATTTCGAGGATATTTTAGTTTTGATTAATAACATTTTATTTCTTACGACTTTACGTAAAATATGTTAATGCCATCTGAAAGAGGAACAGATAAGCTTTCCATCGAGCTCTTAGTCGAAGAAGTCGGTCGAAGGATGCAAGAGTTATTAGCAAAAAACTAATCGGTGGTCAACACGATTCCGTCCTACTGCCGATTCTTTGCGTAAAGTACTTTTCTATAGTTCTAGTATTTAATGGGAAAAAATTAAACGAATTTTTTTTCCATGTAAAAAACTATTAATTCTGAATAAAATGCCGCCCATTTATGCAATTAAAAAAATTTAAATGTCTCTGATTAGATAAGGCATATTTCATTAGGAAAAAACTAATCGGTGGTCAACACGATTACGTCTTACTGCCGATTCTTTTCGTAAAGTACTTTTCTATAATTCTAGTATTTAATGGGAAAAAATTAAACGAATTTTTTGTCCATGTAAAGATCTATTAATTCTGAATAAAATGCCGCCCATTTATGCAGTTAAAAAAATTTAAATGTCTCTTATTAGATAAAGCATATTTTCGACTGATAAGGTTCTTCTTCTTCAATGATTTCGAGGAGATTTTAGTTTTGATCAAAAAAATTTTATTTCTTACGACTTTTCGTAAAATATGTTAATGTTAACAGATAAGCTTTCCATCGAGCTCTTAGTTGAAGAAGTCGGTCGAGGGATGCATGCCTTATTAGGAAAAAACTAATCGGTGGTCAACACGATTCCGTCCTACTGCCGATTCCTTTCGTAAAAATCTTTTCTATAATTCTAGTATTTAATGGGAAAAAATTAAACGAATTTTTTGTCCATGTAAAAAACTATCAATTCTGAATAAAATGCCGCCCATTTATGCAATTAAAAAAATTTAAATGTCTCTGATTAGATAAAGCATATTTTCGTCTGATAAGGTACTTCTTCTTCAATGATTTCGAGGTTATTTTAGTTTTGATCAAAAAAATTTTATTTCTTATGATTTTTCGTTAAATATGTTAATGCCATCTGAAAGAGGAACAGATAAGCTTTCCATCGAGCTCTTAGTCGAAGAAGTCGGTCGAGGATGCAAGAGTTATTAGCAAAAAACTAATCGGTGGTCAACACGATACCGTCCTACTGCCGATTCTTTGCGTAAAGTACTTTTCTATAGTTCTAGTATTTAATGGGAAAAAATTAAACGAATTTTTTGTCCATGTAAAAAACTATCAATTCTGAATAAAATGCCGCCCATTTATGCAATTAAAAAAATTTAAATGTCTCTTATTAGATAAGGCATATTTTCATCTGATCAGGTACTTCTCCTTCAATGATTTCGATGATATTTTAGTTTTGATCAAAAAAATTTTATTTCTTACGACTTTTCGTAAAATATGTTAATGCCATCTGAAAGAGGAACAGATAAGCTTTCCATCGAGCTCTTAGTTGAAGAAGTCGGTCGAAGGATGCATGTCTTATTAGCAAAAAACTAATCGGTGGTCAACACGTTTGCGTGCTACTGCCGATTCTTTGCGAAAAGTACTGTTCTATAGTTCTAGTATTTAATGGGAAAAAATTAAACGAATTTTTTGTCCATGTAAAAAACTATTAATTCTGAATAAAATGCCGCCCATTTATGCAATTAAAAAAATTTAACTGTCTCTGATTAGATAAGGCATATTTTATTAGCAAAAAACTAATCGGTGGTCAACACGATTCCGTACTACTGCCAATTCCTTTCGTAAAGTTCTTTTCTATAATTCTAGTATTTAATGGGAAAAAATTAAACGAATTTTTTGTCCATGTAAAAAGCTATTAATTCTGAATAAAATGCCGCCCATTTATGCAATTAAAAAAATTTAAATGTGTCTTATTAGATAAGGCATATTTACGTCTGATAAGGTACTTCTTCTTCAATGAGTTCGAGGTTATTTTAGTTTTGATCAAAAAAATTTAATTTCTTATGACTTTTCGTAAAATATGTTAACGCCATCTGAAAGAGCAACAGATAAGATTTCCATCGAGCTCTTAGTCGAAGAAGTCGGTCGAAGGATGCAAGAGTTGTTAGCAAAAAACTAATCAGTGGTCAACACGATTCCGTACTACTGCCAATTCCTTTCGTAAAGTTCTTTTCTATAATTCTAGTATTTAATGGGAAAAAATTAAACGAATTTTTTGTCCATGTAAAAAGCTATTAATTCTGAATAAAATGCCGCCCATTTATGCAATTAAAAAAATTTAAATGTCTCTTATTAGATAAGGCATATTTACGTCTGATAAGGTACTTCTTCTTCAATGATTTCGAGGTTATTTTAGTTTTGATCAAAAAAAATTTAATTTCTTATGACTTTTCGTAAAATATGTTAATGCCATCTGAAAGAGGAACAGATAAGCTTTCCATTGAGCTCTTAGTCGAAGAAGTCGGTCGAAGGATGCAAGAGTTATTAGCAAAAAACTAATCGGTGGTCAACACGATTCCGAACTACTGCCAATTCCTTTCATAAAGTTCTTTTCTATAATTCTAGTATTTAATGGGAAAAAATTTAACGAATTTTTTGTCCATGTAAAAAGCTGTTAATTCTGAATAAAATGCCACCCATTTATGAAATTAAAAAAATTTAAATGTCTCTTATTAGACAAGGCATATTTTCGTCTGATAAGGTACTTCTTCTTCAATGATTTCGAGGTTATTTTAGTTTTGATCAAAAAAATTTAATTTCTTATGACTTTTCGTAAAATATGTTAATGCCATCTGAAAGAGGAACAGATAAGCTTTCCGTCGAAGAAGTCGGTCGAAGGATGCAAGAGTTGTTAGCAAAAAACTAATCGGTGGTCAACACGATTCCGTACTACTGCCAATTCCTTTCGTAAAGTTCTTTTCTATAATTCTAGCATTTAATGGGAATAAATTAAACGAATTTTTTGTCCATGTAAAAATTTATTTATTCTGAATAAAATGCCGCCCATTTATGAAATTAAAAAAATTTAAATGTCTCTTATTAGACAAGGCATATTTTCGTCTGATAAGGTACTTCTTCTTCAATGATTTCGAGGTTATTTTAGTTTTGATCAAAAAAATTTAATTTCTTATGACTTTTCGTAAAATATGTTAATGCCATCTGAAAGAGGAACAGATAAGCTTTCCATCGAGCTCTTAGTCGAAGAAGTCGGTCGAAGGATGCAAGAGTTGTTAGCAAAAAACTAATCGGTGGTCAACACGATTCCGTACTACTGCCAATTCCTTTCGTAAAGTTCTTTTCTATAATTCTAGTATTTAATGGGAAAAAATTAAACGAATTTTTTGTCCATGTAAAAAGCTATTAATGCTGAATAAAATGCCGCCCATTTATGCAATTAAAAAAATTTAAATGTCTCTTATTAGATAAGGCATATTTACGTCTGTTAAGGTACTTCTTCTTCAATGATTTCGAGGTTATTTTAGTTTTGATCAAAAAAATTTAATTTCTTATGACTTTTCGTAAAATATGTTAATGCCATCTGAAAGAGGAACAGATAAGCTTTCCATCGAGCTCTTAGTCGAAGAAGTCGGTCGAAGGATGCAAGAGTTATTAGCACAAAACTAATCGGTGGTCAACACGATTCCGTACTACTGCCAATTCCTTTCGTCAAGTTCTTTTCTATAATTCTAGTATTTAATGGGAAAAAATTAAACGAATTTTTTGCCCATGTAAAAAGCTGTTAATTCTGAATAAAATGCCACCCATTTATGCAATTAAAAAAATTTAAATGTCTCTTATTAGATAAGGCATATTTACGTCTGATAAGGTACTTCTTCTTCAATGATTTCGAGGATATTTTAGTTTTGATCAAAAAAATTTTAATTCTTATGACTTTTCGTTATATATGTTAATGCCATCTGAAAGAGGAACAGATAAGCTTTCCATCGAGCTCTTAGTCGAAGAAGTCGGTCGAAGGATGCAAGAGTTATTAGCAAAAAACTAATCGGTGGTCAACACGATTGCGTCCTTCTGCCGCTTCTTTGCGTAAAGTACTTTTCTATAATTCTAGTATTTAATGGAAAAAAATCAAACGAATTTTTTGTCCATGTAAAAAACTATTAATTCTGAACAAAACGCCGCCCATTTATGCAATTAAAAAAATTTAAATAACTCTGATTAGATAAGGCATATTTTCGTCTGATAAGGTACTTCTTTTTCAATGATTTCGAGAATATTTTAGTTTTGATCAAACAAATTTTATTGCTTATGACTTTTTGTAAAATATGTTAATGCCATCTGAAAGATGAACAGATAAGCTTTCCATCGAGAAGTCGGTCGAAGGATGCAAGAGTTATTAGCAAAAAAATAATCGGTGGTCAACACGATTCCGTCCTACTGCCGATTCTTTTTGTAAAGTACTTTTCTATAATTCTAGTATTTAATGGGAAAAAATTAAACGAATTTTTTGCCCATGTAAAAAGCTGTTAATTCTGAATAAAATGCCACCCATTTATGCAATTAAAAAAATTTAAATGTCTCTTATTAGATAAGGCATATTTACGTCTGATAAGGTACTTCTTCTTCAATGATTTCGAGGATATTTTAGTTTTGATCAAAAAAATTTTAATTCTTATGACTTTTCGTTATATATGTTAATGCCATCTGAAAGAGGAACAGATAAGCTTTCCATCGAGCTCTTAGTCGAAGAAGTCGGTCGAAGGATGCAAGAGTTGTTAGCAAAAAACTAATCGGTGGTCAACACGATTCCGTACTACTGCCAATTCCTTTCGTAAAGTTCTTTTCTATAATTCTAGTATTTAATGGGAAAAAATTAAACGAATTTTTTGTCCATGTAAAAAGCTGTTAATTCTGAATAAAATGCCGCCCATTTATGCAATTAAAAAAATTTAAATGTTTCTTATTAGATAAGGCATATTTACGTCTGATAAGGTACTTCTTCTTCAATGATTTCGAGGATATTTTAGTTTTGATCAAAAAAATTTTAATTCTTATGACTTTTTGTTAAATATGTTAATGCCATCTGAAAGAGGAACAGATAAGCTTTCCATCGAGTTCCTAGTCGAAGAAGTCGGTCGAAGGATGCAAGAGTTATTAGCAAAAAACTAATCGGTGGTCAACACGATTGCGTCCTTCTGCCGCTTCTTTGCGTAAAGTACTTTTCTATAATTCTAGTATTTAATGGAAAAAAATTAAACGAATTTTTTGTCCATGTAAAAAACTATTAATTCTGAATAAAACGCCGCCCATTTATGCAATTAAAAAAATTTAAATGTCTCTGATTAGAAATTTAAATGTCTCTTATTAGATAAGGCATATTTTCGTCTAATAGGGTACTTCTTTTTCAATGATTTCGAGAATATTTTAGTTTTGATCAAAAAAATTGTATTTCTTATGACTTTTGGTAAAATATGTTAATGCCATCTGAAAGATGAACAGATAAGCTTTCATCGAGCTCTTAGTCGAAGAAGTCGGTCGAAGGATGCAAGAGTTATTAGCAAAAAACTAATCGGTGGTCAACACGATTCCGTCCTACTGCCGATTCTTTTTGTAAAGTACTTTTCTATAATTCTAGTATTTAATGGGAAAAAATTAAACGAATTTTTTGTCCATGTAAAAAACTGTTAATTCTGAATAAAATGCCGCCCATTTATGCAATTAAAAAAATTTTAATGTCTCTTATTAGATAAGGCATATTGCCGCCCATTTATGCAGTTAAAACCAGTAAGGACGCTATCTTCAGCAAGGCTGAAGCTATAATACTTTTCACTTTGTGTCACTATAAAAAAAACTAAATGAATAATTTTCATGCCTCCCTAACAACATAACTGTAATGTTTCAAGTCAATTCGTTAAAAAACAAAAAAATTTTCCATACAACGGTTCAAGTTTTGCGACAAGTGGGAGTGGCTATGCCCACTTTTGATAAAAATAGTTTTCATTCTTCCCCAAGAGCATAACTGTAAAGTTTCAGGTTAATTGGTTAAAAAACAAAAAAGTTTTCCATACAAAGCGTCAAGTTAAGCCATAAGTGGGCGTGGCTATGCCCACTTTTGATCAAAATAGTTTTCATTCCTCCCTAACAGCATAACTGCAAAGTTTCAAGTCAATTTGTTAAAAAACAAAAAAGTTTTCCATACAACGGGTCAATTTTCGCTATAAAAGGGCGTGGCAATCCACTTTTGGTCAAAACTGTTCTCATTCCACCCTAAGATTAATCCTGTAAAGTTTCAAGTAAGTTGGTTAAAAAGCAAAAAAGTTTTCCATACAACGGGTCAATTTTCGCTATAAAAGGGCGTGGCCACGCCCAATTTTGGTCAAAATAGTTTTGATTCCTTCCTAAGAACATAACTGTAAAGTTTCAAGTCAATTGGTTAAAAAACAAAAAAGTTTTCCATGCAACGGGTCAATTTTCGCTATAAGTGGGCGTGGCTATGCCCACTTTTGCTCAATATAGTTTTCATTCCTCTCTAAGAACATAACTGTAAAGTTTCAAGTCAAACTGTTTTCATTCCACCCTAAGAACAATCCTTTAAAGTTTCAAGTAAGTTGGTTAAAAAGCAAAAAAGTTTTCCATACAACGGGTCAAGTTAAGCTATAAGTGGGCGTGGCTATGCCCACTTTTGATCAAAATAGTTTTCATTCCTCTCTAAGAACATAACTGTAAAGTTTCAAGTCAAAACTGTTTTCATTCCACCCTAAGAACAATCCTGTAAAGTTTCAAGTAAGTTGGTTAAAAATCAAAAAAGTTTTCCATACAACGGGTCAATTTTCGCTATAAAAGGGCGTGGCCACGCCCACTTTTGGTCAAAATAGTTTTGATTCCTTCCTAAGAACATAACTGTAAAGTTTCAAGTCAATTGGTTAAAAAACAAAAAAGTTTTTCATGCAACGGGTCAATTTTCGCTATAAGTGGGCGTGGCTACGCCTGGCTACGCCCACTTTTGGTCAAAATAGTTTTCATTCCTCCCTAAGAACATAACTTTAAAATTTCAAGTCAATTGGTTAAGAAACCAATTCCAGATGTCCAATCTCAGGCATGTAGTCGGATTATGTAAAACTACTATGTTTAAAATTTCAGCACTCTATTGTACAAAACAAAAAAGTTTTCCATACAACGATTCAAGTTTTGGCTACGCCCACTTTTGGTCAAAATAGTTTTCATTCCTCCCTAAGAACATAACTTTAAAATTTCAAGTCAATTGGTTAAGAAACCAATTCCAGATGTCCAATCTCAGGCATGTAGTCGGATTATGTAAAACTACTATGTTTAAAATTTCAGCACTCTATTGTACAAAACAAAAAAGTTTTCCATACAACGATTCAAGTTTTGTTCACTTTTCTTCTTCTTTTCGTATATTCCTGTTCCAATAATCCGATCATGCTGGTTCCGACGAATGATTCATCGTAATAAATTCTAAGACTCTGAGCAAAGTTTCAGCTCGATAGCTTCAAAACTGAGGGACTAGTTTGCATACATACAGACAGACAGACCGACAGACAGACAGACGGACATGGCTAAATCAACTCGTCTTGTCGTCCTGATCAAGAATATATATACTTTATATAGTCGGAAATTAATATTTCGATCTGTTACAAACTCCGTGACAAAGTTATTATACTATTTCACATAAGTGAAAAGTATAAAAATTTTAATGTCTCTTATTAGATAAGGCATATTTTCGTCTGATAAGGTACTTCTTCTTCAATGATTTCGAGGATATTTTAGTTTTGATCAAAAAAATTTTATTTCTTATGACTTTTCGTTAAATATGTTAATGCCATCTGAAAGAGGAACAGATAAGCTTTCCATCGAGCTCTTAGTCGAAGAAGTCGGTCGAAGGATGCAAGAGTTATTAGCAAAAAAATAATCGGTGGTCAACACGATTCCGTCCTACTGCCGCTTCTTTGCGTAAAGTACTTTTCTATAATTCTAGTATTTAATTGGAAAAAATTAAACGAATTTTTTGTCCATGAAAAAAACTGTTAATTCTGAATAAAATGTCGACCATTTATACAATTAAAAAAATTTAAATGTCTCTTATTAGATAAGGCATATTTTCGTCTGATAAGGTACATCTTTTTCAATGATTTCGAGAATATTTTAGTTTTGATCAAAAAAATTTTATTTCTTATGACTTTTCGTTAAATATGTTAATGCCATTTGAAAGAGGAACAGATAAGCTTTCCATTGAGCTCTTAGTCGAAGAAGTCGGTCGAAGGATGGTCAACACGATTCCGTCCTACTGCCGCTTCTTTGCGTAAAGTACTTTTCT
Organism: Phortica okadai; assembly: GCA_034638295.1. Taxonomy (NCBI): domain Eukaryota; kingdom Metazoa; phylum Arthropoda; class Insecta; order Diptera; family Drosophilidae; genus Phortica; species Phortica okadai. The sequence goes on from CM067851.1 coordinate 28,840,208, forward strand.
ATAATTCTAGTATTTAATGGGAAAAAATTAAACGAATTTTTTGTCCATGAAAAAAACTGTTAATTCTGAATAAAATGTCGCCCATTTATGCAATTAAAAAAATTTAAATGTCTCTTATTAGATAAGGCATATTTTCGTCTGATAAGGTACTTCTTTTTCAATGATTTCGAGAATATTTTAGTTTTGATCAAAAAAATTTTATTTCTTATGACTTTTCGTTAAATATGTTAATGCCATTTGAAAGAGGAACAGATAAGCTTTCCATTGAGCTCTTAGTCGAAGAAGTCGGACGAAGGATGGTCAACACGATTCCGTCCTACTGCCGATTCTTTTCGTAAAGTACTTTTCTATAATTCTAGTATTTAATGGGAAAAAATTAAACAAATTTTTTGTCCATGAAAAAAACTGTTAATTCTGAATAAAATGTCGCCCATTTATGCAATTAAAAAAATTTAAATGTCTCTTATTAGATAAGGCATATTTTCGTCTGATAAGGTACTTCTTTTTCAATGATTTCGAGAATATTTTAGTTTTGATCAAAAAAATTTTATTTCTTATGACTTTTCGTTAAATATGTTAATGCCATTTGAAAGAGGAACAGATAAGCTTTCCATTGAGCTCTTAGTCGAAGAAGTCGGTCGAAGGATGGTCAACACGATTCCGTCCTACTGCCGCTTCTTTGCGTAAAGTACTTTTCTATAATTCTAGTATTTAATGGGAAAAAATTAAACGAATTTTTTGTCCATGAAAAAAACTGTTAATTCTAAATAAAATGGCACCCATTTATGCAATTAAAAAAATTTAAATGTCATATTTTATTAGCAAAAAACTAATCGGTGGTCAACACGATTCCGTCCTACTGCCGATTCTTTTCGTAAAGTACTTTTCTATAATTCTAGTATTTAATGGGAAAAAATTAAACGAATTTTTTGTCCATGAAAAAAACTGTTAATTCTGAATAAAATGTCGCCCATTTATGCAATTAAAAAATTTAAATGTCTCTTATTAGATAAGGCATATTTTCGTCTGATAAGGTACTTCTTCTTCAATGATTTTGAGGTAATTTTAGTTTTGATCAAAAAAATTTTATTTCTTACGACTTTTCGTAAAATATGTTAATGCCATCTGAAAGAGGAACAGATAAGCTTTCCATCGAGCTCTTAGTCGAAGAAGTCGGTCGAAGGATGCAAGAGTTATTGGCAAAAAAATAATCGGTGGTCAACACGATTCCGTCCTACTGCCGCTTCATTGCGTAAAGTACTTTTCTATAATTCTAGTATTTAATGGGAAAAAATTAAACGAATTTTTTGTCCATGTAAAAAACGATTAATTCTGAATAAAATGCCACCCATTTATGCAATTAAAAAAATTTAAATGTCTCTTATTAGATAAGGCATATTTTCGTCTGATAAGGTACTTCTTTTTCTATGATTTCGAGAATATTTTAGTTTTGATCAAAAAAATTTTATTTCTTATGACTTTTCGTTAAATATGTTAATGCCATTTGAAAGAGGAACAGATAAGCTTTCCATTGAGCTCTTAGTCGAAGAAGTCGGTCGAAGGATGGTCAACACGATTCCGTCCTACTGCCGCTTCTTTGCGTAAAGTACTTTTCTTTAATTCTAGTATTTAATGGGAAAAAATTAAACGAATTTTTTGTCCATGAAAAAAACTGTTAATTCTGAATAAAATGCCACCCATTTATGCAATTAAAAAAATTTAAATGTCTCTTATTAGATAAGGCATATTTTATTAGCAAAAAACTAATCGGTGGTCAACACGATTCCGTCCTACTGCCGATTCTTTTCGCAAACTACTTTTCCATAATTGTAGTATTTAATGGGAAAATTAAACGAATTTTTTGTCCATGTAAAAAACTAATAATTCTGAATAAAATGCCGCCCATTTAAGCAATTAAAAAAATTTAAATGTCTCTTATTAGATAAGGCATATTTTCGTCTGATAAGGTACTTCTTTTTCAATGATTTCGAGAATATTTTAGTTTTGATCAAAAAAATTTAATTTCTTATGACTTTTCGTTAAATATGTTAATGCTATTTGAAAGAGGAACAGATAAGCTTTCCATTGAGCTCTTAGTCGAAGAAGTCGGTCGAAGGATGCAAGAGTTATTAGCAAAAAACTAATCGGTGGTCAACACGATTCCGTCCTACTGCCGATTCTTTTCGTAAAGTACTGTTCTATAATTCTAGTATTTAATGTGTCAAAGCCGAATTTCATATCACAATTATAACTCGGACAACTGCTCTCTTTCTTATTAATTTTTTATATTTCTTCTCTTTAGAATAGATCTTTTGTTCTTACAAACTTATTTTTAAACCTTAACATTTAATTTATTCTTTACTCCTCATCACATCTATTTTATATCACTGTCCGCTTGTGAATCGACGTCCGCACTCAACGACACTTCACACCAGACTGCCCGATCTCTCTTGTCTTTGACAACTCGGCCTTTCCTGACATCTCATCATCACTGGTTGAGCTATCGGCCTCATTGTCTATGTCCAGTTCTGGGGCCAGTGCACACCATGGCTTCATCTTGTCGCTGGCGATTACGTTGCTGTATTTACGTCTGGTTATCGAGTGATCGGGAAGACCTTCGACAATGTAACGATCATGACCTAGTACCTTAGTCACTATGTATGGCCCTTTGTATGCTGGGTCCAGTTTATGGGTTTCCCCCGTTGATATGGGCACATTGTCAATGACCACCAAATCGCCTTCTTCGTAACTCCTGGGGGTGTTGTGTCTGTTGTCATATCTGGTTTTCCATTTTAATTTTTGTTCAGCGATGTTTATTTCTGCCTGTTCTCTCTTACTCTCTATAGTGACTTCAGGTTTATTCTCTGTGTTCAACGCCTGAATAAACCGATTTATGGTGACCTCTCGCATGCTGAAATTAAATACCAACTCATTAGGTGTGAAACCCGTTGACGAATTCACCTGAGAATTTATAGACCATTGAATGTTATTAAGTTTGCCGTCCCAATCTTTACTGGACTCTGTAGAACATTTCAACGCGTCTAACAGCGTCTTGTTCATTCGTTCCACTTGGCCGTTAGCTCGTGGAGTTCGTACCGCCGTCTTTACCTGTTGCACTCCCTGTGCATCTAAGAACGATTGGAATTCCTTTGACGTAAATGCTGTACCACGGTCCGATACTAACATCATCGGCTGGCCAAAAATCGAGAACAACTGCTTGAGGGCATTAATTACCGGTGTTGATTTCGATGTGCGCACTGCTGTCAATATGGTATACTTGCTGAACGCGCATACTATTACTAGAACGTGCTGGTTGCCCTTTTTACTTCTTGGGAATAGGCCTACATGGTCGATGTGAATTTTCCGGAATGGGATGGGCACCACGTCAACTGTGTGCATTTGACCCTCTGGTTTTCCCCCTTTTATCTTGTTAATGCAACATTCGGGGCATGCTTCGATGTATGATTTGACCTACCGTCTGATCCGTGGGAACCAAAAATCTCTCTGGATTCGTTGCGTAGTTTTATCAATGCCGAAATGGCCGGAGTCGTTGTGGCATGCCTTTGTTACCCTCCACCTGATGGCTTTAGGAACCACCAACTTGTTTACTCCGTCCACTTTTCTGTAAAGCCGACTTGCTGAAATGGTATAATCTGTTTGGACCTGTTTTGCTTTGCTTTTGTCTCCTTTGCCGACCAGTATTTCCACGATTTCCTTAAGGTTCCCGTCTTGCATCTGCATTGCGAAGACCCAATCTTTATCTACTGATACTATTTTCAACACACTTTCGGCAACTGTTGTCTGCTCTTGTGGAGAAAGCACCGGGTGTCTGCTCATACCGTCTACATGGGCCATTCTTTCACCCGCTCGATGTTTGCACTCAAAATCAAACTCCTGTAACTTCAGCCACCACCGGGCTATTCGGGGTATTAGGATTGTTGACGCTTTTAGTGTTGCCACAGCATTGCAGTCTGTAATAACTCTGAACTGAGTTCCTAAAAGGTATATGCGTAATCGTTCTAGTGATTCGGTGATGGCCAGCACCTCCAACTCGTGACTCGAATAACGTTTCTCTGAATCGTTACACTGGCGGCTGTAGAAGAACACTGGCCTGTTATTTTCGTTTTCAATCTGGAATAATATTCCCGACAGTCCCATGGCACTCGCATCAGTATGCACCTCATGTGGTTTATTCGGGTCGAATAAAGCCAAAACCGGCTTGGATGTTATTGCTTCTTTAAGTCTCATAAATGCATCGTCCTGTAAAGAATCCCAATTAAATGCAGCATCTTTCTTCAACAACTTACTCAAAGGTTGTGCAATAATGCTATAGCCTTCTACAAATTTCCGGAAGAACCCTGTCACACCTAGGAACCGGCGAATGTCTGTAGCTGTACACGGCCTTGGGAATTTCTTAATACATTCCGTTTTTTCAGCTCCAGGTTGTATACCCTCTTTGCTTACTATGTGACCCAGGAACTTAACCTTCTCCTTCATAAATGAACACTTGGATGGACGAAGTGTCATTCCAGCTGCTTGAATTTCCTGTAAGAATTCCTCAAGGAAATCCAGACCCTTTTCGAACGTGGGAGTGGCTATTGTCACCTCATCAACATAGCTGACAATGATTTGTTGGCTGCTCAGCTTCCTGATGATGTTTATGATGATCTCTTGGAATACCATGGGTGCGTTTATTAGTCCAAAGGGCATCACTTTGTGTTCAAACAACCCCTCCGGGGTTAAGAATGCTGAATATTTTCTGCTTTCTACACTTAGTGGGATCTGGTAGTATCCCGATGTCATATCTAATGTCGTGTAATACTTGTTTCCGCCTAGTTTGGTTAGTTGTTCTTCTACAACAGGCATTGGGTACTGCTTCTTGACTGTGACTGCATTCAAAGCTCTGTAGTCGACACACATTCGGCTTTCTCCATTTGATTTTGCTGCATGCGGGGAAGTGCTTCTTTGTATAATGTCATTTTTGAGCAAAGTTTCGATTATTTCCGACAACTTCTGTCTATGGGCAAAAGGAACTTGATATCTTCTTCCAACTATTGGCTTTGTAGCTGTAACTTCCAAATGCATTTCTGCTGTGTTGCATCTGCCAAGCGTTGACAAGTCCTCAGCGAAGCAGCTTTTATATCTCTCTAGTAGTTCTTTCACTTGCTTTTGTTGTTGCTCTGAGATTTCCTCTCCAATATTGAAGACATTTTCGTTTGCTCTTTCAATCTGCATTACACCTGCTTCGATTGTCATGCTATGATTATTCCGACATAAGACATCTCTGCCTAATAGTAATGCATAGGGTAAGAATTCATTTGCTACTATCTGAATAGTCGCGTAGACTTTGTGTCCGTCCACCTCAATTATTACTTGTATTTGTTGGTCTACTTCAACTATCGCACCTCCGAAACCCTTCAACCGTTTTGTTAATTTTTCTCGTCTCTGGTTTTCTGGTACTAATGACTCTCTCATCAAAGTGTGGTCGCTACCGGTATCAACGAATGCTTCATAAACATTTGCACCAATTTTTACTCTTTTTGTAATGGGTGGACACGATACTCTGCTGACATCTTCTACCTTTGCTACTTTCGCTTCTTTTACTTGACAGTGCTTATCATCATGTCCCATCCTTGAGCATTTAGAACAGCGTAATTTCTGCTTATGATTTTCGCAATTAATTGCAATATGACCAAACTGACCGCAATTATAACATTTCGGCCCTTTGTATGGTTCGTTACTTGTGCCTCTAAAGTGTTTCGATTGCATTACGGTCGCCTTCGTATGTTCATGGGATTTACCCGTCTCTATCAGTTTCAAGCATTCCAAAGAATGAAACAGATCACTGCATGCTGTAAAATTTTGTGCCAGCAGGGTTTTTGTCACCTCTGGTTGATTTAATCCGTTGATAATATACGAGTTTATTGATTCTTTATCAATATTTCCTTTCCGACCAAGCGCCACCATTTAATAATAATATTCCATAAACGACTCACCGTGTTTTCTTTTCCGTTGACTCATATCGCGATGCACTTCTGCCACAACTACTCGGCACGGGAAATCAGTCCTAAATGCTTCTTTGAAAAGCTGCCACGATGGAAACACTGGTTGGGCATCCATCCAATCCTTCGCTACCCCCTTCAGTTTATGTTGCGCAGCGAAAAGAACCAATTCATCACTCCACGAATATACCATCTTTAGTTGCTCAATTTTCGTTACAAACTGTTCCGAAGTTATTGCCTGTTTTATTGGATCAAAATCTGGCATGATACCAATAACATCCTTTGGAGCGGTCAACTCTTGAGATGGTAACCTTTCTGCAGAAGTTGGTGGTTGTTCAGTTCTCGATGACAAAACTATTTCAGGTGACGGAGTTTGTTCTTGATACTGAGTGGGTGCTGATCTTTGTTGTGCTGCCAATTGATGAACAGTTTGTTGCAACAACTCGATTGCCCGCCGTATTTCGATTATTTGATGCTGAACGGTGTCACCTGGTGTTAACTCCTCTGGGTGACGCTCATCGGTGTGACTGCCATCGACTGATTCAGATCCGTTCTGATTCGGCGTCTCATAGCTCAAAAATTCTTTTAACCTCGACACTTTGTCCGCTTTTCTTCCGGACCTAGGCAAATTATAGCGCTTCAGTAAGTCATTTAATGCTCTAATTGGAATATCTTCCAATTTTTCATGTGTGCTCTCTTGCATTGTGTTTTAACTTTAAACTATTCCGTATTGATTTTTAGCACGTCCGTTCACTTTCAAAGATGTTTAACAACTGATCAACGCTCTCATTTCCATCCAAATTTGGCGTTGATTTTCACCGCCAATCTCGCATATACCACACCGCCTTTGTGGCACCAATAACTGTAATAATAACTGTTAGTCCTACCACGTGAGTGGATGACTAACTTCGCTCCGATTTTGTGGCGCAAAGAACGATCGTGTAATGACGTACTCGATGATAGTTCGAACATGCGTTCTTAACATTTGTGGCGCTAAGAACGAGCGTGGAATGGAAGACTTCACTATTACGGTACCAGGAACGCTAGTAAAATGTATAAGGCGCAACTTCGCACCAATTTTGTGGCGCAAAGAATTAGCGTACAATGAAGTAAGCGATGAAAGTTATGACTCATCATGCATGCGTCTCTTAGAATTTGTATCAAATTTTTTTTTTTTTTTTTTTTATACTTTTCACGTATGTGAAATAGTATAATAACTTTGTGCTGAAGTTTGTAACACACAGAAATATTCACTTGCGACTATATAAAGTATATATATTCTTGATCAGGACGACAAGACGAGTTGATTTAGCCATGTCCGTCTGTCCGTCTGTCTGTATATATACAATCTCCTCCCACAGTTTTGAAGATATCGAGCTGAAATTTTGCACAGAGACTTCTTATTCGTGCAGTCAAATCATTGGTCGGAACCGGCCATATCGGACCACTGGAACTGGTAGCCCCCATACGAAAAGAAGAAGAAAAATGAACAAAACTTGAATCGTTGTATGGAAAACTTTTTTGTTTTGTATGATAGAGTGCTGAAATTTTAAACATAGTAGTTCTACATAGTCCGACTACATGCCTGAAAGTTTCATTGAGATCGGGAAACTGGAACTGGTAGCCCCCATACAAAATGAAGAAGAGGAAGAGAAGCAATATTCACGTCGTTGTATGGACAACTTTTTTGTTTTTTAACCAATTGACTTGAAACTTTACAGTTATGTTCTTAGGGAGGAATGAAAACCATTTTGACCAAAAGTGGGCGTAGCCACGCCCACTTATAGCGAAAATTGACCCGTTGTATGGACAACTTTTTTGTTTTTTAACCAATTGACTTGAAACTTTACAGTTATGTTCTTAGGGAGGAATGAAAACCATTTTGACCAAAAGTGGGCGTAGCCACGCCCACTTATAGCGAAAATTGACCCGTTGTATGGAAAACTTTATTGTTTTTTAACCAATTGACTTGAAACTTTACAGTTATGTTCTTAGGGAGGAATTAAAACTATTTTGGGCGTAGCCACGCCCACTTATAGCGAAACTTGACCCGTTGTATGGAAAACTTTTTTGTTTTTTAACCAATTGACTTGAAACTTTACAGTTATGTTCTTAGGAAGGAATGAAAACTATTTTGACAAAAAGTGGGCATGGCCACGCCCACTAATAGCTAAACTTGATCCGTTGTATGGAAAACTTTTTTGTTTTTTAACCAATTGACTTGAAACTTTACAGTTATGTTCTAAGGGAGGAATGAAAACTATTTTGACCAAAAGTAGGCGTAGCCACGTCATTTATAGCGAAAATTGACCTGTTGTATGGAAAATTTTTTTGTTTTTTAACCAATTGACTTGAAACTTTACAGTTATGTTCTTAGGGAGGAATGAAAACTATTTTGACCAAAAGTGGGCTTGGCTACGCCCACTTACACCGAAACTTGAACCGTTGTAAGGAAAACTTTTTTGTTTTTTAACCAATTGACTTGAAACTTTACAGTTACGTTCTTAGGGAGGAATGAAAACTATTAAAACCAAAAGTAGGCATAGCTACGCCCACTTATAGCGAAACTTGAACCGTTGTAAGGAAAACTTTTTGGTTTTTAACCAATTGACTTGAAACTTTACAGTTATGTTCTTAGGGAGGAATGAAAACTATTTTGACCAAAAGTGGGCATGGCCACGCCCACTAATAGCTAAACTTGATCCGTTGTATGGAAAACTTTTTTGTTTTTTAACCAATTGACTTGAAACTTTACAGTTATGTTCTAAGGGAGGAATGAAAACTATTTTGACCAAAAGTGGGCATGGCCACGCCCACTAATAGCTAAATTTGACCCGTTGTATGGAAAACTTTTATGTTTTTTAACCAATTGACTTGAAACATTACAGTTATGTTGTTAGAGAGGCATGAAAACTATTAATTTCAGTTTTTTTTATAGTGACACAACGTGAAAAGTATTATAGCTTCAGCCTTGCTAAAGATAGCGTCCTTACTGGTTTTTTTTTTAAATGTATGGTCCCGACGACGTGACTGTACCCATCGAAACGAAGTCGACTCTTCGTGAAACCATAGCGTTATGATTTGTATTCTCTTGCGTCGCTCTGGCTGCGTTCCCTGCCGCTACATAGCAACTGGGAAAATTTCCAACCTCCTCTGACCCGTTCCAAGCCGCTACCAAGCAACTGAAACCATCTGTTACTCTCTCTCACAAGGTTCTGTTTCAAGCCGCTACCAAGCAACTGAAACCCTTTATCTCTCGTCTCGTCATATTTCAAGCCGCTATGCAGCAACTGAAATCATTGGCTCTCATAAGGTTCTGTTTCGAGCCGCTATGCAGCAACTGAAACCCTTAATCTCTCACCTCGCCCTATTTCAAGCCGCTATGCAGCAACTGAAATCGTTGGCTCTCATACGGTTCTGTTTCAAGCCGCTATGCAGCAACTGAAACCCTTACTCTCTAGCATCGCCCTATTTCAAGCCGCTATGCAGCAACTGACATCGTTGGCCCTCATAAGGTTCTGTTTCAAGCCGCTATGCAGCAACTGAAACCCTTACTCTCTCGCATCACCATATTTCGAGCCGCTATGCAGCAACTGAAATCGTTGGCTCTTCTCTCACGACAGAGAACACTTTTTTTTTCCATACCTTTAATTACACCTTCTTTTCCTCTCAAGTGTCTGTCCTGTAGACGTTATAGGCGAATCCCACTTCTGATTTGTCAAATCCGAATTTCATCTCACAATTACAACTCGGACAACTGGTCTCTTTCTTATTAAACTGTTATATTTCTTCTCTTTAGAATAGATCTTGTGTTCTTACAAACTTATTTTTAAACCTTTACATTTCATTTATTCTTTACTCTTCATCAAATCTATTTTATATCGCTGTCCGCTTGTGAATCGACGTCCGCACTCAACGACTCTTCACACCAGACTGCCCGCTCTCTCTTGTCTTTGACAAATGGGAAAAAATTAAACGAATTTTTTGTCCATGAAAAAAACTGTTAATTCTGAATAAAATGTCGCCCATTTATGCAATTAAAAAATTTAAATGTCTCTTATTAGATAAGGCATATTTTCGTCTGATAAGGTACTTCGAGGTTATTTTAGTTTTGATCAAAAAAATTTTATTTCTTACGACTTTTCGTAAAATATGTTAATGCCATCTGAAAGAGGAACAGATAAGCTTTCCATCGAGCTCTTAGTCGAAGAAGTCGGTCGAAGGATGCAAGAGTTATTAGCAAAAAAATAATCGGTGGTCAACACGATTCCGTCCTACTGCCACTTCATTGCGTAAAGTACTTTTCTATAATTCTAGTATTTAATGGGAAAAAATTAAACGAATTTTTTGTCCATGTAAAAAACGATTAATTCTGAATAAAATGCCACCCATTTATGCAATTAAAAAAATTTAAATGTCTCTTATTAGATAAGGCATATTGCCGCCCATTTATGCAGTTAAAACCAGTAAGGACGCTATCTTCAGCAAGGCTGAAGCTATAATACTTTTCACTTTGTGTCACTATAAAAAAACTAAATGAATAGTTTCCATGCCTCCCTAACAACATAACTGTAATGTTTCAAGTCAATTCGTTAAAAAACAAAAAATTTTTCCATACAACGGTTGAAGTTTTGCGATAAGTGGGCGTGGCTATGCCCACTTTTGATCAAAATAGTTTTCATTCCTCCCTAAGAGCATAACTGTAAAGTTTCAAGTCAATTTGTTAAAAAACAAAAAAGTTTTCCATACAAAGGGTCAAGTTAAGCCATAAGTGGGCGTAGCTATGCCCACTTTTGATCAAAATAGTTTTCATTCCTCCCTAAGAGCATAACTGCAAAGTTTCAAGTCAATTGGTTAAAAAACAAAAAAGTCTTCCACACAACGGGTCAATTTTCGCTATAAAAGGGCGTGGCCACGCCCACTTTTGGTCAAAACTGTTTTCATTCCACCCTAAGAACAATCCTGAAAAGTTTCAAGTAAGTTGGTTAAAAAGCAAAAAAGTTTTCCATACAACGGGTCAATTTTCGCTATAAAAGGGCGTGGCCACGCCCACTTTTGGTCAAAATAGTTTTGATTCCTTCCTAAGAACATAACTGTAAAGTTTCAAGTCAATTGGTTAAAAAACAAAAAAGTTTTCCATGCAACGGGTCAATTTTCGCTATAAGTGGGCGTGGCTACGCCTGGCTACGCCCACTTTTGGTCAAAATAGTTTTCATTCCTCCCTAAGAACATAACTGTAAAGTTTCAAGTCAATTGGTTAAAAAACAAAAAAGTTTTCCATACAACGGGTAAATTTTCGCTATAAGTGGGCGTGGCTACGCCTGGCTACGCCCACTTTTGGTCAAAATAGTTTTCATTCCTCCCTAAGAACATAACTGTAAAGTTTCAAGTCAATTGGTTAAAAAACAAAAAAGTTTTCCATACAACGGGTAAATTTTCGCTATAAGTGGGCGTGGCTACGCGTGGCTACGCCCACTTTTGGTCAAAATAGTTTTCATTCCTCCCTAAGAACATAACTTTAAAATTTCAAGTCAATTGGCTAAGAAACAAAAAAGTTTTCCATACAACGACGAGAATATTCCTTCTCTTCCTCTTCTTCATTTTGTATGGGAGCTACCAGTTCCAGATGTTGAATCTCAATGAAACTTTCAGGCATGTAGTCGGACTATGTAAAACTACTATGTTTAAGATTTCAGCACTCTATTGTACAAAACAAAAAAGTTTTCCATACAACGATTCAAGTTTTGTTCACTTTTCTTCTTCTTTTCGTATATTCCTGTTCCAATAATCCGATCATGCTGGTTCCGACGAATGATTCATCGTAATAAATTCTAAGACTCTGTGCAAAGTTTCAGCTCGATAGCTTCAAAACTGAGGGACTAGTTTGCATACATACAGACAGACCGACAGACAGACAGACAGACGGACGGACATGGCTAAATCAACTCGTCTTGTCGTCCTGATCAAGAATATATATACTTTATATAGTCGGAAATTAATATTTCGATCTGTTACAAACTCCGTGACAAAGTTATTATACTATTACCTCGTTTATGCGACAGCTAAAGCGCTTTAACTCAATGCGCACTAACTAAAAACGCAGCGTTTATGCGAGAGCCTTAAAGCGCTTTAGCTTAATGCGCTTTAAGAGCTGTCATGATGAACAGCTGATCAAAACAAAACGAAACAGTGTTGCCATAAGAATACAACTGAATAATGTTTATTTTCAAGAATATCTTTATATGTAAAAATCACATATATTGAATAAAATATGAATTGATAATCGCAATATTAGTTTTTAGAAATGTTTAAAAGTGTTTTTCCGCAATATAATAGAAAAACAGAGCTAAAAAAAAAATGTACAATTAAAAAAATTATATTAATTCATCAATATAGCATCACTGACCACTTGACACATTCGGTATCAGCTGATTTTTAATGCGCATTAACGAATGTCGCGTTTATGCGGTACTCTTAAAGCGGTTTAACTCTGTTAAGTCGCTTTTAAAAAGCGCTCTATACTAATGCGCATTAAGGCGTTTATGCATGCGTTTTTAGTTAGTGCGCATTGAGCTAAAGCGCTTTAAGGCTATCGCATAAACGAGGTATATTTCACATAAGTGAAAAGTATAAAAATTTAAATGTCTCTTATTAGATAAAGAATATTTTCGTCTGATAAGGTACTACTTCTTCAATGATTTCGAGGATATTTTAGTTTTGATCAAAAAAATTTTATTTCTTATGACTTTACGTTAAATATGTTAATGCCATCTGATAGAGGAACACATAAAATTTCCATCGAGCTCTTAGTCGAAGAAGTCGGTCGAAGGATGCAAGAGTTATTAGCATAAAACTAATCGGTGGTCAACACGATTCCGTCCTACTGCCGATTCTTTTCGTAAAGTACTTTTCTATAATTCTAGTATTTAATGGGAAAAAATTAAACAAATTTTTTGTCCGTGTAAAAAACTATTAATTCTGAATAAAATGCCGCCCATTTATGCAATTAAAAAATTTTAAATGTCTCTTATTAGATAAGGCATATTTTCGTCTGATAAGGTACTTCTTTTTCAATGATTTCGAGAATATTTTAGTTTTGATCAAAAAAATTTTATTTCTTATGACTTTTCGTTAAATATGTTACTGCCATCTGAAAGAGGAACAGATAAGCTTTCCATCGAGCTCTTAGTCGAAGAAGTCGGTCGAAGGATGCAAGAGTTATTAGCGAAAAAATAATCGGTGGTCAACACGATTCCGTCCTACTTCCGCTTCTTTGCGTAAAGTACTTTTCTATAATTCTAGTATTTAATGGGAAAAAATTAAACGAATTTTTTGTCCATGTAAAAAACGATTAATTCTGAATAAAATGCCACCCATTTATGCAATTAAAAAAATTTAAATGTCTCTTATTAGATAAGGCATATTTTCGTCTGATAAGGTACTTCTTTTTCAATGATTTCGAGAATATTTTAGTTTTTATCAAAAAAATTTTATTTCTTATGACTTTTCGTTAAATATGTTACTGCCATTTGAAAGAGGAACAGAAAAGCTTTCCATTGAGCTCTTAGTCGAAGAAGTCGGTCGAAGGATGCAAGAGTTATTAGCAAAAAACTAATCGGTGGTCAACCTTTTTCCGTCCTTCTGCCGATTCTTATCGCAAAGTACTTTTCTATAATTGTAGTATTTAATGGGAAAAAATTGAACGAATTTTTTGTCCATGTAAAAAACTATTAATTCTGAATAAAATGTCGCCCATTTATGCAATTAAAAAAATTTAAATGTCTCTTATTAGATAAGGCATATTTTCGTCTGATAAGGTACTTCTTCTTCAATGATTTCGAGGTTATTTTAGTTTTGATCAATAAAATTTTATTTCTTACGACTTTTCGTAAAATATGTCAGTGCCATCTGAAAGAGGAACAGATAAGCTTTCCATCGAGCTCTTAGTCGAAAAAGTCGGTCGAAGGATGCAAGAGTTATTAGTAAAAAACTAATCGGTGGTCAACACGATTCCGTCCTACTGCCGATTGCTTTCGTAAAGTTATTTTCTATAATTCTAGTATTTAAAGAGAAAAAATTAAACGAATTTTTTGTCCATGTAAAAAACTATTAATTTTGAATAAAATTCCGCCCATTTATGCAGTTAAAAAAGTTTAAATGTCTCTTATTAGATAAAGAATATTTTCGTCTGATAAAGTACTTCTTCTTCAATGATTTCGAGGATATTTTAGTTTTGATCAAAAAAATTTTATTTCTTATGACTTTTCGTTAAATATGTTAATGCCATCTGAAAGAGGAACAGATAAGCTTTCCATCGAGGTCTTAGTCGAAGAAGTCGGTCGAAGGATGCAAGAGTTATTAGCAAAAAATAATCGGTGGTCAACACGATTCCGTCCTACTGCCGATTCTTTGCGTAAAGTACTTTTCTATAGTTCTAGTATTTAATGGGAAAAAATTAAACGAATTTTTTGTCCATGTAAAAAACTATTAATTTTGAATAAAATTCCGCCCATTTATGCAGTTAAAAAAGTTTAAATGTCTCTTATTAGATAAAGAATATTTTCGTCTGATAAAGTACTTCTTCTTCAATGATTTCGAGGATATTTTAGTTTTGATCAAAAAAATTTTATTTCTTATGACTTTTCGTTAAATATGTTAATGCTATCTGAAAGAGGAACAGTTAAGCTTTCCATCGAGCTCTTAGTCGAAGAAGTCGGCCGAAGGATGCAAGAGTTATTAGCAAAAAACTAATCGGTGGTCAACACGATTCCGTCCTAATGCCGATTCTTTTCGTAAAGAACTTTTCTGTAATTCTAGTATTTAATGGGAAAAAATTAAACGAATTTTTTGTCCATGTAAAAAATTATTAATTCTGAATAAAATGCCGCCCATTTATGCAGTTAAAAAAATTTATATGTCTCTTATTAGATAAAGCATATTTTCGTCTGAAAAGGTACTTCTTCTTCAATGATTTCGAGGATATTTTAATTTTGACCAAAAATTTTTTATTTCTTAAGACTTTTCGTAAAATAAGTTAATGCCATCTGAAAGAGGAACAGATAAGTTTTCCATCGAGCTCTTAGCCGAAGAAGTCTGTCGAAGGATGCATGACTTATTAGCAAAAAACTAATCGGTGGTCAACACGATTCCATCCTACTGCCGATTCCTTTCGTAAAGTTCTATTCTATAATTCTAGTATTTAATGGGAAAAAATTAAACGAATTTTTTGTCCATGTAAAAAACTATTAATTCTGAATAAAATGCCGCCCATTTATGCAGTTAAAAAAATTTATATGTCTCTTATTAGATAAAGCATATTTTCGTCTGAAAAGGTACTTCTTCTTCAATGATTTCGATGATATTTTAATTTTGACCAAAAATTTTTTATTTCTTAAGACTTTTCGTAAAATAAGTTAATGCCATCTGAAAGAGGAACAGATAAGCTTTCCATTGAGCTCTTAGCCGAAGAAGTCTGTCGAAGGATGCATGACTTATTAGCAAAAAACTAATTGGTGGTCAACACGATTCCGTCCTACTGCCGATTCCTTTCGTAAAGAACTTTTCTGTAATTCTAGTATTTAATGGGAAAAAATTAAACGAATTTTTTGTCCATGTAAAAAATTATTAATTCTGAATAAAATGCCGCCCATTTATGCAGTTAAAAAAATTTAAATGTCTCTTATTAGATAAGGCATATTGCCGCCCATTTATGCAGTTAAAACCAGTAAGGGCGCTATCTTCAGCAAGGCTGAAGCTATAATACTTTTCACTTTGTGTCACTATAAAAAAAACTAAATGAATAGTTTTCATGCCTCCCTAACAACATAACTGTAATGTTTCAAGTCAATTCGTTAAAAAACAAAAAATTTTTCCATACAACGGTTGAAGTTTTGCGATAAGTTGGCGTGGCTATGCCCACTTTTGATCAAAATAGTTTTCATTCCTCCCTAAGGGCATAACTGTAAAGTTTCAAGTCAATTTGTTAAAAAACAAAAAAGTTTTCCATACAAAGGGTCAAGTTAAGCCATAAGTGGGCGTAGCTATGCCCACTTTTGATCAAAATAGTTTTCATTCCTCCCTAAGAGCATAACTGCAAAGTTTCAAGTCAATTGGTTAAAAAACAAAAAAGTCTTCCACACAACGGGTCAATTTTCGCTATAAAAGGGCGTGGCCACGCCCACTTTTGGTCAAAACTGTTTTCATTCCACCCTAAGAACAATCCTGTAAAGTTTCAAGTAAGTTGGTTAAAAAGCAAAAAAGTTTTCCATACAACGGGTCAATTTTCGCTATAAAAGGGCGTGGCCACGCCCACTTTTGGTCAAAATAGTTTTGATTCCTTCCTAAGAACATAACTGTAAAGTTTCAAGTCAATTGGTTAAAAAACAAAAAAGTTTTCCATGCAACGGGTCAATTTTCGCTATAAGTGGGCGTGGCTACGCCTGGCTACGCCTGGCTACGCCTGGCTACGCCCACTTTTTGTCAAAATAGTTTTCATTCCTCTCTAAGAACATAACTGTAAAGTTTCAAGTCAATTGGTTAAAAAACAAAAAAGTTTTCCATACAACGGGTAAATTTTCGCTATAAGTGGGCGTGGCTACGCGTGGCTACGCCCACTTTTGGTCAAAATAGTTTTCATTCCTCCCTAAGAACATAACTTTAAAATTTCAAGTCAATTGGTTAAGAAACAAAAAAGTTTTCCATACAACGACGAGAATATTCCTTCTCTTCCTCTTCTTCATTTTGTATGGGAGCTACCAGTTCCAGATGTCCAATCTCAATGAAACTTTCAGGCATGTAGTCGGACTATGTAAAACTACTATGTTTAAAATTTCAGCACTCTATTGTACAAAACAAAAAAGTTTTCCATACAACGATTCAAGTTTTGTTCACTTTTCTTCTTCTTTTCGTATATTCCTGTTCCAATAATCCGATCATGCTGGTTCCGACGAATGATTCATCGTAATAAATTCTAAGACTCTGTGCAAAGTTTCAGCTCGATAGCTTCAAAACTGAGGGACTAGTTTGCATATATACAGACCGACAGTCAGACAGACGGACATGGCTAAATCAACTCGTCTTGTCGTCCTGATCAAGAATATATATACTTTATATAGTCGGAAATTAATATTTCGATCTGTTACAAACTCCGTGACAAAGTTATTATACTATTTCACATAAGTGAAAAGTATAAAAATTTAAATGTCTCTTATTAGATAAAGAATATTTTCGTCTGATAAGGTACTTCTTCTTCAATGATTTCGAGGATATTTTAGTTTCGATCAAAAAAATTTTATTTCTTATGACTTTTCGTTAAATATGTTAATGCCATCTGATAGAGGAACACATAAAATTTCCATCGAGCTCTTAGTCGAAGAAGTCGGTCGAAGGATGCAAGAGTTATTAGCATAAAACTAATCGGTGGTCAACACGATTCCGTCCTACTGCCGATTCTTTTCGTAGAGTACTTTTCTATAATTCTAGTATTTAATGGGAAAAAATTAAACAAATTTTTTGTCCGTGTAAAAAACTATTAATTCTGAATAAAATGCCGCCCATTTATGCAATTAAAAAAATTTAAATGTCTCTTATTAGATAAGGCATATTTTCGTCTGATAAGGTACTTCTTTTTCAATGATTTCGAGAATATTTTAGTTTTGATCAAAAAAATGTTATTTCTTATGACTTTTCGTTAAATATGTTACTGCCATCTGAAAGAGGAACAGATAAGCTTTCCATCGAGCTCTTAGTCGAAGAAGTCGGTCGAAGGATGCAAGAGTTATAAGCGAAAAAATAATCGGTGGTCAACACGATTCCGTCCTACTGCCGCTTCTTTGCGTAAAGTACTTTTCTATAATTCTAGTATTTAATGGGAAAAAATTAAACGAATTTTTTGTCCATGTAAAAAACGATTAATTCTGAATAAAATGCCACCCATTTATGCAATTAAAAAAATTTAAATGTCTCTTATTAGATAAGGCATATTTTATTAGCAAAAAACTAATCGGTGGTCAACACGATTCCGTCCTACTGCCGATTCTTTTCGCAAACTACTTTTCCATAATTGTAGTATTTAATGGGAAAATTAAACGAATTTTTTCATCCATGTAAAAAACTATTAATTCTGAATAAAATGCCGCCCATTTATGCAATTAAAAAATTTTAAATGTCTCTTATTAGATAAGGCATATTTTCGTCTGATAAGGTACTTCTTTTTCAATGATTTCGAGAATATTTTAGTTTTGATCAAAAAAATGTTATTTCTTATGACTTTTCGTTAAATATGTTACTGCCATCTGAAAGAGGAACAGATAAGCTTTCCATCGAGCTCTTAGTCGAAGAAGTCGGTCGAAGGATGCAAGAGTTATTAGCATAAAACTAATCGGTGGTCAACACGATTCCGTCCTACTGCCGATTCTTTTCGTAAAGTACTTTTCTATAATTCTAGTATTTAATGGGAAAAAATTAAACGAATTTTTTGTCCATGTAAAAAATTATTAATTCTGAATAAAATGCCGCCCATTTATGCAGTTAAAAAAATTTATATGTCTCTTATTAGATAAAGCATATTTTCGTCTGAAAAGGTACTTCTTCTTCAATGATTTCGAGGATATTTTAATTTTGACCAAAAATTTTTTATTTCTTAAGACTTTTCGAAAATAAGTTAATGCCATCTGAAAGAGGAACAGATAAGTTTTCCATCGAGCTCTTAGCCGAAGAAGTCTGTCGAAGGATGCATGACTTATTAGCAAAAAACTAATCGGTGGTCAACACGATTCCGTCCTACTGCCGATTCCTTTCGTAAAGTTCTTTTCTATAATTCTAGTATTTAATGGGAAAAAATTAAACGAATTTTTTGTCCATGTAAAAAACTATTAATTCTGAATAAAATGCCGCCCATTTATGCAGTTAAAAAAATTTAAATGTCTCTTATTAGATAAAGCATATTTTCGTCTGAAAAGGTACTTCTTCTTCAATGATTTCGATGATATTTTAATTTTGACCAAAAATTTTTTATTTCTTATGACTTTTCGTTAAATATGTGAATGCCATCTGAAAGAGGAACAGATAAGCTTTCCATCGAGCTCTTAGTCGAAGAAGTCGGTCGAAGGATGCAAGAGTTATTACCAAAAAAATAATCGGTGGTCAACACGATTCCGTCCTACTGCCGCTTCTTTGCGTAAAGTACTTTTCTATAATTCTAGTATTTAATGGGAAAAAATTAAACGAATTTTTTGTCCATGTAAAAAATTATTAATTCTGAATAAAATGCCGCCCATTTATGCAGTTAAAAAAATTTAAATGTCTCTTATTAGATAAGGCATATTGCCGCCCATTTATGCAGTTAAAACCAGTAAGGACGCTATCTTCAGCAAGGCTGAAGCTATAATACTTTTCACTTTGTATCACTATAAAAAAAACTAAATGAATAGTTTTCATGCCTCCCTAACAACATAACTGTAATGTTTCAAGTCAATTCGTTAAAAAACAAAAAATTTTTCCATACAAAGACGAGAATATTCCTTCTCTTCCTCTTCTTCATTTTGTATGGGAGCTACCAGTTCCATATGTCCAATCTCAATAAAACTTTCAGGCATGTAGTCGGACTATGTAAAACTACTATGTTTAAAATTTCAGCACTGTATTGTACAAAACAAAAAAGTTTTCCATACAACGATTCAAGTTTTGTTCACTTTTCTTCTTCTTTTCGTATGGGAGCTACCTGTTCCAATAATCCGATCATGCTGGTTCCGACGAATGATTCATCGTAATAAATTCTAAGACTCTGTGCAAAGTTTCAGCTCGATAGCTTCAAAACTGAGGGACTAGTTTGCATACATACAGACAGACCGACAGACAGACAGACAGACGGACAGACGGACGGAAATCGGAAATTAATATTTCGATCTGTTACAAACTCCGTGACAAAGTTATTATACTATTTCACATAAGTGAAAAGTATAAAAATTTAAATGTCTCTTATTAGATAAAGAATATTTTCGTCTGATAAGGTACTTCTTCTTCAATGATTTCGAGGATATTTTAGTTTTGATCAAAAAAATTTTATTTCTTATGACTTTTCGTTAAAAATGTTAATGCCTTCTGAAAGAGGAACACATAAGCTTTCCATCGAGCTCTTAGTCGAAGAAGTCGGTCGAAGGATGCAAGAGTTATTAGCAAAAAACTAATCGGTGGTGAACACGATTCCGTCCTACTGCCGATTCTTTTCGTAAAGTACTTTTTTATAATTCTAGTATTTAATGGGAAAAAATTAAACAAATTTTTTGTATATGTAAAAAACTATTAATTCTGAATAAAATGCCGCCCATTTATGCAATTAAAAAATTTAAAATGTCTCTTATTAGATAAGGCATATTTTCGTCTGATAAGGTACTTCTTTTTCAATGATTTCGAGAATATTTTAGTTTTGATCAAAAAAATGTTATTTCTTATGACTTTTCGTTAAATATGTTACTGCCATCTGAAAGAGGAACAGATAAGCTTTCCATCGAGCACTTAGTCGAAGAAGTCGGTCGAAGGATGCAAGAGTTATTAGGAAAAAAATAATCGGTGGTCAACACGATTCCGTCGTACTGCCGCTTCTTTGCGTAAAGTACTTTTCTATAATTCTAGTATTTAATGGGAAAAAATTAAACGAATTTTTTGTCTATGTAAAAAACGATTAATTCTGAATAAAATGCCACCCATTTATGCAATAAAAAAATTTAAATGTCTCTTATTAGATGAGGCATATTTTATTAGCAAAAAACTAATCGGTGGTCAACACGATTCCGTCCTACTGCCGATTCTTTTCGCAAACTACTTTTCCATAATTGTAGTATTTAATGGGAAAATTAAACGAATTTTTTGTCCATGTAAAAATTTATTAATTCTGAATAAAATGCCGCCCATTTATGCAATTAAAAAAATGTTAATGTCTCTTATTAGATAAGGCATATTTTCGTCTGATAAGGTACTTCTTTTTCAATGATTTCGAGGTTATTTTAGTTTTGATCAAAAAAATTTTATTTCTTACGACTTTTCGTAAAATATGTTAGTGCCATCTGAAAGAGGAACAGATAAGCTTTCCATCGAGCTCTTAGTCGAAGAAGTCGTCCGAAGGATGCAAGAGTTATTAGTGAAAAACTAATCGGTGGTCAACACGATTCCGTCCTACTTCCGATTCCTTTCGTAAAGTTCTTTTCTATAATTCGAGTATTTAATGGGAAAAAATTAAACGAATTTTTTGTCCGTGTAAAAAACTATCAATTCTGAATAAAATGCCGCCCATTTATGCAGTTAAAACCAGTAAGGACGCTATCTTCAGCAAGGCTGAAGCTATAATACTTTTCACTTTGTGTCACTATAAAAAAAACTAAATGAATAGTTTCTATGCCTCCCTAACAACATAACTGTAATGTTTCAAGTCAATTCGTTAAAAAACAAAAAATTTTTCCATACAACGGTTCAAGTTTTGCGATAAGTGGGCGTAGCCATGCCCACATTTGGTCAAAATAGTTTTTATTCCTCCCTAAGAACATAACTGTAAAGGTTCAAGTCAATTGGTTAAAAAACAAAAAAGTTTTCCATACAAAGGGTCAATGTTCGCTATTAAAGGGCGTGGCCACGCCCACTTTTGATCAAAATAGTTTTCATTCCTCCCTAAGAGCATAACTGCAAAGTTTCAAGTCAATTGGTTAAAAAACAAAAAAGTTTTCCATACAACGGGTCAATTTTCGCTATAAGTAGGCGTGGCTACGCCCACTTTTGGTCAAAATAGTTTTCATTCCTCCCTTGGAACATAACTGTAAAGTTTTAAGTCAATTGGTTAAAAAACAAAAAAGTTTTGCATACAAAGCGTCAAGTTAAGCTATAAGTGGGCGTGGCCATGCCCACTTTTGATCAAAATAGTTTTCATTCCTCCCTAAGAGCACAACTGCAAAGTTTCAAGTCAATTGGTTAAAAAACAAAAAAGTTTTCCATACAACGGATAAATTTTCGCTATAAGTGGGCGTGGCTACGCCCACTTTTGGTCAAAATAGTGTTCATTCCTCTCTAAGAACATAACTGTTAAGTTTCAAGTCAATTGGTTAAAAAACAAAAAAGTTTTCCATACAAAGTGTCAATTTTCGCTATAAGTAGGCGTGGCTACGCCCACTTTTGGTTAAAGTAGTTTTCATTCCTCTTTAAGAACATAACTGTAAAGTTTCAAGTCAATTGGTTAAAAAACAAGAAAGTTTTCCATACAAAGCGTCAAGTTAAGCTATAAGTGGGCGTGGCCACGCCCACTTTTGATCAAAATAGTTTTCATTCCTCCCTAAGAGCATAACTGCAAAGTTTCAAGTCAATTGGTTAAAAAACAAAAAAAATTTCCATACAAAGGGTAACTTTTCGCTATAAAAGGGCGTGGCTACGCCCACTTTTCGTCAAAATAGTTTTCATTCCTCCCTAAGAACATAACTGTAAAGTTTCAAGTCAATTGGTTAAAAAACAAAAAAGTTTTCCATACAACGGGTAAATTTTCGCTATAAGTGGGCGTGGCTACGCGTGGTTACGCCCACTTTTGGTCAAAATAGTTTTCATTCCTCCCTAAGAACATAACTTTAAAATTTCAAGTCAATTGGTTAAGAAACAAAAAAGTTTTCCATACAACGGGTAAGTTTTCGCTATAAAAGGGCGTGGCTACGCCCACTTTTGGTCAAAATAGTTTTCATTCCTCCCTAAGAACATGACTGTAAAGTTTCAAGTCAATTGGTTAAAAAACAAAAAAGTTTTCCATACAACGGGTAAATTTTCGCTATAAGTGGGCGTGGCTACGCCTGGCTACGCCCACTTTTGGTCAAAATAGTTTTCATTCCTCCCTAAGAACATAACTGTAAAGTTTCAAGACAATTGGTTAAAAAACAAAAAATTTTCCATACAACGGGTAAATTTTCGCTATAAGTGGGCGTGGCTACGCGTGGCTACGCCCACTTTTGGTCAAAATAGTTTTCATTCCTCCCTAAGAACATAACTTTAAAATTTCAAGTCAATTGGTTAAGAAACAAAAAAGTTTTCCATACAACGACGAGAATATTCCTTCTCTTCCTCTTCTTCATTTTGTATGGGAGCTACCAGTTCCAGATGTCCAATCTCAATGAAACTTTCAGGCATGTAGTCGGACTATGTAAAACTACTATGTTTAAAATTTCAGCACTCTATTGTACAAAACAAAAAAGTTTTCCATACAACGATTCAAGTTTTGTTCACTTTTCTTCTTCTTTTCGTATGGGAGCTACCTGTTCCAATAATCCGATCATGCTGGTTCCGACGAATGATTCATCGTAATAAATTCTAAGACTCTGTGCAAAGTTTCAGCTCGATAGCTTCAAAACTGAGGGACTAGTTTGCATATATACAGACCGACAGACAGACAGTCAGACAGACGGACATGGCTAAATCAACTCGTCTTGTCGTCCTGATCAAGAATATATATACTTTATATAGTCGGAAATTAATATTTCGATCTGTTACAAACTCCGTGACAAAGTTATTATACTATTTCACATAAGTGAAAAGTATAAAAATTTAAATGTCTCTTATTAGATAAAGAATATTTTCGTCTGATAAGGTACTTCTTCTTCAATGATTTCGAGGATATTTTAGTTTCGATCAAAAAAATTTTATTTCTTATGACTTTTCGTTAAATATGTTAATGCCATCTGATAGAGGAACACATAAAATTTCCATCGAGCTCTTAGTCGAAGAAGTCGGTCGAAGGATGCAAGAGTTATTAGCATAAAACTAATCGGTGGTCAACACGATTCCGTCCTACTGCCGATTCTTTTCGTAAAGTACTTTTCTATAATTCTAGTATTTAATGGGAAAAAATTAAACAAATTTTTTGTCCGTGTAAAAAACTATTAATTCTGAATAAAATGCCGCCCATTTATGCAAT
This sequence comes from Phortica okadai, assembly GCA_034638295.1. Lineage (NCBI taxonomy): Eukaryota > Metazoa > Arthropoda > Insecta > Diptera > Drosophilidae > Phortica > Phortica okadai. Next base: position 28,864,145 of record CM067851.1, read on the forward strand.
TAAAAAATTTTAAATGTCTCTTATTAGATAAGGCATATTTTCGTCTGATAAGGTACTTCTTTTTCAATGATTTCGAGAATATTTTAGTTTTGATCAAAAAAATGTTATTTCTTATGACTTTTCGTTAAATATGTTACTGCCATCTGAAAGAGGAACAGATAAGCTTTCCATCGAGCTCTTAGTCGAAGAAGTCGGTCGAAGGATGCAAGAGTTATAAGCGAAAAAATAATCGGTGGTCAACACGATTCCGTCCTACTGCCGCTTCTTTGCGTAAAGTACTTTTCTATAATTCTAGTATTTAATGGGAAAAAATTAAACGAATTTTTTGTCCATGTAAAAAACGATTAATTCTGAATAAAATGCCACCCATTTATGCAATTAAAAAAATTTAAATGTCTCTTATTAGATAAGGCATATTTTATTAGCAAAAAACTAATCGGTGGTCAACACGATTCCGTCCTACTGCCGATTCTTTTCGCAAACTACTTTTCCATAATTGTAGTATTTAATGGGAAAATTAAACGAATTTTTTCATCCATGTAAAAAACTATTAATTCTGAATAAAATGCCGCCCATTTATGCAATTAAAAAATTTTAAATGTCTCTTATTAGATAAGGCATATTTTCGTCTGATAAGGTACTTCTTTTTCAATGATTTCGAGAATATTTTAGTTATGATCAAAAAAATTTTATTTCTTATGACTTTTCGTTAAATATGTTAATGCCATTTGAAAGAGGAACAGATAAGCTTTCCATTGAGCTCTTAGTCGAAGAAGTCGGTCGGAGGATGCAAGAGTTATTAGCAAAAAACTAATCGGTGGTCAACACGATTCCGTCCTACTGCCGATTCTTTTCGTAAAGTACTTTTCTATAATTCAAGTATTTAATGGGAAAAATTAAACGAATTTTTTGTCCATGAAAAAAACTGTTAATTCTGAATAAAATGTCGCCCATTTATGCAATTAAAAATATTAAAATGTGTCTTATTAGATAAGGCATATTTTCGTGTGATAAGGTACTTCTTCTTCAATGATTTCGAGGTTATTTTAGTTTTGATCAATAAAATTTTATTTCTTTCGACTTTTCGTAAAATATGTCAGTGCCATCTGAAAGAAGAACAGATAAGCTTTCCATCGAGCTCTTAGTCGAAAAAGTCGGTTGAAGGATGCAAGAGTTATAAGTAAAAAACTAATCGGTGGTCAACACGATTCCGTCCTACTGCCGATTGCTTTCGTAAAGTTATTTTCTATAATTCTAGTATTTAAAGGGAAAAAATTAAACGAATTTTTTGTCCATGTAAAAAACTATTAATTCTGAATAAAATTCCGCCCATTTATGCAATTAAAAAAATTTAAATGTCTCTTATTAGATAAGGCATATTTTCGTCTTATAAGGTACTTCTTCTTCAATGATTTCGAGGATATTTTAGTTTTGATCAAAAAAATTTTATTTCTTATGACTTTTCGTTAAATATGTTAATGCCATCTGAAAGAGGAACAGATAAGCTTTCCATCGAGCTCTTAGTCGAAGAAGTCGGCCGAAGGATGCAAGAGCTATTAGCAAAAAACTAATCGGTGGTCAACACGATTCCGTCCTAATGCCGATTCTTTTCGTAAAGAACTTTTCTGTAATTCTAGTATTTAATGGGAAAAAATTAAACGAATTTTTTGTCTATGTAAAAAATTATTAATTCTGAATAAAATGCCGCCCATTTATGCAGTTAAAAAAATTTATATGTCTCTTATTAGATAAAGCATATTTTCGTCTGAAAAGGTACTTCTTCTTCAATGATTTCGAGGATATTTTAATTTTGACCAAAAATTTTTTATTTCTTAAGACTTTTCGAAAATAAGTTAATGCCATCTGAAAGAGGAACAGATAAGTTTTCCATCGAGCTCTTAGCCGAAGAAGTCTGTCGAAGGATGCATGACTTATTAGCAAAAAACTAATCGGTGGTCAACACGATTCCGTCCTACTGCCGATTCCTTTCGTAAAGTTCTTTTCTATAATTCTAGTATTTAATGGGAAAAAATTAAACGAATTTTTTGTCCATGTAAAAAACTATTAATTCTGAATAAAATGCCGCCCATTTATGCAGTTAAAAAAATTTAAATGTCTCTTATTAGATAAAGCATATTTTCGTCTGAAAAGGTACTTCTTCTTCAATGATTTCGATGATATTTTAATTTTGACCAAAAATTTTTTATTTCTTATGACTTTTCGTTAAATATGTGAATGCCATCTGAAAGAGGAACAGATAAGCTTTCCATCGAGCTCTTAGTCGAAGAAGTCGGTCGAAGGATGCAAGAGTTATTAGCAAAAAAATAATCGGTGGTCAACACGATTCCGTCCTACTGCCGCTTCTTTGCGTAAAGTACTTTTCTATAATTCTAGTATTTAATGGGAAAAAATTAAACGAATTTTTTGTCCATGTAAAAAATTATTTATTCTGAATAAAATGCCGCCCATTTATGCAGTTAAAAAAATTTAAATGTCTCTTATTAGATAAGGCATATTGCCGCCCATTTATGCAGTTAAAACCAGTAAGGACGCTATCTTCAGCAAGGCTGAAGCTATAATACTTTTCACTTTGTATCACTATAAAAAAAACTAAATGAATAGTTTTCATGCCTCCCTAACAACATAACTGTAATGTTTCAAGTCAATTCGTTAAAAAACAAAAAATTTTTCCATACAAAGACGAGAATATTCCTTCTCTTCCTCTTCTTCATTTTGTATGGGAGCTACCAGTTCCATATGTCCAATCTCAATAAAACTTTCAGGCATGTAGTCGGACTATGTAAAACTACTATGTTTAAAATTTCAGCACTCTATTGTACAAAACAAAAAAGTTTTCCATACAACGATTCAAGTTTTGTTCACTTTTCTTCTTCTTTTCGTATGGGAGCTACCTGTTCCAATAATCCGATCATGCTGGTTCCGACGAATGATTCATCGTAATAAATTCTAAGACTCTGTGCAAAGTTTCAGCTCGATAGCTTCAAAACTGAGGGACTAGTTTGCATACATACAGACAGACCGACAGACAGACAGACAGACGGACAGACGGACGGAAATCGGAAATTAATATTTCGATCTGTTACAAACTCCGTGACAAAGTTATTATACTATTTCACATAAGTGAAAAGTATAAAAATTTAAATGTCTCTTATTAGATAAAGAATATTTTCGTCTGATAAGGTACTTCTTCTTCAATGATTTCGAGGATATTTTAGTTTTGATCAAAAAAATTTTATTTCTTATGACTTTTCGTTAAAAATGTTAATGCCATCTGAAAGAGGAACACATAAGCTTTCCATCGAGCTCTTAGTCGAAGAAGTCGGTCGAAGGATGCAAGAGTTATTAGCAAAAAACTAATCGGTGGTAAACACGATTCCGTCCTACTGCCGATTCTTTTCGTAAAGTACTTTTTTATAATTCTAGTATTTAATGGGAAAAAATTAAACAAATTTTTTGTATATGTAAAAAACTATTAATTCTGAATAAAATGCCGCCCATTTATGCAATTAAAAAATTTAAAATGTCTCTTATTAGATAAGGCATATTTTCGTCTGATAAGATACTTCTTTTTCAATGATCTTGAGAATATTTTAGTTTTGATCAAAAAAATTTTATTTCTTATGACTTTTCGTTAAAAATGTTAATGCCATCTGAAAGAGGAACAGATAAGCTTTCCATCGAGCACTTAGTCGAAGAAGTCGGTCGAAGGATGCAAGAGTTATTAGGAAAAAAATAATCGGTGGTCAACACGATTCCGTCGTACTGCCGCTTCTTTGCGTAAAGTACTTTTCTATAATTCTAGTATTTAATGGGAAAAAATTAAACGAATTTTTTGTCTATGTAAAAAACGATTAATTCTGAATAAAATGCCACCCATTTATGCAATAAAAAAAATTTAAATGTCTCTTATTAGATGAGGCATATTTTATTAGCAAAAAACTAATCGGTGGTCAACACGATTCCGTCCTACTGCCGATTCTTTTCGCAAACTACTTTTCCATAATTGTAGTATTTAATGGGAAAATTAAACGAATTTTTTGTCCATGTAAAAATTTATTAATTCTGAATAAAATGCCGCCCATTTATGCAATTAAAAAAATGTTAATGTCTCTTATTAGATAAGGCATATTTTCGTCTGATAAGGTACTTCTTTTTCAATGATTTCGAGGTTATTTTAGTTTTGATCAAAAAAATTTTATTTCTTACGACTTTTCGTAAAATATGTTAGTGCCATCTGAAAGAGGAACAGATAAGCTTTCCATCGAGCTCTTAGTCGAAGAAGTCGTCCGAAGGATGCAAGAGTTATTAGTGAAAAACTAATCGGTGGTCAACACGATTCCGTCCTACTTCCGATTCCTTTCGTAAAGTTCTTTTCTATAATTCGAGTATTTAATGGGAAAAAATTAAACGAATTTTTTGTCCGTGTAAAAAACTATCAATTCTGAATAAAATGCCGCCCATTTATGCAGTTAAAACCAGTAAGGACGCTATCTTCAGCAAGGCTGAAGCTATAATACTTTTCACTTTGTGTCACTATAAAAAAAACTAAATGAATAGTTTCCATGCCTCCCTAACAACATAACTGTAATGTTTCAAGTCAATTCGTTAAAAAACAAAAAATTTTTCCATACAACGGTTCAAGTTTTGCGATAAGTGGGCGTAGCCATGCCCACATTTGGTCAAAATAGTTTTTATTCCTCCCTAAGAGCATAACTGCAAAGTTTCAAGTCAATTGGTTAAAAAACAAAAAAGTTTTCCATACAACGGGTCAATTTTCGCTATAAGTAGGCGTGGCTACGCCCACTTTTGGTCAAAATAGTTTTCATTCCTCCCTTGGAACATAACTGTAAAGTTTTAAGTCAATTGGTTAAAAAACAAAAAAGTTTTGCATACAAAGCGTCAAGTTAAGCTATAAGTGGGCGTGGCCATGCCCACTTTTGATCAAAATAGTTTTCATTCCTCCCTAAGAGCACAACTGCAAAGTTTCAAGTCAATTGGTTAAAAAACAAAAAAGTTTTCCATACAACGGATAAATTTTCGCTATAAGTGGGCTTGGCTACGCCCACTTTTGCTCAAAATAGTGTTCATTCCTCTCTAAGAACATAACTGTAAAGTTTCAAGTCAATTGGTTAAAAAACAAAAAAGTTTTCCATACAAAGTGTCAATTTTCGCTATAAGTAGGCGTGGCTACGCCCACTTTTGGTTAAAGTAGTTTTCATTCCTTTAAGAACATAACTGTAAAGTTTCAAGTCAATTGGTTAAAAAACAAGAAAGTTTTCCATACAAAGCGTCAAGTTAAGCTATAAGTGGGCGTGGCCACGCCCACTTTTGATCAAAATAGTTTTCATTCCTCCCTAAGAGCATAACTGCAAAGTTTCAAGTCAATTGGTTAAAAAACAAAAAAAATTTCCATACAAAGGGTAACTTTTCGCTATAAAAGGGCGTGGCTACGCCCACTTTTCGTCAAAATAGTTTTCATTCCTCCCTAAGAACATAACTGTAAAGTTTCAAGTCAATTGGTTAAAAAACAAAAAAGTTTTCCATACAACGGGTAAATTTTCGCTATAAGTGGGCGTGGCTACGCGTGGTTACGCCCACTTTTGGTCAAAATAGTTTTCATTCCTCCCTAAGAACATAACTTTAAAATTTCAAGTCAATTGGTTAAGAAACAAAAAAGTTTTCCATACAACGGGTAAGTTTTCGCTATAAAAGGGCGTGGCTACGCCCACTTTTGGTCAAAATAGTTTTCATTCCTCCCTAAGAACATGACTGTAAAGTTTCAAGTCAATTGGTTAAAAAACAAAAAAGTTTTCCATACAACGGGTAAATTTTCGCTATAAGTGGGCGTGGCTACGCCTGGCTACGCCTGGCTACGCCCACTTTTGGTCAAAATAGTTTTCATTCCTCCCTAAGAACATAACTGTAAAGTTTCAAGACAATTGGTTAAAAAACAAAAAATTTTCCATACAACGGGTAAATTTTCGCTATAAGTGGGCGTGGCTACGCGTGGCTACGCCCACTTTTGGTCAAAATAGTTTTCATTCCTCCCTAAGAACATAACTTTAAAATTTCAAGTCAATTGGTTAAGAAACAAAAAAGTTTTCCATACAACGACGAGAATATTCCTTCTCTTCCTCTTCTTCATTTTGTATGGGAGCTACCAGTTCCAGATGTCCAATCTCAATGAAACTTTCAGGCATGTAGTCGGACTATGTAAAACTACTATGTTTAAAATTTCAGCACTCTATTGTACAAAACAAAAAAGTTTTCCATACAACGATTCAAGTTTTGTTCACTTTTCTTCTTCTTTTCGTATGGGAGCTACCTGTTCCAATAATCCGATCATGCTGGTTCCGACGAATGATTCATCGTAATAAATTCTAAGACTCTGTGCAAAGTTTCAGCTCGATAGCTTCAAAACTGAGGGACTAGTTTGCATACATACAGACAGACCGACAGACAGACAGACAGACGGACGGACATGGCTAAATCAACTCGTCTTGTCGTCCTGATCAAGAATATATATACTTTATATAGTCGGAAATTAATATTTCGATCTGTTACAAACTCCGTGACAAAGTTATTATACTATTTCACATAAGTGAAAAGTATAAAAATTTAAATGTCTCTTATTAGATAAAGAATATTTTCGTCTGATAAGGTACTACTTCTTCAATGATTTCGAGGATATTTTAGTTTTGATCAAAAAAATTTTATTTCTTATGACTTTTCGTTAAATATGTTAATGCCATCTGATAGAGGAACACATAAAATTTCCATCGAGCTCTTAGTCGAATAAGTCGTTCGAAGGATGCAAGAGTTATTAGCATAAAACTAATCGGTGGTCAACACGATTCCGTCCTACTGCCGATTCTTTTCGTAAAGTACTTTTCTATAATTCTAGTATTTAATGGGAAAAAATTAAACAAATTTTTTGTCCGTGTAAAAAACTATTAATTCTGAATAAAATGCCGCCCATTTATGCAATTAAAAAAATTTAAATGTCTCTTATTAGATAAGGCATATTTTCGTCTGATAAGGTACTTCTTTTTCAATGATTTCGAGAATATTTTAGTTTTGATCAAAAAAATTTTATTTCTTATGACTTTTCGTTAAATATGTTACTGCCATCTGAAAGAGGAACAGATAAGCTTTCCATCGAGCTCTTAGTCGAAGAAGTCGGTGGAAGGATGCAAGAGTTATTAGCGAAAAAATAATCGGTGGTCAACACGATTCCGTCCTACTGCCGCTTCTTTGCGAAAAGTACTTTTCTATAATTCTAGTATTTAATGGGAAAAAATTAAACGAATTTTTTGTCCATGTAAAAAACGATTAATTCTGAATAAAATGCCACCCATTTATGCAATTAAAAAAATTTAAATGTCTCTTATTAGATAAGGCATATTTTATTAGCAAAAAACTAATCGGTGGTCAACACGATTCCGTCCTACTTCCGATTATTTTCGCAAACTACTTTTCCATAATAGTAGTATTTAATGGGAAAATTAAACGAATTTTTTGTCCATGTAAAAAACTATTAATTCTGAATAAAATGCCACCCATTTATGCAATTAAAAAATTTTAAATGTCTCTTATTAGATAAGGCATATTTTCGTCTGATAAGGTACTTCTTTTTCAATGATTTCGAGAATATTTTAGTTTTGATCAAAAAAATTTTATTTCTTATGACTTTTCGTTAAATATGTTACTGCCATTTGAAAGAGGAACAGAAAAGCTTTCCATTGAGCTCTTAGTCGAAGAAGTCGGTCGAAGGATGCAAGAGTTATTAGCAAAAAACTAATCGGTGGTCAACCTTTTTCCGTCCTTCTGCCGATTCTTATCGCAAAGTACTTTTCTATAATTGTAGTATTTAATGGGAAAAAATTGAACGAATTTTTTGTCCATGTAAAAAACTATTAATTCTGAATAAAATGTCGCCCATTTATGCAATAAAAAAAATTTAAATGTCTCTTATTAGATAAGGCATATTTTCGTCTGATAAGGTACTTCTTCTTCAATGATTTCGAGGTTATTTTAGTTTTGATCAATAAAATTTTATTTCTTACGACTTTTCGTAAAATATGTCAGTGCCATCTGAAAGAGGAACAGATAAGCTTTCCATCGAGCTCTTAGTCGAAAAAGTCGGTCGAAGGATGCAAGAGTTATTAGTAAAAAACTAATCGGTGGTCAACACGATTCCGTCCTACTGCCGATTGCTTTCGTAAAGTTATTTTCTATAATTCTAGTATTTAAAGGGAAAAAATTAAACGAATTTTTTGTCCATGTAAAAAACTATTAATTCTGAATAAAATTCCGCCCATTTATGCAATTAAAAAAATTTAAATGTCTCTTATAAGATAAGGCATATTTTCGTCAGATAAGGTACTTCTTCTTCAATGATTTCGAGGATATTTTAGTTTTGATCAAAAAAATTTTATTTCTTATGACTTTTCGTTAAATATGTTAATGCCATCTGAAAGAGGAACAGATAAGCTTTCCATCGAGCTCTTAGTCGAAGAAGTCGGTCGAAGGATGCAAGAGTTATTAGCAAAAAATAATCGGTGGTCAACACGATTCCGTCCTACTGCCGATTCTTTGCGTAAAGTACTTTTCTATAGTTCTAGTATTTAATGGGAAAAAATTAAACGAATTTTTTGTCCATGTAAAAAACTATTAATTTTGAATAAAATTCCGCCCATTTATGCAGTTAAAAAAGTTTAAATGTCTCTTATTAGATAAAGAATATTTTCGTCTGATAAAGTACTTCTTCTTCAATGATTTCGAGGATATTTTAGTTTTGACCAAAAAAATTTTATTTCTTATGACTTTTCGTTAAATATGTTAATGCTATCTGAAAGAGGAACAGTTAAGCTTTCCATCGAGCTCTTAGTCGAAGAAGTCGGCCGAAGGATGCAAGAGTTATTAGCAAAAAACTAATCGGTGGTCAACACGATTCCGTCCTAATGCCGATTCTTTTCGTAAAGAACTTTTCTGTAATTCTAGTATTTAATGGGAAAAAATTAAACGAATTTTTTGTCCATGTAAAAAATTATTAATTCTGAATAAAATGCCGCCCATTTATGCAGTTAAAAAAATTTATATGTCTCTTATTAGATAAAGCATATTTTCGTCTGAAAAGGTACTTCTTCTTCAATGATTTCGAGGATATTTTAATTTTGACCAAAAATTTTTTATTTCTTAAGACTTTTCGTAAAATAAGTTAATGCCATCTGAAAGAGGAACAGATAAGTTTTCCATCGAGCTCTTAGCCGAAGAAGTCTGTCGAAGGATGCATGACTTATTAGCAAAAAACTAATCGGTGGTCAACACGATTCCGTCCTACTGCCGATTCCTTTCGTAAAGTTCTTTTCTATAATTCTAGTATTTAATGGGAAAAAATTAAACGAATTTTTTGTCCATGTAAAAAACTATTTATTCTGAATAAAATGCCGCCCATTTATGCAGTTAAAAAAATTTATATGTCTCTTATTAGATAAAGCATATTTTCGTCTGAAAAGGTACTTCTTCTTCAATGATTTCGATGATATTTTAATTTTGACCAAAAATTTTTTATTTCTTAAGACTTTTCGTAAAATAAGTTAATGCCATCTGAAAGAGGAACAGATAAGCTTTCCATTGAGCTCTTAGCCGAAGAAGTCTGTCGAAGGATGCATGACTTATTAGCAAAAAAACTAATTGGTGGTCAACACGATTCCGTCCTACTGCCGATTCCTTTCGTAAAGAACTTTTCTGTAATTCTAGTATTTAATGGGAAAAAATTAAACGAATTTTTTGTCCATGTAAAAAATTATTAATTCCGAATAAAATGCCGCCCATTTATGCAGTTAAAAAAATTTAAATGTCTCTTATAAGATAAGGCATATTGCCGCCCATTTATGCAGTTAAAACCAGTAAGGGCGCTATCTTCAGCAAGGCTGAAGCTATAATACTTTTCACTTTGTGTCACTATAAAAAAAACTAAATGAATAGTTTTCATGCCTCCCTTACAACATAACTGTAATGTTTCAAGTCAATTCGTTAAAAAACAAAAAATTTTTCCATACAACGGTTGAAGTTTTGCGATAAGTGGGCGTGGCTATACCCACTTTTGATCAAAATAGTTTTCATTCCTCCCTAAGGGCATAACTGTAAAGTTTCAAGTCAATTTGTTAAAAAACAAAAAAGTTTTCCATACAAAGGGTCAAGTTAAGCCATAAGTGGGCGTAGCTATGCCCACTTTTGATCAAAATAGTTTTCATTCCTCCCTAAGAGCATAACTGCAAAGTTTCAAGTCAATTGGTTAAAAAACAAAAAAGTCTTCCACACAACGGGTCAATTTTCGCTATAAAAGGGCGTGGCCACGCCCACTTTTGGTCAAAACTGTTTTCATTCCACCCTAAGAACAATCCTGTAAAGTTTCAAGTAAGTTGGTTAAAAAGCAAAAAAGTTTTCCATACAACGGGTCAATTTTCGCTATAAAAGGGCGTGGCCACGCCCACTTTTGGTCAAAATAGTTTTGATTCCTTCCTAAGAACATAACTGTAAAGTTTCAAGTCAATTGGTTAAAAAACAAAAAAGTTTTCCATGCAACGGGTCAATTTTCGCTATAAGTGGGCGTGGCTACGCCTGGCTACGCCCACTTTTTGTCAAAATAGTTTTCATTCCTCTCTAAGAACATAACTGTAAAGTTTCAAGTCAATTGGTTAAAAAACAAAAAAGTTTTCCATACAACGGGTAAAGTTTTCCATACAACGGGTAAAATTTATTAGTAAACCAGTAAGGACGCTATAGTCGAGTATACTCGACAATATAATACCCTGCACACACAGTGGTGGTGCAACACACTAAATCTACAAAAAAATGTTTATTTGACATCGCCCGATCGAATAGTGTTCAAAATATCAAGTAAATAGGTCAAAAAAAGTGGAATTTACGAAAAATTTGAATTTGTTGGTCATTGAGGGGTAACTGGGGGAGGGGAAATGAAGGGGAGGGGGGAAAATTGTGGTATGCAGTTTTGTAGAGCTATACATACTGAGTCTCTATCTCTTCGGGTGTTCGAGTTATAATGATTTAAAAAAGTGGGTGGTGCTTGATGGGCGGGAAGGAGTGGGCGTGGCACAAAACCGTTCAAACTTGATGTAGTGCCAAGCATCACGAGTCTACCCTCCAAATTTCAAGTCTCTAGCTTTTACAGATTCCGAGAACCATTGGTGAATACAGACGGACGGACGGACAGACGGACAGGGCTCAATCGATTCCTCTTGTCATCCTGATCAAGAATATATATACTTTATGGGGTCCCCTCCCCTCCTTCTATGCGTTACATACATTTCGTTCAAACAAACTTAATATACCCTGACACGCTGTATGTGCAGGGTATGAAAATATGGTTCATTTTAAAAATATTCAATACTGATTTTTATGCTCAGCGCTAAGAATATATAAAAATTAATATATGGGAGAAATTTTTAAAAATTTTAGAAAAAATTAAAAATCATCCACTGAAATGCTCTTTTTTAGTGAATGTAATCATAAGCTAACTAATTAAAGGAAAAAAAAAACATGGTTCCTTTTTAAGATATTAAATATTGATTTTTATGCACAGATTTAAAAAAAAAAATCTCAAATCATACACTGAATGTTCTTTTGTAGTGTATGTAATCATTAACTAACTAAAAGAAACAAAAAATCATGGTTCCTTTTAAAAATATTCAATATTAATTTTTATGCATTCATTTAAAAACAAATAAAAAATCATCCATTGAAATGCTCGTTTTTAGGGAATGTGGTCAGAAAGTAACTTAAAGAAACAAAAAAAAAACCAGTAAGGACGCTATAGTCGAGTATACTCGACAATATAATACCCTGCACACATAGTGGGTGGTGCCACACCCTAAATCTACAACAAAATGTTGGTTTGACATCGCCCGATCAAATAGTGTTCAAAATATCAAGAAAATCGGTCAAAAAATGTGGATTTTACGAAAAATTTGAGTTTGTCGGTCTCTGAGGGGTAACTATGAATGTGAGGGGAAATTTTTGGTATGCAATTTTAAAGATATATATTTACTGAGTTCGTTTACAAAATTTGAGGTTCGTACCTTCAATAGTATTGGAGATATAGCAATTTTAAGAAAACAACCGGGGGAGGGGAAATGAAGAGGAGGGGTATGCAGTTTTGTAGAGCTACTTATACTGAGTCTACATACCGACTTTCATGTTTCTATCTCTTTGGATGTTCGAGTTATAGCGTTTTAAAAAAGTGGTCGGTGCTGGATGGGCGGGAAGGAGTGGGCGTGGCACAAAACCATTCAAACTTGATCTGCTGCCGAGCATCACGAGTCTACCCACCAAATTTCAAGTCTCTATCTATTATAGTTTCTGAGAACCATTGGTGAATACGGACGGACGGACGGACAGACGGACAGACGGACAGACGGACGGACATAGCTTAATCAATTTCTCTTGTCATCCTGATCAAGAATATATATACTTTATAGGGTCCCCCTGCCCTCTTTCTGTGCGTTACATACATTTCGCTCAAACAAACACAATATACCCCGATACACAGTATGTGTACAGGGTATAAAAACTAATCGGTGGTCAACACGATTCCGTCCTACTGCCGATTGCTTTCGTAAAGTTATTTTCTATAATTCTAGTATTTAAAGGGAAAAAATTAAACGAATTTTTTGTCCATGTAAAAAACTATTAATTCTGAATAAAATTCCGCCCATTTATGCAATTAAAAAAATTTAAATGTCTCTTATAAGATAAGGCATATTTTCGTCAGATAAGGTACTTCTTCTTCAATGATTTCGAGGATATTTTAGTTTTGATCAAAAAAATTTTATTTCTTATGACTTTTCGTTAAATATGTTAATGCCATCTGAAAGAGGAACAGATAAGCTTTCCATCGAGGTCTTAGTCGAAGAAGTCGGTCGAAGAATGCAAGAGTTATTAGCAAAAAATAATCGGTGGTCAACACGATTCCGTCCTACTGCCGATTCTTTGCGTAAAGTACTTTTCTATAGTTCTAGTATTTAATGGGAAAAAATTAAACGAATTTTTTGTCCATGTAAAAAACTATTAATTTTGAATAAAATTCCGCCCATTTATGCAGTTAAAAAAGTTTAAATGTCTCTTATTAGATAAAGAATATTTTCGTCTGATAAAGTACTTCTTCTTCAATGATTTCGAGGATATTTTAGTTTTGACCAAAAAAATTTTATTTCTTATGACTTTTCGTTAAATATGTTAATGCTATCTGAAAGAGGAACAGTTAAGCTTTCCATCGAGCTCTTAGTCGAAGAAGTCGGCCGAAGGATGCAAGAGTTATTAGCAAAAAACTAATCGGTGGTCAACACGATTCCGTCCTAATGCCGATTCTTTTCGTAAAGAACTTTTCTGTAATTCTAGTATTTAATGGGAAAAAATTAAACGAATTTTTTGTCCATGTAAAAAATTATTAATTCTGAATAAAATGCCGCCCATTTATGCAGTTAAAAAAATTTATATGTCTCTTATTAGATAAAGCATATTTTCGTCTGAAAAGGTACTTCTTCTTCAATGATTTCGAGGATATTTTAATTTTGACCAAAAATTTTTTATTTCTTAAGACTTTTCGTAAAATAAGTTAATGCCATCTGAAAGAGGAACAGATAAGTTTTCCATCGAGCTCTTAGCCGAAGAAGTCTGTCGAAGGATGCATGACTTATTAGCAAAAAACTAATCGGTGGTCAACACGATTCCGTCCTACTGCCGATTCCTTTCGTAAAGTTCTTTTCTATAATTCTAGTATTTAATGGGAAAAAATTAAACGAATTTTTTGTCCATGTAAAAAACTATTTATTCTGAATAAAATGCCGCCCATTTATGCAGTTAAAAAAATTTATATGTCTCTTATTAGATAAAGCATATTTTCGTCTGAAAAGGTACTTCTTCTTCAATGATTTCGATGATATTTTAATTTTGACCAAAAATTTTTTATTTCTTACGACTTTTCGTAAAATAAGTTAATGCCATCTGAAAGAGGAACAGATAAGCTTTCCATTGAGCTCTTAGCCGAAGAAGTCTGTCGAAGGATGCATGACTTATTAGCAAAAAACTAATTGGTGGTCAACACGATTCCGTCCTACTGCCGATTCCTTTCGTAAAGAACTTTTCTGTAATTCTAGTATTTAATGGGAAAAAATTAAACGAATTTTTTGTCCATGTAAAAAATTATTAATTCTGAATAAAATGCCGCCCATTTATGCAGTTAAAAAAATTTAAATGTCTCTTATTAGATAAGGCATATTGCCGCCCATTTATGCAGTTAAAACCAGTAAGGGCGCTATCTTCAGCAAGGCTGAAGCTATAATACTTTTCACTTTGTGTCACTATAAAAAAAACTAAATGAATAGTTTTCATGCCTCCCTAACAACATAACTGTAATGTTTCAAGTCAATTCGTTAAAAAACAAAAAATTTTTCCATACAACGGTTGAAGTTTTGCGATAAGTGGGCGTGGCTATGCCCACTTTTGATCAAAATAGTTTTCATTCCTCCCTAAGGGCATAACTGTAAAGTTTCAAGTCAATTTGTTAAAAAACAAAAAAGTTTTCCATACAAAGGGTCAAGTTAAGCCATAAGTGGGCGTAGCTATGCCCACTTTTGATCAAAATAGTTTTCATTCCTCCCTAAGAGCATAACTGCAAAGTTTCAAGTCAATTGGTTAAAAAACAAAAAAGTCTTCCACACAACGGGTCAATTTTCGCTATAAAAGGGCGTGGCCACGCCCACTTTTGGTCAAAACTGTTTTCATTCCACCCTAAGAACAATCCTGTAAAGTTTCAAGTAAGTTGGTTAAAAAGCAAAAAAGTTTTCCATACAACGGGTCAATTTTCGCTATAAAAGGGCGTGGCCACGCCCACTTTTGGTCAAAATAGTTTTGATTCCTTCCTAAGAACATAACTGTAAAGTTTCAAGTCAATTGGTTAAAAAACAAAAAAGTTTTCCATGCAACGGGTCAATTTTCGCTATAAGTGGGCGTGGCTACGCCTGGCTACGCCCACTTTTTGTCAAAATAGTTTTCATTCCTCTCTAAGAACATAACTGTAAAGTTTCAAGTCAATTGGTTAAAAAACAAAAAAGTTTTCCATACAACGGGTAAATTTTCGCTATAAGTGGGCGTGGCTACGCGTGGCTACGCCCACTTTTGGTCAAAATAGTTTTCATTCCTCCCTAAGAACATAACTTTACAATTTCAAGTCAATTGGTTAAGAAACAAAAAAGTTTTCCATACAACGACGAGAATATTCCTTCTCTTCCTCTTCTTCATTTTGTATGGGAGCTACCAGTTCCAGATGTTGAATCTCAATGAAACTTTCAGGCATGTAGTCGGACTATGTAAAACTACTATGTTTAAAATTTCAGCACTCTATTGTACAAAACAAAAAAGTTTTCCATACAACGATTCAAGTTTTGTTCACTTTTCTTCTTCTTTTCGTATATTCCTGTTCCAATAATCCGATCATGCTGGTTCCGACGAATGATTCATCGTAATAAATTCTAAGACTCTGTGCAAAGTTTCAGCTCGATAGCTTCAAAACTGAGGGACTAGTTTGCATACATACAGACCGACAGACAGACAGACAGACAGTCAGACAGACGGACATGGCTAAATCAACTCGTCTTGTCGTCCTGATCAAGAATATATATACTTTATATAGTCGGAGATTAATATTTCGATCTGTTACAAACTCCGTGACAAAGTTATTATACTATTTCACATAAGTGAAAAGTATAAAAATTTAAATGTCTCTTATTAGATAAAGAATATTTTCGTCTGATAAAGTACTTCTTCTTCAATGATTTCGAGGATATTTTAGTTTTGACCAAAAAAATTTTATTTCTTATGACTTTTCGTTAAATATGTTAATGCTATCTGAAAGAGGAACAGTTAAGCTTTCCATCGAGCTCTTAGTCGAAGAAGTCGGCCGAAGGATGCAAGAGTTATTAGCAAAAAACTAATCGGTGGTCAACACGATTCCGTCCTAATGCCGATTCTTTTCGTAAAGAACTTTTCTGTAATTCTAGTATTTAATGGGAAAAAATTAAACGAATTTTTTGTCCATGTAAAAAATTATTAATTCTGAATAAAATGCCGCCCATTTATGCAGTTAAAAAAATTTATATGTCTCTTATTAGATAAAGCATATTTTCGTCTGAAAAGGTACTTCTTCTTCAATGATTTCGAGGATATTTTAATTTTGACCAAAAATTTTTTATTTCTTAAGACTTTTCGTAAAATAAGTTAATGCCATCTGAAAGAGGAACAGATAAGTTTTCCATCGAGCTCTTAGCCGAAGAAGTCTGTCGAAGGATGCATGACTTATTAGCAAAAAACTAATCGGTGGTCAACACGATTCCGTCCTACTGCCGATTCCTTTCGTAAAGTTCTTTTCTATAATTCTAGTATTTAATGGGAAAAAATTAAACGAATTTTTTGTCCATGTAAAAAACTATTTATTCTGAATAAAATGCCGCCCATTTATGCAGTTAAAAAAATTTATATGTCTCTTATTAGATAAAGCATATTTTCGTCTGAAAAGGTACTTCTTCTTCAATGATTTCGATGATATTTTAATTTTGACCAAAAATTTTTTATTTCTTAAGACTTTTCGTAAAATAAGTTAATGCCATCTGAAAGAGGAACAGATAAGCTTTCCATTGAGCTCTTAGCCGAAGAAGTCTGTCGAAGGATGCATGACTTATTAGCAAAAAACTAATTGGTGGTCAACACGATTCCGTCCTACTGCCGATTCCTTTCGTAAAGAACTTTTCTGTAATTCTAGTATTTAATGGGAAAAAATTAAACGAATTTTTTGTCCATGTAAAAAATTATTAATTCTGAATAAAATGCCGCCCATTTATGCAGTTAAAAAAATTTAAATGTCTCTTATTAGGTAAGGCATATTGCCGCCCATTTATGCAGTTAAAACCAGTAAGGGCGCTATCTTCAGCAAGGCTGAAGCTATAATACTTTTCACTTTGTGTCACTATAAAAAAAACTAAATGAATAGTTTTCATGCCTCCCTAACAACATAACTGTAATGTTTCAAGTCAATTCGTTAAAAAACAAAAAATTTTTCCATACAACGGTTGAAGTTTTGCGATAAGTGGGCGTGGCTATGCCCACTTTTGATCAAAATAGTTTTCATTCCTCCCTAAGGGCATAACTGTAAAGTTTCAAGTCAATTTGTTAAAAAACAAAAAAGTTTTCCATACAAAGGGTCAAGTTAAGCCATAAGTGGGCGTAGCTATGCCCACTTTTGATCAAAATAGTTTTCATTCCTCCCTAAGAGCATAACTGCAAAGTTTCAAGTCAATTGGTTAAAAAACAAAAAAGTCTTCCACACAACGGGTCAATTTTCGCTATAAAAGGGCGTGGCCACGCCCACTTTTGGTCAAAACTGTTTTCATTCCACCCTAAGAACAATCCTGTAAAGTTTCAAGTAAGTTGGTTAAAAAGCAAAAAAGTTTTCCATACAACGGGTCAATTTTCGCTATAAAAGGGCGTGGCCACGCCCACTTTTGGTCAAAATAGTTTTGATTCCTTCCTAAGAACATAACTGTAAAGTTTCAAGTCAATTGGTTAAAAAACAAAAAAGTTTTCCATGCAACGGGTCAATTTTCGCTATAAGTGGGCGTGGCTACGCCTGGCTACGCCCACTTTTTGTCAAAATAGTTTTCATTCCTCTCTAAGAACATAACTGTAAAGTTTCAAGTCAATTGGTTAAAAAACAAAAAAGTTTTCCATACAACGGGTAAATTTTCGCTATAAGTGGGCGTGGCTACGCGCGGCTACGCCCACTTTTGGTCAAAATAGTTTTCATTCCTCCCTAAGAACATAACTTTAAAATTTCAAGTCAATTGGTTAAGAAACAAAAAAGTTTTCCATACAACGACGAGAATATTCCTTCTCTTCCTCTTCTTCATTTTGTATGGGAGCTACCAGTTCCAGATGTTGAATCTCAATGAAACTTTCAGGCATGTAGTCGGACTATGTAAAACTACTATGTTTAAAATTTCAGCACTCTATTGTACAAAACAAAAAAGTTTTCCATACAACGATTCAAGTTTTGTTCACTTTTCTTCTTCTTTTCGTATATTCCTGTTCCAATAATCCGATCATGCTGGTTCCGACGAATGATTCATCGTAATAAATTCTAAGACTCTGTGCAAAGTTTCAGCTCGATAGCTTCAAAACTGAGGGACTAGTTTGCATACATACAGACCGACAGACAGACAGACAGACAGTCAGACAGACGGACATGGCTAAATCAACTCGTCTTGTCGTCCTGATCAAGAATATATATACTTTATATAGTCGGAGATTAATATTTCGATCTGTTACAAACTCCGTGACAAAGTTATTATACTATTTCACATAAGTGAAAAGTATAAAAATTTAAATGTCTCTTATTAGATAAAGAATATTTTCGTCTGATAAGGTACTTCTTCTTCAATGATTTCGAGGATATTTTAGTTTCGATCAAAAAAATTTTATTGCTTATGACTTTTCGTTAAATATGTTAATGCCATCTGATAGAGGAACACATAAAATTTCCATCGAGCTCTTAGTCGAAGAAGTCGGTCGAAGGATGCAAGAGTTATTAGCATAAAACTAATCGGTGGTCAACACGATTCCGTCCTACTGCCGATTCTTTTCGTAAAGTACTTTTCTATAATTCTAGTATTTAATGGGAAAAAATTAAACAAATTTTTTGTCCGTGTAAAAAACTATTAATTCTGAATAAAATGCCGCCCATTTATGGAATTAAAAAATTTTAAATGTCTCTTATTAGATAAGGCATATTTTCGTCTGATAAGGTACTTCTTTTTCAATGATTTCGAGAATATTTTAGTTTTGATCAAAAAAATTTTATTTCTTATGACTTTTCGTTAAATATGTTACTGCCATCTGAAAGAGGAACAGATAAGCTTTCCATCGAGCTCTTAGTCGAAGAAGTCGGTCGAAGGATGCAAGAGTTATAAGCGAAAAAATAATCGGTGGTCAACACGATTCCGTCCTACTGCCGCTTCTTTGCGTAAAGTACTTTTCTATAATTCTAGTATTTAATGGGAAAAAATTAAACGAATTTTTTGTCCATGTAAAAACGATTAATTCTGAATAAAATGCCACCCATTTATGCAATTAAAAAAATTTAAATGTCTCTTATTAGATAAGGCATATTTTATTAGCAAAAAACTAATCGGTGGTCAACACGATTCCGTCCTACTGCCGATTCTTTTCGCAAACTACTTTTCCATAATTGTAGTATTTAATGGGAAAATTCAACGAATTGTTTCATCCATGTAAAAAACTGTTAATTCTGAATAAAATGCGGCCCATTTATGCAATTGAAAAAATTTAAATGTCTCTTATTAGATAAGGCATATTTTCGTCTGATAAGGTACTTCTTTTTCAATGATTTCGAGAATATTTTAGTTATGATCAAAAAAATTTTATTTCTTATGACTTTTCGTTAAATATGTTAATGCCATTTGAAAGAGGAACAGATAAGCTTTCCATTGAGCTCTTAGTCGAAGAAGTCGGTCGGAGGATGCAAGAGTTATTAGCAAAAAACTAATCGGTGGTCAACACGATTCCGTCCTACTGCCGATTCTTTTCGTAAAGTACTTTTCTATAATTCAAGTATTTAATGGGAAAAATTAAACGAATTTTTTGTCCATTAAAAAAAAATCTGTTAATTCTGAATAAAATGTCGCCCATTTATGCAATTAAAAATATTTAAATGTCTCTTATTAGATAAGGCATATTTTATTAGCAAAAAACTAATCGGTGGTCAACACGATTCCGTCCTACTGCCGATTCTTTTCGCAAACTACTTTTCCATAATTGTAGTATTTAATGGGAACATTCAACGAATTTTTTCATCCATGTAAAAAACTGTTAATTCTGAATAAAATGCGGCCCATTTATGCAATTGAAAAAATTTAAATGTCTCTTATTAGATAAGGCATATTTTCGTCTGATAAGGTACTTCTTTTTCAATGATTTCGAGGTTATTTTAGTTTTGATCAATAAAATTTTATTTCTTTCGACTTTTCGTAAAATATGTCAGTGCCATCTGAAAGAAGAACAGATAAGCTTTCCATCGAGCTCTTAGTCGAAAAAGTCGGTTGAAGGATGCAAGAGTTATAAGTAAAAAACTAATCGGTGGTCAACACGATTCCGTCCTACTGCCGATTGCTTTCGTAAAGTTATTTTCTATAATTCTAGTATTTCAAGGGAAAAAATTAAACGAATTTTTTGTCCATGTAAAAAACTATTAATTCTGAATAAAATTCCGCCCATTTATGCAATTAAAAAAATTTAAATGTCTCTTATTAGATAAGGCATATTTTCGTCTTATAAGGTACTTCTTCTTCAATGAGTTCGAGGATATTTTAGTTTTGATCAAAAAAATTTTATTTCTTATGACTTTTCGTTAAATATGTTAATGCCATCTGAAAGAGGAACAGATAAGCTTTCCATCGAGGTCTTAGTCGAAGAAGTCGGCCGAAGGATGCAAGAGTTATTAGCAAAAAACTAATCGGTGGTCAACACGATTCCGTCCTAATGCCGATTCTTTTCGTAAAGAACTTTTCTGTAATTCTAGTGTTTAATGGGAAAAAATTAAACGAATTTTTTGTCCATGTAAAAAATTATTAATTCTGAATAAAATGCCGCCCATTTATGCAGTTAAAAAAATTTATATGTCTCTTATTAGATAAAGCATATTTTCGTCTGAAAAGGTACTTCTTCTTCAATGATTTCGAGGATATTTTAATTTTGACCAAAAATATTTTATTTCTTAAGACTTTTCGTAAAATAAGTTAATGCCATCTGAAAGAGGAACAGATAAGTTTTCCATCGAGCTCTTAGCCGAAGAAGTCTGTCGAAGGATGCATGACTTATTAGCAAAAAACTAATCGGTGGTCAACACGATTCCGTCCTACTGCCGATTCTTTTCGCAAACTACTTTTCCATAATTGTAGTATTTAATGGGAAAATTAAACGAATTTTTTGTCCATGTAAAAATTTATTAATTCTGAATAAAATGCCGCCCATTTATGCAATTAAAAAAATGTTAATGTCTCTTATTAGATAAAGCATATTTTCGTCTGCTAAGGTACTTCTTTTTCAATGATTTCGAGGTTATTTTAGTTTTGATCAAAAAAATTTTATTTCTTACGACTTTTCGTAAAATATGTTAGTGCCATCTGAAAGAGGAACAGATAAGCTTTCCATCGAGCTCTTAGTCGAAGAAGTCGTCCGAAGGATGCAAGAGTTATTAGTGAAAAACTAATCGGTGGTCAACACGATTCCGTCCTACTTCCGATTCCTTTCGTAAAGTTCTTTTCTATAATTCGAGTATTTAATGGGAAAAAATTAAACGAATTTTTTGTCCGTGTAAAAAACTATCAATTCTGAATAAAATGCCGCCCATTTATGCAATTAAAACCAGTAAGGACGCTATCTTCAGCAAGGCTGAAGCTATAATACTTTTCACTTTGTGTCACTATAAAAAAAACTAAATGAATAGTTTTCATGCATCCCTAACAACATAACTGTAATGTTTCAAGTCAATTCGTTAAAAAACAAAAAATTTTTCCATACAACGGTTCAAGTTTTGCGATAAGTGGGCGTAGCCATGCCCACATTTGGTCAAAATAGTTTTTATTCCTCCCTAAGAACATAACTGTAAAGGTTCAAGTAAATTGGTTAAAAAACAAAAAAGTTTTCCATACAAAGGGTCAATTTTCGCTATTAAAGGGCGTGGCCACGCCCACTTTTGATCAAAATAGTTTTCATTCCTCCCTAAGAGCATAACTGCAAAGTTCCAAGTCAATTGGTTAAAAAACAAAAAAGTTTTCCATACAACGGGTCAATTTTCGCTATAAGTAGGCGTGGCTACGCCCACTTTTGGTCAAAATAGTTTTCATTCCTCCCTTGGAACATAACTGTAAAGTTTTAAGTCAATTGGTTAAAAAACAAAAAAGTTTTGCATACAAAGCGTCAAGTTAAGCTATAAGTGGGTGTGGCCATGCCCACTTTTGATCAAAATAGTTTTCATTCCTCCCTAAGAGCACAACTGCAAAGTTTCAAGTCAATTGGTTAAAAAACAAAAAAGTTTTCCATACAACGGATAAATTTTCGCTATAAGTGGGCGTGGCTACGCCCACTTTTGGTCAAAATAGTGTTCATTCCTCTCTAAGAACATAACTGTAAAGTTTCAAGTCAATTGGTTAAAAAACAAAAAAGTTTTCCATACAAAGTGTCAATTTTCGCTATAAGTAGGCGTGGCTACGCCCACATTTGGTTAAAGTAGTTTTCATTCCTCTTTAAGAACATAACTGTAAAGTTTCAAGTCAATTGGTTAAAAAACAAGAAAGTTTTCCATACAAAGCGTCAAGTTAAACTATAAGTGGGCGTGGCCACGCCCACTTTTGATCAAAATAGTTTTCATTCCTCCCTAAGAGCATAACTGCAAAGTTTCAAGTCAATTGGTTAAAAAACAAAAAAATTTTCCATACAAATGGTAACTTTTCGCTATAAAAGGGCGTGGCTACGCCCACTTTTCGTCAAAATAGTTTTCATTCCTCCCTAAGAACATAACTGTAAAGTTTCAAGTCAATTGGTTAAAAAACAAAAAAGTTTTCCATACAACGGGTAAATTTTCGCTATAAGTGGGCGTGGCTACGCGTGGTTACGCCCACTTTTGGTCAAAATAGTTTTCATTCCTCCCTAAGAACATAACTTTAAAATTTCAAGTCAATTGGTTAAGAAACAAAAAAGTTTTCCATACAACGGGTAAGTTTTCGCTATAAAAGGGCGTGGCTACGCCCACTTTTCGTCAAAATAGTTTTCATTCCTCCCTAAGAACATAACTGTAAAGTTTCAAGTCAATTGGTTAAAAAACAAAAAAGTTTTCCATACAACGGGTAAATTTTCGCTATAAGTGGGCGTGGCTTCGCGTCGTTACGCCTACTTTTGATCAAAATAGTTTTCTTTCCTCCCTAAGAGCATAACTGCAAAGTTTCAAGTCAATTGGTTAAAAAACAAAAAAGTTTTCCATACAACGGGTCAATTTTCGCTATAAGTAGGCGTGGCTACGCCCACTTTTGGTCAAAATAGTTTTCATTCCTCCCTAGGAACATAACTGTAAAGTTTTAAGTCAATTGGTAAAAAAAAAACAAAAAAGTTTTGCATACAAAGCGTCAAGTTAAGCTATAAGTGGGCGTGGCCATGCCCACTTTTGATCAAAATAGTTTTCATTCCTCCCTAAGAGCACAACTGCAAAGTTTCAAGTCAATTGGTTAAAAAACAAAAAAGTTTTCCATACAACGGATAAATTTTCGCTATAAGTGGGCGTGGCTACGCCCACTATTGGTCAAAATAGTTTTCATTCCTCTCTAAGAACATAACTGTAAAGTTTCAAGTCAATTGGTTAAAAAACAAAAAAGTTTTCCATACAAAGTGTCAATTTTCGCTATAAGTAGGCGTGGCTACGCCCACTTTTGGTTAAAGTAGTTTTCATTCCTCCCTAAGAACATAACTGTAAAGTTTCAAGTCGATTGGTTAAAAAACAAGAAAGTTTTCCATACAAAGGGTCAAGTTTAGCTATAAGTGGGCGTGGCCACGCCCATACAAAGGGTCAAGTTTAGCTATAAGTGGGCGTGGCCACGCCCACTTTTGATCAAAATAGTTTTCATTCCTCCCTAAGAGCATAACTGCAAAGTTTCAAGTCAATTGGTTAAAAAACAAAAAAATTTTCCATACAAAGGGTAAGTTTTCGCTATAAAAGGGCGTGGCCACGCCCACTTTTGATCAAAATAGTTTTCATTCCTCCCTAAGAGCATAACTGGAAAGTTTCAAGTCAATTTGTTAAAAAACAAAAAAGTTTTCCATACAACGGGTAAATTTTCGCTATAAGTGGGCGTGTCTACGCGTGGTTACGCCCACTTTTGGTCAAAATAGTTTTCATTCCTCCCTAAGAACATAACTTTAAAATTTCAAGTCAATTGGTTAAGAAACAAAAAAGTTTTCCATACAACGACGTGAATATGGCTTCTCATCCTCTTCTTCATTTTGTATGGGAGCTACCAGTTCCAGATGTCCAATCTCAATGAAACTTTCAGGCATGTAGTCGGACCATGTAAAACTACTATGTTTAAAATTTCAGCACTCTATTGTACAAAACAAAAAAGTTTTCCATACAACGATTCAAGTTTTGTTCACTTTTCTTCTTCTTTTCGTATGGGAGCTACCTGTTCCAATAATCCGATCATGCTGGTTCCGACGAATGATTCATCGTAATAAATTCTAAGACTCTGTGCAAAGTTTCAGCTCGATAGCTTCAAAACTGAGGGACTAGTTTGCATACATACAGACAGACAGACAGACAGACAGACAGACAGACGGACATGGCTAAATCAACTCGTCTTGTCGTCCTGATCAAGAATATATATACTTTATATAGTCGGAAATTAATATTTCGATCTGTTACAAACTCCGTGACAAAGTTAATATACTATTTCACGTAAGTGAAAAGTATAAAAATTGAAATGTCTTTTATTAGATAAGGCATATTTTCGTCTGAAAAGGTACTTCTTCTTCAATGATTTCGATGATATTTTAATTTTGACCAAAAATTTTTTATCTCTTAAGACTTTTCGTAAAATTAGTTAATGCCATCTGAAAGAGGAACAGATAAGCTTTCCATCGAGCTCTTAGTCGAAGAAGTCGGTCGAAGGATGCAAGAGTTATTAGCAAAAAACTAATCGGTGGTCAACACGATTCCGTCCTACTGCCGATTCTTTGCGTAAAGTACTTTTTTATAGTTCTAGTATTTAATAGGAAAAAATTAAACGAATTTTTTGTCCATGTAAAAAACTATTAATTCTGAATAAAATGCCGCCCGTTTATGTAATTAAAAAAATTTAAATGTCTCTTATTAGATAAGGGATATTTTCGTCTGATAAGGTACTTCTTCTTCAATGATTTCGAGGATATTTTAGTTTTGATCAAAAAAATTTTATTTCTTATGACTTTTCGTTAAATATGTTAGTGCCACCTGAAAGAGGAACAGATAAGCTTTCCATCAAACTCTTAGTCGAAGAAGTCGGTCGAAGGATGTAAGAGTTATTAGCAAAAAACTAATCGGTGGTCAACACGATTCCGTCCTACTGCCGATTCTTTTCGCAAACTACTTTTCCATAATTGTAGTATTTAATGGGAAAATTAAACGAATTTTTTGTCCATGTAAAAATTTATTAATTCTGAATAAAATGCCGCCCATTTATGCAATTAAAAAAATGTTAATGTCTCTTATTAGATAAAGCATATTTTCGTCTGATAAGGTACTTCTTTTTCAATGATTTCGAGGTTATTTTAGTTTTGATCAAAAAAATTTTATTTCTTACGACTTTTCGTAAAATATGTTAGTGCCATCTGAAAGAGGAACAGATAAGCTTTCCATCGAGCTCTTAGTCGAAGAAGTCGTCCGAAGGATGCAAGAGTTATTAGTGAAAAACTAATCGGTGGTCAACACGATTCCGTCCTACTTCCGATTCCTTTCGTAAAGTTCTTTTCTATAATTCGAGTATTTAATGGGAAAAAATTAAACGAATTTTTTGTCCGTGTAAAAAACTATCAATTCTGAATAAAATGCCGCCCATTTATGCAATTAAAACCAGTAAGGACGCTATCTTCAGCAAGGCTGAAGCTATAATACTTTTCACTTTGTGTCACTATAAAAAAAACTAAATGAATAGTTTTCATGCATCCCTAACAACATAACTGTAATGTTTCAAGTCAATTCGTTAAAAAACAAAAAATTTTTCCATACAACGGTTCAAGTTTTGCGATAAGTGGGCGTAGCCATGCCCACATTTGGTCAAAATAGTTTTTATTCCTCCCTAAGAACATAACTGTAAAGGTTCAAGTAAATTGGTTAAAAAACAAAAAAGTTTTCCATACAAAGGGTCAATTTTCGCTATTAAAAGGCGTGGCCACGCCCACTTTTGATCAAAATAGTTTTCATTCCTCCCTAAGAGCATAACTGCAAAGTTTCAAGTCAATTGGTTAAAAAACAAAAAAGTTTTCCATACAACGGGTCAATTTTCGCTATAAGTAGGCGTGGCTACGCCCACTTTTGGTCAAAATAGTTTTCATTCCTCCCTTGGAACATAACTGTAAAGTTTTAAGTCAATTGGTTAAAAAACAAAAAAGTTTTGCATACAAAGCGTCAAGTTAAGCTATAAGTGGGTGTGGCCATGCCCACTTTTGATCAAAATAGTTTTCATTCCTCCCTAAGAGCACAACTGCAAAGTTTCAAGTCAATTGGTTAAAAAACAAAAAAGTTTTCCATACAACGGATAAATTTTCGCTATAAGTGGGCGTGGCTACGCCCACTTTTGGTCAAAATAGTGTTCATTCCTCTCTAAGAACATAACTGTAAAGTTTCAAGTCAATTGGTTAAAAAACAAAAAAGTTTTCCATACAAAGTGTCAATTTTCGCTATAAGTAGGCGTGGCTACGCCCACATTTGGTTAAAGTAGTTTTCATTCCTCTTTAAGAACATAACTGTAAAGTTTCAAGTCAATTGGTTAAAAAACAAGAAAGTTTTCCATACAAAGCGTCAAGTTAAACTATAAGTGGGCGTGGCCACGCCCACTTTTGATCAAAATAGTTTTCATTCCTCCCTAAGAGCATAACTGCAAAGTTTCAAGTCAATTGGTTAAAAAACAAAAAAATTTTCCATACAAAGGGTAACTTTTCGCTATAAAAGGGCGTGGCTACGCCCACTTTTCGTCAAAATAGTTTTCATTCCTCCCTAAGAACATAACTGTAAAGTTTCAAGTCAATTGGTTAAAAAACAAAAAAGTTTTCCATACAACGGGTAAATTTTCGCTATAAGTGGGCGTGGCTACGCGTGGTTACGCCCACTTTTGGTCAAAATAGTTTTCATTCCTCCCTAAGAACACAACTTTAAAATTTCAAGTCAATTGGTTAAGAAACAAAAAAGTTTTCCATACAACGGGTAAGTTTTCGCTATAAAAGGGCGTGGCTACGCCCACTTTTCGTCAAAATAGTTTTCATTCCTCCCTAAGAACATAACTGTAAAGTTTCAAGTCAATTGGTTAAAAAACAAAAAAGTTTTCCATACAACGGGTAAATTTTCGCTATAAGTGGGCGTGGCTTCGCGTCGTTACGCCTACTTTTGATCAAAATAGTTTTCTTTCCTCCCTAAGAGCATAACTGCAAAGTTTCAAGTCAATTGGTTAAAAAACAAAAAAGTTTTCCATACAACGGGTCAATTTTCGCTATAAGTAGGCGTGGCTACGCCCACTTTTGGTCAAAATAGTTTTCATTCCTCCCTAGGAACATAACTGTAAAGTTTTAAGTCAATTGGTAAAAAAAAAACAAAAAAGTTTTGCATACAAAGCGTCAAGTTAAGCTATAAGTGGGCGTGGCCATGCCCACTTTTGATCAAAATAGTTTTCATTCCTCCCTAAGAGCACAACTGCAAAGTTTCAAGTCAATTGGTTAAAAAACAAAAAAGTTTTCCATACAACGGATAAATTTTCGCTATAAGTGGGCGTGGCTACGCCCACTATTGGTCAAAATAGTTTTCATTCCTCTCTAAGAACATAACTGTAAAGTTTCAAGTCAATTGGTTAAAAAACAAGAAAGTTTTCCATACAAAGGGTCAAGTTTAGCTATAAGTGGGCGTGGCCACGCCCATACAAAGGGTCAAGTTTAGCTATAAGTGGGCGTGGCCACGCCCACTTTTGATCAAAATAGTTTTCATTCCTCCCTAAGAGCATAACTGCAAAGTTTCAAGTCAATTGGTTAAAAAACAAAAAAATTTTCCATACAAAGGGTAAGTTTTCGCTATAAAAGGGCGTGGCCACGCCCACTTTTGATCAAAATAGTTTTCATTCCTCCCTAAGAGCATAACTGGAAAGTTTCAAGTCAATTTGTTAAAAAACAAAAAAGTTTTCCATACAACGGGTAAATTTTCGCTATAAGTGGGCGTGTTTACGCGTGGTTACGCCCACTTTTGGTCAAAATAGTTTTCATTCCTCCCTAAGAACATAACTTTAAAATTTCAAGTCAATTGGTTAAGAAACAAAAAAGTTTTCCATACAAAGTGTCAATTTTCGCTATAAAAGGGCGTGGCTACGCCCACTTTTCGTCAAAATAGTTTTCATTCCTCCCTAAGAACATAACTGTAAAGTTTGAAGTCAATTGGTTAAAAAACAAAAAAGTTTTCCATACAACGGATAAATTTTCGCTATAAGTGGGCGTGGCTACGCCCACTATTGGTCAAAATAGTTTTCATTCCTCTCTAAGAACATAACTGTAAAGTTTCAAGTCAATTGGTTAAAAAACAAGAAAGTTTTCCATACAAAGGGTCAAGTTTAGCTATAAGTGGGCGTGGCCACGCCCATACAAAGGGTCAAGTTTAGCTATAAGTGGGCGTGGCCACGCCCACTTTTGGTCAAAATAGTTTTCATTCCTCCCTAAGAACATAACTTTAAAATTTCAAGTCAATTGGTTAAGAAACAAAAAAGTTTTCCATACAACGGGTAAGTTTTCGCTATAAAAGGGCGTGGCTACGCCCACTTTTCGTCAAAATAGTTTTCATTCCTCCCTAAGAACATAACTGTAAAGTTTCAAGTCAATTGGTTAAAAAACAAAAAAGTTTTCCATACAACGGGTAAATTTTCGCTATAAGTGGGCGTGGCTTCGCGTCGTTACGCCTACTTTTGATCAAAATAGTTTTCTTTCCTCCCTAAGAGCATAACTGCAAAGTTTCAAGTCAATTGGTTAAAAAATAAAAAAAGTTTTCCATACAAAGTGTCAATTTTCGCTATAAGTAGGCGTGGCTACGCCCACTTTTGGTTAAAGTAGTTTTCATTCCTCCCTAAGAACATAACTGTAAAGTTTCAAGTCGATTGGTTAAAAAACAAGAAAGTTTTCCATACAAAGGGTCAAGTTTAGCTATAAGTGGGCGTGGCCACGCCCATACAAAGGGTCAAGTTTAGCTATAAGTGGGCGTGGCCACGCCCACTTTTGATCAAAATAGTTTTCATTCCTCCCTAAGAGCATAACTGCAAAGTTTCAAGTCAATTGGTTAAAAAACAAAAAAATTTTCCATACAAAGGGTAAGTTTTCGCTATAAAAGGGCGTGGCCACGCCCACTTTTGATCAAAATAGTTTTCATTCCTCCCTAAGAGCATAACTGGAAAGTTTCAAGTCAATTTGTTAAAAAACAAAAAAGTTTTCCATACAACGGGTAAATTTTCGCTATAAGTGGGCGTGTCTACGCGTGGTTACGCCCACTTTTGGTCAAAATAGTTTTCATTCCTCCCTAAGAACATAACTTTAAAATTTCAAGTCAATTGGTTAAGAAACAAAAAAGTTTTCCATACAACGACGTGAATATGGCTTCTCATCCTCTTCTTCATTTTGTATGGGAGCTACCAGTTCCAGATGTCCAATCTCAATGAAACTTTCAGGCATGTAGTCGGACCATGTAAAACTACTATGTTTAAAATTTCAGCACTCTATTGTACAAAACAAAAAAGTTTTCCATACAACGATTCAAGTTTTGTTCACTTTTCTTCTTCTTTTCGTATGGGAGCTACCTGTTCCAATAATCCGATCATGCTGGTTCCGACGAATGATTCATCGTAATAAATTCTAAGACTCTGTGCAAAGTTTCAGCTCGATAGCTTCAAAACTGAGGGACTAGTTTGCATACATACAGACAGACAGACAGACAGACAGACAGACGGACATGGCTAAATCAACTCGTCTTGTCGTCCTGATCAAGAATATATATACTTTATATAGTCGGAAATTAATATTTCGATCTGTTACAAACTCCGTGACAAAGTTAATATACTATTTCACGTAAGTGAAAAGTATAAAAATTGAAATGTCTTTTATTAGATAAGGCATATTTTCGTCTGAAAAGGTACTTCTTCTTCAATGATTTCGATGATATTTTAATTTTGACCAAAAATTTTTTATCTCTTAAGACTTTTCGTAAAATTAGTTAATGCCATCTGAAAGAGGAACAGATAAGCTTTCCATCGAGCTCTTAGTCGAAGAAGTCGGTCGAAGGATGCAAGAGTTATTAGCAAAAAACTAATCGGTGGTCAACACGATTCCGTCCTACTGCCGATTCTTTGCGTAAAGTACTTTTTTATAGTTCTAGTATTTAATAGGAAAAAATTAAACGAATTTTTTGTCCATGTAAAAAACTATTAATTCTGAATAAAATGCCGCCCATTTATGTAATTAAAAAAATTTAAATGTCTCTTATTAGATAAGGGATATTTTCGTCTGATAAGGTACTTCTTCTTCAATGATTTCGAGGATATTTTAGTTTTGATCAAAAAAATTTTATTTCTTATGACTTTTCGTTAAATATGTTAGTGCTATCTGAAAGAGGAACAGATAAGCTTTCCATCGAGCTCTTAGTCGAAGAAGTCGGTCGAAGGATGCAAGAGTTATTAGCAAAAAACTAATCGGTGGTCAACACGATTCCGTCCTACTGCCGATTCTTTGCGTAAAGTACTTTTCTATAGTTCTAGTATTTAATGGGAAAAAATTAAACGAATTTTTTGTCCGTGTAAAAAACTATCAATTCTGAATAAAATGCCGCCCATTTATGTAATTAAAAAAATTAAATGTCTCTTATTACATAAGGCATATTTTCGTCTGATAAGGTACTTCTTCTTCAATGATTTCGAGGATATTTTAGTTTTGATCAAAAAAATTTTATTTCTTATGACTTTTCGTTAAATATGTTAGTGCCACCTGAAAGAGGAACAGATAATCTTTCCATCAAACTCTTAGTCGAAGAAGTCGGTCGAAGGATGTAAGAGTTATTAGCAAAAAACTAATCGGTGGTCAACACGATTCCGTCCTACTGCCGATTCCTTTCGTAAAGTTCTTTTCTATAATTCTAGTATTTAATGGGAAAAAATTAAACGAATTTTTTGTCAGTGTAAAAAACTATCAATTCTGAATAAAATGCCGCCCATTTATGCAATTAAAAAAATTTAAATGTCCCTTATTAGATAAGGCATATTTTCGTCTGATAAGTACTTCTTCTTCAATGATTTCGATGATATTTTAATTTTGACCAAAAATTTTTTATCTCTTAAGACTTTTCGTAAAATTAGTAAATGCCATCTGAAAGAGGAACAGATAAGCTTTCCATCGAGCTCTTAGTCGAAGAAGTCGGTCGAAGGATGCAAGAGTTATTAGCAAAAAACTAATCGGTGGTCAACACGATTCCGTCCTACTGCCGATTCTTTGCGTAAAGTACTTTTCTATAGTTCTAGTATTTAATGGGAAAAAATTAAACGAATTTTTTGTCCGTGTAAAAAACTATCAATTCTGAATAAAATGCCGCCCATTTATGTAATTAAAAAAATTAAATGTCTCTTATTACATAAGGCATATTTTCGTCTGATAAGGTACTTCTTCTTCAATGATTTCGAGGATATTTTAGTTTTGATCAAAAAAATTTGATTTCTTATGACTTTTCGTTAAATATGTTAGTGCCACCTGAAAGAGGAACAGATAAGCTTTCCATCAAACTCTTAGTCGAAGAAGTCGGTCGAAGGATGTAAGAGTTATTAGCAAAAAACTAATCGGTGGTCAACACGATTCCGTCCTACTGCCGATTCCTTTCGTAAAGTTCTTTTCTATAATTCTAGTATTTAATGGGAAAAAATTAAACGAATTTTTTGTCAGTGTAAAAAACTATCAATTCTGAATAAAATGCCGCCCATTTATGCAATTAAAAAAATTTAAATGTCCCTTATTAGATAAGGCATATTTTCGTCTGATAAGTACTTCTTCTTCAATGATTTCGATGATATTTTAATTTTGACCAAAAATTTTTTATCTCTTAAGACTTTTCGTAAAATTAGTAAATGCCATCTGAAAGAGGAACAGATAAGCTTTCCATCGAGCTCTTAGTCGAAGAAGTCGGTCGAAGGATGCAAGAGTTATTAGCAAAAAACTAATCGGTGGTCAACACGATTCCGTCCTACTGCCGATTCCTTTCGTAAAGTTCTTTTCTATAATTCTAGTATTTAATGGGAAAAAATTCAACGAATTTTTTGTCCGTGTAAAAAACTATCAATTCTGAATAAAATGCCGCCCATTTATGCAATTAAAAAAATTTAAATGTCTCTTATTAGATAAGGCATATTTTCGTCTGATAAGGTACTTCTTCTTCAATGATTTCGAAGATATTTTAGTTTTGATCAAAAAAACTTAATTTCTTATGACTTTTCGTTAAATCTGTTAGTGCTATCTGAAAGAGGAACAGATAAGCTTTCCATCGAGCTCTTAGTCGAAGAAGTCGGTCGAAGGATGCAAGAGTTATTAGCAAAAAACTAATCGGTGGTCAACACGATTCCGTCCTACTGCCGATTCCTTTCGTAAAGTTCTTTTCTATAATTCTAGTATTTAATGGGAAAAAATTAAACGAATTTTTTGTCAGTGTAAAAAACTATCAATTCTGAATAAAATGCCGCCCATTTATGCAATTAAAAAAATTTAAATGTCCCTTATTAGATAAGGCATATTTTCGTCTGATAAGTACTTCTTCTTCAATGATTTCGATGATATTTTAATTTTGACCAAAAATTTTTTATCTCTTAAGACTTTTCGTAAAATTAGTAAATGCCATCTGAAAGAGGAACAGATAAGCTTTCCATCGAGCTCTTAGTCGAAGAAGTCGGTCGAAGGATGCAAGAGTTATTAGCAAAAAACTAATCGGTGGTCAACACGATTCCGTCCTACTGCCGATTCCTTTCGTAAAGTTCTTTTCTATAATTCTAGTATTTAATGGGAAAAAATTAAACGAATTTTTTGTCCGTGTAAAAAACTATCAATTCTGAATAAAATGCCGCCCATTTATGCAATTAAAAAAATTTAAATGTCTCTTATTAGATAAGGCATATTTTCGTCTGATAAGCTACTTCTTCTTCAATGATTTCGAAGATATTTTAGTTTTGATCAAAAAAATTTTATTTCTTATGACTTTTCGTTAAATATGTTAATGCCATCTGAAAGAGGACCAGATAAGCTTTCCATCGAGCTCTTAGTCGAAGAAGTCGGTCGAAGGATGAAAGAGTTATTAGCAAAAAACTGATCGGTGGTTAACACGATTCCGTCCAACTGCCGATTCTTTGCGTAAAGTACTTTTCTATAGTTCTAGTATTTAATGGGAAAAAATTAAACGAATATTTTGTCCATGTAAAAAACTATTAATTCTGAATAAAATGCCGCACATTTATGCAGTTAAAAAAATTTATATGTCTCTTATTAGATAAAGCATATTTTCGTCTGAAAAGGTACTTCTTCTTCAATGATTTCGATGATATTTTAATTTTGATCAAAAAAATTTAATTTCTTATGACTTTTCGTTAAATATGTTAGTGCTATCTGAAAGAGGAACAGATAAGCTTTCCATCGAACTCTTAGTCGAAGAAGTCGGTCGAAGGATGCAAGAGTTATTAGCAAAAAACTAATCGGTGGTCAACCTTTTTCCGTCCTTCTGCCGATTTTTATCGCAAAGTACTTTTCTATAATTGTAGTATTTAATGGGAAAAAATTGAACGAATTTTTTGTCCATGTAAAAAACTATTAATTCTGAATAAAATGTTGCCCATTTAGGCAATTAAAAAAATTTAAATGTCTCTGATTAGATGAGGCATATTTTATTAGCAAAAAACTAATCGGTGGTCAACACGATTCCGTCCTACTGCCGATTCCTTTCGTAAAGTTCTTTTCTATATGTCTAGTATTTAGAGGGAAAAAATTAAACGAATTTTTTGTCCATATAAAAGACTATAAATTCTGAATAAAATGCCGTCCATTTATGCAATTAAAAAAACTAAAATGTCTCTTATTAGATTAGGCATATTTTCGTCTGATAAGTACTTCTTCTTCAATGATTTCGAGGATATTTTAGGTTTGATAAAAAAAATTTTATTTCTTACGATTGTTCGTAAAATATGTTAATGCCATCTGAAAGAGGAACAGATAAGCTTTCTATTGAGCTCTTAGTCGAATAAGTCGGTCGAAGGATGCAAGAGTTATTAGCAAAAAACTAATCGGTGGTCAACACGGTTCCGTCCTACTGCCGGATCTTTTCGTAAAGTACTTTTCTATAATTCTAGTATTTAATGGGAAAAAATGAAACGAATTTTTTGTCCATGTAAAAAACTATTAATTCTGAATAAAATGCCGCCCATTTATGCAATTAAAAAAATTTAAATGTATCTTATTAGATAAGGCATATTTTCGTCTGATAAGGTACTTCTTCTTCA
Organism: Phortica okadai; assembly: GCA_034638295.1. NCBI lineage: Eukaryota > Metazoa > Arthropoda > Insecta > Diptera > Drosophilidae > Phortica > Phortica okadai. The sequence goes on from CM067851.1 coordinate 28,898,593, forward strand.
ATGACTTCGAGGATATTTTAGTTTTGATGAAAAAAATTTTATTTCTTACGACTTTTCATAAAATATGTTAATGCCATCTGAAAGAGGAACAGATAAGCTTTCCATCGAGCTCTTAGCCGAAGAAGTCGGTCGAAGGATGCAAGATTTATTAGCAAAAAACTAATCGGTAGTCAACACGTTTCCGTCCTACTGCCGATTGTTTTTGCAAAGTATTTTTCTATAATTCTAGTATTTAATGGGAAAAAATTGAACGAATTTTTTGTCCATGTAAAACACTATTAATTCTGAATAAAATGCCGACCATTTATGCAATTAAAAAATTTAAATGTCTCTGATTAGATAAGGCATATTTTCATCTGATAAGTACTTCTTTTTCAATGATTTCGAGGATATTTTAAGTTTGATCAAAAAAATTTTATTTCTTACGACTTTTCTTAAAATATGTTAATGCCATCTGAAAGAGGAACAGATAAGCTTTCTATTGAGCTCTTAGTCGAAGAAGTCGGTCGAAGGATGCAAGAGTTATTAGCAAAAAACTAATCGGTGGTCAACACGTTTCCGTCCTACTGCCGATTGTTTTCGCAAAGTACTTTTCTATAATTCTAGTATTTAATGCGAAAAAATTAAACGAATTTTTTGTCCATGTAAAAAACTATTAATTCTGAATAAAATGCCGCCCATATATGCAATTAAAAAAATTTAAATGTCTCTTATTAGATAAGGCATATTTTCGTCTGATAAGTACTTCTTCTTCAATAATTTCGATGATATTTTAGGTTTGATCAAAAAAATTTTATTTCTTACGACTTTTCGTAAAATATGTTAATGCCATCTCAAAGAGGAACAGATAAGCTTTCCATCGAGCTCTTAGTCGAAGAAGTCGGTCGAAGGATGCAAGAGTTATTAGCAAAAAACTAATCGGTAGTCAACACGTTTCCGTCCTACTGCCGATTGTTTTTGAAAAGTATTTTTCTAATTTTCTAGAATTTAATGGGAAAAAATTAAACGAATTTTTTGTCCATGTAAGAAACCATTAATTCTGAATAAAATGCCGACCATTTAGCCAATTAAAAAATTTTGAATGTCTCTTATTAGATGAGGCATATTTTCGTCTGATAAGTACTTCTTCTTCAATGATTTCGATGATATTTTAGGTTTGATCAAAAAAATTTTATTTCTTACGACTTTTCGTAAAAGATGTTAATGCCATCTCAAAGAGGAACAGATAAGCTTTCCATCGAGCTCTTAGTCGAAGAAGTCGGTCGAAGGATGCAAGAGTTATTAGCAAAAAACTAATCGGTAGTCAACACGTTTCCGTCCTACTGCCGATTGTTTTTGAAAAGTATTTTTCTAATTTTCTAGTATTTTATGGGAAAAAATTAAACGAATTTTTTGTCCATGTAAAAAACCATTAATTCTGAATAAAATGCCGATCATTTAGGCAATTACAAAATTTTAAATGTCTCTTATTAGATAAGGCATATTTTCGTCTGATAAGTACTTCTTCTTCAATAATTTCGATGATATTTTAGGTTTGATCAAAAAAATTTTATTTCTTACGACTTTTCGTTAAATATGTTAATGCCATCTCAAAGAGGAACAGATAAGCTTTCCATCGAGCTCTTAGTCGAAGAAGTCGGTCGAAGGATGCAAGAGTTATTAGCAAAAAACTAATCGGTGGTCAACACGTTTCCGTCCTACTGCCGATTGTTTTTGAAAAGTATTTTTCTAATTTTCTAGTATTTAATGGGAAAAAATTAAACGAATTTTTTGTCCATGTAAGAAACCATTAATTCTGAATAAAATGCCGACCATTTAGGCAATTAAAAAATTTTAAATGTCTCTTATTAGATAAGGCATATTTTCGTCTGATAAGTACTTCTTCTTCAATGATTTCGAGGATATTTTAGGTTTGATAAAAAAAATTTTATTTCTTACGACTGTTCGTAAAATATGTTGATGCCATCTGAAAGAGGAACAGCTAAGCTTTCCATCGAGCTCTTAGTCGAATAAGTCGGTCGAAGGATGCAAGAGTTATCAGCAAAAAACTAATCGGTGGTCAACACGATTCCGTCCTACTGCCGATTCTTTTCGAAAAGTACTTTTCTATAATTCTAGTATCTAATGGTAAAAAATTAAACGAATTTTTTGTGCATGTAAAAAAATATAAATTCTAAATAAAATGCTGCCCATTTATGCAATTAAAAAAATTTAAATGTATCTTATTAGATAAGGCATATTTTCGTCTGATAAGGTACTTCTTCTTCAATGACTTCGAGGATATTTTAGTTTTGATGAAAAAAATTTTATTTCTTACGACTTTTCATAAAATATGTTAATGCCATCTGAAAGAGGAACAGATAAGCTTTCCATCGAGCTCTTAGTCGAAGAAGTCGGTCGAAGGCTGCAAGAGTTATTAGCAAAAAACTAATCGGTAGTCAACACGTTTCCGTCCTACTGCCGATTGTTTTTGCAAAGTATTTTTCTATAATTCTAGTATTTAATGGGAAAAAATTAAACGAATTTTTTGTCCATGTAAAACACTATTAATTCTGAATAAAATGCCGACCATTTATGCAATTAAAAAATTTAAATGTCTCTGGTTAGATAAGGCATATTTTCATCTGATAAGTACTTCTTTTTCAATGATTTCGAGGATATTTTAAGTTTGATCAAAAAAATTTTATTTCTTACGACTTTTCTTAAAATATGTTAATGCCATCTGAAAGAGGAACAGATAAGCTTTCTATTGAGCTCTTAGCCGAAGAAGTCGGTCGAAGGATGCAAGAGTTATTAGCAAAAAACTAATCGGTGGTCAACACGTTTCCGTCCTACTGCCGATTGTTTTCGCAAAGTACTTTTCTATAATTATAGTATTTAATGCGAAAAAATTAAACGAATTTTTTGTCCATGTAAAAAACTATTAATTCTGAATAAAATGCCGCCCATATATGCAATTAAAAAAATTTAAATGTCTCTTATTAGATAAGGCATATTTTCGTCTGATAAGTACTTCTTCTTCAATAATTTCGATGATATTTTAGGTTTGATCAAAAAAATTTTATTTCTTACGACTTTTCGTAAAATATGTTAATGCCATCTCAAAGAGGAACAGATAAGCTTTCCATCGAGCTCTTAGTCGAAGAAGTCGGTCGAAGGATGCAAGAGTTATTAGCAAAAAACTAATCGGTAGTCAACACGTTTCCGTCCTACTGCCGATTGTTTTTGAAAAGTATTTTTCTAATTTTCTAGTATTTAATGGGAAAAAATTAAACGAATTTTTTGTCCATGTAAAACACTATTAATTCTGAATAAAATGCCGACCATTTATGCAATTAAAAAATTTAAATGTCTCTTATTAGATTAGGCATATTTTCGTCTGATAAGTACTTCTTCTTCAATGATTTCGAGGATATTTTAGGTTTGATAAAAAAAATTTTATTTTTTACGATTGTTCGTAAAATATGTTAATGCCATCTGAAAGAGGAACAGCTAAGCTTTCCATCGAGCTCTTAGTCGAATAAGTCGGTCGAAGGATGCAAGAGTTATCAGCAAAAAACTAATCGGTGGTCAACACGATTCCGTCCTACTGCCGATTCTTTTCGAAAAGTACGTTTCTATAATTCTAGTATCAAATGGTAAAAAATTAAACGAATTTTTTGTGCATGTAAAAAACTATAAGTTCTAAATAAAATGCTGCCCATTTATGCAATTAAAAAAATTTAAATGTATCTTATTAGATAAGGCATATTTTCGTCTGATAAGGTACTTCTTCTTCAATGACTTCGAGGATATTTTAGTTTTGATGAAAAAAATTTTATTTCTTACGACTTTTCATAAAATATGTTAATGCCATCTGAAAGAGGAACAGATAAGCTTTCCATCGAGCTCTTAGTCGAAGAAGTCGGTCGAAGGATGCAAGAGTTATTAGCAAAAAACTAATCGGTAGTCAACACGTTTCCGTCCTACTGCCGATTGTTTTTGCAAAGTATTTTTCTATAATTCTAGTATTTAATGGGAAAAAATTGAACGAATTTTTTGTCCATGTAAAACACTATTAATTCTGAATAAAATGCCGACCATTTATGCAATTAAAAAATTTAAATGTCTCTGATTAGATAAGGCATATTTTCATCTGATAAGTACTTCTTTTTCAATGATTTCGAGGATATTTTAAGTTTGATCAAAAAAATTTTATTTCTTACGACTTTTCTTAAAATATGTTAATGCCATCTGAAAGAGGAACAGATAAGCTTTCTATTGAGCTCTTAGTCGAAGAAGTCGGTCGAAGGATGCAAGAGTTATTAGCAAAAAACTAATCGGTGGTCAACACGTTTCCGTCCTACTGCCGATTGTTTTCGCAAAGTACTTTTCTATAATTCTAGTATTTAATGCGAAAAAATTAAACGAATTTTTTGTCCATGTAAAAAACTATTAATTCTGAATAAAATGCCGCCCATATATGCAATTAAAAAAATTTAAATGTCTCTTATTAGATAAGGCATATTTTCGTCTGATAAGTACTTCTTCTTCAATAATTTCGATGATATTTTAGGTTTGATCAAAAAAATTTTATTTCTTACGACTTTTCGTAAAATATGTTAATGCCATCTCAAAGAGGAACAGATAAGCTTTCCATCGAGCTCTTAGTCGAAGAAGTCGGTCGAAGGATGCAAGAGTTATTAGCAAAAAACTAATCGGTAGTCAACACGTTTCCGTCCTACTGCCGATTGTTTTTGAAAAGTATTTTTCTAATTTTCTAGAATTTAATGGGAAAAAATTAAACGAATTTTTTGTCCATGTAAGAAACCATTAATTCTGAATAAAATGCCGACCATTTAGGCAATTAAAAAATTTTGAATGTCTCTTATTAGATGAGGCATATTTTCGTCTGATAAGTACTTCTTCTTCAATGATTTCGATGATATTTTAGGTTTGATCAAAAAAATTTTATTTCTTACGACTTTTCGTAAAAGATGTTAATGCCATCTCAAAGAGGAACAGATAAGCTTTCCATCGAGCTCTTAGTCGAAGAAGTCGGTCGAAGGATGCAAGAGTTATTAGCAAAAAACTAATCGGTAGTCAACACGTTTCCGTCCTACTGCCGATTGTTTTTGAAAAGTATTTTTCTAATTTTCTAGTATTTAATGGGAAAAAATTAAACGAATTTTTTGTCCATGTAAAAAACCATTAATTCTGAATAAAATGCCGATCATTTAGGCAATTACAAAATTTTAAATGTCTCTTATTAGATAAGGCATATTTTCGTCTGATAAGTACTTCTTCTTCAATAATTTCGATGATATTTTAGGTTTGATCAAAAAAATTTTATTTCTTACGACTTTTCGTTAAATATGTTAATGCCATCTCAAAGAGGAACAGATAAGCTTTCCATCGAGCTCTTAGTCGAAGAAGTCGGTCGAAGGATGCAAGAGTTATTAGCAAAAAACTAATCGGTGGTCAACACGTTTCCGTCCTACTGCCGATTGTTTTTGAAAAGTATTTTTCTAATTTTCTAGTATTTAATGGGAAAAAATTAAACGAATTTTTTGTCCATGTAAGAAACCATTAATTCTGAATAAAATGCCGACCATTTAGGCAATTAAAAAATTTTAAAAGTCTCTTATTAGATAAGGCATATTTTCGTCTGATAAGTACTTCTTCTTCAATGATTTCGAGGATATTTTAGGTTTGATAAAAAAAATTTTATTTCTTACGACTGTTCGTAAAATATGTTAATGCCATCTGAAAGAGGAACAGCTAAGCTTTCCATCGAGCTCTTAGTCGAATAAGTCGGTCGAAGGATGCAAGAGTTATCAGCAAAAAACTAATCGGTGGTCAACACGATTCCGTCCTACTGCCGATTCTTTTCGAAAAGTACTTTTCTATAATTCTAGTATCTAATGGTAAAAAATTAAACGAATTTTTTGTGCATGTAAAAAAATATAAATTCTAAATAAAATGCTGCCCATTTATGCAATTAAAAAAATTTAAATGTCTCTGGTTAGATAAGGCATATTTTCATCTGATAAGTACTTCTTTTTCAATGATTTCGAGGATATTTTAAGTTTGATCAAAAAAATTTTATTTCTTACGACTTTTCTTAAAATATGTTAATGCCATCTGAAAGAGGAACAGATAAGCTTTCTATTGAGCTCTTAGTCGAAGAAGTCGGTCGAAGGATGCAAGAGTTATTAGCAAAAAACTAATCGGTGGTCAACACGTTTCCGTCCTACTGCCGATTGTTTTCGCAAAGTACTTTTCTATAATTATAGTATTTAATGCGAAAAAATTAAACGAATTTTTTGTCCATGTAAAAAACTATTAATTCTGAATAAAATGCCGCCCATATATGCAATTAAAAAAATTTAAATGTCTCTTATTAGATAAGGCATATTTTCGTCTGATAAGTACTTCTTCTTCAATAATTTCGATGATATTTTAGGTTTGATCAAAAAAATTTTATTTCTTACGACTTTTCGTAAAATATGTTAATGCCATCTCAAAGAGGAACAGATAAGCTTTCCATCGAGCTCTTAGTCGAAGAAGTCGGTCGAAGGATGCAAGAGTTATTAGCAAAAAACTAATCGGTAGTCAACACGTTTCCGTCCTACTGCCGATTGTTTTTGAAAAGTATTTTTCTAATTTTCTAGTATTTAATGGGAAAAAATTAAACGAATTTTTTGTCCATGTAAGAAACCATTAATTCTGAATAAAATGTCGACCATTTAGGCAATTAAAAAATTTTAAATGTCTCTTATTAGATAAGGCATATTTTCGTCTGATAAGTACTTCTTCTTCAATGATTTCGATGATATTTTAGGTTTGATCAAAAAAATTTTATTTCTTACGACTTTTCGTAAAATATGTTAATGCCATCTCAAAGAGGAACAGATAAGCTTTCCATCGAGCTTTTAGTCGAAGAAGTCGGTCGAAGGATGCAAGAGTTATTAGCAAAAAACTAATCGGTGGTCAACACGATTCCGTCCTACTGCCGATTCTTTTCGCAAAGTACTTTTCTATAATTCTAGTATTAAGTGGGCAACATTTTTTTTTTTTTATTAAAGCTTTGCTTTATTTATTGGATCTTCTCTTTATGAGACTAACAATAAGTTTGCAGATCTTATGCCTATATGTTAACTAGCAGTTCTTTTGGAGTGCAGATAGGTTGCGGGGCCCTAGGGTCTATCGCTGGGTTGGAAGGTCATTTCGACGAAGACGGGATTGGCTGCACAACCTTGTTAATCTTCTGGCGAGATGGTTAGGGTGCGTAGAAAGCTTGCAGTAGTATTGTTCCTTGAGTTCTGCTATTACATCTCTGACTGGTTGAATATTTAAATCTTTTTGTATGTTTTCGTTTCGAACATACCACGGTGCCCCGGTGATGGTTCTCAATATCTTTGACTGGGTTCTCTGGATGATTTCAATGTTGCTACTGCTAGCGTTTCCCCATAGCTGGGAGCCGTAGGTCCAGATAGGTTTGAGCGAGCGTTGATAAGCCAGTGGAGGCTATTTGATTTTAGTTTTAAATGCGTTCTCTTGGCCTCGATGTGCCTGCGCCATGTGAGTCTTCTATCGAGGTGTACTCCGAGGTATGTCACTTCGTTTGTTTGCGGAAGCGTAGTGTTGTTTAACATCAGCGGTGGGCAATCTTGCCTGTTTAGAGTGAACGTAACGTGTTTGCATTTTTGTTCGTTGACTTTTATTCGCCAGTCAGCTAGCCATTTTTCTATGTCGACCAGGTGAAGAGCTAACTGCGCTGTTGCTTGCATAGGGCATTTGGAACGGCTGAGAATAGCTGTATCGTCAGCAAAGGTGGATGTTGTTAGTCGTCTGCTTGTTGGGATGTCTGATGTGTAGAGGACATATAACGTAGGAACGAGTACGCTACCTTGAGGAACTCCAGCTCTAATGGTGTTGTCGTCGGACATATCACTGTTGCATCTCACTGTAAACTTCCTGTCGTAGAGGTATGACTTTAGTAGCTTGTGCGTGTTGTTGGAAGCATTGTTTTAATTTTATGCATTAAACCGTCTAACCAAACTCTGTCAAATGCTTGTGAGACATCCAAAAATATTGCTGTGCAGTATTCTCGATTTTCGAACGCGCTTTGTATTTCTGATGTTATGCGATTAACCTGCTCAATAGTTCCGTGTTTTTCACGAAAGCCGAACTGGTGTGAAGGGATTTTGTTGTGTGTTCTCAGGAATGAGTTGATCCGAGTTAGCACGAATTTTTCGAAGAGTTTTGATAGACACGATAATAAACTTATAGGTCTGTTTGACGAGAGAATCGTGTGATCTTTTCCTGGCTTTGGTATCATCATGATGATAGACTTTTTCCATCTATCTGGAAAATAGCCAAGTTTAGTGATGGCATTAAAGAGCTTCGCGATAGTGCAAACAACACAATATGGGAGCTCAATAATCATTTTTGGGGTTATTAAATCGCAGCCCGGTGATTTTTTTGGGTTCAGTTCCTTTTTGATAATATTAGCGATTTCGTTTGGTCGAAACTCGATTGGGTCACGTTGAAGCTCGGCGACGTTTGTTAATGCTGGTAGTGTAGTCGCATTTGTGCAAGGATTTGGTTAAAACACATTTTCAAGGTGGGCGGCAAATGTTCTTGCTCTATCTTCGTCGCTGCGGGCCCAGCCGCCTGCAGGGTTTCTTATAGGCATCACGGTTTCTGTCGGTGAGCTTAGGGTTGGGTGAGCTCTCCACAGTGAGTTTCTTGTACTGGATGTGGATAGTTGTTCTATATAGCGGCGTTGGCTATATGCTTCTTCTTGCTTTAACGCTTTAGAGAGGTTGCGTGCGGCGCTCTTAAGCCTATGTCGTGCAGATGGCGATCTGGTTGATTGCCATTCTCGACGTAAACGTCGCTTTTCGATAACGAGCTGCTCGATTTGTAGATTCGTCTTCTTTTGGTTACGTGGGGCTTGTGCCGTTTGAGGTGTTGAGATACGAGCTGCGGTAACGAAGACTGATTCTAGATTGTTTACGAAGCTGTCGATCTCAGCTTCAACGGTTAGGGGAGGATCTAGCTCAATGTGTGAGCTAAAATATTTTTTGTATCTGACCCAGTTGGTTTTATGCGAGGTCAATCTACTTGGTTGATCTACGGTTTTTGGATGTCAAAGTAGGTTAATTAATAAAGGCGAGTGATCAGACGAGAGATCTGAAAGACTTTCGGCGCTTAGCAGGGTACGGGGAATATTTTTTGTTATTGCAAAGTCAATTAGGTCGGGTAGTTTATTGGGGTCAGCCGGCCAGTATGTTGGTCTGCCGGGAGAGAGATGGTCGAGCTTATTGCTGGCTTTTATAATTGCATTGTATAATTGTTTTCCTTTTGGGGTCACTAGACGAGATCCCCAGTGAGTGTGCTTGGCATTGTAATCTCCTGCTGCTATAAAGTGTTCTCCGAGTGTGTTAAAGAACTGCATGAACTCAGCTTCAGATATATTAAAGCGAGGTGGGCAGTATACGGCGGCTAGTGTTAGGTGGTTACCACTATCTAATTGTATGTTCATAGATGTGGCCTGTAGATAGTTTTCAGCAAATCTTCCATGGCAGTGGTGTTTGAGACGGTTTCTAATGAGAATACCAGTCCCCCCATGTGCTTTACCATCAGGATGGTTTGTTCCGTAAAATACGTAGCCTCGTATGTTAAAATTATATTTTATATTTGTTTTAATAGCGTGGACCAATTGCGTTAATATTGTGAAAGGTAAATATTTTCATATTAATGCGGGATATATAGGTCATATTTGATTGGAAATAACAATCAAATTTATTTTTTGACACACAACCAATGTCACAAGAACTTGCTCTCTGTTTAGCAAGCAGCAGGCAGATCGTACAGCTGTTTCGGGAGTCGCCACACTCCTTCATCAGCGATCTTTTGCTTGACCACCAATCCATTTCAATATCTATTTATATTTATGCATTGCCGAAAACATTCTTGAGAAGTGTAAGAATGCAATGGTAATACAAGTACAGATTTTGATCGATAGATGGCCTTGTGATTGATTGGTTGGTGTCAAGGATCATTTTAAGCGCAAGTGGTGTCATTTTTCTGACTGGTCACTGCAATGAACCTTATGTTAATTAGATTCCAGCGTTGATAAGTTCAATGCTGAGTTTTTTTTGTGTTTTTTGTTTTGAACTGCGGTATCTCCCCCACAGGAATTTTATATTTGTTTTAATAGCGTGGACCAATTGCGTTAATATTGTGAAAGGTAAATATTTTCATATTAATGCGGGATATATAGGTCATATTTGATTGGAAATAACAATCAAATTTAATTTTTGACACACAACCAATGTCACAAGAACTTGCTCTCTGTTTAGCAAGCAGCAGGCAGATCGTACAGCTGTTTCGGGAGTCGCCACACTTCTTCATCAGCGATCTTTTGCTTGACCACCAATTCATTTCAATATCAATTTATATTTATGCATTGCCGAAAACATTCTTGAGAAGTGTAAGAATGCAATGGTAATACAAGTACAGATTTTGATCGATAGATGGCCTTGTGATTGATTGGTTGGTGTCAAGGATCATTTTAAGCGCAAGTGGTGTCATTTTTCTGACTGGTCACTGCAATGAACCTTATGTTAATTAGATTCCAGCGTTGATAAGTTCAATGCTGAGTTTTTTTGTGTTTTTTGTTTTGAACTGCGGTATCTCCCCCACAGGAATTTTATATTTGTTTTAATAGCGTGGACCAATTGCGTTAATATTGTGAAAGGTAAATATTTTCATATTAATGCGGGATATATAGGTCATATTTGATTGGAAATAACAATCAAATTTAATTTTTGACACACAACCAATCAATCACAAGGCCATCTATCGATCAAAATCTGTACTTGTATTACCATTGCATTCTTACACTTCTCAAGAATGTTTGCGGCAATGCATAAATATAAATAGACATTGAAATGGATTGGTGGTCAAGCAAAAGATCGCTGATGAAGGAGTGTGGCGACTCCCGAAACAGCTGTACGATCTGCCTGCTGCTTGCTAAACAGCGAGCAAGTTCTTGTGACATTGGTTGTGTGTCAAAAATTAAATTTGATTGTTATTTCCAATCAAATATGACCTATATATCCCGCATTAATATGAAAATATTTACCTTTCACAATATTAACGCAATTGGTCCACGCTATTAAAACAAATATAAAATTCCTGTGGGGGAGATACCGCAGTTCAAAACAAAAAACACAAAAAAACTCAGCATTGAACTTATCAACTCTGGAATCTAATTAACATAAGGTTCATTGCAGTGACCAGTCAGAAAAATGACACCACTTGCGCTTAAAATGATCCTTGACACCAACCAATCAGTCACAAGGCCATCTATCGATCAAAATCTGTACTTGTATTACCATTGCATTCTTACACTTCTCAAGAATGTTTTCGGCAATGCATAAATATAAATAGATATTGAAATGGATTGGTGGTCAAGCAAAAGATCGCTGATGAAGGAGTGTGGCGACTCCCGAAACAGCTGTACGATCTGCCTGCTGCTTGCTAAACAGAGAGCAAGTTCTTGTGACATTGGTTGTGTGTCAAAAATTAAATTTGATTGTTATTTCCAATCAAATATGACCTATATATCCCGCATTAATATGAAAATATTTACCTTTCATAAAATTATATTTGTTTGTAAGGTGTGTTTCTGAGAGTAGCATTACGTCAATGTGTTTGTCAATTAGAAATTGAGCTAGCTCAAGTTTGTGCTGTGAGACGCCATTAGCATTCCACGTAGATATGCGTAGGGAAGGCATGGTTTATTTGGACTGTTGTGAAATCAGCATTTGTATCAGTAGATTTTGGTTACGCATTAAATCCTGCATAGTTGTCCGCATAAAAGACATAAACTCCATTAGACTTTGCTGCATGGTTGATAACATTGCTTCAAAGTTGCTTTGTTGCTGCCCCGGCATTTGGTGGTGTTGAGTGGCGTTTACATTTACATGTGCTGGTTGTGGGTTCGGCGTATTTGGGGTAGGGGGACCAGTCCTGATTTTAGAGCACTGGCAAATGTCACGTTATTGGTTGAGATTCCGGGGCCAAGTGAAGATCTGGCTGCGGTCGAAAAGAAGACGTCTGGGTTTAATTTAGATGGTGTAAATGTAGGCTGTGCGTTTTGAGAGCGTGTAGTGGTCACTCGCTGGTGGATTCGTGTTTTCAGTTCCTTGTATATTGGGCAACCTTTATAGTTAGCTGTGTGGTTACCACCACAGTTGGCGCATTTTTTTGTGCTAGCGTCGTCTTTGCTCGCTGGGCAGTGTGTAATGTCGTGAAGCTCTCCACAAGCTACACACACGGGGCGCAGAGTACATTACGACCTTGTATGGCCATATTCTTGGCAATTCGTACATTGTACGGGACCATTGCGTTTGTGCGGTTCTTCTACTGTGATTCTGCGGTGCAGTAGAAATTGAAGTTTGTATATCAGGTGCACTTCGTTTTTCTTTAGCGGCTTGCTTTCTGGATAAAGTTCTACCTTAAAGAGTGGTTGCGGCTTTCTATCCTTGTTTTGGATGTTGAAAACAGTTTTGGCACTGAATCCTTTCTCTTGTAACGCGTTGATTACTTCCGCAAGAGTGACTTCAGGCTCTATGCCCTTTAAACGAATTTTTTGTCCATGTAAAAAACTATAAATTCTGAATAAAATGCCGTCCATTTATGCAATTAAAAAAATTTAAATGTCTCTTATTAGATAAGGCCTATTTTCGTCTGATAAGTACTCGTTCTTCAATGATTTCGAGGATATTTTAGGTTTGAAAATTTTTATTCCTACGATTTTTTCCTAAAATATGTTAGTGCCATCTGAAAGAGGAACAGATAAGCTTTACATCGAACTCTTAGTCGAAGAAGTCGGTCGAAGGATGCAAGAGTTATTAGCAAAAAACTAATCGGTGGTCAACTCGATTCCGTCCTACTGCCGATTATTTTCGAAAAGTACTTTTTTATAATTCTAGTATCTAATGGTAAAAAATTAAACGAATTTTTTGTCTATATAAAAAACTATTAATTTTGAATAAAATGCCGCCCATTTATGCAATTAAAAAAATTTAAATGTCTCTTATTAGACAAGGCATATTTTCGTCTCATAAGGTACTTGTTCTTCAATGATTTCGAGGATATTTTAGTTTTGATCAAAAAAATTATATTTCTTATGACTTTTAGCAAAATATGTTAATGCCATCTGAAAGAGGAACAGATAAGCTTTCCATCGAGCTCTTAGTCGGTCGAAGGATGCAAGAGTTATTAGCAAAAAACTAATCGGTGGTCAACACGATTCCGTCCTACTGCCGATTCTTTTCGAAAAGTACTTTTCTATAATTCTAGTATTTAGTGGGAAAAAATTAAACGAATTTTTTGTCCATGTAAAAAACTATAAATTCTGAATAAAATGTCGCCCATTTATGCAATTAAAAACAATTTAAATGTCCCTTATTAGATAAGGCATATTTTCGTCTTATAAGTACTTCTTCTTCAATGATTTCGAGGATATTTTAGTTTTGATCAAAAAAATTGTATTTCTTATGACTTTTTGTAAAATATGTTAGTGCCATCTGAAAGAGGAACAGATAAGCTTTCCATCGAGCTCTTAGCCGAAGAAGTCGGTCGAGGGATGCAAGAGTTATTAGCAAAAAACTAATCGGTGGTCAACACGATTCCGTCCTACTGCCGTTTCTTTTCGAAAAGTACTTTTCTATAATTCTAGTATTTTGTGGGAAAAAATTAAACAAATTTTTTGTAAATGTAAAAAACTATAAATTCTGAATAAAATGCCGCCCATTTATGCAATTAAAAACAATTTAAATGTCCCTTATTAGATAAGGCATATTTTCGTCTTATAAGTACTTCTTCTTCAATGATTTCGAGGATATTTTAGTTTTGATCAAAACAATTTTATTTCTTACGACTTTTCGTAAAATATGTTAATGCCATCTGAAAGAGGAACAGATAAGCTTTCCATCGAGCTCTTAGTCGAAGAAGTCGGTCGAAGAATGCAAGAGTTATTAGCAAAAAACTAATCGGTGGTCAACACAATTCCGTCCTACTGCCGATTCTTTTCGAAAAGTACTTTTCTATAATTCTAGTATTTAATGGGAAAAAATTACACGAATTTTTTGTCCATGTAAAAAACTATTAATTCTGAATAAAATGCAACCCATTTAGGCAACTAAAAGAATTTAAATGTCTCTTATTAGATAAGGCATATTTTCGTCTGATAAGGTACTTCTTCTTCAATGATTTCGAGGATATTTTAGTTTTGATCAAAAAAAAATTTGATTTCTTACGACTTTTCGTAAAATATGTTAATGCCATCTGAAAGAAGAACAGATAAGCTTTCGATCGAGCTCTTAGTCGAATATGTCGGTCGAAGGATGCAAGAGTTATTAGCAAAAAACTAATCGGTGGTCAACACGATTCCGTCCCACTGCCGATTCTTTTCGCAAAGTACTTTTCTATAATTCCAGTATTTAGAGTGAAAAAATTAAACGAATTTTTTGTCTATATAAAAGTCTATAAATTCTGAATAAAATGCCGTCCATTTATGCAATTAAAAAAATTTAAATGTCTCTTTTTAGATAAGGCATATTTTCGTCTGATAAGTACTTCTTCTTCAATGGTTTCAAGGACATTTTCGGTTTGCTAAAAAAAATTTTATTTCTTACGACTGTTCGCAGAATATGTTAATGCCATCTGAAAGAGGAACAGATAAGCTTTCAATCGAGCTCTTAGTCGAAGAAGTCGGTCGAAGGATGCAAGAGTTATTAGCAAAAAACTAATCGGTGGTCAACACGATTCCGTCCTACTGCCGTTTCTTTTCGAAAAGTACTTTTCTATAATTCTAGTATTTTGTGGGAAAAAATTAAACAAATTTTTTGTAAATGTAAAAAACTATAAATTCTGAATAAAATGCCGCCCATTTATGCAATTAAAAACAATTTAAATGTCCCTTATTAGATAAGGCATATTTTCGTCTTATAAGTACTTCTTCTTCAATGATTTCGAGGATATTTTAGTTTTGATCAAAACAATTTTATTTCTTACGACTTTTCGTTAAATATGTTAATGCCATCTGAAAGAGGAACAGATAAGCTTTCCATCGAGCTCTTAGTCGAAGAAGTCGGTCGAAGAATGCAAGAGTTATTAGCAAAAAACTAATCGGTGGTCAACACAATTCCGTCCTACTGCCGATTCTTTTCGAAAAGTACTTTTCTATAATTCTAGTATTTAATGGGAAAAAATTACACGAATTTTTTGTCCATGTAAAAAACTATTAATTCTGAATAAAATGCAACCCATTTAGGCAACTAAAAAAATTTAAATGTCTCTTATTAGATAAGGCATATTTTCGTCTGATAAGGTACTTCTTCTTCAATGATTTCGAGGATATTTTAGTTTTGATCAAAAAAAAATTTGATTTCTTACGACTTTTCGTAAAATATGTTAATGCCATCTGAAAGAAGAACAGATAAGCTTTCGATCGAGCTCTTAGTCGAATATGTCGGTCGAAGGATGCAAGAGTTATTAGCAAAAAACTAATCGGTGGTCAACACGATTCCGTCCCACTGCCGATTCTTTTCGCAAAGTACTTTTCTATAATTCCAGTATTTAGAGTGAAAAAATTAAACGAATTTCTTGTCTATATAAAAGTCTATAAATTCTGAATAAAATGCCGTCCATTTATGCAATTAAAAAAATTTAAATGTCTCTTTTTAGATAAGGCATATTTTCGTCTGATAAGTACTTCTTCTTCAATGATTTCAAGGACATTTTCGGTTTGCTAAAAAAAATTTTATTTCTTACGACTGTTCGCAGAATATGTTAATGCCATCTGAAAGAGGAACAGATAAGCTTTCAATCGAGCTCTTAGTCGAAGAAGTCGGTCGAAGGATGCAAGAGTTATTAGCAAAAAACTAATCGGTGGTCAACACGATTCCGTCCTACTGCCGATTATTTTCGAAAAGTACTTTTCTATAATTCTAGTATTTAGTGGGAAAAAATTAAACGAATTTTTTGTCCATGTAAAAAACTATATATTCTGAATAAAATGCCGCCCATTTATGCAATTAAAAACAATTTAAATGTCTCTAATTAGATAAGGCATATTTTGTCTGATAAGGTACTTCTTCTTTAATGATTTCGAGGATATTTTGGGTTTGATCAAAAAAATTTTATTTCTTACGACTTTTCGTAAAATATATTAATGCCATCTGAAAGAGGAACAGATAAGATTTCCATCGAGCTCTTAGTCGAAGAAGTCGGTCGAAGGATGCAAGAGTTATTAGCAAAAAACTAATCGGTGGTAAAAAACTATTAATTCTGAATAAAATGCAACCCATTTATGCAACTAAAAAAATTTAAATGTCTCTTATTAGATAAGGCATATTTTCGTCTGATAAGGTACTTGTTCTTCAATGATTTCGAGGATATTTTAGTTTTGATCAAAAAAAAATTTGATTTCTTACGACTTTTCGTAAAATATGTTAATGCCATCTGAAAGAAGAACAGATAAGCTTTCCATCGAGCTTTTAGTCGAATATGTCGGTCGAAGGATGCAAGAGTTATTAGCAAAAAACTAATCGGTGGTCAACACGATTCCGTCCCACTGCCGATTCTTTTCGCAAAGTACTTTTCTATAATTCCAGTATTTAAACGAATTTTTTGTCTATATAAAAGTCTTTAAATTCTGAATAAAATGCCGTCCATTTATGCAATTAAAAAAATTTAAATGTCTCTTTTTAGATAAGCCATATTTTCGTCTGATAAGTACTTCTTCTTCAATGATTTCGAAGACATTTTAGGTTTGCTAAAAAAAATTTTATTTCTTACGACTGTTCGCAGAATATGTTAATGCCATCTGAAAGAGGAACAGATAAGCTTTCAATCGAGCTCTTAGTCGAAGAAGTCGGTCGAAGGATGCAAGAGTTATTAGCAAAAAACTAATCGGTGGTCAACACGATTCCGTCCTACTGCCGATTATTTTCGAAAAGTACTTTTCTATAATTCTAGTATTTAGTGGGAAAAAATTAAACGAATTTTTTGTCTATGTAAAAAACTATATATTCTGAATAAAATGCCGCCCATTTATGCAATTAAAAACAATTTAAATGTCTCTAATTAGATAAGGCATATTTTGTCTGATAAGGTACTTCTTCTTTAATGATTTCGAGGATATTTTGGGTTTGATCAAAAAAATTTTATTTCTTACGACTTTTCGTAAAATATATTAATGCCATCTGAAAGAGGAACAGATAAGATTTCCATCGAGCTCTTAGTCGTAGAAGTCGGTCGAAGGATGCAAGAGTTATTAGCAAAAAACTAATCGGTGGTAAAAAACTATTAATTCTGAATAAAATGCAACCCATTTATGCAACTAAAAAAATTTAAATGTCTCTTATTAGATAAGGCATATTTTCGTCTGATAAGGTACTTCTTCTTCAATGATTTCGAGGATATTTTAGTTTTGATCAAAAAAAAATTTGATTTCTTACGACTTTTCGTAAAATATGTTAATGCCATCTGAAAGAAGAACAGATAAGCTTTCCATCGAGCTCTTAGTCGAATATGTCGGTCGAAGGATGCAAGAGTTATTAGCAAAAAACTAATCGGTGGTCAACACGATTCCGTCCCACTGCCGATTCTTTTCGCAAAGTACTTTTCTATAATTCCAGTATTTAGAGTGAAAAAATTAAACGAATTTTTTGTCTATATAAAAGTCTATAAATTCTGAATAAAATGCCGTCCATTTATGCAATTAAAAAAATTTAAATGTCTCTTTTTAGATAAGGCATATTTTCGTCTGATAAGTACTTCTTCTTCAATGATTTCGAGGACATTTTAGGTTTGCTAAAAAAAATTTTATTTCTTACGACTGTTCGCAGAATATGGTAATGCCATCTGAAAGAGGAACAGATAAGCTTTCAATCGAGCTCTTAGTGGAAGAAGTCGGTCGAAGGATGCAAGAGTTATTAGCAAAAAACTAATCGGTGGTCAACACGATTCCGTCCTACTGCCGATTATTTTCGAAAAGTACTTTTCTATAATTCTAGTATTTAGTGGGAAAAAATTAAACGAATTTTTTGTCCATGTAAAAAACTATATATTCTGAATAAAATGCCGCCCATTTATGCAATTAAAAACAATTCAAATGTCTCTAATTAGATAAGGCATATTTTGTCTGATAAGGTACTTCTTCTTTAATGATTTCGAGGATATTTTGGGTTTGATCAAAAAAATTTTATTTCTTACGACTTTTCGTAAAATATATTAATGCCATCTGAAAGAGGAACAGATAAGATTTCCATCGAGCTCTTAGTCGAAGAAGTCGGTCGAAGGATGCAAGAGTTATTAGCAAAAAACTAATCGGTGGTAAACACGATTCCGTCCTACTGCCGATTATTTTCGAAAAGTACTTTTCTATGATTCTAGTATCTAATGGTAAAAAATTAAACGAATTTTTTGTCCATGTAAAAAACTATAAATTCTGAATAAAATGCCGCCCATTTATGCAATTAAAAAAATTTAAATGTCTCTTATTAGATAAGGCATATTTTCGTCTGATAAGGTACTTGTTCTTCAATGATTTCGAGGATATTTTAGTTTTGATCAAAAAATTTTATTTCTTACGACTTTTCGTAAAATATGTTAATGCCTGAAAGAGGAACAGATAAGCTTTCCATCGAGCTCTTAGTCGAAGAAGTCGGTCGAAGGATGCAAGAGTTATTAGCAAAAAACTAATCGGTGGTCAACACGATTCCGTCCTACTGCCGATTCTTTTCGAAAAGTACTTTTCTATAATTCTAGTATTTAATGGGAAAAAATTAAACGAATTTTTTGTCCATGTAAAAAACTATTAATTCTGAATAAAATGCAACCCATTTATGCAATTAAAAAAATTTAAATGCCTCTTATTAGATAAGGCATATTTTCATCTGATAAGGTACTTCTTCTTCGATGATTTCGAGGATATTTAAGTTTTGATAAAAAAAAAATTTTATTTCTTACGACTTTTCGTAAAATATGTTAATGCCATCTGAAAGAAGAACAGATAAGCTTTCCATCGAGCTCTTAGTCGAAGAAGTCGGTCGAAGGATGCAAGAGTTATTAGCAAAAAACTAATCGGTGGTAAACACGATTCCGTCCTACTGCCGATTATTTTCGAAAAGTACTTTTCTATAATTCTAGTATTTAGTGGGAAAAAATTAAACGAATTTCTTGTCCATGTAAAAAACTATAAATTCTGAATAAAAAACCGTCCATTTATGCAATTAAAAACAATTTAAATGTCTCTTATTAGATAAGGCATATTTTCGTCTGATAAGGTACTTGTTCTTCAATGATTTCGAGGATATTTTAGTTTTGATCAAAAAAATTTTATTTCTTACGACTTTTCGTAAAATATGTTAATGCCATTTGTATAGGCAACGGAGTAAAAAGTGTGCCACGACGCGATCTTTACAAACTCTTTATTAGTACTCTCTGTCGCTCAGACGAGCGAGCCTTATTTATAATAGTTCTTACAATTAGCGCTATGATTGTAAGGGCACAGCGGGTGTTCCTTAATTTCTATTGGTTAATATTATTTATTTCTATCTTATTCTAACACTGTGTTTGTAAGACAGCAGTGTGGTCCTAAATCTACATTGGTCCGTTATCTGGTTTGCCCTATCGTAAATGTCACCATATGGTCGCCAGATGCTTGCTAGCTATCTGCATGCTGCACTTATCCTTATCTGTATTTTCCCACAACGTGTATCATGCGTTTGTTCTTTATCTTAGTTCTAACATTTGCTTAGGACTACAACTACATTTTACATATCTTTATTACTTATTACTAGTCCTAACTAGTCACTGTTCAGTTCTGAACATTCTCCCGGGCGCCAGAAAATGTCACGGCCAATAGCTGCCTTCTTTGTATGCATTTTATCCTTGCATACACCACCAGGACGACGATTAATATTGTGACCAAGAAGAGCGATGAATGTCCACTCACGGTGTAAAATTGCAGTTCTCCAAGATGCACCTTTTCCTTTTTGAGCCTGTGTACCTCATCTTGCAGTCGTTTTAGCTCGTTTGTGTTGTTCAACACCATTGTGTCTATTGGACCCACTAAGTTCGTTAATGCTTCGTCAACTTCTTTAAACATATGAACCGAATATTTTATGACACTGCTCGATTGAATATTCTGCAGCGCTTGTATGGTCACACCGGAAAGTCTTGCCGTACATCCTTCCTGCATCGTCATAATGCCCTGAGTTGGCAGTTGCACTACTTGGTGAAAGGATTCACCACATTGGACGTACGCAGATGAATTTGAAAACACTTTGAACAGCCAGCGATTGGCATCTCCTAGCTCAGTCCAAAATGCTTCTTCTGTGAATTCAGCCCATTTACAGCTGAAGTTATTGTGGGGCTTAAGTGGTGATATTTCACACGAATGGTCGGTGGCGTCCTTCCATGGCCAGTTGCCTTCACAAACTATGGTCTCGTCGTTTTCTTCCACACATTTATTGAGCTCCGTGTCTGACAGCAAATGATATGAATTCAGCGACGTGCTGTAGACCAGATTTTTCTCAGGTACAACCGGAATCATTTTCAGACTGTTCTTCATGATCGGCGTGGGAATTATCTTGAATATGTTCGCTTGCACATTCAGATAAAGGGGTAGCTTGGCATTGATAATTATCATTCCGTCTTTGAAAAACCCTTGAGCGGTAAGCAGTTTATATACCGCTTGCAGTCGATGACCGGAACTACTTCCTGGAAGCGCGTGATTTCTTGGCACCAAATGGTTGATTTTGTTGATCTCCGCTTGTAGTTGAGACGGTTTCAGAAGTATTGGGCTGATTTTTCCCCGATTGACATCTGTCAATAGTGACACAACACTTGCTTGAACCCTCTCTGCCTCATTAATCCAGCCTTGAAGTTGATTAATCAGCATAAACAATTTAATTGACTCCCTGTACACCAGGAACTGTTCATTGACTGCTTCCACAATATTGTTGATTTTGATCGCCATCTTTTTGAAATTTGCGTTGACCTCCTCAGTTGTCTTCTTGATTAGGTTTTATGTTGCGTCAATCACTGATGTTTGGTTTCCAACGTATTCATTTAAGTTTTTCTGGTTTGCAAGCAATGTCTCCATGTTGTATAAGGTCATTACTTCGACGGAAATGTCAAATATGCCACCTGGACACACCATTGGCACCTTACATGGTCTTTTTGCTCTACCACTCGCCGATTTCATCACGATGTCGTTGTTGTCCCTCATGACGTCAAGTTACAACTCAATACCGTTTATCAACGCATCACATTGCTCCTCAAACTCCTCAAGTTTTGGACAAATTTTTCTGGCCTTACTTACGACCATTGATGCCTGCTTTAGTTCTTCGAAATACGCTTGCATGTCGAAGTACACAATAAATTGCCATCTGGAGGATGCTATTTCCACTTTGCCAATCTTGTCCAAAAATAAGGCCGCGTTACTTCCGACTTCTTTTATGTTGACCACTGAGTCGTTGACTTTAAGCAAAGCTGCAGATTTTGTCATGTGGAATACCATCAACAAGCACAGAACTGTTGCGATGGTATTACTTCTTAAGCTCCTCGGTGTTGCTTGCCTCTTTTTGCCTTTTGCCTTTTGCCTTTTCGTCCGTTATTGGCAACGGACATATTTTGCATAGCGGTCTTTTGATTTGACCGTTGGTTGTCTCCACTGTTACGACCCTGACGTTGCCATCTTTTCCTTTTATCGCGTTGACGACCTTTCCCATTGGCCATCTTGCTGGATGCGTCGTTTCCTGCTTAACTAGAACCATTTGACCTTCCGATAGGTTTGGCTCTAGTCGTCTCCATTTTGTCCTCTGTTGCAGCGAGGTTAAGTACTCTTCCTTCCATTTTTTCCAAAACTCGGCTCTTGTCCGTTGAATGAACCTCCACCTATCGAGCGACGCGTTGTTCGGCGACTCACTGATTTGTTCAGGCTCTCCCAGCATCGGTCTGCCAATTAGAAAATGTCCTGGTGTAAGGACTTCACCATCATCTGCGTTCATATGAAGTGGGCGAGAATTTAATACGGCCTCAATTTGTGCTAGTAACGTCGTAAATTCCTCAAACGTCAAGCTGCTTTCTCCAATGACCCGTTTCAAATGATATTTCACCGACTTCACTCCCGCCTCCCATAATCCTCCCATATGGGGGCTTCCCGGGGGAATAAAGTGCCAGCTGATGCCATCTTTTTCTATAATTGGCGCCAGCTTTGTGTTGTTTTTAATTGCTGCTGCCAATTCTTTGTCCAGTTTTCTTGCCGCTCCAACGAAGTTTGTGCCATTGTCTGAGTAGATATTCTGACACTTGCCACGCCTCGCGAAGAATCGTCGTAACGCTGCTAAAAATGCTTCTGTTGACAGTGACATGTCCCGCTTCTAGATGTAGAGCTTTTGTTGCCATACAAACAAACAGACAAATGTAGCCTTTGTATGCCTTTTGCCCACGACCTTTTGAGCATCTGATCTGGAACGGTCCAGCATAGTCGATTCCCGTGTTGCAGAAAGGGTAGCTGGCAATTGTCCTATATGATGGCAAATTACCCATCAGTTGTGTTCGAACCTCTTGTCTGTACCTTATGCATGTGATACAGTCCCGTAACTTTTTCTTCAGCAGGTTCCGAAGTCCAAATATCCAAAACTCTCTTTGGATGTAATTTCTCATCAAGTTTATGCCACCATGTAGAGTTGTTTGATGAGCGCTGTCAATTATCAACCAAGCTATGTGTGACTTGGCTAAAATCATTGGGTGTTTCATTGAATATGGTAATGCTGAATTTACCAGGCGACCACCGACACCCAAAACACCATGCTCATCGACGAAGGGGTTTAGCGGTAGCAACTTGTTCTTCATCTCCAATCGCTTGTTGTTTTTAATCGTTTTAATGTCGCTTCCAAAGTCCGCTTGTTGCTGTAATCTGACAACCGTCAACTTGGCTTTTTTCCATTCCATCGCTGTTATGTATGGCGGAAATTTGGCTTTCAATCGTAGAATTGAAATGAAGCGAAGTACATATGCAATTATGCTGACTAGCTTTTGTAGAGACGAAAAATTTTCTAAGATTGGCCATAATTCCAAACCTTGTTCGCATACTGTCATTGACACCACTATTGGTAGCTCTTTCTCGACAGGCCAGTTTTCAGTTCCAAAACGAAGCCATTGCGGTCCTTGCCACCATATGGAACATTCTTTTAGAAAATTTGGGGCAATACCTCTCGACGCTACGTCCGCTGGATTCTCTTCAGATTTCACGTACCTCCATTCCATTTCCGGCAGCTTCTTGTTGATGTCGTCTACTCTCGATTTGACGAACTTATCTTTACTGCGCCAGTTTTTTATCCAAGCTAGTGCAATTTGGGAATCACTCCAGCCGTATGATTTTATATTGTTACCCAATGTTGACTTTATTCGAAATAACAATTTGGTGAGCAGATGCGCAGCGCAAAGTTCCAGTTTTGGAATGGTTTTTTTATTTTTAATTGGGCTAACCTTACTCTTAGCTGCCATCACGGTGACTTGATCTTTAACTTTGACGTACACGACTGCCGCATATGCCTTTTCCGATGCATCACAAAAACCATGCAATTCCATATCCAGTATATTTGTTTTGCCGATCCAGCGTGTCATTGATATTTTGGTAAGCGCCGGCAGCTCTTTCGCATAGTTTCTCCACAAGTTTGCAGAAACCTCGTCGAGAACATCGTCCCATGTAAGTGGCAAAGTCCACAAATTTTGCATAAAGCACTTGCCTTGAATTGTTACAGGCGTCAGCCAACCCAATGGGTCGAAGATTCGTGCCAACTGCGAGAGCACAGTTCTTTTTGTTATCCGCTGCAACGAAGGTACTTTGACGACAAATCCAAATATGTCCTTTTTTGGGTCCCACTGCAAGCCGAGTGTCTTTACTGACTCGTCTTCCTTTATTAATATTTTTTCATTCTCGGCGCTAGTTTCCACGCTGGCTATTATTTTGTCGTCGTTCGACACCCACTTTCGTAGATGCATTCCAGCCTGCTGTAATGTTTTTCTCAGCTTTTGCTGCAATACGATGCAACCCATTATCGTATCACTGCCCGTCATCAAGTCGTCCATGTAGAAATCTTCCTTGATCACCCGAGACAGCTCTTCGTCTTGATGACACACCATGTTCGCGACTTCATGCAGCGCTCGTACAGCCAAAAATGGTGCTGCTGCTGTTCCGTAAGTGACTGTTGTCAGCCTGTACTCACTTATCGGAAGTCTTGGATTTTCTCTCCACAAAATTTGCTGGAACTGCTGGTCTTCATATCGTATTTTGATTTGGCGGTACATTTTTTCGATATCAGCTGTCATTACGTACCGCCACAGTCGCCAGCTCACCAAAATGTCGAAAATGTCGCTCTGTATCTTTGGGCCAACCAACATTTTATCGTTCAGGCTGAACCCATTGGACGTTTTAGCCGACGCATCGAAGACTACCCTTAGTTTTGTAGTGAGGCTGACGGTCTGACGGCATGATGTGGCAAGTAATATTTTGCTTCTCCCAATGTAGGTACAAGCTCCATGTGCCCAAGTTGCAGATATTCCTTCATAAATTCGGAATACTTTGTGAGAAGATTTCTGTCGGCCTTAAATTTCTTCTCCATACTCATTAATCTTGCCGCCGCTTGTTTACGAGACTCACCCAATTCCACATCATTTCTTAATGGAATTGCGACATCGAACCGCCCATCAGTGCTTCGTGAAGTGGTCTCCTTAAACATTTTTTCCCACAGTTCATCTTCTTCTTTTATCGTAGAGCCGTCCTCTTGCTCGAATTCCCAAAATCGTTCAATGTCGCTCAAATTCACAGTTGCTGTGGCTGCGTAAATTTTATTATTTGTAGCTCTCGGAATATTTCCCGACACAATCCAGCCAAACCTAGTTTTCTGTCCAAGCGCTCCTCCCACTCGTTTTATTTTTCCCGTCATAATGTATGGGAATAAATCTGCTCCGATGATCATGTCGATTCGGCTAGGCTTGTATAAATTTGGATCAGCCAATGCGCAATCCTTCCAATCACGCTCGACGTCCATGTTTATGTCCCTCGTCGGAAGCGCCTTCTGCAGTTTTGGCAGCACCAGCGCCTCTACCTTTGTGTTAAATTTGTCAGGCAATCTCGACATTAGCTCCAAACGTAATTTATATTTGGACACCTCCACGTTTCGCTGCGAAATGCCCTGAACTTCTACTTTGTTCTTAATGCGTGGCAGATTTAAAATTTGAGCTGCTTCTTCTGATATAAGGGTCCTTTGTGACCCACTGTCCATCAAGGCTCGTAATGTTGTATACTCGCCATTTGATTTCTTAACTTTGATGAGCGCCGTGGCCAAAAGTGTGTCCTGATTATCTGTTTCTTTCAGACAATTTACACTTTCACGCTTTGACATCTCCCCCTCATGCAGCAACGTGTTGTGTGCTCTGTTGCACATCTGGCATCTCCAATCCTTTTTACACTCCTTCAGGCTATGCATGCGCAGGCATCGAAAACATAGCTGATTTTTTGCCACAAAGTCTTTTCGCCTTTTGAGTGTTGCGCCTTTGAACTTTTGGCATCTTAACACGTCATGCCCGGTGAATGTGCAGAAACGACAGACTCTGCCTTGGGACTGTGACCCAGATGGCTTAGCTGAAGCTGCCTCCATGGAGTTAATCGAAAAGAAGAGCTGCTCCACAAAGCCGAGGACATCTTCCAATTTCTGGATCTCCCTGGCCTTTTTCACGTGCTGCTCGTACAACTGAAGTGCTTCTGCTGAAAATCTGCGCAGCAGCATTTGTGCAAATATAACGTCTGCATCTTCTTTTACACCGCCTTTTGTTCTGACAATGTGGATGCACTCATTTGACGAATTCAAAAAATTTCTAATACTCTGCTCAGAATTCGGTTGTAGTACCTCTAGCTCCAGCAGCTTGTTGACACTGTCTGCGAAAATTTTTCTGTTGTTGTCGTACCTCTTGCAGATCAGTTCCCACGCCGCAGTATAATTTGCTGCTGATCCACTCAGTAAGTGGGCGACAACCATTTTGGCATCACCCCTCAGGCACGATTTTAAATAATTGATTTTTTTAATCTCGCTGATGTCTGTCCTGTCATGAATAACTTCTTTAAAAAGTTCATAAAATGGCATCCAGTCCTTCGGATTACCACTAAACTGTGGCAGTTCGATTTTTGGAAGTTCTTGCACCTCCATCTTTCTGCCTTCTAACTCCGCAACGCGCCTGTCTATTTTGACGCAAAGCTCAAATGCCTCATCTTTCAATTCGTCGATTTCGGCTGTGTTGACTGTGATGTCGAAATGTTTTATTTCGATTTCTTCGGCCGCCTTGTCCACTTTCGACGACAAGTCCTTTAGCCTCTCCTTGAGCACTAACAATTCCAAGGAGCTCTTGCCTTTCTCCAGTCCTTGGTACACCCTCAACATACCGTGCCGCAATGAATCTGCTCTCATATCCAGCACATTGACCAAGCCATTGATTGGACTTATCAACTTTTTTCTTTCGCTGCCTCCAGACTGAAACGAAGTCTGGCTTCTAGAAAGTTCTGCCATTTCATTTAAGCGCCTTTGTGTGTGCTCCCTTGGGTCGTCTTCCCTTGGTGGATTCACCTTTTGTTGAGCACCGCCAGTCATTGTAGACGACCTCGCAGCTGTATCCACCTCCACGGCAACCTCTTCGACTTTTAACATCGACTGCCTATAGGCATTCACTTTTGCCATGGTGATATCAAATATTTTTTCGTTAAAATATTTGTGATCGACGACTCCTAACTTTTTCAACATTGAATGATTCGCGTAGAACTCAGCAACTGCTTCCTCGATAAGCTGAATATTTGCCTTGTTTTTTATTAATTCAAGAATATTTTGCTCGATCTTCGACTGACGTTGCAGAAGCTCAATATCTTTATCCTTCAACATATTTGTATATTTTTTTTTTTAATTATTTGTAAAGGATATATTCGTATTGCTTTTTATTAAAACACTCGCGCAGCGTTTTTAGACAAACGAATTAAAATAACGTTTTCGAACTACTTGCACACACGGCCACGAAAATGAAAGGTCGACTCGAAGGACCAAAAAATGTATAGGCAACGGAGTAAAAAGTGTACCACGACGCGATCTTTACAAACTCTTTATTAGTACTCTCTGTCGCTCAGACGAGCGAGCCTTATTTATAATAGTTCTTACAACTAGCGCTGTGATTGTAAGGGCACAGCGGGTGTTCCTTAATTTCTATTGGTTAATATTATTTATTTCTATCTTATTCTAACACTGTGTTTGTAAGACAGCAGTGTGGTCCTAAATCTACATTGGTCCGTTATCTGGTTTGCCCTATCGTAAATGTCACCATATGGTCGCCAGATGCTTGCTAGCTATCTGCATGCTGCACTTATCCTTATCTGTATTTTCCCACAACGTGTATCATGCGTTTGTTCTTTATCTTAGTTCTAACATTTGCTTAGGACTACAACTACATTTTACATATCTTTATTACTTATTACCAGTCCTAACTACACGCTGTAGGTGGTCCTATATTCAGTTCTGAACACCATTTGAAAGAGGAACAGATAAGCTTTCCATCGAGCTCTTAGTCGAAGAAGTCGGTCGAAGGATGCAAGAGTTATTAGCAAAAAACTAATCGGTGGACAACACGATTCCGTCCTACTGCCGGTTCTTTTCGAAAAGTACTTTTCTATAATTCTAGTATTTAGTGGGAAAAAATTAAACGAATTTTTTGTCCATGTAAAAAACTATAAATTCTGAATAAAATGCCGCCCATTTATGCTATTAAAAACAGTTTAAATGTCCCTTATTAGATAAGGCATATTTTCGTCTGATAAGTACTTCTTCTTCAATGATTTCGAGGATATTTTAGTTTTGATCAAAAAAATTTTATTTCTTACGACTTTTCGTAAAATATGTTAATGCCATCATAAAGAAGACCAGATAAGCTTTCCATCGAGCTCTTACTCGAATATGTCGGTCGAAGGATGCAAGAGTTATTAGCAAAAAACTAATCGGTGGTCAACACGATTCCGTCCCACTGCTGATTCTTTTCGAAAAGTACTTTTTTATAATTCTAGTATTTAGTGGGAACAAATTAAACGAATTTTTTGTCCATGTAAAAAACTATAAATTCTGAATAAAATGCCGCCCATTTATGCAATTAAAAACAATTTAAATGTCCCTTATTAGATAAGGCATATTTTCGTCTGATAACTACTTCTTCTTCAATGATTTCGAGGATATTTTAGTTTTGATCAAAAAAATTTTATTTCTTACGACTTTTCGTAAAATATGTTAATGCCATCATAAAGAAGACCAGATAAGCTTTCCATCGAGCTCTTACTCGAATATGTCGGTCGAAGGATGCAAGAGTTATTTGCAAAAAACTAATCGGTGGTCAACACGATTCCGTCCCACTGCCGATTCTTTTCGAAAAGTACTTTTTTATAATTCTAGTATTTAGTGGGAACAAATTAAACGAATTTTTTGTCCATGTAAAAAACTTTAAATTCTGAATAAAATGCCGTCCATTTATGTAATTAAAAAAATTTAAATGTCTCTTATTAGATAAGGCCTATTTTCGTCTGATAAGTACTTCTTCTTCAATGATTTCGAGGATATTTTGGGTTTGATCAAAAAAATGTTATTTCTTACGACTTTTCGTAAAATATGTTACTGCCATCATAAAGCAGACCAGATAAGCTTTCCATCGAGCTCTTACTCGAATATGTCGGTCGAAGGATGCAAGAGTTATAAGCAAAAAACTAATCGGTGGTAAACACGATTCCGTCCTACTGCCGATTATTTTCGAAAAGTACTTTTCTATAATTCTAGTATTTAATGGGAAAAAATTAAACAAATTTTTTGTCCATGTAAAAAACTATAAATTCTGAATAAAATGCCGCTCATTTATGCAATTAAAAACAATTTAAATGTATCTTATTAGATAAGGCATATTTTCGTCTGATAAGGTACTTCTTCTTCAATGATTTCGAGGATATTTTAGTTTTGATCAAAAAAATTTTATTTCTTACGACTTTTCGTAAAATATGTAATTGCCATTTGAAAGAGAAACAGATAAGCTTTCCATCGAGCTCTTAGTCGAATAATTCGGTCGAAGGATGCAAGAGTTATTAGCAAAAAACTAATCGGTGGCCAACACGATTCCGTCCTACTGCCGATTCTTTTCGCAAAGTACTTTTCTATAATTCCAGTACTTAGAAAGAAAAAATTAAACGAATTTTTTGTCCATATAAAAGACTATAAATTCTGAATATAATGTTTTTTCGTAAAATATATTAATGCCATCTGAAAGAGGAACAGATAAGCTTTCCATCGAGCTCTTAGTCGAAGAAGTCGGTCGAAGGATGCAAGAGTTATTAGCAAAAAACTAATCGGTGGTAAACACGATTCCGTCCTACTGCCGATTATTTTCGAAAAGTACTTTTCTATAATTCTAGTATTTAATGGGAAAAAGTTCAACGAATTTTTGTCCATGTAAAAGACTATTAATTCCGAATAAAATGCCGCCCATTTATGCAATTAAAAAAATTTAAATGTTTCTTATTAGATAAGGCATATTTTCGTCTGATAAGGTACTTCTTCTTCAATGATTTCGAGGATATTTTAGTTTTGATCAAAAAAATTTTATTTCTTACGACTTTTCGTAAAATATGTTAATGCCATTTGAAAGAGGAACAGATAAGCTTTCCATCGAGCTCTTAGTCGAATAAGTCGGTCGAAGGATGCAAGAGTTATTAGCAAAAAACTAATCGGTGGTCAACACGATTCCGTCCTACTGCCGATTCTTTTCGAAAAGTACTTTTCTATAATTCTAGTATTTAATGGGAAAAAATTAAACGAATTTTTTGTCCATGTAAAAATCTATTAATTTTGAATTAAATGCCGCCCGTTGATGCAACTAAAACCATTTAAATGCCCCTTATTAGATAAGGCATATTTTCGTCTGATAAGTACTTCCTCTTCAATGATTTCGAGGATATTTTAGTTTTGATCAAAAAAATTTGATTTCTTATGACTTTTAGTAAAATATATTAGTGCCATCTGAAAGAGGAACAGATAAGCTTTCCATCGAGCTCTTAGTCGAATTAGTCGGTCGAAGGATGCAAGAGTTATTAGCAAAAAACTAATCGGTGGTCAACACGTTTCCATCCTTTTGCCGATTCTTTTCGCAAAGTACTTTTCTATAATTCTAGTATTTAATGGGAAAAAATTAAACAAATTTTTTGTCCATGTAAAAAACTATAAATTCTGAATAAAATGCCGCTCATTTATGCAATTAAAAACAATTTAAATGTATCTTATTAGATAAGGCATATTTTCGTCTGATAAGGTACTTCTTCTTCAATGATTTCGAGGATATTTTAGTTTTGATCAAAAAAATTTTATTTCTTACGACTTTTCGTAAAATATGTAATTGCCATTTGAAAGAGGAACAGATAAGCTTTCCATCGAGCTCTTAGTCGAATAATTCGGTCGAAGGATGCAAGAGTTATTAGCAAAAAACTAATCGGTGGCCAACACGATTCCGTCCTACTGCCGATTCTTTTCGCAAAGTACTTTTCTATAATTCCAGTACTTAGAAAGAAAAAATTAAACGAATTTTTTGTCCATATAAAAGACTATAAATTCTGAATATAATGTTTTTTCGTAAAATATATTAATGCCATCTGAAAGAGGAACAGATAAGCTTTCCATCGAGCTCTTAGTCGAAGAAGTCGGTCGAAGGATGCAAGAGTTATTAGCAAAAAACTAATCGGTGGTAAACACGATTCCGTCCTACTGCCGATTATTTTCGAAAAGTACTTTTCTATAATTCTAGTATTTAATGGGAAAAAGTTCAACGAATTTTTGTCCATGTAAAAGACTATTAATTCCGAATAAAATGCCGCCCATTTATGCAATTAAAAAAATTTAAATGTTTCTTATTAGATAAGGCATATTTTCGTCTGATAAGGTACTTCTTCTTCAATGATTTCGAGGATATTTTAGTTTTGATCAAAAAAATTTTATTTCTTACGACTTTTCGTAAAATATGTTAATGCCATTTGAAAGAGGAACAGATAAGCTTTCCATCGAGCTCTTAGTCGAATAAGTCGGTCGAAGGATGCAAGAGTTATTAGCAAAAAACTAATCGGTGGTCAACACGATTCCGTCCTACTGCCGATTCTTTTCGAAAAGTACTTTTCTATAATTCTAGTATTTAATGGGAAAAAATTAAACGAATTTTTTGTCCATGTAAAAATCTATTAATTTTGAATTAAATGCCGCCCGTTGATGCAACTAAAACCATTTAAATGCCCCTTATTAGATAAGGCATATTTTCGTCTGATAAGTACTTCCTCTTCAATGATTTCGAGGATATTTTAGTTTTGATCAAAAAAATTTGATTTCTTATGACTTTTAGTAAAATATATTAGTGCCATCTGAAAGAGGAACAGATAAGCTTTCCATCGAGCTCTTAGTCGAATTAGTCGGTCGAAGGATGCAAGAGTTATTAGCAAAAAACTAATCGGTGGTCAACACGTTTCCATCCTTTTGCCGATTCTTTTCGCAAAGTACTTTTCTATAATTCTAGTATTTAATGGGAAAAAATTAAACGAATTTTTTGTCCATGTAAAAAACTATTAATTCTGAATAAAATGCCGCCCATTTATGCAACTAAAAAAATTTAAATGTCTCTTATTAGATAAGGCATATTTTCGTCTGATAAGTACTTCTTCTTCAATGATTTCGAGGATTTTTTAGTTTTGATCAAAAAAATTTTATTTCTTACAACTTTTCGTAAAATATGTTAATGCCATCTAAAAGAGGAACAGATAAGCTTTCCATCGAGCTCTTAGTCAAATAAGTCGGTCGAAGGATGCAAGAGTTATTAGTAAAATACTAATCGGTGGTCAACACGATTCCGTCCTACTGCCGATTCTTTCCGAAAAGTACTTTTCTATAATTCTAGTATTTAGTGGGAACAAATTAAACGAATTTTTTGTCCATGTAAAAAACTATAAATTCTGAATAAAATGCCGCCCATTTATGCAATTAAAAACAATTTAAATGTCCCTTATTAGATAAGGCATATTTTCGTCTGATAACTACTTCTTCTTCAATGATTTCGAGGATATTTTAGTTTTGATCAAAAAAATTTTATTTCTTACGACTTTTCGTAAAATATGTTAATGCCATCATAAAGAAGACCAGATAAGCTTTCCATCGAGCTCTTACTCGAATATGTCGGTCGAAGGATGCAAGAGTTATTAGCAAAAAACTAATCGGTGGTCAACACGATTCCGTCCCACTGCCGATTCTTTTCGAAAAGTACTTTTTTATAATTCTAGTATTTAGTGGGAACAAATTAAACGAATTTTTTGTCCATGTAAAAAACTTTAAATTCTGAATAAAATGCCGTCCATTTATGTAATTAAAAAAATTTAAATGTCTCTTATTAGATAAGGCCTATTTTCGTCTGATAAGTACTTCTTCTTCAATGATTTCGAGGATATTTTGGGTTTGATCAAAAAAATGTTATTTCTTACGACTTTTCGTAAAATATGTTACTGCCATCATAAAGCAGACCAGATAAGCTTAACATCGAGCTCTTACTCGAATATGTCGGTCGAAGGATGCAAGAGTTATTAGCAAAAAACTAATCGGTGGTAAACACGATTCCGTCCTACTGCCGATTATTTTCGAAAAGTACTTTTCTATAATTCTAGTATTTAATGGGAAAAAATTAAACAAATTTTTTGTCCATGTAAAAAACTATAAATTCTGAATAAAATGCCGCTCATTTATGCAATTAAAAACAATTTAAATGTATCTTATTAGATAAGGCATATTTTCGTCTGATAAGGTACTTCTTCTTCAATGATTTCGAGGATATTTTAGTTTTGATCAAAAAAATTTTATTTCTTACGACTTTTCGTAAAATATGTTAATGCCATTTGAAAGAGGAACAGATAAGCTTTCCATCGAGCTCTTAGTCGAATAATTCGGTCGAAGGATGCAAGAGTTATTAGCAAAAAACTAATCGGTGGCCAACACGATTCCGTCCTACTGCCGATTCATTTCGCAAAGTACTTTTCTATAATTCCAGTACTTAGAAAGAAAAAATTAAACGAATTTTTTGTCCATATAAAAGACTATAAATTCTGAATATAATGTTTTTTCGTAAAATATATTAATGCCATCTGAAAGAGGAACAGATAAGCTTTCCATCGAGCTCTTATTCGAATTAGTCGGTCGAAGGATGCTAGAGTTATTAGCAAAAAACTAATCGGTGGTCAACACGATTCCGTCCTACTGCCGATTCTTTTCGCAAAGTACTTTTCTATAATTTCAGTATTTAGAGGGAAAAAATTAAACGAATTTTTTGTCCATATAAAAGACTATAAATTCTGAATAAAATGCCGTCCATTTATGCAATTAAAAAAATTTAAATGTCTCTTATTAGATAAGGCATATTTTCGTCTGATAAGTACTTCTTCTTCAATGATTTCGAGGATATTTTAGGTTTGATAAAAAAAAATTTTATTTCTTACGACTTTTCGTATAATATGTTAATGCCATCTGAAAGAGGAACAGATAAGCTTTCCATCGAGCTCTTAGTCGAAGAAGTCGGTCGAAGGATGCAAGAGTTATTAGCAAAAAACTAATCGGTGGTCAACACGATTCCGTCCTACTGCCGATTCTTTCCGAAAAGTACTTTTCTATAATTCTAGTATTTAATGGGAAAAAATTAAACGAATTTTTTGTCGATGTAAAAAACTATTAATTCTGAATAAAATGCAACCCATTTATGCAACTAAAAAAATTTAAATGTCTCTCATTAGATAAGGCATATTTTCGTCTGATAAGGTGCTTCTTCTTTAATGATTTCGAGGATATTTTGGGTTTGATCAAAAAAATTTTATTTCTTACGACTTTTCGTAAAATATATTAATGCCATCTGAAAGAGGAACAGATAAGCTTTCCATCGAGCTCTTAGTCGAAGAAGTCGGTCGAAGGATGCAAGAGTTATTAGCAAAAAACTAATCGGTGGTCAACACGATTCCCTCCTACTGCCGATTCTTTTCGAAAAGTACTTTTCTATAATTCTAGTATTTAATGGGAACAAATAAAACGAATTTTTTGTCCATGTAAAAAACTATTAATTCTGAATAAAATGCAACCCATTTATGCAATTAAAAAAATTTAAATGTCCCTTATTAGATAAGGCATATTTTCGTCTGATAAGGTACTTTTTCTTCAATGATTTCGAGGATATTTTAGTTTTGATCAAAAAAAAAATTTTGTTTCTTACGACTTTTCGTAAAATATGTTAATGCCATATGAAAGAGGAACAGATAAGCTTTCGAGCTCTAAGTCGAAGAAGTCGGTCGAACGATGCAAGAGTTATTAGCAAAAAACTAATCGGTGGTCAACACGATTCCGTCCTACTGCCGATTCTTTTCGCAAAGTACTTTTCTATAATTCCAGTATTTAGAGGGAAAAAATTAATCGAATTTTTTGTCCATATAAAAGACTATAAATTCTGAATAAAATGCCGTCCATTTATGTAATTAAAAAAATTTAAATGTCTCTTATTAGATAAGGCCTATTTTCGTCTGATAAGTACTTCTTCTTCAATGATTTCGAGGATATTTTAGTTTTGATCAAAAAAATTTTATTTCTTACGACTTTTCATAAAATATTTTCATGCCATCTGAAAGAGGAACAGATAAGCTTTCCATCGAGCTCTTAGTGGAAAAAGTCGGTCGACGGATGCAAGACTTATTATTAAACTAATAGGTGGTCAACACGATTCCGTCCTACTGCCGATTTTTTCCGAAAAGTACTTTTCTATAATTCTAGTATTTAATGGGAAAAAATTAATCGAATTTCTTGTCCATGTACAAAACTATTAATTCTGAATAAAATTCCGACCATTTAGGCAATTAAAGAAATTTAAATGCCTCTTATTAGATAAGGCATATTTTCGTCTGATAAGTACTTCTTCTTCAATGATTTCGATGATATTTTAGGTTTGATCAAAAAAATTTTATTTCTTACGACTTTTCGTAAAATATGTTAATGCCATCTGGAAGAGGAACAGATAAGCTTTCCATCGAGCTCTTAGTCGTAGAAGTCGGTCGAAGAATGCAAGAGTTATTAGCAAAAAACTAATCGGTGGTCAACACGATTCCGTCCTACTGCTGATTCTTTTCGAACAGTACTTTTCTATAACTCTAGTATTTAGTGGGAAAAAATTAAACGAATTTTTTGTAAATGTAAAAAACTATAAATTCTGAATAAAATGCCGCCCATTTATGCAATTAAAAACAATTTAAATGTCCCTTATTAGATAAGGCATATTTTCGTCTTATAAGTACTTCTTCTTCAATGATTTCGAGGATATTTTAGTTTTGATCAAAACAATTTTATTTCTTACGACTTTTCGTAAAATATGTTAATGCCATCTGAAAGAGGAACAGATAAGCTTTCCATCGAGCTCTTAGTCGAAGAAGTCGGTCGAAGAATGCAAGAGTTATTAGCAAAAAACTAATCGGTGGTCAACACGATTCCGTCCTTTTGCCGATTCTTTTCGCAAAGTACTTTTCTATAATTCTAGTATTTAATGGGAAAAAATTAAACGAATTTTTTGTCCATGTAAAAAACTATTAATTCTGAATAAAATGCAACCCATTTATGCAACTAAAAAAATTTAAATGTCTCTTATTAGATAAGGCATATTTTCGTCTGATAAGGTACTTCTTCTTCAATGATTTCGAGGATATTTTAGTTTTGATCAAAAAAAAATTTGATTTCTTACGACTTTTCATAAAATATGTTAATGCCATCTAAAAGAAGAACAGATAAGCTTTCCATCGAGCTCTTAGTCGAATATGTCGGTCGAAGGATGCAAGAGTTATTAGCAAAAAACTAATCGGTGGTCAACACGATTCCGTCCCACTGCCGATTCTTTTCGCAAAGTACTTTTCTATAATTCCAGTATTTAGAGTGAGAAAATTAAACGAATTTTTTGTCTATATAAAAGTCTATAAATTCTGAATAAAATGCCGTCCATTTATGCAATTAAAAAAATTTAAATGTCTCTTTTTAGATAAGGCATATTTTTGTCTGATAAGTACTTCTTCTTCAATGATTTCGAGGACATTTTAGGTTTGCTAAAAAAAATTTTATTTCTTACGACTGTTCGCAGAATATGTTAATGCCATCTGAAAGAGGAACAGATAAGCTTTCAATCGAGCTCTTAGTCGAAGAAGTCGGTCGAAGGATGCAAGAGTTATTAGCAAAAAACTAATCGGTGGTCAACACGATTCCGTCCTACTGCCGATTATTTTCTAAAAGTACTTTTCTATAATTCTAGTATCTAATGGTAAAAAATTAAAAGAATTTTTTGTCCATGTAAAAAACTATAAATTCTGAATAAAATGCCGCCCATTTATGCAATTAAAAAAATTTAAATGTCTCTTATTAGATAAGGCATATTTTCGTCTGATAAGTACTTCTTCTTCAATGATTTCGAGGATATTTTAGGTTTGATAAAAAAAATTTTATTTCTTCAACTGTTCGTAAAATATGTTAATGCCATCTGAAAGAGGAACAGATAAGCTTTCCATCGAGCTCTTAGTCGAAGAAGTCGGTCGAAGGATGCAAGAGTTATTAGCAAAAAACTAATCGGTGGTAAACACGATTCCGTCCTACTGCCGATTATTTTCCAAAAGTACTTTTCTATAATTCTAGTATTTAGTGGGAAAAAATTAAACGAATTTTTTGTCCATGTAAAAAACTATATATTCTGAATAAAATGCCGCCCATTTATGCAATTAAAACAATTTAAATGTCTCTAATTAGATAAGGCATATTTTGTCTGATAAGGTACTTCTTCTTTAATGATTTCGAGGATATTTTAGTTTTGATCAAAAAATTTTATTTCTTACGACTTTTCGTAAAATATGTTAATACCATCTGAAGGAGGAACAGATAAGCTTTCCATCGAGCTCTTAGTCGAAGAAGTCGGTCGAAGAATGCAAGAGTTATTAGCAAAAAACTAATCGGTGGTCAACACGATTCCGTCCTATTGCCAATTTTTTTCGAAAAGTACTTTTCTATAATTCTAGTATTTAGTGGGAAAAAATTAAACGAATTTTTTGTCCATGTAAAAAACTATAAATTCTGAATAAAAAACCGTCCCTTTATGCAATTAAAAACAATTTAAATGTCCCTTATTAGATGAGGCATATTTTCGTCTGATAAGGTACTTCTTCTTCAATGATTTCGAGGATATTTTAGTTTTGATAAAAAAAATTTTATTTCTTACGACTGTTCGTAAAATATGTTAGTGCCATCTGAAAGAGGAACAGATAAGCTTTCCACCGAGCTCTTAGTCGAAGAAGTCGGTCGAAGGATGCAAAAGTTATTAGCAAAAAACTAATCGGTGGTCAACTCGATTCCGTTCTACTGCCAATGCTTTCCGAAAAGTACTTTTCTATAATTCTAGTATCTAATGGTAAAAAATAAAACGAAATTTTTGCCCATATAAAAAACTATAAATTCTGAATAAAATGCCGCCCAATTATGCAATTAAAAAAATTTAAATGTCTCTTATTAGATAAGGCATATTTTCGTCTGATAAGGTACTTGTTCTTCAATGATTTCGAGGATATTTTAGTTTTGATCAAAAAAATTTTATTTCTTACGACTTTTCGTAAAATATGTTAATGCCATATGAAAGAGGAACAGATAAGCTTTCCATCGAGCTCTTAGCCGAAGAAGTCGGTCGAAGGATGCAAGAGTTATTAGCAAAAAACTAATCGGAAGTCAACACGTTTCCGTCCTACTGCCGATTGTTTTTGCAAAGTATTTTTCTATAATTCTAGTATTTAATGGGAAAAAATTAAACGAATTTTTTGTCCATGAGAAAATCCGTTAATTTTGAATAAAATTCCGACCATTTAGGCAATTAAAAAAATTTAAATGCCTCTTATTAGATAAGGCATATTTTCGTCTGATAAGTACTTCTTCTTCAATGATTTCGATGATATTTTAGGTTTGATCAAAAAAATTTTATTTCTTACGACTTTTCGTAAAATATGTTAATGCCATCTGGAAGAGGAACAGATAAGCTTTCCATCGAGCTCTTAGTCGTAGAAGTCGGTCGAAGAATGCAAGAGTTATTAGCAAAAAACTAATCGGTGGTCAACACGATTCCGTCCTACTGCCGATTCTTTTCGAAAAGTACTTTTCTATAATTCTAGTATTTAGTGGGAAAAAAATTAAACGAACTTTTTGTCTATGTAAAAGACTATAAATTCTGAATGAAATGTCGTCCATTTATGCAATTAAAAAAATTTAAATGTCTCTTATTAGATAAGGCCTATTTTCTCCTGATAAGTACATCTTTTTGAATGATTTCGAGGATTTTTTAGTTTTGATCAAAAAAATTTTATTTCTTACAACTTTACGTAAAATATGTTAATTCCATCTGAAAGAGGAACAGATAAGCTTTCCATCGAGCTCTTAGTCAAATAAGTCGGTCGAAGGATGCAAGAGTTATTAGTAAAAAAACTAATCGGTGGTCAACACGATTCCGTTCTACTGCCGATTCTTTCCGAAAAGTACTTTTCTACAATTCTAGTATTTAATGGGAAAAAATTAAACGAATTTTTTGTCCATATAAAAAACTATAAATTCTGAATAAAATGCCGTCCATTTATGCAATTAAAAAAATTTAAATGTCTCTTATTAGATAAGGCATATTTTCGTCTGATAACTACTTCTTCTTCAATGATTTCGAGGATATTTTAGGTTTGATAAAAAAAATTTTATTTTTTATGACTTTTCGTAAAATATATTAATGCCATCTGAAAGAGAAACAGATAAGCTTTCCATGGAGCTCTTAGTCGAAGAAGTCGGTCGAAGGATGCAAGAGTTATTAGCAAAAAACTAATCAGTGGTCAACACGATTCCGTCCTACTGCCGATTCTTTTCGAAAAGTACTTTTCTATAATTTTAGTATTTAATGGGAAAATATTAAACGAATTTTTTGTCCATGTAAAAAACAATTAATTCTGAATAAAATGCAACCCATTGATGCAACTAAAAAAATTTAAATGCCTCTTATTAGATAAGGCCTATTTTCGTCTGATAAGTACTTAGTCTTCAATGATTTCGAGGATATTTTAGTTTTGATCAAAAAAATTTTATTTCTTACGAGTTTTCGTAAAATATGTTAATGCCATCTGAAAGAGGAACAGATTACCTTTCCATCGAGCTCTTAGTCGAAAAAGTCGGTCGAAGGATGCAAGAGTTATTAGTAAAAAACTAATCGGTGGTCAACACGATTCCGTCCTACTGCCGATTCTTTCCGAAAAGTACTTTTCTATAATTCTAGTATTTAATGGGAAAAATTAAACGAATTTCTTGTCCATGTAAAAAACTATTAATTCTGAATAAAATGCCGCCCATTTATGCAACTAAAAAAATTTAAATGTCTCTTATTAGATAAGGCATATTTTCGTCTGATAAGGTACTTCTTCTTTAATGATTTCGAGGATATTTTGGGTTTGATAAAAAAAATTTTATTTCTTACGGCTTTTCGTGAAATGTATTAATGCCATCTGAAAGAGGAACAGATAAGCTTTCCATCGAGCTCTTAGTCGAATAAGTCGGTCGAAGGATGCAAGAGTTATCAGCAAAAAACTAATCGGTGGTCAACACTATTCCGTCCTACTGCCGATACTTTTCGCAAAGTACTTTTCTATAATTCCAGTATTTAGAGGAAAAAAATTCAACGAATTTTTTGTCCATGTAAAAATCTATTAATTTTGAATAAAATGCCGCCCATTGATGCAACTAAAAAAATTTAATTAATCCCATCTGAAAGAGAAACAGATAAGCTTTCCATCGAGCTCTTAGTCGAAGAAGTCGGTCGAAGGATGCAAGAGTTATTAGCAAAAAACTAATCGGTGGTCAACACGATTCCGTTCTACTGCCGATTCTTTTCGAAAAGTACTCTCTATAATTCTAGTATTTAGTGGGAAAAAATTAAACGAATTTTTTATCCATGTAAAAAACTATAAATTCTGAATAAAATGCCGCCCGTTTATGCAACTAAAAACAATTTAAATGTCCCTTATTAGATGAGGCATATTTTCGTCTGATAAGGTACTTCTTCTTCAATGATTTCGAGGATATTTAAGTTTTGATCAAAAAAATTTTATTTCTTATGACTTTTAGTAAAATATGTTAGTGCCATCTGAAAGAGGAACAGATAAGCTTTCCACCGAGCTCTTAGTTGAAGAAGTCGGTCGAACGATGCGAGAGTTATTAGCCAAAAACTAATCAGTGGTCAACACGATTCCGTCCTACTGCCGATTCTTTTCGCAATGTACTTTTCTATAATTCCAGTATTTAGAGGGAAAAAATTAAACGAATTTTTTGTCCATATAAAAGACTATAAATTCTGAATAAAATGCCGTCCATTTATGTAATTAAAAAAATTTAAATGTCTCTTATTAGATAAGGCCTATTTTCGTCTGATAAGTACTTCTTCTTCAATGATTTCGAGGATATTTTAGTTTTGATCAAAAAAATTTTATTCCTTACGACTTTTCGTAAAATATGTTCATGCCATCTGAAAGAGGAACAGATAAGCTTTTCATCGAGCTCTTAGTCGAAAAAGTCGGTCGAAGGATGCAAGAGTTATTAGTAAAAAACTAATCGGTGGTCAACACGATTCTGTCCTACTGCCGATTCTTTCCGAAAAGTACTTTTCTATAATTCTAGTATTTAATGGGAAAAATTAAACGAATTTCTTGTCCATTTAAAAAACTATTAATTCTGAATAAAATGCCGCCCACATATGCAACTAAAAATTTTAAATGTCTCTTATTAGATAAGGCATATTTTCGTCTGATAAGGTACTTCTTCTTTAATGATTTCGAGGATATTTTGGGTTTGATCAAAAAAATTTTATTTCTTACGACTTTTCGTGAAATATATTAATGCCATCTGAAAGAGGAACAGATAAGCTTTCCATCGAGCTCTTAGTCGAAGAAGTCGGTCGAAGGATGCAAGAGTTATTATCAAAAAACTAATCGGTGGTAAATACGATTCCGTCCTACTGCCGATTATTTTCGAAAAGTACTTTTCTATAATTCTAGTATTTAATGGGAAAAAGTTCAACGAATTTTTGTCCATGTAAAAAACTATTAATTCTGAATAAAATGCCGCCCATTTATGCAATTAAAAAAATTTAAATGTCTCTTATTAGATAAGGCATATTTTCGTCTGATAGGGTACTTCTTCTTCAATGATTTCGAGGATATTTTAGTTTTGATAAAAAAAAAATTTTATTTCTTACGACTTTTCGTAAAATATGTTAATGCCATCTGAAAGAAGAACAGATAAGCTTTCCATCGAGCTCTTAGTCGAATATGTCGGTCGAACGATGCAAGAGTTATTAGCAAAAAACTAATGGGTGGTCAACACGATTCCGTCCTACTGCCGATTATTTTCGAAAAGTACTTTTCTATAATTCTAGTATCTAATAGTAAAAAATTAAATGAATTTTTTGTCCATGAAAAAAACTATAAATTCTGAATAAAATGCCGCCCATTTAAGCAATTAAAAAAATTTAAATGTCTCTTATTAGATAAGGCATATTTTCGTCTGATAAGGTACTTGTTCTTCAATGATTTCGAGGATATTTTAGTTTTGATCAAAAAAAATTTTATTTCTTACGACTTTTCGTAAAATATGTTAATCCCATCTGAAAGAGGAAAAGATAAGCTTTCAATCGAGCTCTTAGTCGAAGAAGTCGGTCGAAGGATGCAAGAGTTATTAGCAAAAAACTAATCGGTGGTCAACACGATTCCGTCCTACTGCCGATTATTTTCGAAAAGTACTTTTCTATAATTCTAGCATCTAATAGTAAAAAATTAAACAAATTTTTTGTCCATGAAAAAAACTATAAATTCTGAATAAAATGCCGCCCATTTAAGCAATTAAAAAAATTTAAATGTCTCTTATTAGATAAGGCATATTTTCGTCTGATAAGGTACTTGTTCTTCAATGATTTCGAGGATATTTTAGTTTTGATCAAAAAAAATTTTATTTCTTACGACTTTTCGTAAAATATGTTAATCCCATCTGAAAGAGGAACAGATAAGCTTTCCATCGAGCTCTTAGTCGAAGAAGTCGGTCGAAGGATGCAAGAGTTATTAGCAAAAAACTAATCGGTGGTCAACACGATTCCGTCCTAGTGCCGATTCTTTTCGAAAAGTACTTTTTATACCCTGAACACACACTGTGTATCAGGGTATATTAAGTTTGTTTGAGACGGTTTGTATGTAACGCATAGAAGGAGGGGAGGGGGACCCTATAAAGTATATATATTCTTGATCAGGATGACAAGACGAATTGATATAGCCCTGTCTGTCCGTCCGTCCGTCCGTCCGTCCGTCCGTCCGTCCGTCCTCACCAATGGTTTTCGAAAACTATAAGAGCTAGAGACTTGAAATTTGGTGGATAGACTCGTGAGGTCAAACGCTAGATCAAGTTTGAAGGATTTTTTGCCACGCCCACTCCTTCCCGCCCATCGAGCACCACCCATTTTTTCAAAAGGCTGTAGCTCGAAAACCTGATGAGTTAGAAACATGAAAATGAGTATGTAGACTCAGTATGTATAGCTCTACAAAACTGCATACCACATTTTTTCCCCCTCCCCTTCGTTTCCCCTCAAAAAGTTGTGTTCTTAAAATTGCTGTATCTCCTAAACTATAATAGATACAATGCTGAAATTTTGTATGCAAACTCAGTAAACATACCTTTTTAAAACTGCATACCACAAACTTTCATTTTTAACGCTGTGTGACAACGCAAAGACAAACAAGTTGAAATTTGGCTTAAATTGCGCTTTGAACACTGCTTTATCCTATTTGTAACAAAAACCGTACTTAACACTGCGAAAACTATTAAAGCTAGAGACTTGAAATTTGGAAGATAGACTCGTGTGGTCGAACACTAGATCAAGTTTGAAGGAATTTTTGCCACGCCCATTCCTTCCCGCCCATCGAGCACAACAAAAGGTAATTTTTTTCTTAAAATTGCTGTATCTCCTAAAGTATAAAGAATACAATGCTGAAATTCGGTATGCAAACTCAGGTAACATACCTTTTTAAAACTGCATACAAGAAACTACCACTTTCCCCGCAAAGACCAACACACTAAAATTTTGCAGCAATGCTTTGTAACAAAACCCGTACTAAAGCGCCATCTAATGGCAACATTGCACTGTGAGCCCTGCCTCACTATTAGCAAATACACAAACCATATCGTGGTACACTGCTTTTGCTGTCGGCGAATGTTTAATGTGTTATCAACATGGGTGTGTGTACAGGGTATTATATAGTTGAGAATACTCAACTATACCGCCCTTACTGGTCTATAATTCTAGTATTTAGTGGGAAAAAATTAAACGAATTTTTTGTCCATGTAAAAAACTATAAATTCTGAATAAAATGCCGCCCGTTTATGCAATTAAAAACAATTTAAATGTCCCTTATTAGATGAGGCATATTTTCGTCTGATAAGGTACTTCTTCTTCAATGATTTCGAGGATATTTTAGTTTTGATCAAAAAAATTTTATTTCTTATGACTTTTAGTAAAATATGTTAGTGTCATCTGAAAGAGGAACAGATAAGCTTTCCACCGAGCTCTTAGTCGAAGAAGTCGGTCGAAGGATGCAAAAGTTATTAGCAAAAAACTAATCGGTAGTCAACTCGATTCCGTTCTACTGCCGATGCTTTCCGAAAAGTACTTTTCTATAATTCTAGTATCTAATGGTAAAAAATAAAACGAAATGTTTGGCCATATAAAAAACTATAAATTCTGAATAAAATGCCGCCCAATTATGCAATTAAAAAAATTTGAATGTCTCTTATTAGATAAGGCATATTTTCGTCTGATAAGGTACTTGTTCTTCAATGATTTCGAGGATATTTTAGTTTTGATCAAAAAAATTGTATTTCTTACGACTTTTCGTAAAATATGATAATGCCATATAAAAGAGGAACAGGTAAGCTTTCCATCGAGCTCTTAGCCGAAGAAGTCGGTCGATGGATGCAAGAGTTATTAGCAAAAAACTACTCGGTGGTCAACACGTCTCCGTCCCACTGCCGATTCTTTTCGCAAAGTACTTTTCTATAATTCCAGTATTTAGAGGGAAAAAATTAAACGAATTTTTTGTCCATATAAAAAACTATAAATTCTGAATAAAATGCCGCCCGTTTATGCAATTAAAAACAATTTAAATGTCCCTTATTAGATGAGGCATATTTTCGTCTGATAAGGTACTTCTTCTTCAATGATTTCGAGGATATTTTAGTTTTGATCAAAAAAATTTTATTTCTTATGACTTTTAGTAA
Source organism: Phortica okadai (assembly GCA_034638295.1). Classification (NCBI taxonomy): domain Eukaryota; kingdom Metazoa; phylum Arthropoda; class Insecta; order Diptera; family Drosophilidae; genus Phortica; species Phortica okadai. Next base: position 28,943,142 of record CM067851.1, read on the forward strand.
AATATGTTAGTGCCATCTGAAAGAGGAACAGATAAGCTTTCCACCGAGCTCTTAGTCGAAGAAGTCGGTCGAAGGATGCAAAAGTTATTAGCAAAAAACTAATCGGTGGTCAACTCGATTCCGTTCTACTGCCGATGCTTTCCGAAAAGTACTTTTCTATAATTCTAGTATCTAATGGTAAAAAATAAAACGAAATGTTTGGCCATATAAAAAACTATAAATTCTGAATAAAATGCCGCCCAATTATGCAATTAAAAAAATTTAAATGTCTCTTATTAGATAAGGCATATTTTCGTCTGATAAGGTACTTGTTCTTCAATGATTTCGAGGATATTTTAGTTTTGATCAAAAAAATTTTATTTCTTACGACTTTTCGTAAAATATGTTAATGCCATATAAAAGAGGAACAGATAAGCTTTCCATCGAGCTCTTAGTCGAAGAAGTCGGTCGAAGGATGCAAGAGTTATTAGCAAAAAACTAATCGGTGGTCAACACGATTCCGTCCTAGTGCCGATTCTTTTCGAAAAGTACTTTTCTATAATTCTAGTATTTAGTGGGAAAAAATTAAACGAATTTTTTGTCCATGTAAAAAACTATAAATTCTGAATAAAATGCCGCCCGTTTATGCAATTAAAAACAATTTAAATGTCCCTTATTAGATGAGGCATATTTTCGTCTGATAAGGTACTTCTTCTTCAATGATTTCGAGGATATTTTAGTTTTGATCAAAAAAATTTTATTTCTTATGACTTTTAGTAAAATATGTTAGTGCCATCTGAAAGAGGAACAGCTAAGCTTTCCACCGAGCTCTTAGTCGAAGAAGTCGGTCGAAGGATGCAAAAGTTATTAGCAAATCGGTGGTCAACTCGATTCCGTTCTACTGCCGATGCTTTCCGAAAAGTACTTTTCTATAATTCTAGTATCTAATGGTAAAAAATAAAACGAAATGTTTGGCCATATAAAAAACTATAAATTCTGAATAAAATGCCGCCCAATTATGCAATTAAAAAAATTTAAATGTCTCTTATTAGATAAGGCATATTTTCGTCTGATAAGGTACTTGTTCTTCAATGATTTCGAGGATATTTTAGTTTTGATCAAATAAATTTTATTTCTTACGACTTTTCGTAAAATATGTTAATGCCATATAAAAGAGGAACAGATAAGCTTTCCATCGAGCTCTTAGCCGAAGAAGTCGGTCGATGGATGCAAGAGTTATTAGCAAAAAACTACTCGGTGGTCAACACGTCTCCGACCCACTGCCGATTCTTTTCGCAAAGTATTTTTCTATAATTCTAGTATTTAATGGGAAAAAATTAAACGAATTTTTTGTCCATGAGAAAAACCGTTAATTTTGAATAAAATTCCGACCATTTAGGCAATTAAAAAAATTAAAATGCCTCTTATTAGATAAGGCATATTTTCGTCTGATAAGTACTTCTTCTTCAATGATTTCGATGATATTTTAGGTTTGATCAAAAAAATTTTATTTCTTACGACTTTTCGTAAAATATGTTAATGCCATCTGGAATAGGAACAGATAAGCTTTCCATCAAGCTCTTAGTCGTAGAAGTCGGTCGAAGAATGCAAGAGTTATTAGCAAAAAACTACTCGGTGGTCAACACGTCTCCGTCCCACTGCCGATTCTTTTCGCAAAGTTTTTCTATAATTCCAGTATTTAGAGGGAAAAAATTAAACGAATTTTTTGTCCATGTAAAAGACTATAAATTCTGAATAAAATGTCGTCCATTTATGCAACTAAAAAAATTTAAATGTCTCTTATTAGATAAGGCATATTTTCGTCTGATAAGGTACTTCTTCTTTAATGATTTCGAGGATATTTTGGGTTTGATCAAAAAAATTTTATTTCTTACGATTTTTCGTAAAATATATTAATGCCATCTGAAAGAGGAACAGATAAGCTTTCCATCGAGCTCTTAGTCGAAGAAGTCGGTCGATGGATGCAAGAGTTATTAGCAAAAAACTACTCGGTGGTCAACACGTCTCCGTCCCACTGCCGATTCTTTTCGCAAAGTACTTTTCTATAATTCCAGTATTTAGAGGGAAAAAATTAAACGAATTTTTTGTCCATATAAAAAACTATAAATTCTGAATAAAATGTCGTCCATTTATGCAACTAAAAAAATTTAAATGTCTCTTATTAGATAAGGCATATTTTCGTCTGATAAGGTACTTCTTCTTCAATGATTTCGAGGATATTTAAGTTTTGATCAAAAAAAATGTTATTTCTTACGACTTTTCGTAAAATATGTTAATGCCATCTAAAAGAAGAACAGATAAGCTTTCCATCGAGCTCATAGTTGAAGAAGTCGGTCGAACGATGCAAGAGTTATTAGCAAAAAAGTAATCGGTGGTCAACACGATTCCGTCCTACTGCCGATTCTTTTCGCAAAGTACTTTTCTATAATTCCAGTATTTAGAGGGAAAAAATTAAACGAATTTTTTGTCCATATAAAAGACTATAAATTCTGAATAAAATGCAGTCCATTTATGTAATTAAAAAAATTTAAATGTCTCTTATTAGATAAGGCCTATTTTCGTCTGATAGGTACTTATTGTTCAATGATTTCGAGGATATTTTAGTTTTGATCAAAAAAATTTTATTTCTTACGACTTTTCGTAAAATATGTTCATGCCATCTGAAAGAGGACCAGATAAGCTTTCCATCGAGCTCTTAGTCGAAAAAGTCGGTCGAAGGATGCAAGAGTTATAAGTAAAAAACTAATCGGTGGTCAACACGATTCCGTCCTACTGCCGATTCTTTCCGAAAAGTACTTTTCTATAATTCTAGTATTTAATGGGAAAAATTAAACGAATTTCTTGTCCATGTAAAAAACTATTAATTCTGAAAAAAATGCCGTCCATTTATGCAACTAAAAAAATTTAAATGTCTCTTATTAGATAAGGCATATTTTCGTCTGATAAGGTACTTCTTCTTTTATGATTTCGAGGATATTTTGGGTTTGATAAAAAAAATTTTATTTCTTACGGCTTTTCGTGAAATATATTAATGCCATCTGAAAGAGGAACAGATAAGCTTTCCATCGAGCTCTTAGTCGAAGAAGTCGGTCGAAGAATGCAAGAGTTATTAGCAAAAAACTAATCGGTGGTCAACACGATTCCGTCCTACTGCCGATTCTTTGCGTAAAGTACTTTTCTATAATTCCAGTATTTAGAGGGAAAAAATTAAACGAATTTTTTGTCCATGTAAAAATCTATTAATTTTGAATAAAATGCCGCCCATTGATGCAACTAAAAAAATTTAATTAATCCCATCTGAAAGAGGAACAGATAAGCTTTCCATCGAGCTCTTAGTCGAAGAAGTCGGTCGAAGGATGCAAGAGTTATTAGCAAAAAACTAATCGGTGGTCAACACGATTCCGTTCTACTGCCGATTCTTTTCGAAAAGTACTCTCTACAATTCTAGTATTTAGTGGGAAAAAATTAAACGAATTTTTTGTCCATGTAAAAAACTATAAATTCTGAATAAAATGCCGCCCGTTTATGCAATTAAAAACAATTTAAATGTCCCTTATTAGATGAGGCATATTTTCGTCTGCTAAGTACTTTTTCTTCAATGATTTCGAGGATATTTTAGTTTTGATCAAAAAAATTTTATTTCTTATGACTTTTAGTAAAATATGTTAGTGCCATCTGAAAGAGGAACAGATAAGCTTTCCACCGAGCTCTTAGTCGACGAAGTCGGTCGAAGGATGCAAAAGTTATTAGCAAAAAACTAATCGGTGGTCAACTCGATTCCGTTCTACTGCCGATTCTTTCCGAAAAGTACTTTTCTATAATTCTAGTATCTCATGGTAAAAAATAAAACGAAATTTTTGGCCATGTAAAAAACTATAAATTGTGAATAAAATGCTGCCCAATTATGCAATTAAAAAAATTTAAATGTCTCTTATTAGATAAGGCATATTTTCGTCTGATAAGGTACTTGTTCTTCAATGATTTCGAGGATATTTTAGTTTTGATCAAAAAAATTTTAATTCTTACGACTTTTCGTAAAATATGTTAATGCCATATGAAAGAGGAACAGATAAGCTTTCCATCGAGCTCTTAGCCGAAGAAGTCGGTCGAAGGATGCAAGAGTTATTAGCAAAAAACTAATCGGTAGTCAACACGTTTCCGTCCTACTGCCGATTCTTTTCGAAAAGTACTTTTCTATAATTCTAGTATTTAGTGGGAAAAAATTAAACGAATTTTTTGTCCATGTAAAAAACTATAAATTCTGAATAAAATGCCGCCCATTTAGGCAATTAAAAAAATTTAAACGTCTTTTATTAGATAAGGCATATTTTCGTCTGATAAGTACTTTTTCTTCAATGGTTTCGATGATATTTTAGGTTTGATCAAAAAAATTTTATTTCTTACCACTTTTCGTAAAATATGTTAATGCATCTGGAAGAGGAACAGATAAGCTTTCCATCGAGCTCTTAGTCGTAGAAGTCGGTCGAAGAATGCAAGAGTTATTAGCAAAAAACTAATCGGTGGTCAACACGATTCCGTCCTACTGCCGATTCTTTTCGAAAAGTATTTTTCTATAATTCCAGTGTTTAATGGAAAAAAATTAAACGAATTTTTTGTCCATGAGAAAAACCGTTAATTCTGAATAAAATTCCGACCATTTAAGCAATTAAAAAAATTTAAACGTCTTTTATTAGATAAGGCATATTTTCGTCTGATAAGTACTTCTTCTTCAATGGTTTCGATGATATTTTAGGTTTGATCAAAAAAATTTTATTTCTTACGAGTTTTCGTAAAATATGTTAATGCCATCTGGAAGAGGAACAGATAAGCTTTCCATCGAGCTCTTAGTCGTAGAAGTCAGTCGAAGAATGCAAGAGTTATTAGCAAAAAACTAATCGGTGGTCAACACGATTCCGTCCTACTGCCGATTCTTTTCGAAAAGTAGTTTTCTATAATTCTAGTATTTAGTGGGAAAAAATTAAACGAATTTTTTGTCCATGTAAAAAACTATAAATTCTGAATAAAATGCCGCCCATTTATGCAATTAAAAACAATTTAAATGTCTCTTATTAGATAAGGCATATTTTCGTCTGATAAGTACTTCTTCTTCAATGATTTCGAGGATATTTTAGTTTTGATCAAAAAAATTGTATTTCTTACGACTTTTCATAAAATATTTTCATGCCATCTGAAAGAGGAACAGATAAGCTTTCCATCGAGCTCTTAGTCGAAAAAGTCGGTCGAAGGATGCAAGAGTTATTATTAAACTAATCGGTGGTCAACACGATTCCGTCCTACTGGCGATTTTTTCCGAAAAGTACTTTTCTATAATTCTAGTATTTAATGGGAAAAAATTAATCGAATTTCTTGTCCATATACAAAACTATTAATTCTGAATAAAATGCCGCCCATTTATGCAACTAATAAAATTTAAATGTCTCTTATTAGATAAGGCATATTTTCGTCTGATAAGGTACTTTTTCTTCAATGATTTCGAGGGTATTTTAGTTTTGATCAAAAAAATTGTATTTCTTACGACTTTTCGTAAAATATGTTAATGCCATCTGAAAGAGGAACAGATAAGCTTTCGAGCTCTTAGTCGAAGAAGTCGGTCGAAGGATGCAAGAGTTATTAGCAAAAAGCTAATCGGTGGTCAACACGATTCCGTCTTACTGCCGATTCTTTTCGCAAAGTACTTTTCTATAAATCTAGTAATTAATGGGACAAAATTAAACGAATTTTTTGACCATGTAAAATACTATTAATTCTGAATAAAATGCCGTCCATTTATGCAACTAAAAAAATTTAAATGTCTCTTATTAGATAAGGCATATTTTCGTCTGATAAGGTACTTCTTTTTCAATGATTTCGAGGATATTTTAGTTTTGATCAAAAAAATTTTATTTCTTACGACTTTTCGTAAAATATGTTAATACCATCTGAAAGAGGAACAGATAAGCTTTCCATCGAGCTCTTAGTCAAATAAGTCGGACGAAGGATGCAAGAGTTATTAGTAAAAAAAACTAATCGGTGGTCAACACGTCTCCGTCCTACTGCCGATTCTTTTCGCAAAGTACTTTTCTATAATTCTAGTATTTAATGGAAAAAAATTAAACGAATTTTTTGTCCATGAGAAAAACCGTTAATTCTGAATAAATTTCCGACCATTTAAGCAATTAAAAAAATTTAAACGTCTTTTATTAGATAAGGCATATTTTCGTCTGATAAGTACTTCTTCTTCAATGGTTTCGATGATATTTTAGGTTTGATCAAAAAAATTTTATTTCTTACGAGTTTTCGTAAAATATGTTAATGCCATCTGGAAGAGGAACAGATAAGCTTTCCATCGAGCTCTTAGTCGTAGAAGTCAGTCGAAGAATGCAAGAGTTATTAGCAAAAAACTAATCGGTGGTCAACACGATTCCGTCCTACTGCCGATTCTTTTCGAAAAGTAGTTTTCTATAATTCTAGTATTTAGTGGGAAAAAATTAAACGAATTTTTTGTCCATGTAAAAAACTATAAATTCTGAATAAAATGCCGCCCATTTATGCAATTAAAAACAATTTAAATGTCTCTTATTAGATAAGGCATATTTTCGTCTGATAAGTACTTCTTCTTCAATGATTTCGAGGATATTTTAGTTTTGATCAAAAAAATTGTATTTCTTACGACTTTTCATAAAATATTTTCATGCCATCTGAAAGAGGAACAGATAAGCTTTCCATCGAGCTCTTAGTCGAAAAAGTCGGTCGAAGGATGCAAGAGTTATTATTAAACTAATCGGTGGTCAACACGATTCCGTCCTACTGGCGATTTTTTCCGAAAAGTACTTTTCTATAATTCTAGTATTTAATGGGAAAAAATTAATCGAATTTCTTGTCCATATACAAAACTATTAATTCTGAATAAAATGCCGCCCATTTATGCAACTAATAAAATTTAAATGTCTCTTATTAGATAAGGCATATTTTCGTCTGATAAGGTACTTTTTCTTCAATGATTTCGAGGATATTTTAGTTTTGATCAAAAAAATTGTATTTCTTACGACTTTTCATAAAATATTTTCATGCCATCTGAAAGAGGAACAGATAAGCTTTCCATCGAGCTCTTAGTCGAAAAAGTCGGTCGAATAATTCTGAATAAATTTCCGACCATTTAAGCAATTAAAAAAATTTAAACGTCTTTTATTAGATAAGGCATATTTTCGTCTGATAAGTACTTCTTCTTCAATGGTTTCGATGATATTTTAGGTTTGATCAAAAAAATTTTATTTCTTACGAGTTTTCGTAAAATATGTTAATGCCATCTGGAAGAGGAACAGATAAGCTTTCCATCGAGCTCTTAGTCGTAGAAGTCAGTCGAAGAATGCAAGAGTTATTAGCAAAAAACTAATCGGTGGTCAACACGATTCCGTCCTACTGCCGATTCTTTTCGAAAAGTAGTTTTCTATAATTCTAGTATTTAGTGGGAAAAAATTAAACGAATTTTTTGTCCATGTAAAAAACTATAAATTCTGAATAAAATGCCGCCCATTTATGCAATTAAAAACAATTTAAATGTCTCTTATTAGATAAGGCATATTTTCGTCTGATAAGTACTTCTTCTTCAATGATTTCGAGGATATTTTAGTTTTGATCAAAAAAATTGTATTTCTTACGACTTTTCATAAAATATTTTCATGCCATCTGAAAGAGGAACAGATAAGCTTTCCATCGAGCTCTTAGTCGAAAAAGTCGGTCGAAGGATGCAAGAGTTATTATTAAACTAATCGGTGGTCAACACGATTCCGTCCTACTGGCGATTTTTTCCGAAAAGTACTTTTCTATAATTCTAGTATTTAATGGGAAAAAATTAATCGAATTTCTTGTCCATATACAAAACTATTAATTCTGAATAAAATGCCGCCCATTTATGCAACTAATAAAATTTAAATGTCTCTTATTAGATAAGGCATATTTTCGTCTGATAAGGTACTTTTTCTTCAATGATTTCGAGGGTATTTTAGTTTTGATCAAAAAAATTGTATTTCTTACGACTTTTCGTAAAATATGTTAATGCCATCTGAAAGAGGAACAGATAAGCTTTCGAGCTCTTAGTCGAAGAAGTCGGTCGAAGGATGCAAGAGTTATTAGCAAAAAGCTAATCGGTGGTCAACACGATTCCGTCTTACTGCCGATTCTTTTCGCAAAGTACTTTTCTATAAATCTAGTAATTAATGGGAAAAAATTAAACGAATTTTTTGACCCTGTAAAATACTATTAATTCTGAATAAAATGCCGTCCATTTATGCAACTAAAAAAATTTAAATGTCTCTTATTAGATAAGGCATATTTTCGTCTGATAAGATACTTCTTTTTCAATGATTTCGAGGATATTTTAGTTTTGATCAAAAAAATTTTATTTCTTACGACTTTTCGTAAAATATGTTAATACCATCTGAAAGAGGAACAGATAAGCTTTCCATCGAGCTCTTAGTCAAATAAGTCGGACGAAGGATGCAAGAGTTATTAGTAAAAAAAACTAATCGGTGGTCAACACGTCTCCGTCCTACTGCCGATTCTTTTCGCAAAGTACTTTTCTATAATTCTAGTATTTAATGGAAAAAAATTAAACGAATTTTTTGTCCATGAGAAAAACCGTTAATTCTGAATAAATTTCCGACCATTTAAGCAGTTAAAAAAATTTAAACGTCTTTTATTAGATAAGGCATATTTTCGTCTGATAAGTACTTCTTCTTCAATGGTTTCGATGATATTTTAGGTTTGATCAAAAAAATTTTATTTCTTACGAGTTTTCGTAAAATATGTTAATGCCATCTGGAAGAGGAACAGATAAGCTTTCCATCGAGCTCTTAGTCGTAGAAGTCAGTCGAAGAATGCAAGAGTTATTAGCAAAAAACTAATCGGTGGTCAACACGATTCCGTCCTACTGCCGATTCTTTTCGAAAAGTAGTTTTCTATAATTCTAGTATTTAGTGGGAAAAAATTAAACGAATTTTTTGTCCATGTAAAAAACTATAAATTCTGAATAAAATGCCGCCCATTTATGCAATTAAAAACAATTTAAATGTCTCTTATTAGATAAGGCATATTTTCGTCTGATAAGTACTTCTTCTTCAATGATTTCGAGGATATTTTAGTTTTGATCAAAAAAATTGTATTTCTTACGACTTTTCATAAAATATTTTCATGCCATCTGAAAGAGGAACAGATAAGCTTTCCATCGAGCTCTTAGTCGAAAAAGTCGGTCGAAGGATGCAAGAGTTATTATTAAACTAATCGGTGGTCAACACGATTCCGTCCTACTGGCGATTTTTTCCGAAAAGTACTTTTCTATAATTCTAGTATTTAATGGGAAAAAATTAATCGAATTTCTTGTCCATATACAAAACTATTAATTCTGAATAAAATGCCGCCCATTTATGCAACTAATAAAATTTAAATGTCTCTTATTAGATAAGGCATATTTTCGTCTGATAAGGTACTTTTTCTTCAATGATTTCGAGGGTATTTTAGTTTTGATCAAAAAAATTGTATTTCTTACGACTTTTCGTAAAATATGTTAATGCCATCTGAAAGAGGAACAGATAAGCTTTCGAGCTCTTAGTCGAAGAAGTCGGTCGAAGGATGCAAGAGTTATTAGCAAAAAGCTAATCGGTGGTCAACACGATTCCGTCTTACTGCCGATTCTTTTCGCAAAGTACTTTTCTATAAATCTAGTAATTAATGGGACAAAATTAAACGAATTTTTTGACCATGTAAAATACTATTAATTCTGAATAAAATGCCGTCCATTTATGCAACTAAAAAAATTTAAATGTCTCTTATTAGATAAGGCATATTTTCGTCTGATAAGGTACTTCTTTTTCAATGATTTCGAGGATATTTTAGTTTTGATCAAAAAAATTTTATTTCTTACGACTTTTCGTAAAATATGTTAATACCATCTGAAAGAGGAACAGATAAGCTTTCCATCGAGCTCTTAGTCAAATAAGTCGGACGAAGGATGCAAGAGTTATTAGTAAAAAAAACTAATCGGTGGTCAACACGTCTCCGTCCTACTGCCGATTCTTTTCGCAAAGTACTTTTCTATAATTCTAGTATTTAATGGGAAAAAATTAAACGAATTTTTTGTCCATGTAAAAAACTATTAATTCTGAATAAAATGCAACCCATTTATGCAACTAAAAAAATTTAATGCCTCTTATTAGATAAGGCATATTTTCGTCTGATAAGGTACTTCTTCTTCAATGATTTCGAGGATATTTTGGGTTTGATCAAAAAAATTTTATGTCTTACGACTTTTCGTAAAATATATTAATGCCATCTGAAAGAGGAACAGATAAGCTTTCCATCGAGCTCTTAGTCGAAGAAGTCGGTCGAAGGATGCAAGAGTTATTAGCAAAAAACTAATCGGTGGTCAACACGATTCCGTCCTACTGCCGATTCTTTTCGAAAAATACTTTTCTATAATTCTAGTATTTAATGGGAAAAAATTAAACGAATTTTTTGTCCATGTAAAAAACTATTAATTCTGAATAAAATGCAACCCATTTATGCAATTAAAAAAATTTAAATGTCTCTTATTAGATAAGGCATATTTTCGTCTGATAAGTACTTTTTCTTCAATGGTTTCGATGATATTTTAGGTTTGATCAAAAAAATTTTATTTCTTACCACTTTTCGTAAAATATGTTAATGCCATCTGGAAGAGGAACAGATAAGCTTTCCATGGAGCTCTTAGTCGTAGAAGTCGGTCGAAGAATGCAAGAGTTATTAGCAAAAAACTTATCGGTGGTCAACACGATTCCGTCCTACTGCCGATTCTTTTCGAAAAGTATTTTTCTATAATTCCAGTGTTTAATGGAAAAAAATTAAACGAATTTTTTGTCCATGAGAAAAACCGTTAATTCTGAATAAAATTCCGACCATTTAAGCAATTAAAAAAATTTAAACGTCTTTTATTAGATAAGGCATATTTTCGTCTGATAAGTACTTCTTCTTCAATGGTTTCGATGATATTTTAGGTTTGATCAAAAAAATTTTATTTCTTACGAGTTTTCGTAAAATATGTTAATGCCATCTGGAAGAGGAACAGATAAGCTTTCCATCGAGCTCTTAGTCGTAGAAGTCAGTCGAAGAATGCAAGAGTTATTAGCAAAAAACTAATCGGTGGTCAACACGATTCCGTCCTACTGCCGATTCTTTTCGAAAAGTAGTTTTCTATAATTCTAGTATTTAGTGGGAAAAAATTAAACGAATTTTTTGTCCATGTAAAAAACTATAAATTCTGAATAAAATGCCGCCCATTTATGCAATTAAAAACAATTTAAATGTCTCTTATTAGATAAGGCATATTTTCGTCTGATAAGTACTTCTTCTTCAATGATTTCGAGGATATTTTAGTTTTGATCAAAAAAATTGTATTTCTTACGACTTTTCATAAAATATTTTCATGCCATCTGAAAGAGGAACAGATAAGCTTTCCATCGAGCTCTTAGTCGAAAAAGTCGGTCGAAGGATGCAAGAGTTATTATTAAACTAATCGGTGGTCAACACGATTCCGTCCTACTGGCGATTTTTTCCGAAAAGTACTTTTCTATAATTCTAGTATTTAATGGGAAAAAATTAATCGAATTTCTTGTCCATATACAAAACTATTAATTCTGAATAAAATGCCGCCCATTTATGCAACTAATAAAATTTAAATGTCTCTTATTAGATAAGGCATATTTTCGTCTGATAAGGTACTTTTTCTTCAATGATTTCGAGGGTATTTTAGTTTTGATCAAAAAAATTGTATTTCTTACGACTTTTCGTAAAATATGTTAATGCCATCTGAAAGAGGAACAGATAAGCTTTCGAGCTCTTAGTCGAAGAAGTCGGTCGAAGGATGCAAGAGTTATTAGCAAAAAACTAATCGGTGGTCAACACGATTCCGTCCTACTGCCGATTCTTTTCGAAAAGTAGTTTTCTATAATTCTAGTATTTAGTGGGAAAAAATTAAACGAATTTTTTGTCCATGTAAAAAACTATAAATTCTGAATAAAATGCCGCCCATTTATGCAATTAAAAACAATTTAAATGTCTCTTATTAGATAAGGCATATTTTCGTCTGATAAGTACTTCTTCTTCAATGATTTCGAGGATATTTTAGTTTTGATCAAAAAAATTGTATTTCTTACGACTTTTCATAAAATATTTTCATGCCATCTGAAAGAGGAACAGATAAGCTTTCCATCGAGCTCTTAGTCGAAAAAGTCGGTCGAAGGATGCAAGAGTTATTATTAAACTAATCGGTGGTCAACACGATTCCGTCCTACTGGCGATTTTTTCCGAAAAGTACTTTTCTATAATTCTAGTATTTAATGGGAAAAAATTAATCGAATTTCTTGTCCATATACAAAACTATTAATTCTGATTAAAATGCCGCCCATTTATGCAACTAATAAAATTTAAATGTCTCTTATTAGATAAGGCATATTTTCGTCTGATAAGGTACTTTTTCTTCAATGATTTCGAGGGTATTTTAGTTTTGATCAAAAAAATTGTATTTCTTACGACTTTTCGTAAAATATGTTAATGCCATCTGAAAGAGGAACAGATAAGCTTTCGAGCTCTTAGTCGAAGAAGTCGGTCGAAGGATGCAAGAGTTATTAGCAAAAAGCTAATCGGTGGTCAACACGATTCCGTCTTACTGCCGATTCTTTTCGCAAAGTACTTTTCTATAAATCTAGTAATTAATGGGACAAAATTAAACGAATTTTTTGACCATGTAAAATACTATTAATTCTGAATAAAATGCCGTCCATTTATGCAACTAAAAAAATTTAAATGTCTCTTATTAGATAAGGCATATTTTCGTCTGATAAGGTACTTCTTTTTCAATGATTTCGAGGATATTTTAGTTTTGATCAAAAAAATTTTATTTCTTACGACTTTTCGTAAAATATGTTAATACCATCTGAAAGAGGAACAGATAAGCTTTCCATCGAGCTCTTAGTCAAATAAGTCGGACGAAGGATGCAAGAGTTATTAGTAAAAAAAACTAATCGGTGGTCAACACGTCTCCGTCCTACTGCCGATTCTTTTCGCAAAGTACTTTTCTATAATTCTAGTATTTAATGGGAAAAAATTAAACGAATTTTTTGTCCATGTAAAAAACTATTAATTCTGAATAAAATGCAACCCATTTATGCAACTAAAAAAATTTAATGCCTCTTATTAGATAAGGCATATTTTCGTCTGATAAGGTACTTCTTCTTCAATGATTTCGAGGATATTTTGGGTTTGATCAAAAAAATTTTATTTCTTACGACTTTTCGTAAAATATATTAATGCCATCTGAAAGAGGAACAGATAAGCTTTCCATCGAGCTCTTAGTCGAAGAAGTCGGTCGAAGGATGCAAGAGTTATTAGCAAAAAACTAATCGGTGGTCAACACGATTCCGTCCTACTGCCGATTCTTTTCGAAAAATACTTTTCTATAATTCTAGTATTTAATGGGAAAAAATTAAACGAATTTTTTGTCCATGTAAAAAACTATTAATTCTGAATAAAATGCAACCCATTTATGCAATTAAAAAAATTTAAATGTCTCTTATTAGATAAGGCATATTTTCGTCTGATAAGTACTTTTTCTTCAATGGTTTCGATGATATTTTAGGTTTGATCAAAAAAATTTTATTTCTTACCACTTTTCGTAAAATATGTTAATGCCATCTGGAAGAGGAACAGATAAGCTTTCCATGGAGCTCTTAGTCGTAGAAGTCGGTCGAAGAATGCAAGAGTTATTAGCAAAAAACTAATCGGTGGTCAAGACGATTCCGTCCTACTGCCGATTCTTTTCGAAAAGTATTTTTCTATAATTCCAGTGTTTAATGGAAAAAAATTAAACGAATTTTTTGTCCATGAGAAAAACCGTTAATTCTGAATAAAATTCCGACCATTTAAGCAATTAAAAAAATTTAAACGTCTTTTATTAGATAAGGCATATTTTCGTCTGATAAGTACTTCTTCTTCAATGGTTTCGATGATATTTTAGGTTTGATCAAAAAAATTTTATTTCTTACGAGTTTTCGTAAAATATGTTAATGCCATCTGGAAGAGGAACAGATAAGCTTTCCATCGAGCTCTTAGTCGTAGAAGTCAGTCGAAGAATGCAAGAGTTATTAGCAAAAAACTAATCGGTGGTCAACACGATTCCGTCCTACTGCCGATTCTTTTCGAAAAGTAGTTTTCTATAATTCTAGTATTTAGTGGGAAAAAATTAAACGAATTTTTTGTCCATGTAAAAAACTATAAATTCTGAATAAAATGCCGCCCATTTATGCAATTAAAAACAATTTAAATGTCTCTTATTAGATAAGGCATATTTTCGTCTGATAAGTACTTCTTCTTCAATGATTTCGAGGATATTTTAGTTTTGATCAAAAAAATTGTATTTCTTACGACTTTTCATAAAATATTTTCATGCCATCTGAAAGAGGAACAGATAAGCTTTCCATCGAGCTCTTAGTCGAAAAAGTCGGTCGAAGGATGCAAGAGTTATTATTAAACTAATCGGTGGTCAACACGATTCCGTCCTACTGGCGATTTTTTCCGAAAAGTACTTTTCTATAATTCTAGTATTTAATGGGAAAAAATTAATCGAATTTCTTGTCCATATACAAAACTATTAATTCTGAATAAAATGCCGCCCATTTATGCAACTAATAAAATTTAAATGTCTCTTATTAGATAAGGCATATTTTCGTCTGATAAGGTACTTTTTCTTCAATGATTTCGAGGGTATTTTAGTTTTGATCAAAAAAATTGTATTTCTTACGACTTTTCGTAAAATATGTTAATGCCATCTGAAAGAGGAACAGATAAGCTTTCGAGCTCTTAGTCGAAGAAGTCGGTCGAAGGATGCAAGAGTTATTAGCAAAAAGCTAATCGGTGGTCAACACGATTCCGTCTTACTGCCGATTCTTTTCGCAAAGTACTTTTCTATAAATCTAGTAATTAATGGGACAAAATTAAACGAATTTTTTGACCATGTAAAATACTATTAATTCTGAATAAAATGCCGTCCATTTATGCAACTAAAAAAATTTAAATGTCTCTTATTAGATAAGGCATATTTTCGTCTGATAAGGTACTTCTTTTTCAATGATTTCGAGGATATTTTAGTTTTGATCAAAAAAATTTTATTTCTTACGACTTTTCGTAAAATATGTTAATACCATCTGAAAGAGGAACAGATAAGCTTTCCATCGAGCTCTTAGTCAAATAAGTCGGACGAAGGATGCAAGAGTTATTAGTAAAAAAAACTAATCGGTGGTCAACACGTCTCCGTCCTACTGCCGATTCTTTTCGCAAAGTACTTTTCTATAATTCTAGTATTTAATGGAAAAAAATTAAACGAATTTTTTGTCCATGAGAAAAACCGTTAATTCTGAATAAATTTCCGACCATTTAAGCAATTAAAAAAATTTAAACGTCTTTTATTAGATAAGGCATATTTTCGTCTGATAAGTACTTCTTCTTCAATGGTTTCGATGATATTTTAGGTTTGATCAAAAAAATTTTATTTCTTACGAGTTTTCGTAAAATATGTTAATGCCATCTGGAAGAGGAACAGATAAGCTTTCCATCGAGCTCTTAGTCGTAGAAGTCAGTCGAAGAATGCAAGAGTTATTAGCAAAAAACTAATCGGTGGTCAACACGATTCCGTCCTACTGCCGATTCTTTTCGAAAAGTAGTTTTCTATAATTCTAGTATTTAGTGGGAAAAAATTAAACGAATTTTTTGTCCATGTAAAAAACTATAAATTCTGAATAAAATGCCGCCCATTTATGCAATTAAAAACAATTTAAATGTCTCTTATTAGATAAGGCATATTTTCGTCTGATAAGTACTTCTTCTTCAATGATTTCGAGGATATTTTAGTTTTGATCAAAAAAATTGTATTTCTTACGACTTTTCATAAAATATTTTCATGCCATCTGAAAGAGGAACAGATAAGCTTTCCATCGAGCTCTTAGTCGAAAAAGTCGGTCGAAGGATGCAAGAGTTATTATTAAACTAATCGGTGGTCAACACGATTCCGTCCTACTGGCGATTTTTTCCGAAAAGTACTTTTCTATAATTCTAGTATTTAATGGGAAAAAATTAATCGAATTTCTTGTCCATATACAAAACTATTAATTCTGAATAAAATGCCGCCCATTTATGCAACTAATAAAATTTAAATGTCTCTTATTAGATAAGGCATATTTTCGTCTGATAAGGTACTTTTTCTTCAATGATTTCGAGGGTATTTTAGTTTTGATCAAAAAAATTGTATTTCTTACGACTTTTCGTAAAATATGTTAATGCCATCTGAAACAGGAACAGATAAGCTTTCGAGCTCTTAGTCGAAGAAGTCGGTCGAAGGATGCAAGAGTTATTAGCAAAAAGCTAATCGGTGGTCAACACGATTCCGTCTTACTGCCGATTCTTTTCGCAAAGTACTTTTCTATAAATCTAGTAATTAATGGGACAAAATTAAACGAATTTTTTGACCATGTAAAATACTATTAATTCTGAATAAAATGCCGTCCATTTATGCAACTAAAAAAATTTAAATGTCTCTTATTAGATAAGGCATATTTTCGTCTGATAAGGTACTTCTTTTTCAATGATTTCGAGGATATTTTAGTTTTGATCAAAAAAATTTTATTTCTTACGACTTTTCGTAAAATATGTTAATACCATCTGAAAGAGGAACAGATAAGCTTTCCATCGAGCTCTTAGTCAAATAAGTCGGACGAAGGATGCAAGAGTTATTAGTAAAAAAAACTAATCGGTGGTCAACACGTCTCCGTCCTACTGCCGATTCTTTTCGCAAAGTACTTTTCTATAATTCTAGTATTTAATGGGAAAAAATTAAACGAATTTTTTGTCCATGTAAAAAACTATTAATTCTGAATAAAATGCAACCCATTTATGCAACTAAAAAAATTTAATGCCTCTTATTAGATAAGGCATATTTTCGTCTGATAAGGTACTTCTTCTTCAATGATTTCGAGGATATTTTGGGTTTGATCAAAAAAATTTTATTTCTTACGACTTTTCGTAAAATATATTAATGCCATCTGAAAGAGGAACAGATAAGCTTTCCATCGAGCTCTTAGTCGAAGAAGTCGGTCGAAGGATGCAAGAGTTATTAGCAAAAAACTAATCGGTGGTCAACACGATTCCGTCCTACTGCCGATTCTTTTCGAAAAATACTTTTCTATAATTCTAGTATTTAATGGGAAAAAATTAAACGAATTTTTTGTCCATGTAAAAAACTATTAATTCTGAATAAAATGCAACCCATTTATGCAATTAAAAAAATTTAAATGTCTCTTATTAGATAAGGCATATTTTCGTCTGATAAGTACTTCTTCTTCAATGATTTCGAGGATATTTTAGGTTTGATAAAAAAAATTTTATTTCTTATGACTTTTCGTAAAATATATTAATGCCATCTGAAAGAGGAACAGATAAGCTTTCCATCGAGCTCTTAGTCGAAGAAGTCGGTCGAAGGATGCAAGAGTTATTAGCAAAAAACTAATCGGTGGTCAACACGATTCCGTCCTACTGCCGATTCTTTTCGAAAAGTACTTTTCTATAATTCTAGTATTTAATGGGAAAAAATTAAACGAATTTTTTGTCCATGTAAAAAACTATTAATTCTGAATAAAATGCAACCCATTTATGCAACTAAAAAAATTTAATGCCTCTTATTAGATAAGGCATATTTTCGTCTGATAAGGTACTTCTTCTTCAATGATAACGAGGATATTTAAGTTTTGATAAAAAAAAATTTTATTTCTTACGACTTTTCGTAAAATATGTTAATGCCATCTGAAAGAAGAACAGATAAGCTTTCCATCGAGCTCATAGTTGAAGAAGTCGGTCGAACGATGCAAGAGTTATTAGCAAAAAACTAATCGGTGGTCAACACGATTCCGTCCTACTGCCGATTCTTTTCGCAAAGAACTTTTCTTTAATTCCAGTATTTAGAGGGAAAAAATTAAACGAATTTTTATACTTTTCACTTATGTGAAATAGTATATTAACTTTGTCACGGAGTTTGTAACAGATCGAAATATTAATTTCCGACTATATAAACTATATAACTTTTTTGTTTCTTAACCAATTGACTTGAAACTTTGCAGTTATGCTCTTAGGGAGGAATGAAAACTATTTTGATCAAAAGTGGGCGTGGCCACGCCCACTTATAGCTTAACTTGACCCTTTGTATGGAAAACTTTTTTGTTTTTCAACCAATTGACTTGAAACTTTACAGTTATGTTCTTAGGGAGGAATGAAAACTATTTTAACCAAAAGTGGGCGTAGCCACGCCTACTTATAGCGAAAATTGACCCGTTGTATGGAAAACTTTTTTGTTTTTTAACCAATTGACTTGAAACTTTGCAGTTATGCTCTTAGGGAGGAATGAAAACTATTTTGACCAAAAATGGGCGTAGCCACGCCCACTTATAGCGAAAATTGACCCGTTGTATGGAAAACTTTTTTGTTTCTTAACCAATTGACTTGAAACTTTGCAGTTATGTTCTTAGGGAGGAATGAAAACTATTTTGACGAAAAGTGGGCGTAGCCACGCCCTTTTATAGCGAAAATTGACCCTTTGTATGGAAAACTTTTTTGTTTTTTAACCAATTGACTTAAAACTTTACAGTTATGTTCCTAGAGAGGAATGAAAACTATTTTGACCAAAAGTGGGCGTAGCCACGCCTACTTATAGCAAAAATTGACCCGTTGTATGGAAAACTTTTTTGTTTTTTAACCAATTGACTTGAAACTTTGCAGTTATGCTCTTAGGGAGGAATGAAAACTATTTTGATCAAAAGTGGACATGGCCACGCCTACTTATAGCAAAAATTGACCTGTTGTATGGAAAACTTTTTTGTTTTTTAACCAATTGACTTGAAACTTTACAGTTATGTTCTTAGGGAGGCATGAAAACTATTCACTTAGTTTTTTTTATAGTGACACAAAGTGAAAAGTATTATAGCTTCAGCCTTGCTGAAGATAGCGTCCTTACTGTTTTATCCATATAAAAGACAATAAATTCTGAATAAAATGCCGTCCATTTATGTAATTAAAAAAATTTAAATGTCTCTTATTAGATAAGGCCTATTTTCGTCTGATAAGTACTTCTTCTTCAATGATTTCGAGGATATTTTAGTTTTGATCAAAAAAATTTTATTTCTTACGACTTTTCGTAAAATATGTTAATCCCATCTGAAAGAGGAACAGATAAGCTTTCCATCGAGCTCTTAGTCGAAGAAGTCGGTCGAAGGATGCAAGAGTTATTAGCGAAAAAACTGATCGGTGGTCAACACGATTCCGTCCTACTGCCGATTCTTTTCGAAAAGTACTTTTCTATAATTCTAGTATTTAATGGGAAAAAATTAAACGAATTTTTTGTCCATGTAAAAAACTATTAATTCTGAATAAAATGCAACCCATTTATGCAACTAAAAAAATTTAATGCCTTTTATTAGATAAGGCATATTTTCGTCTGATAAGGTACTTCTTCTTCAATGATTACGTGGATATTTAAGTTTTGATAAAAAAAAATTTTATTTCTTACGACTTTTCGTAAAATATGTTAATGCCATCTGAAAGAGGAACAGACAAGATTTCCATCGAGCTCTTAGTCGAATAAGTCGGTCGAAGGCTGGAAGAGTTATTAGTAAAAAACTAATCGGTGGTCAACACGATTCCGTCCTACTGCCGATTCATTCCGAAAAGTACTTTTCTATAATTCTAGTATTTAATGGGAAAAATTAAACGAATTTCTTGTCCATTTAAAAAACTATTAATTCTGAATAAAATTCCACCCATATATGCAACTAAAAATTTTAAATGTCTTTTATTAGATAAGGCATATTTTCGTCTGATAAGGTACTTCTTCTTTAATGATTTCGAGGATATTTTGGGTTTGATCAAAAAAATTTTATTTCTTACGACTTTTCGTGAAATATATTAATGCCATCTGAAAGAGGAACAGATAAGCTTTCCATCGAGCTCTTAGTGGAAGAAGTCGGTCGAAGGATGCAAGAGTTATTAGCAAAAAACTAAACGGTGGTAAATACGATTCCGTCCTACTGCCGATTATTTTCGAAAAGTACTTTTCTATAATTCTAGTATTTAATGGGAAAAAGTTCAACGAATTTTTGTCCATGTAAGAAACTATTAATTCTGAATAAAATGCCGCCCATTTATGCAATTAAAAAAATTTAAATGTCCCTTATTAGATAAGGCATATTTTCGTCTGATAGGGTACTTCTTCTTCAATGATTTCGAGGATATTTTAGTTTTGATAAAAAAAAAATTTTATTTCTTACGACGTTTCGTAAAATATGTTAATGCCATCTGAAAGAAGAACAGATAAGCTTTCCATCGAGCTCTTAGTCGAATATGTCGGTCGAACGATGCAAGAGTTATTAGCAAAAAACTAATCGGTGGTCAACACGATTCCGTCCTACTGCCGATTCTTTTCGCAAAGTACTTTTCTATAATTCCAGTATTTAGAGGGAAAAAATTAAACGAATTTTTTGTCCATGTAAAAAACTATAAATTCTGAATAAAATGCCGCCCATTGATGCAACTAAAAAAATTTAAATGTCCCTTATTAGATAAGGCATATTTTCGTCTGATAAGTACTTCTTCTTCAATGATTTCGAGCATATTTTAGTTTTGATCCAAAAAATTATATTTCTTATTACTTTTAGTAAAATATGTTAATGCAATCTGAAAGAGGAACAGATAAGCTTTCCATCGAGCTCTTAGTCGAAGAAGTCGGTCGAAGGATGCAAGAGTTATTAGCAAAAAACTAATCGGTGGTCAACACGATTCCGTCCTACTGCCGATTATTTTCGAAAAGTACTTTTCTATAATTCTGGTATCTAATAGTAAAAAATTAAACGAATTTTTTGTCCATGAAAAAAACTATAAATTCTGAATAAAATGCCGCCCATTTAAGCAATTAAAAAAATTTAAATGTCTCTTATTAGATAAGGCATATTTTCGTCTGATAAGGTACTTGTTCTTCAATGATTTCGAGGATATTTTAGTTTTGATCAAAAAAAATTTTATTTCTTACGACTTTTCGTAAAATATGTTAATCCCATCTGAAAGAGGAACAGATAAGCTTTCCATCGAGCTCTTAGTCGAAGAAGTCGGTCGAAGGATGCAAGAGTTATTAGCGAAAAAACTGATCGGTGGTCAACACGATTCCGTCCTACTGCCGATTCTTTTCGAAAAGTACTTTTCTATAATTCTAGTATTTAATGGGAAAAAATTAAACGAATTTTTTGTCCATGTAAAAAACTATTAATTCTGAATAAAATGCAACCCATTTATGCAACTAAAAAAATTTAATGCCTTTTATTAGATAAGGCATATTTTCGTCTGATAAGGTACTTCTTCTTCAATGATTACGTGGATATTTAAGTTTTGATAAAAAAAAATTTTATTTCTTACGACTTTTCGTAAAATATGTTAATGCCATCTGAAAGAAGAACAGATAAGCTTTCCATCGAGCTCTTAGTCGAATAAGTCGGTCGAAGGATGCAAGAGTTATTAGCAAAAAACTAATCGGTGGTCAACACGATTCCGTCCTACTGCCGATTCTTTTCGAAAAATACTTTTCTATAATTCTAGTATTTAATGGGAAAAAATTAAACGAATTTTTTGTCCATGTAAGAAACTATTAATTCTGAATAAAATGCCGCCCATTTATGCAATTAAAAAAATTTAAATGTCCCTTATTAGATAAGGCATATTTTCGTCTGATAGGGTACTTCTTCTTCAATGATTTCGAGGATATTTTAGTTTTGATAAAAAAAAAATTTTATTTCTTACGACGTTTCGTAAAATATGTTAATGCCATCTGAAAGAAGAACAGATAAGCTTTCCATCGAGCTCTTAGTCGAATATGTCGGTCGAACGATGCAAGAGTTATTAGCAAAAAACTAATCGGTGGTCAACACGATTCCGTCCTACTGCCGATTCTTTTCGCAAAGTACTTTTCTATAATTCCAGTATTTAGAGGGAAAAAATTAAACGAATTTTTTGTCCATGTAAAAAACTATAAATTCTGAATAAAATGCCGCCCATTGATGCAACTAAAAAAATTTAAATGTCCCTTATTAGATAAGGCATATTTTCGTCTGATAAGTACTTTTTCTTCAATAGTTTCGATGATATTTTAGGTTTGATCAAAAAAATTTTATTTCTTACCACTTTTCGTAAAATATGTTAATGCCATCTGGAAGAGGAACAGATAAGCTTTCCATGGAGCTCTTAGTCGTAGAAGTCGGTCGAAGAATGCAAGAGTTATTAGCAAAAAACTAATCGGTGGTCAACACGATTCCGTCCTACTGCCGATTCTTTTCGAAAAGTATTTTTCTATAATTCCAGTGTTTAATGGAAAAAAATTAAACGAATTTTTTGTCCATGAGAAAAACCGTTAATTCTGAATAAAATTCCGACCATTTAAGCAATTAAAAAAATTTAAACGTCTTTTATTAGATAAGGCATATTTTCGTCTGATAAGTACTTCTTCTTCAATGGTTTCGATGATATTTTAGGTTTGATCAAAAAAATTTTATTTCTTACGAGTTTTCGTAAAATATGTTAATGCCATCTGGAAGAGGAACAGATAAGCTTTCCATCGAGCTCTTAGTCGTAGAAGTCAGTCGAAGAATGCAAGAGTTATTAGCAAAAAACTAATCGGTGGTCAACACGATTCCGTCCTACTGCCGATTCTTTTCGAAAAGTAGTTTTCTATAATTCTAGTATTTAGTGGGAAAAAATTAAACGAATTTTTTGTCCATGTAAAAAACTATAAATTCTGAATAAAATGCCGCCCATTTATGCAATTAAAAACAATTTAAATGTCTCTTATTAGATAAGGCATATTTTCGTCTGATAAGTACTTCTTCTTCAATGATTTCGAGGATATTTTAGTTTTGATCAAAAAAATTGTATTTCTTACGACTTTTCATAAAATATTTTCATGCCATCTGAAAGAGGAACAGATAAGCTTTCCATCGAGCTCTTAGTCGAAAAAGTCGGTCGAAGGATGCAAGAGTTATTATTAAACTAATCGGTGGTCAACACGATTCCGTCCTACTGGCGATTTTTTCCGAAAAGTACTTTTCTATAATTCTAGTATTTAATGGGAAAAAATTAATCGAATTTCTTGTCCATATACAAAACTATTAATTCTGAATAAAATGCCGCCCATTTATGCAACTAATAAAATTTAAATGTCTCTTATTAGATAAGGCATATTTTCGTCTGATAAGGTACTTTTTCTTCAATGATTTCGATGATATTTTAGGTTTGATCAAAAAAATTTTATTTCTTACGAGTTTTCGTAAA
This sequence comes from Phortica okadai, assembly GCA_034638295.1. Taxonomy (NCBI): domain Eukaryota; kingdom Metazoa; phylum Arthropoda; class Insecta; order Diptera; family Drosophilidae; genus Phortica; species Phortica okadai. The sequence continues at coordinate 28,966,575 of CM067851.1, forward strand.
ATATGTTAATGCCATCTGGAAGAGGAACAGATAAGCTTTCGAGCTCTTAGTCGAAGAAGTCGGTCGAAGGATGCAAGAGTTATTAGCAAAAAACTAATCGGTGGTCAACACGATTCCGTCCTACTGCCGATTCTTTTCGAAAAGTAGTTTTCTATAATTCTAGTATTTAGTGGGAAAAAATTAAACGAATTTTTTGTCCATGTAAAAAACTATAAATTCTGAATAAAATGCCGCCCATTTATGCAATTAAAAACAATTTAAATGTCTCTTATTAGATAAGGCATATTTTCGTCTGATAAGTACTTCTTCTTCAATGATTTCGAGGATATTTTAGTTTTGATCAAAAAAATTGTATTTCTTACGACTTTTCATAAAATATTTTCATGCCATCTGAAAGAGGAACAGATAAGCTTTCCATCGAGCTCTTAGTCGAAAAAGTCGGTCGAAGGATGCAAGAGTTATTATTAAACTAATCGGTGGTCAACACGATTCCGTCCTACTGGCGATTTTTTCCGAAAAGTACTTTTCTATAATTCTAGTATTTAATGGGAAAAAATTAATCGAATTTCTTGTCCATATACAAAACTATTAATTCTGAATAAAATGCCGCCCATTTATGCAACTAATAAAATTTAAATGTCTCTTATTAGATAAGGCATATTTTCGTCTGATAAGGTACTTTTTCTTCAATGATTTCGAGGGTATTTTAGTTTTGATCAAAAAAATTGTATTTCTTACGACTTTTCGTAAAATATGTTAATGCCATCTGAAAGAGGAACAGATAAGCTTTCGAGCTCTTAGTCGAAGAAGTCGGTCGAAGGATGCAAGAGTTATTAGCAAAAAGCTAATCGGTGGTCAACACGATTCCGTCTTACTGCCGATTCTTTTCGCAAAGTACTTTTCTATAAATCTAGTAATTAATGGGACAAAATTAAACGAATTTTTTGACCATGTAAAATACTATTAATTCTGAATAAAATGCCGTCCATTTATGCAACTAAAAAAATTTAAATGTCTCTTATTAGATAAGGCATATTTTCGTCTGATAAGGTACTTCTTTTTCAATGATTTCGAGGATATTTTAGTTTTGATCAAAAAAATTTTATTTCTTACGACTTTTCGTAAAATATGTTAATACCATCTGAAAGAGGAACAGATAAGCTTTCCATCGAGCTCTTAGTCAAATAAGTCGGACGAAGGATGCAAGAGTTATTAGTAAAAAAAACTAATCGGTGGTCAACACGTCTCCGTCCTACTGCCGATTCTTTTCGCAAAGTACTTTTCTATAATTCTAGTATTTAATGGGAAAAAATTAAACGAATTTTTTGTCCATGTAAAAAACTATTAATTCTGAATAAAATGCAACCCATTTATGCAACTAAAAAAATTTAATGCCTCTTATTAGATAAGGCATATTTTCGTCTGATAAGGTACTTCTTCTTCAATGATTTCGAGGATATTTTGGGTTTGATCAAAAAAATTTTATTTCTTACGACTTTTCGTAAAATATATTAATGCCATCTGAAAGAGGAACAGATAAGCTTTCCATCGAGCTCTTAGTCGAAGAAGTCGGTCGAAGGATGCAAGAGTTATTAGCAAAAAACTAATCGGTGGTCAACACGATTCCGTCCTACTGCCGATTCTTTTCGAAAAATACTTTTCTATAATTCTAGTATTTAATGGGAAAAAATTAAACGAATTTTTTGTCCATGTAAAAAACTATTAATTCTGAATAAAATGCAACCCATTTATGCAATTAAAAAAATTTAAATGTCTCTTATTAGATAAGGCATATTTTCGTCTGATAAGTACTTTTTCTTCAATGGTTTCGATGATATTTTAGGTTTGATCAAAAAAATTTTATTTCTTACCACTTTTCGTAAAATATGTTAATGCCATCTGGAAGAGGAACAGATAAGCTTTCCATGGAGCTCTTAGTCGTAGAAGTCGGTCGAAGAATGCAAGAGTTATTAGCAAAAAACTAATCGGTGGTCAACACGATTCCGTCCTACTGCCGATTCTTTTCGAAAAGTATTTTTCTATAATTCCAGTGTTTAATGGAAAAAAATTAAACGAATTTTTTGTCCATGAGAAAAACCGTTAATTCTGAATAAAATTCCGACCATTTAAGCAATTAAAAAAATTTAAACGTCTTTTATTAGATAAGGCATATTTTCGTCTGATAAGTACTTCTTCTTCAATGGTTTCGATGATATTTTAGGTTTGATCAAAAAAATTTTATTTCTTACGACTTTTCGTAAAATATGTTAATGCCATCTGGAAGAGGAACAGATAAGCTTTCCATCGAGCTCTTAGTCGTAGAAGTCAGTCGAAGAATGCAAGAGTTATTAGCAAAAAACTAATCGGTGGTCAACACGATTCCGTCCTACTGCCGATTCTTTTCGAAAAGTAGTTTTCTATAATTCTAGTATTTAGTGGGAAAAAATTAAACGAATTTTTTGTCCATGTAAAAAACTATAAATTCTGAATAAAATGCCGCCCATTTATGCAATTAAAAACAATTTAAATGTCTCTTATTAGATAAGGCATATTTTCGTCTGATAAGTACTTCTTCTTCAATGATTTCGAGGATATTTTAGTTTTGATCAAAAAAATTGTATTTCTTACGACTTTTCATAAAATATTTTCATGCCATCTGAAAGAGGAACAGATAAGCTTTCCATCGAGCTCTTAGTCGAAAAAGTCGGTCGAAGGATGCAAGAGTTATTATTAAACTAATCGGTGGTCAACACGATTCCGTCCTACTGGCGATTTTTTCCGAAAAGTACTTTTCTATAATTCTAGTATTTAATGGGAAAAAATTAATAGAATTTCTTGTCCATATACAAAACTATTAATTCTGAATAAAATGCCGCCCATTTATGCAACTAATAAAATTTAAATGTCTCTTATTAGATAAGGCATATTTTCGTCTGATAAGGTACTTTTTCTTCAATGATTTCGAGGGTATTTTAGTTTTGATCAAAAAAATTGTATTTCTTACGACTTTTCGTAAAATATGTTAATGCCATCTGAAAGAGGAACAGATAAGCTTTCGAGCTCTTAGTCGAAGAAGTCGGTCGAAGGATGCAAGAGTTATTAGCAAAAAGCTAATCGGTGGTCAACACGATTCCGTCTTACTGCCGATTCTTTTCGCAAAGTACTTTTCTATAAATCTAGTAATTAATGGGACAAAATTAAACGAATTTTTTGACCATGTAAAATACTATTAATTCTGAATAAAATGCCGTCCATTTATGCAACTAAAAAAATTTAAATGTCTCTTATTAGATAAGGCATATTTTCGTCTGATAAGGTACTTCTTTTTCAATGATTTCGAGGATATTTTAGTTTTGATCAAAAAAATTTTATTTCTTACGACTTTTCGTAAAATATGTTAATACCATCTGAAAGAGGAACAGATAAGCTTTCCATCGAGCTCTTAGTCAAATAAGTCGGACGAAGGATGCAAGAGTTATTAGTAAAAAAAACTAATCGGTGGTCAACACGTCTCCGTCCTACTGCCGATTCTTTTCGCAAAGTACTTTTCTATAATTCTAGTATTTAATGGAAAAAAATTAAACGAATTTTTTGTCCATGAGAAAAACCGTTAATTCTGAATAAATTTCCGACCATTTAAGCAATTAAAAAAATTTAAACGTCTTTTATTAGATAAGGCATATTTTCGTCTGATAAGTACTTCTTGTTCAATGGTTTCGATGATATTTTAGGTTTGATCAAAAAAATTTTATTTCTTACGAGTTTTCGTAAAATATGTTAATGCCATCTGGAAGAGGAACAGATAAGCTTTCCATCGAGCTCTTAGTCGTAGAAGTCAGTCGAAGAATGCAAGAGTTATTAGCAAAAAACTAATCGGTGGTCAACACGATTCCGTCCTACTGCCGATTCTTTTCGAAAAGTAGTTTTCTATAATTCTAGTATTTAGTGGGAAAAAATTAAACGAATTTTTTGTCCATGTAAAAAACTATAAATTCTGAATAAAATGCCGCCCATTTATGCAATTAAAAACAATTTAAATGTCTCTTATTAGATAAGGCATATTTTCGTCTGATAAGTACTTCTTCTTCAATGATTTCGAGGATATTTTAGTTTTGATCAAAAAAATTGTATTTCTTACGACTTTTCATAAAATATTTTCATGCCACTGCTAACTACAAAGGTTGCCCAATATACAAGGAACTGAAGAGTCGACTCCAGCAGCGAGTGACCACTGCACGCTCCCGGAACGTACCGACTAATACCACTCCAACCAAATCCAACCCAGACGTGTACTTCTCGACTGCAGCCAGATCTTCAGTTGGCCCTGAAATCTCACCCAAAAGCGTATCATTTGCGAGCGCTCTTAAATCCGGATTGGTTCCCCCTACCTCAAATACGCTTCACTCACAACCAACACATGTAGACCTAAATGCGGCCCAACAGTACCAACCATCGGAGCAGCAACAAAGCAGCTTTGAAGTAATGCTATCAACTATGCAGCAAAGCCTTATGGAGTTTATGTCATTTATGCGGACAACAATGCAGGATCTAATGCGAAACCAAAATCTGCTAATTCAAATGCTGATATCTCAGCAGTCTAAATAATCAATGGCTTCCCTACGCATATCTACGTGGAATGCTAATGGCGTCTCACAACACAAACTTGAGCTAGCTCAATTTCTATTTGACAAACACATTGACGTAATGCTACTCTCAGAAACACACCTTACAAACAAATATAATTTTAACATACGAGGCTACGTATTTTACGGAACAAACCATCCTGATGGCAAAGCACACGGGGGGACTGGTATTCTGATTAGAAACCGTCTCAAACACCACTGCCATAGAAGATTTGCTGAAAACTATCTACAGGCCACATCTATAAACATACAATTAGATAGTGGTAACCATCTAACACTAGCCGCCGTATACTGCCCCCCTCGCTTCAATATATCTGAAGCTGAGTTCATGCAGTTCTTTAACACACTCGGAGAACACTTCATAGCAGCAGGTGATTACAATGCTAAGCACACTCACTGGGGATCTCGTCTAGTGACCCCAAAAGGAAAACAATTATACAATGCAATTATAAAAGCCAGCAATAAGCTCGACCATCTCTCTCCCGGCAGACCAACATACTGGCCGGCTGACCCCAATAAACTACCCGACCTAATTGACTTTGCAATAACAAAAAACATTCCCCGAACCTTGCTAAGCGCCGAAAGTCTTTCAGATCTCTCATCTGATCACTCGCCTGTATTAATTAACCTACTTCGACATCCAAAAACCGTAGATCAACCAAGTAGATTGACCTCGCACAAAACCAACTGGGTCAGTTACAAAAAATATTTTAGCTCACACATTGAGCTTGATCCTCCCCTAACCGTTGAAGCTGAGATCGACAGCTTCGTAAACAATCTAGAATCAGTCTTCGTTACCGCAGCTCGTATCTCAACACCCCAAACGGCACAAGCTCCACGTAACCAAAAGAAGACTAACCTACAAATCGAGCAGCTTGTTATCGAAAAGCGACGCTTACGTCGAGAATGGCAATCAACCAGATCGCCATTTGCACGACATAGGCTTAAGAGCGCCACACGCAACCTCTCTAAAGCGTTAAAGCAAGAAGAAGCATATACCCAACGCCGGTACATAGAACAACTATCAACATCCAGTACAAGAAACTCACTGTGGAGAGCTCACCCATCCCTAAGCTCACCGACAGAAACCGTGATGCCTATACGAAACCCTGCAGGCGGCTGGGCCCACAGCGACGAAGATAGAGCGAGAACATTTGCAGCCCACCTTGAAAATGTGTTTCAACCAAATCCTTGCACAAATGCGACTACACTACCAGCATTAACAAACGACGCCGAGCTTCAACGTGACCCAATCGAGTTTCGACCAAACGAAATCGCTAGTATTATCAAAAAGGAACTGAACCCAAAAAAGTCACCGGGCTGCGATTTAATAACCCCAAAAATGATTATTGAGCTCCCATATTGTGCTGTTTGCACTATCGCGAAGCTCTTCAATGCCATCACTAAACTTGGCTATTTTCCAGAAAGATGGAAAAAGTCTATCATCATAATGATACCAAAGCCAGGAAAAGATCACACGATTCCCTCGTCTTACAGACCTATAAGTTTATTATCGTGTCTATCAAAACTCTTCGAAAAATGCGTGCTAACTCGGATCAACTCATTCCTGAGAACACACAACAAAATCCCCTCACACCAGTTCGGCTTTCGTGAAAAACACGGAACTATTGAGCAGGTTAATCGCATAACATCAGAAATACGAAGCGCGTTTGAAAACCGAGAATACTGCACAGCAATATTTTTGGATGTCTCACAAGCATTCGACAGAGTTTGGTTGGACGGCTTAATGCATAAAATTAAAACAATGCTTCCAAACAACACGCACAAGCTACTAAAGTCATACCTCTACGACAGGAAATTTACAGTGAGATGTAACAGTGATATGTCCGCTGACCACATCATTAGAGCTGGAGTTCCTCAAGGTAGCGTACTTGGTCCAACGCTATATGTCCTCTACACATCAGACATCCCAATAAGCAGACGACTAACAACATCCACCTTTGCTGATGATACAGCTATTCTCAGCCGTTCCAGATGCCCTACGCAAGCAACAGCGCAGTTAGCTCTTCACCTGGTCGACATAGAAAAATGGCTAGCTGACTGGCGAATAAAAGTCAACGAACAAAAATGCAAACACGTTACGTTCACTCTAAACAGGCAAGACTGCCCACCGCTGATGTTAAACAACACTACGCTTCCGCAAACAAACGAAGTGACATACCTCGGAGTACACCTCGATAGAAGACTCACATGGCGCAGGCACATCGAGGCCAAGAGAACGCATTTAAAACTAAAAGCTAATAGCCTCCACTGGCTTATCAACGCTCGCTCTTCACTTAGTCTTGACTACAAAGTCCTGCTCTACAATTCTGTTCTCAAACCTATCTGGACCTACGGGTCCCAGTTATGGGGAAACGCTAGCAGTAGCAACATTGACATCATCCAGAGAACCCAGTCAAAGATATTGAGAACCATCACCGGGGCACCGTGGTATGTTCGCAACGAAAACATACAAAAAGATTTAAATATTCAACCAGTCAGAGATGTAATAGCAGAACTCAAGGAACAATACTACAGCAAGCTTTCTACGCACCCTAACCATCTCGCCAGAAGATTAACAAGGTTGTGCAGCCAATCCCGTCTTTGTCGAAATGACCTTCCAACCCAGCGATAGACCCTAGGGCCCCACGAGCAAACTACAGTTCAAAAGAACTGTTAATTAACGTTTAGTCTTAAGATCTGCAAACTTATTGTTAGTCTCATATGAAAGAGAAGATCCAATAAATAAAGCAAAGTAAAAAAAAAAAAAAAAAAAAAAAAAAAAAAATCTGAAAGAGGAACAGATAAGCTTTCCATCGAGCTCTTAGTCGAAAAAGTCGGTCGAAGGATGCAAGAGTTATTATTAAACTAATCGGTGGTCAACACGATTCCGTCCTACTGGCGATTTTTTCCGAAAAGTACTTTTCTATAATTCTAGTATTTAATGGGAAAAAATTAATCGAATTTCTTGTCCATATACAAAACTATTAATTCTGAATAAAATGCTGCCCATTTATGCAACTAATAAAATTTAAATGTCTCTTATTAGATAAGGCATATTTTCGTCTGATAAGGTACTTATTCTTCAATGATTTCGAGGGTATTTTAGTTTTGATCAAAAAAATTGTATTTCTTACGACTTTTCGTAAAATATGTTAATGCCATCTGAAAGAGGAACAGATAAGCTTTCGAGCTCTTAGTCGAAGAAGTCGGTCGAAGGATGCAAGAGTTATTAGCAAAAAGCTAATCGGTGGTCAACACGATTCCGTCTTACTGCCGATTCTTTTCGCAAAGTACTTTTCTATAAATCTAGTAATTAATGGGACAAAATTAAACGAATTTTTTGACCATGTAAAATACTATTAATTCTGAATAAAATGCCGTCCATTTATGCAACTAAAAAAATTTAAATGTCTCTTATTAGATAAGGCATATTTTCGTCTGATAAGGTACTTCTTTTTCAATGATTTCGAGGATATTTTAGTTTTGATCAAAAAAATTTTATTTCTTACGACTTTTCGTAAAATATGTTAATACCATCTGAAAGAGGAACAGATAAGCTTTCCATCGAGCTCTTAGTCAAATAAGTCGGACGAAGGATGCAAGAGTTATTAGTAAAAAAAACTAATCGGTGGTCAACACGTCTCCGTCCTACTGCCGATTCTTTTCGCAAAGTACTTTTCTATAATTCTAGTATTTAATGGGAAAAAATTAAACGAATTTTTTGTCCATGTAAAAAACTATTAATTCTGAATAAAATGCAACCCATTTATGCAACTAAAAAAATTTAATGCCTCTTATTAGATAAGGCATATTTTCGTCTGATAAGGTACTTCTTCTTCAATGATTTCGAGGATATTTTGGGTTTGATCAAAAAAATTTTATTTCTTACGACTTTTCGTAAAATATATTAATGCCATCTGAAAGAGGAACAGATAAGCTTTCCATCGAGCTCTTAGTCGAAGAAGTCGGTCGAAGGATGCAAGAGTTATTAGCAAAAAACTAATCGGTGGTCAACACGATTCCGTCCTACTGCCGATTCTTTTCGAAAAATACTTTTCTATAATTCTAGTATTTAATGGGAAAAAATTAAACGAATTTTTTGTCCATGTAAAAAACTATTAATTCTGAATAAAATGCAACCCATTTATGCAATTAAAAAAATTTAAATGTCTCTTATTAGATAAGGCATATTTTCGTCTGATAAGTACTTCTTCTTCAATGATTTCGAGGATATTTTAGGTTTGATAAAAAAAATTGTATTTCTTATGACTTTTCGTAAAATATATTAATGCCATCTGAAAGAGGAACAGATAAGCTTTCCATCGAGCTCTTAGTCGAAGAAGTCGGTCGAAGGATGCAAGAGTTATTAGCAAAAAACTAATCGGTGGTCAACACGATTCCGTCCTACTGCCGATTCTTTTCGAAAAGTACTTTTCTATAATTCTAGTATTTAATGGGAAAAAATTAAACGAATTTTTTGTCCATGTAAAAAACTATTAATTCTGAATAAAATGCAACCCATTTATGCAACTAAAAAAATTTAATGCCTCTTATTAGATAAGGCATATTTTCGTCTGATAAGGTACTTCTTCTTCAATGATAACGAGGATATTTAAGTTTTGATAAAAAAAAATTTTACTTCTTACGACTTTTCGTAAAATATGTTAATGCCATCTGAATGAAGAACAGATAAGCTTTCCATCGAGCTCATAGTTGAAGAAGTCGGTCGAACGATGCAAGAGTTATTAGCAAAAAACTAATCGGTGGTCAACACGATTCCGTCCTACTGCCGATTCTTTTCGCAAAGTACTTTTCTTTAATTCCAGTATTTAGAGGGAAAAAATTAAACGAATTTTTATACTTTTCACTTATGTGAAATAGTATATTAACTTTGTCACGGAGTTTGTAACAGATCGAAATATTAATTTCCGACTATATAAACTATATAACTTTTTTGTTTCTTAACCAATTGACTTGAAACTTTGCAGTTATGCTCTTAGGGAGGAATGAAAACTATTTTGATCAAAAGTGGGCGTGGCCACGCCCACTTATAGCTTAACTTGACCCTTTGTATGGAAAACTTTTTTGTTTTTCAACCAATTGACTTGAAACTTTACAGTTATGTTCTTAGGGAGGAATGAAAACTATTTTAACCAAAAGTGGGCGTAGCCACGCCTACTTATAGCGAAAATTGACCCGTTGTATGGAAAACTTTTTTGTTTTTTAACCAATTGACTTGAAACTTTGCAGTTATGCTCTTAGGGAGGAATGAAAACTATTTTGACCAAAAATGGGCGTAGCCAGGCGTAGCCACGCCCACTTATAGCGAAAATTGACCCGTTGTATGGAAAACTTTTTTGTTTCTTAACCAATTGACTTGAAACTTTGCAGTTATGTTCTTAGGGAGGAATGAAAACTATTTTGACGAAAAGTGGGCGTAGCCACGCCCTTTTATAGCGAAAATTGACCCTTTGTATGGAAAACTTTTTTGTTTTTTAACCAATTGACTTAAGACTTTACAGTTATGTTCCTAGAGAGGAATGAAAACTATTTTGACCAAAAGTGGGCGTAGCCACGCCTACTTATAGCAAAAATTGACCCGTTGTATGGAAAACTTTTTTGTTTTTTAACCAATTGACTTGAAACTTTGCAGTTATGCTCTTAGGGAGGAATGAAAACTATTCACTTAGTTTTTTTTATAGTGACACAAAGTGAAAAGTATTATAGCTTCAGCCTTGCTGAAGATAGCGTCCTTACTGTTTTATCCATATAAAAGACAATAAATTCTGAATAAAATGCCGTCCATTTATGTAATTAAAAAAATTTAAATGTCTCTTATTAGATAAGGCCTATTTTCGTCTGATAAGTACTTCTTCTTCAATGATTTCGAGGATATTTTAGTTTTGATCAAAAAAATTTTATTTCTTACGACTTTTCGTAAAATATGTTCATGCCATCTGAAAGAGGAACAGACAAGATTTCCATCGAGCTCTTAGTCGAATAAGTCGGTCGAAGGCTGGAAGAGTTATTAGTAAAAAACTAATCGGTGGTCAACACGATTCCGTCCTACTGCCGATTCATTCCGAAAAGTACTTTTCTATAATTCTAGTATTTAATGGGAAAAATTAAACGAATTTCTTGTCCATTTAAAAAACTATTAATTCTGAATAAAATTCCACCCATATATGCAACTAAAAATTTTAAATGTCTTTTATTAGATAAGGCATATTTTCGTCTGATAAGGTACTTCTTCTTTAATGATTTCGAGGATATTTTGGGTTTGATCAAAAAAATTTTATTTCTTACGACTTTTCGTGAAATATATTAATGCCATCTGAAAGAGGAACAGATAAGCTTTCCATCGAGCTCTTAGTGGAAGAAGTCGGTCGAAGGATGCAAGAGTTATTAGCAAAAAACTAAACGGTGGTAAATACGATTCCGTCCTACTGCCGATTATTTTCGAAAAGTACTTTTCTATAATTCTAGTATTTAATGGGAAAAAGTTCAACGAATTTTTGTCCATGTAAGAAACTATTAATTCTGAATAAAATGCCGCCCATTTATGCAATTAAAAAAATTTAAATGTCCCTTATTAGATAAGGCATATTTTCGTCTGATAGGGTACTTCTTCTTCAATGATTTCGAGGATATTTTAGTTTTGATAAAAAAAAAAATTTTATTTCTTACGACGTTTCGTAAAATATGTTAATGCCATCTGAAAGAAGAACAGATAAGCTTTCCATCGAGCTCTTAGTCGAATATGTCGGTCGAACGATGCAAGAGTTATTAGCAAAAAACTAATCGGTGGTCAACACGATTCCGTCCTACTGCCGATTCTTTTCGCAAAGTACTTTTCTATAATTCCAGTATTTAGAGGGAAAAAATTAAACGAATTTTTTGTCCATGTAAAAAACTATAAATTCTGAATAAAATGCCGCCCATTGATGCAACTAAAAAAATTTAAATGTCCCTTATTAGATAAGGCATATTTTCGTCTGATAAGTACTTCTTCTTCAATGATTTCGAGCATATTTTAGTTTTGATCCAAAAAATTATATTTCTTATTACTTTTAGTAAAATATGTTAATGCAATCTGAAAGAGGAACAGATAAGCTTTCCATCGAGCTCTTAGTCGAAGAAGTCGGTCGAAGGATGCAAGAGTTATTAGCAAAAAACTAATCGGTGGTCAACACGATTCCGTCCTACTGCCGATTATTTTCGAAAAGTACTTTTCTATAATTCTGGTATCTAATAGTAAAAAATTAAACGAATTTTTTGTCCATGAAAAAAACTATAAATTCTGAATAAAATGCCGCCCATTTAAGCAATTAAAAAAATTTAAATGTCTCTTATTAGATAAGGCATATTTTCGTCTGATAAGGTACTTGTTCTTCAATGATTTCGAGGATATTTTAGTTTTGATCAAAAAAAATTTTATTTCTTACGACTTTTCGTAAAATATGTTAATCCCATCTGAAAGAGGAACAGATAAGCTTTCCATCGAGCTCTTAGTCGAAGAAGTCGGTCGAAGGATGCAAGAGTTATTAGCGAAAAAACTAATCGGTGGTCAACACGTTTCCGTCCTACTGCCGATTCTTTTCGAAAAGTACTTTTCTATAATTCTAGTATTTAATGGGAAAAAATTAAACGAATTTTTTGTCCATGTAAAAAACTATTAATTCTGAATAAAATGCAACCCATTTATGCAACTAAAAAAATTTAATGCCTTTTATTAGATAAGGCATATTTTCGTCTGATAAGGTACTTCTTCTTCAATGATTACGAGGATATTTAAGTTTTGATAAAAAAAAATTTTATTTCTTACGACTTTTCGTAAAATATGTTAATGCCATCTGAAAGAAGAACAGATAAGCTTTCCATCGAGCTCTTAGTCGAATAAGTCGGTCGAAGGAAGGAAGAGTTATTAGTAAAAAACTAATCGGTGGTCAACACGATTCCGTCCTACTGCCGATTCTTTCCGAAAAGTACTTTTCTATAATTCTAGTATTTAATGGGAAAAATTAAACGAATTTCTTGTCCATTTAAAAAACTATTAATTCTGAATAAAATGCCACCCATATATGCAACTAAAAATTTTAAATGTCTTTTATTAGATAAGGCATATTTTCGTCTGATAAGGTACTTCTTCTTTAATGATTTCGAGGATATTTTGGGTTTGATCAAAAAAATTTTATTTCTTACGACTTTTCGTGAAATATATTAATGCCATCTGAAAGAGGAACAGATAAGCTTTCCATCGAGCTCTTAGTTGACGAAGTCGGTCGAAGGATGCAAAAGTTATTAGCAAAAAACTAATCGGTGGTCAACTCGATTCCGTTCTACTGCCGATTCTTTCCGAAAAGTACTTTTCTATAACTCTAGTATTTAATGGGAAAAAATTAAACGAATTTTTTGTCCATCTAAAAAACTATTAATTCTGAATAAAATGCCGCCCATTTATGCAACTAAAAAAATTTAAATGTCTCTTATTAGATAAGGCATATTTTCGTCTGATAAGGTACTTCTTCTTTAATGATTTCGAGGATATTTTGGGTTTGATCAAAAAAATTTTATTTCTTACGACTTTTCGTAAAATATATTAATGCCATCTGAAAGAGGAACAGATAAGCTTTCCATCGAGCTCTTAGTCGAAGAAGTCGGTCGAAGGATGCAAGAGTTATTAGCAAAAAACTACTCGGTGGTCAACACGTCTCCGTCCTACTGCCGATTCTTTTCGCAAAGTACTTTTCTATAATTCCACTATTTAGAGGGAAAAAATTAAACGAATTTTTTGTCCATATAAAAGACTATAAATTCTGAATAAAATGCCGTCCATTTATGCAATTAAAAAAATTTAAATGTCTCTTATTAGATAAGGCGTATTTTCGTCTGATAAGTACTTCTTCTTCAATGATTTCGAGGATATTTTAGGTTTGATAAAAAAAAAATTTTATTTCTTATGACTTTTCGTAAAATATATTAATGCCATCTGAAAGAGGAACAGATAAGCTTTCCATCGAGCTCTTAGTCGAAGAAGTCGGTCGAAGGATGCAAGAGTTATTAGCAAAAAACTAATCGGTGGTCAACACGATTCCGTCCTACTGCCGATTCTTTTCGAAAAGTACTTTTCTATAATTCTAGTATTTAATGGGAAAAAATTAAACGAATTTTTTGTCCATGTAAAAAACTAATAATTCAGAATAAAATGCAACCCATTTATGCAACTAAAAAAATTTAAATGCCTCTTATTAGATAAGGCATATTTTCGTCTGATAAGGTACTTTTTCTTCAATGATTACTAGGATATTTAAGTTTTGATAAAAAAAAAATTTTATTTCTTACGACTTTTCGTAAAATATATTAATGCCATCTGAAAGAAGAACAGATAAGCTTTCCATCGAGCTCATAGTTGAAGAAGTCGGTCGAACGATGCAAGAGTTATTAGCAAAAAACTAATCGGTGGTCAACACGATTCCGTCCTACTGCCGATTCTTTTCGCAAAGTACTTTTCTATAATTCCAGTATTTAGAGGGAAAAAATTAAACGAATTTTTTGTCCATATAAAAGACTATAAATTCTGAATAAAATGCCGTCCATTTATGTAATTAAAAAAATTTAAATGTCTCTTATTAGATAAGGCCTATTTTCGTCTGATAAGTACTTCTTCTTCAATGATTTCGAGGATATTTTAGTTTTGATCAAAAAAATTTTATTTCTTACGACTTTTCGAAAAATATGTTCATGCCATCTGAAAGAGGAACAAACAAGATTTCCATCGAGCTCTAAGTCAAATAAGTCGGTCGAAGGATGCAAGAGTTATTAGTAAAAAACTAATCGGTGGTCAACACGATTCCGTCCTACTGCCGATTCTTTCCGAAAAGTACTTTTCTATAATTCTAGTATTTAATGGGAAAAATTAAACGAATTTCTTGTCCATTTAAAAAACTATTAATTCTGAATAAAATGCCACCCATATATGGCACTAAAAATTTTAAATGTCTTTTATTAGATAAGGCATATTTTCGTCTGATAAGGTACTTCTTCTTTAATGATTTCGAGGATATTTTGGGTTTGATCAAAAAAATTTTATTTCTTACGACTTTTCGTGAAATATATTAATGCCATCTGAAAGAGGAACAGATAAGCTTTCCATCGAGCTCTTAGTCGAAGAAGTCGGTCGAAGGATGCAAGAGTTATTAGCAAAAAACTTATCGGTGGTAAATACGATTCCGTCCTACTGCCGATTATTTTCGAAAAGTACTTTTCTATAATTCTAGTATTTAATGGGAAAAAGTTCAACGAATTTTTGTCCATGTAAAAAACTATTAATTCTGAATAAAATGCCGCCCATTTATGCAATTAAAAAATTTAAATGTCCCTTATTAGATAAGGCATATTTTCGTCTGATAAGTACTTCTTCTTCAATGATTTCGAGCATATTTTAGTTTTGATCAAAAAAATTATATTTCTTATGACTTTTAGTAAAATATGTTAATGCAATCTGAAAGAGGAACAGATAAGCTTTCCATCGAGCTCTTACCCGAATATGTCGGTCGAAGGATGCAAGAGTTATTAGCAAAAAACTAATCGGTGGTAAATACGATTCCGTCCTACTGCCGATTCTTTTCGCGAAGTACTTTTCTATAATTCCAGTATTTAGAGGGAAAAAATTAAATGAATTTTTTGTCCATGTAAAAAACTATTAATTTTGAATAAAATGCCGCCCATTGATGCAACTAAAAAAATTTAAATGTCTCTTATTAGATAAGGCATATTTTCGTCTGATAAGTACTTCTTCTTCAATGATTTCGAGCATATTTTAGTTTTGATCAAAAAAATTATATTTCTTATGACTTTTAGTAAAATATGTTAATGCAATCTGAAAGAGGAACAGATAAGCTTTCCATCGAGCTCTTAGTCGAAGAAGTCGGTCGAAGGATGCAAGAGTTATTAGCAAAAAACTAATCGGTGGTCAACACGATTCCGTCCTACTGCCGATTATTTTCGAAAAGTACTTTTCTATAATTCTGGTATCTAATAGTAAAAAATTAAACGAATTTTTTGTCCATGAAAAAAACTATAAATTCTGAATAAAATGCCGCCCATTTAGGCAATTAAAAAAATTTAAATGTCTCTTATTAGATAAGGCATATTTTCGTCTGATAAGGTACTTGTTCTTCAATGATTTCGAGGATATTTTAGTTTTGATCAAAAAAAATTTTATTTCTTACGACTTTTCGTAAAATATGTTAATCCCATCTGAAAGAGGAACAGATAAGCTTTCCATCGAGCTCTTAGTCGAAGAAGTCTGTCGAAGGATGCAAGAGTTATTAGCAAAAAACTAATCGGTGGTCAACACGATTCCGTCCTACTGCCGATTCTTTTCGAAAAGTACTTTTCTATAATTCTAGTATTTAGTGGGAAAAAATTAAACGAATTTTTTGTCCATGTAAAAAACTATAAATTCTGAATAAAATGCCGCCGGTTTATGCAATTACAAACAATTTAAATGTCCCTTATTAGATGAGGCATATTTTCGTCTGATAAGTACTTCTTCTTCAATGATTTCGAGGATATTTTAGTTTTAATCAAAAAAATTTTATTTCTTATGACTTTTAGTAAAATATGTTAGTGCCATCTGAAAGAAGAACAGATAAGCTTTCCACCGAGCTCTTAGTCGACGAAGTCGGACGAAGGATGCAAAAGTTATTAGCAAAAAACTAATCGGTGGTCAACTCGATTCCGTTCTACTGCCGATTCTTTCCGGAAAGTACTTTTCTATAATTCTAGTATCTAATGGTAAAAAATAAAACGAAATTTTTGGCCATGTAAAAAACTATAAATTCTGAATAAAATGCCGCCCAATTATGCAATTAAAAAAATTTAAATGTCTCTTATTAGATAAGGCATATTTTCGTCTGATAAGGTACTTGTTCTTCAATGATTTCGAGGATATTTTAGATTTGATCAAAAAAATTTTATTTCTTACGACTTTTCGTAAAATATGTTAATGCCATATGAAAGAGGAACAGATAAGCTTTCCATCGAGCTCTTAGCCGAAGAAGTCGGTCGAAGGATGCAAGAGTTATTAGCAAAAAACTAATCGGTAGTCAACACGTTTCCGTCCTACTGCCGATTGTTTTTGCAAAGTATTTTTCCATAATTCTAGTATTTAATGGGAAAAAATTAATCGAATTTTTTGTCCATGAGAAAAACCGTTAATTCTGAATAAAATTCCGACCATTTAGGCAATTAAAAGAATTTAAATGCCTCTTATTAGATAAGGCATATTTTCGTCTGATAAGTACTTCTTCTTCAATGATATCGATGATATTTTAGGTTTGATCAAAAAAATTTTATTTCTTACGACTTTTCGTAAAATATGTTAATGCCATCTGGAAGAGGAACAGATAAGTTTTCCATCGAGCTCTTAGTCGTAGAAGTCGGTCGAAGAATGCAAGAGTTATTAGCAAAAAACTAATCGGTGGTCAACACGATTCCGTCCTACTGCCGATTCTTTTCGAAAAGTACTTTTCTATAATTCTAGTATTTAGTGGGAAAAAAATTAAACGAATTTTTTGTCCATGTAAAAGACTATAAATTCTGTATAAAATGTCGTCCATTTATGCAATTAAAAAAATTTAAATGTCTCTTATTAGATAAGGCATATTTTCGTCTGATAAGTACATCATTTTCAATGATTTCGAGGATTTTTTAGTTTTGATCAAAAAAATTTTATTTCTTACAACTTTACGTAAAATATGTTAATGCCATCTGAAAGAGGAACAGATAAGCATTCCATCGAGCTCTTAGTCAAATAAGTCGGTCGAAGGGTGCAAGAGTTATTAGTAAAAAAACTAATCGGTGGTCAATACGATTCCGTTCTACTGCCGATTCTTTCCGAAAAGTACTTTTCTATAATTCTAATATTTAATGGGAAAAAATTATACGAATTTTTTGTCCATGTAAAAAACTATTAATTCTGAATAAAATGCCGCCCATTTATGCAACTAAAAAAATTTAAATGTCTCTTATTAGATAAGGCATATTTTCGTCTAATAAGGTACTTCTTCTTTAATGATTTCGAGGATATTTTAGGTTTGATAAAAAAAATTTTATTTCTTATGACTTTTCGTAAAATATGTTAATGCCATCTGGAAGAGGAACAGATAAGCTTTCCATCGAGCTCTTAGTCGTAGAAGTCGGTCGAAGAATGCAAGAGTTATTAGCAAAAAACTAATCGGTGGTCAACACGATTCCGTCCTACTGCCGATTCTTTTCGAAAAGTACTTTTCTATAATTCTAGTATTTAGTGGGAAAAAAATTAAACGAATTTTTTGTCCATGTAAAAGACTATAAATTCTGAATAAAATGTCGTTCATTTATGCAATTAAAAAAATTTAAATGTCTCTTATTAGATAAGGCCTATTTTCGTCCGATAAGTACATCTTTTTCAATGATTTCGAGGATTTTTTAGTTTTGATCAAAAAAATTTTATTTCTTACAACTTTTCGTAAAATATGTTAATGCCATCTGAAAGAGGAACAGATAAGCTTTCCATCGAGCTCTTAGTCAAATAAATCGGTCGAAGGGTGCAAGAGTTATTAGTAAAAAAACTAATCGGTGGTCAACACGATTCCGTTCTACTGCCGATTCTTTCCGAAAAGTACTTTTCTATAATTCTAGTATTTAATGGGAAAAAATTAAACGAATTTTTTGTCCATGCAAAAAACTATTAATTCTGAATAAAATGCCGCCCATTTATGCAACTAAAAAAATTTAAATGTCTCTTATTAGATAAGGCATATTTTCGTCTGATAAGGTACTTCTTCTTTAATGATTTCGAGGATATTTTAGGTTTGATAAAAAAAAATTTATTTCTTATGACTTTTCGTAAAATATATTAATGCCATCTGAAAGAGAAACAGATAAGCTTTCCATCGAGCTCTTAGTCAAAGAAGTCGGTCGAAGGATGCAAGAGTTATTAGCAAAAAACTAATCGGTGGTAAATACGATTCCGTCCTACTGCCGATTATTTTCGAAAAGTACTTTTCTATAATTCTAGTATTTAATGGGAAAAAGTTCAACGAATTTTTGTCCATGTAAAAAACTATTAATTCTGAATAAAATGCCGCCCATTTATGCAATTAAAAAAATTTAAATGTCCCTTATTAGATAAGGCATATTTTCGTCTGATAGGGTACTTCTTCTTCAATGATTTCGAGGATATTTTAGTTTTGATAAAAAAAAAATTTTATTTCTTACGACTTTTCGTAAAATATGTTAATGTCATCTGAAAGAAGAACAGATAAGCTTTCCATCGAGCTCTTAGTCGAATATGTCGGTCGAACGATGCAAGAGTTATTAGCAAAAAACTAATCGGTGGTCAACACGATTCCGTCCTACTGCCGATTCTTTTCGCGAAGTACTTTTCTATAATTCCAGTATTTAGAGGGAAAAAATTAAACGAATTTTTTGTCCATGTAAAAAACTATTAATTTTGAATAAAATGCCGCCCATTGATGCAACTAAAAAAATTTAAATGTCCCTTATTAGATAATGCATATTTTCGTCTGATAAGTACTTCTTCTTCAATGATTTCGAGCATATTTTAGTTTTGATCAAAAAAAATTTTATTTCTTACGACTTTTCGTAAAATATGTTAATCCCATCTGAAAGAGGAACAGATAAGCTTTCCATCGAGCTCTTAGTCGAAGAAGTCTGTCGAAGGATGCAAGAGTTATTAGCAAAAAACTAATCGGTGGTCAACACGATTCCGTCCTACTGCCGATTATTTTCGAAAAGTACTTTTCTATAATTCTGGTATCTAATAGTAAAAAATTAAACGAATTTTTTGTCCATGAAAAAAACTATAAATTCTGAATAAAATGCCGCCAATTTAAGCAATTAAAAAAATTTAAATGTCTCTTATAAGATAAGGCATATTTTCGTCTGGTAAGGTACTTGTTCTTCAATGATTTCGAGGATAGTTTAGTTTTGATCAAAAAAAATTTTATTTCTTACGACTTTTCGTAAAATATGTTAATCCCATCTGAAAGAGGAACAGATAAGCTTTCCATCGAGCTCTTAGTCGAAGAAGTCTGTCGAAGGATGCAAGAGTTATTAGCAAAAAACTAATCGGTGGTCAACACGATTCCGTCCTACTGCCGATTCTTTTCGAAAAGTACTTTTCTATAATTCTAGTATTTAGTGGGAAAAAATTAAACGAATTTTTTGTCCATGTAAAAAACTATAAATTCTGAATAAAATGCCGCCCGTTTATGCAATTAAAAACAATTTAAATGTCCCTTATTAGATGAGGCATATTTTCGTCTGATAAGTACTTCTTCTTCAATGATTTCGAGGATATTTTAGTTTTGATCAAAAAAATTTTATTTCTTACGACTTTTAGTAAAATATGTTAGTGCCATCTGAAAGAAGAACAGATAAGCTTTCCACCGAGCTCTTAGTCGACGAAGTCGGACGAAGGATGCAAAAGTTATTAGCAAAAAACTAATCGGTGGTCAACTCGATTCCGTTCTACTGCCGATTCTTTCCGAAAAGTACTTTTCTATAATTCTAGTATCTAATGGTAAAAAATAAAACGAAATTTTTGGCCATGTAAAAAACTATAAATTCTGAATAAAATGCCGCCCAATTATGCAATTAAAAAAATTTAAATGTCTCTTATTAGATAAGGCATATTTTCGTCTGATAAGGTACTTGTTCTTCAATGATTTCGAGGATATTTTAGATTTGATCAAAAAAATTTTATTTGTTACGACTTTTCGTAAAATATGTTAATGCCATATGAAAGAGGAACAGATAAGCTTTCCATCGAGCTCTTAGCCGAAGAAGTCGGTCGAAGGATGCAAGAGTTATTAGCAAAAAACTAATCGGTAGTCAACACGTTTCCGTCCTACTGCCGATTGTTTTTGCAAAGTATTTTTCTATAATTCCAGTATTTAGAGGGAAAAAATTAAACGAATTTTTTGTCCATGTAAAAAACTATTAATTCTGAATAAAATGCCGCCCATTTATGCAACTAAAAAAATTTAAATGTCTCTTATTAGATAAGGCATATTTTCGTCTGATAAGGTACTTCTTCTTTAATGATTTCGAGGATATTTTAGGTTTGATAAAAAAAATTTTATTTCTTATGACTTTTCGTAAAATATATTAATGCCATCTGAAAGAGAAACAGATAAGCTTTCCATGGAGCTCTTAGTCGAAGAAGTCGGTCGAACGATGCAAGAGTTATTAGCAAAAAACTAATCGGTGGTCAACACGATTCCGTCCTACTGCCGATTTTTTTCGCAAAGTACTTTTCTATAATTCCAGTATTTAGAGGGAAAAAATTAAACGAATTTTTTGTCCATATAAAAGACTATAAATTGTGAATAAAATGCCGCCCATTTATGCAAAAAAAAAAAAATTTCGTAAAATATGTTAATGCCATCTGAAAGAGGAACAGATAAGCTTTCCATCGAGCTCTTAGTCAAATAAGTCGGTCGAAGGGTGCAAAAGTTATTAGTAAAAAAACTAATCGGTGGTCAACACGATTCCGTTCTACTGCCGATTCTTTCCGAAAAGTACTTTTCTGTAATTCTAGTATTTAATGGGAAAAAATTAAACGAATTTTTTGTCCATGTAAAAAACTATTAATTCTGAATAAAATGCAACACATTTATGCAACTAAAAAAATTTAAATGCCTTTTATTAGATAAGGCATATTTTCGTCTGATAAGTACTTATTCTTCAATGATTTCGAGGATATTTTAGTTTTGATCAAAAAAATTTTATTTCTTACGACTTTTCGTAAAATATGTTCATGCCATCTGAAAGAGGAACAGATAAGCTTTCCATCGAGCTCTTAGTCGAAAAAGTCGGTCGAAGGATGCAAGAGTTATTAGTAAAAAACTAATCGGTGGTCAACACGATTCCGTCCTACTGCCGATTTTTTTCGCAAAGTACTTTTCTATAATTCCAGTATTTAGAGGGAAAAAATTAAACGAATTTTTTGTCCTTATAAAAGACTATAAATTCTGAATAAAATGCCGTCCATTTATGTAATTAAAAAAATTTAAATGTCTCTTATTAGATAAGGCCTATTTTCGTCTGATAAGTACTTATTCTTCAATGATTTCGAGGATATTTTAGTTTTGATCAAAAAAATTTTATTTCTTACGACTTTTCGTAAAATATGTTAATGCCATCTGAAAGAAGAACAGATAAGCTTTCCATAGATAAATAGTTGAAGAAGTCGGTCGAACGATGCAAGAGTTATTAGCAAAAAACTAATCGGTGGTCAACACGATTCCGTCCTACTGCCGATTTTTTTCGCAAAGTACTTTTCTATAATTCCAGTATTTAGAGGGAAAAAATTAAACGAATTTTTTGTCCTTATAAAAGACTATAAATTCTGAATAAAATGCCGTCCATTTATGTAATTAAAAAAATTTAAATGTCTCTTATTAGATAAGGCCTATTTTCGTCTGATAAGTACTTATTCTTCAATGATTTCGAGGATATTTTAGTTTTGATCAAAAAAATTTTATTTCTTACGACTTTTCGTAAAATATGTTCATGCCATCTGAAAGAGGAACAGATAAGCTTTCCATCGAGCTCTTAGTCGAAAAAGTCGGTCGAAGGATGCAAGAGTTATTAGTAAAAAACTAATCGGTGGTCAACACGATTCCGTCCTACTGCTGATTCTTTCCGAAAAGTACTTTTCTATAATTCTAGTATTTAATGGGAAAAATTAAACGAATTTCTTGTCCATGTAAAAAACTATTAATTCTGAATAAAATGCCGCCCATTTATGCAAAAAAAAAAAATTTCGTAAAATATGTTAATGCCATATGAAAGAGGAACAGATAAGCTTTCCATCGAGCTCTTAGTCGAAAAAGTCGGTCGAAGGATGCAAGAGTTATTAGTAAAAAACTAATCGGTGGTCAACACGATTCCGTCCTACTGCCGATTCTTTCCGAAAAGTACTTTTCTATAATTCTAGTATTTAATGGGAAAAATTAAACGAATTTCTTGTCCATGTAAAAAACTATTAATTCTGAATAAAATGCCGCCCATTTATGCAAAAAAAAAAAATTTCGTAAAATATGTTAATGCCATATGAAAGAGGAACAGATAAGCTTTCCATCGAGCTCTTAGCTGAAGAAGTCGGTCGAAGGATGCAAGAGTTATTAGCAAAAAACTAATCGGTAGTCAACACGTTTCCGTCCTACTGCCGATTGTTTTTGCAAAGTATTTTTCTATAATTGTAGTATTTAATGGAAAAAAATTAAACGAATTTTTTGTCCATGAGAAAAACCGTTTATTCTGAATAAAATTCCGACCATTTAGGAAATTAAAAAAATTTAAACGTCTTTTATTTATGCAATTAAAAAAATTTAAATGTCTCTTATTAGATAAGGCCTATTTTCGTCTGATAAGTACTTATTCTTCAATGATTTCGAGGATATTTTAGTTTTGATCAAAAAAATTTTATTTCTTACGACTTTTCGTAAATATGTTCATGCCATCTGAAAGAGGAACAGATAAGCTTTCCATCGAGCTCTTAGTCGAAAAAGTCGGTCGAAGGATGCAAGAGTTATTAGTAAAAAACTAATCGGTGGTCAACACGATTCCGTCCTACTGCCGATTCTTTCCGAAAAGTACTTTTCTATAATTCTAGTATTTAATGGGAAAAATTAAACGAATTTCTTGTCCATGTAAAAAACTATTAATTCTGAATAAAATGCCGCCCATTTTGCAAAAAAAAAAAATGTCGTAAAATATGTTAATGCCATATGAAAGAGGAACAGATAAGCTTTCCATCGAGCTCTTAGCCGAAGAAGTCGGTCGAAGGATGCAAGAGTTATTAGCAAAAAATTAATCGGTAGTCAACACGTTTCCGTCCTACTGCCGATTGTTTTTGCAAAGTATTTTTTTATAATTGTAGTATTTAATGGAAAAAAATTAAACGAATTTTTTGTCCATGAGAAAAACCGTTGATTCTGAATAAAATTTCGACCATTTAGGCAATTAAAAAAATTTAAACGTCTTTTATTTATGCAATTAAAAAAATTTAAATGTCTCTTATTAGATAAGGCATATTTTCGTCTGATAGGGTACTTCTTCTTCAATGATTTCGAGGATATTTTAGTTTTGATCAAAAAAATTTTATTTCTTACGACTTTTCGTAAAATATGTTAATGCCATCTGAAAGAAGAACAGATAATCTTTCCATCGAGCTCTTAGTCGTAGAAGTCGGTCGAAGAATGCAAGAGTTATTAGCAAAAAACTAATCGGTGGTCAACACGATTCCATCCTACTGTCGATACTTTTCGCAAAGTACTTTTCTATAATTCCAGTTTTTAGAGGGTAAAAATTAAACGAATTTTATGTCCATGTAAAAAACTATTAATTTTGAATAAAATGCCGCCCATTGATGCAACTAAAAAAATTTAATTAATCCCATCTGAAAGAGGAACAGATAAGCTTTCCATCGAGCTCTTAGTCGAAGAAGTCGGTCGAAGGATGCAAGAGTTATTAGCAAAAAACTAATCGGTGGTCAACACGATTCCGTCCTACTGCCGATTTTTTTCGCAAAGTACTTTTCTATAATTCCAGTATTTAGAGGGAAAAAATTAAACGAATTTTTTGTCCATGTAAAAAACTATAAATTCTGAATAAAATGCCGCCCGTTTATGCAATTAAGAACAATTTAAATGTCCCTTATTAGATGAGGCATATTTTCGTCTGATAAGTACTTCTTCTTCAATGATTTCGAGGATATTTTAGTTTTGATCAAAAAAATTTTATTTCTTATGACTTTTAGTAAAATATGGTAGTGCCATCTGAAAGAGGAACAGATAAGCTTTCCACCGAGCTCTTAGTCGACGAAGTTGGTCGAAGGATGCAAAAGTTATTAGCAAAAAACTAATCGGTGGTCAACACGTTTCCGTCCTACTGCCGATTGTTTTTGCAAAGTATTTTTCTATAATTGTAGTATTTAATGGAAAAAAATTAAACGAATTTTTTGTCCCTGAGAAAAACCGATAATTCTGAATAAAATTCCGACCATTTAGGCAATTAAAAAAATTTAAACGTCTCTTATTAGATAAGGCATATTTTCGTCTGATAAGTACTTCTTCTTCAATGGTTTCGATGATATTTTAGGTTTGATCAAGAAAATTTTATTTCTTACGACTTTTCGTAAAATATGTTAATGCCATCTGGAAGAGGAACAGAAAAGCTTTCCATCGAGCTCTTTGTCGTAGAAGTCGGTCGAAGAATGCAAGAGTTATTAACAAAAAACTAATCGGTGGTCAACACGATTCCGTCCTACTGCCGATTCTTTTCGAAAAGTACTTTTCTATAATTCTAGTATTTAGTGGGATAAAATTAAACGAATTTTTTGTCCATGTAAAAAACTATAAATTCTGAATAAAATGCCGCCCATTTATGCAATTAAAAACAATTTAAATGTCTCTTATTAGATAAGGCATATTTTCGTCTGATAAGGTAATTCTTATTTAATGATTTCGAGGATATTTTAGTTTTGATCAAAAAAATTTTATTTCTTACGTTTTTTCGTAAACTATGTTAATGTCATCTGAAAGACGAACAGATAAGCTTTCCATCGAGCTATTAGTCGAATATGTTGGTCGAAGGATGCAAGAGTTATTAGCAAAAAATAATCGGTGGTCAACACGATTCCGTCCTACTGCCGATTATTTTCGAAAAGTACTTTTTTATAATTCTAGTATTTAATGGGAAAAGATTATACGAATTTTTTGTCCATATAAAAGACTATAAATTCTGAATAAAATGCCGTCCATTTATGCAATTAAAAAAATTTAAATGTCGCATATTAGATAAGGCATATTTTCGTCTGATAAGCACTTCTTCTTCAATGATTTCGAGGATATTTTAGGTTTGATAAAAAAAATTTTATTTCTTACGACTTTTCGTAAAATATGTTAATGCCATATGAAAGAGGGACAGATAAGCTTTCCATCGAGCTCTTAGCCGAAGAAGTCGGTCGAAGGATGCAAGAGTTATTAGCAAAAAACTAATCGGTAGTCAACACGTTTCCGTCCTACTGCCGATTGTTTTTGCAAGGTATTTTTCTATAATTGTAGTATTTAATGGAAAAAAATTAAACGAATTTTTTGTCCATGAGAAAAACCGTTAATTCTGAATAAAATTCCGACCATTTAGGCAATTAAAAAAATTTAAATGTCTTTTATTAGATAAGGCATATTTTCGTCTGATAAGTACTTCTTCTTCAATGGTTTCGATGATATTTTAGGTTTGATCAAAATAATTTTATTTCTTACGACTTTTCGTAAAATATGTTAATGCTATCTGGAAGAGGAACAGATAAGCTTTCCATCGAGCTCTTAGTCGTAGAAGTCGGTCGAAGATTGCAAGAGTTATTAGCAAAAAACTAATCGGTGGTCAACACGATTCCGTCCTACTGCCGATTCTTTTCGAAAAGTACTTTTCTATAATTCTAGTATTTAGTGGGAAAAAATTAAACGAATTTTTTGTCCATATAAAAGACTATAAATTCTGAATAAAATGCTGTCCATTTATGCAATTAAAAAAATTTAAATGTCTCATATTAGATAAGGCATATTTTCGTCTGATAAGTACTTCTTCTTCAATGATTTCGAGGATATTTTAGGTTTGATAAAAAAAATTTTATTTCTTACGACTTTTCATAAAATATGTTAATGCCATATGAAAGAGGAACAGATAAGCTTTCCATCGAGCTCTTAGCCGAAGAAGTCGGTCGAAGGATACAAGAGTTATTAGCAAAAAACTAATCGGTAGTCAACACGTTTCCGTCCTACTGCCGATTGTTTTTGCAAAGTATTTTTCTATAATTGTAGTATTTAATGAAAAAAAATTAAACGAATTTTTTGTCTATGGGAAAAACCGTTAATTCTGAATAAAATTCCGACCATTTAGGCAATTAAAAAAATTTAAACGTCTTTTATTAGATAAGGCATATTTTCGTCTGATAAGTACTTCTTCTTCAATGGTTTCGATGATATTTTAGGTTTGATCAAAAAAATTGTATTTCTTACTACTTTTCGTAAAATATGTTAATGCCATCTGGAAGAGGAACAGATAAGCTTTCCATCGAGCTCTTAGTCGTAGAAGTCGGTAGAAGAATGCAAGAGTTATTAGCAAAAAACTAATCGGTGGTCAACACGATTCCGTCCTACTGCAGATTCTTTTCGAAAAGTAGTTTTCTATAATTCTAGTATTTAGTGGGAAAAAATTAAACGAATTTTTTGTCCATGTAAAAAACTATAAATTCTGAATAAAATGCCGCCCATTTATGCAATTAAAAACAATTTAAATGTCTCTTATTAGATAAGGCATATTTTCGTCTGATAAGGTACTTCTTCTTCAATGATTTCGAGGATATTTTAGTTT
Organism: Phortica okadai; assembly: GCA_034638295.1. Taxonomy (NCBI): domain Eukaryota; kingdom Metazoa; phylum Arthropoda; class Insecta; order Diptera; family Drosophilidae; genus Phortica; species Phortica okadai. The sequence continues at coordinate 28,993,673 of CM067851.1, forward strand.
TGATCAAAAAAATTTTATTTCTTACGTTTTTTCGTAAAATATGTTAATGTCATCTGAAAAACGAACAGATAAGCTTTCCATCGAGCTCTTAGTCGAATATGTTGGTCGAAGGATGCAAGAGTTATTAGCAAAAACTAATCGATGGTAAACACGACTCCATTATTTCTGAATAAAATTCCGACCATTTATGCAATTAAAGAAATTTAAATGTCTTTTATTAGATAAGGCATATTTTCGTCTGATAAGTACTTCTTCTTCAATGATTTCGATGATATTTTAGTTTTGATCAAAAAAATTTTATTTCTTACGACTTTTTGTAAAATATGTTAATGTCATCTGAAAGACGAACAGATAAGCTTTCCATCGAGCTCTTAGTCGAACAAGTCGGTAGAAGGATGCAAGAGTTATTAGCAAAAAACTAATCGGTGGTCAACACGATTCCGTCCTACTGCCGATTCTTTTCGAAAAGTACTTTTCTATAATTCTAGTATTTAATGGGAAAAAATTACACGAATTTTTTGTCTATGTAAAAAACTATTAATTCTGAATAAAATGCAACTCATTTATGCAACTAAAAAAATTTAAATGTCTCTTATTAGATGAGGCATATTTTCTTCTGATAAGGTACTTCTTCAATGATTTCGAGGATATTTTAGTTTTAATCAAAAAAAAATTTTATTTCTTACGACTTTTCGTGAAATATGTAAATGCCATCTGAAAGAACAACATATAAGCATTCCATCGAGCTCTTAGTCGAATATGTCGGTCGAAGAATGCAAGAGTTATTAGCAAAAAACTAATCGGTGGTAAACACGATTCCGTCCTACTGCCGATTCTTTTCGCAAAGTACCTTTCTATAATTCCAGTTTTTAGAGGGAAAAAATTAAACGAATTTTTTGTCCATATAAAAGACTATAAATTCTGAATAAAATGACGTCCATTTATGCAATTAAAAAAATTTAAATGTCTCTTATTAGATAAGGCATATTTTCGTCTGATAAGGTACATCTTCTTTAATGATTTCGAGGATTTTTTAGTTTTGATCAAAAAAATTTTATTTCTTACAACTTTTCGTAAAATATGTTAATGCCATCTGAAAGAGGAACAGATAAGCTTTCCATCGAGCTCTTAGTCAAATAAGTCGGTCGAAGGATGCAAGAGTTATTAGTAAGAAAACTAATCGGTGGTCAACACGTCTCCGTCCTACTGCCGATTCTTTTCGAAAAGTACTTTTCTATAATTCTAGTATTTAATGGGAAAAAATTAAACGAATTTTTTGTCCATGTAAAAAACTATTAATTCTGAATAAAATGCAACCCATTTATGCAATTAAAAAAATTTAAATGCCTCTTATTAGATAAGGCATATTTTCATCTGATAAGGTACTTCTTCTTCAATGATTTCGAGGATATTTAAGTTTTGATCAAAAAAAAATTTTATTTCTTACGACTTTTCGTAAAATATGTTAATGCCATCTGAAAGAAGAACAGATAAGCTTTCCATCGAGCTCATAGTTGAAGAAGTCGGTCGAACGATGCAAGAGTTATTAGCAAAAAACTTATCGGTGGTCAACACGATTCCGTCCTACTGCCGATTCTTTTCGCAAAGTACTTTTCTATAATTCCAGTATTTAGAGGGAAAAAATTAAACGAATTTTTTGTCCATATAAAAGACTATAAATTCTGAATAAAATGCCGTCCATTTATGTAATTAAAAAAATTTAAATGTCTCTTATTAGATGAGGCATATTTTCGTCTGATAAGTACTTATTCTTCAATGATTTCGAGGATATTTTAGTTTTGATAAAAAAAATTTTATTTCTTACGACTTTTCGTAAAATATGTTCATGCCATCTGAAAGAGGAACAGATAAGCTTTCCATCGAGCTCTTAGTCGAAAAAGTCGGTCGAAGGATGCAAGAGTTATTAGTAAAAAACTTATCGGTGGTCAACACGATTCCGTCCTACTGCCGATTCTTTCCGAAAAGTACTTTTCTATAATTCTAGTTTTTAATGGGAAAAATTAAACGAATTTCTTGTCCATGTAAAAAACTATTAATTCTGAATAAAATGCCGACCATTTATGCAACTAAAAAAATTTAAATGTTTCTTATTAGATAAGGCATATTTTCGTCTGATAAGTACTTCTTCTTCAATGATTTCGAGGATATTTTAGTTTTGATCAAAAAAAAAATTATATTTCTTATGACTTTTAGTAAAATATGTTAATGCAATCTGAAAGAGGGACAGATAAGCTTTCCATCGAGCTCTTAGTCGAAGAAGTCGGTCGAAGGATGCAAGAGTTATTAGTAAAAAACTAATCGGTGGTCAACACGATTCCGTCCTACTGCCGATTATTTTCGAAAAGCACTTTTCTATAATTCTAGTATCTAATAGTAAAAAATTAAACGAATTTTTTGTCTATGTAAAAAACTATTAATTCTGAATAAAATGCAACCCATTTATGCAACTAAAAAAATTTAAATGTCTCTTATTAGATAAGGCATATTTTCTTCTGATAAGGTACTTCTTCAATGATTTCGAGGATATTTTAGTTTTAATCAAAAAAAAATTTTATTTCTTACGACTTTTCGTGAAATATGTAAATGCCATCTGAAAGAACAACATATAAGCATTCCATCGAGCTCTTAGTCGAATATGTCGGTCGAAGAATGCAAGAGTTATTAGCAAAAAACTAATCGGTGGTAAACACGATTCCGTCCTACTGCCGATTCTTTTCGCAAAGTACCTTTCTATAATTCCAGTTTTTAGAGGGAAAAAATTAAACGAATTTTTTGTCCATATAAAAGACTATAAATTCTGAATAAAATGCCGTCCATTTATGCAATTAAAAAAATTTAAATGTCTCATATTAGATAAGGCATATTTTCGTCTGATAAATAATTCTTCTTCAATGATTTCGAGGATATTTTGGGTTTGATAAAAAAAATGTTATTTCTTACGACTGTTCGTAAAATATGTTAATGCCACCTGAAAGAGAAACAGATAAGCTTTCCATCGAGCTCTTAGTCAAATAAGTCGGTCGAAGGATGCAAGTGTTATTAGTAAAAAAACTAATCGGTGGTCAACACGTTTCCGTCCTACTGCCGATTCTTTCCGAAAAGTACTTTTCTATAATTCTAGTATTTAATGGGAAAAAATTAAACGAATTTTTTGTCCATATAAAAGACTATAAATTCTGAATAAAATGACGTCCATTTATGCAATTAAAAAAATTTAAATGTCTCTTATTAGATAAGGCATATTTTCGTCTGATAAGGTACATCTTCTTTAATGATTTCGAGGATTTTTTAGTTTTGATCAAAAAAATTTTATTTCTTACAACTTTTCGTAAAATATGTTAATGCCATCTGAAAGAGGAACAGATAAGCTTTCCATCGAGCTCTTAGTCAAATAAGTCGGTCGAAGGATGCAAGAGTTATTAGTAAGAAAACTAATCGGTGGTCAACACGTCTCCGTCCTACTGCCGATTCTTTTCGAAAAGTACTTTTCTATAATTCTAGTATTTAATGGGAAAAAATTAAACGAATTTTTTGTCCATGTAAAAAACTATTAAATCTGAATAAAATGCAACCCATTTATGCAATTAAAAAAATTTAAATGCCTCTTATTAGATAAGGCATATTTTCATCTGATAAGGTACTTCTTCTTCAATGATTTCGAGGATATTTAAGTTTTGATCAAAAAAAAATTTTATTTCTTACGACTTTTCGTAAAATATGTTAATGCCATCTGAAAGAAGAACAGATAAGCTTTCCATCGAGCTCATAGTTGAAGAAGTCGGTCGAACGATGCAAGAGTTATTAGCAAAAAACTTATCGGTGGTCAACACGATTCCGTCCTACTGCCGATTCTTTTCGCAAAGTACTTTTCTATAATTCCAGTATTTAGAGGGAAAAAATTAAACGAATTTTTTGTCCATATAAAAGACTATAAATTCTGAATAAAATGCCGTCCATTTATGTAATTAAAAAAATTTAAATGTCCCTTATTAGATGAGGCATATTTTCGTCTGATAAGTACTTCTTCTTCAATGATTTCGAGGATATTTTAGTTTTGATCAAAAAAAAATTATATTTCTTATGACTTTTAGTAAAATATGTTAATGCAATCTGAAAGCGGGACAGATAAGCTTTCCATCGAGCTCTTAGTCGAAGAAGTCGGTCGAAGGATGCAAGTGTTATTAGCAAAAAACTAATCGGTGGTCAACACGATTCCGTCCTACTGCCGATTCTTTTCGAAAAGTACTTTTCTATGATTCTAGTATTTAGTGGGAAAAAATTAAACGAATTTTTTGTCCATGTAAAAAACTATAAATTCTGAATCAAATGCCGCCCGTTTATGCAATTAAAAACAATTTAAATGTCCCTTATTAGATGAGGCATATTTTCGTCTGATAAGTACTTCTTCTTCAATGATTTCGAGGATATTTTAGTTTTGATCAAACAAATTTTATTTCTTATGACTTTTAGTAAAATATGTTAGTGCCATCTGGGAGAGGAACAGATAAGCTTTCCACCGAGCTCTTAGTCGACGAAGTCGGTCGAAGGATGCAAAAGTTATTAGCAAAAAACTAATCGGTGGTCAACTCGATTCCGTTCTACTGACGATTCTTTCCGAAAAGTACTTTTCTATAATTCTAGTATTTAGTGGGAAAAAATTAAACGAATTTTTTGTCCATGTAAAAAACTATAAATTCTGAATAAAATGCCGCCCATTTATGCAATTAAAAACAATTTAAATGTCTCTTATTAGATAAGGCATATTTTCGTCTGATAAGGTACTTCTTATTTAATGATTTCGAGGATATTTTATTTTTGATCAAAAAAATTTTATTTCTTACGTTTTTTCGTAAAATATGTTAATGTCATCTAAAAGACGAACAGATAAGCTTTCCATCGAGCTCTTAGTCGAATATGTTGGTCGAAGGATGCAAGAGTTATTAACAAAAACTAATCGGTGGTAAACACGATTCCGTCCTACTGCCGATTCTTTTTGCAAAGTATTTTTCTATAATTCTAGTATTTAGTGGGAAAAAATTAAACGAATTTTTTGTCCATGTAAAAAACTATAAATTCTGAATAAAATTCCGCCCATTTATGCAATTAAAAACAATTTAAATGTCTCTTATTAGATAAGGCATATTTTCGTCTGATAAGGTACTTCTTATTTAATGATTTCGAGGATATTTTAGTTTTGATCAAAAAAATTTTATTTCTTACGTTTTTTCGTAAAATATGTTAATGTCATCTGAAAGACGAACAGATAAGCTTTCCATCGAGCTCTTAGTCGAATATGTTGGTCGAAGGATGACAGAGTTATTAGCAAAAACTAATCGGTGGTAAACACGATTCCGTCCTACTGCCGATTCTTTTCGCAAAGTACTTTTCTATAATTCCAGTATTTAGAGGGAAAAAATTAAACGAATTTTTTGTCCATATAAAAGACTATAAATTCTGAATAAAATGCCGTCCATTTATGCAATTAAAAAAATTTAAATGTCTCATATTAGATAAGGCATATTTTCGTCTGATAAGTACTTCTTCTTCAATGATTTCGAGGATATTTTAGGTTTGATAAAAAAAATTTTATTTCTTACGACAGTTCGTAAAATATGTTAATGCCACCTGAAAGAGGAACAGATAAGCTTTCCATCGAGCTCTTAGTCGAATAAGTCGGTCGAAGGATGCAAGAGTTATTAGTAAAAAACTAATCGGTGGTCAACACGATTCCGTCCTACTGCCGATTCTTTTCGCAAAGTACTTTTCTATAATTCCAGTATTTAGAGGAAAAAAATTAAACGAATTTTTTGTCCGTATAAAAGACTATAAATTCTGAATAAAATTCCGACCATTTAGGCAATTAATAAAATTTAAATGTCTCTTATTAGATAAGCCATATTTTCGTCTGATAAATACTTCTTTTTCAATGATTTCGATGATATTTTAGTTTTGATCAAAAAAATTTTATTTCTTACGACTTTTCGTAAAATATGTTAATGCCATATGAAAGAGGAACCGATAAGCTTTCCATCGAGCTATTAGCCGAAGAAGTCGGTCGAAGGATGCAAGAGTTATTAGCAAAAAACTTATCGGTAGTCAACACGTTTCCGTCCTACTGCCGATTGTTTTTGCAAAGTATTTTTCTATAATTCTAGTATTTACGACTTTTCCTAAAATATGTTAATGTCATCTGAAAGACGAACAGATAAGCTTTCCATCGAGCTCTTAGTTGAATAAGTTTGTCGAAGGATGGAAGAGTTATTAGCAAAAAACTAATCAGTGGTCAACACGATTCCGTCCTACTGCCGATTCTTTTCGCAAAGTACTTTTCTATAATTCTAGTATTTAGTGGGAAAAAATTAAACGAATTTTTTTTCCATGTAAAAAACTATAAATTCTGAATAAAATGCCGCCCATTTATGCAATTAAAAACAATTTAAATGTCTCTTAATAGATAAGGCATATTTTCGTCTGATAAGGTACTTCTTCTTTAATGATTTCGAGGATATTTTAGTTTTGATCAAAAAAATTTTATTTCTTATAACTTTTAGTAAAATATGTTAGTGCCATCTGAAAGAGGAACAGATAAGCTTTCCATCGAGCTCTTAGTCGAAGAAGTCGGTCGAAGGATGCAAGAGTTATTAGCAAAAAACTAATCGGTGGTCAACATGATACCGTCCTACTGCCGATTCTTTTCGAAAAGTACTTTACTATAATTCTAGTATTTAGTGGGAAAAAATTAAACGAATTTTTGTCCATGTAAAAAAACTATAAATTCTGAAAAAAATGCCTCCCGTTTATGCAATTAAAAACAATTTAAATGTCCCTTATTAGATGAGGCATATTTTCGTTTGATAAGTACTTCTTCTTCAATGATTTCGAGGATATTTTAGTTTTGATCAAAAAAATTTTATTTCTTATGACTTTTAGTAAAATATGTTAGTGCGATCTGAAAGAGGAACAGATAAGCTTTCCATCGAGCTCTTAGTCGAAGAAGTCGGTCGAAGGATGCAAGAGTTATTAGCAAAAAACTAATCGGTGGTCAACTCGATTCCGTTCTACTGCCGATTATTTTCGAAAAGTACTTTTCTATAATTCTAGTATCTAATGGTAAAAAATTAAACGACATTTTTGGCCATGTAAAAAAATTATAAATTCTGAAAAAAATGCCTCCCGTTTATGCAATTAAAAACAATTTAAATGTCCCTTATTAGATGAGGCATATTTTCGTTTGATAAGTACTTCTTCTTCAATGATTTCGAGGATATTTTAGGTTTGATCAAAAAAATTTTATTTCTTATGACTTTTAGTAAAATATGTTAGTGCGATCTGAAAGAGGAACAGATAAGCTTTCCATCGAGCTCTTAGTCGAAGAAGTCGGTCGAAGGATGCAAGAGTTATTAGCAAAAAACTAATCGGTGGTCAACTCGATTCCGTTCTACTGCCGATTATTTTCGAAAAGTACTTTTCTATAATTCTAGTATCTAATGGTAAAAAATTAAACGACATTTTTGGCCATGTAAAAAAACTATAAATTCTGAAAAAAATGCCTCCCGTTTATGCAATTAAAAACAATTTAAATGTCCCTTATTAGATGACGCATATCTTCGTCTGATAAGTACTTCTTCTTCAATGATTTCGAGGATATTTTTGTTTTGATCAAAAAAATTTTATTTCTTATGACTTTTAGTAAAATATGTTAGTGCGATCTGAAAGAGGAACAGATAAGCTTTCCATCGAGCTCTTAGTCGAAGAAGTCGGTCGAAGGATGCAAGAGTTATTAGCAAAAAACTAATCGGTGGTCAACTCGATTCCGTTCTACTGCCGATTATTTTCGAAAAGTACTTTTCTATAATTCTAGTATCTAATGGTAAAAAATTAAACGAAATTTTTGGCCATGTAAAAAACTATAAATTCTGAATAAAATGCCGCCCATTTATGCAATTAAAAAAATTTAAATGTCTCTTATTAGATAAGGCATATTTTCGTCTGATAAGGTACTTCTTCTTTAATGATTTCGAGGATATTTTAGTTTTGATCAAAAAAATTTTATTTCTTACGACTTTTCGTAAAATATATTAATGCCATATGAAAGAGGAACCGATAAGCTTTCCATCGAGCTCTTAGCCGAAGAAGTCGGTCGAAGGATGCAAGAGTTATTAGCAAAAAACTATTCGGTAGTCAACACGTTTCCGTCCTACTGCCGATTGTTTTTGCAAAGTATTTTTCTATAATTCTAGTATTTACGACTTTTCGTAAAATATGTTAATGTCATCTGAAAGACGAACAGATAAGCTTTCCATCGAGCTCTTAGTCGAATAAGTCGGTCGAAGGATGCAAGAGTTATTAGCAAAAAACTAATCGGTGGTTAACACAATTCCGTCCTACTGCCGATTCTTTTCGAAAAGTACTTTTCTATAATTCTAGTATTTAATGGGAAAAAATTACACGAATTTTTTGTCTATGTAAAAAACTATTAATTCTGAATAAAATGCAACCCATTTATGCAACTAAAAAAATTTAAATGTCTCTTATTAGATAAGGCATATTTTCGTCTGATAAGGTACTTCTTCAATGATTTCGAGGATATTTTAGTTTTGATCAAAAAAAAATTTTATTTCTTACGAGTTTTCGTAAAATATGTTAATGCCATCTGAAAGAAGAACAGATAAGCTTTCCATCGAGCTCTTAGTCGAATATGTCGGTCGAAGGATGCAAGAGTTATTAGCATAAAACTAATCGGTGGTCAACACGATTCCGTCCTACTGCCGATTCTTTTTGCAAAGTAGTTTTCTATAATTCCAGTATTTAGAGGGAAAAAATTAAACGAATTTTTTGTCCATATAAAAGACTATAAATTCTGAATAAAATGCCAATGCAATTAAAAAAATTTATATGTCTCTTATTAGATAAGGCATATTTTCGTCTGATAAGTACTTCTTCTTCAATGATTTCGATGATATTTTAGGTTTGATCAAAAAAATTTTATTTCTTACGACTTTTCGTAAAATATGTTAATGCCATCTGGAAGAGGAACAGATAAGCTTTCCATCGAGCTCTTAGTCGTAGAAGTCGGTCGAAGAATGCAAGAGTTATTAGCAAGAAACTAATCGGTAGTCAACACGTTTCCGTCCTACTGCCGATTGTTTTTGCAAAGTATTTTTCTATAATTCTAGTATTTAATGGGAAAAAATTAAACGAATTTTGTGTCCATGAGAAAAACCATTAATTCTGAATAAAATTCCGATTATTAGGCAATTAAAAAAATTTAAATGTCTCTTATTAGATAAGGCATATTTTCGTCTGATAAGTACTTCTTCTTCAATGATTTCGATGATATTTTAGGTTTGATCAAAAAAATGTTATTTCTTACGACTTTTCGTAAAATATGTTAATGCCATCTGGAAGAGGAACAGATAAGCTTTCCATCGAGCTCTTAGTCGTAGAAGTCGGTCGAAGAATGCAAGAGTTATTAGCAAAAAACTAATCGGTGGTCAACACGATTCCGTCCTACTGCCGATTCTTTTCGAAAAGTACTTTTCTATAATTCTAGTATTTAATGGGAAAAAATTAAACGAATTTTTTGTCCATGTAAAGCACTATTAATTCTGAATAAAATGCCGCCCATTTATGCAATTAAAAACAATTTAAATGTCTCTTATTAGATAAGGCATATTTTCGTCTGATAAGTACTTCTTCTTCAATGATTTCGATGATATTTTAGGTTTGATCAAAAAAATTTTATTTCTTACGACTTTTCGTAAAATATGTTAATGCCATCTGGAAGAGGAACAGATAAGCTTTCCATCGAGCTCTTAGTCGTGCAAGTCGGTCGAAGGATGCAGGAGTTATTGGCAAAAAACTAATCGGTGGTCAACACAATTCCGTCCTACTGCCGATTCTTTTCGAAAAGTAATTTTCTATAATTCTAGTATTTAATGGGAAAAAATTACACGAATTTTTTGTCTATGTAAAAAACAATTAATTCTGAATAAAATGCAACCCATTTATGCAACTAAAAAAATTTAAATGTCTCTTATTAGATAAGGCATATTTTCGTCTGATAAGGTACTTCTTCAATGATTTCGAGGATATTTTAGTGTTGATCAAAAAAAAATTTTATTTCTTACGACTTTTCGTAAAATATGTTAATGCCATCTGAAAGAAGAACAGATAAGCTTTCCATCGAGCTCTTAGTCGAATATGTCGGTCGAAGGATGCAAGAGTTATAAGCAAAAAACTAATCGGTGGTCAACACGATTCCGTCCTACTGCCGATTCTTTTCGCAAAGTACTTTTCTATAATTCCAGTATTTAGAGGGAAAAAATTAAACGAATTTTTTGTCCATATAAAAGACTATAAATTCTGAATAAAATGCCAATGCAATTAAAAAAATTTAAATGTCTCTTATTAGATAAGGCATATTTTCGTCTGATAAGTACTTTTTCTTCAATGATTTCGATGATATTTTAGTTTTGATCAAAAAAATGTTATTTCTTACGACTTTTCGTAAAATATTTTAATGCCATCTGGAAGAGGAACAGATAAGCTTTCCATCGATCTCTTAGTCGTAGACGTCGGTCGAAGAATGCAAGAGTTATTAGTATAAAACTAATCGGTGGTCAACACGATTCCGTCCTACTGCCGATTCTTTCCGAAAAGTACTTTTTTATAATTCTAGTATTTAATGGGAAAAAATTAAACGAATTTTTGGTCCATGTAAAAAACTATTAATTCTGAATAAAATGCCGCCCATTTATGCAACTAAAAAAATTTAAATGTCTCTTATTAGATAAGGCATATTTTCGTCTGATAAGGTACTTCTTCAATGATTTCGAGGATATTTTAGATTTGATCAAAAAAAAATTTTATTTCTTACGACTTTTCGTAAAATATGTTAATGCCATCTGAAAGAAGAACAGATAAGCTTTCCATCGAGCTCTTAGTCGAATATGTCGGTCGAAGGATGCAAGAGTTATTAGCAAAAAACTAATCGGTGGTCAACACGATTCCGTCCTACTGCCGATTCTTTTCGCAAAGTACTTTTCTATAATTCCAGTATTTAGAGGGAAAAAATTAAACGAATTTTTTGTCCATATAAAAGATTATAAATTCTGAATAAAATGCCAATGCAATTAAAAAAATTTAAATGTCTCTTATTAGATAAGGCATATTTTCGTCTGATAAGTACTTCTTCTTCAATGATTTCGATGACATTTTAGGTTTGATCAAAAAAATGTTATTTCTTACGACTTTTCGTAAAATATGTTAATGCCATCTGGAAGAGGAACAGATAAGCTTTCCATCGAGCTCTTAGTCGTAGAAGTCGGTCGAAGAATGCAAGAGATATTAGCAAAAAACTAATCGGTGGTCAACAGGATTCCGTCCTACTGCCGATTCTTTTCGAAAAGTACTTTTCTATAATTCTAGTATTTAGTGGGAAAAAATTAAACGAATTTTTTGTGCATGTAAAAAACTATGAATTCTGAATAAAATGCCGCCCATTTATGCAATTAAAAACAATTTAAATGTCTCTTATTAGATAAGGCATATTTTCGTCTGATAAGGTACTTCTTCTTTAATGATTTCGAGGATATTTTAGTTTTGATAAAAAAAATTTTATTTCTTACGATTTTTCGTAAAATATGTTAATGTCATCTAAAAGACGAACAGATAAGCTTTCCATCGAGCTCTTAGTCGAATAAGTCGGTCGATGGATGCAAGAGTTATTAGCAAAAAACTAATCGGTGGTCAACACAATTCCGTCCTACTGCCGATTCTTTTCGAAAAGTACTTTTCTATAATTCTAGTATTTAATGGGAAAAAATTACACGAATTTTTTGTCTATGTAAAAAACTATTAATTCTGAATAAAATGCAACCCATTTATGCAATTAAGAAAATTTAAATGTCTCTTATTAGATAAGGCATATTTTCGTCTGATATGGTACTTCTTCAATGATTTCGAGGATATTTTAGTTCTGATCAAAAAAAAATTTTATTTGTTACGACTTTTCGTAAAATATGTTAATGCCATCTGAAAGAAGAACACATAAGCTTTCCATCGAGCTCTTAGTCGAATATGTCGGTTGAAGGATGCAAGAGTTATTAGCAAAAAACTAATCGGTGGTCAACACGATTCCGTCCTACTGCCGATTCTTTTCGCAAAGTACTTTTCTATAATTCCAGTATTTAGAGGGAAAAAATTAAACGAATTTTTTGTCCATGTAAAAAACTATAAATTCTGAATAAAATGCCGCCCATTTATGCAATTAAAAACAATTTAAATGTCTCTTATTAGATAAGGCATATTTTCGTCTGATAAGGTACTTCTTCTTTAATGATTTCGAGGATATTTTAGTTTTGATGAAAAAAATTTTATTTCTCACGACTTTTCGTAAAATATGTTAATGTCATCTAAAAGACAAACAGATAAGCTTTCCATCGAGCTCTTAGTCGAATAAGTCGGTCGAAGGATGCAAGAGTTATTAGCAAAAAACTAATCGGTGGTCAACACAATTCCGTCCTACTGCCGATTCTTTCCGAAAAGTACTTTTTTATAATTCTAGTATTTAATGGGAAAAAATTAAACGAATTTTTGGTCCATGTAAAAAACTATTAATTCTGAATAAAATTCCGCCCATTTATGCAACTAAAAAAATTTAAATGTCTCTTATTAGATAAGGCATATTTTCGTCTGATAAGGTACTTCTTCAATGATTTCGAGGATATTTTAGATTTGATCAAAAAAAAATTTTATTTCTTACGACTTTTCGTAAAATATGTTAATGCCATCTGTAAGAAGAACAGATAAGCTTTCCATCGAGCTCTTAGTCGAATATGTCGGTCGAAGGATGCAAGAGTTATTAGCAAAAAACTAATCGGTGGTCAACACGATTCCGTCCTACTGACGATTCTTTTCGCAAAGTACTTTTCTATAATTCCAGTATTTAGAAGGAAAAAATTAAACGAATTTTTTGTCCATATAAAAGACTATAAATTCTGAATAAAATGCCAATGCAATTAAAAAAATTTAAATGTCTCTTATTAGATAAGGCATATTTTCGTCTGATAAGTACTTCTTCTTCAATGATTTCGATGATATTTTAGGTTTGATCAAAAAAATGTTATTTCTTACGACTTTTCGTAAAATATGTTAATGCCATCTGGAAGAGGAACAGATAAGCTTTCCATCGAGCTCTTAGTCGTAGAAGTCGGTCGAAGAATGCAAGAGTTATTAGCAAAAAACTAATGGTCAACAGGATTCCGTCCTACTGCCGATTCTTTTCGAAAAGTACTTTTCTATAATTCTAGTATTTAGTGGGAAAAAATTAAACGAATTTTTTGTCCATGTAAAAAACTATTAATTCTGAATAAAATGCCGCCCATTTATGCAATTAAAAACAATTTAAATGTCTCTTATTAGATAAGGCATATTTTCATCTGATAAGTACTTCTTCTTCAATGATTTCGAGGATATTTTAGGTTTGATAAAAAAAATTTTATTTCTTACGACTGTTCGTAAAATATGTTAATGCCATCTGAAAGAGGAACAGATAAGCTTTCCATCGAGCTCTTAGTCGAATAAGTGGGTCGAAGGATGCAAATGTTATTAGTATAAAACTAATCGGTGGTCAACACGATTCCGTCCTACTGCCGATTCTTTCCGAAAAGTACTTTTTTATAATTCTAGTATTTAATGGGAAAAAATTAAACGAATTTTTGGTCCATGTAAAAAACTATTAATTCTGAATAAAATGCCACCCATTTATGCAACTAAAAAAATTGAAATGTCTTTTATTAGATAAGGCATATTTTCGTCTGATAAGGTACTTCTTCTTTAATGATTTCGAGGATATTTTAGGTTTGATAAAAAAAATTTTATTTCTTACGACTGTTCGTAAAATATGTTAATGCCATCTGAAAGAGGAACAGATAAGCTTTCCATCGAGCTCTTAGTCGAATAAGTGGGTCGAAGGATGCAAGAGTTATTAGTATAAAACTAATCGGTGGTCAACACGATTCCGTCCTACTGCCGATTCTTTCCGAAAAGTACTTTTTTATAATTCTAGTATTTAATGGGAAAAAATTAAACGAATTTTTTGTCCATGTAAAAAACTATAAATTCTGAATAAAATACCGCCAATTTATGCAATTAAAAACAATTTAAATGTCTCTTATTAGATAAGGCATATTTTCGTCTGATAAGGTACTTCTTCTTTAATGATTTCGAGGATATTTTAGTTTTGATCAAAAAAATTTTACTTCTTACGACTTTTCGTAAAATATGTTAATGTCATCTGAAAGACGAACAGATAAGCTTTCCATCGAGCTCTTAGTCGAATAAGTCGGTCGAAGCATGCAAGAGTTATTAGCAAAAAACTAATCGGTGGTCAACACAATTCCGTCCTACTGCCGATTCTTTTCGAAAAGTACTTTTCTATAATTCTAGTATTTAATGGGAAAAATTACACGAATTTTTTGTCTATGTAAAAAACTATTAATTCTGAATAAAATGCAACCCATATATGCACTTAAAAAAATTTAAATGTCTCTTATTAGATAAGGCATATTTTCGTCTGATAAGGTACTTCTTCAATGATTTAGAGGATATTTTAGTTTTGATCAAAAAAAAATTTTATTTCTTACGACTGTTCGTAAAATATGTTAATGCCACCTGAAAGAGGAACAGATAAGCTTTCCATCGATCTCTTAGTCGAATATGTCGGTCGAAGGATGCAAGAGTTATTAGTAAAAAACTAATCGGTGGTCAACACGATTCCGTCCTACTGCCGATTCTTTCCGAAAAGTACTTTTCTATAATTCTAGTATTTAATGGGAAAAAATTAAACGAATTTTTTGTCCATGTAAAAGACTATAAATTCTGAATAAAATGCCGTCCATTTATGCAATTAAAAAAATTTAAATGTCTCTTATTAGATAAGGCATATTTTCGTCTGATAAGTACTTCTTCTTCAATGATTTCGAGGATATTTTAGGTTTGATAAAAAAAATTTTATTTCTTACGACTGTTCGTAAAATATGTTAATGCCATCTGAAAAAGGAACAGATAAGCTTTCCATCCAGCTCTTAGTCGAAGAAGTCGGTCGAAGGATGCAAGTGTTATTAGTAAAAAACTAATCGGTGGTCAACACGATTCCGTCCTACTGCCGATTCTTTCCGAAAAGTACTTTTCTATAATTCTAGTATTTAATGGGAAAAAATTAAACGAATTTTTTGTCCATGTAAAAAACTATTAATTCTGAATAAAATGCCGCCCATTTATGCAACTAAAAAAATTTATATGTCTCTTATTAGATAAGGTATATTTTCGTCTGATAAGGTACTTCTTCTTTAATGATTTCGAGGATATTTTGGGTTTGATCAAAAAAATGTTTTTTCTTACGACTTTTCGTAAAATATATTAATGCCATCTGAAAGAGGAACAGATAAGCTTTCCACCGAGCTCTTAGTCGAAGAAGTCGATCGAAGGATGCAAGAGTTATTAGCAAAAACTAATCGGTGGTAAACACGATTCCGTCCTACTGCCGATTATTTTCGAAAAGTACTTTTCTATAATTCTAGTATTTAATGGGAAAAAGTTCAACGAATTTTTATCCATGTAAAAAACTATTAATTCTGAATAAAATGCCGCCCATTTATGCAATTAAAAAAATTTAAATAAGGCATATTTTCGTCTGATAACGTACTTCTTCTTCAATGTTTTCGAGGATATTTTAGTTTTGATCAAAAAAATTTTATTTCTTACGACTTTTCGTAAAATATGTTAATGCCATCTGGAAGAGGAACAGATAAGCTTTCCATCGAGCTCTTAGTCGTAGAAGTCGGTCGAAGAATGCAAGAGTTATTAGCAAAAAACGAATCGGTGGTCAACACGATTCCGTCCTACTGCCGATTCTTTTCGCAAAGTACTTTTCTATAATTCCAGTATTTAGAGGGAAAAAATTAAACGAATTTTTTCGTCCATATAAAAGACTATAAATTCTGAATAAAATGCCAATGCAATTAAAAAAATTTAAATGTCTCTTATTAGATGAGGCATATTTTCGACTGATAAGGTACTTCTTCTTCAATGATTTCGAGGATATTTTAGTTTTGATAAAAAAAATTTTATTTCTTACGACTTTTCGTAAAATATGTTAATGCCATCTGAAAAAGGAACAGATAAGCTTTCCATCGAGCTCTTAGTCGAATAAGTCGGTCGAAGGATGCAAGAGTTATTAGCAAAAAACGAATCGGTGGTCAACACGATTCCGTCCTACTGCCGATTCTTTTCGCAAAGTACTTTTCTATAATTCCAGTATTTAAAGGGAAAAAATTAAACGAATTTTTTGTCCATGTAAAAAACTATAAATTCTGAAAAAAATGCCAATGCAATTAAAAAAATTTAAATGTCTCTTATTAGATAAGGCATAGTTTCGTCTGATAAGTACTTCTTCTTCAATGATTTCGAGGATATTTTAGGTTTGATAAAAAAATTTTATTTCTTACGACTGTTCGTAAAATATGTTAATGCGATCTGAAAAAGGAACAGATTAGCTTACCATCAAGCTCTTAGTCGAATAAGTCGGTCGAAGGATGCAAGAGTTATTAGTAAAAAACTAATCGGTGGTCAACACGATTCCGTCCTACTGCCAATTCTTTCCGAAAAGTACTTTTCTATAATTCTAGTATTTAAAGGGAAAAAATTAAACGAATTTTTTGTCCATGTAAAAAACTATTAATTCTGAACAAAATGCCGCCCATTTATGCAACTAAAAAAATTTAAATGTCTCTTATTAGATAATGCACATTTTCGTCTGATAAGAACTCTTCTTAAATGATTTCGAGGATATTTTAGTTTTGATCAAAAAATTTTATTTCTTACGTTTTTTCGTAAAATATATTAATGCCATCTGAAAGAGGAACAGATAAGCTTTCCATCGAGCTCTTAGTCGAAGAAGTCGATCGAAGGATGCAAGAGTTATTAGTAAAAACTAATCGGTGGTCAACACGATTCCGTCCTACTGCCGATTATTTTCGAAAAGTACTTTTCTATAATTCTAGTATTTAATGGAAAAAAGTTCAACGAATTTTTTGTCTATGTAAAAAACTATTAATTCTGAATAAAATGCAACCCATTTATGCAACTAAAAAAATTTAACTGTCTCTTTTTAGATAAGACATATTTTCGACTGATAAGGTACTTCTTTTTCAATGATTTCGAGGATATTTTAGTTTTGATCAAAAAAATTTTATTTCTTATGACTTTTAGTAAAATATATTAGTGCCATCTGAAAGAGGAACAGATAAGCTTTCCATCGAGCTCTTAGTCGAAGAAGTCGGTCGAAGGATGCAAGAGTTATTAGCAAAAAACGAATCGGTGGTCAACACGATTCCGTCCTACTGCCGATTCTTTTCGAAAAGTACTTTTCTATAATTCTAGTATTTAATGGGAAAAAATTAAACGAATTTTTTGTCCATGTAAAAACTATTAATTTTGAATAAAATGCCGCCCATTGATGCAACTTAAAACATTTAAATGTCCCTTATTAGATAAGGCATATTTTCGTCTGATAAGTACTTCTTCTTCAATGATTTCGATGATATTTTAGTTTTGATCAAAAAATTTTATTTCTTACGTTTTTTCGTAAAATATATTAATGCCATCTGAAAGAGGAACAGATAAGCTTTCCATCGAGCTCTGAGTCGAGTAAGTCGGTCGAAGGATGCAAGAGTTATTAGCAAGAAACTAATCGGTGGTGAACACGTTTCCATCCTTTTGCCGATTATTTTCGAAAAGTACTTTTCTATAAATCTAGAATCTAATGGTAAAAAATTAAATGACTTTTATGTCCATGTAAAAAACTATAAATTCTGAATAAAATGCCGCCCATTTATGCAATTAAGAAAATTTAAATGTCTCTTATTAGATAAGGCATATTTTCGTCTGATAAGAACTCTTCTTAAATGATTTCGAAGATATTTTAGTTTTGATCAAAAAAATTTTATTTCTTATGACTTTTAGTAAAATATATTAGTGCCATCTGAAAGAGGAACAGATAAGCTTTCCATCGAGCTCTGAGTCGAATAAGTCGGTCGAAGGATGCAAGAGTTATTAGCCAAAACCGAATCGGTGGTCAACACGATTCCGTCCTACTGCCGATTCTTTTCGCAAAGTACTTTTCTATAATTCCAGTATTTAGAGGGAAAAAATTAAACGAATTTTTTGTCCATATAAAAGACTATAAATTCTGAATAAAATGCCAATTCAATTAAAAAAGTTTAAATGTATCTTATTAGATAAGGCATATTTTCGTCTGATAAGTACTTCTTCTTCAATGATTTCGAGGATATTTTAGGTTTGATAAAAAAAATTTTATTTCTTACGACTGTTCGTAAAATATGTTAATGCCATTTGAAAGAGGAACAGATAAGCTTTCCATCGAGCTCTTAGTCGAATAAGTCGGTCGAAGGATGCAAGAGTTATTAGCAAAAAACTAATCGGTGGTCAACACGATTCCGTCCTACTGCCGATTCTTTTCGCAAAGTACTTTTCTATAATTCCAGTACTTAGAAAGAAAAAATTAAACGAATTTTTTGTCCATATAAAAGACTATAAATTCTGAATAAAATGTTTTTTCGTAAAATATATTAATGCCTTCCGAAAGAGGAACAGATAAGCTTTCCATCGAGCTCTTAGTCGAATTAGTCGGTCGAAGGATGCAAGAGTTATTAGCAAAAAACTAATCGGTGGTCAACACGTTTCCATCCTTTTGCCGATTCTTTTCGCAAAGTACTTTTCTATAATTCTAGTATTTAATGGAAAAAAATTAAACGAATTTTTTGTCCATGTAAAGCACTATTAATTCTGAATCAAATGCCGACCATTTATGCAATTAAAAAATATAAATGTCTCTGATTAGATAAGGCATATTTTCGTCTGATAAGTACTTCTTCTTCAATGATTTCGAGGATATTTTAGGTTTGATCAAAAAAATTTTTATTTCGTACGACTTTTCGTAAAATATGTTAATGCCATCTGAAAGAGGAACAGATAAGTTTTCCATCGAGCTCTTAGTCGAATTAGTCGGTCGAAGGATGCAAGAGTTATTAGCAAAAAACTAATCGGTGGTCAACACGATTCCGTCCTACTGCCGATTCTTTCCGAAAAGTACTTTTCTATAATTCTAGTATTTAATGGGAAAAAATTAAACGAATTTTTTGTCCATGTAAAAAACTATTAATTCTGAATAAAATGCCGCCCATTTATGCAACTAAAAAAATTTAAATGTCTCTTATTAGATAAGGCATATTTTCGTCTGATAAGGTACTTCTTCTTTAATGATTTCGAGGATATTTTGGGTTTGATCAAAAAAATTTTATTTCTTACGACTTTTCGTAAAATATATTAATGCCATCTGAAAGAGGAACAGATAAGCTTTCCATCGAGCTCTTAGTCGAAGAAGTCGGTCGAACGATGCAAGAGTTATTAGCAAAAAACTAATCGGTGGTAAACACGATTCCGTCCTACTGCCGATTCTTTTCGCAAAGTACTTTTCTATAATTTCAGTATTTAGAGGGAAAAAATTAAACGAATTTTTTGTCCATATAAAAGACTATAAATTCTGAATAAAATGCCGTTCATTTATGCAATTAAAAAAATTTAAATGTCTCTTATTAGATAAGGCATATTTTCGTCTGATAAGTACTTCTTCTTCAATGATTTCGAGGATATTTTAGGTTTGATAAAAAAAAATTTTATTTCTTACGACTGTTCGTATAATATGTTAATGCCATCTGAAAGAGGAACAGATAAGCTTTCCATCGAGCTCTTAGTCGAAGAAGTCGGTCGAAGGATGCAAGAGTTATTAGCAAAAAACTAATCGGTGGTAAACACAATTCCGTCCTACTGCCGATTCTTTTCGAAAAGTACTTTTCTATAATTCTAGTATTTAATGGGAAAAAATTACACGAATTTTTTGTCTATGTAAAAAACTATTAATTCTGAATAAAATGCAACCCATTTATGCAACTAAAAAAATTTAAATGTCTCTTATTAGATAAGGCATATTTTCGTCTGATAAGGTACTTCTTCAATGATTTCGAGGATATTTTAGTTTTGATCAAAAAAAAATTGTATTTCTTACGACGAAGGATGCAAGAGTTATTAGCAAAAAACTAATCGGTGGTCAACACGATTCCGTCCTACTGCCGATTCTTTTCGCAAAGTACTTTTCTATAATTCCAGTACTTAGAAAGAAAAAATTAAACGAATTTTTTGTCCATATAAAAGACTATAAATTCTGAATAAAATGTTTTTTCGTAAAATATGTTAATGCTATCTGAAAGAAGAACAGATAAGCTTTCCAACAAGCTCTTAGTCGAATAAGTCGGTCGAAGGATGCAAGAGTTATTAGTAAAAAACTAATCGGTGGTCAACACGATTCCGTCCTACTGCCGATTCTTTCCGAAAAGTACTTTTCTCTAATTCTAGTATTTAATGGGAAAAAATTAAACAAATTTTTTGTCCATGTAAAAAACTATAAATTCTGAATAAAATGCCGCTCATTTATGCAATTAAAAAAATTTAAATGTCTCTTATTAGATAAGGCATATTTTCGTCTGATAAGGTACTTCTTCTTCAATGATTTCGAGGATATTTTAGTTTTGATCAAAAAAATTTTATTTCTTACGACTTTTCGTAAAATATGTTAATGTCATCTGAAAGACGAACAGATAAGCTTTCCATCGAGCTTTTAGTCGAATAAGTCGGTCGAAGGATGCAAGAGTTATTAGCAAATAACTAATCGGTGGTAAACACGATTCCGTCCTACTGCCGATTATTTTCGAAAAGTACTTTTCTATAATTCCAGTATTTAGAGGGAAAAAATTAAACAAATTTTTTGTCCATGTAAAAAACTATAAATTCTGAGTAAAATGCCGCTCATTTATGCAATTAAAAACAATTTAAATGTCTCTTATTAGATAAGGCATATTTTCGTCTGATAAGGTACTTCTTCTTCAATGATTTCGAGGATATTTTAGTTTTGATCAAAAAAATTTTATTTCTTACGACTTTTCGTAAAATATGTTAATGCCATTTGAAAGAGGAACAGATAAGCTTTCCATCGAGCTCTTAGTCGAATAAGTCGGTCGAAGGATGCAAGAGTTATTAGCAAAAAACTAATCGGTGGTCAACACGATTCCGTCCTACTGCCGATTCTTTTCGCAAAGTACTTTTCTATAATGCCAGTACTTAGAAAGAAAAAATTAAACGAATTTTTTGTCCATATAAAAGACTATAAATTCTGAATAAAATGTTTTTTCGTAAAATATATTAATGCCATCCGAAAAAGGAACAGATAAGCTTTCCATCGAGCTCTTAGTCGAATTAGTCGGTCGAAGGATGCAAGAGTTATTAGCAAAAAACTAATCGGTGGTCAACACGATTCCGTCCTACTGCCGATTCTTTCCGAAAAGTACTTTTCTATAATTCTAGTATTTAATGGGAAAAAATTAAACGAATTTTTTGTCCATGTAAAAAACTATTAATTCTGAATAAAATGCCGCCCATTTATGCAATTAAAAACAATTTAAATGTCTCTTATTAGAAAAGGCATATTTTTGTCTGATAAGGTACTTCTTCTTTGATGATTTCGAGGATGTTTTGGGTTTGATCAAAAAAATTTTATTTCTTACGACTTTTCGTAAAATATATTAATGCCATCTGAAAGAGGAACAGATAAACTTTCCATCGAGCTCTTAGTCGAAGAAGTCGGTCGAAGGATGCAAGAGTTATTAGCAAAAAACTAATCGGTGGTAAACACGATTCCGTCCTACTGCCGATTATTTTCGAAAAGTACTTTTCTATAATTCTAGTATTTAGTGGGAAAAGTTAAACGAATTTTTTGTCCATGTAAAAGACTATTAATTCCGAATAAAATGCCGCCCATTTATGCAATTAAAAAAATTTAAATGTTTCTATTAGATAAGGCATATTTTCGTCTGATAAGTACTTCTTCTTAAATGATTTCGAGGATATTTTAGGTTTGATAAAAAAAATTTTATTTCTTACGACTGTTCGTAAAATATGTTAATGCCATCTGAAAAAGGGACAGATAAGCTTTCCATCGAGCTCTTAGTCGAAGAAGTCGATCGAAGGATGCAAGAGTTATTAGTAAAAAACTAATCGGTGGTCAACACGATTCCGTCCTACTGCCGATTCTTTCCGAAAAGTACTTTTCTATAATTCTAGTATTTAATGGGAAAAAATTAAACGAATTTTTTGTCCATGTAAAAAAAAAATAATTCTGAATAAAATGCCGCCCATTTATGCAATTAAAAAAATTTAAATGTCTCTTATTAGATAAGGCATATTTTCGTCTGATAAGGTGCTTCTTCTTTAATGATTTCGAGGATATTTTGGGTTTGATCAAAAAAATTTTATTTCTTACGACTTTTCGTACAATATATTAATGCCATCTGAAAGAGGAACAGAAAAGCTTTCCATCGAGCTCTTAGTCGAAGAAGTCGGTCGAAGGATGCAAGAGTTATTAGCAAAAAACTAATCGGTGGTCAACACGATTCCGTCCTACTGCCGATTCTTTTCGAAAAGTACTTTTCTATAATTCTAGTATTTAATGGGAACAAATAAAACGAATTTTTTGTCCATGTAAAAAACTATTAATTCTGAATAAAATGCAACCCATTTATGCAATTAAAAAAATTTAAATGTCCCTTATTAGATAAGGCATATTTTCGTCTGATAAGGTACTTTTTCTTCAATGATTTCGAGGATATTTTAGTTTTGATCAAAAAAAAAATTTTATTTCTTACGATTTTTCGTAAAATATGTTAATGCCATATGAAAGAGGAACAGATAAGCTTTCGAGCTCTTAGTCGAAGAAGTTGGTCGAACGATGCAAGAGTTATTAGCAAAAAACTAATCGGTGGTCAACACGATTCCGTCCTACTGCCGATTCTTTTCGCAAAGTACTTTTCTATAATTCCAGTATTTAGAGGGAAAAAATTAATCGAATTCTTTGTCCATATAAAAGACTATAAATTCTGAATAAAATGCCGTCCATTTATGTAATTAAAAAAATTTAAATGTCTCTTATTAGATAAGGCCTATTTTCGTCTGATAAGTACTTCTTCTTCAATGATTTCGAGGATATTTTAGTTTTGATCAAAAAAATTTTATTTCTTACGACTTTTCATAAAATATTTTCATGCCATCTGAAAGAGGAACAGATAAGCTTTCCATCGAGCTCTTAGTGGAAAAAGTCGGTCGAAGGATGCAAGAGTTATTATTAAACTAATCGGTGGTCAACACGATTCCGTCCTACTGCCGATTTTTCCAAAAAGTACTTTTCTATAATTCTAGTATTTAATGGGAAAAAATTAATAGAATTTCTTGTCCATGTACAAAACTATTAATTCTGAATAAAATGCCGCCCATTTATGCAACTAAAAAAATTTAAGTCTCTTATTAGATAAGGCATATTTTCGTCTGATAAGGTACTTTTTCTTCAATGATTTCGAGGATATTTTAGTTTTGATCAAAAAAATTATATTTCTTACGACTTTTCGTAAGATATGTTAATGCCATCTGAAAGAGGAACAGATAAGCTTTCGAGCTCTTAGTCGAAGAAGTCGGTCGAAGGATGCAAGAGTTATTAGCAAAAAGCTAATCGGTGGTCAACACGATTCCGTCTTACTGCCGATTCTTTTCGCAAAGTACTTTTGTATAAATCTAGTAATTAATGGGACAAAATTAAACGAATTTTTTGACCATGTAAAATACTATCAATTCTGAATAAAATGCCGTCCATTTATGCAACTAAAAAAATTTAAATGTCTCTTATTAGATAAGGCATATTTTCGTCTGATAAGGTACTTCTTTTTCAATGATTTCGAGGATATTTTAGTTTTGATCAAAAAAATTTTATTTCTTACGACTTTTCGTAAAATATGTTAATACCATCTGAAAGAGGAACAGATAAGCTTTCCATCGAGCTCCTAGTCAAATAAGTCGGTCGAAGGATGCAAGAGTTATTAGTAAAAAAACTAATCGGTGGTCAACACGTCTCCGTCCTACTGCCGATTCTTTTCGCAAAGTACTTTTCTATAATTCCAGTATTTAGAGGGAAAAAATTAAACGAATTTTTTGTCCATGTAAAAAACTATTAATTCTGAATAAAATGCCGCCCATTTATGCAACTAAAAAAATTTAAATGCCTCTTATTAGATAAGGCATATTTTCGTCTGATAAGGTACTTCTTCTTCAATGATTACGAGGATATTTAAGTTTTGATAAAAAAAAAATTTTATTTCTTACGACTTTTCCTAAAATATGTTAATGCCATCTGAAAGAAGAACAGATAAGCTTTCCATCGAGCTCATAGTTGAAGAAGTCGGTCGAACGATGCAAGAGTTATTAGCGAAAAACTAATCGATGGTCAACACGATTCCGTCCTACTGCCGATTCTTTTCGCAAAGTGCTTTTCTATAATTTCGGTATTTAGAGGGAAAAAATTAAACGAATTTTTTGTCCATATAAAAGACTATAAATTCTGAATAAAATGCCGTCCATTTATGCAATTAAAAAAATTTAAATGTCTCTTATTAGATAAGGCATATTTTCGTCTGATAAGTACTTCTTCTTCAATGATTTCGAGGATATTTTAGGTTTGATAAAAAAAAATTTTATTTCTTACGACTGTTCGTATAATATGTTAATGCCATCTGAAAGAGGAACAGATAAGCTTTCCATCGAGCTCTTAGTCGAAGAAGTCGGTCGAAGGATGCAAGAGTTATTAGCAAAAAACTAATCGGTGGTAAACACGATTCCGTCCTATTGCCGATTATTTTCGAAAAGTACTTTTCTATAATTCTAGTATTTAATGGGAAAAAATTAAACGAATTTTTTGTCCATGTAAAAAACTATAAATTCTGAATAAAATGCCGCCCATTTATGCAATTAAAAACAATTTAAATGTCTCTTATTAGATAAGGCATATTTTCGTCTGATAAGGTACTTCTTCTTTAATGATTTCGAGGATGTTTTGGGTTTGATCAAAAAAATTTTATTTCTTACGACTTTTCGTAAAATATATTAATGCCATCTGAAAGAGGAACAGATAAGCTTTCCATCGAGCTCTTAGTCGAAGAAGTCGGTCGAAGGATGCAAGAGTTATTAGCAAAAAACTAATCGGTGGTAAACACGATTCCGTCCTACTGCCGATTATTTTCGAAAAGTACTTTTCTATAATTCTAGTATTTAGTGGGAAAAAATTAAACGAATTTTTTGTCCATGTAAAAGACTATTAATTCCGAATAAAATGCCGCCCATTTATGAAATTAAAAAAATTTAAATGTTTCTATTAGATAAGGCATATTTTCGTCTGATAAGTACTTCTTCTTCAATGATTTCGAGGATATTTTATGTTTGATAAAAAAAATTTTATTTCTTACGACTGTTCGTAAAATATGTTAATGCCATCTGAAAAAGGGACAGATAAGCTTTCCATCGAGCTCTTAGTCGAAGAAGTCGATCGAAGGATGCAAGAGTTATTAGCAAAGAACTAATCGGTGGTCAACACGATTCCGTCCTACTGCCGATTCTTTCCGAAAAGTACTTTTCTATAATTCTAGTATTTAATGGGAAAAAATTAAACGAATTTTTTGTCCATGTAAAAAAAAAATAATTCTGAATAAAATGCCGCCCATTTATGCAATTAAAAAAATTTAAATGTCTCTTATTAGATAAGGCATATTTTCGTCTGATAAGGTGCTTCTTCTTTAATGATTTCGAGGATATTTTGGGTTTGATCAAAAAAATTTTATTTCTTACGACTTTTCGTACAATATATTAATGCCATCTGAAAGAGGAACAGAAAAGCTTTCCATCGAGCTCTTAGTCGAAGAAGTCGGTCGAAGGATGCAAGAGTTATTAGCAAAAAACTAATCGGTGGTCAACACGATTCCGTCCTACTGCCGATTCTTTTCGAAAAGTACTTTTCTATAATTCTAGTATTTAATGGGAACAAATAAAACGAATTTTTTGTACATGTAAAAAACTATTAATTCTGAATAAAATGCAACCCATTTATGCAATTAAAAAAATTTAAATGTCCCTTATTAGATAAGGCATATTTTCGTCTGATAAGGTACTTTTTCTTCAATGATTTCGAGGATATTTTAGTTTTGATCAAAAAAAAAATTTTATTTCTTACGACTTTTCGTAAAATATGTTAATGCCATATGAAAGAGGAACAGATAAGCTTTCGAGCTCTTAGTCGAAGAAGTTGGTCGAACGATGCAAGAGTTATTAGCAAAAAACTAATCGGTGGTCAACACGATTCCGTCCTACTGCCGATTCTTTTCGCAAAGTACTTTTCTATAATTCCAGTATTTAGAGGGAAAAAATTAATCGAATTCTTTGTCCATATAAAAGACTATAAATTCTGAATAAAATGCCGTCCATTTATGTAGTTAAAAAAATTTAAATGTCTCTTATTAGATAAGGCCTATTTTCGTCTGATAAGTACTTCTTCTTCAATGATTTCGAGGATATTTTAGTTTTGATCAAAAAAATTTTATTTCTTACGACTTTTCATAAAATATTTTCATGCCATCTGAAAGAGGAACAGATAAGCTTTCCATCGAGCTCTTAGTGGAAAAAGTCGGTCGAAGGATGCAAGAGTTATTATTAAACTAATCGGTGGTCAACACGATTCCGTCCTACTGCCGATTTTTTCCAAAAAGTACTTTTCTATAATTCTAGTATTTAATGGGAAAAAATTAATCGAATTTCTTGTCCATGTACAAAACTATTAATTCTGAATAAAATGCCGCCCATTTATGCAACTAAAAAAATTTAAGTCTCTTATTAGATAAGGCATATTTTCGTCTGATAAGGTACTTTTTCTTCAATGATTTCGAGGATATTTTAGTTTTGATCAAAAAAATTATATTTCTTACGACTTTTCGAAAGATATGTTAATGCCATCTGAAAGAGGAACAGATAAGCTTTCGAGCTCTTAGTCGAAGAAGTCGGTCGAAGGATGCAAGAGTTATTAGCAAAAAGCTAATCGGTGGTCAACACGATTCCGTCTTACTGCCGATTCTTTTCGCAAAGTACTTTTGTATAAATCTAGTAATTAATGGGACAAAATTAAACGAATTTTTTGACCATGTAAAATACTATCAATTCTGAATAAAATGCCGTTCATTTATGCAACTAAAAAAATTTAAATGTCTCTTATTAGATAAGGCATATTTTCGTCTGATAAGGTACTTCTTTTTCAATGATTTCGAGGATATTTTAGTTTTGATCAAAAAAATTTTATTTCTTACGACTTTTCGTAAAATATGTTAATACCATCTGAAAGAGGAACAGATAAGCTTTCCATCGAGCTCTTAGTCAAATAAGTCGGTCGAAGGATGTAAGAGTTATTAGTAAAAAAAACTAATCGGTGGTCAACACGTCTCCGTCCTACTGCCGATTCTTTTCACAAAGTACTTTTCTATAATTCCAGTATTTAGAGGGAAAAAATTAAACGAATTTTTTGTCCATGTAAAAAACTATCAATTCTGAATAAAATGCCGCCCATTTATGCAACTAAAAAAATTTAAATGCCTCTTATTAGATAAGGCATATTTTCGTCTGATAAGGTACTTCTTCTTCAATGATTACGAGGATATTTAAGTTTTGATAAAAAAAAAATTTTATTTCTTACGACTTTTCCTAAAATATGTTAATGCCATCTGAAAGAAGAACAGATAAGCTTTCCATCGAGCTCATAGTTGAAGAAGTCGGTCGAACGATGCAAGAGTTATTAGCGAAAAACTAATCGGTGGTCAACACGATTCCGTCCTACTGCCGATTCTTTTCGCAAAGTACTTTTCTATAATTCCAGTATTTAGAGGGAAAAAATTAAACGAATTTTTTGTCCATATAAAAGACTATAAATTCTGAATAAAATGCCGTCCATTTATGTAATTAAAAATATTTAAATGTCTCTTATTAGATAAGGCCTATTTTCGTCTGATAAGTACTTCTTCTTCAATGATTTCGAGGATATTTTAGTTTTGATCAAAAAAATTTTATTTCTTACGACTTTTCGTAAAATATGTTCATGCCATCTGAAAGAGGAACAGATAAGCTTTCCATCGAGCTCTTAGTCGAAAAAGTCGGTCGAAGGATGCAAGAGTTATTAGTAAAAAACTAATCGGTGGTCAACACGATTCCGTCCTACTGCCGATTCTTTCCGAAAAGTACTTTTCTATAATTCTAGTATTTAATGGGAAAAATTAAACGAATTTCTTGTCCATTTAAAAAACTATTAATTCTGAATAAAATGCCGCCCATATATGCAACTAAAAATTTTAAATGTCTCTTATTAGATAAGGCATATTTTCGTCTGATAAGGTACTTCTTCTTTAATGATTTCGAGGATATTTTGGGTTTGATCAAAAAAATTTTATTTCTTACGACTTTTCGTGAAATATATTAATGCCATCTGAAAGAGGAACAGATAAGCTTTCCATCAAGCTCTTAGTCGAATATGTCGGTCGAACGATGCAAGAGTTATTAGCAAAAAACTAATGGGTGGTCAACACGATTCCGTCCTACTGCCGATTCTTTTCGCAAAGTACTTTTCTATAATTTCAGTATTTAGAGGGAAAAAATTAAACGAATTTTTTGTCCATGTAAAAAACTATTAATTTTGAATAAAATGCCGCCCATTGATGCAACTAAAAAAATTTAAATGTCCCTTATTAGATAAGGCATATTTTCGTCTGATAGGGTACTTTTTCTTCAATGATTTCGAGGATATTTTAGTTTTGATCAAAAAAAATTTTATTTCTTACGACTTTTCGTAAAATATGTTAATCCCATGTGAAAGAGGAACAGATAAGCTTTCCATCGAGCTCTTAGTCGAAGAAGTCGGTCGAAGGATGCAAGAGTTATTAGCAAAAAACTAATCGGTGGTCAACACGATTCCGTCCTACTGCCGATTCTTTTCGAAAAGTACTTTTCTATAATTCTAGTATTTAGTGGGAAAAAATTAAACGAATTTTTTGTCCATGTAAAAAACTATAAATTCTGAATAAAATGCCGCCCAATTATGCAATTAAAAAAATTTAAATGTCTCTTATTAGATAAGGCATATTTTCGTCTGATAAGGTACTTGTTCTTCAATGATTTCGAGGATATTTTAGTTTTGATCAAAAAAATTTTATTTCTTACGACTTTTCGTAAAATATGTTAATGCCATATGAAAGAGGAACAGATAAGCTTTCCATCGAGCTCTTAGTCGAAGAAGTCGGTCGAAGGATGCAAAAGTTATTAGCAAAAAACTAATCGGTGGTCAACTCGATTCCATTCTACTGCCGATGCTTTCCGAAAAGTACTTTTCTATAATTCTAGTATCTAATGGTAAAAAATAAAACGAAATTTTTGGCCATATAAAAAACTATAAATTCTGAATAAAATGCCGCCCAATTATGCAATTAAAAAAATTTAAATGTCTCTTATTAGATAAGGCATATTTTCGTCTGATAAGGTACTTGTTCTTCAATGATTTCGAGGATATTTTAGTTTTGATCAAAAAAATTTTATTTCTTACGACTTTTCGTAAAATATGTTAATGCCATATGAAAGAGGAACAGATAAGCTTTCCATCGAGCTCTTAGCCGAAGAAGTCGATCGAAGGATGCAAGAGTTATTAGCAAAAAACTAATCGGTAGTCAACACGTTTCCGTCCTACTGCCGATTGTTTTTGCAAAGTATTTTTCTATAATTCTAGTATTTAATGGGAAAAAATTAAACGAATTTTTTGTCCATGAGAAAAACCGTTAATTTTGAATAAAATTCCGACCATTTAGGCAATTAAAAAAATTTAAATGCCTCTTATTAGATAAGGCATATTTTCGTCTGATAAGTACTTCTTCTTCAATGATTTCGATGATATTTTAGGTTTGATCAAAAAAATTTTATTTCTTACGACTTTTCGTAAAATATGTTAATGCCATCTGGAAGAGGAACAGATAAGCTTTCCATCGAGCTCTTAGTCGTAGAAGTCGGTCGAAGAATGCAAGAGTTATTAGCAAAAAACTAATCGGTGGTCAACACGATTCCGTCCTACTGCCGATTCTTTTCGAAAAGTACTTTTCTATAATTCTAGTATTTAGTGGGAAAAAAATTAAACGAATTTTTTGTCCATGCAAAAGACTATAAATTCTGAATAAAATGTCGCCCATTTATGCAATTAAAAAAATTTAAATGTCTCTTATTAGATAAGGCCTATTTTCTCCTGATAAGTACTTCTTTTTCAATGATTTCGAGGATTTTTTAGTTTTGATCAAAAAAATTTTATTTCTTACGACTTTTCGTAAAATATGTTAATGCCATCTGAAAGAGGAACAGATAAGCTTTCCATCGAGCTCTTAGTCAAATAAGTCGGTCGAAGGATGCAAGAGTTATTAGTAAAAAAACTAATCGGTGGTCAACACGATTCCGTTCTACTTTCGATTCTTTCCGAAAAGTACTTTTCTATAATTCTAGTATTTGATGGGAAAAAATTAAACGAATTTTTTGTCCATGTAAAAAACTATTAATTCTGAATAAAATGCCGCCCATTTATGCAACTAAAAAAATTTAAATGTCTCTTATTAGATAAGGCATATTTTCGTCTGATAAGGTACTTCTTCTTTAATGATTTCGAGGATATTTTGGGTTTGATCAAAAAAATTTTATTTCTTACGACTTTTCGTAAAATATGTTAATGCCATATGAAAGAGGAACAGATAAGCTTTCCATCGAGCTCTTAGCCGAAGAAGTCGATCGAAGGATGCAAGAGTTATTAGCAAAAAACTAATCGGTAGTCAACACGTTTCCGTCCTACTGCCGATTGTTTTTGCAAAGTATTTTTCTATAATTCTAGTATTTAATGGGAAAAAATTAAACGAATTTTTTGTCCATGAGAAAAACCGTTAATTTTGAATAAAATTCCGACCATTTAGGCAATTAAAAAAATTTAAATGCCTCTTATTAGATAAGGCATATTTTCGTCTGATAAGTACTTCTTCTTCAATGATTTCGATGATATTTTAGGTTTGATCAAAAAAATTTTATTTCTTACGACTTTTCGTAAAATATGTTAATGCCATCTGGAAGAGGAACAGATAAGCTTTCCATCGAGCTCTTAGTCGTAGAAGTCGGTCGAAGAATGCAAGAGTTATTAGCAAAAAACTAATCGGTGGTCAACACGATTCCGTCCTACTGCCGATTCTTTTCGAAAAGTACTTTTCTATAATTCTAGTATTTAGTGGGAAAAAAATTAAACGAATTTTTTGTCCATGCAAAAGACTATAAATTCTGAATAAAATGTCGCCCATTTATGCAACTAAAAAAATTTAAATGTCTCTTATTAGATAAGGCCTATTTTCTCCTGATAAGTACTTCTTTTTCAATGACTTCGAGGATTTTTTAGTTTTGATCAAAAAAATTTTATTTCTTACAACTTTTCGTAAAATATGTTAATGCCATCTGAAAGAGGAACAGATAAGCTTTCCATCGAGCTCTTAGTCAAATAAGTCGGTCGAAGGATGCAAGAGTTATTAGTAAAAAAACTAATCGGTGGTCAACACGATTCCGTTCTACTTCCGATTCTTTCCGAAAAGTACTTTTCTATAATTCTAGTATTTGATGGGAAAAAATTAAACGAATTTTTTGTCCATGTAAAAAACTATTAATTCTGAATAAAATGCCGTCCATTTATGCAATTAAAAACATTTAAATGTCTCTTATTAG
This sequence comes from Phortica okadai, assembly GCA_034638295.1. NCBI lineage: Eukaryota > Metazoa > Arthropoda > Insecta > Diptera > Drosophilidae > Phortica > Phortica okadai. The sequence goes on from CM067851.1 coordinate 29,025,518, forward strand.
ATAAGGCATATTTTCGTCTGATAACTACTTCTTCTTCAATGATTTCGAGGATATTTTGGGTTTGATCAAAAAAATTTTATTTCTTACGACTTTTCGTAAAATATATTAATGCCATCTGAAAGGGGAACAGATAAGCTTTCCATGGAGCTCTTAGTCGAAGAAGTCGGTCGAAGGATGCAAGAGTTATTAGCAAAAAACTACTCGGTGGTCAACACGTCTCCGTCCTACTGCCGATTCTTTTCGAAAAGTACTTTTCTATAATTCTAGTATTTAATGGGAAAAAATTAAACGAATTTTTTGTCCATGTAAAAAACTATTAATTCTGAATAAAATGCAACCCATTTATGCAACTAAAAAAATTTAAATGCCTCTTATTAGATAAGGCATATTTTCGTCTGATAAGGTACTTCTTCTTTAATGATTTCGAGGATATTTTGGGTTTGATAAAAAAAATTTTATTTCTTACGGCTTTTCGTGACATATATTAATGCCATCTGAAAGAGGAACAGATAAGCTTTCCATCGAGCTCTTAGTCGTAGAAGTCGGTCGAAGAATGCAAGAGTTATTAGCAAAAAACTAATCGGTGGTCAACACGATTCCGTCCTACTGCCGATACTTTTCGCAAAGTACTTTTCTATAATTCCAGTATTTAGAGGGAAAAAATTAAACGAATTTTTTGTCCATGTAAAAATCTATTAATTTTGAATAAAATGCCGCCCATTGATGCAACTAAAAAAATTTAATTAATCCCATCTGAAAGAGGAACAGATAAGCTTTCCATCGAGCTCTTAGTCGAAGAAGTCGGTCGAAGGATGCAAGAGTTATTAGCAAAAAACTAATCGGTGGTCAACACGATTCCGTTCTACTGCCGATTCTTTTCGAAAAGTACTCTCTATAATTCTAGTATTTAGTGGGAAAAAATTAAACGAATTTTTTGTCCATGTAAAAAACTATAAATTCTGAATAAAATGCCGCCCGTTTATGCAATTAAAAACAATTTAAATGTTCCTTATTAGATGAGGCATATTTTCGTCTGATAAGTACTTTTTCTTCAATGATTTCGAGGATATTTTAGTTTTGATCAAAAAAATTTTATTTCTTATGACTTTTAGTAAAATATCTTAGTGCCATCTGAAAGAGGAACAGATAAGCTTTCCACCGAGCTCTTAGTCGACGAAGTCGGTCGAAGGATGCAAAAGTTATTAGCAAAAAACTAATCGGTGGTAAACTCGATTCCGTTCTACTGCCGATTCTTTCCGAAAAGTACTTTTCTATAATCCTAGTATCTCATGGTAAAAAATAAAACGAAATTTTTGGCCATGTAAAAAACTATAAATTGTGAATAAAATGCCGCTCAATTATGCAATTAAAAAAATTTAAATGTCTCTTATTGGATATGGCATATTTTCGTCTGATAAGGTACTTGTTCTTCAATGATTTCGAGGATATTTTAGTTTTGATCAAAAAAATTTTATTTCTTACGACTTTTCGTAAAATATGTTAATGCCATATGAAAGAGGAACAGATAAGCTTTCCATCGAGCTCTTAGCCGAAGAAGTCGGTCGAAGGATGCAAGAGTTATTAGCAAAAAACTAATCGGTGGTCAACACGATTCCGTCCTACTGCCGATTCTTTTCGAAAAGTACTTTTCTATAATTCTAGTATTTAGTGGGAAAAAATTAAACGAATTTTTTGTCCATGTAAAAAACTATAAATTCTGAATAAAATGCCGCCCGTTTATGCAATTAAAAACAATTTAAATGTCCCTTATTAGTTGAGGCATATTTTCGTCTGATAAGGTATTTCTTCTTCAATGATTTCGAGGATATTTTAGTTTGGATCAAAAAAATTTTATTTCATATGACTTTTAGTAAAATATGTTAGTGCCGTCTGAAAGAGGAACAGATAAGCTTTCCACCGAGCTCTTAGTCGAAGAAGTCGGTCGAAGGATGCAAAAGTTATTAGCAAAAAACTAATCGGTGGTCAACTCGATTCCATTCTACTGCCGATGCTTTCCGAAAAGTACTTTTCTATAATTCTAGTATCTAATGGTAAAAAATAAAACGAAATTTTTGGCCATATAAAAAACTATAAATTCTGAATAAAATGCCGCCCAATTATGCAATTAAAAAAATTTAAATGTCTCTTATTAGATAAGGCATATTTTCGTCTGATAAGGTACTTGTTCTTCAATGATTTCGAGGATATTTTAGTTTTGATCAAAAAAATTTTATTTCTTACGACTTTTCGTAAAATATGTTAATGCCATATGAAAGAGGAACAGATAAGCTTTCCATCGAGCTCTTAGCCGAAGAAGTCGATCGAAGGATGCAAGAGTTATTAGCAAAAAACTAATCGGTAGTCAACACGTTTCCGTCCTACTGCCGATTGTTTTTGCAAAGTATTTTTCTATAATTCTAGTATTTAATGGGAAAAAATTAAACGAATTTTTTGTCCATGAGAAAAACCGTTAATTTTGAATAAAATTCCGACCATTTAGGCAATTAAAAAAATTTAAATGCCTCTTATTAGATAAGGCATATTTTCGTCTGATAAGTACTTCTTCTTCAATAATTTCGATGATATTTTAGGTTTGATCAAAAAAATTTTATTTCTTACGACTTTTCGTAAAATATGTTAATGCCATCTGGAAGAGCAACAGATAAGCTTTCCATCGAGCTCTTAGTCGTAGAAGTCGGTCGAAGAATGCAAGAGTTATTAGCAAAAAACTAATCGGTGGTCAACACGATTCCGTCCTACTGCCGATTCTTTTCGCAAAGTACTTTTCTATAATTCTAGTATTTAGTGGGAAAAAAATTAAACGAATTTTTTGTCCATGCAAAAGACTATAAATTCTGAATAAAATGTCGCCCATTTATGCAATTAAAAAAATTTAAATGTCTCTTATTAGATAAGGCCTATTTTCTCCTGATAAGTACTTCTTTTTCAATGATTTCGAGGATTTTTTAGTTTTGATCAAAAAAATTTTATTTCTTACAACTTTTCGTAAAATATGTTAATGCCATCTGAAAGAGGAACAGATAAGCTTTCCATCGAGCTCTTAGTCAAATAAGTCGGTCGAAGGATGCAAGAGTTATTAGTAAAAAAACTAATCGGTGGTCAACACGATTCCGTTCTACTTCCGATTCTTTCCGAAAAGAACTTTTCTATAATTCTAGTATTTGATGGGAAAAAATTAAACGAATTTTTTGACCATGTAAAAAACTATTAATTCTGAATAAAATGCCGCCCATTTATGCAACTAAAAAAATTTAAATGTCTCTTATTAGATAAGGCATATTTTCGTCTGATAAGGTACTTCTTCTTTAATGATTTCGAGGATATTTTGGGTTTGATCAAAAAAATTTTATTTCTTACGACTTTTCGTAAAATATATTAATGCCATCTGAAAGAGGAACAGATAAGCTTTCCATCGAGCTCTTAGTCGAAGAAGTCGGTCGAAGGATGCAAGAGTTATTAGCAAAAAACTACTCGGTGGTCAACACGTCTGCGTCCCACTGCCGATTCTTTTCGCAAAGTACTTTTCTATAATTCCAGTATTTAGAGGGAAAAAATTAAACGAATTTTTTGTCCATATAAAAAACTATAAATTCTGAATAAAATGCCGTCCATTTATGCAATTAAAAACATTTAAATGTCTCTTATTAGATAAGGCATATTTTCGTCTGATAACTACTTCTTCTTCAATGATTTCGAGGATATTTTAGGTTTGATAAAAAAAATTTTATTTCTTATGACTTTTCGTAAAATATATTAATGCCATCCGAAAGAGAAAAAGATAAGCTTTCCATGGAGCTCTTAGTCGAAGAAGTCGGTCGAAGGATGCAAGAGTTATTAGCAAAAAACTAATCAGTGGTCAACACGATTCCGTCCTACTGCCGATTCTTTTCGAAAAGTACTTTTCTATAATTCTAGTATTTAATGGGAAAAAATTAAACGAATTTTTTGTCCATGTAAAAAACTATTAATTCTGAATAAAATGCAACCCATTTATGCAACTAAAAAAATTTAAATGCCTCTTATTAGATAAGGCATATTTTCGTCTGATAAGGTACTTCTTCTTTAATGATTTCGAGGATATTTTGGGTTTGATAAAAAAAATTTTATTTCTTACGGCTTTTCGTGACATATATTAATGCCATCTGAAAGAGGAACAGATAAGCTTTCCATCGAGCTCTTAGTCGTAGAAGTCGGTCGAAGAATGCAAGAGTTATTAGCAAAAAACTAATCGGTGGTCAACACGATTCCGTCCTACTGCCGATACTTTTCGCAAAGTACTTTTCTATAATTCCAGTATTTAGAGGGAAAAAATTAAACGAATTTTTTGTCCATGTAAAAATCTATTAATTTTGAATAAAATGCCGCCCATTGATGCAACTAAAAAAATTTAATTAATCCCATCTGAAAGAGGAACAGATAAGCTTTCCATCGAGCTGCCGCCCGTTTATGCAATTAAAAACAATTTAAATGTTCCTTATTAGATGAGGCATATTTTCGTCTGATAAGTACTTTTTCTTCAATGATTTCGAGGATATTTTAGTTTTGATCAAAAAAATTTTATTTCTTATGACTTTTAGTAAAATATCTTAGTGCCATCTGAAAGAGGAACAGATAAGCTTTCCACCGAGCTCTTAGTCGACGAAGTCGGTCGAAGGATGCAAAAGTTATTAGCAAAAAACTAATCGGTGGTCAACTCGATTCCGTTCTACTGCCGATTCTTTCCGAAAAGTACTTTTCTATAATTCTAGTATCTCATGGTAAAAAATAAAACGAAATTTTTGGCCATGTAAAAAACTATAAATTGTGAATAAAATGCCGCCCAATTATGCAATTAAAAAAATTTAAATGTCTCTTATTGGATATGGCATATTTTCGTCTGATAAGGTACTTGTTCTTCAATGATTTCGAGGATATTTTAGTTTTGATCAAAAAAATTTTATTTCTTACGACTTTTCGTAACATATGTTAATGCCATATGAAAGAGGAACAGATAAGCTTTCCATCGAGCTCTTAGCCAAAGAAGTCGGTCGAAGGATGCAAGAGTTATTAGCAAAAAACTAATCGGTAGTCAACACGTTTCCGTCCTACTGCCGATTCTTTTCGAAAAGTACTTTTCTATAATTCTAGTATTTAGTGGGAAAAAATTAAACGAATTTTTTGTCCATGTAAAAAACTATAAATTCTGAATAAAATGCCGCCCTTTTAGGCAATTAAAAAAATTTAAACGTCTTTTATTAGATAAGGCATATTTTCGTCTGATAAGTACTTCTTCTTCAATGGTTTCGATGATATTTTAGGTTTGATCAAAAAAATTTTATTTCTTACGACTTTTCGTAAAATATGTTAATGCCATCTGGAAGAGGAACAGATGAGCTTTCCATCGAGCTCTTAGTCGTAGAAGTCGGTCGAAGAATGCAAGAGATATTAGCAAAAAACTAATCGGTGGTCAACACGATTCCGTCCTACTGCCGATTCTTTTCGAAAAGTATTTTTCTATAATTCTAGTATTTAATGGAAAAAAATTAAACGAATTTTTTGTCCATGAGAAAAACCGTTAATTCTGAATAAAATTCCGACCATTTAGGCAATTAAAAAAATTTAAACGTCTTTTATTAGATAAGGCATATTTTCGTCTGATAAGTACTTCTTCTTCAATGGTTTCGATGATATTTTAGGTTTGATCAAAAAAATTTTATTTCTTACGAGTTTTCGTAAAATATGTTAATGCCATCTGGAAGAGGAACAGATAAGCTTTCCATCGAGCTCTTATTCGTAGAAGTCAGTCGAAGAATGCAAGAGTTATTACCAAAAAACTAATCGGTGGTCAACACGATTCCGTCCTACTGCCGATTCTTTTCGAAAAGTACTTTTCTATAATTCTAGTATTTAGTGGGAAAAAATTAAACGAATTTTTTGTCCATGTAAAAAGCTATAAGTTCTGAATAAAATGCCGCCCATTTATGCAATTAAAAACAATTTAAATGTCTCTTATTAGATAAGGCATATTTTCGTCTGATAAGGTACTTCTTATTTAATGATTTCGAGGATATTTTAGTTTTGATCAAAAAAATTTTATTTCTTACGTTTTTTCGTAAAATATGTTAATGTCATCTGAAAGACGAACAGATAAGCTTTTCATCGAGCTCTTAGTCGAATATGTTGGTCGAAGGATGCAAGAAATATTAGCAAAAACTAATCGGTGGTAAACACGACTCCGTCCTACTGCCGATTGTTTTTGCAAAGTATTTTTCTATAATTCTAGTTTTTAATGGGAAAAAATTAAACGAATTTTTTGTCCATAAGAAAAACCATTATTTCTGAATAAAATTCCGACCATTTATGCAATTAAAAAAATTTAAATGTCTCTTATTGGATATGGCATATTTTCGTCTGATAAGGTACTTGTTCTTCAATGATTTCGATGATATTTTAGTTTTGATCAAAAAAATTTTATTTCTTACGACTTTTTGTAAAATATGTTTATGTCATCTGAAAGACGAACAGATAAGCTTTCCATCGAGCTCTTAGTCGAATAAGTCGGTCGAAGGATGCAAGAGTTATTAGCAAAAAACTAATCGGTGGTCAACACGATTCCGTCCTACTGCCGATTCTTTTCGAAAAGTACTTTTCTATAATTCTAGTATTTAATGGGAAAAAATTACACGAATTTTTTGTCTATGTAAAAAGCTATTAATTCTGAATAAAATGCAACCCATTTATGCAACTAAAAAAATTTAAATGTCTCTTATTAGATAAGGCATATTTTTGTCTGATAAGGTACTTCTTCATTGATTTCGAGGATATTTTAGTTTTGATCAAAAAAAAATTTTATTTCTTACGACTTTTCGTGAAATATGTAAATGCCATCTGAAAGAACAACAGATAAGCATTCCATCGAGCTCTTAGTCGAATATGTCGGTCGAAGGATGCAAGAGTTATTAGCAAAAAACTAATCGGTGGTCAACACGATTCCGTCCTACTGCCGATTCTTTTCGCAAAGTACTTTTCTATAATTCCAGTATTTAGAGGGAAAAAATTAAACGAATTTTTAGTCCATATAAAAGACTATAAATTCTGAATAAAATGCCGTCCATTTATGTAATTAAAAAAATTTAAATTTCTCTTATTAGATAAGGCCTATTTTCGTCTGATAATTACTTCTTCTTCAATGATTTCGAGGATATTTTAGTTTTGATCAAAAAAATTGTATTTCTTACGACTTTTCATAAAATATTTTCATGCCATCTGAAAGAGGAACAGATAAGCTTTCCATCGAGCTCTTAGTCGAAAAAGTCGGTCGAAGGATGCAAGAGTTATTATTAAACTAATCGGTGGTCAACACGATTCCGTCCTACTGCCGATTTTTTCCGAAAAGTACTTTTCTATAATTCTAGTATTTAATGGGAAAAAATTAATCGAATTTCTTGTCCATATACAAAACTATTAATTCTGAATAAAATGCCGCCCATTTATGCAACTAAAAAAATTTAAATGTCTCTTATTAGATAAGGCATATTTTCGTCTGATAAGGTACTTTTTCTTCAATGATTTCGAGGGTATTTTAGTTTTGATCAAAAAAATTTTATTTCTTACGACTTTTCGTAAAATATGTTAATACCATCTGAAAGAGGAACAGATAAGCTTTCCATCGAGCTCTTAGTCAAATAAGTCGGTCGAAGGATGCAAGAGTTATTAGTAAAAAAACTAATCGGTGGTCAACACGTCTCCGTCCTACTGCCGATTCTTTTCGCAAAGTACTTTTCTATAATTCCAGTATTTAGAGGGAAAAATTTAAACGAATTTTTTGTCCATGTAAAAAACTATTAATTCTGAATAAAATGCCGCCCATTTATGCAACTAAAACCAGTAAGGGAGCTATTTTCAGCTTTGCTGAAACTTATATACTCTTGCAAGCATTTGGAAAATACGTTTTATAGTGTTGGCAATAAGAATCTTATAAGTTTATAAAGATAAAGGGGCCCATTTTCTACTTTTTTTAACGAATACAATGCAATCATTCTACACTTCATTTTACGATTTTCTATCTCGTCTGCTTATAGATAAATCACATTTTTAAGTTTTCTCTATATGGGCGGTGCCACGCCCTTATGTCCCATTCTTATGAAACTTTGTAATATGGTCAAGAATTCTTAAAAACGCGCAACTGCAATGTTTCATCTGTTTATAGTTGAAAACAAAAAAGTTTTTCTAACGAAAACCGAATTTTTAACCGATTGTTCCTATGGGAGCTATATGCTATATTTATCCGATCTTCACCAATTTTGCAGTGAGCCTTCATTTACGTCCGAGATATTCTTATGCAAAAAATTGGGGCGATAACTTGAAAAACAAAGAGTTTATTGAGCAAAAACCTCATTTTTGACCGATCGTTCCTATGGCAGCTATCCGATATGCACCAAATTTGCAGTGTATTTTGACTGACGTCCAACATGTCTCTGTGCAAAAAATTGAAGTGATAGCTTTAAAATCACAGCGTTTTTAAAGAAAAAACCTCATTTTTAACCGATCGTTCCTATGGCAGCTATATGCTATTGTGTTCCGATCAGGCTGGTTTCTACATATAAACTGCCTGCAATGAAAAGAAAATTTTCTGCATTTAAATTTTTTTGCTAACTTCAAAACTCTGGGAGGAGTTCGCATTGAAACAGACAGACGGACAGACGGACATGGCTATTTGAACTCGTCTCGTCGTGCTGATCAAGAATATATATACTTTATATAGTCGGAGATGTCTCCTTCTCTGCGTTGCAAACTTCATGACAAAGTTAATATACTCTTGCAAGAGTATAAAAATTTAAATGTCTCTTATTAGATAAGGCATATTTTCGTCTGATAAGGTACTTCTTCTGTAATGATTTCGAGGATATTTTGGGTTTGATCAAAAAAATTTTATTTCTTACGACTTTTCGTAAAATATATTAATGCCATCTGAAAGAGGAACAGATAAGCTTTCCATCGAGCTCTTAGTCGAAGAAGTCGGTCGAAGGATGCAAGAGTTATTAGCAAAAAACTACTCGGTGGTCAACACGTCTCCGTCTTACTGCCGATTCTTTTCGCAAAGTACTTTTCTGTAATTCTAGTATTTAGAGGGAAAAAATTAAACGAATTTTTTGTCCATATAAAAGACTATAAATTCTGAATAAAATGCCGTCCATTTATGCAATTAAAAAAATTTAAATGTCTCTTATTAGATAAGGCCTATTATCGTCTGATAAGTACTTCTTCTTCAATGATTTCGAGGATATTTTAGGTTTGATAAAAAAAAATTGTATTTCTTATGACTTTTCGTAAAATATATTAATGCCATCTGAAAGAGGAACAGATAAGCTTTCCATCGAGCTCTTAGTCGAAGAAGTCGGTCGAAGGATGCAAGAGTTATTAGCAAAAAACTAATCGGTGGTCAACACGATTCCGTCCTACTGCCGATTCTTTTCGCAAAGTACTTTTCTATAATTCCAGTATTTAGAAGGAAAAAATTAAACGAATTTTTTGTCCATATAAAAGACTATAAATTCTGAATAAAATGCCGTCCATTTATGTAATTAAAAAAATTTAAATGTCTCTTATTAGATAAGGCATATTTTCGTCTGATAAGGTACTTCTTCTTTAATGATTTCGAGGATATTTTGGGTTTGATCAAAAAAATTTTATTTCTTACGACTTTTCGTGAAATATATTAATGCCATCTGAAAGAGGAACAGATAAGCTTTCCATCGAGCTCTTAGTCGAAGAAGTCGGTCGAAGGATGCAAGAGTTATTAGCAAAAAACTAATCGGTGGTAAATACGATTCCGTCCTACTGGCGATTATTTTCGAAAAGTACTTTTCTATAATTCTAGTATTTAATGGGAAAAAGTTCAACGAATTCTTGTCCATGTAAAAAACTATTAATTCTGAATAAAATGCCGCCCATTTATGCAATTAAAAAAATTTAAATGTCCCTTATTAGATAAGGCATATTTTCGTCTGATAGGGTACTTCTTCTTCAATGATTTCGAGGATATTTTAGTTTTGATAAAAAAAAAATTTTATTTCTTACTTTTTTTCGTAAAATATGTTAATGCCATCTGAAAGAAGAACAGATAAGCTTTCCATCGAGCTCTTAGTCGAATATGTCGGTCGAACGATGCAAGAGTTATTAGCAAAAAACTAATCGGTGGTCAACACGATTCCGTCCTACTGCCGATTCTTTTCGCAAAGTACTTTTCTATAATTCCAGTATTTAGAGGGAAAAAATTAAACGAATTTTTTGTCCATGTGAAAAACTATTAATTTTGAATTAAATGCCGCCCATAGATGCAACTAAAAAAATTTAAATGTCCCTTATTAGATAAGGCATATTTTCGTCTGATAAGTACTTCTTCTTCAATGATTTCGAGCATATTTTAGTTTTGATCAAAAAAATTATATTTCTTATAACTTTTAGTAAAATATGTTAATGCAATCTGAAAGAGGAACAGATAAGCTTTCCACCGAGCTCTTAGTCGACGAAGTCGGTCGAAGGATGCAAAAGTTATTAGCAAAAAACTAATCGGTGGTCAACTCGATTCCGTTCTACTGCCGATTCTTTCCGAAAAGTACTTTTCTATAATTCTGGTATCTAATAGTAAAAAATTAAACGAATTTTTTGTCCATGAAAATAACTATAAATTCTGAATAAAATGCCGCCCATTTAAGCAATTAAAAAAATTTAAATGTGTCTTATTAGATAAGGCATATTTTCGTCTGATAAGGTACTTGTTCTTCAATGATTTCGAGGATATTTTAGTTTTGATCAAAAAAAATTTTATTTTTTACGACTTTTCGTAAAATATGTTAATCCCATCTAAAAGAGGAACAGATAAGCTTTCCATCGAGCTCTTAGTCGAAGAAGTCGGTCGAAGGATGCAAGAGTTATTAGCAAAAAACTAATCGGTGGTCAACACGATTCCGTCCTACTGCCGATTCTTTTCGAAAAGTACTTTTCTATAATTCTAGTATTTAGTGGGAAAAAATTAAACGAATTTTTTGTCCATGTAAAAAACTATAAATTCTGAATAAAATGCCGCTCGTTTATGCAATTAAAAACAATTTAAATGTCCCTTATTAGATGAGGCATATTTTCGTCTGATAAGTACTTCTTCTTCAATGATTTCGAGGATATTTTAGTTTTGACCAAAAAAATTTTATTTCTTATGACTTTTAGTAAAATATGTTAGTGCCATCTGAAAGAGGAACAGATAAGCTTTCCACCGAGCTCTTAGTCGACGAAGTCGGTCGAAGGATGCAAAAGTTATTAGCAAAAAACTAATCGGTGGTCAACTCGATTCCGTTCTACTGCCGATTCTTTCCGAAAAGTACTTTTCTATAATTCTAGTATCTAATGGTAAAAAATAAAACGAAATTTTTGGCCATGTAAAAAACTATAAATTCTGAATAAAATGCCGCCCAATTATGCAATTAAAAAAATTTAAATGTCTCTTATTAGATAAGGCATATTTTCGTCTGATAAGTACTTCTTCTTCAATGATTTCGAGGATATTTTAGGTTTGATAAAAAAAAATTTTATTTCTTATGACTTTTCGTAAAATATATTAATGCCATCTGAAAGAGGAACAGATAAGCTTTCCATCGAGCTCTTAGTCGAAGAAGTCGGTCGAAGGATGCAAGAGTTATTAGCAAAAAACTAATCGGTGGTCAACACGATTCCGTCCTACTGCCGATTCTTTTCGAAAAGTACTTTTCTATAATTCTAGTATTTAATGGGAAAAAATTAAACGAATTTTTTGTCCATGTAAAAAACTATTAATTCTGAACAAAATGCAACCCATTTATGCAACTAAAAAAATTTAAATGCCTCTTATTAGATAAGGCATATTTTCGTCTGATAAGGTACTTCTTCTTCAATGATTACGAGGATATTTAAGTTTTGATAAAAAAAAAATTTTATTTCTTACGACTTTTCGTAAAATATATTAATGCCATCTGAAAGAAGAACAGATAAGCTTTCCATCGAGCTCATAGTTGAAGAAGTCGGTCGAACGATGCAAGAGTTATTAGCAAAAAACTAATCGGTGGTCAACACGATTCCGTCCTACTGCCGATTCTTTTCGCAAAGTACTTTTCTATAATTCCAGTATTTAGAGGGAAAAAATTAAACGAATTTTTTGTCCATATAAAAGACTATTAATTCTGAATTAAATGCCGTCCATTTATGTAATTAAAAAAATTTAAATGTCTCTTATTAGATAAGGCCTATTTTCGTCTGATAAGTACTTCTTCAATGATTTCGAGGATATTTTAGTTTTGATCAAAAAAAAATTGTATTTCTTACGATTTTTCGTAAAATATGTTCAAGCCATCTGAAAGAGGAACAGACAAGATTTCCATCGAGCTCTTAGTCGAATAAGTCGGTCGAAGGAGGCAAGAGTTATTAGTAAAAAACTAATCGGTGGTCAACACGATTCCGTCCTACTGCCGATTCTTTCCGAAAAGTAGTTTTCTATAATTCTAGTATTTAATGGGAAAAATTAAACGAATTTCTTGTCCATTTAAAAAACTATTAATTCTGAATAAAATGCCACCCATATATGCAACTAAAAATTTTAAATGTCTTTTATTAGATAAGGCATATTTTCGTCTGATAAGGTACTTCTTCTTTAATGATTTCGAGGATATTTTGGGTTTGATCAAAAAAATTTTATTTCTTACGACTTTTCGTGAAATATATTAATGCCATCTGAAAAAGGAATAGATAAGCTTTCCATCGTGCTCTTAGTCGAAGAAGTCGGTCGAAGGATGCAAGAGTTATTAGCAAAAAACTAATCGGTGGTAAATACGATTCCGTCCTACTGCCGATTATTTTCGAAAAGTACTTTTCTATAATTCTAGTATTTAATGGGAAAAAGTTCAACGAATTTTTGTCCATGTAAAAAACTATTAATTCTGAATAAAATGCCGCCCATTTATGCAATTAAAAAAATTTAAATGTCCCTTATTAGATAAGGCATATTTTCGTCTGATAGGGTACTTCTTCTTCAATGATTTCGAGGATATTTTAGTTTTGATAAAAAAAAAATTTTATTTCTTACGACTTTTCGTAAAATATGTTAATGGCATCTGAAAGAAGAACAGATAAGCTTTCCATCGAGCTCTTAGTCGAATATGTCGGTCGAACGATGTAAGAGTTATTAGCAAAAAACTAATCGGTGGTCAACACGATTCCGTCCTACTGCCGATTCTTTTCGCTCAGTACTTTTCTATAATTCCAGTATTTAGAGGGAAAAAATTAAACGAATTTTTTGTCCATGTAAAAAACTATTAATTTTGAATAAAATGCCGCCCATTGATGCAACTAAAAAAATTTAAATGTCCCTTATTAGATAAGGCATATTTTCGTCTGATAAGTACTTCTTCTTCAATGATTTCGTGCATATTTTAGTTTTGATCAAAAAAATTATATTTCTTATGACTTTTAGTAAAATATGTTAATGCAATCTGATAGAGGAACAGATAAGCTTTCCATCGAGCTCTTAGTCGAAGAAGTCGGTCGAAGGATGCAAGAGTTATTAGCAGAAAACTAATCGGTGGTCAACACGATTCCGTCCTACTGCCGATTATTTTCGAAAAGTACTTTTCTATAATTCTGGTATCTAATAGTAAAAAATTAAACGAATTTTTTGTCCATGAAAAAAACTATAAATTCTGAATAAAATGCCGCCCATTTAAGCAATTAAAAAAATTTAAATGTCTCTTATTAGATAAGGCATATTTTCGTCTGATAAGGTACTTGTTCTTCAATGATTTCGAGGATATTTTAGTTTTGATCAAAAAAAATTTTATTTCTTACGACTTTTCGTAAAATATGTTAATCCCATCTGAAAGAGGAACAGATAAGTTTTCCATCGAGCTCTTAGTCGAAGAAGTCGGTCGAAGGATGCAAGAGTTATTAGCAAAAAACTAATCGGTGGTCAACACGATTCCGTCCTACTGCCGATTCTTTTCGAAAAGTACTTTTCTATAATTCTAGTATTTAGTGGGAAAAAATTAAACGAATTTTTTGTCCATGCAAAAAACTATAAATTCTGAATAAAATGCCGCCCGTTTATGCAATTAAAAACAATTTAAATGTCCCTTATTAGATGAGGCATATTTTCGTCTGATAAGTACTTCTTCTTCAATGATTTCGAGGATATTTTAGTTTTGATCAAAAAAATTTTATTTCTTATGACTTTTAGTAAAATATGTTAGTGCCATCTGAAAGAGGAACAGATAAGCTTTCCACCGAGCTCTTAGTCGACGAAGTCGGTCGAAGGATGCAAAAGTTATTGGCAAAAAACTAATCGGTGGTCAACTCGATTCCGTTCTACTGCCGATTCTTTCCGAAAAGTACTTTTCTATAATTCTAGTATATAATGGTAAAAAATAAAACGAAATTTTTGGCCATGTAAAAAACTATAAATTCTGAATAAAATGCCGCCCAATTATGCAATTAAAAAAATTTAAATGTCTCTTATTAGATAAGGCATATTTTCGTCTGATAAGGTACTTGTTCTTCAATGATTTCGAGGATATTTTAGTTTTGATCAAAAAAATTTTATTTCTTACGACTTTTCGTAAAATATGTTAATGCCATATGAAAGAGGAACAGATAAGCTTTCCATCGAGCTCTTAGCCGAAGAAGTCGGTCGAAGGATGCAAGAGTTATTAGCAAAAAACTAATCGGTAGTCATCACGTTTCCGTCCTACTGCCGATTGTTTTTGCAAAGTATTTTTCTATAATTCTAGTATTTAATGGGAAAAAATTAATCGAATTTTTTGTCCATGAGAAAAACCGTTAATTCTGCATAAAATTCCGACCATTTAGGCAATTAAAAAAATTTAAATGCCTCTTATTAGATAAGGCATATTTTCGTCTGATAAGTACTTCTTCTTCAATGATTTCAATGATATTTTAGGTTTGATCAAAAAAATTTTATATCTTACGACTTTTCGTAAAATATGTTAATGCCATCTGGAAGAGGAACAGATAAGCTTTCCGTCGAGCTCTTAGTCGTAGAAGTCGGTCGAAGAATGCAAGAGTTATTAGCAAAAAACTAATCGGTGGTCAACACGATTCCGTCCTACTGCCGATTCATTCGAAAAGTACTTTTCTATAATTCTAGTATTTAGTGGGAAAAAAATTAAACGAATTTTTTGTCCATGTAAAAGACTATAAATTCTGAATAAAATGTCGTCCATTTATGCAATTAAAAAAATTTAAATGTCTCTTATTAGATAAGGCCTATTTTCGTCTGATAAGTACATCTTTTTCAATGATTTCGAGGAATTTTTAGTTTTGATCAAAAAAAATTTTTTTTCTTACAACTTTTCGTAAAATATGTTAATGCCATCTGAAAGAGGAACAGATAAGCTTTCCATCGAGCTCTTTGTCAAATAAGTCGGTCGAAGGATGCAAGAGTTATTAGTAAAAAAACTAATCGGTGGTCAACACGATTCCGTTCTACTGCCGATTCTTTCCGAAAAGTACTTTTCTATAATTCTAGTATTTAATGGGAAAAGATTAAACGAATTTTTTGTCCATGTAAAAAACTATTAATTCTGAATAAAATGCCGCCCATTTATGCAACTAAAAAAATTTAAATGTCTCTTATTAGATAAGGCATATTTTCGTCTGATAAGGTACTTCTTCTTTAATGATTTCGAGGATATTTTGGGTTTGATCAAAAAAATTTTATTTCTTACGACTTTTCGTAAAATATATTAATGCCGTCTGAAAGAGGAACAGATAAGCTTTCCATCGAGCTCTTTGTCGAAGAAGTCGGTCGAAGGATGCAAGAGTTATTAGCAAAAAACTACTCGGTGGTCAACACGTCTCCGTCCTACTGCCGATTCTTTTCGCAAAGTACTTTTCTATAATTCCAGTATTTAGAGGGAAAAAATTAAACGAATTTTTTGTCCATGTAAAAAACTATTAATTTTGAATAAAATGCCGCCCATTGATGCAACTAAAAAAATTTAAATGTCCCTTATTAGATAAGGCATATTTTCGTCTGATAAGTACTTCTTCTTCAATAATTTCGAGCATATTTTAGTTTTGATCAAAAAAATTATATTTCTTATGACTTTTAGTAAAATATGTTAATGCAATCTGATAGAGGAACAGATAAGCTTTCCATCGAGCTCTTAGTCGAATATGTCGGTCGAACGATGTAAGAGTTATTAGCAAAAAACTAATCGGTGGTCAACACGATTCCGTCCTACTGCCGATTCTTTTCGCTCAGTACTTTTCTATAATTCCAGTATTTAGAGGGAAAAAATTAAACGAATTTTTTGTCCATGTAAAAAACTATTAATTTTGAATAAAATGCCGCCCATTGATGCAACTAAAAAAATTTAAATGTCCCTTATTAGATAAGGCATATTTTCGTCTGATAAGTACTTCTTCTTCAATGATTTCGAGCATATTTTAGTTTTGATCAAAAAAATTATATTTCTTATGACTTTTAGTAAAATATGTTAATGCAATCTGATAGAGGAACAGATAAGCTTTCCATCGAGCTCTTAGTCGAAGAAGTCGGTCGAAGGATGCAAGAGTTATTAGCAAAAAACTAATCGGTGGTCAACACGATTCCGTCCTACTGCCGATTATTTTCGAAAAGTACTTTTCTATAATTCTGGTATCTAATAGTAAAAAATTAAACGAATTTTTTGTCCATGAAAAAAACTATAAATTCTGAATAAAATGCCGCCCATTTAAGCAATTAAAAACAATTTAAATGTCCCTTATTAGATGAGGCATATTTTCGTCTGATAAGGTACTTGTTCTTCAATGATTTCGAGGATATTTTAGTTTTGATCAAAAAAAATTTTATTTCTTACGACTTTTCGTAAAATATGTTAATCCCATCTGAAAGAGGAACAGATAAGTTTTCCATCGAGCTCTTAGTCGAAGAAGTCGGTCGAAGGATGCAAGAGTTATTAGCAAAAAACTAATCGGTGGTCAACACGATTCCGTCCTACTGCCGATTCTTTTCGAAAAGTACTTTTCTATAATTCTAGTATTTAGTGGGAAAAAATTAAACGAATTTTTTGTCCATGCAAAAAACTATAAATTCTGAATAAAATGCCGCCCGTTTATGCAATTAAAAACAATTTAAATGTCCCTTATTAGATGAGGCATATTTTCGTCTGATAAGTACTTCTTCTTCAATGATTTCGAGGATATTTTAGTTTTGATCAAAAAAATTTTATTTCTTATGACTTTTAGTAAAATATGTTAGTGCCATCTGAAAGAAGAACAGATAAGCTTTCCATCGAGCTCTTAGTCGAATATGTCGGTCGAACGATGTAAGAGTTATTAGCAAAAAACTAATCGGTGGTCAACTCGATTCCGTTCTACTGCCGATTCTTTTCGAAAAGTACTTTTCTATAATTCTAGTATATAATGGTAAAAAATAAAACGAAATTTTTGGCCATGTAAAAAACTATAAATTCTGAATAAAATGCCGCCCATTTATGCAACTAAAAAAATTTAAATGTCTCTTATTAGATAAGGCATATTTTCGTCTGATAAGGTACTTCTTCTTCAATGATTTCGAGGATATTTTAGTTTTGATCAAAAAAATTTTATTTCTTACGACTTTTCGTAAAATATGTTAATGCCATATAAAAGAGGAACAGATAAGCTTTCCATCGAGCTCTTAGCCGAAGAAGTCGGTCGAAGGATGCAAGAGTTATTAGCAAAAAACTAATCGGTAGTCAACACGTTTCCGTCCTACTGCCGATTGTTTTTGCAAAGTATTTTTTTATAATTCTAGTATTTAATGGGAAAAAATTAATCGAATTTTTTGTCCATGAGAAAAACCGTTAATTCTGCATAAAATTCCGACCATTTAGGCAATTAAAAAAATTTAAATGCCTCTTATTAGATAAGGCATATTTTCGTCTGATAAGTACTTCTTCTTCAATGATTTCAATGATATTTTAGGTTTGATCAAAAAAATTTTATATCTTACGACTTTTCGTAAAATATGTTAATGCCATCTGGAAGAGGAACAGATAAGCTTTCCGTCGAGCTCTTAGTCGTAGAAGTCGGTCGAAGAATGCAAGAGTTATTAGCAAAAAACTAATCGGTGGTCAACACGATTCCGTCCTACTGCCGATTCTTTTCGAAAAGTACTTTTCTATAATTCTAGTATTTAGTGGGAAAAAATTAAACGAATTTTTTGTCCATGCAAAAAACTATAAATTCTGAATAAAATGCCGCCCGTTTATGCAATTAAAAACAATTTAAATGTCCCTTATTAGATGAGGCATATTTTCGTCTGATAAGTACTTCTTCTTCAATGATTTCGAGGATATTTTAGTTTTGATCAAAAAAATTTTATTTCTTATGACTTTTAGTAAAATATGTTAGTGCCATCTGAAAGAGGAACAGATAAGCTTTCCACCGAGCTCTTAGTCGACGAAGTCGGTCGAAGGATGCAAAAGTTATTAGCAAAAAACTAATCGGTGGTCAACTCGATTCCGTTCTACTGCCGATTCTTTCCGAAAAGTACTTTTCTATAATTCTAGTATATAATGGTAAAAAATAAAACGAAATTTTTGGCCATGTAAAAAACTATAAATTCTGAATAAAATGCCGCCCAATTATGCAATTAAAAAAATTTAAATGTCTCTTATTAGATAAGGCATATTTTCGTCTGATAAGGTACTTGTTCTTCAATGATTTCGAGGATATTTTAGTTTTGATCAAAAAAATTTTATTTCTTACGACTTTTCGTAAAATATGTTAATGCCATATGAAAGAGGAACAGATAAGCTTTCCATCGAGCTCTTAGCCGAAGAAGTCGGTCGAAGGATGCAAGAGTTATTAGCAAAAAACTAATCGGTAGTCAACACGTTTCCGTCCTACTGCCGATTGTTTTTGCAAAGTATTTTTTTATAATTCTAGTATTTAATGGGAAAAAATTAATCGAATTTTTTGTCCATGAGAAAAACCGTTAATTCTGCATAAAATTCCGACCATTTAGGCAATTAAAAAAATTTAAATGCCTCTTATTAGATAAGGCATATTTTCGTCTGATAAGTACTTCTTCTTCAATGATTTCAATGATATTTTAGGTTTGATCAAAAAAATTTTATATCTTACGACTTTTCGTAAAATATGTTAATGCCATCTGGAAGAGGAACAGATAAGCTTTCCGTCGAGCTCTTAGTCGTAGAAGTCGGTCGAAGAATGCAAGAGTTATTAGCAAAAAACTAATCGGTGGTCAACACGATTCCGTCCTACTGCCGATTCTTTTCGAAAAGTACTTTTCTATAATTCTAGTATTTAGTGGGAAAAAATTAAACGAATTTTTTGTCCATGTAAAAGACTATAAATTCTGAATAAAATGTCGTCCATTTATGCAATTAAAAAAAATTTAAATGTCTCTTATTAGATAAGGCCTATTTTCGTCTGATAAGTACATCTTTTTCAATGATTTCGAGGATTTTTTAGTTTTGATCAAAAAAAATTTTTTTTCTTACAACTTTACGTAAAATATGTTAATGCCATCTGAAAGAGGAACAGATAAGCTTTCCATCGAGCTCTTAGTCAAATAAGTCGGTCGAAGGATGCAAGAGTTATTAGTAAAAAAACTAATCGGTGGTCAACACGATTCCGTTCTACTGCCGATTCTTTCCGAAAAGTACTTTTCTATAATTCTAGTATTTAATGGGAAAAATTAAACAAATTTCTTGTCCATTTAAAAAACTATTAATTCTGAATAAAATGCCACCCATATATGCAACTAAAAATTTTAAATGTCTTTTATTAGATAAGGCATATTTTCGTCTGATAAGGTACTTCTTCTTTAATGATTTCGAGGATATTTTGGGTTTGATCAAAAAAATTTTATTTCTTACGACTTTTCGTGAAATATATTAATGCCATCTGAAAGAGGAATAGATAAGCTTTCCATCGTGCTCTTAGTCGAAGAAGTCGGTCGAACGATGCAAGAGTTATTAGCAAAAAACTAATCGGTGGTAAATACGATTCCGTCCTACTGCCGATTATTTTCGAAAAGTACTTTTCTATAATTCTAGTATTTAATGGGAAAAAGTTCAACGAATTTTTGTCCATGTAAAAAACTATTTATTCTGAATAAAATGCCGCCCATTTATGCAATTAAAAAAATTTAAATGTCCCTTATTAGATAAGGCCTATTTTCGTCTGATAAGTACTTATTCTTCAATGATTTCGAGGATATTTTAGTTTTGATCAATAAAATTTTATTTCTTACGACTTTTCGTAAAATATGTTAATGCCATCTGAAAGAAGAACAGATAAGCTTTCCATCGAGCTCTTAGTCGAATATGTCGGTCGAACGATGTAAGAGTTATTAGCAAAAAACTAATCGGTGGTCAACACGATTCCGTCCTACTGCCGATTCTTTTCGCTCAGTACTTTTCTATAATTCCAGTATTTAGAGGGAAAAAATTAAACGAATTTTTTGTCCATGTAAAAAACTATTAATTTTGAATAAAATGCCGCCCATTGATGCAACTAAAAAAATTTAAATGTCCCTTATTAGATAAGGCATATTTTCGTCTGATAAGTACTTCTTCTTCAATGATTTCGAGCATATTTTAGTTTTGATCAAAAAAATTATATTTCTTATGACTTTTAGTAAAATATGTTAATGCAATCTGATAGAGGAACAGATAAGCTTTCCATCGAGCTCTTAGTCGAAGAAGTCGGTCGAAGGATGCAAGAGTTATTAGCAAAAAACTAATCGGTGGTCAACACGATTCCGTCCTACTGCCGATTATTTTCGAAAAGTACTTTTCTATAATTCTGGTATCTAATAGTAAAAAATTAAACGAATTTTTTGTCCATGAAAAAAACTATAAATTCTGAATAAAATGCCGCCCATTTAAGCAATTAAAAAAATTTAAATGTCTCTTATTAGATAAGGCATATTTTCGTCTGATAAGGTACTTGTTCTTCAATGATTTCGAGGATATTTTAGTTTTGATCAAAAAAAATTTTATTTCTTACGACTTTTCGTAAAATATGTTAATCCCATCTGAAAGAGGAACAGATAAGTTTTCCATCGAGCTCTTAGTCGAAGAAGTCGGTCGAAGGATGCAAGAGTTATTAGCAAAAAACTAATCGGTGGTCAACACGATTCCGTCCTACTGCCGATTCTTTTCGAAAAGTACTTTTCTATAATTCTAGTATTTAGTGGGAAAAAATTAAACGAATTTTTTGTCCATGCAAAAAACTATAAATTCTGAATAAAATGCCGCCCGTTTATGCAATTAAAAACAATTTAAATGTCCCTTATTAGATGAGGCATATTTTCGTCTGATAAGTACTTCTTCTTCAATGATTTCGAGGATATTTTAGTTTTGATCAAAAAAATTTTATTTCTTATGACTTTTAGTAAAATATGTTAGTGCCATCTGAAAGAGGAACAGATAAGCTTTCCACCGAGCTCTTAGTCGACGAAGTCGGTCGAAGGATGCAAAAGTTATTAGCAAAAAACTAATCGGTGGTCAACTCGATTCCGTTCTACTGCCGATTCTTTCCGAAAAGTACTTTTCTATAATTCTAGTATATAATGGTAAAAAATAAAACGAAATTTTTGGCCATGTAAAAAACTATAAATTCTGAATAAAATGCCGCCCAATTATGCAATTAAAAAAATTTAAATGTCTCTTATTAGATAAGGCATATTTTCGTCTGATAAGGTACTTGTTCTTCAATGATTTCGAGGATATTTTAGTTTTGATCAAAAAAATTTTATTTCTTACGACTTTTCGTAAAATATGTTAATGCCATATGAAAGAGGAACAGATAAGCTTTCCATCGAGCTCTTAGCCGAAGAAGTCGGTCGAAGGATGCAAGAGTTATTAGCAAAAAACTAATCGGTAGTCATCACGTTTCCGTCCTACTGCCGATTGTTTTTGCAAAGTATTTTTCTATAATTCTAGTATTTAATGGGAAAAAATTAATCGAATTTTTTGTCCATGAGAAAAACCGTTAATTCTGCATAAAATTCCGACCATTTAGGCAATTAAAAAAATTTAAATGCCTCTTATTAGATAAGGCATATTTTCGTCTGATAAGTACTTCTTCTTCAATGATTTCAATGATATTTTAGGTTTGATCAAAAAAATTTTATATCTTACGACTTTTCGTAAAATATGTTAATGCCATCTGGAAGAGGAACAGATAAGCTTTCCGTCGAGCTCTTAGTCGTAGAAGTCGGTCGAAGAATGCAAGAGTTATTAGCAAAAAACTAATCGGTGGTCAACACGATTCCGTCCTACTGCCGATTCTTTTCGAAAAGTACTTTTCTATAATTCTAGTATTTAGTGGGAAAAAAATTAAACGAATTTTTTGTCCATGTAAAAGACTATAAATTCTGAATAAAATGTCGTCCATTTATGCAATTAAAAAAATTTAAATGTCTCTTATTAGATAAGGCCTATTTTCGTCTGATAAGTACATCTTTTTCAATGATTTCGAGGAATTTTTAGTTTTGATCAAAAAAAATTTTTTTTCTTACAACTTTTCGTAAAATATGTTAATGCCATCTGAAAGAGGAACAGATAAGCTTTCCATCGAGCTCTTAGTCAAATAAGTCGGTCGAAGGATGCAAGAGTTATTAGTAAAAAAACTAATCGGTGGTCAACACGATTCCGTTCTACTGCCGATTCTTTCCGAAAAGTACTTTTCTATAATTCTAGTATTTAATGGGAAAAGATTAAACGAATTTTTTGTCCATGTAAAAAACTATTAATTCTGAATAAAATGCCGCCCATTTATGCAACTAAAAAAATTTAAATGTCTCTTATTAGATAAGGCATATTTTCGTCTGATAAGGTACTTCTTATTTAATGATTTCGAGGATATTTTGGGTTTGATCAAAAAAATTTTATTTCTTACGACTTTTCGTAAAATATATTAATGCCGTCTGAAAGAGGAACAGATAAGCTTTCCATCGAGCTCTTTGTCGAAGAAGTCGGTCGAAGGATGCAAGAGTTATTAGCAAAAAACTACTCGGTGGTCAACACGTCTCCGTCCTACTGCCGATTCTTTTCGCAAAGTACTTTTCTATAATTCCAGTATTTAGAGGGAAAAAATTAAACGAATTTTTTGTCCATATAAAAAACTATAAATTCTGAATAAAATGCCGTCCATTTATGCAATTAAAAAAATTTAAATGTTTCTTATTAGATAAGGCATATTTTCGTCTGATAACTACTTCTTCTTCAATGATTTCGAGGATATTTTAGGTTTGATAAAAAAAATTTTATTTCTTACAACTTTTCGTAAAATATGTTAATGCCATCTGAAAGAGGAACAGATAAGCTTTCCATGGAGCTCTTAGTCGAAGAAGTCGGTCAAAGGATGCAAGAGTTATTAGCAAAAAACTAATCGGTGGTCAACACGATTCCATCCTCCTGCCGATTCTTTTCGAAAAGTACTTTTCTATAATTCTAGTATTTAATGGGAAAAAATTAAACGAATTTTTTGTCCATGTAAAAAACTATTAATTCTGAATAAAATGCAACACATTTATGCAACTAAAAAAATTTAAATGCCTCTTATTAGATAAGGCCTATTTTCGTCTGATAAGTACTTATTCTTCAATGATTTCGAGGATATTTTAGTTTTGATCAAAAAAATTTTATTTCTTACGACTTTTCGTAAAATATGTTAATGCCATCTGAAAGAGGATCAGATAAGCTTTCCACCAAATTCTTAGTCGAAGAAGTCGGTCGAACGATGCAAGAGTTATTAGTAAAAAACTAATCGGTGGTCAACACGATTCCGTCCTACTGCCGATTCTTTCCGAAAAGTACTTTTCTATAATTCTAGTATTTAATGGGAAAAATTAAACGAATTTCTTGTCCATGTAAAAAACTATTAATTCTGAATAAAATGCCGCCCATTTATGCAAAAAAAAAAAATTTCGTAAAATATGTTAATGCCATATGAAAGAGGAACAGATAAGCTTTCCATCGAGGTCTTAGCCGAAGAAGTCGAACGAAGGATGCAAGAGTTATTAGCAAAAAACTAATCGGTAGTCAACACGTTTCCGTCCTACTGCCGATTGTTTTTGCAAAGTATTTTTCTATAATTGTAGTATTTAATGGAAAAAAATTAAACGAATTTTTTGTCCATGAGAAAAACCGTTAATTCTGAATAAAATTCCGACCATTTAGGCAATTAAAAAAATTTAAACGTCTTTTATTTATGCAATTAAAAAAATTTAAATGTCCCTTATTAGATAAGGCATATTTTCGTCTGATAGGGTACTTCTTCTTCAATGATTTCGAGGATATTTTAGTTTTGATAAAAAAAAAATTTTATTTCTTACGACTTTTCGTAAAATATGTTAATGCCATCTGAAAGAAGAACAGATAAGCTTTCCATCGAGCTCTTAGTCGAATATGTCGGTCGAACGATGTAAGAGTTATTAGCAAAAAACTAATCGGTGGTCAACACGATTCCGTCCTACTGCCGATTCTTTTCGCTCAGTACTTTTCTATAATTCCAGTATTTAGAGGGAAAAAATTAAACGAATTTTTTGTCCATGTAAAAAACTATTAATTTTGAATAAAATGCCGCCCATTGATGCAACTAAAAAAATTTAAATGTCCCTTATTAGATAAGGCATATTTTCGTCTGATAAGTACTTCTTCTTCAATGATTTCGAGCATATTTTAGTTTTGATCAAAAAAATTATATTTCTTATGACTTTTAGTAAAATATGTTAATGCAATCTGATAGAGGAACAGATAAGCTTTCCATCGAGCTCTTAGTCGAAGAAGTCGGTCGAAGGATGCAAGAGTTATTAGCAAAAAACTAATCGGTGATCAACACGATTCCGTCCTACTGCCGATTATTTTCGAAAAGTACTTTTCTATAATTCTGGTATCTAATAGTAAAAAATTAAACGAATTTTTTGTCCATGAAAAAAACTATAAATTCTGAATAAAATGCCGCCCATTTAAGCAATTAAAAAAATTTAAATGTCTCTTATTAGATAAGGCATATTTTCGTCTGATAAGGTACTTGTTCTTCAATGATTTCGAGGATATTTTAGTTTTGATCAAAAAAAATTTTATTTCTTACGACTTTTCGTAAAATATGTTAATCCCATCTGAAAGAGGAACAGATAAGTTTTCCATCGAGCTCTTAGTCGAAGAAGTCGGTCGAAGGATGCAAGAGTTATTAGCAAAAAACTAATCGGTGGTCAACACGATTCCGTCCTACTGCCGATTCTTTTCGCTCAGTACTTTTCTATAATTCCAGTATTTAGAGGGAAAAAATTAAACGAATTTTTTGTCCATGTAAAAAACTATTAATTTTGAATAAAATGCCGCCCATTGATGCAACTAAAAAAATTTAAATGTCCCTTATTAGATAAGGCATATTTTCGTCTGATAAGTACTTCTTCTTCAATGATTTCGAGCATATTTTAGTTTTGATCAAAAAAATTATATTTCTTATGACTTTTAGTAAAATATGTTAATGCAATCTGATAGAGGAACAGATAAGCTTTCCATCGAGCTCTTAGTCGAAGAAGTCGGTCGAAGGATGCAAGAGTTATTAGCAAAAAACTAATCGGTGGTCAACACGATTCCGTCCTACTGCCGATTATTTTCGAAAAGTACTTTTCTATAATTCTGGTATCTAATAGTAAAAAATTAAACGAATTTTTTGTCCATGAAAAAAACTATAAATTCTGAATAAAATGCCGCCCATTTAAGCAATTAAAAAAATTTAAATGTCTCTTATTAGATAAGGCATATTTTCGTCTGATAAGGTACTTGTTCTTCAATGATTTCGAGGATATTTTAGTTTTGATCAAAAAAAATTTTATTTCTTACGACTTTTCGTAAAATATGTTAATCCCATCTGAAAGAGGAACAGATAAGTTTTCCATCGAGCTCTTAGTCGAAGAAGTCGGTCGAAGGATGCAAGAGTTATTAGCAAAAAACTAATCGGTGGTCAACACGATTCCGTCCTACTGCCGATTCTTTTCGAAAAGTACTTTTCTATAATTCTAGTATTTAGTGGGAAAAAATTAAACGAATTTTTTGTCCATGCAAAAAACTATAAATTCTGAATAAAATGCCGCCCGTTTATGCAATTAAAAACAATTTAAATGTCCCTTATTAGATGAGGCATATTTTCGTCTGATAAGTACTTCTTCTTCAATGATATCGAGGATATTTTAGTTTTGATCAAAAAAATTTTATTTCTTATGACTTTTAGTAAAATATGTTAGTGCCATCTGAAAGAGGAACAGATAAGCTTTCCACCGAGCTCTTAGTCGACGAAGTCGGTCGAAGGATGCAAAAGTTATTAGCAAAAAACTAATCGGTGGTCAACTCGATTCCGTTCTACTGCCGATTCTTTCCGAAAAGTACTTTTCTATAATTCTAGTATATAATGGTAAAAAATAAAACGAAATTTTTGGCCATGTAAAAAACTATAAATTCTGAATAAAATGCCGCCCAATTATGCAATTAAAAAAATTTAAATGTCTCTTATTAGATAAGGCATATTTTCGTCTGATAAGGTACTTGTTCTTCAATGATTTCGAGGATATTTTAGTTTTGATCAAAAAAATTTTATTTCTTACGACTTTTCGTAAAATATGTTAATGCCATAGGAAAGAGGAACAGATAAGCTTTCCATCGAGCTCTTAGCCGAAGAAGTCGGTCGAAGGATGCAAGAGTTATTAGCAAAAAACTAATCGGTAGTCAACACGTTGCCGTCCTACTGCCGATTGTTTTTGCAAAGTATTTTTCTATAATTCTAGTATTTAATGGGAAAAAATTAATCGAATTTTTTGTCCATGAGAAAAACCGTTAATTCTGCATAAAATTCCGACCATTTAGGCAATTAAAAAAATTTAAATGCCTCTTATTAGATAAGGCATATTTTCGTCTGATAAGTACATCTTCTTCAATGATTTCAATGATATTTTAGGTTTGATCAAAAAAATTTTATATCTTACGACTTTTCGTAAAATATGTTAATGCCATCTGGAAGAGGAACAGATAAGCTTTCCGTCGAGCTCTTAGTCGTAGAAGTCGGTCGAAGAATGCAAGAGTTATTAGCAAAAAACTAATCGGTGGTCAACACGATTCCGTCCTACTGCCGATTCTTTTCGAAAAGTACTTTTCTATAATTCTAGTATTTAGTGGGAAAAAAATTAAACGAATTTTTTGTCCATGTAAAAGACTATAAATTCTGAATAAAATGTCGTCCATTTATGCAATTAAAAAAATTTAAATGTCTCTTATTAGATAAGGCCTATTTTCGTCTGATAAGTACATCTTTTTCAATGATTTCGAGGATTTTTTAGTTTTGATCAAAAAAAATTTTTTTTCTTACAACTTTTCGTAAAATATGTTAATGCCATCTGAAAGAGGAACAGATAAGCTTTCCATCGAGCTCTTAGTCAAATAAGTCGGTCGAACGATGCAAGAGTTATTAGTAAAAAAACTAATCGGTGGTCAACACGATTCCGTTCTACTGCCGATTCTTTCCGAAAAGTACTTTTCTATAATTCTAGTATTTAATGGGAAAAAATTAAACGAATTTTTTGTCCATGTAAAAAACTATTAATTCTGAATAAAATGCCGCCCATTTATGCAACTAAAAAAATTTAAATGTCTCTTATTAGATAAGGCATATTTTCGTCTGATAAGGTACTTCTTCTTTAATGATTTCGAGGATATTTTGGGTTTGATCAAAAAAATTTTATTTCTTACGACTTTTCGTAAAATATATTAATGCCGCCTGAAAGAGGAACAGATAAGCTTTCCATCGAGCTCTTTGTCGAAGAAGTCGGTCGAAGGATGCAAGAGTTATTAGCAAAAAACTACTCGGTGGTCAACACGTCTCCGTCCTACTGCCGATTCTTTTCGCAAAGTACTTTTCTATAATTCCAGTATTTAGAGGGAAAAAATTAAACGAATTTTTTGTCCATATAAAAAACTATAAATTCTGAATAAAATGCCGTCCATTTATGCAATTAAAAAAAGTTAAATGTTTCTTATTAGATAAGGCATATTTTCGTCTGATAACTACTTCTTCTTCAATGATTTCGAGGATATTTTAGGTTTGATAAAAAAAATTTTATTTCTTACAACTTTTCGTAAAATATGTTAATACCATCTGAAAGAGGAACAGATAAGCTTTCCATGGAGCTCTTAGTCGAAGAAGTCGGTCGAAGGATGCAAGAGTTATTAGCAAAAAACTAATCGGTGGTCAACACGATTCCATCCTACTGCCGATTCTTTTCGAAAAGTACTTTTCTATAATTCTAGTATTTAATGGGAAAAAATTAAACGAATTTTTTGTCCATGTAAAAAACTATTAATTCTGAATAAAATGCAACACATTTATGCAACTAAAAAAATTTAAATGCCTCTTATTAGATAAGGCCTATTTTCGTCTGATAAGTACTTATTCTTCAATGATTTCGAGGATATTTTAGTTTTGATCAAAAAAATTTTATTTCTTACGACTTTCCGTAAAATATGTTAATGCCATCTGAAAAAGGAACAGATAAGCTTTTCATCGAGTTCTTAGTCGAAGAAGTCGGTCGAACGATGCAAGAGTTATTAGTAAAAAACTAATCGGTGGTCAACACGATTCCGTCCTACTGCCGATTCTTTCCGAAAAGTACTTTTCTATAATTCTAGTATTTAATGGGAAAAATGAAACGAATTTCTTGTCCATGTAAAAAACTATTAATTCTGAATAAAATGCCGCCCATTTATGCAAAAAAAAAACATTTCGTAAAATATGTTAATGCCATATGAAAGAGGAACAGATAAGCTTTCCATCGAGCTCTTAGCCGAAGAAGTCGAATGAAGGATGCAAGAGTTATTAGCAAAAAACTAATCGGTAGTCAACACGTTTCCGTCCTACTGCCGATTGTTTTTGCAAAGTATTTTTCTATAATTGTAGTATTTAATGGAAAAAAATTAAACGAATTTTTTGTCCATGAGAAAAACCGTTAATTCTGAATAAAATTCCGACCATTTAGGCAATTCAAAAAATTTAAACGTCTTTTATTTATGCAATTAAAAAAATTTAAATGTCTCTTATTAGATAAGGCATATTTTCGTCTGATAAGGTACTTGTTCTTCAATGATTTCGAGGATATTTTAGTTTTGATCAAAAAAAATTTTATTTCTTACGACTTTTCGTAAAATATGTTAATCCCATCTGAAAGAGGAACAGATAAGCTTTCCATCGAGCTCTTAGTCGAAGAAGTCGGTCGAAGGATGCAAGAGTTATTAGCAAAAAACTAATCGGTGTTCAACACGATTCCGTCCTACTGCCGATTCTTTTCGAAAAGTACTTTTCTATAATTCTAGTATTTAGTGGGAAAAAATTAAACGAATTTTTTGTCCATGTAAAAAACTATAAATTCTAAATAAAATGCCGCCCGTTTATGCAATTAAAAACAATTTAAATGTCCCTTATTAGATGAGGCATATTTTCGTCTGATAAGTACTTCTTCTTCAATGATTTAGAGGATATTTTAGTTTTGATCAAAAAAATTTTATTTCTTATGACTTTTAGTAAAACATGTTAGTGCCATCTGAAAGAGGAACAGATAAGCTTTCCACCGAGCTCTTAGTCGACGAAGTCGGTCGAAGGATGCAAAAGTAATTAGCAAAAATCTAATCGGTGGTCAACTCGATTCCGTTCTACTGCCGATTCTTTCCGAAAAGTACTTTTCTATAATTCTAGTATATAATGGTAAAAAATAAAACGAAATTTTTGGCCATGTAAAAAACTATAAATTCTGAATAAAATGCTGCCCAATTATGCAATTAAAAAAATTTAAATGTCTCTTATTAGATAAGGCATATTTTCGTCTGATAAGGTACTTGTTCTTCAATGATTTCGAGGATATTTTAGTTTTGATCAAAAAAATTTTATTTCTTACGACTTTTCGTAAAATATGTTGATGCCATATGAAAGAGGAACAGATAAGCTTTCCATCGAGCTCTTAGCCAAAGAAGTCGGTCGAAGGATGCAAGAGTTATTAGCAAAAAACTAATCGGTAGTCAACACGTTTCCGTCCTACTGCCGATTGTTTTTGCAAAGTATTTTTCTATAATTCTAGTATTTAATGGGAAAAAATTAATCGAATTTTTTGTCCATGAGAAAAACCGTTAATTCTGAATAAAATTCCGACCATTTAGGCAATTAAAAAAATTTAAATGCCTCTTAGTAGATAAGGCATATTTTCTTCTGATAAGTACTTCTTCTTCAATGATTTCGATGATATTTTAATCTGATCAAAAAAATTTTATTTCTTACGACTTTTCGTAAAATATGTTAATGCCATCTGGAAGAGGATCAGATAAGCTTTCCATCGAGCTCTTAGTCGTAGAAGTCGGTCGAAGAATGCAAGAGTTATTAGCAAAAAACTAATCGGTGGTCAACACGATTCCGTCCTACTGCCGATTCTTTCCGAAAAGTACTTTTCTATAATTCTAGTATTTAATGGGAAAAAATTAAACGAATTTTTTGTCCATGTAAAAAACTATTAATTCTGAATAAAATGCCGCCCATTTATGCAACTAAAAAAATTTAAATGTCTCTTATTAGATAAGGCATATTTTCGTCTGATAAGGTACTTCTTCTTTAATGATTTCGAGGATATTTTGGGTTTGATCAAAAAAATTTTATTTCTTACGACTTTTCGTAAAATATATTAATGCCGTCTGAAAGAGGAACAGATAAGCTTTCCATCGAGCTCTTTGTCGAAGAAGTCGGTCGAAGGATGCAAGAGTTATTAGCAAAAAACTACTCGGTGGTCAACACGTCTCCGTCCTACTGCCGATTCTTTTCGCAAAGTACTTTTCTATAATTCCAGTATTTAGAGGGAAAAAATTAAACGAATTTTTTGTCCATATAAAAAACTATAAATTCTGAATAAAATGCCGTCCATTTATGCAATTAAAAAAAGTTAAATGTTTCTTATTAGATAAGGCATATTTTCGTCTGATAACTACTTCTTCTTCAATGATTTCGAGGATATTTTAAGTTTGATAAAAAAAATTTTATTTCTTACAACTTTTCGTAAAATATGTTAATGCCATCTGAAAGAGGAACAGATAAGCTTTCCATGGAGCTCTTAGTCGAAGAAGTCGGTCGAAGGATGCAAGAGTTATTAGCAAAAAACTAATCGGTGGTCAACACGATTCCATCCTACTGCCGATTCTTTTCGAAAAGTACTTTTCTATAATTCTAGTATTTAATGGGAAAAAATTAAACGAATTTTTTGTCCATGTAAAAAACTATTAATTCTGAATAAAATGCAACACATTTATGCAACTAAAAAAATTTAAATGCCTCTTATTAGATAAGGCCTATTTTCGTCTGATAAGTACTTATTCTTCAATGATTTCGAGGATATTTTAGTTTTGATCAAAAAAATTTTATTTCTTACGACTTTCCGTAAAATATGTTAATGCCATCTGAAAAAGGAACAGATAAGCTTTTCATCGAGTTCTTAGTCGAAGAAGTCGGTCGAACGATGCAAGAGTTATTAGTAAAAAACTAATCGGTGGTCAACACGATTCCGTCCTACTGCCGATTCTTTCCGAAAAGTACTTTTCTATAATTCTAGTATTTAATGGGAAAAATGAAACGAATTTCTTGTCCATGTAAAAAACTATTAATTCTGAATAAAATGCCGCCCATTTATGCAAAAAAAAAACATTTCGTAAAATATGTTAATGCCATATGAAAGAGGAACAGATAAGCTTTCCATCGAGCTCTTAGCCGAAGAAGTCGAATGAAGGATGCAAGAGTTATTAGCAAAAAACTAATCGGTAGTCAACACGTTTCCGTCCTACTGCCGATTGTTTTTGCAAAGTATTTTTCTATAATTGTAGTATTTAATGGAAAAAAATTAAACGAATTTTTTGTCCATGAGAAAAACCGTTAATTCTGAATAAAATTCCGACCATTTAGGCAATTCAAAAAATTTAAACGTCTTTTATTTATGCAATTAAAAAAATTTAAATGTCTCTTATTAGATAAGGCATATTTTCGTCTGATAAGGTACTTGTTCTTCAATGATTTCGAGGATATTTTAGTTTTGATCAAAAAAAATTTTATTTCTTACGACTTTTCGTAAAATATGTTAATCCCATCTGAAAGAGGAACAGATAAGCTTTCCATCGAGCTCTTAGTCGAAGAAGTCGGTCGAAGGATGCAAGAGTTATTAGCAAAAAACTAATCGGTGTTCAACACGATTCCGTCCTACTGCCGATTCTTTTCGAAAAGTACTTTTCTATAATTCTAGTATTTAGTGGGAAAAAATTAAACGAATTTTTTGTCCATGTAAAAAACTATAAATTCTAAATAAAATGCCGCCCGTTTATGCAATTAAAAACAATTTAAATGTCCCTTATTAGATGAGGCATATTTTCGTCTGATAAGTACTTCTTCTTCAATGATTTAGAGGATATTTTAGTTTTGATCAAAAAAATTTTATTTCTTATGACTTTTAGTAAAACATGTTAGTGCCATCTGAAAGAGGAACAGATAAGCTTTCCACCGAGCTCTTAGTCGACGAAGTCGGTCGAAGGATGCAAAAGTAATTAGCAAACATCTAATCGGTGGTCAACTCGATTCCGTTCTACTGCCGATTCTTTCCGAAAAGTACTTTTCTATAATTCTAGTATATAATGGTAAAAAATAAAACGAAATTTTTGGCCATGTAAAAAACTATAAATTCTGAATAAAATGCTGCCCAATTATGCAATTAAAAAAATTTAAATGTCTCTTATTAGATAAGGCATATTTTCGTCTGATAAGGTACTTGTTCTTCAATGATTTCGAGGATATTTTAGTTTTGATCAAAAAAATTTTATTTCTTACGACTTTTCGTAAAATATGTTGATGCCATATGAAAGAGGAACAGATAAGCTTTCCATCGAGCTCTTAGCCAAAGAAGTCGGTCGAAGGATGCAAGAGTTATTAGCAAAAAACTAATCGGTAGTCAACACGTTTCCGTCCTACTGCCGATTGTTTTTGCAAAGTATTTTTCTATAATTCTAGTATTTAATGGGAAAAAATTAATCGAATTTTTTGTCCATGAGAAAAACCGTTAATTCTGAATAAAATTCCGACCATTTAGGCAATTAAAAAAATTTAAATGCCTCTTAGTAGATAAGGCATATTTTCTTCTGATAAGTACTTCTTCTTCAATGATTTCGATGATATTTTAATCTGATCAAAAAAATTTTATTTCTTACGACTTTTCGTAAAATATGTTAATGCCATCTGGAAGAGGATCAGATAAGCTTTCCATCGAGCTCTTAGTCGTAGAAGTCGGTCGAAGAATGCAAGAGTTATTAGCAAAAAACTAATCGGTGGTCAACACGATTCCGTCCTACTGCCGATTCTTTTCGAAAAGTACTTTTCTATAATTCTAGTATTTAGTGGGAAAAAAATTAAACGAATTTTTTGTCCATGTAAAAGACTATAAATTCTGAATAAAATGTCGTCCATTTATGCAATTAAAAAAATTTAAATGTCTCTTATTAGATAAGGCCTATTTTCGTCTGATAAGTACATCTTTTTCAATGATTTCTAGGATTTTTTTGTTTTGATCAAAAAAATTTTTTTTTTTTACAACTTTTCGTAAAATATGTTAATGCCATCTGAAAGAGGAACAGATAAGCTTTCCATCGAGCTCTTAGTCAAATAAGTCCGTCGAAGGATGCAAGAATTATTATTAAAAAAACTAATCGGTGGTCAACACGATTCCGTTCTACTGCCGATTCTTTCCGAAAAGTACTTTTCTATAATTCTAGTATTTAATGGGAAAAAATTAAACGAATTTTTTGTCCATGTAAAAAACTATTAATTCTGAATAAAATGCCGCCCATTTATGCAACTAAAAAAATTTAAATGTCTCTTATTAGATAAGGCATATTTTCGTCTGATAAGGTACTTCTTCTTTAATGATTTCGAGGATATTTTGGGTTTGATCAAAAAAATTTTATTTCTTACGACTTTTCGTAAAATATATTAATGCCATCTGAAAGAGGAACAGATAAGCTTTCCATCGAGCTCTTAGTCGAAGAAGTCGGTCGAAGGATGCAAGAGTTATTAGCAAAAAACTACTCGGTGGTCAACACGTCTCCGTCCCACTGCCGATTCTTTTCGCAAAGTACTTTTCTATAACTCCAGTATTTAGAGGGAAAAAATTAAACGAATTTTTTGTCCATATAAAAAACTATAAATTCTGAATAAAATGCCGTCCATTTATGCAATTAAAAAAATTTAAATGTCTCTTATTAGATAAGGCATATTTTCGTCTGATAACTACTTCTTCTTCAATGATTTCGAGGATATTTTAGGTTTGATAAAAAAAATTGTATTTCTTATGACTTTTCGTAAAATATATTAATGCCATCTGAAAGAGGAACAGATAAGCTTTCAATCGAGCTCTTAGTCGAAGAAGTCGGTCGAAGTATGCAAGAGTTATTAGCAAAAAACTAATCGGTGGTCAACACGATTCCATCCTACTGCCGATTCTTTTCGAAAAGTACTTTTCTATAATTCTAGTATTTAATGGGAAAAAATTAAACGAATTTTTTGTCCATGTAAAAAACTATTAATTCTGAATAAAATGCAACACATTTATGCAACTAAAAAAATTTAAATGCCTCTTATTAGATAAGGCATATTTTCGTCTGATAAGGTACTTCTTCTTCAATGATTTCGAGGATATTTAAGTTTTGATCAAAAAAAAATTTTATTTCTTACGACTTTTCGTAAAATATGTTAATGCCATCTGAAAGAGGAACAGATAAGCTTTCCATCGAGCTCATAGTTGAAGAAGTCGGTCGAACGATGCAAGAGTTATTAGCAAAAAACTAATCGGTGGTCAACACGATTCCGTCCTACTGCCGATTCTTTTCGCAAAGTACTTTTCTCTAATTCCAGTATTTAGTGGGAAAAAATTAAACGAATTTTTTGTCCATATAAAAGACTATAAATTCTGAATAAAATGCCGTCCATTTATGTAATTAAAAAAATTTAAATGTCTCTTATTAGATAAGGCCTATTTTCGTCTGATAAGTACTTATTCTTCAATGATTTCGAGGATATTTTAGTTTTGATCAATAAAATTTTATTTCTTACGACTTTTCGTAAAATATGTTCATGCCATCTGAAAGAGGAACAGATAAGCTTTCCATCGAGCTCTTAGTCGAAAAAGTCGGTCGAAGGATGCAGGAGTTATTAGTAAAAAACTAATCGGTGGTCAACACGATTCCGTCCTACTGCCGATTCATTCCGAAAAGTACTTTTCTATAATTCTAGTATTTAATGGGAAAAACTAAACGAATTTGTTGTCCATGTAAAAAACAATTAATTCTGAATAAAATGCCGCCCATTTATGCAAAAAAAAAAAATTTCGTAAAATATGTTAATGCCATCTGAAAGAGGAACAGATAAGCTTTCCATCGAGCTCTTAGTCAAATAAGTCCGTCGAAGGATGCAAGAGTTATTATTAAAAAAACTAATCGGTGGTCAACACGATTCCGTTCTACTGCCGATTCTTTCCGAAAAGTACTTTTCTATAATTCTAGTATTTAATGGGAAAAAATTAAACGAATTTTTTGTCCATGTAAAAAACTATTAATTCTGAATAAAATGCCGCCCATTTATGCAACTAAAAAAATTTAAATGTCTCTTATTAGATAAGGCATATTTTCGTCTGATAAGGTACTTCTTCTTTAATGATTTCGAGGATATTTTGGGTTTGATCAAAAAAATTTTATTTCTTACGACTTTTCGTAAAATATATTAATGCCATCTGAAAGAGGAACAGATAAGCTTTCCATCGAGCTCTTAGTCGAAGAAGTCGGTCGAAGGATGCAAGAGTTATTAGCAAAAAACTACTCGGTGGTCAACACGTCTCCGTCCCACTGCCGATTCTTTTCGCAAAGTACTTTTCTATAACTCCAGTATTTAGAGGGAAAAAATTAAACGAATTTTTTGTCCATATAAAAAACTATAAATTCTGAATAAAATGCCGTCCATTTATGCAATTAAAAAAATTTAAATGTCTCTTATTAGATAAGGCATATTTTCGTCTGATAACTACTTCTTCTTCAATGATTTCGAGGATATTTTAGGTTTGATAAAAAAAATTGTATTTCTTATGACTTTTCGTAAAATATATTAATGCCATCTGAAAGAGGAACAGATAAGCTTTCAATCGAGCTCTTAGTCGAAGAAGTCGGTCGAAGGATGCAAGAGTTATTAGCAAAAAACTAATCGGTGGTCAACACGATTCCATCCTACTGCCGATTCTTTTCGAAAAGTACTTTTCTATAATTCTAGTATTTAATGGGAAAAAATTAAACGAATTTTTTGTCCATGTAAAAAACTATTAATTCAGAATAAAATGCAACACATTTATGCAACTAAAAAAATTTAAATGCCTCTTATTAGATAAGGCATATTT
The DNA here is from genome assembly GCA_034638295.1 of Phortica okadai. Lineage (NCBI taxonomy): Eukaryota > Metazoa > Arthropoda > Insecta > Diptera > Drosophilidae > Phortica > Phortica okadai. The sequence continues at coordinate 29,062,080 of CM067851.1, forward strand.
TCGTCTGATAAGGTACTTCTTCTTCAATGATTTCGAGGATATTTAAGTTTTGATCAAAAAAAAATTTTATTTCTTACGACTTTTCGTAAAATATGTTAATGCCATCTGAAAGAGGAACAGATAAGCTTTCCATCGAGCTCATAGTTGAAGAAGTCGGTCGAACGATGCAAGAGTTATTAGCAAAAAACTAATCGGTGGTCAACACGATTCCGTCCTACTGCCGATTCTTTTCGCAAAGTACTTTTCTATAATTCCAGTATTTAGTGGGAAAAAATTAAACGAATTTTTTGTCCATATAAAAGACTATAAATTCTGAATAAAATGCCGTCCATTTATGTAATTAAAAAAATTTAAATGTCTCTTATTAGATAAGGCCTATTTTCGTCTGATAAGTACTTATTCTTCAATGATTTCGAGGATATTTTAGTTTTGATCAATAAAATTTTATTTCTTACGACTTTTCGTAAAATATGTTCATGCCATCTGAAAGAGGAACAGATAAGCTTTCCATCGAGCTCTTAGTCGAAAAAGTCGGTCGAAGGATGCAAGAGTTATTAGTAAAAAACTAATCGGTGGTCAACACGATTCCGTCCTACTGCCGATTCATTCCGAAAAGTACTTTTCTATAATTCTAGTATTTAATGGGAAAAACTAAACGAATTTGTTGTCTGAATAAAATGCCGCCCATTTATGCAAAAAAAAAAAATTTCGTAAAATATGTTAATGCCATATGAAAGAGGAACAGATAAGCTTTCCATCGAGCTCTTAGCCGAAGAAGTCGGCCGAAGGATGCAACAGTTATTAGCAAAAAACTAATCGGTAGTCAACACGTTTCCGTCCTACTGCCGATTGTTTTTGCAAAGTATTTTTCTATAATTGTAGTATTTAATGGAAAAAAATTAAACGAATTTTTTGTCCATGAGAAAAACCGTTAATTCTGAATAAAATTCCGACCATTTAGGCAATTAAAAAAATTTAATCGTCTTTTATTTATGCAATTAAAAAAATTTAAATGTCCCTTATTAGATAAGGCATATTTTCGTCTGATAGGGTACTTCTTCTTCAATGATTTCGAGGATATTTTAGTTTTGATCAAAAAAAAATTTTATTTCTTACGACTTTTCGTAAAATATGTTAATGCCATCTGAAAGAAGAACAGATAATCTTTCCATCGAGCTCTTAGTCGTAGAAGTCGGTCGAAGAATGCAAGAGTTATTAGCAAAAAACTAATCGGTGGTCAACACGATTCCGTCCTACTGCCGATACTTTTCGCAAAGTACTTTTCTATAATTCCAGTATTTAGAGGGAAAAAATTAAACGAATTTTTTGTCCATGTAAAAAACTATTAATTTTGAATAAAATGCCGTCCATTTATGTAATTAAAAAAATTTAAATGTCTCTTATTAGATAAGGCCTATTTTCGTCTGATAAGTACTTATTCTTCAATGATTTCGAGGATATTTTAGTTTTGATCAATAAAATTTTATTTCTTACGACTTTTCGTAAAATATGTTCATGCCATCTGAAAGAGGAACAGATAAGCTTTCCATCGAGCTCTTAGTCGAAAAAGTCGGTCGAAGGATGCAGGAGTTATTAGTAAAAAACTAATCGGTGGTCAACACGATTCCGTCCTACTGCCGATTCATTCCGAAAAGTACTTTTCTATAATTCTAGTATTTAATGGGAAAAACTAAACGAATTTGTTGTCCATGTAAAAAACAATTAATTCTGAATAAAATGCCGCCCATTTATGCAAAAAAAAAAAATTTCGTAAAATATGTTAATGCCATCTGAAAGAGGAACAGATAAGCTTTCCATCGAGCTCTTAGTCAAATAAGTCCGTCGAAGGATGCAAGAGTTATTATTAAAAAAACTAATCGGTGGTCAACACGATTCCGTTCTACTGCCGATTCTTTCCGAAAAGTACTTTTCTATAATTCTAGTATTTAATGGGAAAAAATTAAACGAATTTTTTGTCCATGTAAAAAACTATTAATTCTGAATAAAATGCCGCCCATTTATGCAACTAAAAAAATTTTAATGTCTCTTATTAGATAAGGCATATTTTCGTCTGATAAGGTACTTCTTCTTTAATGATTTCGAGGATATTTTGGGTTTGATCAAAAAAATTTTATTTCTTACGACTTTTCGTAAAATATATTAATGCCATCTGAAAGAGGAACAGATAAGCTTTCCATCGAGCTCTTAGTCGAAGAAGTCGGTCGAAGGATGCAAGAGTTATTAGCAAAAAACTACTCGGTGGTCAACACGTCTCCGTCCCACTGCCGATTCTTTTCGCAAAGTACTTTTCTATAACTCCAGTATTTAGAGGGAAAAAATTAAACGAATTTTTTGTCCATATAAAAAACTATAAATTCTGAATAAAATGCCGTCCATTTATGCAATTAAAAAAATTTAAATGTCTCTTATTAGATAAGGCATATTTTCGTCTGATAACTACTTCTTCTTCAATGATTTCGAGGATATTTTAGGTTTGATAAAAAAAATTGTATTTCTTATGACTTTTCGTAAAATATATTAATGCCATCTGAAAGAGGAACAGATAAGCTTTCAATCGAGCTCTTAGTCGAAGAAGTCGGTCGAAGGATGCAAGAGTTATTAGCAAAAAACTAATCGGTGGTCAACACGATTCCATCCTACTGCCGATTCTTTTCGAAAAGTACTTTTCTATAATTCTAGTATTTAATGGGAAAAAATTAAACGAATTTTTTGTCCATGTAAAAAACTATTAATTCAGAATAAAATGCAACACATTTATGCAACTAAAAAAATTTAAATGCCTCTTATTAGATAAGGCATATTTTCGTCTGATAAGGTACTTCTTCTTCAATGATTTCGAGGATATTTAAGTTTTGATCAAAAAAAAATTTTATTTCTTACGACTTTTCGTAAAATATGTTAATGCCATCTGAAAGAGGAACAGATAAGCTTTCCATCGAGCTCATAGTTGAAGAAGTCGGTCGAACGATGCAAGAGTTATTAGCAAAAAACTAATCGGTGGTCAACACGATTCCGTCCTACTGCCGATTCTTTTCGCAAAGTACTTTTCTATAATTCCAGTATTTAGTGGGAAAAAATTAAACGAATTTTTTGTCCATATAAAAGACTATAAATTCTGAATAAAATGCCGTCCATTTATGTAATTAAAAAAATTTAAATGTCTCTTATTAGATAAGGCCTATTTTCGTCTGATAAGTACTTATTCTTCAATGATTTCGAGGATATTTTAGTTTTGATCAATAAAATTTTATTTCTTACGACTTTTCGTAAAATATGTTCATGCCATCTGAAAGAGGAACAGATAAGCTTTCCATCGAGCTCTTAGTCGAAAAAGTCGGTCGAAGGATGCAAGAGTTATTAGTAAAAAACTAATCGGTGGTCAACACGATTCCGTCCTACTGCCGATTCATTCCGAAAAGTACTTTTCTATAATTCTAGTATTTAATGGGAAAAACTAAACGAATTTGTTGTCTGAATAAAATGCCGCCCATTTATGCAAAAAAAAAAAATTTCGTAAAATATGTTAATGCCATATGAAAGAGGAACAGATAAGCTTTCCATCGAGCTCTTAGCCGAAGAAGTCGGCCGAAGGATGCAACAGTTATTAGCAAAAAACTAATCGGTAGTCAACACGTTTCCGTCCTACTGCCGATTGTTTTTGCAAAGTATTTTTCTATAATTGTAGTATTTAATGGAAAAAAATTAAACGAATTTTTTGTCCATGAGAAAAACCGTTAATTCTGAATAAAATTCCGACCATTTAGGCAATTAAAAAAATTTAATCGTCTTTTATTTATGCAATTAAAAAAATTTAAATGTCCCTTATTAGATAAGGCATATTTTCGTCTGATAGGGTACTTCTTCTTCAATGATTTCGAGGATATTTTAGTTTTGATCAAAAAAAAATTTTATTTCTTACGACTTTTCGTAAAATATGTTAATGCCATCTGAAAGAAGAACAGATAATCTTTCCATCGAGCTCTTAGTCGTAGAAGTCGGTCGAAGAATGCAAGAGTTATTAGCAAAAAACTAATCGGTGGTCAACACGATTCCGTCCTACTGCCGATACTTTTCGCAAAGTACTTTTCTATAATTCCAGTATTTAGAGGGAAAAAATTAAACGAATTTTTTGTCCATGTAAAAAACTATTAATTTTGAATAAAATGCCGCCCATTGATGCAACTAAAAAAATTTAATTAATCCCATCTGAAAGAGGAACAGATAAGCTTTCCATCGAGCTTTTAGTCGAAGAAGTCGGTCGAAGGATGCAAGAGTTATTAGCAAAAAACTTATCGGTGGTCAACACGATTCCGTTCTACTGCCGATTCTTTTCGAAAAGTACTCTCTATAATTCTAGTATTTAGTGGGAAAAAATTAAACGAATTTTTTGTCCATGTAAAAAACTATAAATTCTGAATAAAATGCCGCCCGTTTATGCAATTAAAAACAATTTAAATGTCCCTTATTAGATGAGGCATATTTTCGTCTGATAAGTACTTCTTCTTCAATGATTTCGAGGATATTTTAGTTTTGATCAAAAACATTTTATTTCTTATGACTTTTAGTAAAATATGTTAGTGCCATCTGAAAGAGGAACAGATAAGCTTTCCACCGAGCTCTTAGTCGACTAAGTCGGTCGAAGGATGCAAAAGTTATTAGCAAAAAACTAATCGGTGGTCAACTCGATTCCGTTCTACTACCGATTCTTTCCGAAAAGTACTTTTCTATAATTCTAGTATTCTGAATAAAATGCCGTCCATTTATGCAATTAAAAAAATTTAAATGTCTCTTATTAGATAAGGCATATTTTCGTCTGATAAGGTACTTCTTCTTTAATGATTTCGAGGATATTTTAGTTTTGATCAAAACAATTTTATTTCTTACGACTTTTCGTAAAATATGTTAATGCCATATGAAAGAGAAACAGATAAGCTTTCCATCGAGCTCTTAGCCGAAGAAGTCGGTCGAAGGATGCAAGAGTTATTAGCAAAAAACTAATCGGTGGTCAACACGTTTCCATCCTACTGTCGATTGTTTTTGCAAAGTATTTTTCTATAATTCTAGTATTTAATGGAAAAAAATTAAACGAATTTTTTGTCCATGAGAAAAACCGTTAATTCTGAATAAAATTCCGACCATTTAGGCAATTAAAAAAATTTAAACGTCTTTTATTAGATAAGGCATATTTTCGTCTGATAAGTACTTCTTCTTCAATGGTTTCGATGATATTTTAGGTCTGATCAAAAAAATTTTATTTCTTACGACTTTTCGTAAAATATGTTAAAGCCATCTGAAAGAGGAACAGATAAGCATTCCATCGAGCTCTTAGTCGAATATGTCGGTCGAAGGATGCATGTAAAAAACTATAAATTCTGAATAAAATGCCGCCCATTTATGCAATTAAAAACAATTTAAATGTCTCTTATTAGATATGGCATATTTTCGTCTGATAAGGTACTTCTTATTTAATGATTTCGAGGATATTTTAGTTTTGATCAAAAAAATTTTATTTCTTACGTTTTTTTGTAAAATATGTTAATGTCATCTGAAAGGCGAACAGATAAGCTTTCCATCGAGCTCTTAGTCGAATATGTTGGTCGAAGGATGCAAGAGTTATTAGCAAACACTAATCGGTGGTAAACACGACTCCGTCCTACTGCCGATTGTTTTTGCAAAGTATTTTTCTATAATTCTAGTTTTTAATGGGAAAAAATTGAACGAATTTTTTGTCCATGAGAAAAACCATTATTTCTGAATAAAATTCCAACCATTTATGCAACTAAAAAAATTTAAATGTCTCTTATTAGATAAGGCATATTTTCGTCTGATAAGTACTTCTTCTTCAATGATTTCGATGATATTTTAGTTTTGATCAAAAAAATTTTATTTCTTACGACTTTTTGTAAAATATGTAATGTCATCTGAAAGACGAACAGATAAGCTTTCCATCGAGCTCTTAGTCGAATAAGTCGGTCGAAGGATGCAAGAGTTATTAGCAAAAAACTAATCGGTGGTCAACACGATTCCGTCCTACTGCCGATTCTTTTCGCAAAGTACTTTTCTATAATTCCAGCATTTAGAGGGAAAAAATTAAACGAATTTTTTGTCCATTAGAAAAACCGTTAATTCTGAATAAAATTCCGACCATTTAGGCAATTAAAAAAATTTAAACGTCTTTTATTAGATAAGGCATATTTTCGTCTGATAAGTACTTCTTCTTCAATGATTTCGAGGATATTTTAGTTTTGATCAAAAAAATATTATTTCTTACGTTTTTTCGTAAAATATGTTAATGTCATCTGAAAGACGAACAGATAAGCTTTCCATCGAGCTCTTAGCCGAAGAAGTCGGTCGAAGGATGCAAGAGTTATTAGCAAAAACTAATCGGTGGTAAATACGACACCGTCCTACTGCCGATTGTTTTTGCAAAGTATTTTTCTATAATTCTAGTTTTTAATGGGAAAAAATTAAACGAATTTTTTGTCCATGAGAAAAACCATTATTTCTGAATAAAATTCCGACCATTTATGCAATTAAAAAAATTTAAATGTCTCTTATTAGATAAGCCATATTTTCGTCTGAAAAGTACTTCTTCTTCAATGATTTCGATGATATTTTAGTTTTGATCAAAAAAATTTTATTTCTTACGACTTTTTGTAAAATATGTTAATGTCATCTGAAAGACGAACAGATAAGCTTTCCATCGAGCTCTTAGTCGAATAAGTCGGTCGAAGGATGCAAGAGTTATTAGCAAAAAAACTAATCGGTGGTCAACACGATTCCGTCCTACTGCCGATTCTTTTCGAAAAGTACTTTTCTATAATTCTAGTATTTAATGGGAAAAAATTACACGAATTTTTTGTCTATGTAAAAAACTATCAATTCTGAATAAAATGCCGCCCATTTATGCAATTAAAAAAATTTAAATGTCTCTTATTAGATAAGGCATATTTTCGTCTGATAAGGTACTTCTTCAATGATTTCGAGGATATTTTAGTTTTGATCAAAAAAAAATTTTATTTCTTACGACTCTTCGTGAAATATGTAAATGCCATCTGAAAGAACAACAGATAAGCATTCCATCGAGCTCTTAGTCGAATATGTCGGTCGAAGGATGCAAGAGTTATTAGCAAAAAACTAATCGGTGGTCAACACGATTCCGTCCTACTGCCGATTCTTTTCGCAAAGTACTTTTCTATAATTCCAGTATTTAGAGGGAAAAAATTAAACGAATTTTTTGTCCATATAAAAGACTATAAATTCTGAATAAAATGCCGTCCATTTATGCAATTAAAAAAATTTAAATGTCTCATATTAGATAAGGCATATTTTCGTCTGATAAGTACTTCTTCTTCAATGATTTCGAGGATATTTTAGTTTTGATCAAAAAAAAATTTTATTTCTTACGACTCTTCGTGAAATATGTAAATGCCATCTGAAAGAACAACAGAAAAGCTTTCCATCGAGCTCTTAGCCGAAGAAGTCGGTCGAAGAATGCAAGAGTTATTAGCAAAAAACTAATCGGTGGTCAACACGATTCCGTCCTACTGCCGATTCTTTTCGAAAAGTACTTTTCTATAATTCTAGTATTTAGTGGGAAAAAATTAAACGAATTTTTTGTCCATGTAAAAAACTATAAATTTTGAATAAAATGCCGCCCATTTATGCAATTAAAAACAATTTAAATGTCTCTTATTAGATATGGCATATTTTCATCTGATAAGGTACTTCTTATTTAATGATTTCGAGGATATTTTAGTTTTGATCAAAAAAATTTTATTTCTTACGTTTTTTTCGTAAAATATGTTAATGTCATCTGAAAGACAAACAGATAAGCTTTCCATCGAGCTCTTAGTCGAATATGTTGGTCGAAGGATGCAAGAGTTATTAGCAAAAACTAATCGGTGGTAAACACGACTCCGTCCTACTGCCGATTGTTTTTGCAAAGTATCTTTCTATAATTCTAGTTTTTAATGGGAAAAAATTGAACGAATTTTTTGTCCATGAGAAAAACCATTATTTCTGAATAAAATTCCGACCATTTATGCAATTAAAAAAATTTAAATGTCTCTTATTAGATAAGGCATATTTTCGTCTGATAAGTACTTCTTCTTCAATGGTTTCGATGATATTTTAGGTTTGATCAAAAAAATTTTATTCCTTACGACTTTTCGTAAAATATGTTAATGCCATCTGAAAGAGGAACAGATAAGCATTCCATCGAGCTCTTAGTCGAATATGTCGGTCGAAGGATGCAAGAGTTATTAGCAAAAAACTAATCGGTGGTCAACACGATTCCGTCCTACTGCCGATTCTTTTCGCAAAGTACTTTTCTATAATTCCAGTATTTAGAGGGAAAAAATTAAACGAATTTTTTGTCCATATAAAAGACTATAAATTCTGAATAAAATGCCGTCCATTTATGCAATTAAAAAAATTTAAATGTCTCATATTAGATAAGGCATATTTTCGTCTGATAAGTACTTCTCCTTCAATGATTTCGAGGATATTTTAGGTTTGATAAAAAAAATTTTATTTCTTTCGACTTTTCGAAAAATATGTTAATGCCATATGAAAGAGGAACAGATAAGCTTTCCATCGAGCTCTTAGCCGAAGAAGTCGGTCGAAGGATGCAAGAGTTATTAGCAAAAAACTAATCGGAAGTCAACACGTTTCCGTCCTACTGCCGATTGTTTTTGCAAAGTATTTTTCTATAATTGTAGTATTTAATGGAAAAAAATTAAACGAATTTTTTGTCCATGAGAAAAACCGTTAATTCTGAATAAAATTCCGACCATTTAGGCAATTAAAAAAATTTAAACGTCTTTTATTAGATAAGGCATATTTTCGTCTGATATGTACTTCTTCTTCAATGGTTTCGATGATATTTTAGGTTTGATCAAAAAAATTTTATTTCTTACGACTTTTCGTAAAATATGTTAATGCCATCTGGAAGAGGAACAGATAAGCTTTCCATCGAGCTCTTAGTCGTAGAAGTCGGTCGAAGAATGCAAGAGTTATTAGCAAAAAACTAATCGGTGGTCAACACGATTCCGTCCTACTGCCGATTCTTTTCGAAAAGTACTTTTCTATAATTCTAGTATTTAGTGGGAAAAAATTAAACGAATTTTTTGTCCATGTAAAAAACTATAAATTCTGAATAAAATGCCGCCCATTTATGCAATTAAAAACAATTTAAATGTCTCTTATTAGATATGGCATATTTTCGTCTGATAAGGTACTTCTTATTTAATGATTTCGAGGATATTTTAGTTTTGATCAAAAAAATTTTATTTCTTACGTTTTTTCGTAAAATATGTTAATGTCATCTGAAAGACGAACAGATAAGCTTTCCATCGAGCTCTTAGTCGAATATGTTGGTCGAAGGATGCAAGAGTTATTAGCAAAAACTAATCGGTGGTAAACACGACTCCGTCCTACTGCCGATTGTTTTTGCAAAGTATTTTTCTATAATTCTAGTTTTTAATGGGAAAAAATTGAACGAATTTTTTGTCCATGAGAAAAACCATTATTTCTGAATAAAATTCCGACCATTTATGCAATTAAAAAAATTTAAATGTCTCTTATTAGATAAGGCATATTTTCGTCTGATAAGTACTTCTTCTTCAATGATTTCGATGATATTTTAGTTTTGATCAAAAAAATTTTATTTCTTACGACTTTTTGTAAAATATGTTAATGTCATCTGAAAGACGAACAGATAAGCTTTCCATCGAGCTCTTAGTCGAATAAGTCGGTCGAAGGATGCAAGAGTTATTAGCAAAAAACTAATCGGTGGTCAACACGATTCCGTCCTACTGCCGATTCTTTTCGCAAAGTACTTTTCTATAATTCCAGTATTTAGAGGGAAAAAATTAAACGAATTTTTTGTCCATGAGAAAAACCGTTAATTCTGAATAAAATTCCGACCATTTAGGCAATTAAAAAAATGTAAACGTCTTTTATTAGATAAGGCATATTTTCGTCTGATAAGTACTTCTTCTTCAATGATTTCGAGGATATTTTAGTTTTGATCAAAAAAATTTTATTTCTTACGTTTTTTTGTAAAATATGTTAATGTCATCTGAAAGACGAACAGATAAGCTTTCCATCGAGCTCTTAGTCGAATATGTTGGTCGAAGGATGCAAGAGTTATTAGCAAAAACTAATCGGTGGTAAACACGACACCGTCCTACTGCCGATTGTTTTTGCAAAGTATTTTTCTATAATTCTAGTTTTTAATGGGAAAAAATTAAACGAATTTTTTGTCCATGAGAAAAACCATTATTTCTGAATAAAATTCCGACCATTTATGCAATTAAAAAAATTTAAATGTCTCTTATTAGATAAGGCATATTTTCGTCTGATAAGTACTTCTTCTTCAATGATTTCGATGATATTTTAGTTTTGATCAAAAAAATTTTATTTCTTACGACTTTTTGTAAAATATGTTAATGTCATCTGAAAGAAGAACAGATAAGCTTTCCATCGAGCTCTTAGTCGAATAAGTCGGTCGAAGGATGCAAGAGTTATTAGCAAAAAAACTAATCGGTGGTCAACACGATTCCGTCCTACTGCTGACTCTTTTCGAAAAGTACTTTTCTATAATTCTAGTATTTAATGGGAAAAAATTACACGAATTTTTTGTCTATGTAAAAAACTATTAATTCTGAATAAAATGCAACCCATTTATGCAACTAAAAAAATTTAAATGTCTCTTATTAGATAAGGCATATTTTCGTCTGATAAGGTACTTCTTCAATGATTTCGAGGATATTTTAGTTTTGATCAAAAAAAAATTTTATTTCTTACGACTTTTCGTGAAATATGTAAATGCCATCTGAAAGAACAACAGATAAGCATTTCATCGAGCTCTTAGTCGAATATGTCGGTCGAAGGATGCAAGAGTTATTAGCAAAAAACTAATCGGTGGTCAACACGATTCCGTCCTACTGCCGATTCTTTTCGCTAAGTACTTTTCTATAATTCCAGTATTTAGAGGGAAAAATTAAACGAATTTTTTGTCCATATAAAAGACTATAAATTCTGAATAAAAAAAATTTAAATGTCTCATATTAGATAAGGCATATTTTCGTCTGATAAGTACTTCTTCTTCAATGATTTCGATGATATTTTAGGTTTGATCAAAAAAATTTTATTTCTTACGACTTTTCGTAAAATATGTTAATGCCATCTGGAAGAGGAACAGATAAGCTTTCCATCGAGCATTTAGTCGTAGAAGTCGGTCGAAGAATGCAAGATTTATTAGCAAAAAACTAATCGGTGGTCAACACGATTCCGTCCTACTGCCGATTCTTTTCGCAAAGTACTTTTCTATAATTCCAGTATTTAGAGGGAAAAAATTAAACGAATTTTTTGTCCATATAAAAGACTATAAATTCTGAATAAAATGCCGTCCATTTATGCAATTAAAAAAATTTAAATGTCTCATATTAGATAAGGCATATTTTCGTCTGATAAGTACTTCTTCTTCAATGATTTCGAGGATATTTTAGGTTTGATAAAAAAAATTTTATTTCTTACGACTTTTCGTAAAATATGTTAATGCCATCTGGAAGAGGAACAGATAAGCTTTCCATCGAGCATTTAGTCGTAGAAGTCGGTCGAAGAATGCAAGAGTTATTAGCAAAAAACTAATCGGTAGTCAACACGTTTCCGTCCTACTGCCGATTGTTTTTGCAAGGTATTTTTCTATAATTGTAGTACTTAATGGAAAAAAATTAAACGAATTTTTTGTCCATGAGAAAAACCGTTAATTCTGAATAAAATTCCGACCATTTAGGCAACTAAAAAAATTTAAACGTCTTTTATTAGATAAGGCATATTTTCGTCTGATAAGTACTTCTTCTTCAATGGTTTCGATGATATTTTAGGTTTGATCAAAAAAATTTTATTTCTTACGACTTTTCGTAAAATATGTTAATGCCATCTGGAAGAGGAACAGATAATCTTTCCATCGAGCATTTAGTCGTAGAAGTCGGTCGAAGAATGCAAGAGTTATTAGCAAAAAACTAATCGGTGGTCAACACGATTCCGTCCTACTGCCGATTCTTTTCGCAAAGTACTTTTCTATAATTCCAGTATTTAGAGGGAAAAAATTAAACGAATTTTTTGTCCATATAAAAGACTATAAATTCTGAATAAAATGCCGTCCATTTATGCAATTAAAAAAATTTAAATGTCTCATATTAGATAAGGCATATTTTCGTCTGATAAGTACTTCTTCTTCAATGATTTCGAGGATATTTTAGGTTTGATAAAAAAAATTTTATTTCTTACGACTTTTCGTAAAATATGTTAATGCCATATGAAAGAGGAACAGATAAGCTTTCCATCGAGCTCTTAGCTGAAGAAGTCGGTCGAAGAATGCAAGAGTTATTAGCAAAAAACTAATCGGTAGTCAACACGTTTCCGTCCTACTGCCGATTCTTTTCGAAAAGTACTTTTCTATAATTCTAGTATTTAATGGGAAAAAATTACACGAATTTTTTGTCTATGTAAAAAACTATTAATCCTAAATAAAATGCAACCCATTTATGCAACTAAAAAAATTTAAATGTCTCTTATTAGATAAGGCATATTTTCGTCTGATAAGGTACTTCTTCAATGATTTCGAGGATATTTTAGTTTTAATCAAAAAAAAATTTTATTTCTTACGACTTTTCGTGAAATATGTAAATGCCATCTGAAAGAACAACAGATAAGCATTCCATCGAGCTCTTAGTCGAAGAAGTCGGTCGAAGGATGCAAGAGTTATTAGCAAAAAACTACTCGGTGGTCAACACGTCTCCGTCCCACTGCCGATTCTTTTCGCAAAGTACTTTTCTATAATTCCAGTATTTAGAGGGAAAAAATTAAACGAATTTTTTGTCCATATAAAAGACTATAAATTCTGAATAAAATGCCGTCCATTTATGCAATTAAAAAATTTTAAATGTCTCTTATTAGATAAGGCATATTTTCGTCTGATAAGTACTTCTTCTTCAATGATTTCGATGATATTTTAGGTTTGATAAAAAAAATTTTATTTCTTATGACTTTTCGTAAAATATATTAATGCCTGAAAGAGGAACAGATAAGCTTTCCTCCGAGCTCTTAGTCGAAGAAGTCGGTCGAAGGATGCAAAAGTTATTAGCAAAAAACTAATCGGTGGTCAACACGATTCCGTCCTACTGCCGATTCTTTTCGAAAAGTACTTTTCTATAATTCTAGTATTTAATGGGAAAAAATTAAACGAATTTTTTGTCCATGTAAAAAACTATTAATTCTGAAGAAAATGCAACCCATTTATGCAATTAAAAAAATTTAAATGCCTCTTATTAGATAAGGCATATTTTCATCTGATAAGGTACTTTTTCTTCAATGATTTCGAGGATATTTAAGTTTTGATCAAATAAAAATTTTATTTCTTACGACTTTTCGTAAAATATGTTAATGATATCTGAAAGAAGAACAGATAAGCTTTCCATCGAGCTCATAGTTGAAGAAGTCGGTCGAACGATGCAAGAGTTATTAGCAAAAAACTAATCGGTGGTCAACACGATTCCGTCCTACTGCCGATTCTTTTCGCAAAGTACTTTTCCATAATTCCAGTATTTAGAGGGAAAAAATTAAACGAATTTTTTGTCCATATAAAAGACTATAAATTCTGAATAAAATGCCGTCCATTTATGTAATTAAAAAAATTTAAATGTCTCTTATTAGATGAGGCATATTTTCGTCTGATAAGTACTTATTCTTCAATGATTTCGAGGATATTTTAGTTTTGATCAAAAAAATTTTATTTCTTACGACTTTTCGTAAAATATGTTCATGCCATCTGAAAGAGGAACAGATAACCTTTCCATCGAGTTCTTAGTCGAAAAAGTCGGTCGAAGGATGCAAGAGTTATTAGTAAAAAACTTATCGGTGGTCAACACGATTCCGTCCTACTGCCGATTCTTTCCGAAAAGTACTTTTCTATAATTCTAGTATTTAATGGGAAAAATTAAACGAATTTCTTGTCCATGTAAAAAACTATTAATTCTGAATAAAATGCCGACCATTTATGCAACTAAAAAAATTTAAATGTCTCTTATTAGATAAGGCATATTTTCGTCTGATAAGTACTTCTTCTTCAATGATTTCGAGGATATTTTAGTTTTGATCAAAAAAAAATTATATTTCTTATGACTTTTAGTAAAATATGTTAATGCAATCTGAAAGAGGGACAGATAAGCTCTCCATCGAGCATTTAGTCGAAGAAGTCGGTCAACACGATTCCGTCCTACTGCCGATTATTTTCGAAAAGCACTTTTCTATAATTCTAGTATCTAATAGTAAAAAATTAAACGAATTTTTTGTCCATGAAAAAAATTATAAATTCTGAATAAAATGCCGCCCATTAAAGCAATTAAAAAAATTTAAATGTCTCTTATTAGATAAGGCATATTTTCGTCTGATAAGGTACTTGTTCTTCAATGATTTCGAGGATATTTTAGTTTTGATCAAAAAAATTTTATTTCTTACGACTTTTCGTAAAATATGTTAATCCCATCTGAAAGAGGAACAGATAAGCATTCCATCGAGCTCTTAGTCGAAGAAGTCGGTCGAAGGATGCAAGAGTTATTAGCAAAAAACTAATCGGTGGTCAACACGATTCCGTCCTACTGCCGATTCCTTTCGAAAAGTACTTTTCTATGATTCTAGTATTTAGTGGGAAAAAATTAAACGAATTTTTTGTCCATGTAAAAAACTATAAATTCTGAATAAAATGCCGCCCGTTTATGCAATTAAAAAAATTATATGTCTCTTATTAGATACGGCATATTTTCGTCTTATAAGGTACTTCTTCTTCAATGATTTCGAGGATATTTTAGTTTTGATCAAAAAAATTTTATTTCTTATGACTTTTAGTAAAATATGTTAGTGCCATCTGAAAGAGGAACAGATAAGCTTTCCACCGAGCTCTTAGTCGACGAAGTCGGTCGAAGGATGCAAAAGTTATTAGCAAAAAACTAATCGGTGGTC
Source organism: Phortica okadai (assembly GCA_034638295.1). Lineage (NCBI taxonomy): Eukaryota > Metazoa > Arthropoda > Insecta > Diptera > Drosophilidae > Phortica > Phortica okadai. The sequence goes on from CM067851.1 coordinate 29,077,131, forward strand.
AACTCGATTCCGTTCTACTGACGATTCTTTCCGAAAAGTACTTTTCTATAATTCTAGTATTTAGTGGGAAAAAATTAAACGAATTTTTTGTCCATGTAAAAAACTATAAATTCTGAATAAAATGCCGCCCATTTATGCAATTAAAAACAATTTAAATGTCTCTTATTCGATATGGCATATTTTCGTCTGATAAGGTACTTCTTATTTAATGATTTCGAAGATATTTTATTTTTGATCAAAAAAATTTTATTTCTTACATTTTTTCGTAAAATATGTTAATGTCATCTGAAAGACGAACAGATAAGCTTTCCATCGAGCTCTTAGTCGAATATGTTGGTCGAAGGATGCAAGAGTTATTAGCAAAAACTAATCGGTGGTAAACACGATTCCGTCCTACTGCCGATTGTTTTTGCAAAGTATTTTTCTATAATTCTAGTATTTAGTGGGAAAAATTAAACGAATTTTTTGTCCATGTAAAAAACTATAAATTCTGAATAAACTGCCGCCCATTTATGTAATTAAAAACAATTTAAATGTCTCTTATTAGATAAGGCATATTTTCGTCTGATAAGGTACTTCTTATTTAATGATTTCGAGGATATTTTAGTTTTGATCAAAAAAATTTTATTTCTTACGTTTTTTCGCAAAATATGTTAATGTCATCTGAAAGACGAACAGATAAGCTTTCCATCGAGCTCTTAGTCGAATATGTTGGTCGAAGGATGCAAGAGTTATTAGCAAAAACTAATCGGTGGTAAACACGATTCTGTCCTACTGCCGATTGTTTTTGCAAAGTATTTTTCTATAATTCTAGTATTTAATGGGAAAAAATTAAACGAATTTTGTGTCCATGAGAAAAACCATTAATTCTGAATAAAATTCAGACCATTTAGGCTATTAAAAAAATTTAAATGTCTCTTATTAGATAAGGCATATTTTCGTCTGATAAATACTTCCTTTTCAATGATTTCGATGATATTTTAGGTTTGATCAAAAAAATGTTATTTCTTACGACTTTTCGTAAAATATGTTAATGCCATCTGGAAGAGGAACAGATAAGCTTTCCATCGAGCTCTTAGTCGAAGAAGTCGGTCGACGGATGCAAGAGTTATTAGCAAAAAACTAATCGGTGGTCAACACGATTCCGTCCTACTGCCGATTCTTTTCGCAAAGTACTTTTCTATAATTCCAGTATTTAGAGGGAAAAAATTAAACGAATTTTTTGCCCATATAAAAGACTATAAATTCTGAATAAACTGCCGTCCATTTATGCAATTAAAAAAATTTAAATGTCTCATATTAGATAAGGCATATTTTCGTCTGATAAGTACTTCTTCTTCAATGATTTCGAGGATATTTTAGGTTTGCTAAAAAAAATTTTATTTCTTACGACTGTTCGTAAAATATGTTAATGCCACCTGAAAGAGGAACAGATAAGCTTTCCATCGAGCTCTTAGTCGAATAAGTCGGTCGAAGGATGCAAGAGTTATTAGTAAAAAACTAATCGGTGGTCAACACGATTCCGTCCTACTGCCGATTCTTTCCGAAAAGTACTTTTCTATAATTCTAGTATTTAATGGGAAAAAATTAAACGAATTTTTTGTCCATATAAAAGACTATAAATTCTGAATAAAATGCCGTCCATTTATGCAATTAAAAAAATTTAAATGTCTCATATTAGATAAGGCATATTTTCGTCTGATAAGTACTTCTTCTTCAATGATTTCGAGGATATTTTAGGTTTAATAAAAAAAATTTTATTTCTTACGACTGTTCGTAAAATATGTTAATGCCACCTGAAAGAGGAACAGATAAGCTTTCCATCGAGCTCTTAGTCGAATAAGTCGGTCGAAGGATGCAAGAGTTATTAGTAAAAAGCTAATCGGTTGTCAACACGATTCCGTCCCACTGCCGATTCTTTCCGAAAAGTACTTTTCTATAATTCTAGTATTTAATGGGAAAAAATGAAACTAATTTTTTGTCCATGTAAAAAACTATTAATTTTGAATAAAATGCCGCCCATTGATGCAACTAAAAACATTTAAATGTCCCTTATTAGATAAGGCATATTTTCGTCTGATAAGTACTTCTTCTTCAATGATTTCGAGGATATTTTAGTATTGATCAAAAAAATTTTATTTCTTATGACTTTTAGTAAAATATGTTAGTGCCATCTGAAAGAGGAACAGATAAGCTTTCCATCGAGTTGTTAGTCGAAGAAGTCGGTCGAAGGATGCAAGAGTTATTAGCAAAAAACTAATCGGTGGTCAACACGATTCCGTCCTACTGCCGATTATTTTCGAAAAGTACTTTTCTATAATTCTAGAATCTTATGGTAAAAAATTAAATGAATTGTATGTCCATGTAAAAACCAATTAATTCTGAATAAAATGCCGCCCATTTATGTAATTAAAAACAATTTAAATGTCTCTTATTAGATAAGGCATATTTTCGTCTGATAAGGTACTTCTTATTTAATGATTTCGAGGATATTTTAGTTTTGATCAAAAAAATTTTATTTCTTACGACTTTTCGTAAAATATGTTCATGCCATCTGAAAGAGGAACAGATAAACTTTCCATCGAGCTCTTAGTCGAAAAAGTCGGTCGAAGGATGCAAGAGTTATTAGTAAAAAACTTATCGGTGGTCAACACGATTCCGTCGTACTGCCGATTCTTTCCGAAAAGTACTTTTCTATAATTCTAGTATTTAATGGGAAAAATTAAACGAATTTCTTGTCCATGTAAAAAACTATTAATTCTGAATAAAATGCCGACCATTTATGCAACTAAAAAAATTTAAATGTCTCTTATTAGATAAGGCATATTTTCGTCTGATAAGGTACTTGTTCTTCAATGATTTCGAGGATATTTTAATTTTGATCAAAAAAATTTTATTTCTTACGACTTTTCGTAAAATATGTTAATCCCATCTGAAAGAGGAACAGATAAGCTTTCCATCGAGCTCTTAGTCGAAGAAGTCGGTCGAACGATGCAAGAGTTATTAGCAAAAAACTAATCGGTGGTCAACACGATTCCGTCCTACTGCCGATTCTTTTCGAAAAGTACTTTTCTATGATTCTAGTATTTAGTGGGAAAAAATTAAAGGAATTTTTTGTCCATGTAAAAAACTATAAATTCTGAATAAAATGCCGCCCGTTTATGCAATTAAAAACAATTAAAATGTCCCTTATTAGATGAGGCATATTTTCGTCTGATAAGTACTTCTTCTTCAATGATTTCGAGGATATTTTAGTTTTGATCAAAAAAATTTTATTTCTTATGACTTTTAGTAAAATATGTTGGTGCCATCTGAAAGAGGAACAGATAAGCTTTCCACCGAGCTCTTAGTCGACGAAGTCGGTCGAAGGATGCAAAAGTTATTAGCAAAAAACTAATCGGTGGTCAACTCGATTCCGTTCTACTGACGATTCTTTCCGAAAAGTACTTTTCTATAATTCTAGTATTTAGTGGGAAAAAATTAAACGAATTTTTTGTCCATGTAAAAAACTATAAATTCTGAATAAAATGCCGCCCATTTATGCAATTAAAAACAATTTAAATGTCTCTTATTAGATAAGGCATATTTTCGTCTGATAAGGTACTTCTTATTTAATGATTTCGAGGATATTTTAGGTTTGCTAAAAAAAAATGTTATTTCTTACGATTTTTCGTAAAATATGTTAATGTCATCTGAAAGACGAACAGATAAGCTTTCCATCGAGCTCTTAGTCGAATATGTTGGTCGAAGGATGCAAGAGTTATTAGCAAAAACTAATCGATGGTAAACACGATTCCGTCCTACTGCCGATTGTTTTTGCAAAGTATTTTTCTATAATTCTAGTATTTAGTGGGAAAAAATTAAACGAATTTTTTGTCCATGTAAAAAACTATAAATTCTGAATAAAATGCCGCCCATTTATGTAATTAAAAACAATTTAAATGTCTCTTATTAGATAAGGCATATTTTCGTCTGATAAGGTACTTCTTATTTAATGATTTCGAGGATATTTTAGGTTTGGAAAAAAAAATGTTATTTCTTACGACTTTTCGTAAAATATGTTAATGCCATCTGGAAGAGGAACAGATAAGCTTTCCATCGAGCTCTTAGTCGAAGAAGTCGGTCGACGGATGCAAGAGTTATTAGCAAAAAACTAATCGGTGGTCAACACGATTCCGTCCTACTGCCGATTGCTTTTGCAAAGTATTTTTCTATAATTCTAGTATTTAATGGGAAAAAATTAAACGAATTTTGTGTCCATGAGAAAAACCATTAATTCTGAATAAAATTCAGACCATTTAGGCTATTAAAAAAATTTAAATGTCTCTTATTAGATAAGGCATATTTTCGTCTGATAAATACTTCCTTTTCAATGATTTCGATGATATTTTAGGTTTGATCAAAAAAATGTTATTTCTTACGACTTTTCGTAAAATATGTTAATGCCATCTGGAAGAGGAACAGATAAGCTTTCCATCGAGCTCTTAGTCGAAGAAGTCGGTCGACGGATGCAAGAGTTATTAGCAAAAAACTAATCGGTGGTCAACACGATTCCGTCCTACTGCCGATTCTTTTCGCAAAGTACTTTTCTATAATTCCAGTATTTAGAGGGAAAAAATTAAACGAATTTTTTGCCCATATAAAAGACTATAAATTCTGAATAAACTGCCGTCCATTTATGCAATTAAAAAAATTTAAATGTCTCATATTAGATAAGGCATATTTTCGTCTGATAAGTACTTCTTCTTCAATGATTTCGAGGATATTTTAGGTTTGCTAAAAAAAATTTTATTTCTTACGACTGTTCGTAAAATATGTTAATGCCACCTGAAAGAGGAACAGATAAGCTTTCCATCGAGCTCTTAGTCGAATAAGTCGGTCGAAGGATGCAAGAGTTATTAGTAAAAAACTAATCGGTGGTCAACACGATTCCGTCCTACTGCCGATTCTTTCCGAAAAGTACTTTTCTATAATTCTAGTATTTAATGGGAAAAAATTAAACGAATTTTTTGTCCATGTAAAAAACTATTAATTTTGAATAAAATGCCGTTCATTGATGCAACTAAAAACATTTAAATGTCCATTATTAGATAAGGCATATTTTCGTCTGATAAGTACTTCTTCTTCAATGATTTCGAGGATATTTTAGTTTTGATCAAAAAAATTTTATTTCTTATGACTTTTAGTAAAATATGTTAGTGCCATCTGAAAGACGAACAGATAAGCTATCCATCGAGCTCTTAGTCGAATATGTCGGTCGAAGGATGCAAGAGTTATTAGCAAAAAAACTAATCGGTGATCAACACGATTCCGTCCTACTGCCGATTCTTTTCGCAAAGTACTTTTCTATAATTCCAGTATTTAGAGGAAAAAAATTAAACGAATTTTTTGTCCATATAAAAGACTATAAATTCTGAATAAAATGCCGTCCATTTATGCAATTAAAAAAATTTAAATGTCTCATATTAGATAAGGCATATTTTCGTCTGATAAGTACTTCTTCTTCAATGATTTCGAGGATATTTTAGGTTTAATAAAAAAAATTTTATTTCTTACGACTGTTCGTAAAATATGTTAATGCCACCTGAAAGAGGAACAGATAAGCTTTCCATCGAGCTCTTAGTCGAATAAGTCGGTCGAAGGATGCAAGAGTTATTAGTAAAAAGCTAATCGGTTGTCAACACGATTCCGTCCCACTGCCGATTCTTTCCGAAAAGTACTTTTCTATAATTCTAGTATTTAATGGGAAAAAATGAAACTAATTTTTTGTCCATGTAAAAAACTATTAATTTTGAATAAAATGCCGCCCATTGATGCAACTAAAAACATTTAAATGTCCCTTATTAGATAAGGCATATTTTCGTCTGATAAGTACTTCTTCTTCAATGATTTCGAGGATATTTTAGTATTGATCAAAAAAATTTTATTTCTTATGACTTTTAGTAAAATATGTTAGTGCCATCTGAAAGAGGAACAGATAAGCTTTCCATCGAGTTGTTAGTCGAAGAAGTCGGTCGAAGGATGCAAGAGTTATTAGCAAAAAACTAATCGGTGGTCAACACGATTCCGTCCTACTGCCGATTATTTTCGAAAAGTACTTTTCTATAATTCTAGAATCTTATGGTAAAAAATTAAATGAATTGTATGTCCATGTAAAAACCAATTAATTCTGAATAAAATGCCGCCCATTTATGTAATTAAAAACAATTTAAATGTCTCTTATTAGATAAGGCATATTTTCGTCTGATAAGGTACTTCTTATTTAATGATTTCGAGGATATTTTAGTTTTGATCAAAAAAATTTTATTTCTTACGACTTTTCGTAAAATATGTTCATGCCATCTGAAAGAGGAACAGATAAGCTTTCCATCGAGCTCTTAGTCGAAAAAGTCGGTCGAAGGATGCAAGAGTTATTAGTAAAAAACTTATCGGTGGTCAACACGATTCCGTCGTACTGCCGATTCTTTCCGAAAAGTACTTTTCTATAATTCTAGTATTTAATGGGAAAAATTAAACGAATTTCTTGTCCATGTAAAAAACTATTAATTCTGAATAAAATGCCGACCATTTATGCAACTAAAAAAATTTAAATGTCTCTTATTAGATAAGGCATATTTTCGTCTGATAAGTACTTCTTCTTCAATGATTTCGAGCATATTTTAGTTTTGATCAAAAAAAATTATATTTCTTATGACTTTTAGTAAAATATGTTAATGCAATCTGAAAGAGGGACAGATAAGCTTTCCATCGAGCTCTTAGTCGAAGAAGTCGGTCGAAGGATGCAAGAGTTATTAGCAAAAAACTAATCGGTGGTCAACACGATTCCGTCCTACTGCCGATTATTTTCGAAAAGCACTTTTCTATAATTCTAGTATCTAATAGTAAAAAATTAAACGAATTTTTTGTCCATGAAAAAAATTATAAATTCTGAATAAAATGCCGCCCATTAAAGCAATTAAAAAAATTTAAATGTCTCTTATTAGATAAGGCATATTTTCGTCTGATAAGGTACTTGTTCTTCAATGATTTCGAGGATATTTTAGTTTTGATCAAAAAAATTTTATTTCTTACGACTTTTCGTAAAATATGTTAATCCCATCTGAAAGAGGAACAGATAAGCTTTCCATCGAGCTCTTAGTCGAAGAAGTCGGTCGAACGATGCAAGAGTTATTAGCAAAAAACTAATCGGTGGTCAACACGATTCCGTCCTACTGCCGATTCTTTTCGAAAAGTACTTTTCTATGATTCTAGTATTTAGTGGGAAAAAATTAAAGGAATTTTTTGTCCATGTAAAAAACTATAAATTCTGAATAAAATGCCGCCCGTTTATGCAATTAAAAACAATTAAAATGTCCCTTATTAGATGAGGCATATTTTCGTCTGATAAGTACTTCTTCTTCAATGATTTCGAGGATATTTTAGTTTTGATCAAAAAAATTTTATTTCTTATGACTTTTAGTAAAATATGTTGGTGCCATCTGAAAGAGGAACAGATAAGCTTTCCACCGAGCTCTTAGTCGACGAAGTCGGTCGAAGGATGCAAAAGTTATTAGCAAAAAACTAATCGGTGGTCAACTCGATTCCGTTCTACTGACGATTCTTTCCGAAAAGTACTTTTCTATAATTCTAGTATTTAGTGGGAAAAAATTAAACGAATTTTTTGTCCATGTAAAAAACTATAAATTCTGAATAAAATGCCGCCCATTTATGCAATTAAAAACAATTTAAATGTCTCTTATTAGATAAGGCATATTTTCGTCTGATAAGGTACTTCTTATTTAATGATTTCGAAGATATTTTATTTTTGATCAAAAAAATTTTATTTCTTACGTTTTTTCGTAAAATATGTTAATGTCATCTGAAAGACGAACAGATAAGCTTTCCATCGAGCTCTTAGTCGAATATGTTGGTCGAAGGATGCAAGAGTTATTAGCAAAAACTAATCGATGGTAAACACGATTCCGTCCTACTGCCGATTGTTTTTGCAAAGTATTTTTCTATAATTCTAGTTTTAGTGGGAAAAAATTAAACGAATTTTTTGTCCATGTAAAAAACTATAAATTCTGAATAAAATGCCGCCCATTTATGTAATTAAAAACAATTTAAATGTCTCTTATTAGATAAGGCATATTTTCGTCTGATAAGGTACTTCTTATTTAATGATTTCGAGGATATTTTAGGTTTGGAAAAAAAAATGTTATTTCTTACGACTTTTCGTAAAATATGTTAATGCCATCTGGAAGAGGAACAGATAAGCTTTCCATCGAGCTCTTAGTCGAAGAAGTCGGTCGACGGATGCAAGAGTTATTAGCAAAAAACTAATCGGTGGTCAACACGATTCCGTCCTACTGCCGATTGTTTTTGCAAAGTATTTTTCTATAATTCTAGTATTTAATGGGAAAAAATTAAACGAATTTTGTGTCCATGAGAAAAACCATTAATTCTGAATAAAATTCAGACCATTTAGGCTATTAAAAAAATTTAAATGTCTCTTATTAGATAAGGCATATTTTCGTCTGATAAATACTTCCTTTTCAATGATTTCGATGATATTTTAGGTTTGATCAAAAAAATGTTATTTCTTACGACTTTTCGTAAAATATGTTAATGCCATCTGGAAGAGGAACAGATAAGCTTTCCATCGAGCTCTTAGTCGAAGAAGTCGGTCGACGGATGCAAGAGTTATTAGCAAAAAACTAATCGGTGGTCAACACGATTCCGTCCTACTGCCGATTCTTTTCGCAAAGTACTTTTCTATAATTCCAGTATTTAGAGGGAAAAAATTAAACGAATTTTTTGCCCATATAAAAGACTATAAATTCTGAATAAACTGCCGTCCATTTATGCAATTAAAAAAATTTAAATGTCTCATATTAGATAAGGCATATTTTCGTCTGATAAGTACTTCTTCTTCAATGATTTCGAGGATATTTTAGGTTTGCTAAAAAAAATTTTATTTCTTACGACTGTTCGTAAAATATGTTAATGCCACCTGAAAGAGGAACAGATAAGCTTTCCATCGAGCTCTTAGTCGAATAAGTCGGTCGAAGGATGCAAGAGTTATTAGTAAAAAACTAATCGGTGGTCAACACGATTCCGTCCTACTGCCGATTCTTTCCGAAAAGTACTTTTCTATAATTCTAGTATTTAATGGGAAAAAATTAAACGAATTTTTTGTCCATGTAAAAAACTATTAATTTTGAATAAAATGCCGTTCATTGATGCAACTAAAAACATTTAAATGTCCATTATTAGATAAGGCATATTTTCGTCTGATAAGTACTTCTTCTTCAATGATTTCGAGGATATTTTAGTTTTGATCAAAAAAATTTTATTTCTTATGACTTTTAGTAAAATATGTTAGTGCCATCTGAAAGACGAACAGATAAGCTATCCATCGAGCTCTTAGTCGAATATGTCGGTCGAAGGATGCAAGAGTTATTAGCAAAAAAACTAATCGGTGATCAACACGATTCCGTCCTACTGCCGATTCTCTTCGCAAAGTACTTTTCTATAATTCCAGTATTTAGAGGAAAAAAATTAAACGAATTTTTTGTCCATATAAAAGACTATAAATTCTGAATAAAATGCCGTCCATTTATGCAATTAAAAAAATTTAAATGTCTCATATTAGATAAGGCATATTTTCGTCTGATAAGTACTTCTTCTTCAATGATTTCGAGGATATTTTAGGTTTAATAAAAAAAATTTTATTTCTTACGACTGTTCGTAAAATATGTTAATGCCACCTGAAAGAGGAACAGATAAGCTTTCCATCGAGCTCTTAGTCGAATAAGTCGGTCGAAGGATGCAAGAGTTATTAGTAAAAAGCTAATCGGTTGTCAACACGATTCCATCCCACTGCCGATTCTTTCCGAAAAGTACTTTTCTATAATTCTAGTATTTAATGGGAAAAAATGAAACTAATTTTTTGTCCATGTAAAAAACTATTAATTTTGAATAAAATGCCGCCCATTGATGCAACTAAAAACATTTAAATGTCCCTTATTAGATAAGGCATATTTTCGTCTGATAAGTACTTCTTCTTCAATGATTTCGAGGATATTTTAGTATTGATCAAAAAAATTTTATTTCTTATGACTTTTAGTAAAATATGTTAGTGCCATCTGAAAGAGGAACAGATAAGCTTTCCATCGAGTTGTTAGTCGAAGAAGTCGGTCGAAGGATGCAAGAGTTATTAGCAAAAAACTAATCGGTGGTCAACACGATTCCGTCCTACTGCCGATTATTTTCGAAAAGTACTTTTCTATAATTCTAGAATCTTATGGTAAAAAATTAAATGAATTGTATGTCCATGTAAAAACCAATTAATTCTGAATAAAATGCTGCCCATTTATGTAATTAAAAACAATTTAAATGTCTCTTATTAGATAAGGCATATTTTCGTCTGATAAGGTACTTCTTATTTAATGATTTCGAGGATATTTTAGTTTTGATCAAAAAAATTTTATTTCTTACGACTTTTCGTAAAATATGTTCATGCCATCTGAAAGAGGAACAGATAAGCTTTCCATCGAGCTCTTAGTCGAAAAAGTCGGTCGAAGGATGCAAGAGTTATTAGTAAAAAACTTATCGGTGGTCAACACGATTCCGTCGTACTGCCGATTCTTTCCGAAAAGTACTTTTCTATAATTCTAGTATTTAATGGGAAAAATTAAACGAATTTCTTGTCCATGTAAAAAACTATTAATTCTGAATAAAATGCCGACCATTTATGCAACTAAAAAAATTTAAATGTCTCTTATTAGATAAGGCATATTTTCGTCTGATAAGTACTTCTTCTTCAATGATTTCGAGCATATTTTAGTTTTGATCAAAAAAAATTATATTTCTTATGACTTTTAGTAAAATATGTTAATGCAATCTGAAAGAGGGACAGATAAGCTTTCCATCGAGCTCTTAGTCGAAGAAGTCGGTCGAAGGATGCAAGAGTTATTAGCAAAAAACTAATCGGTGGTCAACACGATTCCGTCCTACTGCCGATTATTTTCGAAAAGCACTTTTCTATAATTCTAGTATCTAATAGTAAAAAATTAAACGAATTTTTTGTCCATGAAAAAAATTATAAATTCTGAATAAAATGCCGCCCATTAAAGCAATTAAAAAAATTTAAATGTCTCTTATTAGATAAGGCATATTTTCGTCTGATAAGGTACTTGTTCTTCAATGATTTCGAGGATATTTTAGTTTTGATCAAAAAAATTTTATTTCTTACGACTTTTCGTAAAATATGTTAATCCCATCTGAAAGAGGAACAGATAAGCTTTCCATCGAGCTCTTAGTCGAAGAAGTCGGTCGAACGATGCAAGAGTTATTAGCAAAAAACTAATCGGTGGTCAACACGATTCCGTCCTACTGCCGATTCTTTTCGAAAAGTACTTTTCTATGATTCTAGTATTTAGTGGGAAAAAATTAAAGGAATTTTTTGTCCATGTAAAAAACTATAAATTCTGAATAAAATGCCGCCCGTTTATGCCATTAAAAACAATTAAAATGTCCCTTATTAGATGAGGCATATTTTCGTCTGATAAGTACTTCTTCTTCAATGATTTCGAGGATATTTTAGTTTTGATCAAAAAAATTTTATTTCTTATGACTTTTAGTAAAATATGTTGGTGCCATCTGAAAGAGGAACAGATAAGCTTTCCACCGAGCTCTTAGTCGACGAAGTCGGTCGAAGGATGCAAAAGTTATTAGCAAAAAACTAATCGGTGGTCAACTCGATTCCGTTCTACTGACGATTCTTTCCGAAAAGTACTTTTCTATAATTCTAGTATTTAGTGGGAAAAAATTAAACGAATTTTTTGTCCATGTAAAAAACTATAAATTCTGAATAAAATGCCGCCCATTTATGCAATTAAAAACAATTTAAATGTCTCTTATTAGATAAGGCATATTTTCGTCTGATAAGGTACTTCTTATTTAATGATTTCGAAGATATTTTATTTTTGATCAAAAAAATTTTATTTCTTACGTTTTTTCGTAAAATATGTTAATGTCATCTGAAAGACGAACAGATAAGCTTTCCATCGAGCTCTTAGTCGAATATGTTGGTCGAAGGATGCAAGAGTTATTAGCAAAAACTAATCGATGGTAAACACGATTCCGTCCTACTGCCGATTGTTTTTGCAAAGTATTTTTCTATAATTCTAGTATTTAGTGGGAAAAAATTAAACGAATTTTTTGTCCATGTAAAAAACTATAAATTCTGAATAAAATGCCGCCCATTTATGTAATTAAAAACAATTTAAATGTCTCTTATTAGATAAGGCATATTTTCGTCTGATAAGGTACTTCTTATTTAATGATTTCGAGGATATTTTAGGTTTGGAAAAAAAAATGTTATTTCTTACGACTTTTCGTAAAATATGTTAATGCCATCTGGAAGAGGAACAGATAAGCTTTCCATCGAGCTCTTAGTCGAAGAAGTCGGTCGACGGATGCAAGAGTTATTAGCAAAAAACTAATCGGTGGTCAACACGATTCCGTCCTACTGCCGATTCTTTTCGCAAAGTACTTTTCTATAATTCCAGTATTTAGAGGGAAAAAATTATGCAATTAAAACCAGTAAGGACGCTATCTTCAGCAAGGCTGAAGCTATAATACTTTTCACTTTGTGTCACTATAAAAAAAACTAAATGAATAGTTTTCATGCATCCCTAACAACATAACTGTAATGTTTCAAGTCAATTCGTTAAAAAACAAAAAAATTTTTCCATACAACGGTTCAAGTTTTGCGATAAGTGGGCGTAGCCATGCCCACATTTGGTCAAAATAGTTTTTATTCCTCCCTAAGAACATAACTGTAAAGTTTCAAGTCAATTGGTTAAAAAACAAAAAAGTTTTCCATACAAAGGGTCAATTTTCGCTATAAAAGGGCGTGGCCACGCCCACTTTTGATCAAAATAGTTTTCATACCTCCCTAAGAGCATAACTGCAAAGTTTCAAGTCAATTGGTTGAAAAACAAAAAAGTTTTCCATACAACGGGTCAATTTTCGCTATAAGTAGGCGTGGCTACGCGCACTTTTGGTCAAAATAGTTTTCATTCCTCCCTTGGAACATAACTGTAAAGTTTTAAGTCAATTGGTTAAAAAACAAAAAAGTTTTGCATACAAAGCGTCAAGTTAAGCTATAAGTTGGCGTGGCCATGCCCACTTTTGATCAAAATAGTTTTCATTCCTCCCTAAGAGCACAACTGCAAAGTTTCAAGTCAATTGGTTAAAAAACAAAAAAGTTTTCCATACAACGGCTCAATTTTTGCTATAAGTAGGCGTGGCTACGCCCACTTTTGGTCAAAATAGTGTTCATTCCTCTCTAAGAACATAACTGTAAAGTTTCAAGTCAATTGGTTAAAAAACAAAAAAATTTTCCATACAAAGTGTCAATTTTCGCTATAAGTAGGCGTGGCTACGCCCACTTTTGGTTAAAGTAGTTTTCATTCCTCCCTAAGAACATAACTGTAAAGTTTCAAGTCAATTGGTTAAAAAACAAGAAAGTTTTGCATACAAAGCGTCAAGTTAAGCTATAAGTGGGCGTGGCCACGCCCACTTTTGATCAAAATAGTTTTCATTCCTCCCTAAGAGCATAACTGCAAAGTTTCAAGTCAATTGGTTAAAAAACAAAAAAATTTTCCATACAAAGGGTATCTTTTCGATATAAAAGGGCGTGGCTACGCCCACTTTTCGTCAAAATAGTTTTCATTCCTCCCTAAGAACATAACTGTAAAGTTTCAAGTATATTGGTTAAAAAACAAAAAAGTTTTCCATACAACGGGTAAATTTTCGCTATAAGTGGGCGTGGCTACGCGTGGTTACGCCCACTTTTGGTCAAAATAGTTTTCATTCCTCCCTAAGAACATAACTTTAAAATTTCAAGTCAATTGGTTAAGAAACAAAAAAGTTTTCCATACAACGGGTAAGTTTTCGCTATAAAAGGGCGTGGCTACGCCCACTTTTCGTCAAAATAGTTTTCATTCCTCCCTAAGAACATAACTTTAAAGTTTCAAGTCAATTGGTTAAAAAACAAAAAAGTTTTCCATACAACGGGTAAATTTTCGCTATAAGTGGGCGTGGCTTCGCGTGGTTACGCCCACTTATGATCAAAATAGTTTTCATTCCTCCCTAAGAGCATAACTGCAAAGTTTCAAGTCAATTGGTTAAAAAACAAAAAAGTTTTCCATACAACGGGTCAATTTTCGCTATAAGTAGGCGTGGCTACGCCCACTTTTGGTCAAAATAGTTTTCATTCCTCCCTAGGAACATAACTGTAAAGTTTTAAGTCAATTGGTTAAAAAACAAAAAAGTTTTGCACACAAAGCGTCAAGTTAAGCTATAAGTGGGCGTGGCCATGCCCACTTTTGATCAAAATAGTTTTCATTCCTCCCTAAGAGCACAACTGCAAAGTTTCAAGTCAATTGGTTAAAAAACAAAAAAGTTTTCCATACAACGGATAAATTTTCGCTATAAGTGGGCGTGGCTACGCCCACTTTTGGTCAAAATAGTTTTCATTCCTCTCTAAGAACATAACTGTAAAGTTTCAAGTCAATTGGTTAAAAAACAAAAAAGTTTTCCATACAAAGTGTCAATTTTCGCTATAAGTAGGCGTGGCTACGCCAGCTTTTGGTTAAAGTAGTTTTCATTCCTCCCTAAGAACATAACTGTAAAGTTTCAAGTCAATTGGTTAAAAAACAAGAAAGTTTTCCATACAAAGGGTCAAGTTAAGCTATAAGTGGGCGTGGCCACGCCCACTTTTGATCAAAATAGTTTTCATTCTTCCCTAAGAGCATAACTGCAAAGTTTCAAGTCAGTTGGTTAAAAAACAAAAAAAATTTCCATACAAAGGGTAAGTTTTCGCTATAAAAGGGCGTGGCCACGCCCACTTTTGATCAAAATAGTTTTCATTCCTCCCTAAGAGCATAACTGCAAAGTTTCAAGTCAATTGGTTAAAAAACAAAAAAGTTTTTCATACAACGGGTAAATTTTCGCTATAAGTGGGCGTGGCTACGCGTGGTTACGCCCACTTTTGGTCAAAATAGTTTTCATTCCTCCCTAAGAACATAACTTTAAAATTTCAAGTCAATTGGTTAAGAAACAAAAAAGTTTTCCATACAACGACGTGAATATGGCTTCTCTTCCTCTTCTTCATTTTGTATGGGAGCTACCAGTTCCAGATGTCCAATCTCAATGAAACTTTCAGGCATGTAGTCGGACCATGTAAAACTACTATGTTTAAAATTTCAGCACTCTATTGTACAAAACAAAAAAGTTTTCCATACAACGATTCAAGTTTTGTTCACTTTTCTTCTTCTTTTCGTATGGGAGCTACCTGTTCCAATAATCCGATCACGCTGGTTCCGACGAATGATTCATCGTAATAAATTCTAAGACTCTGTGCAAAGTTTCAGCTCGATAGCTTCAAAACTGAGGGTCTAGTTTGCATACATACAGACAGACAGACAGACAGACAGACAGACAGACGGACAGACGGACAGACGGACATGGCTAAATCAACTCGTCTTGTCGTCCTGATCAAGAATATATATACATTATATAGTCGGAAATTAATATTTCGATCTGTTACAAACTCCGTGACAAAGTTAATATACTATTTCACATAAGTGAAAAGTATAAAAATTTAAATGTCTCTTATTAGATAAGGCATATTTTCGTCTGATAAGTACTTCTTCTTCAATGATTTCGAGGATATTTTAGGTTTGCTAAAAAAAATTTTATTTCTTACGACTGTTCGTAAAATATGTTAATGCCACCTGAAAGAGGAACAGATAAGCTTTCCATCGAGCTCTTAGTCGAATAAGTCGGTCGAAGGATGCAAGAGTTATTAGTAAAAAACTAATCGGTGGTCAACACGATTCCGTCCTACTGCCGATTCTTTCCGAAAAGTACTTTTCTATAATTCTAGTATTTAATAGGAAAAAATTAAACGAATTTTTTGTCCATGTAAAAAACTATTAATTTTGAATAAAATGCCGTTCATTGATGCAACTAAAAACATTTAAATGTCCCTTATTAGATAAGGCATATTTTCGTCTGATAAGTACTTCTTCTTCAATGATTTCGAGGATATTTTAGTTTTGATCAAAAAAATTTTATTTCTTATGACTTTTAGTAAAATATGTTAGTGCCATCTGAAAGAACAACAGATAAGCATTCCATCGAGCTCTTAGTCGAATATGTCGGTCGAAGGATGCAAGAGTTATTAGCAAAAAACTAATCGGTGATCAACACGATTCCGTCCTACTGCCGATTCTTTTCGCAAAGTACTTTTCTATAATTCCAGTATTTAGAGGAAAAAAATTAAACGAATTTTTTGTCCATATAAAAGACTATAAATTCTGCATAAAATGCCGTCCATTTATGCAATTAAAAAAATTTAAATGTCTCATATTAGATAAGGCATATTTTCGTCTGATAAGTACTTCTTCTTCAATGATTTCGAGGATATTTTAGGTTTAATAAAAAAAATTTTATTTCTTACGACTGTTCGTAAAATATGTTAATGCCACCTGAAAGAGGAACAGATAAGCTTTCCATCGAGCTCTTAGTCGAATAAGTCGGTCGAAGGATGCAAGAGTTATTAGTAAAAAACTAATCGGTTGTCAACACGATTCCGTCCCACTGCCGATTCTTTCCGAAAAGTACTTTTCTATAATTCTAGTATTTAATGGGAAAAAATGAAACGAATTTTTTGTCCATGTAAAAAACTATTAATTTTGAATAAAATGCCGCCCATTGATGCAACTAAAAACATTTAAATGTCCCTTATTAGATAAGGCATATTTTCGTCTGATAAGTACTTCTTCTTCAATGATTTCGAGGATATTTTAGTTTTGATCAAAAAAATTTTATTTCTTATGACTTTTAGTAAAATATGTTAGTGCCATCTGAAAGAGGAACAGATAAGCTTTCCATCGAGTTGTTAGTCGAAGAAGTCGGTCGAAGGATGCAAGAGTTATTAGCAAAAAACTAATCGGTGGTCAACACGATTCCGTCCTACTGCCGATTCTTTTCGCAAAGTATTTTTCTATAATTCCAGTATTTAGAGGGAAAAAATTAAACGAATTTTTTGTCTATGTAAAAAACTATTAATTCTGAACAAAATGCAACCCATTTATGCAACTTAAAAAATTTAAATGTCTCTTATTAGATAAGGCATATTTTCGTCTGATATGGTACTTCTTCAATGATTTCGAGGATATTTTAGTTTTGATAAAAAAAAAATGTTATTTCTTACGACTTTTAGTAACGTATGTTAATGCCATCTGGAAGAGGAACAGATAAGCTTTCCATCGAGCTCTTAGTCGTAGAAGTCGGTCGAAGGATGCAAGAGTTATTAGCAAAAAACTAATCGGTGGTCAACACGATTCCGTCCTACTGCCGATTCTTTTCGAAAAGTACTTTTCTATAATTCTAGTATTTAGTGGGAAAAAATTAAACGAATTTTTTGTCCATGTAAAAAACTATAAATTCTGAATAAAATGCCGCCCATTTATGCAATTAAAAACAATTTAAATGTCTCTTATCAGATAAGGCATATTTTCGTCTGATAAGGTACTTCTTCTTTAATGATTTCGAGGATATTTTAGTTTTGATCAAAAAAATTTTATTTCTTACGACTTTTCGTAAAATATGTTAATGTCATCTGAAAGACGAACAGATAAGCTTTCCATCGAGCTCTTAGTCGAATAAGTCGGTCGAAGGATGCAAGAGTTATTAGCAAAAAACTAATCGGTGGTTAACACAATTCCGTCCTACTGCCGATTGTTTTTGCAAAGTATTTTTCTATAATTCTAGTATTTAATGGGAAAAAATTAAACGAATTTTGTGTCCATGAGAAAACCCATTAATTCTGAATAAAATTCCGACCATTTAGGCAATTAAAAAAATTTAAATGTCTCTTATTAGATAAGGCATATTTTCGTCTGATAAATACTTCTTTTTCAATGATTTCGATGATATTTTAGGTTTGATCAAAAAAATGTTATTTCTTACGACTTTTCGTAAAATATGTTAATGCCATCTGGAAGAGGAACAGATAAGCTTTCCATCGAGCTCTTAGTCGTAGAAGTCGGTCGAAGAATGCAAGAGTTATTAGCAAAAAACTAATCGGTGGTCAACACGATTCCGTCCTACTGCAGATTCTTTTCGAAAAGTACTTTTCTATAATTCTAGTATTTAGTGGGAAAAAATTAAACGAATTTTTTGTCCATGTAAAAAACTATAAATTCTGAATAAAATGCCGCCCATTTATGCAATTAAAAACAATTTAAATGTCTCTTAATAGATAAGGCATATTTTCGTCTGATAAGGTACTTCTTCTTTAATGATTTCGAGGATATTTTAGTTTTGATCAAAAAAATTTTATTTCTTACGACTTTTCGTAAAATATGTTAATGTCATCTGAAAGACGAACAGATAAGCTTTCCATCGAGCTCTTAGTTGAATAAGTTTGTCGAAGGATGGAAGAGTTATTAGCAAAAAACTAATCGGTGGTCAACACGATTCCGTCCTACTGCCGCTTCTTTTCGCAAAGTATTTTTCTATAATTCCAGTATTTAGAGGGAAAAAATTAAACGAATTTTTTGTCTATGTAAAAAACTATTAATTCTGAATAAAATGCAACCCATTTATGCAACTTAAAAAATTTAAATGTCTCTTATTAGATAAGGCATATTTTCGTACTTCTTCAATAATTTCGAGGATATTTTAGTTTTGATAAAAAAAAAATTTTATTTCTTACGACTTTTCGTAAAGTATGTTAATGCCATCTGGAAGAGTAACAGATAAGCTTTCCATCGAGCTCTTAGTCGTAGAAGTCGGTCGAAGGATGCAAGAGTTATTAGCAAAAAACTAATCGGTGGTCAACACGATTCCGTCCTACTGCCGATTCTTTTCGAAAAGTACTTTTCTATAATTCTAGTATTTAGTGGGAAAAAATTAAACGAATTTTTTGTCCATGTAAAAAACTATAAATTCTGAATAAAATGCCGCCCATTTATGCAATTAAAAACAATTTAAATGTCTCTTATTAGATAAGGCATATTTTCGTCTGATAAGGTACTTCTTCTTTAATGATTTCGAGGATATTTTAGTTTTAATCAAAAAAATTTTATTTCTTACGACTTTTCGTAAAATATGTTAATGTCATCTGAAAGACGAACAGATAAGCTTTCCATCGAGCTCTTAGTCGAATAAGTCGGTCGAAGGATGCAAGAGTTATTAGCAAAAAACTAATCGGTGGTTAACACAATTCCGTCCTACTGCCGATTCTTTTCGAAAAGTACTTTTCTTGAATTCTAGTATTTAATGGGAAAAAATTACACGAATTTTTTGTCTATGTAAAAAACTATTAATTCTGAATAAAATGCAACCCATTTATGCAACTAGAAAAATTTAAATGTCTCTTATTAGATTAGGCATATTTGCGTCTGATAAGGTACTTCTTCAATGATTTCGAGGATATTTTAGTTTTGATCAAAAAAAAATTTTATTTCTTACGAGTTTTCGTAAAATATGTTAATGCCATCTGAAAGAAGAACAGATAAGCTTTCCATCGAGCTCTTAGTCGAATAAGTCGGTCGAAGGATGCAAGAGTTATTAGCAAAAAACTAATCGGTGGTCAACACGATTCCGTCCTACTGCCGATTCTTTTTGCAAGGTACTTTTCTATAATTCCAGTATTTAGAGGGAAAAAATTAAACGAATTTTTTGTCCATATAAAAGACTATAAATTCTGAATAAAATGCCAATGCAATTAAAACCAGTAAGGACGCTATCTTCAGCAAGGCTGAAGCTATAATACTTTTCACTTTGTGTCACTATAAAAAAAACTAAATGAATAGTTTTCATGCATCCCTAACAACATAACTGTAATGTTTCAAGTCAATTCGTTAAAAAACAAAAAATTTTTCCATACAACGGTTTAAGTTTTGCGATAAGTGGGCGTAGCCATGCCCACATTTGGTCAAAATAGTTTTTATTCCTCCCTAAGAACATAACTGTAAAGTTTCAAGTCAATTGGTTAAAAAACAAAAAAGTTTTCCATACAAAGGGTCAATTTTCGCTATAAAAGGGCGTGGCCACGCCCACTTTTGATCAAAATAGTTTTCATTCCTCCCTAAGATCATAACTGCAAAGTTTCAAGTCAATTGGTTAAGAAACAAAAAAGTTTTCCATACAACGGGTCAATTTTCGCTATAAGTAGGCGTGGCTACGCGCACTTTTGGTCAAAATAGTTTTCATTCCTCCCTTGGAACATAACTGTAAAGTTTTAAGTCAATTGGTTAAAAAACAAAAAAGTTTTGCATACAAAGCGTCAAGTTAAGCTATAAGTGGGCGTGGCCATGCCCACTTTTGATCAAAATAGTTTTCATTCCTCCCTAAGAGCACAACTGCAAAGTTTCATGTCAATTGGTTAAAAAACAAAAAAGTTTTCCATACAACGGATAAATTTTCGCTATAAGTGGGCGTGGCTATGCCCACTTTTGGTCAAAATAGTGTTCATTCCTCTCTAAGAACATAACTGTAAAGTTTCAAGTCAATTGGTTAAAAAACAAAAAAGTTTTCCATACAAAGTGTCAATTTTCGCTATAAGTAGGCGTGGCTACGCCCACTTTTGGTTAAAGTAGTTTTCATTCCTCCCTAAGAACATAACTGTAAAGTTTGAAGTCAATTGGTTAAAAAACAAGAAAGTTTTCCATACAAAGCGTCAAGTTAAGCTATAAGTGGGCGTGGCCACGCCCACTTTTGATCAAAATAGTTTTCATTCCTCCCTAAGAGCATAACTGCAAAGTTTCAAGTCAATTGGTTAAAAAACAAAAAAATTTTCCATACAAAGGGTTACTTTTCGCTATAAAAGGGCGTGGCTACGCCCACTTTTCGTCAAAATAGTTTTCATTCCTCCCTTAGAACATAACTGTAAAGTTTCAAGTCAATTGGTTAAAAAACAAAAAAGTTTTCCATACAACGGGTATATTTTCGCTATAAGTGGGCGTGGCTACGCGTGGTTACGCCCACTTTTGGTCAAAATAGTTTTCATTCCTCCCTAAGAACATAACTTTAAAATTTCAAGTCAATTGGTTAAGAAACAAAAAAGTTTTCCATACAAAGGGTAAGTTTTCGCTATAAAAGGGCGTGGCTACGCCCACTTTTCGTCAAAATAGTTTTCATTCCTCCCTAAGAACATAACTGTAAAGTTTCAAGTCAATTGGTTAAAAAACAAAAAAGTTTTCCGTACAACGGGTAAATTTTCGCTATAAGTGGGCGTCGCTTCGCGTGGTTACGCCCACTTTTGATCAAAATAGTTTTCATTCCTCCCTAAGAGCATAACTGCAAAGTTTCAAGTCAATTGGTTAAAAAACAAAAAAGTTTTCCATACAACGGGTCAATTTTCGCTATAAGTAGGCGTGGCTACGCCCACTTTTGGTCAAAATAGTTTTCATTCCTCCCTAGGAACATAACTGTAAAGTTTTAAGTCAATTGGTTAAAAAACAAAAAAGTTTTGCATACAAAGCGTCAAGTTAAGCTATAAGTGGGCGTGGCCATGCCCACTTTTGATCAAAATAGTTTTCATTCCTCCCTAAGAGCACAACTGCAAAGTTTCAAGTCAATTGGTTAAAAAACAAAAAAGTTTTCCATACAACGGATAAATTTTCGCTATAAGTGGGCGTGGCTACGCCCACTTTTGGTCAAAATAGTTTTCATTCCTCTCTAAGAACATAACTGTAAAGTTTCAAGTCAATTGGTTAAAAAACAAAAAAGTTTTCCATACAAAGTGTCAATTTTCGCTATAAGTAGGCGTGGCTACGCCCACTTTTGGTTAAAGTAGTTTTCATTCCTCCCTAAGAACATAACTGTAAAGTTTCAAGTCAATTGGTTAAAAAACAAGAAAGTTTTCCATACAAAGGGTCAAGTTAAGCTATAAGTGGGCGTGGCCACGCCCACTTTTGATCAAAATAGTTTTCATTCTTCCCTAAGAGCATAACTGCAAAGTTTCAAGTCAATTGGTTAAAAAACAAAAAAAATTTCCATACAAAGGGTAAGTTTTCGCTATAAAAGGGCGTGGCCACGCCCACTTTTGATCAAAATAGTTTTCATTCCTCCCTAAGAGCATAACTGCAAAGTTTCAAGTCAATTGGTTAAAAAACAAAAAAGTTTTTCATACAACGGGTAAATTTTCGCTATAAATGGGCGTGGCTACGCGTGGTTACGCCCACTTTTGGTCAAAATAGTTTTCATTCCTCCCTAAGAACATAACTTTAAAATTTTAAGTCAATTGGTTAAGAAACAAAAAAGTTTTCCATACAACGACGTGAATATGGCTTCTCTTCCTCTTCTTCATTTTGTATGGGAGCTACCAGTTCCAGATGTCCAATCTCAATGAAACTTTCAGGCATGTAGTCGGACCATGTAAAACTACTATGTTTAAAATTTCAGCACTCTATTGTACAAAACAAAAAAGTTTTCCATACAACGATTCAAGTTTTGTTCACTTTTCTTCTTCTTTTCGTATGGGAGCTACCTGTTCCAATAATCCGATCATGCTGGTTCCGACGAATGATTCATCGTAATAAATTCTAAGACTCTGTGCAAAGTTTCAGCTCGATAGCTTCAAAACTGAGGGACTAGTTTGCATACATACATACAGACAGACAGACAGACAGACAGACGGACAGACGGACATGGCTAAATCAACTCGTCTTGTCGTCCTGATCAAGAATATATATACATTATATAGTCGGAAATTAATATTTCGATCTGTTACAAACTCCGTGACAAAGTTAATATACTATTTCACATAAGTGAAAAGTATAAAAATTTAAATGTCTCTTATTAGATAAGGCATATTTTCGTCTGATAAGGTACTTCTTCAATGATTTCGAGGATATTTTAGTTTTGATCAAAAAAAAATTTTATTTCTTACGAGTTTTCGTAAAATATGTTAATGCCATCTGAAAGAAGAACAGATAAGCTTTCCATCGAGCTCTTAGTCGAATAAGTCGGTCGAAGGATGCAAGAGTTATTAGCAAAAAACTAATCGGTGGTCAACACGATTCCGTCCTACTGCCGATTCTTTTTGCAAGGTACTTTTCTATAATTCCAGTATTTAGAGGGAAAAAATTAAACGAATTTTTTGTCCATATAAAAGACTATAAATTCTGAATAAAATGCCAATGCAATTAAAACCAGTAAGGACGCTATCTTCAGCAAGGCTGAAGCTATAATACTTTTCACTTTGTGTCACTATAAAAAAAACTAAATGAATAGTTTTCATGCATCCCTAACAACATAACTGTAATGTTTCAAGTCAATTCGTTAAAAAACAAAAAATTTTTCCATACAACGGTTCAAGTTTTGCGATAAGTGGGCGTAGCCATGCCCACATTTGGTCAAAATAGTTTTTATTCCTCCCTAAGAACATAACTGTAAAGTTTCAAGTCAATTGGTTAAAAAACAAAAAAGTTTTCCATACAAAGGGTCAATTTTCGCTATAAAAGGGCGTGGCCACGCCCACTTTTGATCAAAATAGTTTTCATTCCTCCCTAAGCGTGGCTACGCGTGGTTACGCCCACTTTTGGTCAAAATAGTTTTCATTCCTCCCTAAGAACATAACTTTAAAATTTCAAGTCAATTGGTTAAGAAACAAAAAAGTTTTCCATACAAAGGGTAAGTTTTCGCTATAAAAGGGCGTGGCTACGCCCACTTTTCGTCAAAATAGTTTTCATTCCTCCCTAAGAACATAACTGTAAAGTTTCAAGTCAATTGGTGAAAAAACAAAAAAGTTTTCCGTACAACGGGTAAATTTTCGCTATAAGTGGGCGTCGCTTCGCGTGGTTACGCCCACTTTTGATCAAAATAGTTTTCATTCCTCCCTAAGAGCATAACTGCAAAGTTTCAAGTCAATTGGTTAAAAAACAAAAAAGTTTTCCATACAACGGGTCAATTTTCGCTATAAGTAGGCGTGGCTACGCCCACTTTTGGTCAAAATATTTTTCATTCCTCCCTAGGAACATAACTGTAAAGTTTTAAGTCAATTGGTTAAAAAACAAAAAAGTTTTGCATACAAAGCGTCAAGTTAAGCTATAAGTGGGCGTGGCCATGCCCACTTTTGATCAAAATAGTTTTCATTCCTCCCTAAGAGCACAACTGCAAAGTTTCAAGTCAATTGGTTAAAAAACAAAAAAGTTTTCCATACAACGGATAAATTTTCGCTATAAGTGGGCGTGGCTACGCCCACTTTTGGTCAAAATAGTTTTCATTCCTCTCTAAGAACATAACTGTAAAGTTTCAAGTCAATTGGTTAAAAAACAAAAAAGTTTTCCATACAAAGTGTCAATTTTCGCTATAAGTAGGCGTGGCTACGCCCACTTTTGGTTAAAGTAGTTTTCATTCCTCCCTAAGAACATAACTGTAAAGTTTCAAGTCAATTGGTTAAAAAACAAGAAAGTTTTCCATACAAAGGGTCAAGTTAAGCTATAAGTGGGCGTGGCCACGCCCACTTTTGATCAAAATAGTTTTCATTCTTCCCTAAGAGCATAACTGCAAAGTTTCAAGTCAATTGGTTAAAAAACAAAAAAAATTTCCATACAAAGGGTAAGTTTTCGCTATAAAAGGGCGTGGCCACGCCCACTTTTGATCAAAATAGTTTTCATTCCTCCCTAAGAGCATAACTGCAAAGTTTCAAGTCAATTGGTTAAAAAACAAAAAAGTTTTTCATACAACGGGTAAATTTTCGCTATAAATGGGCGTGGCTACGCGTGGTTACGCCCACTTTTGGTCAAAATAGTTTTCATTCCTCCCTAAGAACATAACTTTAAAATTTTAAGTCAATTGGTTAAGAAACAAAAAAGTTTTCCATACAACGACGTGAATATGGCTTCTCTTCCTCTTCTTCATTTTGTATGGGAGCTACCAGTTCCAGATGTCCAATCTCAATGAAACTTTCAGGCATGTAGTCGGACCATGTAAAACTACTATGTTTAAAATTTCAGCACTCTATTGTACAAAACAAAAAAGTTTTCCATACAACGATTCAAGTTTTGTTCACTTTTCTTCTTCTTTTCGTATGGGAGCTACCTGTTCCAATAATCCGATCATGCTGGTTCCGACGAATGATTCATCGTAATAAATTCTAAGACTCTGTGCAAAGTTTCAGCTCGATAGCTTCAAAACTGAGGGACTAGTTTGCATACATACATACAGACAGACAGACAGACAGACAGACGGACAGACGGACATGGCTAAATCAACTCGTCTTGTCGTCCTGATCAAGAATATATATACATTATATAGTCGGAAATTAATATTTCGATCTGTTACAAACTCCGTGACAAAGTTAATATACTATTTCACATAAGTGAAAAGTATAAAAATTTAAATGTCTCTTATTAGATAAGGCATATTTTCGTCTGATAAGGTACTTCTTCAATGATTTCGAGGATATTTTAGTTTTGATCAAAAAAAAATTTTATTTCTAACGACTTTTCGTAAAATATGTTAATGCCATCTGAAAGAAGAACAGATAAGCTTTCCATCGAGCTCTTAGTCGAATATGTCGGTCGAAGGATGCAAGAGTTATTAGCAAAAAACTAATCGGTGGTCAACACGATTCCGTCCTACTGCCGATTCTTTTCGAAAAGTATTTTTCTATAATTCTAGTATTTAATGGGAAAAAATTAAACGAATTTTGTGTCCATGAGAAAAACCATTAATTCTGAATAAAATTCCGATTATTAGGCAATTAAAAAAATTTAAATGTCTCTTTGTTCGAGGAGAACAAATTGATAACCGTGGCAGCCCCCGTTGATGGTAACCGATCGCGATAAGGAACAGCTGATCAAGTTATCGCTAAGAAACCATCAATGTTTATTTCTTCTTCTTACTTTTACTTTTGTTAGAAAACTGAAGCCAAACAGTGTGTACAAAGGAGCTCGCTCAACTATTAAACTGTATAATTAAATGAATAAAGTAGAACTGATGCTGAAACAGTTAAAACTGATAGTTTAAGGTCTTTGTTGGATACAGTGCATTCACACATTCCCATTCGGGACACCTGCTGAAGAAAGTCAGCAAACATTTGGCGACCGTGACAGGACAGGTTATGCGCGTTCATCTGAGACATTAAATTGCAAGGGTTCGTCATTGCCAATCAAGGCAACGGAACACATCCTGGCCGGAATCACAAGCATTGCCGTCAGCCAGGAAGCGTAAAGGAAAGCGTGACATTGGCAAGGGAAGTGTAAGCATTACTACATCGTTCGAAACGAATTCTCGCCTATATGCCACCACTTTACCAACATCAAGCAAGTCATATCAATCCACGTGAGTGAGTACAGTATTACTTTTGGTTAGCAGCGAGCAGTTCCACGTGCAAGAAATACAAAGCGAAGCGAGGTACGTTGGACCAATCCGTTATTCAGCAAGCTGCGCTGCGTCGCCTTTGCGTTTTTATACTTTTCACTTATGTGAAATAGTATATTAACTTTGTCACGGAGTTTGTAACAGATCGAAATATTAATTTCCGACTATATAAAGTATATATATTCTTGATCAGGACGACAAGACGAGTTGATTTAGCCATGTCCGTCTGTCCGTCTGTCCGTCTGTCTGTCTGTCTGTCTGTCTGTCTGTCTGTCTGTCTGTCTGTATGTATGCAAACTAGTCCCTCAGTTTTGAAGCTATCGAGCTGAAACTTTGCACAGAGTCTTAGAATTTATTACGATGAATCATTCGTCGGAACCAGCATGATCGGATTATTGGAACAGGTAGCTCCCATACGAAAAGAAGAAGAAAAGTGAACAAAACTTGAATCGTTGTATGGAAAACTTTTTTGTTTTGTACAATAGAGTGCTGAAATTTTAAACATAGTAGTTTTACATGGTCCGACTACATGCCTGAAAGTTTCATTGAGATTGGACATCTGGAACTGGTAGCTCCCATACAAAATGAAGAAGAGGAAGAGAAGCCATATTCACGTCGTTGTATGGAAAACTTTTTTGTTTCTTAACCAATTGACTTGAAATTTTAAAGTTATGTTCTTAGGGAGGAATGAAATCTATTTTGACCAAATGTGGGCGTAACCACGCGTAGCCACGCCCACTTATAGCGAAAATTTACCCGTTGTATGGAAAACTTTTTTGTTTTTTAACCAATTGACTTGAAACTTTACAGTTATGTTCTTAGAGAGGAATGAAAACTATTTTGACCAAAAGTGGGCGTAGCCAGGCGTAGCCACGCCCACTTATAGCGAAAATTGACCCTTTGTATGGAAAACTTTCTTGTTTTTTAACCAATTGACTTGAAACTTTACAGTTATGTTCTTAGGGAGGAATGAAAACTATTTTGACCAAAAGTGGGCGTAACCACGCGTAGCCACGCCCACTTATAGCGAAAATTGACCCTTTGTATGGAAAACTTTTTTGTTTTTTAACCAATTGACTTGAAACTTTACAGTTATGTTCTTAGAGAGGAATGAAAACTATTTTGACCAAAAGTGGGCGTAGCCACGCCCACTTATAGCGAAAATTTACCCGTTGTATGGAAAACTTTTTTGTTTTTTAACCAATTGACTTGAAACCTTGCAGTTATGCTCTTAGGGAGGAATGAAAACTATTTTGATCAAAAGTGGGCGTGGCCACGCCCACTTATAGCTTAACTTGACCCTTTGTATGGAAAACTTTCTTGTTTTTTAACCAATTGACTTGAAACTTTACAGTTATGTTCTTAGGGAGGAATGAAAACTATTTTGACCAAAAGTGGGCGTAACCACGCGTAGCCACGCCCACTTATAGCGAAAATTGACCCTTTGTATGGAAAACTTTTTTGTTTTTTAACCAATTGACTTGAAACTTTACAGTTATGTTCTTAGAGAGGAATGAAAACTATTTTGACCAAAAGTGGGCGTAGCCACGCCCACTTATAGCGAAAATTGACCCTTTGTATGGAAAACTTTTTTGTTTTTTAACCAATTGACTTGAAACTTTACAGTTATGTTCTTAGAGAGGAATGAAAACTATTTTGACCAAAAGTGGGCGTAGCCACGCCCACTTATAGCGAAAATTTACCCGTTGTATGGAAAACTTTTTTGTTTTTTAACCAATTGACTTGAAACTTTGCAGTTATGCTCTTAGGGAGGAATGAAAACTATTTTGACCAAAAGTGGGCGTAGCCACGCCCACTTATAGCGAAAATTTACCCGTTGTATGGAAAACTTTTTTGTTTTTTAACCAATTGACTTGAAACTTTACAGTTATGTTCTTAGAGAGGAATGAAAACTATTTTGACCAAAAGTGGGCGTAGCCACGCCCACTTATAGCGAAAATTGACCCTTTGTATGGAAAACTTTTTTGTTTTTTAACCAATTGACTTGAAACTTTACAGTTATGTTCTTAGAGAGGAATGAAAACTATTTTGACCAAAAGTGGGCGTAGCCACGCCCACTTATAGCGAAAATTTACCCGTTGTATGGAAAACTTTTTTGTTTTTTAACCAATTGACTTGAAACTTTGCAGTTATGTTCTTAGAGAGGAATGAAAACTATTTTGACCAAAAGTGGGCGTAGCCACGCCCACTTATAGCGAAAATTGACACTTTGTATGGAAAACTTTTTTGTTTTTTAACCAATTGACTTGAAACTTTACAGTTATGTTCTTAGAGAGGAATGAAAACTATTTTGACCAAAAGTGGGCGTAGCCACGCCCACTTATAGCGAAAATTTATCCGTTGTATGGAAAACTTTTTTGTTTTTTAACCAATTGACTTGAAACTTTGCAGTTGTGCTCTTAGGGAGGAATAAAAACTATTTTGACCAAATGTGGGCATGGCTACGCCCACTTATCGCAAAACTTGAACCGTTGTATGGAAAAATTTTTTGTTTTTTAACGAATTGACTTGAAACATTACAGTTATGCTCTTAGGGAGGAATGAAAACTATTTTGATCAAAAGTAGGCGTGGTCACGCCCTTTTATAGCGAAAATTGACCCGTTGTATGGAAAACTTTTTTGTTTTTTAACCAATTGACTTGAAACTTTACAGTTATGTTCTTAGGGAGGAATGAAAACTATTTTGACCAAAAGTGGGCGTAGCCACGCCTACTTATAGCGAAAATTGACCCTTTGTATGGAAAACTTTTTTGTTTTTTAACCAATTGACTTGAAACATTACAGTTATGTTGTTAGGGAGGCATGAAAACTATTCATTGAGTTTTTTTTATAGTGACACAAAGTGAAAAGTATTATAGCTTCAGCCTTGCTGAAGATAGCGTCCTTACTGGTTTCTTTTAGCTCCGCGTTCTAGAATAAAAACCGTTAGACAAAGCACATGTG
The DNA here is from genome assembly GCA_034638295.1 of Phortica okadai. Classification (NCBI taxonomy): domain Eukaryota; kingdom Metazoa; phylum Arthropoda; class Insecta; order Diptera; family Drosophilidae; genus Phortica; species Phortica okadai. The sequence goes on from CM067851.1 coordinate 29,106,492, forward strand.
GACGTACATAGTCAGGCACATGTGAACATATGAACATATGTATTAGCAACAACAAGGTTTCGACAATACATAAAGAGTCGCAACGGTTGATCGTGCAAGGGTTAACAGTTATACGTGTACATCGTTCGAAAGAATAAATTCTGCGAGTTCTTCGCACATAAGCCTCTCAAATCTGTTGATCGACTTATAAATTGAACATAAAAATGAGTGAAGCAGAGAAAGAAGCCAAGTTAGTCTCGCTTCGACAGCAACGGAATGTAATGAACCAAAATATAACCAAGCTCAAGGAGAAAGTAGTTAACGGACGAGGTGATGCTACCGCTACAGTGTTAGATTGTAGACTGCAAATCCTTGAGTCATATTTCCGTCAAATCTGTACAGTACAAACTCAAATTGAAAACTTAAATTCTGCAGATGATGGACGAGGAGACTTAGAGGAACTCTACATCACAGCAAAGTCGGAGATTATATCACGCAAGGGCAAACTGCATACAGATCATCTTCCAGATGCGACCCTTTTGAATAGTACGACACTCGCGGGTTCCAGTCATTACAACCGATTGCCTAAACTGAGGTTACCCAGTTTCGACGGCAACTATGCTCACTACAAACGGTTTATTAGTGCGTTTAAACATTTAATCGATGATGAGCCACATATTGCGATCATCGATAAATTCAACTATTTACTTGATTGTCTCTCAGGTTCGGCGTTGGAAGTAGTCCGAGCATTTCAAGTGACAGAGGAAAACTACACAAAGGCATTAGAACGACTACAAGAGCGTTACGACAACGAGGTTCTTATTTTTCTTGAGTACATTTCTACCCTATTCAACTTGCCGTCACTAACCAAGCCAGACGCGATCTCATTACAACGAATGGTCGACTCAGTATCAGGAATTCGCAGCTCCCTGCTGTCGCTTGGCTCTGTAGAAGACATCATGAATGCTATCATGATTTACATTGTGTTGTCAAAGGTAGACAGTGATACAAAGTTGAGCTACGACGAGAAACAAACTCATGACAAATTTCCGTCTTGGGATGATTGTTACAAGCAACTTACACGCAGGTGCCAATTTTTGGAAAGTCGTCAAGTCGCAGTGCCAATTGAAAGGCGGTCTGACTTGAAGCCTAAGCCAAAATCATCTTCTTGGTCAAAATCATTCGTTAATTCACAAGTCAGATGCGTACATTGCAACTCGAAGGAGCATTATATAAGCAATTGCAAACCTTTCGGGGACATGCCGTTGCAACAACGACGTAGTTACATTAAACAATTAAAACTGTGCTTTAATTGCCTCCGAAAGGATCATCACGTAAAAGACTGTCGATCGAACTCTCGTTGCAAAGTGTGCCAATTGAATCATCATACCCTATTACATGCTATGGTAGCTGCCGAAACTGTACGAGCTATTCCAGACCCAGGTGTAGAGAACTTCAACGGTCATAACAGCCAGCAACTCCAACAACACACATCATTGATGACGTGAACCACAAAACGAGGTATCTTACCCACAGCAGTGGTACTAATAAGGGACAAATATGGTCAATATCAGAAGATTAGAGTTTTATTGGACTCTTGTTCGGAAGTCAACTTTATCACAGAACAAGCAGCGGCTCGATTGCAGCTAGCCAGGCGAAAGGTACATCAAGAAATAAGTGGTATAGCGGACCTTCGTAAACAATTACATTATACTGTGGATGCAACTTTGCGGTCAAGAGTTTCAGAATACAAATGGTCATCAACCTTCTCAGTTGTAAGGTCGATTTCAGCTCCTCAACCTCAAGATTGTGTAGACCACTCGCGATGGAACCTGCCAGACACCATCCAGTTGGCTGATCCATGGCTCATGGAACCATGCAAGGTAGATGTCTTAATCGGTACAGAAGGATTTTTTGATGCGATTCGGGAAGGTAAATACGTCGTAGGCACCGATATGCCATGCATGATCAACACTGCGTTTGGGTGGATTGCGGGTGGCAATCTGACACAAAGCTCAGAACCAACATTACTTCGATGCAACTTAGCTCAGTCAAATCTACTCGACGCGGCAGTAGAAAGATTCTGGGAGCTTGAAGAGTATAAACTACATTCAAATCAGGTTACAGAAGAAGAACAGCGCTGTGAGGACCACTACGTTCAAACAGTCACACTTCAGTCAAATGGGCGGATTCAAGTCCGACTCCCATTCAAAGAAGACCCAACCGTGTTGGGAAAAACATACGAAACAGCTCGGAAGCGGTTTTTGATGCTTGAACGAAGACTTGATCGTGACGATCAATTAAAAACGGCTTACACCGACTTTATTAACGAATACATATCACTTGGGCATATGTCAGTGCTGAAAAGAGTGAACTTAAACAAACCTCATTTTTTCATCCCGCACCATTGCGTGCTACGACCACAGAGTCTCACTACGAAGCTACGAGTAGTGTTCGATGCATCGGCCAGGAGCACTTCCGGCAAGTCCCTCAACGACATTCTTATGGTTGGATTATACCGATTCGCACTGACGGCCGACATTGTGAAGATGTATAGGCAATTCCTCGTAAACAAGCAGGACAGAATCTTTCAACTCATTCTCTGGAGACCGAATAGCCAAGAGAACATTCAGATGTACCAGCTTAACACTGTAACTGTTGTGTCTATACTTGTTGAACTTTATTTCACAACTGGATCATCTTCTTACATTTTTACATATACATATTTCTTATTTCTAAATTCTCCAAACTAAGTGTTGGTTAACGATATCGTTTCATAAGACCGATACTACATCTCTCCACCACTTATTTTGTGTAACGTACTGGCTTCTTTATATTACGTGTCGAGCGACGCAAGACAACTTCTTCTTGTATAGCTCTGTCTGACGCTGGCGATGTCTTCTCAATTGTCTTGGATGCGGTCACTTGAGTCGTAGATAAATTGTTGCTGTTGGTTGTCCGTTGCCCTACCTCAACTTCAGGTGCTGGTGGTGTCAGTGCCGTGTGTCCAGGGGTCATCATAGGAATCAAACAACTTTGACGTGGTTGCTCAATGTGCTCATTCGACGGAGTATTTGTCACAGAATTTCCTACCTTCCTAAGTTGATCTACATGTCGTTTCCAGGTTCTTTGATCATCAAGGCGAACTTCATAATGAATGTTGCCCCGCTGCTTTACAATTGTCGCAAACTGCCATTTGTCTTTACCCAAATAGTCTCGTGCTGCCACTCTCTCTCCTGGCGAAAATGATTTGATTGGATCTTTATGTTCGTAAGCTTTCATTTCGTTTTGTGGTAGAATCAGCTCCAATCGTGATTGTATCTGTCTTCCCAACATGAGCATAGCAGGTGATTTTCCAGTAGCTGGATGTATCGCTCTCCGATAAGCCATTAGGATTTTTGGAAGCTCAGACGCTATGGCGTTACCGTTGCAATTTAAAGTCTTTAGTTTGTTCTTAAAAGTTTGAACAAATCTCTCTGCTTGACCATTCGTTGCTGGATGATATGGAGCACCTTGCTTGTGTATAATACCATTATTCTTTAAAAAGCTTTTATACTGTTCTGCGTTGAATTGTGTTCCATGATCGCTCACCAGAATATTAGGTATACCGAATGTTGCAAAAATTTCTCGACATTTATCGATCGTCGTTTGTGTCGTCATGTTTGGAACTACATGTACTTCCGGCCATTTAGAATATGCATCAACCATTACAAATAGATATTTTCCCATAAATGGCCCAGCATAATCGACGTGTACACGTTCAAACGGTTTTGTTGCTAATTTCCATTCTTGCAAAGGTATTTTCTTAGGCTCTGCACGTGTGACTTGGCATGTGCTACAATTAGATACCATATCCTCGATATCTTTATCCATTTGGTGCCACCAACAATATGCTCTTGCTAATGTTTTCATTTTGGTTATACCAAAGTGTGCCGTATGTAATTCGTTAAGTACTCTTTGTCGTAATGGTTTTGGTATGTAGACTCGTATACCACGTAACACACAGCCGTTGTGTAGACTGAACTCTGTTATTGGAATTCCAAACCTGTCTTTACTTGCAGCTTCACGACCATAACTGAGACATTGTACTAAAATATTGATTTCTTCATCTTTCTTTGTTGCCTCTCTTAAATCCATCGCTGTAACTGGTAGATTTTCAATAAGTTCATCTTCAATGATGTCAACTTCCTCGATGTATTGGTACTCTTCTTTGTTTGGTAACCTGGATAATGCGTCCGCATTTGCGTTTTCTTTTGATCGCTTGCAACGTATTTCAAAATCGAAATTTTCCAGAAATATTGCGTAATGTTGCATACGCGTTGCTGATAATATTGGTAAACTTTTGTTTGATGCGAATATTTGCGCAATGGCTTTGTTATCGGTAACTAAAATGAATTTTCTGCCATATAAATATTGGTAAAATTTGCGTACACCAAAAATAACTGCATATGCCTCTTTATCGATTTGACTGTACCGTTGTTGTACTTTACTTAACGTTTGCGAGGCGAACTGTAAAGGTTTTTCAATACCGTTTTCGTACTCATGACTCAATACAGCACCCACACCAATTGGACTAGCATCCACTGCTAAAACTATTGTCACTTTTGGATCATAATGTGTCAGTACTGTTGTTGTTTGCATCTGATTCTTTATTTCTTCAAAAGCCTGCTTGCAATTTTTGTTAAAATCGAACTTTACGTCGTCATGCAGTAGTTGATTTAATGGATACATAATGCTGCTTAAATTTTTTACAAACCTGCCATAATAATTTACCAGACCTAAGAATGCTCTAACCTCATCCTTATTATTTGGTTCCTTCATGTTTTTTATTGCATCTACTTTGTTTTTCAACTTATGAATTCCTTCCTTATCAATTAGGTATCCACAATATTCAATCGCGTTTTTCATAATTTCACATTTTTCCCAATTTATACGCATGTTGTACTTTTCCAAACGTGCAAATACTTCCTTCAATCTTTTCACATGTGTTTCATCATTTTCTGCTGTGATTTTTATGTCGTCTAAAAACACAGAAACTCCTGGGATGTCTCCAAATACTTGCTCCATTAATCGTTGCCATTTTGCCGGTGCGCTGGCTATACCAAACATTAATCGTGTAGGCTGATAAAGTCCTTTATGTGAGTTTAATGTCATTAAATGTCTGTCTTCTGGATGTACCTCCAATTGAAGATATGCTTTTGACAAATCTATCTTTGAAAACTTACTTCCTCCCGCAATCTTACTAAACAGCTCTTCGATAGTGGGTATAGGATGTTGATCAATTAATAATTCTGGATTTAACGTTACCTTATAATCGCCACATATGCGTATCGTTCCATTTCGTTTACGAACTACCACAATTGGTGTAGCCCACTCGCTTTGGTCTACTTTTACCAATAGACCCGATGCTACTTGGCTTTCTATTTCTTTCTCGACTGATACCAACAATGGAAACGCTACACGTCTAGCTTTTAAAAACCTTGGTGTCGCTGTTGGTTTTAGGTACAACCGTGCTTGCACATCTGCAATTTTTCCAGCTGACAAGGAAAACACACTTGGAAATTCCGCCTTTAGCATTTTCTCTATATCTGAAGGTGTGGAAACCATTTTAATACAGTTTATAATCCGTTGTTCTTGTAATTGATCATTTAATATTTTCGACCAATTTATTTTAACGTCACGCAGCCACTCTCGCCCTAATAAAGGTCTGCGATTGGAGTGCACTACGTACATTCTGGCGTTCACTGCCCCTTTTTCACCTTTAACTTGTACGTTAATAAATCCAACACAATCTATCGACTTTCCACAATAGCTTACTAACTCCGTATCTGATTTCATTACCTTTTTATTTGGAAATTGCTTCTTTGTATCCTCAAAGTTCATAATTGTAACCGGTGATCCTGTGTCAATCTCAAAATCTATTTGTTTACCGCTCACTTCGCACTTGTACATTATCTTTGCTCTTTTGCAACTTCGTTCGTGCACGTTATTTATCTGCATTAGTTCTTCAATTTCTTTAACTTCCTCTTCATCGGAATTATCATTAATTTGATGTAATTGTTTTCGTTCTTTAAAACACATTTTCTTCAGATGTCCAATTTTACTGCAAAAATTACATTTTGCTTCTTTATATTTGCACTCATTTGCCATATGATTTTCGTTGCCACATCGGTAACATCTATTTTTATTGTGCAACCCTTGTGATCGCTTCTGTTTCTTTTCGTTTTTTAGCCCTTTCTTTGTTAACATTTTATTAACACTGCTTGTTTCTTTTAAATTACCTTGTGTACGTAATTCTTCTCCTCCTTTTTCAGCAGCTTCGTATGCGATCGCCATGTTTACTGCTTCTTCCAACGTTAAAGTTTTCTTTTCTAGAAGTCTACTTTGCAATCGTTGATTTGCCAGTCCAAACACAAATTGATTTCGCAAAGCCGTATTTAAGTAATCCCCAAAATTACATTGTGAAGACATACGTCGCAACACCACTAGGAAATCAGAGCAAGACTCACCTTCTTTCTGTTTGCGCATATTAAACCTGTAGTTCTCTAAAATTTCATTTGGCTTCGGGTCAAAATGCTCATTTAGAACATCCACGATTCCCTTAAAATTAAGTTCTTCTGCTACCCTAGGTGCAACTTTATCGCATAATATGTTGTATGTTCCTGCTCCCAAATAATGCAGTAACATTTTTGGTTTCTTTGCCTCCTCGCAGCCGTATATTTCCATTGCCGTTTCTAGACGTTTTACCCAACGAGCAAAAGTCGTTGTGTGTGGGTCGAATGCATCAAAATTGAAAAATGTCGTAGCCATTATGCTCACGTTTACTTGATCCTCTGCCACGTTTTCTTGATCTTCTGCCACGTTTTCTTGATCTTCTGCCATTCAATCAATTCACGCCTCTAATTTCTATTGCGTTTGTACTGTAAAAAACGCTGGAGAATTAAACCACGCTTGTACTGTAAAAAGCGCGTTCTTTTTAGTTTTTATCCTCGTCGCCAATTGTTGTGTCTATACTTGTTGAACTTTATTTCACAACTGGATCATCTTCTTACATTTTTACATATACATATTTTTTATTTCTAAATTCTCCAAACTAAGTGTTGGTTAACGATATCGTTTCATAAGACCGATACTACAGTAACGTATGGCCTTTCAGCGGCTAAAACGCTCGGCATGGCATGGCAACCAAACACTGACAGCTTCATTTTTCAACCGGAATTCAAGTCGGCAAACTCACCAACTAGACGCACAATATTAAGCACAGTTGCCCAACTTTTCGATCCATTACGACTCGTAAGTCCTATCATCATTCGATGCAAAATGTTTATTCAAGATTTAAGCATAAAAAAACTCAGTTGGGATGAGCCAATTTCTGGCAAGCAGCTCGACACATGGCAAGATCTCGAGACTGATCTGCGAAACACAGCCAAAATACAAATCAAACGTTTCGTGAACACGTCGGCCCAGAACGATTGCGAATTCATGGGTTCGCGGACGCGTCTGAGCGGGGATACGGGTGCTGCATATATATCCGAGCTAACACAACCGACGGAATTAAAGTAAACATGTTGATAGCTAAATCCAAGGTAGCTCCAATTAAAACGCAATCGTTACCTCGGTTAGAACTTTGTGCAGCGTTACTATTATGCCGAACGTGGTGTAAATTCGAGTCTAAACTTACCCCATTCACGAATCGAGTCACCTTTTGGACAGACTCAATGATCGTACTTCAATGGTTAAAACTTCATGCATCAAAACTAAAGTGCTTCGTAGCCAATCGCGTATCAGAAATTCAAGAGATGTCCAAAGATATCATGTAGCGACATGTGCCTTCGATTAAAAATCCAGCTGACATCGTTTCGAGGGGATGTAGGGCAACCGATTTGTGTGAAAATATTTGGTTCACCGGGCCACTCTTCCTACAAGATCCTCACGAAACTTGGCCAACGTCGCGAGAGGCAGAGCCATCGTCCATTGAAATGCGCCCACGCGCTATGATTGTTAGTGCCAAAGAGACGAAACCAAAGTCAATCATCGACAGCATCATAGACAACAACTCGTCTTATATGCGCATATTACGAATCACATCGTACCTTTACCGATGCTTCAATCGCGTTCATGCAAACCCAAGCTTTACGGTGCCTGACGTCCTGCAAATCCCAGCGACTGAACTTAGTCAAACCTTGTGGAGGATAATCGAGCACCTTCAGAACACAACCTTCCACCAAGAGATGGATGCAATAAAAACGAAGCAGGTCCTTAAGCCTAGCATGCAACGTTTGACTCCGTTTATACAAGAGATGAGACAGTTCGATAGAGTGGTGCGTATTCTACGAGTGGGAGGCAGGCTAGCTAACGCGGACTTGCCATATGACGCCAAATTTCCAGCGCTTCTACAGCGCGACCACCGATTCACGCAATTATACATTGAATTTTTGCATCGAACAAACCTTCACGCTGGACCTAAGGTGCTGATCTCGTTGCTGCGAGAACGTTTCTGGGTCATTAACGCACGAGAGATAGTTAGAAAGGTGGTGCGCAAATGTGTGCATTGCTTTCATTATAAGCCACGACTCGAAAAGCAAATCATGGGACAGCTGCCAGCGGATCGTTTTCTGAAACAACGACCGTTCCTAATAACAGGCGTGGATTTCTGGGGTCCTTTTTTAACTTCATACAAAATCCGAGGAAAAGGCCCATATAAAACCTACGCGTCTATTTTTGTATGCTTCGCATCGAAAGCAGTTCACTTAGAGCTAGTTACGGAGTAGTCAACTAATGCGTTTCTTTTATGTCTTCGCAGGTTTGTGTCAAGACGAGGCCTGCCACAAACCGTATATTGCGATAACGCCACAAACTTCGTCGGAGCGGCAACCAAACTAGCTGAGTGGAAGAAGCAAGTTCTACACCCAGACAAGCTGAACTTAATCAAATCATACAGCGTGTGCAAGGGATTTGACTTTAAGTTCATTCCGCCAAGGGCACCACATTTTGGAGGGCTGTGGGAAGCAGCGGTGAAGTCAGCAAAAAATCTACTCGTCAAGAATATCGCTGAAGCATATCTCACGTATGAAGAACTTTCAACGGTACTCATCGAAGTTGAAGCAATACTAAACTCAAGACCAATTGCTCCACTATCCGACGATCCAAACGACGGAGAAGCATTGACACCAGCGCATTTAATAGTTGGCGCCCCTTTGACCGCGGCTCCGGAACCACAGTTAGTGACTGAAGATAACTTCAACGCGATGCGCTTTTGTGACCGATGGCAACGTGTTGTCTCTCTAAAGCAGCATTTCTGGCGGGTGTGGCAACGCGACTATATTCACAACTTACAACAACGCACTAAGTGGTCAAAAGAGCAACCAAACGTCCAAGAAGGACAATTGGTCATCATACATGAAGATACCATGCCCCCTCAGACATGGGCACTGGCACGAATAACTTGTGCAAAGCCCGGCCAAGATGGCAAGGTTCGCGTCGTAGACTTGCGAACAAAGAAGGGAATTTTCCGTCGTCCTGTTCACAAAATCGCAGTAATTCCTAATATTTAACTTGAAGCTAGTGCTTTCAACAGGGGGAGGATGTTCGAGGAGAACAAATTGATAACCGTGGCAGCCCCCGTTGATGGTAACCGATCGCGATAAGGAACAGCTGATCAAGTTATCGCTAAGAAACCATCAATGTTTATTTCTTCTTCTTACTTTTACTTTTGTTAGAAAACTGAAGCCAAACAGTGTGTACAAAGGAGCTCGCTCAACTATTAAACTGTATAATTAAATGAATAAAGTAGAACTGATGCTGAAACAGTTAAAACTGATAGTTTAAGGTCTTTGTTGGATACAGTGCATTCACACATTCCCATTCGGGACACCTGCTGAAGAAAGTCAGCAAACACTCTTATTAGATAAGGCATATTTTCGTCTGATAAGTACTTCTTCTTCAATGATTTCGATGATATTTTAGGTTTGATCAAAAAAACGTTATTTCTTACGACTTTTCGTAAAATATGTTAATGCCATCTGGAAGAGGAACAGATAAGCTTTCCATCGAGCTCTTAGTCGTAAAAGTCGGTCGAAGAATGCAAGAGTTATTAGCAAAAAACTAATCGGTGGTCAACACGATTCCGTCCTACTGCCGATTCTTTTCGAAAAGTACTTTTCTATAATTCTAGTATTTAATGGGAAAAAATTAAACGAATTTTTTGTCCATGTAAAGCACTATTAATTCTGAATAAAATGCCGCCCATTTATGCAATTAAAAACAATTTAAATGTCTCTTATTAGATAAGGCATATTTTCGTCTGATAAGGAACTTCTTCTTTAATGATTTCGAGGATATTTTAGTTTTGATCAAAAAAATTTTATTTCTTACGACTTTTCGTAAAATATGTTAATGTCATCTGAAAGACGAACAGATAAGCTTTCCATCGAGCTCTTAGTTGACTAAGTCGGACGAAGGATGCAAGAGTTATTAGCAAAAAGCTAATCGGTGGTCAACACGATTCCGTCCTACTGCCGATTCTTTTCGAAAAGTATTTTTCTATAATTCTAGTATTTAATGGGAAAAAATTACACGAATTTTTTGTCTATGTACAAAACTATTAATTCTGAATAAAATGCAACCCATTTATGCAACTAAAAAAATTTAAATGTCTCTTATTAGATAAGGCATATTTTCGTCTGTTATGGTACTTCTTCAATGATTTCGAGGATATTTTAGTTTTGATCAAAAAAAAATTTTATTTGCTACGACGTTTCGTAAAATATGTTAATGCCATCTGAAAGAAGAACAGATAAGCTTTCCATCGAGCTCTTAGTCGAATATGTCGGTCGAAGGATGCAAGAGTTATTAGCAAAAAACTAATCGGTGGTCAACACGATTCCGCCCTACTGCCGATTGTTTTTGCAAAGTATTTTTCTATAATTCTGGTATTTAATAAGAAAAAATTAAACAAATTTTTTGTCCATGAGAAAAACCATTAATTCTGAATAAAATTCCGACCATTTAGGCAATTAAAAAAATTTAAATGTCTCTTATTAGATAAGGCATATTTTTGTCTGATAAGTACTTCTTCTTCAATGATTTCGATGATATTTTAGGTTTGATCAAAAAAATTTTATTTCTTACGACTTTTCGTAAAATATGTTAATGCCATCTGGAAGAGGAACAGATAAGCTTTCCATCGAGCTCTTAGTCGTAGAAGTCGGTCGAAGAATGCAAGAGTTATTAGCAAAAAACTAATCGGTGGTAAACAAGATTCCGTCCTACTGCCGATTGTTTTTGCAAAGTATTTTTCTACAATTCTAGTATTTAATGGGAAAAAATTAAACGAAATTTTTGTCCCTATAAAAGACTATAAATTCTGAATAAAATGCCGTCCATTTATGCAATTAAAAAAATTTAAATGTCTCTTATTAGATAAGGCATATTTTCGTCTGATAAGGTACTTCTTCTTTAATGATTTCGAGGATATTTTAGTTTTGTTCAAAAAAATTTTATTTCTTACGATTTTTCGTAAAATATGTTTATGCCATCTGGAAGAGGAACACATAAGCTTTCCATCGAGCTCTTAGTCGTAGAAGTCGGTCGAAGAATGCAAGAGTTATTAGCAAAAAACTAATCGGTGGTAAACAAGATTCCGTCCTACTGCCGATTCTTTTCGCAAAGTACTTTTCTATAATTCCAGTATTTAATGGGAAAAAATTAAACGAATTTTTTGTCCATATAAAAGACTATAAATTCTGAATAAAATGCCAATGCAAATAAAAAAATTTAAATGTCTCTTATTTGATAAGGCACATTTTCGTCTGATAAGTACTTCTTCTTCAATGATTTCGATGATATTTTAGGTTTGATCAAAAAAATATTATTTCTTACGACTTTTCGTAAAATATGTTAATGCCATCTGGAAGAGGAACAGATAAGCTTTCCATCGAGCTCTTAGTCGTGGAAGTCGGTCGAAGGATGCAGGAGTTATTAGCAAAAAACTAATCGGTGGTCAACACAATTCCGTCCTACTGCCGATTCTTTTCGAAAAGTAATTTTCTATAATTCTAGTATTTAATGGGAAAAAATTACACGAATTTTTTGTCTATGTAAAAAACTATTAATTCCGAATAAAATGCAACCCATTTATGCAACTAAAAAAATTTAAATGTCTCTTATTAGATAAGGCATATTTTCGTCTGATAAGGTACTTCTTCAATGATTTCGAGGATATTTTAGTTTTGATCAAAAAAATTTTATTTCTTACGACTTTTCGTAAAATATGTTAATGCCATCTGGAAGAGGAACAGATAAGCTTTCCATCGAGCTCTTAGTCGTAGACGTCGGTCGAAGAATGCAAGAGTTATTAGTATAAAACTAATCGGTGGTCAACACGATTCCGTCCTACTGCCGATTCTTTTCGCAAAGTACTTTTCTATAATTCCAGAATTTAAAGGGAAAAAATTAAACGAATTTTTTGTCCATGTAAAAAACTATAAATTCTGAATAAAATGCCGCCCATTTATGCAATTAAAAACAATTTAAATGTCTCTTATTAGATAAGGCATATTTTCGTCTGATAAGGTACTTCTTCTTTAATGATTTCGAGGATATTTTAGTTTTGATCAAAAAAATTTTATTTCTTACGACTTTTCGTAAAATATGCTAATGCCATCTGGAAGAGGAACAGATAAGCTTTCCATCGAGGTCTTAGTCGTAGAAGTCGGTCGAAGAATGCAAGAGTTATTAGCAAAAACCTAATCGGTGGTCAACAGGATTCCGTCCTACTGCCGATTCTTTTCGCAAAGTACTTTTCTATAATTCCAGTATTTAGAGGGAAAAAATTAAACGAAATTTTTGTCCATATAATAGACTGTAAATTCTGAATAAAATGCCAATGCAATTAAAAAAATTTAAATGTCTCTTATTAGATAAGGCATATTTTCGTCTGATAAGTACTTCTTGTTCAATGATTTCGATGACATTTTAGGTTTGATCAAAAAAATGTTATTTCTTACGACTTTTCGTAAAATATGTTAATGCCATCTGGAAGAGGAACAGATAAGCTTTCCATCGAGCTTTTAGTCGAATAAGTCGGTCGAAGGATGCAAGAGTTATTAGCAAAAAACTAATCGGTGGTCAACACAATTCCGTCCTACTGCCGATTCTTTTCGAAAAGTACTTTTCTATAATTCTAGTATTTAATGGGAAAAAATTACACGAATTTTTTGTCTATGTAAAAAACTATTAATTCTGAATGCAACTAAAAAAATTTAAATGTCTCTTATTAGATAAGGCATATTTTCGTCTGATATGGTACTTTTTCAATGATTTCGAGGATATTTTAGTTCTGATCAAAAAAAAATTTTATTTGTTACGACTTTTCGTAAAATATGTTAATGCCATCTGAAAGAAGAACAGATAAGCTTTCCATCGAGCACTTAGTCGAATATGTCGGTTGAAGGATGCAAGAGTTATTAGCAAAAAACTAATCGGTGGTCAACACGATTCCGTCCTACTGCCGATTCTTTTCGCAAAGTACTTTTCTATAATTCCAGTATTTAGAGGGAAAAAATTAAACGAATTTTTTGTCCATGTAAAAAACTATAAATTCTGAATAAAATGCCGCCCATTTATGCAATCAAAAACAATTTAAATGTCTCTTATTAGATAAGGCATATTTTCGTCTGATAAGGTACTTCTTCTTTAATGATTTCGAGGATATTTTAGTTTTGATCAAAAAAATTTTATTTCTTACGACTTTTCGTAAAATATGTTAATGTCATCTAAAAGACGAACAGATAAGCTTTCCATCGAGCTCTTAGTCGAATAAGTCGGTCGAAGGATGCAAGAGTTATTTGCAAAAAACTAATCGGTGGTCAACACGATTCCGTCCTACTGCCGATTCTTTTCGCAAAGTACTTTTCTATAATTCCAGTATTTAGAGGGAAAAAATTAAACGAATTTTTTGTCCATGAGAAAAACCGTTAATTCTGAATAAAATTCCGACCATTTAGGCAATTAAAAAAATTTAAACGTCTTTTATTAGATAAGGCATATTTTCGTCTGATAAGTACTTCTTCTTCAATGGTTTCGATGATATTTTAGGTTTGATCAAAAAAATTTTATTTCTTACGACTTTTCGTAAAATATGTTAATGCCATCTGGAAGAGGAACAGATAAGCTTTCCATCGAGCTCTTAGTCGTAGAAGTCGGTCGAAGAATGCAAGAGTTATTAGCAAAAAACTGATCGGTGGTCAACACGATTCCGTCCTACTGCCGATTCTTTTCGAAAAGTACTTTTCTATAATTCTAGTATTTAGTGGGAAAAAATTAAACGAATTTTTTGTCCATGTAAAAAACTATAAATTCTGAATAAAATGCCGCCCATTTATGCAATTAAAAACAATTTAAATGTCTCTTATTAGATAAGGCATATTTTCGTCTGATAAGGTACTTCTTATTTAATGATTTCGAGGATATTTTAGTTTTGATCAAAAAAATTTTATTTCTTACGTTTTTTCGTAAAATATGTTAATGTCATCTGAAAGACGAACAGATAAGCTTTCCATCGAGCTCTTAGTCGAATATGTTGGTCGAAGGATGCAAGAGTTATTAGCAAAAACTAATCGGTGGTAAACACGACACCGTCCTACTGCCGATTGTTTTTGCAAAGTATTTTTCTATAATTCTAGTTTTTAATGGGAAAAAATTAAACGAATTTTTTGTCCATGAGAAAAATCGTTAATTCTGAATAAAATTCCCACAATTTAGGCAATTAAAAAAATTTAAACGTCTTTTATTAGATAAGGCATATTTTCGTCTGATAAGTACATCTTCTTCAATGGTTTCGATGATATTTTAGGTTTGATCAAAAAAATTTTATTTCTTACGACTTTTCGTAAAATATGTTAATGCCATCTGGAAGAGGAACAGATAAGCTTTCCATCGAGCTCTTAGTCGTAGAAGTCGGTCGAAGAATGCAAGAGTTATTAGCAAAAAACTAATCGGTGGTCAACACGTTTCCGTCCTACTGCCGATTATTTTTGCAAGGTATTTTTCTATAATTGTAGTATTTAATGGAAAAAAATTAAACGAATTTTTTGTCCATATAAAAGACTATAAATTCTGAATAAAATGCCGTCCATTTATGCAATTAAAAAAATTTAAATGTCTCATATTAGATAAGGCATATTTTCGTCTGATAAGTACTTCTTCTTCAATGATTTCGAGGATATTTTAGGTTTGATAAAAAAAATTTTATTTCATACGACTTTTCGTAAAATATGTTAATGCCATATGAAAGAGGAACAGATAAGCTTTCCATCGAGCTCTTAGCCGAAGAAGTCGGTCGAAGGATGCAAGAGTTATTAGCAAAAAAAACTAATCGGTAGTCAACACGTTTCCGTCCTACTGCCGATTGTTTTTGCAAGGTATTTTTCTATAATTGTAGTATTTAATGGAAAAAAATTAAACGAATTTTTTGTCCATGAGAAAAACCGTTAATTCTGAATAAAATTCCGACCATTTAGGCAATTAAAAAAATTTAAACGTCTTTTATTAGATAAGGCATATTTTCGTCTGATAAGTACTTCTTCTTCAATGGTTTCGATGATATTTTAGGTTTGATCAAAAAAAATTTATTTCTTACGACTTTTCGGAAAATATGTTAATGCCATCTGGAAGAGGAACAGATAAGCTTTCCATCGAGCTCTTAGTCGTAGAAGTCGGTCGAAGAATGCAAGAGTTATTAGCAAAAAACTAATCGGTGCTCATCACGATTCCGTCCTACTGCCGATTCTTTTCGAAAAGTACTTTTCTATAATTCCAGTAGTTAGAGGGAAAAAATTAAACGAATTTTTTGTCCATATAAAATGCTATAAATTCTGAATAAAATGCCGTCCATTTATGAAATTAAAAAAATTTAAATGTCTCATATTAGATAAGGCATATTTTCGTCTGATAAGTACTTCTTCTTCAATGATTTCGAGGATATTTTAGGTTTGATAAAAAAAATCTTATTTCTTACGACTTTTCGTAAAATATGTTAATGCCATATGAAAGACGAACAGATAAGCATTCCATCGAGCTCTTAGCCGAAGAAGTCGGTCGAAGGATGCAAGAGTTATTAGCAAAAAACTAATCGGTAGTCAACACGTTTCCGTCCTACTGCCGATTGTCTTTGCAAGGTATTTTTCTATAATTGTAGTATTTAATGGAAAAAAATTAAACGAATTTTTTGTCCATGAGAAAAACCGTTAATTCTGAATAAAATTCCGACCATTTAGGCAATTAAAAAAATTTAAACGTCTTTTATTAGATAAGGCATATTTTCGTCTGATAAGTACTTCTTCTTCAATGGTTTCGATGATATTTTAGGTTTGATCAAAAAAATTTTATTTCTTACGACTTTTCGTAAAATATGTTAATGCCATCTGGAAGAGGAACAGATAAGCTTTCCATCGAGCTCTTAGTCGAATATGTTGGTCGAAGGATGCAAAAGTTATTAGCAAAAACTAATCGGTGGTCAAGACGATTCCGTCCTTTTGCCGATTTTTTTCGGAAAGTACTTTTCTATAATTCTAGTATTCAGTGGGAAAAAATAAAACGAATTTTTTGTCCATGTAAAAAACTATAAATTCTGAATAAAATGCCGCCCATTTATGCAATTAAAAACAATTTAAATGTGTCTTATTAGATAAGGCATATTTTCGTCTGATAAGGTACTTCTTATTTAATGATTTCGAGGATATTTTAGTTTTGATCAAAAAAATTTTATTTCTTACGTTTTTTCGTAAAATATGTTAATGTCATCTGAAAGACGAACAGATAAGCTTTCCATCGAGCTCTTAGTCGAATATGTTGGTCGAAGGATGCAAAAGTTATTAGCAAAAACTAATCGGTGGTAAACACGACTCCATTATTTCTGAATAAAATTCCGACCATTTATGCAATTAAAAAAATTTAAATGTCTCTTATTAGATAAGGCATATTTTCGTCTGATAAGTACTTCTTCTTCAATGATTTCGATGATATTTTAGTTTTGATCAAAAAAATTTTATTTTATACGACTTTTTGTAAAATCTGTTAATGTCATCTGAAAGACGAACAGATAAGCTTTCCATCGAGCTCTTAGTCGAATAAGTCGGTCGAAGGATGCAAGAGTTATTAGCAAAAAACTAATCGGTGGTCAACACGATTCCGTTCTACTGCCGATTCTTTTCGAAAAGTACTTTTCTATAATTCTAGTATTTAATGGGAAAAAATTACACGAATTTTTTATCTATGTAAAAAACTATTAATTCTGAATAAAATGCAACCCATTTATGCAACTAAAAAAATTTAAATGTCTCTTATTAGATAAGGAATATTTTCGTCTGATAAGGTACTTCTTCAATGATTTCGAGGATATTTTAGTTTTAATCAAAAAAAAATTTTATTTCTTACGACTTTTCGTGAAATATGTAAATGCCATCTGAAAGAACAACAGATAAGCATTCCATCGAGCCTTTAGTCGAAGAAGTCGGTCGAAGGATGCAAGAGTTATTAGCAAAAAACTACTCGGTGGTCAACACGTCTCCGTCCCACTGCCGATTCTTTTCGCAAAGTACTTTTCTATAATTCCAGTATTTAGAGGGAAAAAATTAAACGAATTTTTTGTCCATATAAAAGACTATAAATTCTGAATAAAATGCCGTCCATTTATGCAATTAAAAAAATTTAAATGTCTCTTATTAGATAAGGCATATTTTCGTCTGATAAGTACTTCTTCTTCAATGATTTCGAGGATATTTTAGGTTTGATAAAAAAAATTTTATTTCTTATGACTTTTCGTAAAATATATTAATGCCTGAAAGAGGAACAGATAAGCTTTCCATCGAGCTCATAGTTGAAGAAGTCGGTCGAACGATGCAAGAGTTATTAGCAAAAAACTAATCGGTGGTCAACACGATTCCGTCCTACTGCCGATTCTTTTCGAAAAGTACTTTTCTATAATTCTAGTATTTAATGGGAAAAAATTAAACGAATTTTTTGTCCATGTAAAAAACTATTAATTCTGAATAAAATGCAACCCATTTATGCAATTAAAAAAATTTAAATGTCTCTTATTAGATAAGGCATATTTTCGTCTGATAAGTACTTCTTCTTCAATGATTTCGAGGATATTTTAGGTTTGATAAAAAAAATTTTATTTCTTATGACTTTTCGTAAAATATATTAATGCCTGAAAGAGGAACAGATAAGCTTTCCATCGAGCCCTTAATCGAAGAAGTCGGTCGAAGGATGCAAGAGTTATTAGCAAAAAACTAATCGGTAGTCAACACGATTCCGTCCTACTGCCGATTATTTTCGAAAAGCACTTTTCTATAATTCTAGTATCTAATAGTAAAAAATTAAACGAATTTTTTGTCCATGAAAAAAACTATAAATTCTGAATAAAATGCCGCCCATTAAAGCAATTAAAAAAATTTAAATGTCTCTTATTAGATAAGGCATATTTTCGTCTGATAAGGTACTTGTTCTTCAATGATTTCGAGGATATTTTAGTTTTGATCAAAAAAATTTTATTTCTTACGACTTTTTGTAAAATATATTAATCCCATCTATAAGAGGAACAGATAAGCTTTTCATCGAGCTCTTAGTCGAAGAAGTCGGTCGAAGGATGCAAGAGTTATTAGCAAAAAACTAATCGGTGGTCAACACGATTCCGTTCTACTGACGATTCTTTCCGAAAAGTACTTTTCTATAATTCTAGTATTTAGTGGGAAAAAATTAAACGAATTTTTTGTCCATGTAAAAAACTATAAATTCTGAATAAAATGCCGTCCATTTATGTAATTAAAAAAATTTAAATGTCTCTTATTAGATGAGGCATATTTTCGTCTGATAAGTACTTATTCTTCAATGATTTCGAGGATATTTTAGTTTTGATCAAAAAAATTTTATTTCTTACGACTTTTCGTAAAATATGTTCATGCCATCTGAAAAAGGAACAGATAAGCTTTCCATCGAGCTCTTAGTCGAAAAAGTCGGTCGAAGGATGCAAGAGTTATTAGTAAAAAACTTATCGGTGGTCAACACGATTCCGTCCTACTGCCGATTCTTTCCGAAAAGTACTTTTCTATTATTCTAGTATTTAATGGGAAAAATTAAACGAATTTCTTGTCCATGTAAAAAACTATTAATTCTGAATAAAATGCTGACCATTTATGCAACTAAAAAAATTTAAATGTCTCTTATTAGATAAGGCATATTTTCGTCTGATAAGTACTTCTTCTTCAATGATTTCGAGGATATTTTAGTTTTGATCAAAAAAAAATTATATTTCTTATGACTTTTAGTAAAATATGTTAATGCAATCTGAAAGAGGGGCAGATAAGCTTTCCATCGAGCTCTTAATCGAAGAAGTCGGTCGAAGGATGCAAGAGTTATTAGCAAAAAACTAATCGGTAGTCAACACGATTCCGTCCTACTGCCGATTATTTTCGAAAAGCACTTTTCTATAATTCTAGTATCTAATAGTAAAAAATTAAACGAATTTTTTGTCCATGAAAAAAACTATAAATTCTGAATAAAATGCCGCCCATTAAAGCAATTAAAAAAATTTAAATGTCTCTTATTAGATAAGGCATATTTTCGTCTGATAAGGTACTTGTTCTTCAATGATTTCGAGGATATTTTAGTTTTGATCAAAAAAATTTTATTTCTTACGACTTTTTGTAAAATATATTAATCCCATCTATAAGAGGAACAGATAAGCTTTTCATCGAGCTCTTAGTCGAAGAAGTCGGTCGAAGGATGCAAGAGTTATTAGCAAAAAACTAATCGGTGGTCAACACGATTCCGTTCTACTGACGATTCTTTCCGAAAAGTACTTTTCTATAATTCTAGTATTTAGTGGGAAAAAATTAAACGAATTTTTTGTCCATGTAAAAAACTATAAATTCTGAATAAAATGCCGTCCATTTATGTAATTAAAAAAATTTAAATGTCTCTTATTAGATGAGGCATATTTTCGTCTGATAAGTACTTATTCTTCAATGATTTCGAGGATATTTTAGTTTTGATCAAAAAAATTTTATTTCTTACGACTTTTCGTAAAATATGTTCATGCCATCTGAAAGAGGAACAGATAAGCTTTCCATCGAGCTCTTAGTCGAAAAAGTCGGTCGAAGGATGCAAGAGTTATTAGTAAAAAACTTATCGGTGGTCAACACGATTCCGTCCTACTGCGGATTCTTTCCGAAAAGTACTTTTCTATAATTCTAGTATTTAATAGGAAAAATTAAACGAATTTCTTGTCCATATAAAAGACTATAAATTCTGAATAAAATGCCGTCCATTTATGCAATTAAAAAAATTTAAATGTCTCTTATTAGATAAGGCATATTTTCGTCTGATAAGTACTTCTTCTTCAATGATTTCGAGGATATTTTAGGTTTGATAAAAAAAATTTTATTTCTTATGACTTTTCGTAAAATATATTAATGCCTGAAAGAGGAACAGATAAGCTTTCCATCGAGCTCTTAGTCGAAGAAGTCGGTCGAAGGATGCAAGAGTTATTAGCAAAAAACTAATCGGTGGTCAACACGATTCCGTCCTACTGCCGATTCTTTTCGAAAATTACTTTTCTATAATTCTAGTATTTAATGGGAAAAAATTAAACGAATTTTTTGTCCATGTAAAAAACTATTAATTCTGAATAAAATGCAACCCATTTATGCAATTAAAAAAATTTAAATGCCTCTTATTAGATAAGGCATATTTTCATCTGATAAGGTACTTCTTCTTCGATGATTTCGAGGATATTTAAGTTTTGATAAAAAAAAAATTTTATTTCTTACGACTTTTCGTAAAATATGTTAATGCCATCTGAAAGAAGAACAGATAAGCTTTCCATCGAGCTCATAGTTGAAGAAGTCGGTCGAACGATGCAAGAGTTATTAACAAAAAAATAATTGGTGGTCAACACGATTCCGTCCTACTGCCGATTCTTTTCGAAAAGTACTTTTCTATAATTCTAGTATTTAATGGGAAAAAATTAAACGAATTTTTTGTCCATGTAAAAAACTATTAATTCTGAATAAAATGCAACCCATTTATGCAATTAAAAAAATTTAAATGCCTCTTATTAGATAAGGCATATTTTCATCTGATAAGGTACTTCTTCTTCGATGATTTCGAGGATATTTAAGTTTTGATAAAAAAAAAATTTTATTTCTTACGACTTTTCGTAAAATATGTTAATGCCATCTGAAAGAAGAACAGATAAGCTTTCCATCGAGCTCATAGTTGAAGAAGTCGGTCGAAGGATGCAAGAGTTATTAGTAAAAAACTTATCGGTGGTCAACACGATTCCGTCCTACTGCGGATTCTTTCCGAAAAGTACTTTTCTATAATTCTAGTATTTAATAGGAAAAATTAAACGAATTTCTTGTCCATATAAAAGACTATAAATTCTGAATAAAATGCCGTCCATTTATGCAATTAAAAAAATTTAAATGTCTCTTATTAGATAAGGCATATTTTCGTCTGATAAGTACTTCTTCTTCAATGATTTCGAGGATATTTTAGGTTTGATAAAAAAAATTTTATTTCTTATGACTTTTCGTAAAATATATTAATGCCTGAAAGAGGAACAGATAAGCTTTCCATCGAGCTCTTAGTCGAAGAAGTCGGTCGAAGGATGCAAGAGTTATTAGCAAAAAACTAATCGGTGGTCAACACGATTCCGTCCTACTGCCGATTCTTTTCGAAAAGTACTTTTCTATAATTCCAGTATTTAGAGGGAAAAAATTAAACGAATTTTTTGTCCATATAAAAGACTATAAATTCTGAATAAAATGCCGTCCATTTATGTAATTAAAAAAATTTAAATGTCTCTTATTAGATGAGGCATATTTTCGTCTGATAAGTACTTATTCTTCAATGATTTCGAGGATATTTTAGTTTTGATCAAAAAAATTTTATTTCTTACGACTTTTCGTAAAATATGTTCATGCCATCTGAAAGAGGAACAGATAAGCTTTCCATCGAGCTCTTAATCGAAGAAGTCGGTCGAAGGATGCAAGAGTTATTAGCAAAAAACTAATCGGTGGTCAACACGATTCCGTCCTACTGCCGATTCTTTTCGAAAAGTACTTTTCTATAATTCTAGTATTTAATGGGAAAAAATTAAACGAATTTTTTGTCCATGTAAAAAACTATTAATTCTGAATAAAATGCAACCCATTTATGCAATTAAAAAAATTTAAATGCCTCTTATTAGATAAGGCATATTTTCATCTGATAAGGTACTTCTTCTTCGATGATTTCGAGGATATTTAAGTTTTGATAAAAAAAAAATTTTATTTCTTACGACTTTTCGTAAAATATGTTAATGCCATCTGAAAGAAGAACAGATAAGCTTTCCATCGAGCTCATAGTTGAAGAAGTCGGTCGAAGGATGCAAGAGTTATAAGCAAAAAAATAATCGGTGGTCAACACGATTCCGTCCTACTGCCGATTATTTTCGAAAAGCACTTTTCTATAATTCTAGTATCTAATAGTAAAAAATTAAACGAATTTTTTGTCCATGAAAAAAACTATAAATTCTGAATAAAATGCCGCTTATTTATGCAATTAAAAACAATTTAAATGTCTCTTATTAGATAAGGCATATTTTCGTCTGATAAGGTACTTCTTATTTAATGATTTCGAGGGTATTTTATTTGTGATCAAAAAAATTTTATTTCTTACGTTTTTTCGTAAAATATGTTAATGTCATCTGAAAGACGAACAGATAAGCTTTCCATCGAGCTCTTAGTCGAATATGTTGGTCGAAGGATGCAAGAGTTATTAGCAAAAACTAATCGGTGGTAAACACGATTCCGTCCTACTGCCGATTGCTTTTGCAAAGTATTTTTCTATAAATCTAGTATTTAGTGGGAAAAAATTAAACGAATTTTTTGTCCATATAAAAGACTATAAATTCTGAATAAAATGCCGTCCATTTATGCAATTAAAAACAATTTAAATGTCTCTTATTAGATAAGGCATATTTTCGTCTGATAAGGTACTTCTTATTTAATGATTTCGAGGATATTTTAGTTTTGATCAAAAAAATTTTATTTCTTACGACTTTTCGTAAAATATGTTAGTGCCATCTGAAAGAGGAACAGAAAAGCTTTCCATCGAGTTGTTAGTCGAAGAAGTCGGTCGAAGGATGCAAGAGTTATTAGCAAAAAACTAATCGGTGGTCAACACGATTCCGTCCTACTGCCGATTCTTTTCGAAAAGTACTTTTCTATGATTCTAGTATTTAGTGGGAAAATATAAACGAATTTTTTGTCCATGTAAAAAACTATAAATTCTGAATAAAATGCCGCCCGTTTATGCAATTAAAAACAATTTAAATGTCCCTTATTAGATGAGGCATATTTTCGTCTGATAAATACTTCTTTTTCAATGATTTCGATGATATTTTAGGTTTGATCAAAAAAATTTTATTTCTTACGACTTTTCGTAAAATATGTTAATGCCATCTGGAAGAGGAACAGATAAGCTTTCCATCGAGCTCTTAGTCGTAGAAGTCGGTCGAAGAATGCAAGAGTTATTAGCAAAAAACTAATCGGTGGTCAACACGATTCCGTCCTACTGCCGATTCTTTTCGAAAAGTACTTTTCTATAATTCTAGTATTTAGTGGGAAAAAATTAAACAAATTTCTTGTCCATGTAAAAAAACTACAAATTCTGAATAAAATGCCTCCCGTTTATGCAATTAAAAACAATTTAAATGTCCCTTATTAGATGAGGCATATTTTCGTCTGATAAGGTACTTCTTCTTTAATGATTTCGAGGATATTTTAGTTTTGATCAAAAAAATTTTATTTCTTACGACTTTTCGTAAAATATGTTAATGCCATATGAAAGAGGAACAGATAAGCTTTCCATCGAGCTCTTAGCCAAAGAAGTCGGTCGAAGGATGCAAGAGTTATTAGCAAAAAACTAATCGGTAGTCAACACGTTTCCGTCCTACTGCCGATTGTTTTTGCAAAGTATTTTTCTATAATTCTAGTATTTAATGGGAAAAGATTAAACGAATTTTGTGTCCATGAGAAAAACCATTAATTCTGAATAAAATTCCGACCATTTAGGCAATTAAAAAAATTTAAATGTGTCTTATTAGATAAGGCATATTTTCGTCTGATAAATACTTCTTTTTCAATGATTTCGATGATATTTTATGTTTGATCAAAAAAATGTTATTTCTTACGACTTTTCGTAAAATATGTTAATGCCATCTGGAAGAGGAACAGATAAGCTTTCCATCGAGCTCTTAGTCGTAGAAGTCGGTCGAAGAATGCAAGAGTTATTAGCAAAAAACTAATCGGTGGTCAACACGATTCCGTCCTACTGCCGATTCTTTTCGAAAAGTACTTTTCTATAATTCTAGTATTTAGTGGGAAAAAATTAAACGAATTTTTTGTCCATGTAAAAAACTATAAATTCTGAATAAGATGCCGCCCATTTATGCAATTAAAAACAATTTAAATGTCTCTTAATAGATAAGGCATATTTTCGTTTGATAAGGTACTTCTTCTTTAATGATTTCGAGGATATTTTAGTTTTGATCAAAAAAATTTTATTTCTTACGACTTTTCGTAAAATATGTTAATGTCATCTGAAAGACGAACAGATAAGCTTTCCATCGAGCTCTTAGTTGAATAAGTTTGTCGAAGGATGGAAGAGTTATTAGCAAAAAACTAATCGGTGGTCAACACGATTCCGTCCTACTGCCGATTCTTTTCGCAAAGTATTTTTCTATAATTCCAGTATTTAGAGGGAAAAAATTAAACGAATTTTTTGTCTATGTAAAAAACTATTAATTCTGAATAAAATGATTTCGAGGATATTTTAGTTTTGATAAAAAAAAAATTTTATTTCTTACGACTTTTCGTAAAGTATGTTAATGCCATCTGGAAGAGGAACAGATAAGGTTTCCATCGAGCTCTTAGTCGTAGAAGTCGGTCGAAGGATGCAAGAGTTATTAGCAAAAAACTAATCGGTGGTCAACACGATTCCGTCCTACTGCCGATTCTTTTCGAAAAGTACTTTTCTATAATTCTAGTATTTAGTGGGAAAAAATGAAACGAATTTTTTGTCCATGTAAAAAACTATAAATTCTGAATAAAATGCCGCCCATTTATGCAATTAAAAACAATTTAAATGTCTCTTATTAGATAAGGCATATTTTCGTCTGATAAGGTACTTCTTCTTTAATGATTTCGAGGATATTTTAGTTTTAATCAAAAAAATTTTATTTCTTACGACTTTTCGTAAAATATGTTAAAGTCATCTGAAAGACGAACAGATAAGCTTTCCATCGAGCTCTTAGTCGAATAAGTCGGTCGAAGGATGCAAGAGTTATTAGCAAAAAACTAATCGGTGGTTAACACAATTCCGTCCTACTGCCGATTCTTTTCGAAAAGTACTTTTCTATAATTCAAGTATTTAGTGGGAAAAAATTACACGAATTTTTTGTCTATGTAAAAAACTATTAATTCTGAATAAAATTCCGATTATTAGGCAATTAAAAAATTTTAAATGTCTCTTTGTTCGAGGAGAACAAATTGATAACCGTGGCAGCCCCCGTTGATGGTAACCGATCGCGATAAGGAACAGCTGATCAAGTTATCGCTAAGAAACCATCAATGTGTATTTCTTCTTCTTACTTTTACTTTTGTTAGAAAACTGAAGCCAAACAGTGTGTACAAAGGAGCTCGCTCAACTATTAAACTGTATAATTAAATGAATAAAGTAGAACTGATGCTGAAACAGTTAAAACTGATAGTTTAAGGTCTTTGTTGGATACAGTGCATTCACACATTCCCATTCGGGACACCTGCTGAAGAAAGTCAGCAAACATTTGGCGACCGTGACAGGACAGGTTATGCGCGTTCATCTGAGACATTAAATTGCAAGGATTCGTCATTGCCAATCAAGGCAACGGAACACATCCTGGCCGGAATCACAAGCATTGCCGTCAGCCAGGAAGCGTAAAGGAAAGCGTGACATTGGCAAGGGAAGTGTAAGCATTACTACATCGTTCGAAACGAATTCTCGCCTATATGCCACCACTTTACCAACATCAAGCAAGTCATATCAATCCACGTGAGTGAGTACAGTATCACTTTTGGTTAGCAGCGAGCAGTTCCACGTGCAAGAAATACAAAGCGAAGCGAGGTACGTTGGACCAATCCGTTATTCAGCAAGCTGCGCTGCGTCGTCTTTGCGTTTTTTCTTTTAGCTCCGCGTTCTAGAATAAAAACCGTTAGACAAAGCACATGTGGACGTACATAGTCAGGCACATGTGAACATATGAACATATGTATTAGCAACAACAAGGTTTCGACAATACATAAAGAGTCGCAACGGTTGATCGTGCAAGGGTTAACAGTTATACGTGTACATCGTTCGAAAGAATAAATTCTGCGAGTTCTTCGCACATAAGCCTCTCAAATCTGTTGATCGACTTATAAATTGAACATAAAAATGAGTGAAGCAGAGAAAGAAGCCAAGTTAGTCTCGCTTCGACAGCAACGGAATGTAATGAACCAAAATATAACCAAGCTCAAGGAGAAAGTAGTTAACGGACGAGGTGATGCTACCGCTACAGTGTTAGATTGTAGACTGCAAATCCTTGAGTCATATTTCCGTCAAATCTGTACAGTACAAACTCAAATTGAAAACTTAAATTCTGCAGATGATGGACGAGGAGACTTAGAGGAACTCTACATCACAGCAAAGTCGGAGATTATATCACGCAAGGGCAAACTGCATACAGATCATCTTCCAGATGCGACCCTTTTGAATAGTACGACACTCGCGGGTTCCAGTCATTACAACCGATTGCCTAAACTGAGGTTACCCAGTTTCGACGGCAACTATGCTCACTACAAACGGTTTATTAGTGCGTTTAAACATTTAATCGATGATGAGCCACATATTGCGATCATCGATAAATTCAACTATTTACTTGATTGTCTCTCAGGTTCGGCGTTGGAAGTAGTCCGAGCATTTCAAGTGACAGAGGAAAACTACACAAAGGCATTAGAACGACTACAAGAGCGTTACGACAACGAGGTTCTTATTTTTCTTGAGTACATTTCTACCCTATTCAACTTGCCGTCACTAACCAAGCCAGACGCGATCTCATTACAACGAATGGTCGACTCAGTATCAGGAATTCGCAGCTCCCTGCTGTCGCTTGGCTCTGTAGAAGACATCATGAATGCTATCATGATTTACATTGTGTTGTCAAAGGTAGACAGTGATACAAAGTTGAGCTACGACGAGAAACAAACTCATGACAAATTTCCGTCTTGGGATGATTGTTACAAGCAACTTACACGCAGGTGCCAATTTTTGGAAAGTCGTCAAGTCGCAGTGCCAATTGAAAGGCGGTCTGACTTGAAGCCTAAGCCAAAATCATCTTCTTGGTCAAAATCATTCGTTAATTCACAAGTCAGATGCGTACATTGCAACTCGAAGGAGCATTATATAAGCAATTGCAAACCTTTCGGGGACATGCCGTTGCAACAACGACGTAGTTACATTAAACAATTAAAACTGTGCTTTAATTGCCTCCGAAAGGATCATCACGTAAAAGACTGTCGATCGAACTCTCGTTGCAAAGTGTGCCAATTGAATCATCATACCCTATTACATGCTATGGTAGCTGCCGAAACTGTACGAGCTATTCCAGACCCAGGTGTAGAGAACTTCAACGGTCATAACAGCCAGCAACTCCAACAACACACATCATTGATGACGCGAACCACAAAACGAGGTATCTTACCCACAGCAGTAGTACTAATAAGGGACAAATATGGTTAATATCAGAAGATTAGAGTTTTATTGGACTCTTGTTCGGAAGTCAACTTTATCACAGAACTTGTCTTGTTCGGAAGTCAACTTTATCACAGAGCGGCTCGATTGCAGCAAGCCAGGCGAAAGGTACATCAAGAAATAAGTGGTATAGCGGACCTTCGTAAACAAATACATTATACTGTGGATGCAACTTTGCGGTCAAGAGTTTCAGAATACAAATGGTCATCAACCTTCTCAGTTGTAAGGTCGATTTCAGCTCCTCAACCTCAAGATTGTGTAGACCACTCGCGATGGAACCTGCCAGACACCATCCAGTTGGCTGATCCATGGCTCATGGAACCATGCAAGGTAGATGTCTTAATCGGTACAGAAGGATTTTTTGATGCGATTCGGGAAGGTAAATACGTCGTAGGCACCGATATGCCATGCATGATCAACACTGCGTTTGGGTGGATTGCGGGTGGCAATCTGACACAAAGCTCAGAACCAACATTACTTCGATGCAACTTAGCTCAGTCAAATCTACTCGACGCGGCAGTAGAAAGATTCTGGGAGCTTGAAGAGTATAAACTACATTCAAATCAGGTTACAGAAGAAGAACAGCGCTGTGAGGACCACTACGTTCAAACAGTCACACTTCAGTCAAATGGGCGGATTCAAGTCCGACTCCCATTCAAAGAAGACCCAACCGTGTTGGGAAAAACATACGAAACAGCTCGGAAGCGGTTTTTGATGCTTGAACGAAGACTTGATCGTGACGATCAATTAAAAACGGCTTACACCGACTTTATTAACGAATACATATCACTTGGGCATATGTCAGTGCTGAAAAGAGTGAACTTAAACAAACCTCATTTTTTCATCCCGCACCATTGCGTGCTACGACCACAGAGTCTCACTACGAAGCTACGAGTAGTGTTCGATGCATCGGCCAGGAGCACTTCCGGCAAGTCCCTCAACGACATTCTTATGGTTGGCCCGACTATACAACAAACACTAATAACTACAATTCTATCTTTTCGATTATACCGATTCGCACTGACGGCCGACATTGTGAAGATGTATAGGCAATTCCTCGTAAACAAGCAGGACAGAATCTTTCAACTCATTCTCTGGAGTCCGAATAGCCAAGAGAACATTCAGATGTACCAGCTTAACACTGTAACGTATGGCCTTTCAGCGGCACCATTTCTTGCAATTCGCAGTTTGAAACACATAGCAGATGTGTGGGCTCAAATCCATCCGGTCGGTGCTGATACCTTACGACACGATCTATACGTTGATGATCTACTAACCGGTGCAGATAGTTTTGAAGAATTGAGACATAAATTGGCCGATATCAATGCGCTGCTGAGCAAGGCAGGCTTAAAATTAACGACGTTTAACAGCAATTCCGCAAGACTTGTGGAGCCGTCATCTGAAGAGGTGCTCATCACACCAAATGATCAACCAGTTTCTAAAACGCTCGGCATGGCATGGCAACCAAACACTGACAGCTTCATTTTTCAACCGGAATTCAAGTCGGCAAACTCACCGACTAGACGCACAATATTAAGCACAGTTGCCCAACTCTTCGATCCATTACGACTCGTAAGTCCTATCATCATTCGATGCAAAATGTTTATTCAAGATTTAAGCATAAAAAAACTCAGTTGGGATGAGCCAATTTCTGGCAAGCAG
Source organism: Phortica okadai (assembly GCA_034638295.1). Taxonomy (NCBI): domain Eukaryota; kingdom Metazoa; phylum Arthropoda; class Insecta; order Diptera; family Drosophilidae; genus Phortica; species Phortica okadai. Next base: position 29,136,012 of record CM067851.1, read on the forward strand.
CTCGACACATGGCAAGATCTCGAGACTGATCTGCGAAACACAGCCAAAATACAAATCAAACGTTTCGTGAACACGTCGGCCCAGAACGATTGCGAAATTCATGGGTTCGCGGACGCGTCTGAGCGGGGATACGGGTGCTGCATATATATCCGAGCTAACACAACCGACGGAATTAAAGTAAACATGTTGATAGCTAAATCCAAGGTAGCTCCAATTAAAACGCAATCGTTACCTCGGTTAGAACTTTGTGCAGCGTTACTATTATGCCGAACGTGGTGTAAATTCGAGTCTAAACTTACCCCATTCACAAATCGAGTCACCTTTTGGACAGACTCAATGATCGTACTTCAATGGTTAAAACTTCATGCATCAAAACTAAAGTGCTTCGTAGCCAATCGCGTATCAGAAATTCAAGAGATGTCCAAAGATATCATGTAGCGACATGTGCCTTCGATTAAAAATCCAGCTGACATCGTTTCGAGGGGATGTAGGGCAACCGATTTGTGTGAAAATATTTGGTTCACCGGACCACTCTTCCTACAAGATCCTCACGAAACTTGGCCAACGTCGCGAGAGGCAGAGCCATCGTCCATTGAAATGCGCCCACGCGCTATGATTGTTAGTGCCAAAGAGACGAAACCAAAGTCAATCATCGACAGCATCATAGACAACAACTCGTCTTATATGCGCATATTACGAATCACATCGTACCTTTACCGATGCTTCAATCGCGTTCATGCAAACCCAAGCTTTACGGTGCCTGACGTCCTGCAAATCCCAGCGACTGAACTTAGTCAAACCTTGTGGAGGATAATCGAGCACCTTCAGAACACAACCTTCCACCAAGAGATGGATGCAATAAAAACGAAGCAGGTCCTTAAGCCTAGCATGCAACGTTTGACTCCGTTTATACAAGAGATGAGACAGTTCGATAGAGTGGTGCGTATTCTACGAGTGGGAGGCAGGCTAGCTAACGCGGACTTGCCATATGACGCCAAATTTCCAGCGCTTCTACAGCGCGACCACCGATTCACGCAATTATACATTGAATTTTTGCATCGAACAAACCTTCACGCTGGACCTAAGGTGCTGATCTCGTTGCTGCGAGAACGTTTCTGGGTCATTAACGCACGAGAGATAGTTAGAAAGGTGGTGCGCAAATGTGTGCATTGCTTTCATTATAAGCCACGACTCGAAAAGCAAATCATGGGACAGCTGCCAGCGGATCGTTTTCTGAAACAACGACCGTTCCTAATAACAGGCGTGGATTTCTGGGGTCCTTTTTTAACTTCATACAAAATCCGAGGAAAAGGCCCATATAAAACCTACGCGTCTATTTTTGTATGCTTCGCATCGAAAGCAGTACACTTAGAGCTAGTTACGGAGTTGTCAACTAATGCGTTTCTTTTATGTCTTCGCAGGTTTGTGTCAAGACGAGGCCTGCCACAAACCGTATATTGCGACAACGTCACAAACTTCGTCGGAGCGGCAACCAAACTAGCTGAGTGGAAGAAGCAAGTTCTACACCCAGACAAGCTGAACTTAATCAAATCATACAGCGTATGCAAGGGATTTGACTTTAAGTTCATTCCGCCAAGGGCACCACATTTTGGAGGAATGTGGGAAGCAGCGGTGAAGTCAGCAAAAAATCTACTTGTCAAGAATATCGCTGAAGCATATCTCACGTATGAAGAACTTTCAACGGTACTCATCGAAGTTGAAGCAATACTAAACTCAAGACCAATTGCTCCACTATCCGACGATCCAAACGACGGAGAAGCATTGACACCAGCGCATTTAATAGTTGGCGCCCCTTTGACCACGGCTCCGGAACCACAGTTAGTGACTGAAGATAACTTCAACGCGATGCGCTTTTGTGACCGATGGCAACGTGTTGTCTCTCTAAAGCAGCATTTCTGGCGGGTGTGGCAACGCGACTATATTCACAACTTACAACAACGCACTAAGTGGTCAAAAGAGCAACCAAACGTCCAAGAAGGACAATTGGTCATCATACATGAAGATAACATGCCCCCTCAGACATGGGCACTGGCACGAATAACTTGTGCAAAGCCCGGCCAAGATGGCAAGGTTCGCGTCGTAGACTTGCGAACAAAGAAGGGAATTTTCCGTCGTCCTGTTCACAAAATCGCAGTAATTCCTAATATTTAACTTGAAGCTAGTGCTTTCAACAGGGGGAGGATGTTCGAGGAGAACAAATTGATAACCGTGGCAGCCCCCGTTGATGGTAACCGATCGCGATAAGGAACAGCTGATCAAGTTATCGCTAAGAAACCATCAATGTTTATTTCTTCTTCTTACTTTTACTTTTGTTAGAAAACTGAAGCCAAACAGTGTGTACAAAGGAGCTCGCTCAACTATTAAACTGTATAATTAAGTGAATAAAGTAGAACTGATGCTGAAACAGTTAAAACTGATAGTTTAAGGTCTTTGTTGGATACAGTGCATTCACACATTCCCATTCGGGACACCTGCTGAAGAAAGTCAGCAAACACTCTCATTAGATAAGGCATATTTTCGTCTGATAAGTACTTCTTCTTCAATGATTTCGATGATATTTTAGGTTTGATCAAAAAAACGTTATTTCTTACGACTTTTCGTAAAATATGTTAATGCCATCTGGAAGAGGAACAGATAAGCTTTCCATCGAGCTCTCAATCGAAGAAGTCGGTCGAAGAATGCAAGAGTTATTAGCAAAAAACTAATCGGTGGTCAACACGATTCCGTCCTACTGCCGATTCTTTTCGAAAAGTACTTTTCTATAATTCTAGTATTTAATGGGAAAAAATTAAACGAATTTTTTGTCCATGTAAAGCACTATTAATTCTGAATAAAATGCCGCCCATTTATGCAATTAAAAACAATTTAAATGTCTCTTATTAGATAAGGCATATTTTCGTCTGATAAGGTACTTCTTCTTTAATGATTTCGAGGATATTTTAGTTTTGATCAAAAACATTTTATTTCTTACGACTTTTCGTAAAATATGTTAATGTCATCTAAAAGACGAACAGATAAGCTTTCCATCGAGCTCTTAGTTGAATAAGTCGGACGAAGGATGCAAGAGTTATTAGCAAAAAACTAATCGGTGGTCAACACGATTCCGTCCTACTGCCGATTCTTTTCGAAAAGTACTTTTCTATAATTCTAGTATTTAATGGGAAAAAATTACACGAATTTTTTGTCTATGTACAAAACTATTAATTCTGAATAAAATGCAACCCATTTATGCAACTAAAAAAATTTAAATGTCTCTTATTAGGTAACGCATATTTTCGTCTGATATGGTACTTCTTCAATGATTTCGAGGATATTTTAGTTTTGATCAAAAAAAAATTTTATTTGCTACGACGTTTCGTAAAATATGTTAATGCCATCTGAAAGAAGAACAGATAAGCTTTCCATCGAGTTCTTAGTCGAATATGTCGGTCGAAGGATGCAAGAGTTATTAGCAAAAAACTAATCGGTGGTCAACACGATTCCGTCCTCTGCCGATTGTTTTTGCAAAGTATTTTTCTATAATTCCAGTATTTAATGGGAAAAAATTAAACGAATTTTTTGTCCATATAAAAGACTATAAATTCTGAATAAAATGCCGTCCATTTATGCAATTAAAAAAATTTAAATTTCTCTTATTAGATAAGGCATATTTTCGTCTGATAAGGTACATCTTCTTTAATGATTTCGAGGATATTTTAGTTTTGATCAAAAAAATTTTATTTCTTACGACTTTTCGTAAAATATGTTAATGCCATCTGGAAGAGGAACAGATAAGCTTTCCATCGAGCTCTTAGTCGTAGAAGTCGGTCGAAGAATGCAAGAGTTATTAGCAAAAAACTAATCGGTGGTAAACAAGATTCCGTCCTACTGCCGATTCTTTTCGCAAAGTACTTTTCTATAATTCCAGTATTTAATGGGAAAAAATTAAACGAATTTTTTGTCCATATAAAAGACTATAAATTCTGAATAAAATGCCAATGCAAATAAAAAAATTTAAATGTCTCTTATTAGATAAGGCATATTTTCGTCTGATAAGTACTTCTTCTTCAATGATTTCGATGATATTTTAGGTTTGATCAAAAAAATTTTATTTCTTACGACTTTTCGTAAAATATGTTAATGCCATCTGGAAGAGGAACAGATAAGCTTTCTATCGAGCTCTTTGTCGAATATGTCGGTCGAAGGATGCAAGAGTTATTAGCAAAAAACTAATCAGTGGTCAACACGATTCCGTCCTACTGCCGATTCTTTTCGCAAAGTACTTTTCTATAATTCCAGTATTTAGAGGGAAAAAATTAAACGAATTTTTTGTCCATATAAGAGACTATAAATTCTGAATAAAATGCCAATGCAATTAAAACCAGTAAGGACGCTATCTTCAGCAAGGCTGAAGCTATACTACTTTTCACTTTGTGTCACTATAAAAAAAACTAAATGAATAGATTTCATGCATCCCTAACAACATAACTGTAATGTTTCAAGTCAATTCGTTAAAAAACAAAAAATTTTTCCATACAACGGTTCAAGTTTTGCGATAAGTGGGCGTAGCCATGCCCACATTTGGTCAAAATAGTTTTTATTCCTCCCTAAGAACATAACTGTAAAGTTTCAAGTCAATTGGTTAAAAAACAAAAAAGTTTTCCATACAAAGGGTCAATTTTCGCTATAAAAGGGCGTGGCCACGCCCACTTTTGATCAAAATAGTTTTCATTCCTCCCTAAGAGCATAACTGCAAAGTTTCAAGTCAATTGGTTAAAAAACAAAAAAGTTTTCCATACAACGGGTCAATTTTCGCTATAAGTAGGCGTGGCTACGCCCACTTTTGGTCAAAATAGTTTTCATTCCTCCCTTGGAACATAACTGTAAAGTTTTAAGTCAATTGGTTAAAAAACAAAAAACTTTTGCATACAAAGCGTCAAGTTAAGCTATAAGTGGGCGTGGCCATGCCCACTTTTGATCAAAATAGTTTTCATTCCTCCCTAAGAGCACAACAGCAAAGTTTCAAGTCAATTGGTTAAAAAACAAAAAAGTTTTCCATACAACGGATAAATTTTCGCTATAAGTGGGCGTGGCTACGCCCACTTTTGGTCAGAATAGTGTTCATTCCTCTTTAAGAACATAATTGTAAAGTTTCAAGTCAATTGGTTAAAAAACAAAAAAGTTTTCCATACAAAGTGTCAATTTTCGCTATAAGTAGGCGTGGCTACGCCCAATTTTGGTTAAAGTAGTTTTCATTCCTCCCTTAGAACATAACTGTAAAGTTTCAAGTCAATTGGTTAAAAAACAAGAAAGTTTTCCATACAAAGGGTCAAGTTAAGCTATAAGTGGGCGTGGCCACGCCCACTTTTGATCAAAATAGTTTTCATTCCTCCCTAAGAGCATAACTGCAAAGTTTCAAGTCAATTGGTTAAAAAACAAAAAAATTTTCCATACAAAGGATAACTTTTCGCTATAAAAGGGCGTGGCTACGCCCAATTTTCGTCAAAATAGTTTTCATTCCTCCCTAAGAACATAACTGTAAAGTTTCAAGTCACTTGGTTAAAAAACAAAAAAGTTTTCCATACAACGGGTAAATTTTCGCTATAAGTGGGCGTGGCTACGCGTGGTTACGCCCACTTTTGGTCAAAATAGTTTTCATTCCTCCCTAAGAACATAACTTTAAAATTTCAAGTCAATTGGTTAAGAAACAAAAAAGTTTTCCATACAACGGGTAAGTTTTCGCTATAAAAGGGCGTGGCTACGCCCACTTTTCGTCAAAATAGTTTTCATTCCTCCCTAAGAACATAACTGTAATGTTTCAAGTCAATTGGTTAAAAAACAAAAAAGTTTTCCATACAACGGGTAAATTTTCGCTATAAGTGGGCGTGGCTTCGCGTGGTTACGCCCACTTTTGATCAAAATAGTTTTCATTCCTCCCTAAGAGCATAACTGCAAAGTTTCAAGTCAATTGGTTAAAAAACAAAAAAGTTTTCCATACAACGGGTCAATTTTCGCTATAAGTAGGCGTGGCTACGCCCACTTTTGGTCAAAATAGTTTTCATTCCTCCCTTGGAACATAACTGTAAAGTTTTAAGTCAATTGGTTAAAAAACAAAAAAGTTTTGCATACAAAGCGTCAAGTTAAGCTATAAGTGGGCGTGGCCATGCCCACTTTTGATCAAAATAGTATTCATTCCTCCCTAAGAGCACAACTGCAAAGTTTCAAGTCAATTGGTTAAAAAACAAAAAAGTTTTCCATACAACGGATAAATTTTCGCTATAAGTGGGCGTGGCTACGCCCACTTTTGGTCAAAATAGTTTTCATTCCTCTCTAAGAACATAACTGCAAAGTTTCAAGTCAATTGGTTAAAAAACAAAAAAGTTTTCCATACAAAGTGTAAATTTTCGCTATAAGTAGGCGTGGCTACGCCCACTTTTGGTTAAAGTAGTTTTCATTCCTCCCTAAGAACATAACTGTAAAGTTTCAAGTCAATTGGTTAAAAAACAAGAAAGTTTTCCATACAAAGGGTCAAGTAAAGCTATAAGTGGGCGTGGCCACGCCCACTTTTGATCAAAATAGTTTTCATTCCTCCCTAAGAGCATAACTGCAAAGTTTCAAGTCAATTGGTTAAAAAACAAAAAAGTTTTCCATACAAAGGGTCAAGTTAAGCTATAAGTGGGCGTGGCCACGCCCACTTTTGATCAAAATAGTTTTCATTCCTCCCTAAGAGCATAACTGCAAAGTTTCAAGTCAATTGGTTAAAAAACAAAAAAGTTTTCCATACAACGGGTAAATTTTCGCTATAAGTGGGCGTGGCTATGCGTGGTTACGCCCACATTTGGTCAAAATAGATTTCATTCCTCCCTAAGAACATATCTTTAAAATTTCAAGTCAATTGGTTAAGAAACAAAAAAGTTTTCCATACAACGACGTGAATATGGCTTCTCTTCCTCTTCTTCATTTTGTATGGGAGCTACCAGTTCCAGATGTCCAATCTCAATGAAACTTTCAGGCATGTAGTCGGACCATGTAAAACTACTATGTTTAAAATTTCAGCACTCTATTGTACAAAACAAAAAAGTTTTCCATACAACGATTCAAGTTTTGTTCACTTTTCTTCTTCTTTTCGTATGGGAGCTACCTGTTCCAATAATCCGATCATGCTGGTTCCGACGAATGATTCATCGTAATAAATTCTAAGACTCTGTGCAAAGTTTCAGCTCGATAGCAGACAGACAGACGGACAGACGGACATGGCTAAATCAACTCGTCTTGTCGTCCTGATCAAGAATATATATACATTATATAGTCGGAAATTAATATTTCGATCTGTTACAAACTCCGTGACAAAGTTAATATACTATTTCACATAAGTGAAAAGTATAAAAATTTAAATCTCTTATTAGATAAGGCATATTTTCGTCTGATAAGTACTTCTTCTTCAATGATTTCGATGATATTCTAGGTTTGATCAAAAAAATGTTATTTCTTACGACTTTTCGTAAAATATGTTAATGCCATCTTGAAGAGGAAAAGCTAAGCTTTCCATCGAGCTCTTAGTCGTAGACGTCGGTCGAAGAATGCAAGAGTTATTAGTATAAAACTAATCGGTTGTCAACACGATTCCGTCCTACTGCCGATTCTTTTCGCAAAGTACTTTTCTATAATTCCAGTATTTAGAGGGAAAAAATTAAACGAATTTTTTGTCCATATAAAAGACTATAAATTCTGAATAAAATGCCAATGCAATTAAAAAAATTTAAATGTCTCTTATTAGATAAGGCATATTTTCGTCTGATAAGGTACTTCTTCTTTAATGATTTCGAGGATATTTTAGTTTTGATCAAAAAAATTTTATTTCTTACGACTTTTCGTAAAATATGTTATTGTCATCTAAAAGACGAACAGATAAGCTTTCCATCGAGCTCTTAGTCGAATAAGTCGGTCGAAGGATGCAAGAGTTATTAGCAAAAAACTAATCGGTGGTCAACACAATTCCGTCCTACTGCCGATTCTTTTCGAAAAGTACTTTTCTATAATTCTAGTATTTAATGGGAAAAAATTAGACGAATTTTTTGTCTATGTAAAAAACTATTAATTCTGAATAAAATGCAACCCATTTATGCAACAAAAAAAATTTAAATGTCTCTTATTAGATAAGGCATATTTTCGTCTGATATGGTACTTCTTCAATGATTTCGAGGATATTTTAGTTCTGATCAAAAAAAAATTTTATTTGTTACGTTTTTTCGTAAAATATGTTAATGCGATCTGAAAGAAGAACAGATAAGCCTTCCATCGAGCTCTTAGTCGAATATGTCGGTTGAAGGATGCAAGAGTTATTAGCAAAAAACTAATCGGTGGTCAACACGATTCCGTCCTACTGCCGATTCTTTTCGCAAAGTACTTTTCTATAATTCCAGTATTTAGAGGGAAAAAATTAAACGAATTTTTTGTCCATGTAAAAAACTATAAATTCTGAATAAAATGCCGCCCATTTATGCAATTAAGAACAATTTAAATGTCTCTTATTAGATAAGGCATATTTTCGTCTGATAAGGTACTTCTTCTTTAATGATTTCGAGGATATTTTAGTTTTGATCAAAAAAATTTTATTTCTTACGACTTTTCGTAAAATATGTTAATGTCATCTAAAAGAAGAACAGATAAGCTTTCCATCGAGCTCTTAGTCGAATAAGTCGGTCGAAGGATGCAAGAGTTATTAGCAAAAAACTAATCGGTGGTCAACACGATTCCGTCCTACTGCCGATTCTTTTCGCAAAGTACTTTTCTATAATTCCAGTATTTAGAGGGAAAAAATTAAACGAATTTTTTGTCCATGTAAAAAACTATAAATTCTGAATAAAATGCCGCCCATTTATGCAATTAAGAACAATTTAAATGTCTCTTATTAGATAAGGCATATTTTCGTCTGATAAGGTACTTCTTCTTTAATGATTTCGAGGATATTTTAGTTTTGATCAAAAAAATTTTATTTCTTACGACTTTTCGTAAAATATGTTAATGTCATCTAAAAGACGAACAGATAAGCTTTCCATCGAGCTCTTAGTCGAATATGTCGGTCGAAGGATGCAAGAGTTATTAGCAAAAAACTAATCGGTGGTCAACACGATTCCGTCCTACTGCCGATTCTTTTCGCAAAGTACTTTTCTATAATTCCAGTATTTAGAGGGAAAAAATTAAACGAATTTTTTGTCCATATAAAAGACTATAAATTCTGAATAAAATGCCAATGCAATTAAAAAAATTTAAATGTCTCTTATTAGATAAGGCATATTTTCGTCTGATAAGTACTTCTTCTTCAATGATTTCGATGATATTTTAGGTTTGATCAAAAAAATGTTATTTCTAATGACTTTTCGTAAAATATGTTAATGCCATCTGAAAGAGGAACAGATAAGCTTTCCATCGAGCGCTTAGTCGTAGAAGTCGGTCGAAGAATGCAAGAGTTATTAGCAAAAAACTAATCGGTGGTCAACAGGATTCCGTCCTACTGCCGATTCTTTTCGAAAAGTACTTTTCTATAATTCTAGTATTTAGTGGGAAAAAATTAAACGAATTTTTTGTCCATGTAAAAAACTATAAATTCTGAATAAAATGCCGCCCATTTATGCAATTAAAAACAATTTAAATGTCTCTTATTAGATAAGGCATATTTTCGTCTGATAAGTACTTCTTCTTCAATGATTTCGAGGATATTTTAGATTTGATCAAAAACATTTTATTTCTTACGACTGTTCGTAAAATATGTTAATGCCATCTGAAAGAGGAACAGATAAGCTTTCCATCGAGCTCTTAGTCGAATAAGTGGGTCGAAGGATGCAAGAGTTATTAGTATAAAACTAATCGGTGGTCAACACGATTCCGTCCTACGGCCGTTTCTTTCCGAAAAGTACTTTTTTATAATTCTAGTATTAAATGGGAAAAAATTAAACGAATTTTTGGTCCATGTAAAAAACTATTAATTCTGAATAAAATGCCGCCCATTTATGCAACTAAAAAAATTTAAATGTCTCTTATTAGATAAGGTATTTTTTCGTCTGATAAGGTACTTCTTCTTTAATGATTTCGAGGATATTTTGGGTTTGATCAAAAAAGTTTTATTTCTTACGACTTTTCGTAAAATATATTAATGCCATCTGAAAGAGGAACAGATAAGCTTTCCATCGAGCTCTTAGTCGAAGAAGTCGGTCGAAGGATGCAAGAGTTATTAGCAAAAACTAATCGGTGGTAAACAAGATTCCGTCCCACTGCCGATTGTTTTTGCAAAGTATTTTTCTATAATTCTAGTATTTAATGGGAAAAAATTAAACGAATTTTTTGTCCATGAGAAAAACCATTAATTCTGAATAAAATTCCGATTATTTAGGCAATTAAAAAAATTTAAATGTCTCTTATTAGATAAGGCATATTTTCGTCTGATAAGTACTTCTTCTTCAATGATTTCGATGATATTTTAGGTTTGATCAAAAAAATTTATTTCTTACGACTTTTCGTAAAATATGTAAATGCCATCTGGAAGAGGAACAGATAAGCTTTCCATCGAGCTCTTAGTCGTAGAAGTCGGTCGAAGAATGCAGGAGTTATTAGCAAAAAACTAATCGGTGGTCAACACGATTCCGTCCTACTGCCGATTCTTTTCAAAAAGTACTTTTCTATAATTCTAGTATTTAGTGGGAAAAAATTAAACGAATTTTTTGTCCATGTAAAAAACTATAAATTCTGAATAAAATGCCGCCCATTTATGCAATTAAAAACAATTTAAATGTCTCTTATTAGATAAGGCATATTTTCGTCTGATAAGGTACTTCTTCTTTAATGATTTCGAGGACATTTTAGTTTTGATCAAAAAAATTTTATTTCTTACGACTTTTCGTAAAATATGTTAATGTCATCTGAAAGACGAACAGATAAGCTTTCCATCGAGCTCTTAGTCGAATATGTCGGTCGAAGGATGCAAGAGTTATTAGCAAAAAACTAATCGGTGGTCAACACGATTCCGTCCTACTGCCGATTCTTTTCGCAAAGTACTTTTCTATAATTCCAGTATTTAGAGGGAAAAAATTAAACGAATTTTTTGTCCATATAAAAGACTATAAATTCTGAATAAAATGCCGTCCATTTATGCAATTAAAAAAATTTAAATGTCTCTTATTAGATAAGGCATATTTTCGTCCGATAAGTACTTCTTCTTCAATGATTTCGACGATATTTTAGGTTTGATAAAAAAAATTTTATTTCTTACGACTGTTCGTAAAATATATTAATGCCATCTGAAAAAGGAACAGATAAGCTTTCCATCGAGCTCTTAGTCGAATAAGTCGGTCGAAGGATGGGAAAAAATTAAACGAATTTTTTGTCCATGTAAAAAACTATTAATTCTGAATAAAATGCCGCCCATTTATGAAATTAAAAAAATTTAAATGGCTCTTATTAGATAAGGCATATTTTCGTCTGATAAGGTACTTCTTCTTTAATGATTTCGAGGATATTTTGGGTTTGATCAAAAAAATTTTATTTCTTACGACTTTTCGTAAAATATATTAATGCCATCTGAAAGAGGAACAGATAAGCTTTCCATCGAGCTCTTAGTCGAAGAAGTCGATCGAAGGATGCAAGAGTTATTAGCAAAAACTAATCGGTGGTAAACAGGATTCCGTCCTACTGCCGATTATTTTCGAAAAGTACTTTTCTATAATTCTAGTATTTAATGGGGAAAAGTTCAACAAATTTTTGTCCATGTAAAAAACTATTAATTCTGAATAAAATACCGCCCATTTATGCAATTAAAAAATTTTAAATGTCTCTTATTAGATAAGGCATATTTTCGACTGATAAGGTACTTCTTCTTCAATGATTTCGAGGATATTTTAGTTTTGATAAAAAAATTTTATTTCTTACGACTTTTCGTAAAATATGTTAATGCCATCTGAAAAAGGAACAGATAAGCTTTCCATCGAGCTCTTAGTCGAATAAGTCGGTCGAAGGATGCAAGAGTTATTAGCAAAAAACGAATCGGTGGTCAACACGATTCCGTCCTACTGCCGATTCTTTTCGCAAAGTACTTTTCTATAATTCCAGTATTTAGAGGGAAAAAATTAAACGAATTTTTCGTCCATATAAAAGACTATAAATTCTGAATAAAATGCCAATGCAATTAAAAAAATTTAAATGTCTCTTATTAGATAAGGCATATTTTCGACTGATAAGGTACTTCTTCTTTAATGATTTCGAGGATATTTTGGGTTTGATCAAAAAAATTTTATTTCTTACGACTTTTCGTAAAATATATTAATGCCATCTGAAAGAGGAACAGATAAGCTTTCCATCGAGCTCTTAGTCGAAGAAGTCGATCGAAGGATGCAAGAGTTATTAGCAAAAACTAATCGGTCGTAAACACGTTTCCGTCCTACTGCCGATTATTTTCGAAAAGTACTTTTCTATAATTCTAGTATTTAATGGAAAAAAATTACACGAATTTTTTGTCTATGTAAAAAACTATTAATTCTGAATAAAATGCAACCCATTTATTCAACTAAAAAAATTTAACTGTCTCTTATTAGATAAGGCATATTTTCGTCTGATAAGGTACTTCTTCAACGATTTCGAGGATATTTTAGTTTTGATCAAAAAAAAATTGTATTTCTTACGACTTTTCGTAAAATATGTTAATGCCATCTGAAAGAAGAACAGATAAGCTTACCATCAAGCTCTTAGTCGAATAAGTCGGTCGAAGGATGCAAGAGTTATTAGTAAAAAACTAATCGGTGGTCAACACGATTCCGTCCCACTGCCGAATCTTTCCGAAAAGTACTTTTCTATAATTCTAGTATTTAAAGGGAAAAAATTAAACGAATTTTTTGTCCATGTAAAAAACTATTAATTCTGAACAAAATGCCGCCCATTTATGCAACTAAAAAAATTTAAATGTGTCTTATTAGATAAGGCATATTTTCGACTGATAAGGTACTTCTTCTTCAATGATTTCGAGGATATTTTAGTTTTGATCAAAAAAATTTTATTTCTTATGACTTTTAGTAAAATATATTAGTGCCATCTGAAAGAGGAACAGATAAGCTTTCCATCGAGCTCTTAGTCGAAGAAGTCGATCGAAGGATGCAAGAGTTATTAGCAAAAACTAATCGGTCGTAAACACGTTTCCGTCCTACTGCCGATTATTTTCGAAAAGTACTTTTCTATAATTCTAGTATTTAATGGAAAAAAATTACACGAATTTTTTGTCTATGTAAAAAACTATTAATTCTGAATAAAATGCAACCCATTTATTCAACTAAAAAAATTTAACTGTCTCTTATTAGATAAGGCATATTTTCGTCTGATAAGGTACTTCTTCAACGATTTCGAGGATATTTTAGTTTTGATCAAAAAAAAATTGTATTTCTTACGACTTTTCGTAAAATATGTTAATGCCATCTGAAAGAAGAACAGATAAGCTTACCATCAAGCTCTTAGTCGAATAAGTCGGTCGAAGGATGCAAGAGTTATTAGCAAAAAACGAATCGGTGGTCAACACGATTCCGTCCTACTGCCGATTCTTTTCGCAAAGTACTTTTCTATAATTCCAGTATTTAGAGGGAAAAAATTAAACGAATTTTTCGTCCATATAAAAGACTATAAATTCTGAATAAAATGCCAATGCAATTAAAAAAATTTAACTGTCTCTTATTAGATAAGGCATATTTTCGTCTGATAAGAACTCTTCTTAAATGATTTCGAGGATATTTTAGTTTTGATCAAAAAATTTTATTTCTTACGTTTTTTCGTAAAATATATTAATGCCATCTGAAAGAGGAACAGATAAGCTTTCCATCGAGCTCTTAGTCGAAGAAGTCGATCGAAGGATGCAAGAGTTATTAGTAAAAACTAATCGGTGGTCAACACGATTCCGTCCTACTGCCGATTATTTTCGAAAAGTACTTTTCTATAATTCTAGTATTTAATGGAAAAAAGTTCAACGAATTTTTGTCCATGTAAAAAACTATTAATTCTGAATAAAATGCCGCCCATTTATGCAATTAAAAAAATTTAAATGTCTCTTATTAGATAAGGCATATTTTCGACTGATAAGGTACTTCCTCTTCAATGATTTCGAGGATATTTTAGTTTTGATCAAAAAAATTTTATTTCTTATGACTTTTAGTAAAATATATTAGTGCCATCTGAAAGAGGAACAGATAAGCTTTCCATCGAGCTCTTAGTCGAAGAAGTCGGTCGAAGGATGCAAGAGTTATTAGCAAAAAACGAATCGGTGGTCAACACGATTCCGTCCTACTGCCGATTATTTTCGAAAAGTACTTTTCTATAATTCTAGTATTTAATGGGAAAAAATTAAACGAATTTTTTGTCCATGTAAAAACTATTCATTTTGAATAAAATGCCGCCCATTGATGCAACTTAAAACATTTAAATGTCCCTTATTAGATAAGGCATATTTTCGTCTGATAAGAACTCTTCTTAAATGATTTCGAGGATATTTCAGTTTTGATCAAAAAATTTTATTTCTTACGTTTTTTCGTAAAATATATTAATGCCATCTGAAAGAGGAACAGATAAGCTTTCCATCGAGCTCTGAGTCGAGTAAGTCGGTCGAAGGATGCAAGAGTTATTAGCAAGAAACTAATCGGTGGTGAACACGTTTCCATCCTTTTGCCGATTATTTTCGAAAAGTACTTTTCTATAATTCTAGAATCTAATGGGAAAAAATTAAATGACTTTTATGTCCATGTAAAAAACTATAAATTCTGAATAAAATGCCGCCCATTTATGCAATTAAAAAAATATAAATGTCTCTTATTAGATAAGGCATATTTTCGTCTGATAAGAATTCTTCTTCAATGATTTCGAGGATATTTTAGTTTTGATCAAAAAAATTTTATTTCTTATTACTTTTAGTAAAATATGTTAGAGCCATCTGAAAGAGGAACAGATAAGCTTTCCATCGAGCTCTTAGTCGAAGAAGTCGGTCGAAGGATGCAAGAGTTATTAGCAAAAAACTAATCGGTGGTCAACACGATTCCGTCCTACTGCCGATTATTTTCGAAAAGTACTTTTCTATAATTCTAGTATTTAATGGGAAAAAATTAAACGAATTTTTTGTCCATGTAAAAACTATTCATTTTGAATAAAATGCCGCCCATTGATGCAACTTAAAACATTTAAATGTCCCTTATTAGATAAGGCATATTTTCGTCTGATAAGAACTCTTCTTAAATGATTTCGAGGATATTTCAGTTTTGATCAAAAAATTTTATTTCTTACGTTTTTTCGTAAAATATATTAATGCCATCTGAAAGAGGAACAGATAAGCTTTCCATCGAGCTCTTAGTCGAAGAAGTCGGTCGAAGGATGCAAGAGTTATTAGCAAAAAACTAATCGGTGGTCAACACGATTCCGTCCTACTGCCGATTATTTTCGAAAAGTACTTTTCTATAATTCTAGAATCTATTGGTAAAAAATTAAATGAATTTTATGTCCATGTAAAAAACTATAAATTCTGAATAAAATGCCGCCCATTTATGAAATTAAAAAAATTTAAATGTCTCTTATTAGATAAGGCATATTTTCGTCTGATAAGAACTCTTCTTAAATGATTTCGAGGATATTTTAGTTTTGATCAAAAAAATTTTATTTCTTACGACTGTTCGTAAAATATGTTAATGCCATCTGAAAGAGGAACAGATAAGCTTTCCATCGAGCTCTGAGTCGAATAAGTCGGTCGAAGGATGCAAGAGTTATTAGCCAAAAACGAATCGGTGGTCAACACGATTCCGTCCTACTGCCGATTCTTTTCGAAAAGTACTTTTCTATAATTCTAGTATTTAATGGGAAAAAATTAAACGAATTTTTTGTCCATGTAAAAACTATTAATTTTGAATAAAATGCCGCCCATTGATGCAACTAAAAACATTTAAATGTCCCTTATTAGATAAGGCATATTTTCGTCTGATGAGTACTTCTTCTTCAATGATTTCGAGGATATTTTAGTTTTGATCAAAAAAATTTTATTTCTTATGACTTTTAGTAAAATATGTTAGTGCCATCTGAAAGAGGAACAGATGAGCTTTCCATCGAGCTCTTAGTCGAAGAAGTCGGTCGAAGGATGCAAGAGTTATTAGCAAAAAACGAATCGGTGGTCAACACGATTCCGTCCTACTGCCGATTCTTTTCGCAAAGTACTTTTCTATAATTCCAGTATTTAGAGGGAAAAAATTAAATGAATTTTTTGTCCATATAAAAAACTATAAATTCTGAATAAAATGCCAATGCAATTAAAAAAATTTAAATGTCTCTTATTAGATAAGGCATATTTTCGTCTGATAAGTACTTCTTCTTCAATGATTTCGAGGATATTTTAGTTTTGATAAAAAAAATTTTATTTCTTACGACTGTTCGTAAAATATGTTAATGCCATCTGAAAAAGAAACAGATAAGCTTTCCATCGAGCTCTTATTCGAAGAAGTTGATCGAAGGATGCAAGAGTTATTAGTAAAAAACTAATCGGTGGTCATCACGATTCTTTCCGAAAAGTACTTTTCTATAATTCTAGTATTTAATGGGAAAAAATTAAACGAATTTTTTGTCCACGTAAAAAACTATTAATTCTGAATAAAATGCCGCCCATTTATGCAATTAAAAAAATTTAAATGTCTCTTATTAGATAAGGCATATTTTCGTCTGATAAGGTACTTCTTCTTCAATGATTTCGAGGATATTTTAGTTTTGATCAAAAAAATTTTATTTCTTACGTTTTTTCGTAAAATATATTAATGCCATCTGAAAGAGGAACAGATAAGCTTTCCATCGAGCTTTTAGTCGAATAAGTCGGTCGAAGGATGCAAGAGTTATTAGCAAAAAACTAATCGGTGGTCAACACAATTCCGTCCTAGTGCCGATTCTTTTCGAAAAGTACTTTTCTATAATTCTAGTATTTAATGGGAAAAAATTACACGAATTTTTTGTCTATGTAAAAAACTTTTAATTCTGAATAAAATGCAACCCATTTATGCAACTAAAAAATTTTAAATGTCTCTTATTAGATAAGGCATATTTTCGTCTGATAAGGTACTTCTTCAATGATTTCGAGAATATTTTAGTTTTGATCAAAAAAAAATTGTATTTCTTACGACTTTTCGTAAAATATGTTAATGCTATCTGAAAGAACAACAGATAAGCTTTCCAACAAGCTCTTAGTCGAATAAGTCGGTCGAAGGATGCAAGAGTTATTAGCAAAAAACTAATCGGTGGTCAACACGATTCCGTCCTACTGCCGATTCTTTCCGAAAAGTACTTTTCTAAAATTCTAGTATTTAATGGGAAAAAATTAAACGAAATTTTTGTCCATGTAAAAAACTATTAATTCTGAACAAAATACCGCCCATTTATGCAACTAAAAAAATTTAAATGTCTCTTATTAGATAAGGCATATTTTCGTCTGATAAGGTACTTCTTCTTTAATGATTTCGAGGATATTTTGGGTTTGATCAAAAAAATTTTATTTCTTACGACTTTTCGTAAAATATATTAATGCCATCTGAAAGAGGAACAGATAAGCTTTCCATCGAGCTCTTAGTCGAAGAAGTCGATCGAAGGATGCAAGAGTTATTAGCAAAAACTAATCGGTCGTAAACACGTTTCCGTCCTACTGCCGATTATTTTCGAAAAGTACTTTTCTATAATTCTAGTATTTAATGGGAAAAAATTACACGAGTTTTTTGTCTATGTAAAAAACTATTAATTCTGAATAAAATGCAACCCATTTATTCAACTAAAAAAATTTAACTGTCTCTTATTAGATAAGGCATATTTTCGTCTGATAAGGTACTTCTTCAATGATTTCGAGGATATTTTAGTTTTGATCAAAAAAAAATTGTATTTCTTACGACTTTTCGTAAAATATGTTAATGCCATCTGAAAGAAGAACAGATAAGCTTACCATCAAGCTCTTAGTCGAATAAGTCGGTCGAAGGATGCAAGAGTTACTAGTAAAAAACTAATCGGTGGTCAACACGATTCCGTCCTACTGCCAATTCTTTCCGAAAAGTACTTTTCTATAATTCTAGTATTTAAAGGGAAAAAATTCAACGAATTTTTGTCCATGTAAAAAACTATTAATTCTGAATAAAATGCCGCCCATTTATGCAATTAAAAAAATTTAAATGTCTCTTATTAGATAAGGCATATTTTCGACTGATGAGGTACTTCTTCTTCAATGATCTCGAGGATATTTCAGTTTTGATCAAAAAAATTTTATTTCTTATGACTTTTATTAAATATATTAGTGCCATCTGAAAGAGGAAAAGATAAGCTTTCAATCGAGCTCTTAGTCGAAGAAGTCGGTCGAAGGATGCAAGAGTTATTAGCAAAAAACGAATCGGTGGTCAACACGATTCCGTCCTATTGCCGATTCTTTTCGAAAAGTACTTTTCTATAATTCTAGTATTTAATGGGAAAAAATTAAACGAATTTTTTGTCCATGTAAAAACTATTAATTTTGAATAACATGCCGCCCATTGATGCAACTTAAAACATTTAAATGTCCCTTATTAGATAAGGCATATTTTCGTCTGATAAGAACTCTTCTTAAATGATTTCGAGGATATGTTAGTTTTGATCAAAAAATTTAATTTCTTATGACTTTTAGTAAAATATGTTAGAGCCATCTGAAAGAGGAACAGATAAGCTTTCCATCGAGCTCTGAGTCGAGTAAGTCGGTCGAAGGATGCAAGAGTTATTAGCAAGAAACTAATCGGTGAAGAACACGTTTCCATCCTTTTGCCGATTATTTTCGAAAAGAATTTTTCTATAATTCTAGAATCTAATGGTAAAAAATTAAATGAATTTTATGTCCATGTAAAAAACTATCAATTCTGAATAAAATGCCGCCCATTTATGCAATTAAAAAAATTTAAATGTCTCTTATTAGATAAGGCATATTTTCGTCTGATAAGAACTCTTCTTAAATGATTTAGAGGATATTTTAGTTTTGATCAAAAAAATTTTATTTCTTACGTTTTTTCGTAAAATATATTAATGCCATCTGAAAGAGGAACAGATAAGCTTTCCATCGAGCTTTTAGTCGAATAAGTCGGTCGAAGGATGCAAGAGTTATTAGCAAAAAACTAATCGGTGGTCAACACAATTCCGTCCTACTGCCGATTCTTTTCGAAAAGTACTTTTCTATAATTCTAGTATTTAATGGGAAAAAATTACACGAATTTTTTGTCTATGTAAAAAACTAGTAATTCTGAATAAAATGCAACCCATTTATGCAACTAAAAAAATTTAAATGTCTCTTATTAGATAAGGCATATTTTCGTCTGATAAGGTACTTCTTCAATGATTTCGAGGATATTTTAGTTTTGATCAAAAAAAAATTGTATTTCTTACGACTTTTCGTAAAATATGTTAATGCTATCTGAAAGAAGAACAGATAAGCTTTCCAACAAGCTCTTAGTCGAATAAGTCGGTCGAAGGATGCAAGAGTTATTAGTAAAAAACTAATCGGTGGTTAACACGATTCCGTCCTACTGCCGATTCTTTCCGAAAAGTACTTATCTAAAATTCTAGTATTTAATGGGAAAAAATTAAACGAAATTTTTGTCCATGTAAAAAACTATTAATTCTGAACAAAATGCCGCCCATTTATGCAACTAAAAAAATGTAAATGTCTCTTATTAGATAAGGAATATTTTCGTGTGATAAGGTACTTCTTCTTTAATGATTTCGAGGATATTTTGGGTTTGATCAAAAAAATTTTATTTCTTACGACTTTTCGTAAAATATGTTAATGCCATCTGAAAGAAGAACAGATAAGCTTTCCATAGAGCTCTTAGTCGAATATGTCGGTCGAAGGATGCAAGAGTTATTAGCAAAAACCTAATCGGTGGTCAACACGATTCCGTCCTACTGCCGATTCTTTTCGAAAAGTACTTTTCTATAATTCTAGTATTTAATGGGAAAAAGTTCAACGAATTTTTGTCCATGTAAAAAACTATTAATTCTGAATAAAATGCCGCCCATTTATGCAATTAAAAAAATTTAAATGTCTCTTATTAGATAAGGCATATTTTCGTCTGATAAGGTACTTCTTCTTCAATGATTTCGAGGATATTTTAGTTTTGATCAAAAAACTTTTATTTCTAATGACTTTTCGTAAAATATGTTAATGCCGTCTGAAAAAGGAACAGATAAGCTTTCCATCGAGCTCTTAGTCGAAGAAGTCGGTCGAAGGATGCAAGAGTTATTAGCAAAAAACTAATCGGTGGTCAACACGATTCCGTCCTACTGCCGATTATTTTCGAAAAGTACTTTTCTATAATTCTAGAATCTAATGGTAAAAAATTAAATGAATTTTATGTCCATGTAAAAAACTATAAATTCTGAATAAAATGCCGCCCATTTATGCAATTAAAAAAATTTAAATGTCTCTTATTAGATAAGGCATATTTTCGTCTGATAAGAACTCTTCTTAAATGATTTCGATGATATTTTAGTTTTGATCAAAAAATTTTATTTCTTACGTTTTTTCGTAAAATATATTAATGCCATCTGAAAGAGGATTAGATAAGATTTCCATCGAGCTCTTAGTCGAAGAAGTCGGTCGAAGGATGCAAGAGTTATTAGCAAAAAACTAATCGGTGGTCAACACAATTCCGTCCTAGTGCCGATTCTTTTCGAAAAGTACTTTTCTATAATTCTAGTATTTAATGGGAAAAAATTACACGAATTTTTTGTTTATGTAAAAAACTTTTAATTCTGAATAAAATGCAACCCATTTATGCAACTAAAAAATTTTAAATGTCTCTTATTAGATAAGGCATATTTTCGTCTGATAAGGTACTTCTTCAATGATTTCGAGGATATTTTAGTTTTGATCAAAAAAAAATTGTATTTCTTACGACTTTTCGTAAAATATGTTAATGCTATCTGAAAGAAGAACAGATAAGCTTTCCAACAAGCTCTTAGTCGAATAAGTCGGTCGAAGGATGCAAGAGTTATTAGTAAAAAACTAATCGGTGGTCAGCACGATTCCGTCCTACTGCCGATTCTTTCCGAAAAGTACTTTCTAAAATTCTAGTATTTAATGGGAAAAAATTAAACGAAATTTTTTTCCATGTAAAAAACTATTAATTCTGAACAAAATGCCGCCCATTTATGCAACTGAAAAAATGTAAATGTCTCTTATTAGATAAGGCATATTTTCGTCTGATAAGGTACTTCTTCTTTAATGATTTCGAGGATATTTTTGGTTTGATCAAAAAAATTTTATTTCTTACGACTTTTCGTAAAATAGATTAATGCCATCTGAAAGAGGAACAGATAAGCTTTCCAACGAGCTCTTAGTCGAAGAAGTCGATCGAAGGATGCAAGAGTTATTAGTAAAAACTAATCGGTGGTAAACACGATTCCGTCCTACTGCCGATTATTTTCGAAAAGTACTTTTCTATAATTCTAGTATTTAATGGGAAAAAGTTCAACGAATTTTTGTCCATGTAAAAAACTATTAATTCTGAATAAAATGCCGCACATTTATGCAATTAAAAAAATTTAAATGTCTCTTATTAGATAAGGCATATTTTCGTCTGTTAAGAAGTCTTCTTAAATGATTTCGATGATATTTTAGTTTTGATCAAAAAATTTTATTTCTTACGTTTTTTCGTAAAATATATTAATGCCATCTGAAAGAGGATTAGATAAGCTTTCCATCGAGCTCTGAGTCGAATAAGTCGGTCGAAGGATGCAAGAGTTATTAGCAAGAAACTAATCGGTGGTCAACACGTTTCCATCCTTTTGCCGATTATTTTCGAAAAGTACTTTTCTATAATTCTAGAATCTAATGGTAAAAAATTAAATGACTTTTATGTCCATGTAAAAAACTATAAATTCTGAACAAAATGCCGCCCATTTATGCAACTAAAAAAATGTAAATGTCTCTTATTAGATAAGGCATATTTTCGTCTGATAAGGTACTTCTTCTTTAATGATTTCGATGATATTTTAGTTTTGATCAAAAAATTTTATTTCCTACGTTTTTTCGTAAAATATATTAATGCCATCTGAAAGAGGATTAGATAAGCTTTCCATCGAGCTCTGAGTCGAATAAGTCGGTCGAAGGATGCAAGAGTTATTAGCAAAAAACTAATCGGTGGTCAACACGTTTCCATCCTTTTGCCGATTATTTTCGAAAAGTACTTTTCTATAATTCTAGAATCTAATGGTAAAAGATTAAATGACTTTTATGTCCATGTAAAAAACTATAAATTCTGAATAAAATGCCGCCCATTTATGTAATTAAAAAAATTTAAATGTCTCTTATTAGATAGGGCATATTTTCGTCTGATAAGAATTCTTCTTCAATGATTTCGAGGATATTTTAGTTTTGATCAAAAAAATTTTATTTCTTATGACTTTTAGTAAAATATGTTAGAGCCATCTGAAAGAGGAACAGATAAGCTTTCCATCGAGCTCTTAGTCGAAGAAGTCGGTCGAAGGATGCAAGAGTTATTAGCAAAAAACTAATCGGTGGTCAACACGATTCCGTCCTACTGCCGATTATTTTCGAAAAGTACTTTTCTATAATTCTTGAATCTATTGGTAAAAAATTAAATGAATTTTATGTCCATGTAAAAAACTATAAATTCTGAATAAAATGCCGCCCATTTATGCAATTAAAAAAATTTAAATGTCTCTTATTAGATAAGGCATATTTTCGTCTGATAAGGTACTTCTTCAATGATTTCGAGGATATTTTAGTTTTGATCAAAAAAATTTTATTTCTTATGACTTTTAGTAAAATATGTTAGTGCCATCTGAAAGAGGAACAGATAAGCTTTCCATCGAGCTCTTAGTCGAAGAAGTCGGTCGAAGGATGCAAGAGTTATTAGCAAAAAACGAATCGGTGGTCAACACGATTCCGTCCTACTGCTGATTCTTTTCGAAAAGTACATTTCTATAATTCTAGTATTTAATGGGAAAAAATTAAACGAATTTTCTGTCCATGTAAAAACTATTAATTTTGAATAAAATGCCGCCCATTGATGCAACTAAAAACATTTAAATGTCCCTTATTAGATAAGGCATATTTTCGTCTGATAAGTTCTTCTTCTTCAATGATTTCGAGGATATTTTAGTTTTGATCAAAAAAATTTTATTTCTTATGACTTTTAGTAGAATATGTTAGTGCCATCTGAAAGAGGAACAGATAACCTTTCCATCGAGCTCTTAGTCGAAGAAGTCGGTCGAAGGATGCAAGAGTTATTAGCAAAAAACGAATCGGTGGTCAACACGATTCCGTCCTACTGCCGATTCTTTTCGAAAAGTATATTTCTATAATTCTAGTATTTAATGGGAAAAAATTAAACGAATTTTATGTCCATGTAAAAAACTATAAATTCTGAATAAAATGCCGCCCATTTATGCAATTAAAAAAATTTAAATGTCTCTTATTAGATAAGGCATATTTTCGTCTGATAAGAACTCTTCTTAAATGATTTCGAGGATATTTTAGTTTTGATCAAAAAATTTTATTTCTTACGTTTTTTCGTAAAATATATTAATGCCATCTGAAAGAGGAACAGATAAGCTTTCCATCGAGCTCTGAGTCGAATAAGTCGGTCGAAGGATGCAAGAGTTATTAGCAAGAAACTAATCGATGGTCAACACATTTCCATCCTTTTGCCGATTCTTTTCGCAAAGTATTTTTCTATAATTCTAGTATTTAATGGGAAAAAATTACACGAATTTTTTGTCTATGTAAAAAACTATTAATTCTGAATAAAATGCAACCCATTTATGCAACTAAAAAAATTTAAATGTCTCTTATTAGATAAGGCATATTTTCGTCTGATTAGGTACTTCTTCAATGATTTCGAGGATATTTTAGTTTTGATCAAAAAAAAATTTTATTTCTTACGACTTTTCGTAAAATATGTTAATGCCATCTGAAAGAAGAACAGATAAGCTTTCCATAGAGCTCTTAGTCGAATATGTCGGTCGAAGGATGCAAGAGTTATTAGCAAAAACCTAATCGGTGGTCAACACGATTCCGTCCTACTGCCGATTCTTTTCGCAAAGTACTTTTCTATAATTCCAGTATTTAGAGGGAACAAATTAAACGAATTTTTTGTCCATATAAAAGACTATAAATTCTGAATAAAATGCCGTCCATTTATTCAATTAAAAAAATTTAAATGTCTCTTATTAGATAAGGCATATTTTCGTCTGATAAGTACTTCTTCTTTAATGATTTCGAGGATATTTTAGGTTTGATAAAAAAAATTTTATTTCTTACGACTGTTCGTAAAATATGTTAATGCCATCTGAAAGAGGAACAGATAAGCTTTCCATCGAGCTCTTAGTCGAATAAGTCGGTCGAAGGATGCAAGAGTTATTAGTAAAAAACTAATCGGTGGTCAACACGATTCCGTCCTACTGCCGATTATTTTCGAAAAGTACTTCTCTATAATTCTAGTATATAATGGGAAAAAGTTCAACGAATTTTTGTCCATGTAAGAAACTATTAAATCTGAATAAAATGCCGCCCATTTATACAATTAAAAAAATTTAAATGTCACTTATTAGATAAGGCATATTTTCGTCTGATAAGGTACTTCTTCTTCAATGATTTCGAGGATATTTTAGTTTTGATCAAAAAAATTTTATTCCTTATGACTTTTAGTGAAATATGTTAGTGCCATCTGAAAGAGGAACAGATAAGCTTTCCATCGAGCTCTTAGTCGAAGAAGTCGGTCGAAGGATGCAAGAGTTACTAGCAAAAAACTAATCGGTGGTCAACACGATTCCGTCCTACTGCGGATTATTTTCGAAAAGTTCTTTTTTATAATTCTAGAATCTAATGGTAAAAAATTAAATGAATGTCCACGTAAAAAACTACAAATTCTGAATAAAATGCCGCCCATTTATGCAATTAAAAAAATTTAAATGTCTCTTATTAGATAAGGCATATTTTCGTCTGATAAGGTACTTCTTCTTTAATGATTTCGAGGATATTTTGGGTTTGATCAAAAAAATTTTATTTCTTACAACTTTTCGTAAAATATATTAATGCCATCTGAAAGAGGAACAGATAAGCTTTCCATCGAGCTCTTAGTCGAAGAAGTCGGTCAAAGGCTGCAAGAGTTATAAGCAAAAAACTAATCGGTGGTAAACACGATTCCGTCCTACTGCCGATTCTTTTCGCAAAGTACTTTTCTATAATTCTAGTATTTAATGGGAAAAAGTTCAACGAATTTTTGTCCATGTAAAAAACTGTTAATTCTGAATTAAATGCCGCCCATTTATGCAATTAAAAAAATTTAAATGTCTCTTATTAGATAAGGCATATTCGTCTTATAAGGTACTTCTTCTTCAATGATATCGAGGATATTTTAGTTTTGATCAAAAAAATTTTATTCCTTATGACTTTTAATAAAATATGTTAGTGCCATCTGAAAGAAGAACAGATAAGCTTTCCATCGAGCTCTTAGTCAAAGAAGTCGGTCGAAGGCTGCAAGAGTTATTAGCAAAAAACTATTCGGTGGTAAACACGATTCCGTCCTACTGCCGATTCTTTTCGCAAAGTACTTTTCTATAATTCTAGTATATAATGGGAAAAAGTTCAACGAATTTTTGTCCATGTAAGAAACTATTAAATCTGAATAAAATGCCGCCCATTTATACAATTAAAAAAATTTAAATGTCTCTTATTAGATAAGGCATATTTTCGTCTGATAAGGTACTTCTTCTTCAATGATTTCGAGGATATTTTAGTTTTGATCAAAAAAATTTTATTCCTTATGACTTTTAGTGAAATATGTTAGTGCCATCTGAAAGAGGAACAGATAAGCTTTCCATCGAGCTCTTAGTCGAAGAAGTCGGTCGAAGGATGCAAGAGTTACTAGCAAAAAACTAATCGGTGGTCAACACGATTCCGTCCTACTGCCGATTATTTTCGAAAAGTTCTTTTTTATAATTCTAGAATCTAATGGTAAAAAATTAAATGAATGTCCACGTAAAAAACTACAAATTCTGAATAAAATGCCGCCCATTTATGCAATTAAAAAAATTTAAATGTCTCTTATTAGATAAGGCATATTTTCGTCTGATAAGGTACTTCTTCTTTAATGATTTCGAGGATATTTTGGGTTTGATCAAAAAAATTTTATTTCTTACAACTTTTCGTAAAATATATTAATGCCATCTGAAAGAGGAACAGATAAGCTTTCCATCGAGCTCTTAGTCGAAGAAGTCGGTCAAAGGCTGCAAGAGTTATAAGCAAAAAACTAATCGGTGGTAAACACGATTCCGTCCTACTGCCGATTCTTTTCGCAAAGTACTTTTCTATAATTCTAGTATTTAATGGGAAAAAGTTCAACGAATTTTTGTCCATGTAAAAAACTGTTAATTCTGAATTAAATGCCGCCCATTTATGCAATTAAAAAAATTTAAATGTCTCTTATTAGATAAGGCATATTCGTCTTATAAGGTACTTCTTCTTCAATGATATCGAGGATATTTTAGTTTTGATCAAAAAAATTTTATTCCTTATGACTTTTAATAAAATATGTTAGTGCCATCTGAAAGAAGAACAGATAAGCTTTCCATCGAGCTCTTAGTCAAAGAAGTCGGTCGAAGGCTGCAAGAGTTATTAGCAAAAAACTATTCGGTGGTAAACACGATTCCGTCCTACTGCCGATTCTTTTCGCAAAGTACTTTTCTATAATTCTAGTATTTAATGGGAAAAAGTTCAACGAATTTTTGTCCATGTAAAAAACTATTAATTCTGAATAAAATGCCGCCCATTTATGCAATTAAAAAAAATTAAATGTCCCTTATTAGATAAGGCATATTTTCGTCTGATAAGTTCTTCTTCTTCAATGATTTCGAGGATATTTTAGTTTTGATCAAAAAAATTTTATTTCTTATGACTTTTAGTAGAATATGTTAGTGCCATCTGAAAGAGGAACAGATAAGCTTTCCATCGAGCTCTTAGTCGAAGAAGTCGGTCGAAGGATGCAAGAGTTATTAGCAAAAAACGAATCGGTGGTCAACACGATTCCGTCCTACTGCTGATTCTTTTCGAAAAGTACATTTCTATAATTCTAGTATTTAATGGGAAAAAATTAAACGAATTTTCTGTCCATGTAAAAACTATTAATTTTGAATAAAATGCCGCCCATTGATGCAACTAAAAACATTTAAATGTCCCTTATTAGATAAGGCATATTTTCGTCTGATAAGTTCTTCTTCTTCAATGATTTCGAGGATATTTTAGTTTTGATCAAAAAAATTTTATTTCTTATGACTTTTAGTAGAATATGTTAGTGCCATCTGAAAGAGGAACAGATAAGCTTTCCATCGAGCTCTTAGTCGAAGAAGTCGGTCGAAGGATGCAAGAGTTATTAGCAAAAAACGAATCGGTGGTCAACACGATTCCGTCCTACTGCCGATTCTTTTCGAAAAGTATATTTCTATAATTCTAGTATTTAATGGGAAAAAATTAAACGAATTTTATGTCCATGTAAAAAACTATAAATTCTGAATAAAATGCCGCCCATTTATGCAATTAAAAAAATTTAAATGTCTCTTATTAGATAAGGCATATTTTCGTCTGATAAGAACTCTTCTTAAATGATTTCGAGGATATTTTAGTTTTGATCAAAAAATTTTATTTCTTACGTTTTTTCGTAAAATATATTAATGCCATCTGAAAGAGGAACAGATAAGCTTTCCATCGAGCTCTGAGTCGAATAAGTCGGTCGAAGGATGCAAGAGTTATTAGCAAGAAACTAGTCGATGGTCAACACATTTCCATCCTTTTGCCGATTCTTTTCGCAAAGTATTTTTCTATAATTCTAGTATTTAATGGGAAAAAATTACACGAATTTTTTGTCTATGTAAAAAACTATTAATTCTGAATAAAATGCAACCCATTTATGCAACTAAAAAAATTTAAATGTCTCTTATTAGATAAGGCATATTTTCGTCTGATTAGGTACTTCTTCAATGATTTCGAGGATATTTGAGTTTTGATCAAAAAAAAATTTTATTTCTTACGACTTTTCGTAAAATATGTTAATGCCATCTGAAAGAAGAACAGATAAGCTTTCCATAGAGCTCTTAGTCGAATATGTCGGTTGAAGGATGCAAGAGTTATTAGCAAAAACCTAATCGGTGGTCAACACGATTCCGTCCTACTGCCGATTCTTTTCGCAAAGTACTTTTCTATAATTCCAGTATTTAGAGGGAACAAATTAAACGAATTTTTTGTCCATATAAAAGACTATAATTTCTGAATAAAATGCCGTCCATTTATTCAATTAAAAAAATTTAAATGTCTCTTATTAGATAAGGCATATTTTCGTCTGATAAGTACTTCTTCTTTAATGATTTCGAGGATATTTTAGGTTTGATAAAAAAAATTTTATTTCTTACGACTGTTCGTAAAATATGTTAATGCCATCTGAAAGAGGAACAGATAAGCTTTCCATCGAGCTCTTAGTCGAATAAGTCGGTCGAAGGATGCAAGAGTTATTAGTAAAAAACTAATCGGTGGTCAACACGATTCCGTCCTACTGCCGATTATTTTCGAAAAGTACTTCTCTATAATTCTAGTATATAATGGGAAAAAGTTCAACGAATTTTTGTCCATGTAAGAAACTATTAATTCTGAATAAAATGCCGCCCATTTATACAATTAAAAAAATTTAAATGTCTCTTATTAGATAAGGCATATTTTCGTCTGATAAGGTACTTCTTCTTCAATGATTTCGAGGATATTTTAGTTTTGATCAAAAAAATTTTATTCCTTATGACTTTTAGTGAAATATGTTAGTGCCATCTGAAAGAGGAACAGATAAGCTTTCCATCGAGCTCTTAGTCGAAGAAGTCGGTCGAAGGATGCAAGAGTTACTAGCAAAAAACTAATCGGTGGTCAACACGATTCCGTCCTACTGCCGATTATTTTCGAAAAGTTCTTTTTTATAATTCTAGAATCTAATGGTAAAAAATTAAATGAATGTCCACGTAAAAAACTACAAATTCTGAATAAAATGCCGCCCATTTATGCAATTAAAAAAATTTAAATGTCTCTTATTAGATAAGGCATATTTTCGTCTGATAAGGTACTTCTTCTTTAATGATTTCGAGGATATTTTGGGTTTGATCAAAAAAATTTTATTTCTTACAACTTTTCGTAAAATATATTAATGCCATCTGAAAGAGGAACAGATAAGCTTTCCATCGAGCTCTTAGTCGAAGAAGTCGGTCAAAGGCTGCAAGAGTTATAAGCAAAAAACTAATCGGTGGTAAACACGATTCCGTCCTACTGCCGATTCTTTTCGCAAAGTACTTTTCTATAATTCTAGTATTTAATGGGAAAAAGTTCAACGAATTTTTGTCCATGTAAAAAACTGTTAATTCTGAATTAAATGCCGCCCATTTATGCAATTAAAAAAATTTAAATGTCTCTTATTAGATAAGGCATATTCGTCTTATAAGGTACTTCTTCTTCAATGATATCGAGGATATTTTAGTTTTGATCAAAAAATTTTATTCCTTATGACTTTTAATAAAATATGTTAGTGCCATCTGAAAGAGGAACAGATAAGCTTTCCATCGAGCTCTTAGTCAAAGAAGTCGGTCGAAGGCTGCAAGAGTTATTAGCAAAAAACTATTCGGTGGTAAACACGATTCCGTCCTACTGCCGATTATTTTCGAAAAGTACTTTTCTATAATTCTAGAATCTAATGGTAAAAAATTAAATGAATTTTATGTCCATGTAAAAAACTATAAATTCTGAATAAAATGCTGGCCATTTATGCAATTAAAAAAATTTTAATGTCTCTTATTAGATAAGGCATATTTTCGTCTGATAACAATTCTTCTTAAATGATTTCGAGGATATTTTAGTTTTGATCAAAAAAAATTTATTTCTTACGTTTTTTCGTAAAATATATTAGCTCTGAGTCGAATAAGTCGGTCGAAGGATGCAAGAGTTATTAGCAAAAAACTAATCGGTGGTCAACACGTTTCCATCTTTTTTCCGATTCTTTTCGCAAAGTACTTTTCTATAATTCTAGTATTTAATGGAAAAAATTAAACGAATTTCTTGTCCATGTTAAAAACTATTAATTCTGAATAAAATGCAACTCATTTATGAAACTAAAAAAATTTAATGTCTCTTATTAGATAAGGCAAATTTTCGTCTAATAAGGTACTTCTTCTTCAATGATTTCGAGGATATTTGAGTTTTGATCAAAAAAATTTTATTTCTTACGACTTTTCGTAAAATATGTTAATGCCATCTGAAAGAGGAACAGATAAGCTTTCCATCGAGCTGTTAGTCGAATAAGTCGGTCGAAGGATGCAAGAGTTATTAGCAAAAATCTAATCGGTTGTCAACACGATTCCGTCTTACTGCCGATTCTTTTCGAAAAGTACTTTTCTATAATTCTAGTATTTAATGGGAAAAAATTAAACGAAAATTTTGTCCATGTAAAAAACTATTAATTCTGAATAAAATGCCGCCCATTTATGCAACTAAAAAAATGTAAATGTTTCTTATTATATAAGTCATATTTTCGTCTGATAAGGTACTTCCTCTTCAATGATTTCGAGGATATTTTAGGTTTGATCCAAAAAATTTTATTTCTTACGACTTTTCTTAAAATATGTTAATGCCATCTGAAAGAGGAACAGATAAGCTATCTATCGAGCTCTTAGTCGAAGAAGTCAGTCGATGGATGCAAGAGTTATTAGCAAAAAACTAATCGGTGGTCAACACGATTCCATCCTTTTACCGAATCTTTTCAAAAAGTACTTTTCTATAATTCTTGTATTAAATGCGAAAAAATTAATCGAATTTTTTGACCATGTGAAAAACTATTTATTCTGAAAAATGCCGCCCATTTATGCAATTAAAAAAAAATTTAAATGCCTCTTATTAGATAAGGCATATTTTCGTCTGATAAGGTACTTCTTCTTCAATGATTTCGAGGATATTTTATGTTTGATCCAAAAAATTTTATTTCTTACGACTTTTCTTAAAATATGTTAATGCCATCTGAAAGAGGAACAGATAAGCTTTCTATCGAGCTCTTAGTCGAAGAAGTCGGTCGATGGATGCAAGAGTTGTTACCAAAAAACTAATCGGTGGTCAACACGATTCCATCCTTTTACCGAATCTTTTCGAAAAATACTTTTCTATAATTCTAGTATTAAATGCGAAAAAATTAATCGAATTTTTTGACCATGTGAAAAACTATTTATTCTGAAAAATGCCGCCCATTTATGCAACTAAAAAAATATAAATATCTCTTATTAGATAAGATATATTTTCGTCTGATAAGGTACTTCTTTTTCAAGGATTTCAAGGATATTTTAGTCTTATTCAAAAAAATTTTATTTCTTACGACTTTTCGTAAAATATGTTAATGCCATCTGAAAGAGGAACAGATAAGCTTTCCATCGAGCTCTTAGTCGAAGAAGTCGGTCGAAGGATGCAAGAGTTGTTAGCAAAAAACTAATCGGTGGTCAACACGATTCCGTCCTACTGCCGATTATTTTCGAAAAGTACTTTTCTATAATTCTAGTATTTAATGGAAAAAAGTTCAACGAATTTTTTGTCGATGTAAAAACTATTAATTCTGAATAAAATGCCGCCCATTTATGCAATTAAAAACATTTAAATGTCCCTTATTAGATAAGGCATATTTTCGTCTGATAAGTTCTTCTTCTTCAATGATTTCGAGGATATTTTAGTTTTGATCAAAAAAATTTTATTTCTTATGACTTTTAGTAGAATATGTTAGTGCCATCTGAAAGAGGAACAGATAAGCTTTCCATCGAGCTCTTAGTCGAAGAAGTCGGTCGAAGGATGCAAGAGTTATTAGCAAAAAACGAATCGGTGGTCAACACGATTCCGTCCTACTGCCGATTCTTTTCGAAAAGTATATTTCTATAATTCTAGTATTTAATGGGAAAAAATTAAACGAATTTTATGTCCATGTAAAAAACTATAAATTCTGAATAAAATGCCGCCCATTTATGCAATTAAAAAAATTTAAATGTCTCTTATTAGATAAGGCATATTTTCGTCTGATAAGAACTCTTCTTAAATGATTTCGAGGATATTTTAGTTTTGATCAAAAAATTTTATTTCTTACGTTTTTTCGTAAAATATATTAATGCCATCTGAAAGAGGAACAGATAAGCTTTCCATCGAGCTCTGAGTCGAATAAGTCGGTCGAAGGATGCAAGAGTTATTAGCAAGAAACTAATCGATGGTCAACACATTTCCATCCTTTTGCCGATTCTTTTCGCAAAGTATTTTTCTATAATTCTAGTATTTAATGGGAAAAAATTACACGAATTTTTTGTCTATGTAAAAAACTATTAATTCTGAATAAAATGCAACCCATTTATGCAACTAAAAAAATTTAAATGTCTCTTATTAGATAAGGCATATTTTCGTCTGATTAGGTACTTCTTCAATGATTTCGAGGATATTTTAGTTTTGATCAAAAAAAAATTTTATTTCTTACGACTTTTCGTAAAATATGTTAATGCCATCTGAAAGAAGAACAGATAAGCTTTCCATAGAGCTCTTAGTCGAATATGTCGGTCGAAGGATGCACGAGTTATTAGCAAAAAACTAATCGGTGGTCAACACGATTCCGTCCTACTGCCGATTCTTTTCGCAAAGTACTTTTCTATAATTCCAGTATTTAGAGGGAACAAATTAAACGAATTTTTTGTCCATATAAAAGACTATAAATTCTGAATAAAATGCCGTCCATTTATTCAATTAAAAAAATTTAAATGTCTCTTATTAGATAAGGCATATTTTCGTCTGATAAGTACTTCTTCTTTAATGATTTCGAGGATATTTTAGGTTTGATAAAAAAAATTTTATTTCTTACGACTGTTCGTAAAATATGTTAATGCCATCTGAAAGAGGAACAGATAAGCTTTCCATCGAGCTCTTAGTCGAATAAGTCGGTCGAAGGATGCAAGAGTTATTAGTAAAAAACTAATCGGTGGTCAACACGATTCCGTCCTACTGCCGATTATTTTCGAAAAGTACTTCTCTATAATTCTAGTATATAATGGGAAAAAGTTCAACGAATTTTTGTCCATGTAAGAAACTATTAATTCTGAATAAAATGCCGCCCATTTATACAATTAAAAAAATTTAAATGTCTCTTATTAGATAAGGCATATTTTCGTCTGATAAGGTACTTCTTCTTCAATGATTTCGAGGATATTTTAGTTTTGATCAAAAAAATTTTATTCCTTATGACTTTTAGTGAAATATGTTAGTGCCATCTGAAAGAGGAACAGATAAGCTTTCCATCGAGCTCTTAGTCGAAGAAGTCGGTCGAAGGATGCAAGAGTTACTAGCAAAAAACTAATCGGTGGTCAACACGATTCCGTCCTACTGCCGATTATTTTCGAAAAGTTCTTTTTTATAATTCTAGAATCTAATGGTAAAAAATTAAATGAATGTCCACGTAAAAAACTACAAATTCTGAATAAAATGCCGCCCATTTATGCAATTAAAAAAATTTAAATGTCTCTTATTAGATAAGGCATATTTTCGTCTGATAAGGTACTTCTTCTTTAATGATTTCGAGGATATTTTGGGTTTGATCAAAAAAATTTTATTTCTTACAACTTTTCGTAAAATATATTAATGCCATCTGAAAGAGGAACAGATAAGCTTTCCATCGAGCTCTTAGTCGAAGAAGTCGGTCAAAGGTTGCAAGAGTTATAAGCAAAAAACTAATCGGTGGTAAACACGATTCCGTCCTACTGCCGATTCTTTTCGCAAAGTACTTTTCTATAATTCTAGTATTTAATGGGAAAAAGTTCAACGAATTTTTGTCCATGTAAAAAACTGTTAATTCTGAATTAAATGCCGCCCATTTATGCAATTAAAAAAATTTAAATGTCTCTTATTAGATAAGGCATATTCGTCTTATAAGGTACTTCTTCTTCAATGATATCGAGGATATTTTAGTTTTGACCAAAAAAATTTTATTCCTTATGACTTTTAATAAAATATGTTAGTGCCATCTGAAAGAGGAACAGATAAGCTTTCCATCGAGCTCTTAGTCAAAGAAGTCGGTCGAAGGCTGCAAGAGTTATTAGCAAAAAACTATTCGGTGGTAAACACGATTCCGTCCTACTGCCGATTCTTTTCGCAAAGTACTTTTCTATAATTCTAGTATTTAATGGGAAAAAGTTCAACGAATTTTTGTCCATGTAAAAAACTATTAATTCTGAATAAAATGCCGCCCATTTATGCAATTAAAAAAAATTAAATGTCTCTTATTAGATAAGGCATATTTTCGTCTTATAAGGTACTTCTTCTTCAATGATTTCGAGGATATTTTAGTTTTGATCAAAAAAATTTTATTTCTTACGACTTTTCGTAAAATATGTTAATGCCATCTGAAAGAGGAACAGATAAGCTTTCCATCGAGCTCTTAGTCGAAGAAGTCGGTCGAAGGATGCAAGAGTTATTAGCAAAAAACTAATCGGTGGTCAACAGGATTCCGTCCTACTGCCGATTATTTTCGAAAAGTACTTTTCTATAATTCTAGAATCTAATGGTAAAAAATTAAATGAATTTTATGTCCATGTAAAAAACTATAAATTCTGAATAAAATGCTGGCCATTTATGCAATTAAAAAAATTTTAATGTCTCTTATTAGATAAGGCATATTTTCGTCTGATAACAATTCTTCTTAAATGATTTCGAGGATATTTTAGTTTTGATCAAAAAAAATTTATTTCTTACGTTTTTTCGTAAAATATATTAGCTCTGAGTCGAATAAGTCGGTCGAAGGATGCAAGAGTTATTAGCAAAAAACTAATCGGTGGTCAACACGTTTCCATCTTTTTTCCGATTCTTTTCGCAAAGTACTTTTCTATAATTCTAGTATTTAATGGAAAAAATTAAACGAATTTCTTGTCCATGTTAAAAACTATTAATTCTGAATAAAATGCAACCCATTTATGAAACTAAAAAAATTTAATGTCTCTTATTAGATAAGGCAAATTTTCGTCTAATAAGGTACTTCTTCTTCAATGATTTCGAGGATATTTGAGTTTTGATCAAAAAAATTTTATTTCTTACGACTTTTCGTAAAATATGTTAATGCCATCTGAAAGAGGAACAGATAAGCTTTCCATCGAGCTGTTAGTCGAATAAGTCGGTCGAAGGATGCAAGAGTTATTAGCAAAAATCTAATCGGTTGTCAACACGATTCCGTCTTACTGCCGATTCTTTTCGAAAAGTACTTTTCTATAATTCTAGTATTTAATGGGAAAAAATTAAACGAAAATTTTGTCCATGTAAAAAACTATTAATTCTGAATAAAATGCCGCCCATTTATGCAACTAAAAAAATGTAAATGTTTCTTATTATATAAGTCATATTTTCGTCTGATAAGGTACTTCCTCTTCAATGATTTCGAGGATATTTTAGGTTTGATCCAAAAAATTTTATTTCTTACGACTTTTCTTAAAATATGTTAATGCCATCTGAAAGAGGAACAGATAAGCTATCTATCGAGCTCTTAGTCGAAGAAGTCAGTCGATGGATGCAAGAGTTATTAGCAAAAAACTAATCGGTGGTCAACACGATTCCATCCTTTTACCGAATCTTTTCAAAAAGTACTTTTCTATAATTCTTGTATTAAATGCGAAAAAATTAATCGAATTTTTTGACCATGTGAAAAACTATTTATTCTGAAAAATGCCGCCCATTTATGCAATTAAAAAAAAATTTAAATGCCTCTTATTAGATAAGGCATATTTTCGTCTGATAAGGTACTTCTTCTTCAATGATTTCGAGGATATTTTATGTTTGATCAAAAAAATTTTATTTCTTACGACTTTTCGTAAAATATGTTAATGCCATCTGAAAGAGGAACAGATAAGCTTTCTATCGAGCTCTTAGTCGAAGAAGTCGGTCGATGGATGCAAGAGTTGTTACCAAAAAACTAATCGGTGGTCAACA
The DNA here is from genome assembly GCA_034638295.1 of Phortica okadai. Taxonomy (NCBI): domain Eukaryota; kingdom Metazoa; phylum Arthropoda; class Insecta; order Diptera; family Drosophilidae; genus Phortica; species Phortica okadai. Next base: position 29,172,079 of record CM067851.1, read on the forward strand.
CGATTCCATCCTTTTACCGAATCTTTTCGAAAAGTACTTTTCTATAATTCTAGTATTAAATGCGAAAAAATTAATCGAATTTTTTGACCATGTGAAAAACTATTTATTCTGAAAAATGCCGCCCATTTATGCAACTAAAAAAATATAAATATCTCTTATTAGATAAGATATATTTTCGTCTGATAAGGTACTTCTTTTTCAAGGATTTCAAGGATATTTTAGTCTTATTCAAAAAAATTTTATTTCTTACGACTTTTCGTAAAATATGTTAATGCCATCTGAAAGAGGAACAGATAAGCTTTCCATCGAGCTCTTAGTCGAAGAAGTCGGTCGAAGGATGCAAGAGTTGTTAGCAAAAAACTAATCGGTGGTCAACACGATTCCGTCCTACTGCCGATTATTTTCGAAAAGTACTTTTCTATAATTCTAGTATTTAATGGAAAAAAGTTCAACGAATTTTTTGTCGATGTAAAAACTATTAATTCTGAATAAAATGCCGCCCATTTATGCAATTAAAAAGATTTAAATGTCTCTTATTAGATAAGGCATATTTTGGTCTGATAAGGTACTTCTTCTTTAATGATTTCGAGGATATTTTATGTTTGATCCATCTGAAAGAGGAACAGTTTAGCTCTCTATCGAGCATTTAGTCGAAGAAGTCGGTCGAAGGCTGCAAGAGTTATTAGCAAAAAACTAATCGGTGGTCAACACGTTTCCATCCTTTTGCCGATTCTTTTCGCAAAGTACTTTTCTATAATTCTAGTATTTAATGGAAAAAAATTTAACGAATTTTTTGTCCATGTAACAAACTATAAATTCTGAATAAAATGCCGCCCATTTATGCAACTAAAAAAAATTTAATGTCTCTTATTAGATAAGGCAAATTTTTGTCTAATAAGGTACTTCTTCTTCAATGATTTCGAGGATATTTGAGGTTTGATCAAAAAAATTTTATTTCTTACGACTTTTCGTAAAATATGTTAATGCCATCTGAAAGAGGAACAGATAAGCTTTCCATCGAACTCTTAGTCGAATAAGTCGGTCGAAGGATGCAAGAGTTATTAGAAAAAACTAATCGGTGGTCAACACAATTCCATCCTTTTACCGAATCTTTTCGAAAAGTACTTTTCTATAATTCTAGTATTTAATGGGAAAAAATTAAACGAAAATTTTGTCCATGTAAAAAACTATTAATTGTGAATAAAATGCCGCCCATTTATGCAACTAAAAAAATGTAAATGTTTCCTATTATATAAGTCATATTTTCGTCTGATAAGGTACTTCCTCTTCAATGATTTCGAGGATATTTTAGGTTTGATCCAAAAAATTTTATTTCTTACGACTTTTCTTAAAATATGTTAATGCCATCTGAAAGAAGAACAGACAAGCTTTCTATCGAGCTCTTAGTCGAAGAAGTCGGTCGATGGATGCAAGAGTTATTAGCAAAAAACTAATCGGTGGTCAACACAATTCCATCCTTTTACCGAATCTTTTCGAAAAGTACTTTTCTATAATTCTAGTATTTAATGGGAAAAAATTAAACGAAAATTTTGTCCATGTAAAAAACTATTAATTGTGAATAAAATGCCGCCCATTTATGCAACTAAAAAAATGTAAATGTTTCCTATTATATAAGTCATATTTTCGTCTGATAAGGTACTTCCTCTTCAATGATTTCGAGGATATTTTAGGTTTGATCAAAAAAATTTTATTTCTTACGACTTTTCGTAAAATATGTTAATGCCATCTGAAAGAGGAACAGATAAGCTTTCCATCGAACTCTTAGTCGAATAAGTCGGTCGAAGGATGCAAGAGTTATTAGCAAAAAACTAATCGGTGGTCAACACGATTACATCCTACTGCCGATTCTTTTCGCAAAGTACTTATCTATAATTCTAGTATTTAATGCGAAAAAATTAAACGAATTTTTTGACCATGTGAAAAACTATTTATTCTGAAAAATGCCGCCCATTTATGAAATTAAAAAAATTTAAATGTCTCTTATTAGATAAGGCATATTTTCGTCTGATAAGGTACTTCTTCTTCAATGATTTCGAGGATATTTTAGGTTTGATCCAAAAAATTTTATTTCTTACGACTTTTCGTAAAATATGTTAATGCCATCTGAAAGAGGAACAGATAAGCTTTCCATCGAGCTCTTAGTCGAATATGTCGGTCGAAGGATGCAAGAGTTATTAGAAAAAAAACTAATCGGTGGTAAACACGATTCCGTCCTACTGCCGATTCTTTTCGAAAAGTACTTTTCTATAAGTCTAGTGTTTAATGGGAAAAAGTTAAACGAATTTTTTGTCCATGTAAAAAACTATTAATTCTGAATAAAATGCAACCCATTTATGCAACTAAAAAATTTAAATGTCTCTTATTAGATAAGGCATATTTTCGTCTGATAAGTATTTCTTCTTCAATGATTTCGAGGATATTATAGGTTTGATCAAAAAAATTTTATTTCTTACGACTTTTCGTAAAATATGTTAATGCCATCTGAAAGAGGAACAGATAAGCTTTCCATCGAACTCTTAGTCGAATAAGTCGGTCGAAGGATGCAAGAGTTATTAGAAAAAACTAATCGGTGGTAAACACGATTCCGTCCTACTGCCGATTCTTTTCGAAAAGTACTTTTCTATAATTCTAGTATTTAGTGGGAAAAATTAAACGAATTTTTTGTCCATGTAAAAAACTATTAATTCCGAATAAAATGCCGCCCATTTATGCAATTAAAAAAACTTAAGTGTCTCTTATTAGATAATGCAAATTTTCGTCTGATAAGGTACTTCTTCTTCAATGATTTCGTGGATATTTTAGGTTTGATCAAAAACATTTTATTTCTTACGACTTTTCGTAAAATATGTTAATACCATCTGAAAGATGAACAGATAAGCTTTCTATCGAGCATTTAGTCGAAGAAGTCGGTCGAAGGATGCAAGAGTTATTAGCAAAAAACTAATCGGTGGTAAACACGATTCCGTCCTACTGCCGATTATTTTCGTAAAGTACTTTTCTATAATTCTAGTATTTAATGGAAAAAAGTTCAACGAATTTTTTGTCGATGTAAAAACTATTAATTCTGAATAAAATGCTGTCCATTTATGCAATTAAAAAAATTTTAATGTCTCTTATTAGATAAGGCATATTTTGGTCTGATAAGGTACTTCTTCTTTAATGATTTCGAGGATATTTTATGTTTGATCCATCTGAAAGAGGAACAGATAAGCTTTCTATCGAGCATTTAGTCGAAGAAGTCGGTCGAAGGATGCAAGAGTTATTAGCAAAAAACTAATCGGGGGTCAAGACGATTCCGTCCTTTTGCCGATTCTTTTCGGAAAGTACTTTTCTATAATTCTAGTATTCAGTGGGAAAAAATAAAACGAATTTTTTGTCCATGTAAAAAACTATTAATTCTGAATAAAATGCCGCCCATTTATGCAATTAAAAAAATTTAAATGTCTCTTATTAAATATTTTCGTCTGATAAGGTACTTCTTCTTTAATGATTTCGAGGATATTTTGGGTTTGATCAAGAAAATTTTATTTCTTACGACTTTTCGTAAAATATATTAATGCCATCTGAAAGAGGAACAGATAAGCTTTCCATCGAGCTCTTAGTCGAAGAAGTCGGTCGAAGGATGCAAGAGTTATTAGCAAAAAATTAATCGGTGGTAAACACGATTCCGTCCTACTGCCGATTCTTTTCGAAAAGTTCTTTTCTATAATTCTAGTATTCAGTGGGAAAAAATAAAACGAATTTTTTGTCCATGTAAAAAACTATTAATTCTGAATAAAATGCCGCCCATTTATGCAATTAAAAAAATTTAAATGTCTCTTATTAGATAAGGCATATTTTCGTCCAATAAGGTACTTCTTCTTCAATGATTTCGAGTATATTTTAGGTTTGATCAAAAAAATTTTATTTCTTACGACTTTTCGTAAAATATGTTAATGCCATCTGAAAGAGGAACAGATAAGCTTTCCATCGAACTCTTAGTCGAATAAGTCGGTCGAAGGATGCAAGAGTTATTAGAAAAAACTAATCGGTGGTCAACACGATTCCGTCCTTTTGCCGATTCTTTTCGAAAAGTACTTTTCTATAATTCTAGTGTTTAATGGGAAAAAATTAAACGAATTTTTTGTCCATGTAAAAAACTATTAATTCTGAATAAAGTGCAACCCATTTATGCAACTAAAAAAATTTAAATGTCTCTTATTAGATAAGGCATATTTTCGTCTGATAAGGTACTTCTTCTTCAATGATTTCGAGGATATTTTAGGTTTGATCAAAAAAATTTTATTTCTTACGACTTTTCGTAAAATATGTTAATGCCATCTGAAAGAGGAACAGATAAGTATTCCATCGAACTCTTAGTCGAATAAGTCGGTCGAAGGATGCAAGAGTTATTAGAAAAAACTAATCGGTGGTCAACACGATTCCGTCCTACTGCCGATTCTTTTCGAAAAGTACTTTTCTATAATTCTAGTATTTAGTGGGAAAAATTAAATGAATTTTTTGTCCATGTAAAAAACTATTAATTGCGAATAAAATGCCGCCCATTTATGCAATTAAAAAAACTTAAGTGTCTCTTATTAGATAATGCAAATTTTCGTCTGATAAGGTACTTCTTCTTCAATGATTTCGGGGATATTTTAGTTTTGATCAAAAAAATTTTATTTCCTACGACATTTCGTAAAATATGTTAATGGCATCTGAAAGAGGAACAGATAAGCTTTCCATCGAGCTCTTAGTCGAAGAAGTTGGTCGAAGGATGCAAGAGTTATTAGAAAAAACTAATCGGTGGTCAACACGATTCTGTCCTACTGCCGATTCTTTTCGAAAAGTACTTTTCTATAATTCTAGTATCTAATGGGAAAAAATTAAATGAATTTTTTGTCCATGTAAAAAACTATTAATTCTGAATAAAATGCAACCCATTTATGCAATTAAAAAAATTTAAATGTCTCTTATTAGAAAAGGTATATTTTCGTCTGATAAGGTACTTCTTCTTCAATGATTTCGGGGATATTTTAGTTTTGATCAAAAAAATTTTATTTCTTACGACTTTTCGTAAAATATGTTAATGCCATCTGAAAGAGGAACAGATAAGCTTTCCATCGAGCTCTTAGTCGAAGAAGTCGGTCGAAGGATGCAAGAGTTATTAGCAAAAAACTAATCGGTGGTAAACACGATTCCGTCCTACTGCCGATTATTTTCGAAAAGTACTTTTCTATAATTCTAGTATTTAATGAAAAAAAGTTCATCGAATTTTTTGTCGATGTAAAAACTATTAATTCTGAATAAAATGCCGCCCATTTATGCAATTAAAAAGATTTTAATGTCTCTCATTAGATAAGGTATATTTTCGTCTGATAAGGTACTTCTTCTTCAATGATTTCGTGGATATTTTAGGTTTGATCAAAAACATTTTATTTCTTACGACTTTTCGTAAAATATGTTAATACCATCTGAAAGATGAACAGATAAGCTTTCTATCGAGCATTTAGTCGAAGAAGTCGGTCGAAGGATGCAAGAGTTATTAGCAAAAAACTAATCGGTGGTAAACACGATTCCGTCCTACTGCCGATTATTTTCGTAAAGTACTTTTCTATAATTCTAGTATTTAATGGAAAAAAGTTCAACGAATTTTTTGTCGATGTAAAAACTATTAATTCTGAATAAAATGCCGCCCATTTATGCAATTAAAAAGATTTTAATGTCTCTTATTAGATAAGGCATATTTTGGTCTGATAAGGTACTTCTTCTTTAATGATTTCGAGGATATTTTATGTTTGATCCATCTGAAAGAGGAACAGATAAGCTTTCTATCGAGCATTTAGTCGAAGAAGTCGGTCGAAGGATGCAAGAGTTATTAGCAAAAAACTAATCGGTGGTCAAGACGATTCCGTCCTTTTGCCGATTCTTTTCGGAAAGTACTTTTCTATAATTCTAGTATTCAGTGGGAAAAAATAAAACGAATTTTTTGTCCATGTAAAAAACTATTAATTCTGAATAAAATGCCGCCCATTTATGCAATTAAAAAAATTTAAATGTCTCTTATTAAATATTTTCGTCTGATAAGGTACTTCTTCTTTAATGATTTCGAGGATATTTTGGGTTTGATCAAGAAAATTTTATTTCTTACGACTTTTCGTAAAATATATTAATGCCATCTGAAAGAAGAACAGATAAGCTTTCCATCGAGCTCTTAGTCGAAGAAGTCGGTCGAAGGATGCAAGAGTTATTAGCAAAAAACTAATCGGTGGTAAACACGATTCCGTCCTACTGCCGATTATTTTCGAAAAGTACTTTTCTATAATTCTAGTATTTCATGGAAAAAATTAAACGAATTTTTTGTCCATGTAAAAAACTATTAATTCTGAATAAAATGCCACCCATTTATGCAATTAAAAAAATTTTAATGTCTCTTATTAGATAAGGCATATTTTCGTCTGATAAGGTACTTCTTCTTTAATGATTTCGATGATATTTTAGGTTTGATCAAAAACATTTTATTTCTTACGACTTTTCGTAAAATATGTTAATGCCATCTGAAAGAGGAACAGATAAGCTTTCTATCGAGCATTTAGTCGAAGAAGTCGGTCGAAGGATGCAAGAGTTATTAGCAAAAAACTAATCGGTGGTAAACACGATTCCGTCCTACTGCCGATTCTTTTCGAAAAGTTCTTTTCTATAATTCTAGTATTCAGTGGGAAAAAATAAAACGAATTTTTTGTCCATGTAAAAAACTATTAATTCTGAATAAAATGCCGCCCATTTATGCAATTAAAAAAATTAAAATGTCTCTTATTAGATAAGGCATATTTTCGTCCAATAAGGTACTTCTTCTTCAATGATTTCGAGTATATTTTAGGTTTGATCAAAAACATTTTATTTCTTACGACTTTTCGTAAAATATGTTAATGCCATCTGAAAGAGGAACAGATAATCTTTCTATCGAGCATTTAGTCGAAGAAGTCGGTCGAAGGATGCAAGAGTTATTAGCAAAAAACTAATCGGTGGTAAACACGATTCCGTCCTACTGCCGATTATTTTCGAAAAGTACTTTTCTATAATTCTAGTATTTCATGGAAAAAATTAAACGAATTTTTTGTCCATGTAAAAAACTATTAATTCTGAATAAAATGCCGCCCATTTATGCAATTAAAAAAATTTAAATGTCTCTTATTAGATAAGGCATATTTTCGTCCAATAAGGTACTTCTTCTTCAATGATTTCGAGTATATTTTAGGTTTGATCAAAAACATTTTATTTCTTACGACTTTTCGTAAAATATATTAATGCCATCTGAAAGAAGAACAGATAAGCTTTCCATCGAGCTCTTAGTCGAAGAAGTCGGTCGAAGGATGCAAGAGTTATTAGCAAAAAACTAATCGGTGGTAAACACGATTCCGTCCTACTGCCGATTATTTTCGAAAAGTACTTTTCTATAATTCTAGTATTTCATGGAAAAAATTAAACGAATTTTTTGTCCATGTAAAAAACTATTAATTCTGAATAAAATGCCACCCATTTATGCAATTAAAAAAATTTTAATGTCTCTTATTAGATAAGGCATATTTTCGTCTGATAAGGTACTTCTTCTTTAATGATTTCGATGATATTTTAGGTTTGATCAAAAACATTTTATTTCTTACGACTTTTCGTAAAATATGTTAATGCCATCTGAAAGAGGAACAGATAAGCTTTCTATCGAGCATTTAGTCGAAGAAGTCGGTCGAAGGATGCAAGAGTTATTAGCAAAAAATTAATCGGTGGTAAACACGATTCCGTCCTACTGCCGATTCTTTTCGAAAAGTTCTTTTCTATAATTCTAGTATTCAGTGGGAAAAAATAAAACGAAATTTTTGTCCATGTAAAAAACTATTAATTCTGAATAAAATGCCGCCCATTTATGCAATTAAAAAAATTTAAATGTCTCTTATTAGATAAGGCATATTTTCGTCCAATAAGGTACTTCTTCTTCAATGATTTCGAGTATATTTTAGGTTTGATCAAAAAAATTTTATTTCCTACGACATTTCGTAAAATATGTTAATGGCATCTGAAAGAGGAACAGATAAGCTTTCCGTCGAGCTCTTAGTCGAAGAAATCGGTCGAAGGATGCAAGAGTTATTAGAAAAAGCTAATCGGTGGTCAACACGATTCCGTCCTACTGCCGATTCTTTTCGAAAAGTACATTTCTATAATTCTAGTATTTAATGGGAAAAAATTAAACGAATTTTTTGTCCATGTAAAAAACTATTAATTCTGAATAAAATGCCACCCATTTATGCAATTAAAAAAATTTTAATGTCTCTTATTAGATAAGGCATATTTTCGTCTGATAAGGTACTTCTTCTTTCATGATTTCGAGGATATTTTAGGTTTGATCAAAAACATTTTATTTCGAAGAAGTCGGTCGAAGGATGCAAGAGTTATTAGCAAAAAACTAATCGGTGGTCAACACGATTCCGTCCTTTTGCCGATTCTTTTCGGAAAGTACTTTTCTATAATTCTAGTATTCAGTGGGAAAAAATAAAACGAATTTTTTGTCCATGTAAAAAACTATTAATTCTGAATAAAATGCCGCCCATTTATGCAATTAAAAAAATTTAAATGTCTCTTATTAAATATTTTCGTCTGATAAGGTACTTCTTCTTTAATGATTTCGAGGATATTTTGGGTTTGATCAAGAAAATTTTATTTCTTACGACTTTTCGTAAAATATATTAATGCCATCTGAAAGAGGAACAGATAAGCTTTCCATCGAGCTCTTAGTCGAAGAAGTCGGTCGAAGGATGCAAGAGTTATTAGCAAAAAACTAATCGGTGGTAAACACGATTCCGTCCTACTGCCGATTATTTTCGAAAAGTACTTTTCTATAATTCTAGTATTTCATGGAAAAAATTAAACGAATTTTTTGTCCATGTAAAAAACTATTAATTCTAAATAAAATGCCGCCCATTTATGCAATTAAAAAAAATTTAAATGTCTCTTATTAGATAAGGCATATTTTCGTCCAATAAGGTACTTCTTCTTCAATGATTTCGAGTATATTTTAGGTTTGATCAAAAACATTTTATTTCTTACGACTTTTCGTAAAATATATTAATGCCATCTGAAAGAAGAACAGATAAGCTTTCCATCGAGCTCTTAGTCGAAGAAGTCGGTCGAAGGATGCAAGAGTTATTAGCAAAAAACTAATCGGTGGTAAACACGATTCCGTCCTACTGCCGATTCTTTTCGAAAAGTTCTTTTCTATAATTCTAGTATTCAGTGGGAAAAAATAAAACGAATTTTTTGTCCATGTAAAAAACTATTAATTCTGAATAAAATGCCACCCATTTATGCAATTAAAAAAATTTTAATGTCTCTTATTAGATAAGGCATATTTTCGTCTGATAAGTATTTCTTCTTCAATGATTTCGAGGATATTATAGGTTTGATCAAAAAAATTTTATTTCTTACGACTTTTCGTAAAATATGTTAATGCCATCTGAAAGAGGAACAGATAAGCTTTCCATCGAACTCTTAGTCGAATAAGTCGGTCGAAGGATGCAAGAGTTATTAGCAAAAAACTAATCGGTGGTAAACACGATTCCGTCCTACTGCCGATTATTTTCGAAAAGTACTTTTCTATAATTCTAGTATTTCATGGAAAAAAATTAAACGAATTTTTTGTCCATGTAAAAAACTATTAATTCTGAATAAAATGCCACCCATTTATGCAATTAAAAAAACTTAAGTGTCTCTTATTAGATAATGCAAATTTTCGTCTGATAAGGTACTTCTTCTTCAATGATTTCGTGGATATTTTAGGTTTGATTAAAAACATTTTATTTCTTACGACTTTTCGTAAAATATGTTAATACCATCTGAAAGATGAACAGATAAGCTTTCTATCGAGCATTTAGTCGAAGAAGTCGGTCGAAGGATGCAAGAGTTATTAGCAAAAAACTAATCGGTGGTAAACACGATTCCGTCCTACTGCCGATTATTTTCGAAAAGTACTTTTCTATAATTCTAGTATTTCATGGAAAAAATTAAACGAATTTTTTGTCCATGTAAAAAACTATTAATTCTGAATAAAATGCCACCCATTTATGCAATTAAAAAAATTTTAATGTCTCTTATTAGATAAGGCATATTTTCGTCTGATAAGGTACTTCTTCTTTAATGATTTCGATGATATTTTAGGTTTGATCAAAAACATTTTATTTCTTACGACTTTTCGTAAAATATGTTAATGCCATCTGAAAGAGGAACAGATAAGCTTTCTATCGAGCATTTAGTCGAAGAAGTCGGTCGAAGGATGCAAGAGTTATTAGCAAAAAACTAATCGGTGGTAAACACGATTCCGTCCTACTGCCGATTCTTTTCGAAAAGTACTTTTCTATAATTCTAGTATCTAATGGGAAAAAATTAAACGAATTTTTTGTCCATGAAAAAAACTATTAATTCTGAATAAAATGCCGCCCATTTATGCAATTAAAAAAATTTAAATGTCTCTTATTAGAAAAGGTATATTTTCGTCTGATAAGGTACTTCTTCTTCAATGATTTCGGGGATATTTTAGTTTTGATCAAAAAAATTTTATTTCTTACGACTTTTCGTAAAATATGTTAATGCCATCTGAAAGAGGAACAGATAAGCTTTCCATCGAGCTCTTAGTCGAAGAAGTCGGTCGAAGGATGCAAGAGTTATTAGCAAAAAACTAATCGGTGGTAAACACGATTCCGTCCTACTGCCGATTATTTTCGAAAAGTACTTTTCCATAATTCTAGTATTTAATGAAAAAAAGTTCAACGAATTTTTTGTCGATGTAAAAACTATTAATTCTGAATAAAATGCCGCCCATTTATGCAATTAAAAAGATTTTAATGTCTCTCATTAGATAAGGTATATTTTCGTCTGATAAGGTACTTCTTCTTCAATGATTTCGTGGATATTTTAGGTTTGATCAAAAACATTTTATTTCTTACGACTTTTCTTAAAATATGTTAATACCATCTGAAAGATGAACAGATAAGCTTTCTATCGAGCATTTAGTCGAAGAAGTCGGTCGAAGGATGCAAGAGTTATTAGCAAAAAACTAATCGGTGGTAAACACGATTCCGTCCTACTGCCGATTATTTTCGTAAAGTACTTTTCTATAATTCTAGTATTTAATGGAAAAAAGTTCAACGAATTTTTTGTCGATGTAAAAACTATTAATTCTGAATAAAATGCCGCCCATTTATGCAATTAAAAAGATTTTAATGTCTCTTATTAGATAAGGCATATTTTGGTCTGATAAGGTACTTCTTCTTTAATGATTTCGAGGATATTTTATGTTTGATCCATCTGAAAGAGGAACAGATAAGCTTTCTATCGAGCATTTAGTCGAAGAAGTCGGTCGAAGGATGCAAGAGTTATTAGCAAAAAACTAATCGGTGGTCAAGACGATTCCGTCCTTTTGCCGATTCTTTTCGGAAAGTACTTTTCTATAATTCTAGTATTCAGTGGGAAAAAATAAAACGAATTTTTTGTCCATGTAAAAAACTATTAATTCTGAATAAAATGCCGCCCATTTATGCAATTAAAAAAATTTAAATGTCTCTTATTAAATATTTTCGTCTGATAAGGTACTTCTTCTTTAATGATTTCGAGGATATTTTGGGTTTGATCAAGAAAATTTTATTTCTTACGACTTTTCGTAAAATATATTAATGCCATCTGAAAGAAGAACAGATAAGCTTTCCATCGAGCTCTTAGTCGAAGAAGTCGGTCGAAGGATGCAAGAGTTATTAGCAAAAAACTAATCGGTGGTAAACACGATTCCGTCCTACTGCCGATTATTTTCGAAAAGTACTTTTCTATAATTCTAGTATTTCATGGAAAAAATTAAACGAATTTTTTGTCCATGTAAAAAACTATTAATTCTGAATAAAATGCCACCCATTTATGCAATTAAAAAAATTTTAATGTCTCTTATTATATAAGGCATATTTTCGTCTGATAAGGTACTTCTTCTTTAATGATTTCGATGATATTTTAGGTTTGATCAAAAACATTTTATTTCTTACGACTTTTCGTAAAATATGTTAATGCCATCTGAAAGAGGAACAGATAAGCTTTCTATCGAGCATTTAGTCGAAGAAGTCGGTCGAAGGACGCAAGAGTTATTAGCAAAAAACTAATCGGTGGTAAACACGATTCCGTCCTACTGCCGATTTTTTCGAAAAGTTCTTTTCTATAATTCTAGTATTCAGTGGGAAAAAATAAAACGAATTTTTTTTCCATGTAAAAAACTATTAATTCTGAATAAAATGCCGCCCATTTATGCAATTAAAAAAAATTAAATGTCTCTTATTAGATAAGGCATATTTTCGTCCAATAAGGTACTTCTTCTTCAATGATTTCGAGTATATTTTAGGTTTGATCAAAAACATTTTATTTCTTACGACTTTTCGTAAAATATGTTAATGCCATCTGAAAGAGGAACAGATAAGCTTTCTATCGAGCATTTAGTCGAAGAAGTCGGTCGAAGGATGCAAGAGTTATTAGCAAAAAACTAATCGGTGGTAAACACGATTCCGTCCTACTGCCGATTATTTTCGAAAAGTACTTTTCTATAATTCTAGTATTTCATGGAAAAAATTAAACGAATTTTTTGTCCATGTAAAAAACTATTAATTCTGAATAAAATGCCGCCCATTTATGCAATTAAAAAAATTTAAGTGTCTCTTATTAGATAAGGCATATTTTCGTCCAATAAGGTACTTCTTCTTCAATGATTTCGAGTATATTTTAGGTTTGATCAAAAACATTTTATTTCTTACGACTTTTCGTAAAATATATTAATCCCATCTGAAAGAAGAACAGATAAGCTTTCCATCGAGCTCTTAGTCGAAGAAGTCGGTCGAAGGATGCAAGAGTTATTAGCAAAAAACTAATCGGTGGTAAACACGATTCCGTCCTACTGCCGATTATTTTCGAAAAGTACTTTTCTATAATTCTAGTATTTCATGGAAAAAATTAAACGAATTTTTTGTCCATGTAAAAAACTATTAATTCTGAATAAAATGCCACCCATTTATGCAATTAAAAAAATTTTAATGTCTCTTATTAGATAAGGCATATTTTCGTCTGATAAGGTACTTCTTCTTTAATGATTTCGATGATATTTTAGGTTTGATCAAAAACATTTTATTTCTTACGACTTTTCGTAAAATATGTTAATGCCATCTGAAAGAGGAACAGATAAGCTTTCTATCGAGCATTTAGTCGAAGAAGTCGGTCGAAGGATGCAAGAGTTATTAGCAAAAAATTAATCGGTGGTAAACACGATTCCGTCCTACTGCCGATTCTTTTCGAAAAGTTCTTTTCTATAATTCTAGTATTCAGTGGGAAAAAATAAAACGAATTTTTTGTCCATGTAAAAAACTATTAATTCTGAATAAAATGCCGCCCATTTATGAAATTAAAAAAATTTAAATGTCTCTTATTAGATAAGGCATATTTTCGTCCAATAAGGTACTTCTTCTTCAATGATTTCGAGTATATTTTAGGTTTGATCAAAAAAATTTTATTTCCTACGACATTTCGTAAAATATGTTAATGGCATCTGAAAGAGGAACAGATAAGCTTTCCGTCGAGCTCTTAGTCGAAGAAATCGGTCGAAGGATGCAAGAGTTATTAGAAAAAGCTAATCGGTGGTCAACACGATTCCGTCCTACTGCCGATTCTTTTCGAAAAGTACATTTCTATAATTCTAGTATTTAATGGGAAAAAATTAAACGAATTTTTTGTCCATGTAAAAATCTATTAATTCTGAATAAAATGCCACCCATTTATGCAATTAAAAAAATTTTAATGTCTCTTAATAGATAAGGCATATTTTCGTCTGATAAGGTACTTCTTCTTTCATGATTTCGAGGATATTTTAGGTTTGATCAAAAACATTTTATTTCGAAGAAGTCGGTCGAAGGATGCAAGAGTTATTAGCAAAAAACTAATCGGTGGTCAACACGATTCCGTCCTTTTGCCGATTCTTTTCGGAAAGTACTTTTCTATAATTCTAGTATTCAGTGGGAAAAAATAAAACGAATTTTTTGTCCATGTAAAAAACTATTAATTCTGAATAAAATGCCGCCCATTTATGCAATTAAAAAAATTTAAATGTCTCTTATTAAATATTTTCGTCTGATAAGGTACTTCTTCTTTAATGATTTCGAGGATATTTTGGGTTTGATCAAGAAAATTTTATTTCTTACGACTTTTCGTAAAATATATTAATGCCATCTGAAAGAGGAACAGATAAGCTTTCCATCGAGCTCTTAGTCGAAGAAGTCGGTCGAAGGATGCAAGAGTTATTAGCAAAAAACTAATCGGTGGTAAACACGATTCCGTCCTACTGCCGATTATTTTCGAAAAGTACTTTTCTATAATTCTAGTATTTCATGGAAAAAATTAAACGAATTTTTTGTCCATGTAAAAAACTATTAATTCTGAATAAAATGCCACCCATTTATGCAATTAAAAAAATTTTAATGTCTCTTATTAGATAAGGCATATTTTCGTCTGATAAGGTACTTCTTCTTTAATGATTTCGAGGATATTTTAGGTTTGATCAAAAACATTTTATTTCTTACGAGTTTTCGTAAAATATGTTAATGCCATCTGAAAGAGGAACAGATAAGCTTTCTATCGAGCATTTAGTCGAAGAAGTCGGTCGAAAGATGCAAGAGTTATTAGCAAAAAACTAATCGGTGGTAAACACGATTCCGTCCTACTGCCGATTCTTTTCGAAAAGTTCTTTTCTATAATTCTAGTATTCAGTTGGAAAAAATAAAACGAATTTTTTGTCCATGTAAAAAACTATTAATTCTGAATAAAATGCCGCCCATTTATGCAATTAAAAAAATTTAAATGTCTCTTATTAGATAAGGCATATTTTCGTCCAATAAGGTACTTCTTCTTCAATGATTTCGAGTATATTTAAGGTTTGATCAAAAAAATTTTATTTCCTACGACATTTCGTAAAATATGTTAATGGCATCTGAAAGAGGAACAGATAAGCTTTCCGTCGAGCTCTTAGTCGAAGAAATCGGTCGAAGGATGCAAGAGTTATTAGAAAAAGCTAATCGGTGGTCAACACGATTCCGTCCTACTGCCGATTCTTTTCGAAAAGTACATTTCTATAATTCTAGTATTTAATGGGAAAAAATTAAACGAATTTTTTGTCCATGTAAAAAACTATTAATTCTGAATAAAATGCCACCCATTTATGCAATTAAAAAAATTTTAATGTCTCTAATTAGATAAGGCATATTTTCGTCTGATAAGGTACTTCTTCTTTCATGATTTCGAGGATATTTTAGGTTTGATCAAAAACATTTTATTTCTTACGACTTTCGTAAAATATGTTAATGCCATCTGAAAGAGAAACAGATAAGCTTTCTATCGAGCATTTAGTCGAAGAAGTCGGTCGAAGTATGCAAGAGTTATTAGCAAAAAACTAATCGGTGGTCAACACGATTCCGTCCTTTTGCCGATTCTTTTCGCAAAGTACTTTTCTATAATTCTAGTATTCAGTGGGAAAAAATAAAACGAATTTTTTGTCCATGTAAAAAACAATTAATTCTGAATAAAATGCCGCCCATTTATGCATTAAAAAAAATTTTAATGTCTCTTATTAGATAAGGCATATTTTCGTCTGATAAGGTACTTCTTCTTCAATGATTTCGAGTATATTTTAGGTTTGATCAAAAAAATTTTATTTTCTACGACATTTCGTAAAATATGTTAATGGCATCTGAAAGAGGAACAGATAAGCTTTCCATCGAGCTCTTAGTCGAAGAAGTCGGTCGAAGGATGCAAGAGTTATTAGCAAAAAACTAATCGGTGGTCAACACGATTCCGTCCTACTGCCGATTCTTTTCGAAAAGTACTTTTCTATAATTCTAGTATTTAATGGGAAAAAATAAAACGAATTTTTTGTCCATGTAAAAAACTATTAATTCTGACTAAAATGCCGCCCATTTATGCAATTAAAAAAATTTAAATGTCTCTTATTAGATAAGGCATATTTTCGTCTGATAAGGTACTTCTTCTTTAATGATTTCGAGGATATTTTGGGTTTGATCAAGAAAATTTTATTTCTTACGACTTTTCGTAAAATATATTAATGCCATCTGAAAGAGGAACAGATAAGCTTTCCATCGAGCTCTTAGTCGAAGAAGTCGGTCGAAGGATGCAAGAGTTATTAGCAAAAAACTAATCGGTGGTCAACACGATTCCGTCCTACTGCCGATTCTTTTCGAAAAGTACTTTTCTATAATTCTAGTATTCAGTGGGAAAAAATAAAACGAATTTTTTGTCCATGTAAAAAACTATTAATTCTGAATAAAATGCCGCCCATTTATGCAATTAAAAAAATTTAAATGTCTCTTATTAGATAATGCATATTTTCGTCTGATAAGGTACTTCTTCTTCAATGATTTCGAGGATATTTTAGTTTTGATCAAAAACATTTTATTTCTTACGACTTTTCGTAAAATATGTTAATGCCATCTGAAAGAGGAACAGATAAGCTTACCATCGAGCTCTTAGTCGAATATGTCGGTCGAAGGATGCAAGAGTTATTAGCAAAAAACTAATCGGTGGTCAACACGATTCCGTCCTACTGCCGATTCTTTTCGCAAAGTACTTTTCTATAATTCTAGTATTTAATGGGAAAAAGTTCAACGAATTTTTTGTCCATGTAAAAAACTATTAATTCTGAATAAAATGCAGCCCATTTATGCAATAAAAAAAATTTAAATGTCTCTTATTAGATAAGGCATATTTTCGTCTGATAAGGTACTTCTTCTTTAATGATTTCGAGGATATTTTAGGTTTGATAAAAAAAATTTGATTTCCTACGACATTACGTAAAATATGCTAATGGCATCTGAAAGAGGAACAGATAAGCTTTCCATCGAGCTCTTAGTCGAAGAAGTCGGTCGAAGGATGCAAGAGCTATTAGCAAAAAACTAATCGGTGGTCAACACGATTCCGTCCTACTGCCGATTCTTTTCGAAAAGTACTTTTCTATAATTCTAGTATTCAGTGGGAAAAAATAAAACGAATTTTTTGTCCATGTAAAAAACTATTAATTCTGAATAAAATGCCGCCCATTTATGCAATTAAAAAAATTTAAATGTCTCTTATTAGATAATGCATATTTTCGTCTGATAAGGTACTTCTTCTTCAATGATTTCGAGGATATTTTAGTTTTGATCAAAAACATTTTATTTCTTACGACTTTTCGTAAAATATGTTAATGCCATCTGAAAGAGGAACAGATAAGCTTACCATCGAGCTCTTAGTCGAATATGTCGGTCGAAGGATGCATGAGTTATTAGCAAAAAACTAATCGGTGGCCAACACGTTTCCGTTCTACTGCCGATTCTTTTCGTAAAGTACTTTTCTATAATTCTAGTATTTAATGGGAAAAAATTAAACGAATTTTTTATCCATGTAAAAAACTATTAATTCTGAACAAAATGCCGCCCATTTATGCAATCAAAAAAATTTAAATGTCTCTTATTAGATAAAGCAAATTTTCGTCTGATAATGTACTTCTTCTTTAATGATTTCGAGAATATTTTAGTTTTGATCAAAAAAATGTTTTTTCTTACGACTTTTCGTAAAATATGTTAATGCCATCTGAAAGAGGAACAGATAAGCTTACCATCGAGCTCTTAGTCGAATATGTCGGTCGAAGGATGCAAGAGTTATTAGCAAAAAACTAATCGGTGGTCAACACAATTCCGTCCTACTGCCGATTCTTTTCGCAAAGTACTTTTCTATAATTCTAGTATTTAATGGGAAAAAATTAAACGAATTTTTTGTCCATGTAAAAAACTATTAATTCTGAATAAAATGCCACCCATTTATGCAATTAAAAAAATTTTAATGTCTCTTATTAGATAAGGCATATTTTCGTCTGATAAGGTACTTCTTCTTTCATGATTTCGAGGATATTTTAGGTTTGATCAAAAACATTTTATTTCTTACGACTTTCGTAAAATATGTTACTGCCATCTGAAAGAGGAACAGATAAGCTTTCTATCGAGCATTTAGTCGAAGAAGTCGGTCGAAGTATGCAAGAGTTATTAGCAAAAAACTAATCGGTGGTCAACACAATTCCGTCCTACTGCCGATTCTTTTCGCAAAGTACTTTTCTATAATTCTAGTATTCAGTGGGAAAAAATAAAACGAATTTTTTGTCCATATAAAAAACAATTAATTCTGAATAAAATGCCGCCCATTTATGCATTAAAAAAAATTTTAATGTCTCTTATTAGATAAGGCATATTTTCGTCTGATAAGGTACTTCTTCTTCATTGATTTCGAGTATATTTTAGGTTTGATCAAAAAAATTTTATTTCGTAAAATATGTTAATGGCATCTGAAAGAGGAACAGATAAGCTTTCCATCGAGCTCTTAGTCGAAGAAGTCGGTCGAAGGATGCAAGAGTTATTAGCAAAAAACTAATCGGTGGTCAACACGATTCCGTCCTACTGCCGATTCTTTTCGAAAAGTACTTTTCTATAATTCTAGTATTTAATGGGAAAAAATTAAATGAATTTTTTGTCCATGTAAAAAACTATTAATTCTGACTAAAATGCCGCCCATTTATGCAATTAAAAAAATTTAAATGTCTCTTATTAGATAATGCATATTTTCGTCTGATAAGGTACTTCTTCTTCAAAGATTTCGAGGATATTTTAGTTTTGATCAAAAACATTTTATTTCTTACGACTTTTCGTAAAATATGTTAATGCCATCTGAAAGAGGAACAGATAAGCTTACCATCGAGCTCTTAGTCGAATATATCGGTCGAAGGATGCAAGAGTTATTAGCAACAAACTAATCGGTGGTCAACACGATTCCGTCCTACTGCCGATTCTTTTCGCAAAGTACTTTTCTATAATTCTAGTATTTAATGGGAAAAAGTTCAACGAATTTTTTGTCCATGTAAAAAACTATTAATTCTGAATAAAATGCAGCCCATTTATGCAATAAAAAAAATTTAAATGTCTCTTATTAGATAAGGCATATTTTCGTCTGATAAGGTACTTCTTCTTTAATGATTTCGAGGATATTTTAGGTTTGATAAAAAAAATTTTATTTCCTACGACATTACGTAAAATATGCTAATGGCATCTGAAAGAGGAACAGATAAGCTTTCCATCGAGCTCTTAGTCGAAGAAATCGGTCGAAGGATGCAAGAGTTATTAGCAAAAAACTAATCGGTGGTCAACACCATTCCGTCCTACTGCCGATTCTTTTCGCAAAGTACTTTTCTATAATTCTAGTATTTAATGGGAAAAAGTTCAACGAATTTTTTGTCCATGTAAAAAACTATTAATTCTGAATAAAATGCAGCCCATTTATGCAATAAAAAAAATTTAAATGTCTCTTATTAGATAAGGCATATTTTCGTCTGATAAGGTACTTCTTCTTTAATGATTTCGAGGATATTTTGGGTTTGATCAAGAAAATTTTATTTCTTACGACTTTTCGTAAAATATATTAATGCCATCTGAAAGAGGAACAGATAAGCTTTCCATCGAGCTCTTAGTCGAAGAAGTCGGTCGAAGGATGCAAGAGTTATTAGCAAAAAACTAATCTGTGGTAAACACGATTCCGTCCTACTGCCGATTATTTTCGAAAAGTACTTTTCTATAATTCTAGTATTTAATGGGAAAAAGTTCAACGAATTTTTTGTTGATGTAAAAACTATTAATTCTGAATAAAATGCCGCCCATTTATGCAATTAAAAAAATTTAAATGTCTCTTATTAGATTAGGCATATTTTCGTCTGATAAGGTACTTCTTCTTCAATGATTTCGAGGATATTTTAGTTTTGATCAAAAACATTTTATTTCTTACGACTTTTCGTAAAATATGTTAATGCCATCTGAAAGAGGAACAGATAAGCTTACCATCGAGCTCTTAGTCGAATATGTCGGTCGAAGGATGCAAGAGTTATTAGCAAAAAACTAATCGGTGGTCAACACGATTCCGTCCTACTGCCGATTCTTTTCGCAAAGTACTTTTCTATAATTCTAGTATTTAATGGGAAAAAGTTCAACGAATTTTTTGTCCATGTAAAAAACTATTAATTCTGAATAAAATGCAGCCCATTTATGCAATAAAAAAAATTTAAATGTCTCTTATTAGATAAGGCATATTTTCGTCTGATAAGGTACTTCTTCTTTAATGATTTCGAGGATATTTTAGGTTTGATAAAAAAAATTTGATTTCCTACGACATTACGTAAAATATGCTAATGGCATCTGAAAGAGGAACAGATAAGCTTTCCATCGAGCTCTTAGTCGAAGAAGTCGGTCGAAGGATGCAAGAGCTATTAGCAAAAAACTAATCGGTGGTCAACACGTTTTCGTCCTACTGCCGCTTCTTTTCGAAAAGAACTTTTCTATAATTCTAGTTTTTCAATGATTTCGAGGATATTTTAGTTTTGATCAAAAAAATTTTATTTCTTACGACTTTTCGTAAAATATGTTAATGCCATCTGAAAGAGGACCAGATAAGCTTTCCATCGAGCTCTTAGTCGAAGAAGTCGGTCGAAGGATGCAAGACTTATTAGCAAAAAACTAATCTTTGGTCAACACGATTCCGTCCAACTGCCGATTGTTTTCGCAAAGTACTTTTCTATAATTCTACTATTTAGTGGGAAAAAACTAAACGAATTTTTCTATTAATTCTGAATAAAATGACGCCCATTTATGCAATTAAAAAAATTTAAATGTCTCTTATTAGATAAGGCATATTTTCGTCTGATAAGGTACTTCTTCTTTAATGATTTCGAGGATATTTTAGTTTTGACCAAAAAAATTTTATTTCTTACGACTTTTCGTAAAATATGTTAATACCATCTGAAGAAGGAACAGATAAGCTTTTCATCGAGCTCTTAGTCGAAGAAGTCGGTCGAAGGATGCAAGAGTTATTAGCAAAAAGCTAATCGGTGGTCAACACTTTTCCGTCCTACTGCCGATTCTTTTCGCAAAGTACTTTTCTATAATTCAAGTATTTAATGGGAAAAAATTAAACGAATTTTTTATCCATGTAAAAACTATTAATTCTCAACAAAATGCCGCCCATTTATGCATTAAAAAAAATTTAAATGTCTCTTATTAGATAAGGCATATTTTCGTCTGATAAGGTACTTCTTTTTCAATGATTTCAAGGATATATTAGTTTTGATCAAAAAAATTTTATTTCTTACGACATTTCGTAAAATTTGTTAATGCCATCTTAAAGAGGAACAGATTTGCTTTCCATCGAGCTCTTAGTCGAAGAAGTCGGTCGAAGTATGCAAGAGTAATTAGCAAAAAACTAATCGGTGGTCAACACGATTCCGTCCTACTGCCGATTCTTTTCGCAAAGTACTTTTATATAATTGTAGTATTTAATGTGAAAAAATTAAACGAATTTTTTGTCCATGTAAAAAACTATTAATTCTGAATAAAATGCCGCCCATTTATGCAATTAAAAAAAATTTAAATGTCTCTTATTAGATAAGGCATATTTTCGTCTGATAAGGTAGTTCTTCTTCAATGATTTCGAGGATATTTTAGTTTTGATCAAAAAAATTTTATTTCTTACGACTTTTCGTAAGACAAGTTAATGCCATCTGAAAGAGAAACAGATAAGCTTTTTATCGAGTTCTTAGTCGAAGAAGTCGGTCGAAGGATGCAAGAGTTATTTGCAGAAAATTAATCGCCGGTCAACACGATTTGGTCCTACTGCCGATTCTTTCTAAAATTCTAGTATTTAATGGGAAAAAATTAAACTATTTTTTTATCCATGTAAAAAACTATTAATTCTGAACAAAATGCCGCCCATTTATGCAATTAAATAAATTTAAATGTCTCTTATTAGATAAGGCATATTTTCGTCTGATAAGGTAATTCTTTTTCAATGATTTCAAGGATATTTTAGTTTTGATCAAAAAAATTTTTTTTCTTACGACTTTTCGTAAAATTTGTTAATGCCATCTGAAAGAGGAACAGATTAGCTTTCCATCGAGCTCTTAGTCGAAGAGGTCGGACGAAGGATGCAAGAGTTATTAGCAAAAAACTAATCGGCGGTCGCCACGTTTCCGTCCTACTGCCGATTCTATTCGCAAAGTACTTTTCTATAAATCTAGTATTTAATGGGAAAAAATTAAACGAATTTTTTGTTCATGTAAAAAACTATTTATTCTGAATAAAATGCCGCCCATTGATGCAATTAAAAAAATTTAAATATCTCTTATTAGATAAGGAATATTTTCGTCTGATAAGGTACTTCTTCTTTAATGATTTCGAGAATATTTTAGTTTTGATCAAAAAAATGATATTCCTTACGACTTTTCGTAATATACGTTAATGCCATCTGAAAGAGGAATAGATAAGCTTTCCATCGAGCTCTAAGTCGAAGAAGTCGGTCGAAGGATGCAAGAGTTATAAGCAAAAAGCTAATCGTGGGTCAACACGTTTCCGTCCTACTCCCGATTCTTTTCGCAAAGTACTTTTCTATAATTATAGTATTTAATGGGAAAAAATTAAACGAATTTTTTATCCATGTAAAAAACTATTAATTCTGAACAAAATGCCGCCCATTTATGCAATCAAAAAAATTTAAATGTCTTTTATTAGATAAAGCATATTTTTGTCTGATAAGGTACTTCTTCTTTAATGATTTCGAGAATATTTTAGTTTTGATCAAAAAAATTTTATTCTTTACGACTTTTCTTAATATATGTTAATGCCATCTGAAAGAGGTGTAGATAAGCTTTCCATCGAGCTCTTAGTCGAAGAAGTCGGCCGAAGGATGCAAGAGTTATTAGCAAAAAACTAATCGGTGGTCAACACGTTTCCGTCCTACTGCCGATTCTTTTCGCGAAGTACTTTTCTATAATTCTAGTATTTAATGGGAAAAAATTTAACGAATTTTTTGTCCATGTAAAAAACTATTAATTCTGAGTAAAATGGCGCCCATTGATGCAATTAAAAAAATTTAAATGTCTCTTATTAGATAAGGCATGTTTTCGTCTGATAAGGTACTTCTTCTTCAATGATTTCGAGGATATTTTAGGTTTGATCAGAAAAATTTTATTTCTTACGACTTTTCGTAAAAAATGTTAAAGCCATCTGAAAGAGAAACAGATAAGCTTTCCATCGAGCGCTTAGTCGAAGAAGTCGGTCGAAGCATGCAAAAGTTATTAGCAAATAACTAATCGATGGTCAACACGATTCCGTCCAACGGCCGATTGTTTTCGCAAAGTACTTTTCTATAATTCTAGTATTTAATGGGAAAAAATTAAACGAATTACTATTACTATAGACGAAAACTATTAATTCTGAATAAAATGCCACCCATTTATGCAATTAAAAAAATGTAAATGTCTCTTATTAGATAAGGAATATTTTCGTCTTAAAGGGTACTTCTTTTTTTTTTTTTCAATGATTTCGAGGATATTTTAGTTTTGATCAAAAAAATTTTATTTCTTACGACTTTTCGAAAAATATGTTAATGCCATCTGAAAGAGGAACAGATAAGCTTTCCATCTAGCTCTTAGTCGAAGAAGTCGGTCGAAGGATGCAAGACTTATTAGCAAAAAACTAATCTTTGGTCAACACGATTCCGTCCAACTGCCGATTGTTTTCGCAAAGTACTTTTCTATAATTCTACTATTTAATGGGAAAAAACTAAACTAATTTTTTGTCCATGTAAAAAACTATTATTTCTGAAGAAAATGCCGCCCATTTATGCAATTAAAAAAACTTAAATGTCTCTTATTAGATAAGGCATATTTTCGTCTTATAAGGTACTTCTTTTTCAATGATTTCGAGGATATTTTAGTTTTGATCAAAAAAATTGTATTTCTTACGATTTTTCGTAAAATATGTTAATGCCATCTGAAAGAGGAACAGATAAGCTTTCCATCGAGCTCTTAGTCGAAGAAGTCGGTCGAAGGATGCAAGAGTTATTAGCAAAAAACTAAACGGTGGTCGACACGTTTCCGTCCTACTGCCGATTATTTTCGCAAAGTACTTTTCTATAATTCTACTATTTAATGGGAAAAAACTAAACGAATTTTTTGTCCATGTTAAAAATTATTAATTCTGAATAAAATGCCGCCCATTGATGCAATTAAAAAAATTTAAATGTCTCTTATTAGATAAGGCATATTTTCGTCTGATAAGGTACTTCTTCTTCAATGATTTCGAGGATATTTTCGGTTTGATCAAAAAAATTTTAGTTCTTATGACTTTTCGTAAAATATGTTAATGCCATCTGAAAGAGAAACAGATAAGCTTTCCATCGAGCTCTTAGTCGAAGAAGTTGGTCGAACGAGCAAGAGTTATTAGCAAAAAACTAATCATTGGTCAACACGATTCCGTCCAACTGCCGATTGTTTTCCCAAAGTACTTTTCTATAATTCTAGCATTTAATGGGACAAAATTAAACGAATTTCTATTACTATAAACGAAAACTATTAATTCTGAAAAAATGCCGCCCATTTATGCAATTAAAAAAATGTAAATGTCTCTTAATACATAAGGCATATTTTCGTCTTATATGGTACTTCTTTTTCAATGATTTCGATGATATTTTAGTTTTGATCAAAAAAATTTTATTTCATACGACTTTTCGTAAAATATGTTAATGCCATCTGAAAGAAGAACCGATAAGCTTTCCATCGAGCTCTTAGTCAAAGAAGTCGGTCGAAGGATGCAAGAGTTATAAGCAAAATGCTAATCGTGGGTCAACACGTTTCCGTCCTACTCCCGATTCTTTTCGCAAAGTACTTTTCTATAATTCTACTATTTAATGGGAAAAAACTAAACGAATTTTTCTATTAATTCTGAATAAAATGCCGCCCATTTATGCAATTAAAAAAATTTAAATGTCTCTTATTAGATAAGGCATATTTTCGTCTGATAAGGTACTTCTTCTTCAATGATTTCGAGGATATTTTAGTTTTGACCAAAAAAATTTTATTTCTTACGACTTTTCGTAAAATATGTTAATACCATCTGAAGAAGGAACAGATAAGCTTTTCATCGAGCTCTTAGTCGAAGAAGTCGGTCGAAGGATGCAAGAGTTATTAGCAAAAAGCTAATCGGTGGTCAACACGTTTCCGTCCTACTGCCGATTCTTTTCGCAAAGTACTTTTCTATAATTCAAGTATTTAATGGGAAAAAATTAAACGAATTTTTTATCCATGTAAAAACTATTAATTCTCAACAAAATGCCGCCCATTTATGCATTAAAAAAAATTTAAATGTCTCTTATTAGATAAGGCATATTTTCGTCTGATAAGGTACTTCTTTTTCAATGATTTCAAGGATATATTAGTTTTGATCAAAAAAATTTTATTTCTTACGACATTTCGTAAAATTTGTTAATGCCATCTGAAAGAGGAACAGATTTGCTTTCCATCGAGCTCTTAGTCGAAGAAGTCGGTCGAAGTATGCAAGAGTAATTAGCAAAAATCTAATAGGTGGTCAACACGATTCCGTCCTACTGCCGATTCTTTTCGCAAAGTACTTTTATATAATTGTAGTATTTAATGTGAAAAAATTAAACGAATTTTTTGTCCATGTAAAAAACTATTAATTCTGAATAAAATTCCGCCCATTTATGCAATTAAAAAAAATTTAAATGTCTCTTATTAGATAAGGCATATTT
The DNA here is from genome assembly GCA_034638295.1 of Phortica okadai. Lineage (NCBI taxonomy): Eukaryota > Metazoa > Arthropoda > Insecta > Diptera > Drosophilidae > Phortica > Phortica okadai. The sequence goes on from CM067851.1 coordinate 29,197,822, forward strand.
TCGTCTGATAAGGTACTTCTTCTTCAATGATTTCGAGGATATTTTAGTTTTGATCAAAAAAATTTTATTTCTTACGACTTTTCGTAAGATAAGTTAATGCCATCTGAAAGAGAAACAGATAAGCTTTTTATCGAGTTCTTAGTCGAAGAAGTCGGTCGAAGGATGCAAGAGTTATTTGCAGAAAATTAATCGCCGGTCAACACGATTTGGTCCTACTGCCGATTCTTTCTAAAATTCTAGTATTTAATGGGAAAAAATTAAACGAATTTTTTATCCATGTAAAAAACTATTAATTCTGAACAAAATGCCGCCCATTTATGCAATTAAATAAATTTAAATGTCTCTTATTAGATAAGGCATATTTTCGTCTGATAAGGTACTTCTTCTTCAATGATTTCAAGGATATTTTAGTTTTGATCAAAAACATTTTATTTCTTACGACTTTTCGTAAAATATGTTAATGCCATCTGAAAGAGGAACAGATAAGCTTACCATCGAGCTCTTAGTCGAATATGTCGGTCGAAGGATGCAAGAGTTATTAGCAAAAAACAAATCGGCGGTCGCCACGTTTCCGTCCTACTGCCGATTCTAGTACTTTTCTATAAATCTAGTATTTAATGGGAAAAAATTAAACGAATTTTTTGTTCATGTAAAAAACTATTTATTTTGAATAAAATGCCGCCCATTGATGCGATTAAAAAAATTTAAATATTTCGTATTAGATAAGGAATATTTTCGTCTGATAAGGTACTTCTTCTTTAATGATTTCGAGAATATTTTAGTTTTGATCAAAAAAATGATATTCCTTACGACTTTTCGTAATATACGTTAATGCCATCTGAAAGAGGAATAGATAAGCTTTCCATCGAGCTCCTAGTCGAAGAAGTCGGTCGAAGGATGCAAGAGTTTTAAGCAAAAAGCTAATCGTGGGTCAACACGTTTCCGTCCTACTCCCGATTCTTTTCGCAAAGTACTTTTCTATAATTATAGTATTTAATGGGAAAAAATTAAACGAATTTTTTATCCATGTAAAAAACTATTAATTCTGAACAAAATGCCGCCCATTTATGCAATCAAAAAAATTTAAATGTCTTTTATTAGATAAAGCATATTTTTGTCTGATAAGGTACTTCTTCTTTAATGATTTCGAGAATATTTTAGTTTTGATCAAAAAAATTTTATTCCTTACGACTTTTCGTAATATATGTTAATGCCATCTGAAAGAGGTATAGATAAGCTTTCCATCGAGCTCTTAGTCGAAGAAGTCGGTCGAAGGATGCAAGAGTTATAAGCAAAAAGCTAATCGTGGGTCAACACGTTTCCGTCCTACTCCCGATTCTTTTCGCAAAGTACTTTTCTATAATTATAGTATTTAATGTGAAAAAATTAAACGAATTTTTTATCCATGTAAAAAACTATTAATTCTGAAGAAAATGCCGCCCATTTATGCAATTAAAAAAACTTAAATGTCTCTTATTAGATAAGGCATATTTTCGTCTTATAAGGTACTTCTTTTTCAATGATTTCGAGGATATTTTAGTTTTGATCAAAAAAATTGTATTTCTTACGATTTTTCGTAAAATATGTTAATGCCATCTGAAAGAGGAACAGATAAGCTTTCCATCGAGCTCTTAGTCGAAGAAGTCGGTCGAAGGATGCAAGAGTGATTAGCAAAAAACTAAACGGTGGTCGACACGTTTCCGTCCTACTGCCGATTATTTTCGCAAAGTACTTTTCTATAATTCTACTATTTAATGGGAAAAAACTAAACGAATTTTTTGTCCATGTTAAAAATTATTAATTCTGAATAAAATGCCGCCCATTGATGCAATTAAAAAAATTTAAATGTCTCTTATTAGATAAGGCATATTTTCGTCTGATAAGGTACTTCTTCTTCAATGATTTCGAGGATATTTTCGGTTTGACCAAAAAAATTTTAGTTCTTATGACTTTTCGTAAAATATGTTAATGCCATCTGAAAGAGAAACAGATAAGCTTTCCATCGATTTCTTAGTCGAAGAAGTCGGTCGAACGAGCAAGAGTTATTAGCAAAAAACTAATCATTGGTCAACACGATTCCGTCCAACTGCCGATTGTTTTCCCAAAGTACTTTTCTATAATTCTAGCATTTAATGGGAAAACATTAAACGAATTTCTATTACTATAAACGAAAACTATTAATTCTAAAAAATGCCGCCCATTTATGCAATTAAAAAAATGTAAATATCTCTTAATACATAAGGCATATTTTCGTCTTATATGGTACTTCTTTTTCAATGATTTCGATGATATTTTAGTTTTGATCAAAAAAATTTTATTTCATACGACTTTTCGTAAAATATGTTAATGCCATCTGAAAGAAGAACAGATAAGCTTTCCATCGAGCTCTTAGTCAAAGAAGTCGGTCGAAGGATGCAAGAGTTATAGGCAAAAAGGTAATCGTGTGTCAACAGGTTTCCGTCCTACTCCCGATTCTTTTCGCAAAGTACTTTTCTATAATTATAGTATTTAATGGGAAAAAATTAAACGAATTTTTTATCCATGTAAAAAACTATTAATTCTGAACAAAATGCCGCCCATTTATGCAATCAAAAAAATTTAAATGTCTTTTATTAGATAAACCATATTTTCGTCTGATAAGGTACTTCTTCTTTAATGATTTCGAGAATATTTTAGTTTTGATCAAAAAAATTTTATTCCTTACGACTTTTCGTAATATATGTTAATGCCATCTGAAAGAGGTATAGATAAGCTTTCCATCGAGCTCTTAGTCGAAGAAGTCGGTCGAAGGATGCAAGACTTATTAGCAAAAAACTAATCGGTGGTCAACACGTTTCCGTCCTACTGCCGATTCTTTTCGCGAAGTACTTTTCTATAATTCTAGTATTTAATGGGAAAAAATTGAACGAATTTTTTGTCCATGTAAAAAACTATTAATTCTGAATAAAATGGCGCCCATTGATGCAATTAAAAAAATTTAAATGTCTTTTATTAGATAAAGCATGTTTTCGTCTGATAAGGTACTTCTTCATCAATGATTTCGAGGATATTTTAGGTTTGATCAAAAAAATTTTATTTCTTACGACTTTTCGTAAAAAATGTTAAAGCCATCTGAAAGAGAAACAGATAAGCTTTCCATCGAGCGCTTAGTCGAAGAAGTCGGTCGAAGCATGCAAAAGTTATTAGCAAATAACTAATCGATGGTCTACACGATTCCGTCCAACGGCCGATTGTTTTCGCAAAGTACTTTTCTATAATTCTAGTATTTAATGGGAAAAAATTAAACGAATTACTATTACTATAAACGAAAACTATTAATTCTGAATAAAATGCCACCCATTTATGCAATTAAAAAAATGTAAATGTCTCTTATTAGATAAGGAATATTTTCGTTTTAAAAGGTACTTCTTTTTTTTTTTTCAATGATTTCGAGGATATTTTAGTTTTGATCAAAAAAATTTTATTTCTTACGACTTTTCGAAAAATATGTTAGTGCCATCTGAAAGAGGAACAGATAAGCTTTCCATCTTGCTCTTAGTCGAAGAAGTTGGTCAAAGGATGCAAGACTTATTAGCAAAAAACTAATCTTTGGTCAACACGATTCCGTCCAACTGCCGATTGTTTTCGCAAAGTACATTTCTATAATTCTACTATTTAATGGGAAAAAACTAAACGAATTTTTTGTCCATGTAAAAAACTATTATTTCTGAAGAAAATGCCGCCCATTTATGCAATTAAAAAAACTTAAATGTCTCTTATTAGATAAGGCATATTTTCGTCTTATAAGGTACTTCTTTTTCAATGATTTCGAGGATATTTTAGTTTTGATCAAAAACATTGTATTTCTTACGATTTTTCGTAAAATATGTTAATGCCATCTGAAAGAGGAACAGATAAGCTTTCCATCGAGCTCTTAGTCGAAGAAGTCGGTCGAAGGATGCAAGAGTTATTAGCAAAAAACTAAACGGTGGTCGACACGTTTCCGTCCTACTGCCGATTATTTTCGCAAAGTACTTTTCTATAATTCTACTATTTAATGGGAAAAAACTTAACGAATTTTTTGTCCATGTTAAAAATTATTAATTCTGAATAAAATGCCGCCCATTGATGCAATTAAAAAAATTTAAATGTCTCTTATTAGATAAGGCATATTTTCGTCTGATAAGGTACTTCTTCTTCAATGATTTCGAGGATATTTTCGGTTTGATCAAAAAAATTTTAGTTCTTATGACTTTTCGTAAAATATGTTAATGCCATCTGAAAGAGAAACAGATAAGCTTTCCATCGAGCTCTTAGTCGAAGAAGTTGGTCGAACGAGCAAGAGTTATTAGCAAAAAACTAATCATTGGTCAACACGATTCCGTCCAACTGCCGATTGTTTTCCCAAAGTACTTTTCTATAATTCTAACATTTAATGGGAAAAAATTAAACGAATTTCTATTACTATAAACGAAAACTATTAATTCTGAAAAAATGCCGCCCATTTATGCAATTAAAAAAATGTAAATGTCTCTGAATACATAAGGCATATTTTCGTCTTATATGGTACTTCTTTTTCAATGATTTCGAGGATATTTTCGGTTTGATCAAAAAAATTTTAGTTCTTATGACTTTTCGTAAAATATGTTAATGCCATCTGAAAGAGAAACAGATAAGCTTTCCATCGAGCTCTTAGTCAAAGAAGTCGGTGGATACATGCAAGAGTTGTTATCAAAAAACTAAATGGTGATCAACACGATTCCGTCCTACTGCCGATTATTTTCCCAAAGTACTCTTCTATAAATCTAGTATTTAATAGAAAAAAATTATTCGATTTTTTGTCCATGTAAGAAACTATTAATTCTTAATATGTAAAATATGTTAATGCCATCTGAAAGAAGAACAGATAAGCTTTCCATCGAGCTCTTAGTCAAAGAAGTCGGTGGATACATGCAAGAGTTGTTATCAAAAAACTAATTGGTGGTCAACACGATTCCGTCCTACTGCCGATTCTTTTCGCAAAGTACTCTTCTATAACTCTAGTATTTAATGGGAAAACATTAAACGATTTTTTTATCCATGTAAAAAACTATTAATTCTGAATAAAATGGCGCCCATTTATGCAATTAAAAAGATGTAAATGTCTCTTAATAGATAAGGCATATTTTCGTCTTATAAGGTACTTCTTTTTCAATGATTTCGACGATATTTTAGTTTTGATCCAAAACAATTTTATTTCATACGACTTTTCGTAAAATATGTTAATGCCATCTGAAAGAGGAACAGATAAGCTTTCCATCGAGCTCTTAGTCGAAGAAGTCGGTCGAAGGATGCAAGAGTTATTAGCAAAAAACTAATCGGTGGTCGACACGTTTCCGTCCTACTGCCGATTCTTTTCGCAAAGTTCTTTTCTATAACTCTAGTATTTAATGGGAAAACATTAAACGAATTTTTTATCCATGTAAAAAACTATTAATTCTGAATAAAATGGCGCCCATTTATGCAATTAAAAAGATGTAAATGTCTCTTAATAGATAAGGCATATTTTCGTCTTATAAGGTACTTCTTTTTCAATGATTTCGACGATATTTTAGTTTTGATCCAAAACAATTTTATTTCATACGACTTTTCGTAAAATATGTTAATGCCATCTGAAAGAGAAACAGATAAGCTTTCCATCGAGCTCTTAGTCAAAGAAGTCGGTGGATACATGCAAGAGTTGTTATCAAAAAACTAATTGGTGGTCAACACGATTCCGTCCTACTGCCGATTCTTTTCGCAAAGTACTCTTCTATAACTCTAGTATTTAATGGGAAAACATTAAACGAATTTTTTATCCATGTAAAAAACTATTAATTCTAAATAAAATGGCGCCCATTTATGCAATTAAAAAGATGTAAATGTCTCTTAATAGATAAGGCATATTTTCGTCTTATAAGGTACTTCTTTTTCAATGATTTCGACGATATTTTAGTTTTGATCCAAAACAATTTTATTTCATACTACTTTTCGTAAAATATGTTAATGCCATCTGAAAGAGGAACAGATAAGCTTTCCATCGAGCCCCAAGTCGAAGAAGTCGGTCGAAGGATGCAAGAGGTATTAGCAAAAAACTAATCGGTGGTCAACACGTTTCCGTCCTACTGCCGATTCTTTACGCAAAGTACTTTTCTATAATTCTAGTATTTAATGGGAAAAAATTAAACGAATTTTTTGTCCATGTAAAAAACTATTAATTCTGAATAAAATGCCGCCCATTTATGCAATTAAAAAGATGTAAATGTCTCTTAATAGATAAGGCATATTTTCGTCTTATAAGGTACTTCTTTTTCAATGATTTCGACGATATTTTAGTTTTGATCCAAAACAATTTTATTTCATATAGTAGGGGAGCCCAAGCGGGGATTTTCGTAGTTACTCCTGCGTGGCAGATTAGAATATGGGAGATAGCTTATACTCTATTGAGTAGATTCCCCAAGTATAAGATTTCAAAGTGGTGACGCGCGTGTATGGCAGACCATTGATTCTGTAAAAACGGCTGATTTACTCCTGCTTGGCAGATTAAGATATGGTAGGTTCATTACATGCTTATAAGTCCCCATTTCGCTAGTCAGCCATTTTGAGAATGGCGTAAGGGAATGGGAGGGTTTCAAACTTCCATACTAAAACCGTCAAATTAAGTCAGTTCTGTGCGTCAGTTTTTTTTACAGGTGGCTCAGCATGATCTCCTAGTCGTACTATTTCATAATCTAACAGTTATATGGAGGAACATTCTTTATTCCGCGGTATACAATATAAAACACCTTGTGGCGGTCGAACCCACCGCTAAATGAAAAAATTTTATTGAATCTTTCCCACTTTAAATTATTTAATCTTCAAAATGCAACCACTCCCAACGACGCAGGAGTAAATCACGTTTTAGCATCGTCGGCTCCCCGACTAATACGACTTTTCGTAAAATATGTTAATGCCATCTGAAAGAGAAACAGATAAGCTTTCCATCGAGCTCTTAGTCAAAGAAGTCGGTGGATACATGCAAGAGTTGTTATCAAAAAACTAATTGGTGGTCAACACGATTCCGTCCTACTGCCGATTCTTTTCGCAAAGTACTCTTCTATAACTCTAGTATTTAATGGGAAAACATTAAACGAATTTTTTATCCATGTAAAAAACTATTAATTCTAAATAAAATGGCGCCCATTTATGCAATTAAAAAGATGTAAATGTCTCTTAATAGATAAGGCATATTTTCGTCTTATAAGGTACTTCTTTTTCAATGATTTCGACGATTTTTTAGTTTTGATCCAAAACAATTTTATTTCATACGACTTTTCGTAGAATATGTTAATGCCATCTGAAAGAGGAACAGATAAGCTTTCCATCGAGCCCCAAGTCGAAGAAGTCGGTCGAAGGATGCAAGAGGTATTAGCAAAAAACTAATCGGTGGTCAACACGTTTCCGTCCTACTGCCGATTCTTTACGCAAAGTACTTTTCTATAATTCTAGTATTTAATGGGAAAAAATTAAACGAATTTTTTGTCCATGTAAAAAACTATTAATTCTGAATAAAATGCCGCCCATTTATGCAATTATAACCAGTAAGGACGCTACCTTCAGCAAGGCTGAAGCTATAATACTTTTCATGTTGTGTCACTATAAAAAAAAATGATAGGTTTAATGCCTCCCTAACAACATAACTGTAAGGTTTCAAGTCAATTGGTTAAAAAACAAAAAAGTTTTCCATACAACGGTTCAAGTTTTGCGATAAGTGGGCGTAGCCATGCCCATTTTTGATCAAAATAGTTTTCATTTCTCCCTAAGAACATGACTCTAAAGTTTCAAGTCAATTGGTTAAAAACAAAAAAGTTTTCCATACAACGGGTCAAGTTTAGCTAAAAGTGGGCGTTGCCAAGCCCACTTTTGGTCAAAATAGTTTTCGTTCCTCCGTAACAACATAACTGTAAAGTTTCAAGTCAATTGGTTAAAAAACAAAAAAGTTTTCCATACAACGGGTCAAGTTTCGCAATAAAAGGGCGTGGCTACGCCCACTTTTGGTCAAAATAGTTTTCATTCCTCTCTAAGAACATAACTGTAAAGTTTCAAGTCAATTGGTTAAAAAACCAAAATGTTTTCCATACAACGGGTCAATTTTCGCTATAAGTGGGCGCGGCTACGCCCACTTTTGGTCAAAATAAATTTCATTCCTACCTAAGAACATAACTGTAAAGTTTCAAGTCAATTGATAAAAAAACAAAAAAGTTTTCCATACAACGGGTCAATTTTCGCTATTAGTGGGCGTAGCCATGCCTACTTTTGGTCAAAACAGTTTTCATTCCTCCCTAAGAACATAACTCTAAAGTTTTAAGTCAATTGGATAAAAAACAAAAAAAGCTTTCCATACAATGGGTCAATTTTCGCTATAAGTGGGCGTGGCCTCGCCCACTTTTGGTCAAAATAGTTTTCATTCCTCTCTAAGAACATAACTGTAAAGTTTCAAGTCAATTGGTTAAAAAACAAAAATGTTTTCCATACAACGGGTCAATTTTCTCTATAAGTGGGCGTGGCTTTGCCCACTTTTGGTCAAAATAGTTTTCATTCCTCCCTAAGAACGTAACTGTAAAGTTTCAAGTCAATTGGTTAAAAAACAAAAAAGTTTTCCATACAAAGGGTAAATTTTCGCTATAAAAGGGCGTGGCCACGCCTAGTTTTGGTCAAAAAAGTTTTCATTCCTCCCTAAGAACATAACTTTGAAATTTCAAGTCAATTGGTTAAAAAACAAAAAAGTTTTCCATACAACGGGTCAATTTTCGCTAGAAGTGGGCGTGGCTTTTGGTCAAAATAGTTTTCATTCCTCCCTAAGAACATAACTTTGAAATTTCAAGTCAATTGGTTAAAAAACAAAAAAGTTTTCCATACAACGATGTGAATATTGCTTCTCTTCCTCTTCTTTATTTGTATGGGAGCTACCAGTTCCAGATGTCCAATCTCAATGAAACTTTCAGGCATGTAGTCGGACTATGTAGAACTACTATGTTTAAAATTTCAGCACTCTATCATACAAAACAAAAAATTTTTCCATACAACGATTAAAGTTTTGTTCATTTTTCTACTTTTTTTCGTATGGGGGCTACCAGTTCCAGTGGTCCGATATGGCTGGATCCGACAAATGAGTTGACTGTACGAATAAGAAGTCTCTGTGCAAAATTTCAGCTCGATATCTTTAAAACTGTGGGAGGAGATTGTATATATACAGACAGACGGACAGACGGACATGGCTAAATCAACTCGTCTTGTCGTCCTGATCAAGAATATATATACTTTATATAGTCGCAAGTGAATATTTCTGTGTGTTACAAACTTCAGCACAAAGTTATTATACTATTTCACATATGTGAAAAGTATAAAAATGTAAATGTCTCTTAATAGATAAAGCATATTTTCGTCTTATAAGGTACTTCTTTTTCAATGATTTGGAGGATATTTTAAATTTGATGAAAAAAATTTTATTTCATACGAATTTTCGTAAAATATGTTAATGCCATCTGAAAGAGGAACGGATAAGCTTTCCATCGAGCTCTTAGTCGAAGAAGTCGGTCGAAGGATGCAAGAGTTATTAGCAAAAACTAATAAGTGGTCAATACGATTCCGTCCAATTGCCGATTGTTTTCGCAAAGTTTTTTTCTATAATTATAGTATTTAATGGGAAAAAATTAAACGAATTTTTTATCCATGTAAAAAACTATTAATTCTGAACAAAATGCCGCCCATTGATGCAATCAAAAAAATTTAAATGTCTTTTATTAGATAAACCATATTTTCGTCTGATAAGGTACTTCTTCTTTAATGATTTCGAGGATATTTTAGTTTTGATCAAAAAAATTTTTTTCCTTATGACTTTTCGTAAAATATGTTAATGCCATCTGAAAGAGGAACAGATAAGCTTTCCATCGAGCTCTTAATCGAAGAAGTCGGTCGAAGGATGCAAGAGTTATTATCAAAAAACTAATCGGTGCTCAACACGTTTCCGTTCTTCTGCCGATTCTTTTCGCAAAGTACTTTTCTATAATTCTAGTATTTAATGGGGAAAAATTAAACGAATCTTTTGTCAATGTAAAAACTATTAATTCTGAATAAAATGACGCCCGTTTATGCAATTAAAAATATTTTAATGTCTCTTATTAGATAAGGCATATTTTCGTCTGATTAGGTACTTCTTCTTCAAAGATTTCGAGGATATTTTAGTTTTGATCATAAAAATTTTATTTCTTACGACTTTTCGTAAAATATGTTAATGCCATCTGAAAGAGGAACAGATAAGCTTTCCATCGAGCTCTTAGTCGAAGAAGTCGGTCGAAGGATGCAAGAGTTATAATCAAAAAACTAATCGGTGCTCAACACGTTTCCGTTCTTCTGCCGATTCTTTTCGCAAAGTACTTTTCTATAATTCTAGTATTTAATGGGAAAAAATTAAACGAATTTTTTGTCCATGTCAAAAACTATTAGTTCTGAATAAAATGCCGCCCATTTATGCAATTAAAAAAAATTTAAATGTCTCTTATTAGATAAGGCATATTTTCGTCTAACGATTTACTTCTTCTTCAATGATTTCGAGGATATTTTAGTTTTGATCAAAAAAATTTTATTTCTTACGACTTTTCGTAAAAATGTTAATGAAATCTGAAAGAGGAACAGATAAGCTTTCCATCGAGCTCTTAGTCGAAGAAGTCGGTCGAAGGATGCAAGAGTTATTAGCAAAAAAATAATCGGTGGTCAACACGTTTCCGTCCTACTGCCGATTCTTTTCGCAAAGTACTTTTCTATAATTCTAGTATTTAATGGGAAAAAATTAAACGAATTTTTTCTCCATGTAAAAAAACTATTATTTCTGAATAAAATGCCGCCCATTTATGTAATTAAAAAAAATTTAAATGTCTCTTATTAGATAAGGCATATTTTCGCCTGATAAGGTACTTCTTCAATGATTTCGAGGATATTTTAGTTTTGATCAAAAAAAATTTATTTTTTACGACTTTTTGTAAAATATGTTAATACCATCTGAAAGAGGAACAGAAAAGCTTTCCATTGAGCTCTTAGTCGAAGAAGTCGGTCGAAGGATGCAAGAGTTATTAGCAAAAACTAATCAGTGGTCAATACGATTCCGTCCAACTGCCGATTGTTTTCGCAAAGTTTTTTTCTATAATTCTAGTATTTAATGGGAAAAAATTAACGAATTTTTTATCCATGTAAATAACTAGTAATTCTGAATAAAATGCCGCCCATTTATGCAATTAAAACCAGTAAGGACGCTACCTTCAGCAAGGCTGAAGCTATAATAGGTTTAATGCCTCCCTAACAACATAACTGTAAGGTTTCAAGTCAATTGGTTAAAAAACAAAAAAGTTTTCCATACAACGGTTCCAGTTTTGCGATAAGTGGGCGTAGCCATGCCCATTTTTGATAAAAATAGTTTTCATTTCTCCCTAAGAACATGACTCTAAAGTTTCAAGTCAATTGGTTAAAAACAAAAAAGTTTTCCATACAACGGGTCAAGTTTAGCTATAAGTGGGCGTTGCCAAGCCCACTTTTGGTCAAAATAGTTTTCGTTCCTCCGTAACAACATAACTGTAAAGTTTCAAGTCAATTGGTTAAAAAACAAAAAAGTTTTCCATACAACGGGTCAAGTTTCGCAATAAAAGGGCGTGGCCACGCCTACTTTTGGTCAAAAAAGTTTTCATTCCTCTCTAAGAACATAACTCTAAAGTTTTAAGTCAATTGGATAAAAAACAAAAAAACTTTCCATACAATGGGTCAATTTTCGCTATAAGTGGGCGTGGCTTCGCCCTCTTTTGGTCAAAATAGTTTTCATTCCTCTCTAAGAACATAACTGTAAAGTTTCAAGTCAATTGGTTAAAAAACAAAAATGTTTTCCATACAACGGGTCAATTTTCTCTATAAGTGGGCGTGGCTTTGCCCACTTTTGGTCAAAATAGCTTTCATTCCTCCCTAAGAACGTAACTGTAAAGTTTCAAGTCAATTGGTTAAAAAACAAAAAAGTTTTCCATACAAAGGGTAAATTTTCGCTATAAAAGGGCGTGGCCACGCCTACTTTTGGTCAAAAAAGTTTTCATTCCTCCCTAAGAACATAACTTTGAAATTTCAAGTCAATTGGGTAAAAAACAAAAAAGTTTTCCATACAACGGGTCAATTTTCGCTAGAAGTGGGCGTGGCTTTTGGTCAAAATAGTTTTCATTCCTCCCTAAGAACATAACTTTAAAATTTCAAGTCAATTGGTTAAAAACAAAAAAGTTTTCCATACTACGACGTGAATATTGCTTCTCTTCCTCTTCTTCATTTTGTATGGGAGCTACCAGTTCCAGATGTCCAATCTCAATGAAACTTTCAGGCATGTAGTCGGACTATGTAGAACTACTATGTTTAAAATTTCAGCACTTTATCATACAAACCAAAAAATGTTTCCATACAACGATTAAAGTTTTGTTCATTTTTCTACTTCTTTTCGTATGGGGGCTACCAGTTCCAGTGGTCCGATATGGCTGGATCCGACAAATGAGTTGACTGCACGAATAAGAAGTCTCTGTGCAAAATTTCAGCTCGATATCTTTAAAACTGTGGGAGGAGATTGTATATATACAGACAGACGGACATGGCTAAATCAACTCGTCTTGTCGTCCTGATCAAGAATATATATACTTTATATAGTCGCAAGTGAATATTTCTGTGTGTTACAAACTTCAGCACAAAGTTATTATACTATTTCACATACGTGAAAAGTATAAAAATGTAAATGTCTCTTAATAGATAAAGCATATTTTCGTCTTATAAGGTACTTCTTTTTCAATGATTTGGACGATATTTTAAATTTGATGAAAAAAATTTTATTTCAAACGACTTTTCGTAAAATATGTTAATGCCATCTGAAAGAGGAACGGATAAGCTTTCCATCGAGCTCTTAGTCGAAGAAGTCGGTCGAAGGATGCAAGAGTTATTAGCAAAAACTAATCAGTGGTCAATACGATTCCGTCCAACTGCCTATTGTTTTCGCAAAGTTTTTTTCTATAATTCTAGTGTTTAATGGGAAAAAATTAACGAATTTTTTGTCCATGTAAATAACAATTAATTCTGAATAAAATGCCGCCCATTTATGCAATTAAAAAAATGTTCATGTCTCTTATTAGATAAGGCATATTTTCGTTTTATAAGGTACTTCTTTTTCAATGATTTCGAGGATATTTTAGTTTTGATCAAAAAAATTTTTTTTCTTAGGGCTTTTCGTAAAATATGTTAATGCCATCTGAAAGAGGAACAGATAAGCTTTCCATCGAGCTCTTAGTCGAAGAAGTCGGTCGAAGGATGCAAGAGTTATTAGCAAGAAACTAATCGGTGTTCAACACGTTTCCGTCCTACTGCCGATTCTTTACACAAAGTACTTTTCTATAATTCTAGTATTTAATGGGAAAAAATTAAACGAATTTTTTGTCCATGTAAAAAACTATTATTTCTGAAGAAAATGCCGTCCATTTAAGCAATTAAAAAAATTTAAATGTCTCTTATTAGATAAGGCATATTTTCGTCTTATAAGGTACTTCTTTTTCAATGATTTCGAGAATATTTTAGTTTTGATCAAAAAAATTTTATATCTTACGACTTTTCGTAAAATATGTCAACGCCATCTGAAAGAGGAATAGATAAGCTTTCCATCGGACTCTTAGTCGAAGAAGTCGGTCGAAGGATGCAACAGTTATTAGCAAAAAACTAATCGGTGTTCAACACGTTTCCGTCCTACTGCCGATTCTTTACGCAAAGTACTTTTCTATAATTCTAGTATTTAATGGGAAAAAATTAAACGAATTTTTTGTCCATGTAAAAAACTATTATTTGTGAACAAAATGCCGCCCATTTATGCAATCAAAAAAATTTAAATGTCTCTTATTAGATAAAGCATATTTTCGTCTGATAAGGTACTTCTTCTTTAATGATTTCGAGAATATTTTAGTTTTGATCAAAAAAATTTTATTTCTTACGACTTTTCATAATATATGTTAATGCCATCTGAAAGAGGTATAGATAAGCTTTCCATCGAGCTCTTAGTCGAAGAAGTCGGTCGAAAGATGCAAGAGTTATTAACAAAAAACTAATCGGTGGTCAACACGTTTCCGTCCTACTGCCGATTCTTTTCGCAAAGTACTTTTCTATAATTCTAGTATTTAATGGGAAAAAATTAAACGAATTTTTTCTCCATGTAAAAAAACTATTATTTCTGAATAAAATGCCGCCCATTTATGTAATTAAAAAAAATTTAAATGTCTCTTATTAGATAAGGCATATTTTCACCTGATAAGGTACTTCTTCAATGATTTCGAGGATATTTTAGTTTTGATCAAAAAAAATTTATTTTTTACGACTTTTTGTAAAATATGTTAATACCATCTGAAAGAGGAACAGAAAGGCTTTCCATTGAGCTCTTAGTCGAAGAAGTCGGTCGAAGGATGCAAGAGTTATTAGCAAAAACTAATCAGTGGTCAATACGATTCCGTCCAACTGCCGATTGTTTTCGCAAAGTTTTTTTCTATAATTCTAGTATTTAATGGGAAAAAATTAACGAATTTTTTGTCCATGTAAATAACTAGTAATTCTGAATAAAATGCCGCCCATTTATGCAATTAAAACCAGTAAGGACGCTACCTTCAGCAAGGCTGAAGCTATAATAGGTTTAATGCCTCCCTAACAACATAACTGTAAGGTTTCAAGTCAATTGGTTAAAAAACAAAAAAGTTTTCCATACAACGGTTCCAGTTTTACGATAAGTGGGCGTAGCCATGCCCATTTTTGATAAAAATAGTTTTCATTTCTCCCTAAGAACATGACTCTAAAGTTTCAAGTCAGTTGGTTAAAAACAAAAAAGTTTTCCATACAACGGGTCAAGTTTAGCTATAAGTGGGCGTTGCCAAGCCCACTTTTGGTCAAAATAGTTTTCGTTCCTCCGTAACAACATAACTGTAAAGTTTCAAGTCAATTGGTTAAAAAACAAAAATGTTTTCCATACAACGGGTCAAGTTTCGCAATAAAAGGGCGTGGCTACGCCCACTTTTGGTCAAAATAGTTTTCATTCCTCTCTAAGAACATAACTCTAAAGTTTTAAGTCAATTGGATAAAAAACAAAAAAAGCTTTCCATACAATGGGTCAATTTTCGCTATAAGTGGGCGTGGCTTCGCCCACTTTTGGTCAAAATAGTTTTCATTCCTCTCTAAGAACATAACTGTAAAGTTTCAAGTCAATTGGTTAAAAAACAAAAATGTTTTCCATACAACGGGTCAATTTTCTCTATAAGTGGGCGTGGCTTTGCCCACTTTTGGTCAAAATAGTTTTCATTCCTCCCTAAGAACGTAACTGTAAAGTTTCAAGTCAATTGGTTAAAAAACAAAAAAGTTTTCCATACACAGGGTAAATTTTCGCTATAAAAGGGCGTGGCCACGCCTACTTTTGGTCAAAATAGTTTTCATTCCTCCCTAAGAACGTAACTGTAAAGTTTCAAGTCAATTGGTTAAAAAACAAAAATGTTTTCCATACAAAGGGTAAATTTTCGCTATAAAAGGCGTGGCCACGCCTACTTTTGGTCAAAAAAGTTTTCATTCCTCCCTAAGAACATAACTTTGAAATTTCAAGTCAATTGGTTAAAAAACAAAAAAGTTTTCCATACAACGGGTCAATTTTCGCTAGAAGTGGGCGTGGCTTTTGGTCAAAATAGTTTTCATTCCTCCCTAAGAACATAACTTTAAAATTTCAAGTCAAACGAATTTCTTGTCCATGTAAAAAACTATTAATTCTGAAAAAAATGCCGTCCATTTATGCAACTAAAAAAATTTAAATGTCTCTTATTAGATAAGGCATATTTTCGTCTGATAAGGTACTTCTTCTTTTATGATTTCGAGGATATTTTGGGTTTGATAAAAAAAATTTTATTTCTTACGGCTTTTCGTGAAATATATTAATGCCATCTGAAAGAGGAACAGATAAGCTTTCCATCGAGCTCTTAGTCGAAGAAGTCGGTCGAAGAATGCAAGAGTTATTAGCAAAAAACTAATCGGTGGTCAACACGATTCCGTCCTACTGCCGATTCTTTGCGTAAAGTACTTTTCTATAATTCCAGTATTTAGAGGGAAAAAATTAAACGAATTTTTTGTCCATGTAAAAATCTATTAATTTTGAATAAAATGCCGCCCATTGATGCAATAAAGCATAGATAAAGCATATTTTCGTCTTATAAGGTACTTCTTTTTCAATGATTTGGAGGATATTTTAAATTTGATGAAAAAAATTTTATTTCAAACGACTTTTCGTAAAATATGTTAATGCCATCTGAAAGAGGAACGGATAAGCTTTCCATCGAGCTCTTAGTCGAAGAAGTCGGTCGAAGGATGCAAGAGTTATTAGCAAAAACTAATCAGTGGTCAATACGATTCCGTCCAACTGCCGATTGTTTTCGCAAAGTTTTTTTCTATAATTCTAGTATTTAATGGAAAAAAATTAACGAATTTTTTGTCCATGTAAATAACAATTAATTCTGAATAAAATGCCGCCCATTTATGCAATTAAAAAAATGTTCATGTCTCTTATTAGATAAGGCATATTTTCGTTTTATAAGGTACTTCTTTTTCAATGATTTCGAGGATATTTTAGTTTTGATCAAAAAAATTTTTTTTCTTACGGCTTTTCGTAAAATATGTTAATGCCATCTGAAAGAGGAACAGATAAGCTTTCCATCGAGCTCTTAGTCGAAGAAGTCGGTCGAAGGATGCAAGAGTTATTAGCAAGAAACTAATCGGTGTTCAACACGTTTCCGTCCTACTGCCGATTCTTTACACAAAGTACTTTTCTATAATTCTAGTATTTAATGGGAAACAATTAAACGAATTTTTTGTCCATGTAAAAAACTATTATTTCTGAAGAAAATGCCGTCCATTTATGCAATTAAAAAAATTTAAATGTCTCTTATTAGATAAGGCATATTTTCGTTTTATAAGGTACTTCTTTTTCAATGATTTCGAGGATATTTTAGTTTTGATCAAAAAAATTTTTTTTCTTAGGGCTTTTCGTAAAATATGTTAATGCCATCTGAAAGAGGAACAGATAAGCTTTCCATCGAGCTCTTAGTCGAAGAAGTCGGTCGAAGGATGCAAGAGTTATTAGCAAGAAACTAATCGGTGTTCAACACGTTTCCGTCCTACTGCCGATTCTTTACACAAAGTACTTCTCTATAATTCTAGTATTTAATGGGAAAAAATTAAACGAATTTTTTGTCCATGTAAAAAACTATTATTTCTGAAGAAAATGCCGTCCATTTATGCAATTAAAAAAATTTAAATGTCTCTTATTAGATAAGGCATATTTTCGTCTTATAAGGTACTTCTTTTTCAATGATTTCGAGAATATTTTAGTTTTGATCAAAAAAATTTTATATCTTACGACTTTTCGTAAAATATGTCAACGCCATCTGAAAGAGGAATAGATAAGCTTTCCATCGGACTCTTAGTCGAAGAAGTCGGTCGAAGGATGCAACAGTTATTAGCAAAAAACTAATCGGTGTTCAACACGTTTCCGTCCTACTGCCGATTCTTTACGCAAAGTACTTTTCTATAATTCTAGTATTTAATGGGAAAAAATTAAACGAATTTTTTGTCCATGTAAAAAACTATTATTTGTGAACAAAATGCCGCCCATTTATGCAATCAAAAAAATTTAAATGTCTCTTATTAGATAAAGCATATTTTCGTCTGATAAGGTACTTCTTCTTTAAAGATTTCGAGAATATTTTAGTTTTGATCAAAAAAATTTTATTTCTTACGACTTTTCATAATATATGTTAATGCCATCTGAAAGAGGTATAGATAAGCTTTCCATCGAGCTCTTAGTCGAAGAAGTCGGTCGAAAGATGCAAGAGTTATTAACAAAAAACTAATCGGTGGTCAACACGTTTCCGTCCTACTGCCGATTCTTTTCGCAAAGTACTTTTCTATAATTCTAGTATTTAATGGGAAAAAAGTAAACGAATTTTTTCTCCATGTAAAAAAACTATTATTTCTGAATAAAATGCCGCCCATTTATGTAATTAAAAAAAATTTAAATGTCTCTTATTAGATAAGGCATATTTTCACCTGATAAGGTACTTCTTCAATGATTTCAAGGATATTTTAGTTTTGATCAAAAAAAATTTATTTTTTACGACTTTTTGTAAAATATGTTAATACCATCTGAAAGAGGAACAGAAAAGCTTTCCATTGAGCTCTTAGTCGAAGAAGTCGGTCGAAGGATGCAAGAGTTATTAGCAAAAACTAATCAGTGGTCAATACGATTCCGTCCAACTGCCGATTGTTTTCGCAAAGTTTTTATACTCTTGCAAGAGTATATTAACTTTGTCATGAAGTTTGCAACGCAGAGAAGGAGACATCTCCGACTATATAAAGTATATATATTCTTGATCAGCACGACGAGACGAGTTCATATAGCCATGTCCGTCTGTCCGTCTGTCTGTCCGTCTGTCTGTCCGTCTGTCTGTCCGTCTGTCTGTCTGTTTCAATACCAACTGTGGGCTCAGTTTAAACGATATCGAAAAAATTTAAACGCAGAAAATTTTCTTATAATTGCAGGCAGTTTGTATGTAAAATCCAGCATGATCGGATAACTATAGCATATAGCTGCCATAGGAACGATCGGTCAAAAATGAGGTTTTTGCTCAATAAACGCCTTGTTTTTAAAGCTATCGCCTCAATTTTTTGCACAAGAACATCTTGGACGTAAATTTAAACACGCTCCAAAATTGGTGGAGATCGGATAAATATAGGATATAGCTCCCATAGGAACAATCGGTCAAAAATTCGGTTTTTGTTAGAAAAACTTTTTTGTTCTTAAATATAAACGGATAAAACTTTGCAGTTACGCGTTTTTATACATCCTTGACCATATTCCAAAATTTCGTACAAATCGGACATAAGGGCGTGGCACCGCCCATATAGAGAAAAAGTTAAAAATGTGATTTCTCTGTAAGCCGACGAGATATAAGATCGCAAAATAAAGTGTACAATGATTGCTATGTATATGTTAAAAAATTAGAATATGGGCGGGGCCACGCCCCTATATCTTTATAAAAGTATATGATTCTTATTGGAAAAACTATAAAACATATTTTCCAATAAGAATACTTGAGAAAATGCTTGCAAGAGTATATAAGTTTCAGCAAAGCTGAAAATAGCTCCCTTACTGGTTTTCTACAATTCTAGTATTTAATGGGAAAAAATTAACGAATTTTTTGTCCATGTAAATAACTAGTAATTCTGAATAAAATGCCGCCCATTTATGCAATTAAAACCAGTAAGGACGCTACCTTCAGCAAGGCTGAAGCTATAATAGGTTTAATGCCTCCCTAACAACATAACTGTAAGGTTTCAAGTCAATTGGTTAAAAAACAAATAAGTTTTCCATACAACGGTTCCAGTTTTGCGATAAGTGGGCGTAGCCATGCCCATTTTTGATAAAAATAGTTTTCATTTCTCCCTAAGAACATGACTCTAAAGTTTCAAGGCAATTGGTTAAAAACAAAAAAGTTTTCCATACAACGGGTCAAGTTTAGCTATAAGTGGGCGTTGCCAAGCCCACTTTTGGTCAAAATAGTTTTCGTTCCTCCGTAACAACATAACTGTAAAGTTTCAAGTCAATTGGTTAAAAAACAAAAAAGTTTTCCATACAACGGGTCAAGTTTCGCAATAAAAGGGCGTGGCTACGCCCACTTTTGGTCAAAATAGTTTTCATTCCTCTCTAAGAACATAACTCTAAAGTTTTAAGTCAATTGGATAAAAAACAAAAAAAGCTTTCCATACAATGGGTCAAATTTCGCTATAAGTGGGCGTGGCTTCGCCCACTTTTGGTCAAAATAGTTTTCATTCCTCTCTAAGAACATAACTGTAAAGTTTCAAGTCAATTGGTTAAAAAACAAAAATGTTTTCCATACAACGGGTCAATTTTCTCTATAAGTGGGCGTGGCTTTGCCCACTTTTGGTCAAAATAGTTTTCATTCCTCCCTAAGAACGTAACTGTAAAGTTTCAAGTCAATTGGTTAAAAAACAAAAAAGTTTTCCATACAAAGGGTAAATTTTCGCTATAAAAGGGCGTGGCCACGCCTACTTTTGGTCAAAATAGTTTTCATTCCTCCCTAAGAACATAACTTTGAAATTTCAAGTCAATTGGTTAAAAAACAAAAAAGTTTTCCATACAAAGGGTAAATTTTCGCTATAAAAGGGCGTGGCCACGCCTACTTTTGGTCAAAAAAGTTTTCATTCCTCCCTAAGAACATAACTTTGAAATTTCAAGTCAATTGGTTAAAAAACAAAAAAGTTTTCCATACAACGGGTCAATTTTCGCTAGAAGTGGGCGTGGCTTTTGGTCAAAATAGTTTTCATTCCTCCCTAAGAACATAACTTTAAAATTTCAAGTCAATTGGTTAAAAAACAAAAAAGTTTTCCATACTACGACGTGAATATTGCTTCTCTTCCTCTTCTTCATTTTGTATGGGAGCTACCAGTTCCAGATGTCCAATCTCAATGAAACTTTCGGGCATGTAGTCGGACTATGTAGAACTTCTATGTTTAAAATTTCAGCACTCTATCATACAAACCAAAAAATGTTTCCATACAACGATTAAAGTTTTGTTCATTTTTCTACTTCTTTTCGTATGGGGGCTACCAGTTCCAGTGGTCCGATATGGCTGGATCCGACAAATGAGTTGACTGCACGAATAAGAAGTCTCTGTGCAAAATTTCAGCTCGATATCTTTAAAACTGTGGGAGGAGATTGTATATATACAGACAGACGGACAGACGGACATGGCTAAATCAACTCGTCTTGTCGTCCTGATCAAGAATATATATACTTTATATAGTCGCAAGTGAATATTTCTGTGTGTTACAAACTTAAGCACAAAGTTATTATACTATTTCACATACGTGAAAAGTATAAAAATGTAAATGTCTCTTAATAGATAAAGCATATTTTCGTCTTATAAGGTACTTCTTTTTCAATGATTTGGAGGATATTTTAAATTTGATGAAAAAAATTTTATTTCAAACGACTTTTCGTAAAATATGTTAATGCCATCTGAAAGAGGAACGGATAAGCTTTCCATCGAGCTCTTAGTCGAAGAAGTCGGTCGAAGGATGCAAGAGTTATTATCAAAAACTAATCAGTGGTCAATACGATTCCGTCCAACTGCCGATGGTTTTCGCAAAGTTTTTTTCTATAATTCTAGTATTTAATGGGAAAAAATTAACGAATTTTTTGTCCATGTAAATAACAATTAATTCTGAATAAAATGCCGCCCATTTATGCAATTAAAAAAATGTTCATGTCTCTTATTAGATAAGGCATATTTTCGTTTTATAAGGTACTTCTTTTTCAATGATTTCGAGGATATTTTAGTTTTGATCAAAAAAATTTTTTTTTCTTACGGCTTTTCGTAAAATATGTTAATGCCATCTGAAAGAGGAACAGATAAGCTTTCCATCGAGCTCTTAGTCGAAGAAGTCGGTCGAAGGATGCAAGAGTTATTAGCAAGAAACTAATCGGTGTTCAACACGTTTCCGTCCTACTGCCGATTCTTTACACAAAGTACTTTTCTATAATTCTAGTATTTAATGGGAAACAATTAAACGAGTTTTTTGTCCATGTAAAAAACTATTATTTCTGAAGAAAATGCCGTCCATTTATGCAATTAAAAAAATTTAAATGTCTCTTATTAGATAAGGCATATTTTCGTCTTATAAGGTACTTCTTTTTCAATGATTTCGAGAATATTTTAGTTTTGATCAAAAAAATTTTATATCTTACGACTTTTCGTAAAATATGTCAACGCCATCTGAAAGAGGAATAGATAAGCTTTCCATCGGACTCTTAGTCGAAAAAGTCGGTCGAAGGATGCAACAGTTATCAGCAAAAAACTAATCGGTGTTCAACACGTTTCCGTCCTACTGCCGATTCTTTACGCAAAGTACTTTTCTATAATTCTAGTATTTAATGGGAAAAAATTAAACGAATTTTTTGTCCATGTAAAAAACTATTATTTGTGAACAAAATGCCGCCCATTTATGCAATCAAAAAAATTTAAATGTCTCTTATTAGATAAAGCATATTTTCGTCTGATAAGGTACTTCTTCTTTAATGATTTCGAGAATATTTTAGTTTTGATCAAAAAAATTTTATTTCTTACGACTTTTCATAATATATGTTAATGCCATCTGAAAGAGGTATAGATAAGCTTTCCATCGAGCTCTTAGTCGAAGAAGTCGGTCGAAAGATGCAAGAGTTATTAACAAAAAACTAATCGGTGGTCAACACGTTTCCGTCCTACTGCCGATTCTTTTCGCAAAGTACTTTTCTATAATTCTAGTATTTAATGGGAAAAAATTAAACGAATTTTTTCTCCATGTAAAAAAACTATTATTTCTGAATAAAATGCCGCCCATTTATGTAATTAAAAAAAATTTAAATGTCTCTTATTAGATAAGGCATATTTTCACCTGATAAGGTACTTCTTCAATGATTTCGAGGATATTTTAGTTTTGATCAAAAAAAATTTATTTTTTACGACTTTTTGTAAAATACGTTAATACCATCTGAAAGAGGAACAGAAAAGCTTTCCATTGAGCTCTTAGTCGAAGAAGTCGGTCGAAGGATGCAAGAGTTATTAGCAAAAACTAATCAGTGGTCAATACGATTCCGTCCAACTGCCGATTGTTTTCGCAAAGTTTTTTTCTATAATTCTAGTATTTAATGGGAAAAAATTAACGAATTTTTTGTCCATGTAAATAACTAGTAATTCTGAATAAAATGCCGCCCATTTATGCAATTAAAACCAGTAAGGACGCTACCTTCAGCAAGGCTGAAGCTATAATAGGTTTAATGCCTCCCTAACAACATAACTGTAAGGTTTCAAGTCAATTGGTTAAAAAACAAAAAAGTTTTCCATACAACGGTTCCAGTTTTGCGATAAGTGGGCGTAGCCATGCCCATTTTTGATAAAAATAGTTTTCATTTCTCCCTAAGAATATGACTCTAAAGTTTCAAGTCAATTGGTTAAAAACAAAAAAGTTTTCCATACAACGGGTCAAGTTTAGCTATAAGTGGGCGTTGCCAAGCCCACTTTTGGTCAAAATAGTTTTCGTTCCTCCGTAACAACATAACTGTAAAGTTTCAAGTCAATTGGTTAAAAAACAAAAAAGTTTTCCATACAACGGGTCAAGTTTCGCAATAAAAGGGCGTGGCTACGCCCACTTTTGGTCAAAATAGTTTTCATTCCTCTCTAAGAACATAACTCTAAAGTTTTAAGTCAATTGGATAAAAAACAAAAAAAGCTTTCCATAAAATGGGTCAATTTTTGCTATAAGTGGGCGTGGCTTCGCCCACTTTTGGTAAAAATAGTTTTCATTCCTCTCTAAGAACATAACTGTAAAGTTTCAAGTCAATTGGTTAAAAAACAAAAATGTTTTCCATACAACGGGTCAATTTTCTCTATAAGTGGGCGTGGCTTTGCCCACTTTTGGTCAAAATAGTTTTCATTCCTCCCTAAGAACGTAACTGTAAAGTTTCAAGTCAATTGGTTAAAAAACAAAAAAGTTTTCCATACAATGGGTCAATTTTCGCTATAAAAGGGCGTGGCCACGCCTACTTTTGGTCAAAAAAGTTTTCATTCCTCCCTAAGAACATAACTTTGAAATTTCAAGTCAATTGGTTAAAAAACAAAAAAGTTTTCCATACAACGGGTCAATTTTCGCTAGAAGTGGGCGTGGCTTTTGGTCAAAATAGTTTTCATTCCTCCCTAAGAACATAACTTTAAAATTTCAAGTCAATTGGTTAAAAAACAAAAAAGTTTTCCATACTACGACGTGAATATTGCTTCTCTTCCTCTTCTTCATTTTGTATGGGAGCTACCAGTTCCAGATGTCCAATCTCAATGAAACTTTCGGGCATGTAGTCGGACTATGTAGAACTTCTATGTTTAAAATTTCAGCACTCTATCATACAAACCAAAAAATGTTTCCATACAACGATTAAAGTTTTGTTCATTTTTCTACTTCTTTTCGTATGGGGGCTACCAGTTCCAGTGGTCCGATATGGCTGGATCCGACAAATGAGTTGACTGCACGAATAAGAAGTCTCTGTGCAAAATTTCAGCTCGATATCTTTAAAACTGTGGGAGAAGATTGTATATATACAGACAGACGGACAGACGGACAGACGGACATGGCTAAATCAACTCGTCTTGTCGTCCTGATCAAGAATATATATACTTTATATAGTCGCAAGTGAATATTTCTGTGTGTATCAAACTTCAGCACAAAGTTATTATACTATTTCACATACGTGAAAAGTATAAAAATGTAAATGTCTCTTAATAGATAAAGCATATTTTCGTCTTATAAGGTACTTCTTTTTCAATGATTTGGAGGATATTTTAAATTTGATGAAAAAAATTTTATTTCAAACGACTTTTCGTAAAATATGTTAATGCCATCTGAAAGAGGAACGGATAAGCTTTCCATCGAGCTCTTAGTCGAAGAAGTCGGTCGAAGGATGCAAGAGTTATTAGCAAAAACTAATCAGTGGTCAATACGATTCCGTCCAACTGCCGATTGTTTTCGCAAAGTTTTTTTCTATAATTCTAGTATTTAATGGGAAAAAATTAACGAATTTTTTGTCCATGTAAATAACAATTAATTCTGAATAAAATGCCGCCCATTTATGCAATTAAAAAAATGTTCATGTCTCTTATTAGATAAGGCATATTTTCGTTTTATAAGGTACTTCTTTTTCAATGATTTCGAGGATATTTTAGTTTTGATCAAAAAAATTTTTTTTCTTACGGCTTTTCGTAAAATATGTTAATGCCATCTGAAAGAGGAACAGATAAGCTTTCCATCGAGCTCTTAGTCGAAGAAGTCGGTCGAAGTAGCAAGAGTTATTAGCAAGAAACTAATCGGTGTTCAACACGTTTCCGTCCTACTGCCGATTCTTTACACAAAGTACTTTTCTATAATTCTAGTATTTAATGGGAAAAAATTAAACGAATTTTTTGTCCATGTAAAAAACTATTATTTCTGAAGAAAATGCCGTCCATTTATGCAATTAAAAAAATTTAAATGTCTCTTATTAGATAAGGCATATTTTCGTCTTATAAGGTACTTCTTTTTCAATGATTTCGAGAATATTTTAGTTTTGATCAAAAAAATTTTATATCTTACGACTTTTCGTAAAATATGTCAACGCCCTCTGAAAGAGGAATAGATAAGCTTTTCATCGGACTCTTAGTCGAAGAAGTCGGTCGAAGGATGCAAGAGTTATTAGCAAAAAACTAATCGGTGGTCAACACGTTTTCGTCCTACTGCCGGTTCTTTTCGCAAAGTACTTTTCTATAATTCTAGTATTGATTGGGAAAAAATTAAACGAATTTTTTATCCATGTAAAAAACTATTAATTCTGAACAAAATGCCGCCCATTTATGCAATCAAAAAAATTTAAATGTCTCTCATTAGATAATTGTCAAGTGTTCGGTGTGGTCGGTCGCATGAAAATTTGTCCCGTGCTATTTAATTAATTCCACAGTGGTTTTTGTTTGAAACTAAGAAAAAAAGTGTACTAACGTATTAATATTGTTCTGCCTGTGTATACTAACAATTTGTTTTATTTTCAAACAAAAATAAGTAAGTTTTGCAAGTTTTAAATAATTACAAGTAATTTTGTTATTGTAATTTAACATTTGTTGTTTACTTGTCACGTGTAATTTGTTGCTGACAAAACATCTGGAGAGAGTTTTTCTTGCGTGTATTCCATTACATCGTCTCTCTTATTTTGCTTGGCGCTATATAATTTTACTCTTTCAAGAGCTTTGATTATTTCATTTATTTAAAAGAGAGTTTCGTACTTTAGCCCTTTAGTGACAAACGGGTTCCTTTGAAAACAAAAATTTTTAAGTGATTTCTTTTTCGTTTTTTATAACTTCTTTTTTTTTTTTTTTTTATAAAAAATAAAATCTCAATGCCTTGCTGTTTGCCTAAATGCCCAATAAAGGGTGACAAGGAAGCATTGGTGGCATGTTGGATCTGCGAGTCCACTGCTCATGTAAAATGTGCCGAATTAAATGGCCGCATTGCTGACATTTTGGAGAAGAACATCGGCCTTCACTAGTGCTGTCCAAAATGTCGTTCATCAGAGATTGAGTTACGCAAGTGGCTCAATCTTATGCATAACGCATATAAGGATATTTCGAAAGATTTCGAGCGACTTAACGAAAAATTTAAGTCGTTTGATAAGTCTCTCTCCAGCTTTAAGTCAGTTGAACCTTCCCCTAAGCGAAAAAGACCTCATCCGCCGCTCAAGATTTCTATTCCGACAACCTTAAGTCTTCCGGATGAGACCACGAATTTCTTTTCGCCTCTTCCGTCACCTAATGTTCCGATTGTTGTCACAGGTTCCTTCCGAAGTTATTCATACTGCTTCTGGAAGTAATCTCCCACGTGGTGATCAAGAGCCAAAAAAACTTGTTGTTGTACCACATGCGCCCCATAAGAAATTCATTTTTGTTTCACGCTTAGCAGCTGATACTTCGGAAAGTGATGTAAACCACTTTATCAGCTTCAAGATGAAATCTGTCACAAATTTAACAATCTCCAAATTTAAATTTAACACAACGCGATCAATTTCATCTTTTAAAATTTCAGTGCCAGAATCCTTTTTCAACGTTTTAGTTGACTCAAATTTCTGGCCTGATGGTTGCGTTGTGCACGAGCTCAAATTTAAAGACCGTTCTAATTCGGTAAACACGGTCAAGCCTTCGGGGTCAAAAAACTAATTAATTCTTCTAGTACCCCTTCAGTTTTGACGGTAAATTTTCAAAATGTCAGAGGGTTAAACTCAAAACTAACTTCGCTTTATTTGAATAGTTTTTCATTATCTTCTGATATCATTGTCTTTGTCGAAACTTGGCTTCGCCCTGATGTTTTAAATTCGGAACTACTTTCTGACAGCTTTATTACGTTTCGTAAAGATCGTCTTGCCAAAATTGGTGGTGGAGTCTTAATCTCTGTCGCTGTTCAACACACATCGGAACAAATTTGTGTGATAGGTACTGACGATATTGAGCTGATATGCGTTAAAATAACTCTTGCTAAGACTCGCGTTTTCATTACGTGCTCCTGCATTCCACCACATTCGGAAGCATCAGTATATTCAGCGCATATAAACGTTATTCAATCTATTCGAGACTTGGTTAAGGACTCAGATATGATGCTGGTCTGTGGAGACTTCAACCTCCCTCATATTTCTTGGATTGCATCTGACAATTCAAATATAGTAACTCCCTTGTCTAGTAACGATTTTATTGATTCTTTACTTGAATCATCGTTGAACCAAATAAACAGCATAAAAAATTCTAAGAATCGTATTCTAGATCTTGTTTTCATAAATAACATTGAGGGTGCATCACTTTGCAGATCCCCTCCAATTTCACAACCTGAAGACTCTTACCACCCAACTTTGGAGCTTACAATTACACCAAACTTCCTAACACATCCTCGTCAAAATCCTACTGGTTCCAAACCTAATCGTGTATTTTGCTTCAGAAAAACCGATTTTGAACGTCTTGGTCATTTGCTTTCTAACACTGATTGGTCATACATTCATAACACGTCCAACATTGAAAGGGCAGTAGAGTTTTTTAACGCGACTATGTATAAACTGCTTAAATTGTGCGTACCAAGAGTTAAGATAATATCACACGTAAATAAACCGCCGTGGTTTTCAAAAGAATTGTCTCGTCTAAAGAACTTAAAAAATAGATTATTTAAAAAATATAAGAGAACCGGATCTCTTGTTGTTTATGTAAACTATGCAAAAGTTCGCTATAGATTCACTTTATGTAAGAAAGGAAATTATGATTTATATTTAGTTAAATTCAAATCCAATATTTACCGTGACCCAAAAAATGTTTTTAATATCATCAAATACAAGTCTAATTCCAACTCATTTCCTTCATGTATGAAACTTAATGGTGTGGAAGGAAGTGATGATGCAACGATATCCGACCTCTTTGCTGAATTTTTCCAAAGCACCTATAATGACTATTCATACCAAAATGGTACTTACCCATACTTAATCAATGATCGAAATAATATAAATGTGCCGGTTATTGAAAATGAAACTGTTCTTAGACACTTAAAATTAATTAAACCATCTTTTACGGCTGGTCCAGATAGTGTTCCTAGATGCGTTTTGAAGCACTGTGCCGAGATGTTGTTTATTCCATTATGTAAGCTTTTTAACATGTCGTTAAATTCTTCGATTGTACCCAAAATTTGGAAAGAGTCTTACCTTATACCCCTTTATAAAAAAGGCAGTAAGGTAGACATCTCGAATTACAGAGGCATTGCAAAGCTATGTGCTATTCCAAAACTGTTTGACCAGATCATTACGGAACAGCTACAGCACTTTGTGCCATCACTTCTAAATTTGTCTCAGCATGGCTTTCTCAAGAAACGGTCAACGGTAACTAACTTATTAGAATTCACTTCAATTGTCAATCGAAATTTCTCGTCTGGCTGCCAAACCGATGTTGTGTACACTGATTTCAGTAAAGCATTTGATTGTGTTTGTCACTCTCTGCTTTTAATAAAACTCGAAACTTATGGTTTTCCACCATCATTAGTCCGTTGGCAGTCGTCCTATCTTGAATCTCGAACTCAATGTGTTCTTTTTAAAACATCGGTTTCGAGACGAATTTTTGTTACTTCAGGGGTTCCTCAAGGTAGTCACCTTGGCCCCTTATTGTTTAATATATTTATAAATGACTTGCCTACTGTGATCAAACACTGTCATGTTTTAATGTATGCTGATGACGTGAAATTATGTCTAACCGTTAATTCTATAGATCAGCAAAATCTGCTCCAGTCTGATCTTGACTCTCTCTCACAATGGTGTGCTGTAAACAATTTATTGTTAAACAGTGATAAATGCAAGCTTATGTCATTTTATAGAAAAAAACTTAAAGTTAAATAATTTGTACCTTGAACGTATCTCTCAGTTCAATGACCTTGGTGTTTTGATGGACCCAAAACTTCACTTCGTTTCACATATTTCGCTGCCTGTTAATAAGGCTAAAGGCGTACTGGGTTTCATCAAAAGATGGTCCAAAGAATTTAATGACCCGTACACAACTAAATTGCTTTAAACTTCTTTAGTACGGCCCATTTTATAATATGCATCGTGTGTTTGGGAAACGTTTCCGTCCCACTGCCGATTCTTTTCGCAAAGTACTTTTCTATAACTCTAGTATTTAATGGGAAAAAATTAAACGAATTTTTTGTCCATGTAAAAAACTATTAATTCTGAATAAACTGCCGCCCATTTATGCAATTAAAAAATTGAAAATGTCTCTTAATAGATAAGGCATATTTTCGTCTTATAAGGTACTTCTTCTTCAATGATTTCGAGGATCTTTTAGTTTGGATCAAAAAAATGAATATCTTACCACTTTTCGTAAAATATGTTAATGCCATCTGAAAGAGGAATAGATAAGCTTTCCATCGAGCTCTTAGTCGAAGAAGTCGGCCGAAGGATGCATGAGTTATTAGCAAAAAACTAATCGGTGGTCAACACCGTCTGAAAGAAGAACAGAAAAGCTTTCCATCGAGCTCTTAGTCGAAGAAGTCGGTCGAAGGTTGCAAGAGTTATTAGCAAAAAACTAATCGGTGGTCAACACGCTTCCGTCCTACTGCCGATTCTTTACGCAAAGTACTCTTCTATAATTGTAGTATTTATTGGGAAAAAATTATACGAAATTTTTGTCCATTTAAAAAACTATTAATTCTGAACAAAATGCCGCCCATTTATGCAATCAAAATAATTTAAATGTCTCTAATTTGATAAAGCATATTTTTGTCTGATAAGATACTTCTTCTTTAATGATTTCGAGAATATTTTAGTTTTGATCAAAAAACTTTTGTTTCTTACTACTGTTCATAAAATATGTTAATGCCATCCGAAAGAGGAACAGATAAGCTTTCCATCGAGCATTTAGTCGAAGAAGTCGGTCGAAGGATGCAAGAGTTATTAGCAAAAAACTAATCGGTGGTCAACACGTTTCCGTCCTACTGCCAATTCTTTTCGCAAAGTACTTTTCTATAATTCTAGTATTTAATGGGAAAAAATTAAACGAATTTTTTATCCATGTAAAAAACTATTAATTCTGAACAAAATGCCGCCCATTTATGCAATCAAAAAAATTTAAATGTCTCTTATTAGATAAGGCATATTTTCGTCTGATAAGGTACTTCTTCTTCAATGATTTCCAGGATATTTTAGTTTTGATCAAAATAATTTTGTTTCTTACGACTTTTCATAAAATATGTTAATGCCATCCGAAAGAGGAACAGATAAGCTTTCCATCGAGCTCTTAGTCGAAGAAGTCGGTCGAAGGATGCAAGAGTAATTAGCAACCAGTAAGCACGCTATCTTCAGCAAGGCTGAAGCTATAATACTTTTCACGTTGTGTCAGACTTTTGGTCTAAATAGTTTTCATTCCTCCCTAAGAACATAACTGTAAGGTTTCAAGTCAATTGGTTAAAAAACAAAAAAGTTTTCCATACAACGGGTCAATTTTCGCTATAAGTGGGCGTGGTCATGCCCACTTTTGGTCTAAATAGTTTTCATGCCTCCCTAAGAACATAAATGTAAAGTTTCAAGTCAATTGGTTAAAAAACAAAAAAGTTTTCCATACAACGGGTTAATTTTCGCTATAAAAGGGCGTGGCCACGCCCACTTTTGGTCAAAATAGTGTTCATTCCTCCCTAAGAACATAACTGTAAAGTTTCAAGTCAATTGGTTAAAAAACAAAAAAGTTTTCCATACAACGGGTCAATTTTCGCTATAAGTGGGCGTGGTCATGCCCAATTTTGGTCAAAATAGTTCTCATGTCTCCCTAAGAACATAACTGTAAAGTTTCAAGTCAATTGGTTAAAAAACAAAAAGTTTTCCATACAACGGGTCAATTTTCTTTATAAAAGGGCGTGGCCACGCCCACTTTTTGTCAAAATAGTTTTCATTCCCCCCTAAGAACATAACTGTAAAGTTTCAAGTCAATTGGTTAAAAAACAAAAAAGTTCTCCATACAACGACGTGAATATTGCTTCTCTTCCTCTTCTTCATTTTGTATGGGGGCTACCAGTTCCAGATGTCCAATCTCAATGAAACTTTCAGACATTTAGTCGGACTATGTAAAACTACCATGTTTTCAGCACTCTATCGTACAAAACAAAAAAGTTTTCCATACAACGATTCAAGTTTTGTTAATTTTTCTTCTTCTTTTCGTATGGGGGCTACCAGTTCCAGTGGTCCGATATGGCTGGATCCGCCAAATGAGTTGACGGCACGAATGAGAAGTCTCTGTGCAAAATTTCAGCTCGATACCTTCAAAACTGTGGGAGGAGATTGTATATATACAGACAGACGGACAGACGGACAGACGGACATGGCTAAATCAACTCGTCTTGTCGTCCTGATCAAGAATATATATACTTTATATAGTCGGAAATTAATATTTCGATCTGTTACAAACTTCAGCACAAAGTTGTTATACTGTTTCACATACGTGAAAAGTATAAAAAACTAATCGGTGGTCAACACGTTTCCGTCCCACTGCCAATTATTTTCGCAAAGTTTGATCAAAAAAATTTTATTCCTTACGACTTTTCGTAATATATGTTAATGCCATCTGAAAGAGGAATAGATAAGCTTTCCATCGAGTTGTTAGTCGAAGAAGTCGGCCGAAGGATGCATGAGTTATTAGCAAAAAACTAATCGGTGGTCAACACCGTCTGAAAGAGGAACAGAAAACCTTTCCATCGAGCTCTTAGTCGAAGAAGTCGGCCGAAGGATGCATGAGTTATTAGCAAAAAACTAATCGGTGGTCAACACCGTCTGAAAGAGGAACAGAAAAGCTTTCCATCGAGCTCTTAGTCGAAGAAGTCGGTCGTAGGATGCAAGAGTAATTAGCAAAAAACTAATCGGTGGTCAACACGTTTCCGTCCTACTGCCAATTCTTTTCGCAAAGTACTTTTCTATAATTCTAGTATTTAATGGGAAAAAATTATACGAATTTTTTTCCATATAAAAAACTATTAATTCTGAATAAAATGCCGCCCATTTGTGAAATTAAAAAAATGTAAATGTCTCTTATTAGATAAGGCATATTTTCGTCTGATAAGGTACTTCTTCTTCAATGATTTCGAGGATATTTTAGTTTTGATCAACAAAATTTTATTTCTTACGACTTTTCGAAAAATATGTTAATGCCATTGAAAAAGAAAAAGATAGGCTTTCCATCGAGCTCTTAGTCGAAGAAGTCGGCCGAAGGATGCAAGAGTAATTAGCAAAAAACTAATCGGTGGTCAACACGTTTCCGTCCTACTGCCAATTCTTTTCGCAAAGTACTTTTCTATAATTCTAGTATCTAATGGGAAAAAATTATACGAATTTTGTTCCATATAAAAAACTATTAATTCTGAATAAAATGCCGCCCATTTATGAAATTAAAAAAATGTAAATGTCTCTTATTAGATAAGGCATATTTTCGTCTGATAAGGTACTTCTTCTTTAATGATTTCGAGAATATTTTAGTTTTGATCAAAAAAATTTTATTCCTTACGACTTTTCGTAATATATGTTAATGCCATCTGAAAGAGGAATAGATAAGCTTTCCATCGAGCTCTTAGTCGAAAAAGTCGGTCGAAGGTTGCAAGAGTTATTAGCAAAAAACTAATCGGTGGTCAACACGTTTCCGTCCTACTGCCGATTCTTTACGCAAAGTACTCTTCTATAATTGTAGTATTTATTGGGAAAAAATTAAACGAAATTTTTGTCCATGTAAAAAACTATTAATTCTGAATAAAATGCCGCCCATTTATGAAATTAAAAAAATGTAAATGTCTCTTATTAGATAAGGCATATTTTCGTCTGATAAGGTACTTCTTCTTTAATGATTTCGAGAATATTTTAGTTTTGATCAAAAAAATTTTATTCCTTACGACTTTTCGTAATATATGTTAATGCCATCTGAAAGAGGAATAGATAAGCTTTCCATCGAGCTCTTAGTCGAAGAAGTCGGCCGAAGGATGCATGAGTTATTAGCAAAAAACTAATCGGTGGTCAACACCGTCTGAAAGAGGAACAGAAAAGCTTTCCATCGAGCTCTTAGTCGAAGAAGTCGGTCGTAGGATGCAAGAGTAATTAGCAAAAAACTAATCGGTGGTCAACACGTTTCCGTCCTACTGCCAATTCTTTTCGCAAAGTACTTTTCTATAATTCTAGTATTTAATGGGAAAAAATTATACGAATTTTTTTCCATATAAAAAACTATTAATTCTGAATAAAATGCCGCCCATTTGTGAAATTAAAAAAATGTAAATGTCTCTTATTAGATAAGGCATATTTTCGTCTGATAAGGTACTTCTTCTTCAATGATTTCGAGGATATTTTAGTTTTGATCAACAAAATTTTATTTCTTACGACTTTTCGAAAAATATGTTAATGCCATTGAAAAAGAAAAAGATAGGCTTTCCATCGAGCTCTTAGTCGAAGAAGTCGGCCGAAGGATGCAAGAGTAATTAGCAAAAAACTAATCGGTGGTCAACACGTTTCCGTCCTACTGCCAATTCTTTTCGCAAAGTACTTTTCTATAATTCTAGTATCTAATGGGAAAAAATTATACGAATTTTGTTCCATATAAAAAACTATTAATTCTGAATAAAATGCCGCCCATTTATGAAATTAAAAAAATGTAAATGTCTCTTATTAGATAAGGCATATTTTCGTCTGATAAGGTACTTCTTCTTTAATGATTTCGAGAATATTTTAGTTTTGATCAAAAAAATTTTATTCCTTACGACTTTTCGTAATATATGTTAATGCCATCTGAAAGAGGAATAGATAAGCTTTCCATCGAGCTCTTAGTCGAAGAAGTCGGCCGAAGGATGCATGAGTTATTAGCAAAAAACTAATCGGTGGTCAACACCGTCTGAAAGAGGAACAGAAAAGCTTTCCATCGAGCTCTTAGTCGAAGAAGTCGGACGAAGGTTGCAAGAGTTATTAGCAAAAAACTAATCGGTAGTCAACACGTTTCCGTGCTACTGCCGATTCTTTTCGCAAAGTACTTTTCTATAATTCTAGTATTTAATGGGAAAAAATTAAACGAATTTTTTGTCCATGTAAAATACTATTAATTCTAAATAAACTGCCGCCCATTTATGCAATTAAAATCAGTAACGACGCTATAGTCGAGTATACTCGACAATATAATACCCTGCACACACAGTAGACAGTGCAACACCCCAAATCTATAAAAAAAAATGTTGATTTGACATCGCCCGATCAAATAGTGTTCAAAATACCAAGTACATCGGTCAAAAAATGTGGAATTCACGAAAAATTTGAGTTTGTTGGTTATTGAGGGGTAACTATCAAAAAGAGGGGAATTTTGTGGTATGCAGTTTTTAAGATACGTACATACTGAGCTTGTCTACAAAATTTCAGGTTCGCATCTCTTATAGTTTTGAAGATACAGCAATTTTAAGAAAACAACCGGTGGAGGGGAAATGAAGAGGAGGGGAAAAAATTGTGGTATGCAGTTTTGTAGTGCTACTTATACTGAGTCTACATACCGACTTTAATGTTTCTATCTCTTTGGATGTTCGAGTTATAGCGTTTTAAAAAAGTGTGTGGCGCTGGATGGGCGGGAAGGAGTGGGCGTGGCACAAAACCGTTCAAACTTGATCTGCTGCCGAGCATCACAAGTCTACCCACCAAATTTCAAGTCTCTAGCTGTTATAGTTTCTGAGAACCATTAGTGAATACGGACGGACGGGCGGACGGGCAGACGGACGGACATAGCTTAATCAATTTCTCTTGACGTCCTGATCAAGAATATATATACTTTATAGGGTCCCCCTGCCCTCCTTCTGTGCGTTACATACATTTCGCTCAAACAAACACAATATACCCTGATACACAGTATGTGTACAGGGTATAAAAATGTAAATGTCTCTTAATAGATAAGGCATATTTTCGTCTTATAAGGTACTTCTTCTTCAATGATTTCGAGGGTATTTTTGTTTTGATCAAAAAAATGTATATCTTACCACTTTTCGTAAAATATGTTAATGCCATCTGAAAGAGGAATAGATAAGCTTTCCATCGAGCTCTTAGTCGAAAAAGTCGGCCGAAGGATGCGTGAGTTATTAACAAACCAGTAAGGGAGCTATTTTCAGCTTTGCTGAAACTTATATACTCTTGCAAGCTTTTGGAAAATCCGTTTTATAGTTTTTCTAATAAGAATATTATAAGTTTATAAAGATAAAGGGGCATAGCCCCGCCCATTTTCTAACTTGTTTTTAAGAGTACAATGCAATCATTCTACACTTCATTTAACGATTTTCTATCCCGTCTGCTAATAGATAAATCACATTTTTAAGTTTTTCTCTATATGGGCGGTGCCACGCCCTTATGTCCGATTCTTATGAAACTTTGTAATATGGTCAAGGATTCTAAAAAACGCGTAACTGCAAGGTTTCATTTGTTTATGGTTGAAAACAAAAAAGTTTTTCTAACAAAAACGGAATTTTGGACCGATTATTCCTATGGGAGCTTTATGCTATATTTATCCGATCTTCACCAATTTTGCAGTGTGTCTTAATTTACGTCCAAGATGTTCTTGTGCAAAAAATCGAAGTGATAGCTTTAAAATCAAAGAGTTTATTGAGCAAAAACCTCATTTTTGACCGATCGTTCCTATGACAGCTATATGCTTTAGTATTCCGATCAAGCTGGTTTCTACATATAAACTGCCTGCAAGGAAAAGAAGATTTTCTGCGTTTAAATTTTTTTGCTAACTTCAAAACTCTGGGAGGAGTTCGCATTGAAACAGACAGACGGACAGACGGACAGACAGACAGACGGACAGACGGACATAGCTATTTGAACTCGTCTCGTCGTGCTGATCAAGAATATATATACTTTATATAGTCGGAGATGTCTTCTTCTCTGCGTTGCAAACTTCACGACAAAGTTAATATACTCTTGCAAGAGTATAAAAACTAATCGGTGGTCAACACGTTTCCGTCCTACTGCCGATTCTTTTCGCAAAGTACTTTTCTATAATTCTAGTCTTTAATGGGAAAAAATTAAACGAATTTTTTATCCATGTAAAAAACTATTAATTCTGAACAAAATGCCGCCCATTTATGCAATCAAAAAAATTTAAATGTCTCTTATTAGATAAAGCATATTTTCGTCTGATAAGGTACTTCTTCTTTAATGATTTCGAGAATATTTT
The DNA here is from genome assembly GCA_034638295.1 of Phortica okadai. Classification (NCBI taxonomy): domain Eukaryota; kingdom Metazoa; phylum Arthropoda; class Insecta; order Diptera; family Drosophilidae; genus Phortica; species Phortica okadai. The sequence goes on from CM067851.1 coordinate 29,234,241, forward strand.
AGTTTTGATCAAAAAAATGTTATTTCTTACGACTTTTCGTAAAATATGTTAATGCCATCTTAGAGAGGAACTAATAAACTTTCCATCGAGCTCTTAGTCGAATAAGTCGGTCGAAGGATGCAAGAGTTATTAGCAAAAAACTAATCGGTAGTCAACACGTTTCCGTGCTACTGCCGATTCTTTTCGCAAAGTACTTTTCTACAATTCTAGTATTTAATGGGAAAAAATTAAACGAATTTTTTGTTCATGTAAAAAACTATTAATTCTGAATAAACTGCCGCCCATTTATGCAATTAAAAAAATGTAAATGTCTCCTAATAGATAAGGCATATTTTCGTCTAATAAGGTACTTCTTCTTTAATGATTTCGAGAATATTTTAGTTTTGATCAAAAAAATTTTATTTCTTACGACTTTTCGTAAAATATGTTAATGCCATCTGAAAGAGGTATAGATAAGCTTTCCATCGAGCTCTTGGTCGAAGAAGTCGGTCGAAGGATGCAAGAGTAATTAGCAAAAAAATATTCGGTGATCAACACGTTTCCGTCCTACTGCCAATTCTTTTCGCAAAGTACTTTTCTATAATTCTAGTATTTAATGGGAAAAACTTAAACGAATTTTTTTCCATATAAAAAACTATTAATTCTGAATAAAATGCCCGTTTATGCAATTAAAAAAATGTAAATGTCTCTTATTAGATACGGCATATTTACGTCTGATAAGGTACTTCTTCTTCAATGATTTCGAGGGTATTTTAGTTTTGATCAAAAAAATGTATATCTTACCACTTTTCGTAAAATATGTTAATGCCATCTGAAAGAGGAATAGATAAGCTTTCCATCGAGCTCTTAGTCGAAGAAGTCGGCCGAAGGATGCATGAGTTATTAGCAAAAAACTAATCGGTGGTCAACACGTTTCCGTCCTACTGCCGATTCTTTTCGCAAAGTACTTTTCTATAATTCTAGTATTTAATGGGAAAAAATTAAACGAATTTTTTATCCATGTAAAAAACTATTAATTCTGAACAAAATGCCGCCCATTTATGCAATCAAAAAAATTTAAATGTCTCTTATTAGATAAAGCATATTTTCGTCTGATAAGGTACTTCTTCTTTAATGATTTCGAGAATATTTTAGTTTTGATCAAAAAAATTTTATTTCTTACGACTTTTCGTAAAATATGTTAATGCCATCTGAAAGAGGTATAGATAAGCTTTCCATCGAGCTCTTAGTCGAAGAAGTCGGTCGAAGGATGCAAGAGTAATTAGCAAAAAAATATTCGGTGGTCAACACGTTTCCGTCCTACTGCCAATTCTTTTCGCAAAGTACTTTTCTATAATTCTAGTATTTAATGGGAAAAACTTAAACGAATTTTTTTCCATGTAAAAAACTATTAATTCTGAATAAAATGCCGCCCATTTATGCAATTAAAAAAATGTAAATGTCTCTTATTAGATAAGGCATATTTTCGTCTGATAAGGTACTTCTTCTTTAATGATTTCGAGAATATTTTAGTTTTGATCAAAAAAATTTTATTTCTTACGACTTTTCGTAAAATATGTTAATGCCATCTGAAAGAGGTATAGATAAGCTTTCCATCGAGCTCTTAGTCGAAGAAGTCGGTCGAAGGATGCAAGAGTAATTAGCAAAAAAATATTCGGTGGTCAACACGTTTCCGTCCTACTGCCAATTCTTTTCGCAAAGTACTTTTCTATAATTGTAGTATTTAATGGGAAAAAATTAAACGAAATTTTTGTCCATGTAAAAAACTATTAATTCTGAATAAAATGCCCGTTTATGCAATTAAAAAAATGTAAATGTCTCTTATTAGATAAGGCATATTTTCGTCTGATAAGGTACTTCTTCTTTAATGATTTCGAGGGTATTTTAGTTTTGATCAAAAAAATTGTTATTTCTTACGACTTTTCGTAAAATATGTTAATGCCATCTTAGAGAGGAACTTATAAACTTTCCATCGAGCTCTTAGTCGAAGAAGTCGGCCGAAGGATGCATGAGTTATTAGCAAAAAACAAATCGGTGGTCAACACCGTCTGAAAGAGGAACAGAAAAGCTTTCCATCGAGCTCTTAGTCGAAGAGGTCGGTCGAAGGTTGCAAGAGTTATTAGCAAAAAACTAATCGGTGGTCAACACGTTTCCGTCCTACTGCCGATTCTTTACGCAAAGTACTCTTCTATAATTGTAGTATTTAATGGGAAAAAATTAAACGAAATTTTTGTCCATGTAAAAAACTATTAATTCTGAATAAAATGCCGCCCATTTATGCAATTAAAAAAATGTAAATGTCTCTTATTAGATAAGGCATATTTTCGTCTGATAAGGTACTTCTTCTTTAATGATTTCGAGAATATTTTAGTTTTGATCAAAAAAATTGTTATTTCTTACGACTTTTCGTAAAATATGTTAATGCCATCTTAGAGAGGAACTTATAAACTTTCCATCGAGCTCTTAGTCGAAGAAGTCGGCCGAAGGATGCATGAGTTATTAGCAAAAAACAAATCGGTGGTCAACACCGTCTGAAAGAGGAACAGAAAAGCTTTCCATCGAGCTCTTAGTCGAAGAGGTCGGTCGAAGGTTGCAAGAGTTATTAGCAAAAAACTAATCGGTGGTCAACACGTTTCCGTCCTACTGCCGATTCTTTACGCAAAGTACTCTTCTATAATTGTAGTATTTAATGGGAAAAAATTAAACGAAATTTTTGTCCATGTAAAAAACTATTAATTCTGAATAAAATGCCGCCCATTTATGCAATTAAAAAAATGTAAATGTCTCTTATTAGATAAGGCATATTTTCGTCTGATAAGGTACTTCTTCTTTAATGATTTCGAGAATATTTTAGTTTTGATCAAAAAAATTTTATTTCTTACGACTTTTCGTAAAATATGTTAATGCCATCTGAAAGAGGTATAGATAAGCTTTCCATCGAGCTCTTAGTCGAAGAAGTCGGTCGAAGGATGCAAGAGTAATTAGCAAAAAAATATTCGGTGGTCAACACGTTTCCGTCCTACTGCCAATTCTTTTCGCAAAGTACTTTTCTATAATTCTAGTATTTAATGGGAAAAACTTAAACGAATTTTTTTCCATATAAAAAACTATTAATTCTGAATAAAATGCCGCCCGTTTATGCAATTAAAAAAATGTAAATGGCTCTTATTAGATAAGGCATATTTACGTCTGATAAGGTACTTCTTCTTCAATGATTTCGAGGATATTTTAGTTTAGATCAAAAAAATTGTTATTTCTTACGACTTTTCGTAAAATATGTTAATGCCATCTTAGAGAGGAACTTATAAACTTTCCATCAAGCTCTTAGTCGAATAAGTCGGTCGAAGGATGCAAGAGTTATTAGCAAAAAACTAATCGGTAGTCAACACGTTTCCGTGCTACTGCCGATTCTTTTCGCAAAGTACTTTAATTCTAGTATTTAATGGGAAAAAATTAAACGAATTTTTTGTCCATGTAAAAAACTATTAATTCTGAATAAACTGCTGCCCATTTATGCAATTAAAAAAATGTAAATGTCTCTTAATAGATAAGCCATATTTTCGTCTTATAAGGTACTTCTTCTTCAATGATTTCGAGGGTATTTTAGTTTTGATCAAAAAAATGTATATTTTACCACCTTTCGTAAAATATGTTAATGCCATCTGAAAGAGGAATAGATAAGCTTTCCATCGAGCTCTTAGTCGAAGAAGTCGGCCGAAGGATGCATGAGTTATTAGCAAAAAACTAATCGGTGGTCAACACGTTTCCGTCCTACTGCCGATTCTTTTCGCAAAGTACTTTTCTATAATTCTAGTATTTAATGGGAAAAAATTAAACGAATTTTTTATCCATGTAAAAAACTATTAATTCTGAACAAAATGCCGCCCATTTATGCAATCAAAATAATTTAAATGTCTCTTATTAGATAAAGCAAATTTTCGTCTGATAAGGTACTTCTTCTTTAATGATTTCGAGAATATTTTAGTTTTGAGCAAAAAAATTTTATTCCTTACGACTTTTCGTAATATATGTTAATGCCATCTGAAAGAGGTATAGATAAGCTTTCCATCGAGCTCTTAGTCAAAGAAGTCGGCCGAAGGATGCAAGAGTAATTAGCAAAAAACTAATTGGTGGTCAACACGTTTCCGTCCTACTGCCGATTCTTTTCGTAAAGTACTTTTCTATAATTCTAGTATTTAATGGGAAAAAATTAAACGAATTTTTTATCCATGTAAAAAACTATTAATTCTGAACAAAATGCCGCCCATTTATGCAATCAAAATAATTTAAATGTCTCTTATTAGATAAAGCAAATTTTCGTCTGATAAGGTACTTCTTCTTTAATGATTTCGAGAATATTTTAGTTTTGATCAAAAAAATGTTATTTCTTACGACTTTTCGTAAAATATGTTAATGCCATCTTAGAGAGGAACTAATAAAGTTTCCATCGAGCTCTTAGTCGAATAAGTCGGTCGAAGGATGCAAGAGTTATTAGCAAAAAACTAATCGGTAATTCTTTTCGCAAAGTACTTTTCTATAATTCTAGTATTTAATGGGAAAAAATTAAACGAATTTTTTATCCATGTAAAAAACTATTAATTCTGAACAAAATGCCGCCCATTTATGCAATCAAAAAAATTTAAATGTCTCTTATTAGATAAAGCATATTTTCGTCTGATAAGGTACTTCTTCTTTAATGATTTCGAGAATATTTTAGTTTTGATCAAAAAAATTTTATTCCTTACGACTTTTCGTAATATATGTTAATGCCATCTGAAAGAGGTATAGATAAGCTTTCCATCGAGCTCTTAGTCGAAGAAGTCGGTCGAAGGATGCAAGAGTAATTAGCAAAAAACTGATCGGTGGTCAACACGTTTCCGTCCTACTGCCAATTCTTTTCGCAAAGTACTTTTCTATAATTCTAGTATTTAATGGGAAAAAATTAAACGAATTTTTTTCCATATAAAAAACTATTAATTCTGAATAAAATGCCACCCATTTATGCAATTAAAAAAATGTAAATGTCTCTTATTAGATAAGGCATATTTTCGTCTGATAAGGTACTTCTTCTTCAATGATTTCGAGGATATTTTAGTTTTGATCAAAAAAATGTATATCTTACCACTTTTCGTAAAATATGTTAATGCCATCTGAAAGAGGAATAGATAAGCTTTCCATCGAGCTCTTAGTCGAAAAAGTCGGCCGAAGGATGCATGAGTTATTAGCAAAAAACTAATCGGTGGCCAACACGTTTCCGTTCTACTGCCGATTCTTTTCGTAAAGTACTTTTCTATAATTCTAGTATTTAATGGGAAAAAATTAAACGAATTTTTTATCCATGTAAAAAACTATTAATTCTGAACAAAATGCCGCCCATTTATGCAATCAAAAAAATTTAAATGTCTCTTATTAGATAAAGCAAATTTTCGTCTGATAAGGTACTTCTTCTTTAATGATTTCGAGAATATTTTAGTTTTGATCAAAAAAATGTTTTTTCTTACGACTTTTCGTAAAATATGTTAATGCCATCTTAGAGAGGAACTAATAAAGTTTCCATCGAGCTCTTAGTCGAATAAGTCGGTCGAAGGATGCAAGAGTTATTAGCAAAAAACTAATCGGTGGTCAACACGTTTCCGTGCTACTGCCGATTCTTTTCGCAAAGTACTTTTCTATAATTCTAGTATTTAATGTGGAAAAAATTAAACGAATTTTTTGTCCATGTAAGAAACTATTAATTCTGAATAAACTGCCGCCCATTTATGCAATTAAAAAAATGTAAATGTCTCTTAATAGATAAGGCATATTTTCGTCTTATAAGGAACTTCTTCTTCAATGATTTCGAGGATATTTTAGTTTGGATCAAAAAAATGTATATCTTACCACTTTTCGTAAAATATGTTAATGCCATCTTAGAGAGGAATAGATAAGCTTTCCATCGAGCTCTTAGTCGAAGCAGTCGGCCGAAGGATGCATGAGTTATTAGCAAAAAACTAATCGGTGATCAACACCGTCTGAAAGAGGAACAGAAAAGCTTTCCATCGAGCTCTTAGTCGAAGAAGTCGGTCGAAGGATGCAAGAGTAATTAGCAAAAAACTGATCGGAGGTCAACACGTTTCCGTCCTACTGCCAATTCTTTTCGCAAAGTACTTTTCTATAATTCTAGTATTTAATGGGAAAAAATTAAACGAATTTTTTTCCATATAAAAAACTATTAATTCTGAATAAACTGCCGCCCATTTATGCAATTAAAAAAATGTAAATGTCTCTTAATAGATAAGCCATATTTTCGTCTTATAAGGTACTTCTTCTTCAATGATTTCGAGGGTATTTTAGTTTTGATCAAAAAAATGTATATCTTACCACTTTTCGTAAAATATGTTAATGCCATCTGAAAGAGGAATAGATAAGCTTTCCATCGAGCTCTTAATCGAAGAAGTCGGCCGAAGGATGCATGAGTTATTAGCAAAAAACTAATCGGTGGTCAACACGTTTCCGTCCTACTGCCGATTCTTTTCGCAAAGTACTTTTCTATAATTCTAGTATTTAATGGGAAAAAATTAAACGAATTTTTTATCCATGTAAAAAACTATTAATTCTGAACAAAATGCCTCCCATTTATGCAATCAAAAAAATTTAAATGTCTCTTATTAGATAAAGCATATTTTCGTCTGATAAGGTAATTCTTCTTTAATGATTTCGAGAATATTTTAGTTTTGATCAAAAAAATTTTATTCCTTACGACTTTTCGTGATATATGTTAATGCCATCTGAAAGAGGTATAGATAAGCTTTCCATCGAGCTCTTAGTCGAAGACGTCGGTCGAAGGATGCAAGAGTAATTAGCAAAAAACTAATCGGTGGTCAACACGTTTCCGTGCTACTGCCAATTCTTTTCGCAAAGTACTTTTCTATAATTCTAGTATTTAATGGGAAAAAATTAAACGAATTTTTTTCCATATAAAAAACTATTAATTCTGAATAAAATGCCACCCATTTCTGCAATTAAAAAAATGTAAATGTTTCTTATTAGATAAGGCATATTTTCGTCTGATAAGGTACTTCTTCTTCAATGATTTCGAGGATATTTTAGTTTTGATCAAAAAAATGTATATCTTACCACTTTTCGTAAAATATGTTAATGCCATCTGAAAGAGGAATAGATAAGCTTTCCATCGAGCTCTTAGTCGAAAAAGTCGGCCGAAGGATGCATGAGTTATTAGCAAAAAACTAGTCGGTGGTCAACACCGTCTGAAAGAGGAACAGAAAAGCTTTCCATCGAGCTCTTAGTCGAAGAAGTCGGTCGAAGGATGCAAGAGTAATTAGCAAAAAACTAATCGGTGGTCAACACGTTTCCGTCCTACTGCCGATTCTTTTCGCAAAGTACTTTTCTATAATTCTAGTATTTAATGGGAAAAAATTAAACGAATTTTTTATCCATGTAAAAAACTATTAATTCTGAACAAAATGCCGCCCATTTATGCAATCAAAAAAATTTAAATGTCTCTTATTAGATAAAGCATATTTTCGTCTGATAAGGTAATTCTTCTTTAATGATTTCGAGAATATTTTAGTTTTGATCAAAAAAATTTTATTCCTTACGACTTTTCGTAATATATGTTAATGCCATCTGAAAGAGGTATAGATAAGCTTTCCATCGAGCTCTTAGTCGAAGAAGTCGGTCGAAGGATGCAAGAGTAATTAGCAAAAAACTAATCGGTGGTCAACACGTTTCCGTCCTACTGCCAATTCTTTTCGCAAAGTACTTTTCTATAATTCTAGTATTTAATGGGAAAAAATTAAACGAATTTTTTTCCATATAAAAAACTATTAATTCTGAATAAAATGCCACCCATTTCTGCAATTAAAAAAATGTAAATGTCTCTTATTAGATAAGGCATATTTTCGTCTGATAAGGTACTTCTTCTTCAATGATTTCGAGGATATTTTAGTTTTGATCAAAAAAATGTATATCTTACCACTTTTCGTAAAATATGTTAATGCCATCTGAAAGAGGAATAGATAAGCTTTCCATCGAGCTCTTAGTCGAAAAAGTCGGCCGAAGGATGCATGAGTTATTAGCAAAAAACTAGTCGGTGGTCAACACCGTCTGAAAGAGGAACAGAAAAGCTTTCCATCGAGCTCTTAGTCGAAGAAGTCGGTCGAAGGATGCAAGAGTAATTAGCAAAAAACTGATCGGTGGTCAACACGTTTCCGTCCTACTGCCAATTCTTTTCGCAAAGTACTTTTCTATAATTCTAGTATTTAATGGGAAAAAATTAAACGAATTTTTTTCCATATAAAAAACTATTAATTCTGAATAAAATGCCGCCCATTAATGCAGTCAAAAAAATTTAAATGTCTCTTATTAGATAAAGCATATTTTCGTCTGATAAGGTACTTCTTCTTTAATGATTTCGAGAATATTTTAGTTTTGATCAAAAAAATTTTATTCCTCACGACTTTTCGTAATATATGTTAATGCCATCTGAAAGAGGTATAGATAAGCTTTCCATCGAGCTCTTAGTCGAAGAAGTCGGTCGAAGGATGCAAGAGTAATTAGCAAAAAACTGATCGGTGGTCAACACGTTTCCGTCCTACTGCCAATTCTTTTCGTAAAGTACTTTTCTATAATTCTAGTATTTAATGGGAAAAACTTAAACGAATTTTTTTCCATATAAAAAACTATTAATTCTGAATAAAATGCCGCCCATTTATGCAATTAAAAAAATGTAAATGTCTCTTATTAGATAAGGCATATTTTCGTCTGATAAGGTACTTCTTCTTCAATGATTTCGAGGATATTTTAGTTTTGATCAAAAAAATGTATATCTTACCACTTTTCGTAAAATATGTTAATGCCATCTGAAAGAGGAATAGATAAGCTTTCCATCGAGCTCTTAGTCGAAAAAGTCGGCCGAAGGATGCATGAGTTATTAGCAAAAAACTAATCGGTGGCCAACACGTTTCCGTTCTACTGCCGATTCTTTTCGTAAAGTACTTTTCTATAATTCTAGTATTTAATGGGAAAAAATTAAACGAATTTTTTATCCATGTAAAAAACTATTAATTCTGAACAAAATGCCGCCCATTTATGCAATCAAAAAAATTTAAATGTCTCTTATTAGATAAAGCAAATTTTCGTCTGATAATGTACTTCTTCTTTAATGATTTCGAGAATATTTTAGTTTTGATCAAAAAAATGTTTTTTCTTACGACTTTTCGTAAAATATGTTAATGCCATCTTAGAGAGGAACTAATAAAGTTTCCATCGAGCTCTTAGTTGAATAAGTCGGTCGAAGGATGCAAGAGTTATTAGCAAAAAACTAATCGGTGGTCAACACGTTTCCGTGCTACTGCCGATTCTTTTCGCAAAGTACTTTTCTATAATTCTAGTATTTAATGGGAAAAAATTAAACGAATTTTTTGTCCATGTAAAAAACTATTAATTCTGAATAAACTGCCGCCCATTTATGCAATTAAAAAAATGTAAATGTCTCTTAATAGATAAGGCATATTTTCGTCTTATAAGGAACTTCTTCTTCAACGATTTCGAGGATATTTTAGTTTGGATCAAAAAAATGTATATCTTACCACTTTTCGTAAAATATGTTAATGCCATCTGAAAGAGGAATAGATAAGCTTTCCATCGAGCTCTTAGTCGAAGCAGTCGGCCGAAGGATGCATGAGTTATTAGCAAAAAACTAATCGGTGGTCAACACCGTCTGAAAGAGGAACAGAAAAGCTTTCCATCGAGCTCTTAGTCGAAGAAGTCGGTCGAAGGATGCAAGAGTAATTAGCAAAAAACTGATCGGTGGTCAACACGTTTCCGTCCTACTGCCAATTCTTTTCGCAAAGTACTTTTCTATAATTCTAGTATTTAATGGGAAAAAATTAAACGAATTTTTTTCCATATAAAAAACTATTAATTCTGAATAAACTGCCGCCCATTTATGCAATTAAAAAAATGTAAATGTCTCTTAATAGATAAGCCATATTTTCGTCTTATAAGGTACTTCTTCTTCAATGATTTCGAGGGTATTTTAGTTTTGATCAAAAAAATGTATATCTTACCACTTTTCGTAAAATATGTTAATGCCATCTGAAAGAGGAATAGATAAGCTTTCCATCGAGCTCTTAATCGAAGAAGTCGGCCGAAGGATGCATGAGTTATTAGCAAAAAACTAATCGGTGGTCAACACGTTTCCGTCCTACTGCCGATTCTTTTCGCAAAGTACTTTTCTATAATTCTAGTATTTAATGGGAAAAAATTAAACGAATTTTTTATCCATGTAAAAAACTATTAATTCTGAACAAAATGCCGCCCATTTATGCAATCAAAAAAATTTAAATGTCTCTTATTAGATAAAGCATATTTTCGTCTGATAAGGTAATTCTTCTTTAATGATTTCGAGAATATTTTAGTTTTGATCAAAAAAATTTTATTCCTTACGACTTTTCGTAATATATGTTAATGCCATCTGAAAGAGGTATAGATAAGCTTTCCATCGAGCTCTTAGTCGAAGACGTCGGTCGAAGGATGCAAGAGTAATTAGCAAAAAACTAATCGGTGGTCAACACGTTTCCGTGCTACTGCCAATTCTTTTCGCAAAGTACTTTTCTATAATTCTAGTATTTAATGGGAAAAAATTAAACGAATTTTTTTCCATATAAAAAACTATTAATTCTGAATAAAATGCCACCCATTTCTGCAATTAAAAAAATGTAAATGTTTCTTATTAGATAAGGCATATTTTCGTCTGATAAGGTACTTCTTCTTCAATGATTTCGAGGATATTTTAGTTTTGATCAAAAAAATGTATATCTTACCACTTTTCGTAAAATATGTTAATGCCATCTGAAAGAGGAATAGATAAGCTTTCCATCGAGCTCTTAGTCGAAAAAGTCGGCCGAAGGATGCATGAGTTATTAGCAAAAAACTAGTCGGTGGTCAACACCGTCTGAAAGAGGAACAGAAAAGCTTTCCATCGAGCTCTTAGTCGAAGAAGTCGGTCGAAGGATGCAAGAGTAATTAGCAAAAAACTAATCGGTGGTCAACACGTTTCCGTCCTACTGCCGATTCTTTTCGCAAAGTACTTTTCTATAATTCTAGTATTTAATGGGAAAAAATTAAACGAATTTTTTATCCATGTAAAAAACTATTAATTCTGAACAAAATGCCGCCCATTTATGCAATCAAAAAAATTTAAATGTCTCTTATTAGATAAAGCATATTTTCGTCTGATAAGGTAATTCTTCTTTAATGATTTCGAGAATATTTTAGTTTTGATCAAAAAAATTTTATTCCTTACGACTTTTCGTAATATATGTTAATGCCATCTGAAAGAGGTATAGATAAGCTTTCCATCGAGCTCTTAGTCGAAGAAGTCGGTCGAAGGATGCAAGAGTAATTAGCAAAAAACTAATCGGTGGTCAACACGTTTCCGTCCTACTGCCAATTCTTTTCGCAAAGTACTTTTCTATAATTCTAGTATTTAATGGGAAAAAATTAAACGAATTTTTTTCCATATAAAAAACTATTAATTCTGAATAAAATGCCACCCATTTCTGCAATTAAAAAAATGTAAATGTCTCTTATTAGATAAGGCATATTTTCGTCTGATAAGGTACTTCTTCTTCAATGATTTCGAGGATATTTTAGTTTTGATCAAAAAAATGTATATCTTACCACTTTTCGTAAAATATGTTAATGCCATCTGAAAGAGGAATAGATAAGCTTTCCATCGAGCTCTTAGTCGAAAAAGTCGGCCGAAGGATGCATGAGTTATTAGCAAAAAACTAGTCGGTGGTCAACACCGTCTGAAAGAGGAACAGAAAAGCTTTCCATCGAGCTCTTAGTCGAAGAAGTCGGTCGAAGGATGCAAGAGTAATTAGCAAAAAACTGATCGGTGGTCAACACGTTTCCGTCCTACTGCCAATTCTTTTCGCAAAGTACTTTTCTATAATTCTAGTATTTAATGGGAAAAAATTAAACGAATTTTTTTCCATATAAAAAACTATTAATTCTGAATAAAATGCCGCCCATTAATGCAGTCAAAAAAATTTAAATGTCTCTTATTAGATAAAGCATATTTTCGTCTGATAAGGTACTTCTTCTTTAATGATTTCGAGAATATTTTAGTTTTGATCAAAAAAATTTTATTCCTCACGACTTTTCGTAATATATGTTAATGCCATCTGAAAGAGGTATAGATAAGCTTTCCATCGAGCTCTTAGTCGAAGAAGTCGGTCGAAGGATGCAAGAGTAATTAGCAAAAAACTGATCGGTGGTCAACACGTTTCCGTCCTACTGCCAATTCTTTTCGTAAAGTACTTTTCTATAATTCTAGTATTTAATGGGAAAAACTTAAACGAATTTTTTTCCATATAAAAAACTATTAATTCTGAATAAAATGCCGCCCATTTATGCAATTAAAAAAATGTAAATGTCTCTTATTAGATAAGGCATATTTTCGTCTGATAAGGTACTTCTTCTTCAATGATTTCGAGGATATTTTAGTTTTGATCAAAAAAATGTATATCTTACCACTTTTCGTAAAATATGTTAATGCCATCTGAAAGAGGAATAGATAAGCTTTCCATCGAGCTCTTAGTCGAAAAAGTCGGCCGAAGGATGCATGAGTTATTAGCAAAAAACTAATCGGTGGCCAACACGTTTCCGTTCTACTGCCGATTCTTTTCGTAAAGTACTTTTCTATAATTCTAGTATTTAATGGGAAAAAATTAAACGAATTTTTTATCCATGTAAAAAACTATTAATTCTGAACAAAATGCCGCCCATTTATGCAATCAAAAAAATTTAAATGTCTCTTATTAGATAAAGCAAATTTTCGTCTGATAATGTACTTCTTCTTTAATGATTTCGAGAATATTTTAGTTTTGATCAAAAAAATGTTTTTTCTTACGACTTTTCGTAAAATATGTTAATGCCATCTTAGAGAGGAACTAATAAAGTTTCCATCGAGCTCTTAGTTGAATAAGTCGGTCGAAGGATGCAAGAGTTATTAGCAAAAAACTAATCGGTGGTCAACACGTTTCCGTGCTACTGCCGATTCTTTTCGCAAAGTACTTTTCTATAATTCTAGTATTTAATGGGAAAAAATTAAACGAATTTTTTGTCCATGTAAAAAACTATTAATTCTGAATAAACTGCCGCCCATTTATGCAATTAAAAAAATGTAAATGTCTCTTAATAGATAAGGCATATTTTCGTCTTATAAGGAACTTCTTCTTCAACGATTTCGAGGATATTTTAGTTTGGATCAAAAAAATGTATATCTTACCACTTTTCGTAAAATATGTTAATGCCATCTGAAAGAGGAATAGATAAGCTTTCCATCGAGCTCTTAGTCGAAGCAGTCGGCCGAAGGATGCATGAGTTATTAGCAAAAAACTAATCGGTGGTCAACACCGTCTGAAAGAGGAACAGAAAAGCTTTCCATCGAGCTCTTAGTCGAAGAAGTCGGTCGAAGGATGCAAGAGTAATTAGCAAAAAACTGATCGGTGGTCAACACGTTTCCGTCCTACTGCCAATTCTTTTCGCAAAGTACTTTTCTATAATTCTAGTATTTAATGGGAAAAAATTAAACGAATTTTTTTCCATATAAAAAACTATTAATTCTGAATAAACTGCCGCCCATTTATGCAATTAAAAAAATGTAAATGTCTCTTAATAGATAAGCCATATTTTCGTCTTATAAGGTACTTCTTCTTCAATGATTTCGAGGGTATTTTAGTTTTGATCAAAAAAATGTATATCTTACCACTTTTCGTAAAATATGTTAATGCCATCTGAAAGAGGAATAGATAAGCTTTCCATCGAGCTCTTAATCGAAGAAGTCGGCCGAAGGATGCATGAGTTATTAGCAAAAAACTAATCGGTGGTCAACACGTTTCCGTCCTACTGCCGATTCTTTTCGCAAAGTACTTTTCTATAATTCTAGTATTTAATGGGAAAAAATTAAACGAATTTTTTATCCATGTAAAAAACTATTAATTCTGAACAAAATGCCGCCCATTTATGCAATCAAAAAAATTTAAATGTCTCTTATTAGATAAAGCATATTTTCGTCTGATAAGGTAATTCTTCTTTAATGATTTCGAGAATATTTTAGTTTTGATCAAAAAAATTTTATTCCTTACGACTTTTCGTAATATATGTTAATGCCATCTGAAAGAGGTATAGATAAGCTTTCCATCGAGCTCTTAGTCGAAGAAGTCGGTCGAAGGATGCAAGAGTAATTAGCAAAAAACTAATCGGTGGTCAACACGTTTCCGTCCTACTGCCAATTCTTTTCGCAAAGTACTTTTCTATAATTCTAGTATTTAATGGGAAAAAATTAAACGAATTTTTTTCCATATAAAAAACTATTAATTCTGAATAAAATGCCACCCATTTCTGCAATTAAAAAAATGTAAATGTCTCTTATTAGATAAGGCATATTTTCGTCTGATAAGGTACTTCTTCTTCAATGATTTCGAGGATATTTTAGTTTTGATCAAAAAAATGTATATCTTACCACTTTTCGTAAAATATGTTAATGCCATCTGAAAGAGGAATAGATAAGCTTTCCATCGAGCTCTTAGTCGAAAAAGTCGGCCGAAGGATGCATGAGTTATTAGCAAAAAATTAGTCGGTGGTCAACACCGTCTGAAAGAGGAACAGAAAAGCTTTCCATCGAGCTCTTAGTCGAAGAAGTCGGTCGAAGGATGCAAGAGTAATTAGCAAAAAACTAATCGGTGGTCAACACGTTTCCGTCCTACTGCCGATTCTTTTCGCAAAGTACTTTTCTATAATTCTAGTATTTAATGGGAAAAAATTAAACGAATTTTTTATCCATGTAAAAAACTATTAATTCTGAACAAAATGCCGCCCATTTATGCAATCAAAAAAATTTAAATGTCTCTTATTAGATAAAGCATATTTTCGTCTGATAAGGTAATTCTTCTTTAATGATTTCGAGAATATTTTAGTTTTGATCAAAAAAATTTTATTCCTTACGACTTTTCGTAATATATGTTAATGCCATCTGAAAGAGGTATAGATAAGCTTTCCATCGAGCTCTTAGTCGAAGAAGTCGGTCGAAGGATGCAAGAGTAATTAGCAAAAAACTAATCGGTGGTCAACACGTTTCCGTCCTACTGCCAATTCTTTTCGCAAAGTACTTTTCTATAATTCTAGTATTTAATGGGAAAAAATTAAACGAATTTTTTTCCATATAAAAAACTATTAATTCTGAATAAAATGCCACCCATTTCTGCAATTAAAAAAATGTAAATGTCTCTTATTAGATAAGGCATATTTTCGTCTGATAAGGTACTTCTTCTTCAATGATTTCGAGGATATTTTAGTTTTGATCAAAAAAATGTATATCTTACCACTTTTCGTAAAATATGTTAATGCCATCTGAAAGAGGAATAGATAAGCTTTCCATCGAGCTCTTAGTCGAAAAAGTCGGCCGAAGGATGCATGAGTTATTAGCAAAAAACTAGTCGGTGGTCAACACCGTCTGAAAGAGGAACAGAAAAGCTTTCCATCGAGCTCTTAGTCGAAGAAGTCGGTCGAAGGATGCAAGAGTAATTAGCAAAAAACTGATCGGTGGTCAACACGTTTCCGTCCTACTGCCAATTCTTTTCGCAAAGTACTTTTCTATAATTCTAGTATTTAATGGGAAAAAATTAAACGAATTGTTTTCCATATAAAAAACTATTAATTCTGAATAAAATGCCGCCCATTAATGCAGTCAAAAAAATTTAAATGTCTCTTATTAGATAAAGCATATTTTCGTCTGATAAGGTACTTCTTCTTTAATGATTTCGAGAATATTTTAGTTTTGATCAAAAAAATTTTATTCCTCACGACTTTTCGTAAGACAAGTTAATGCCATCTGAAAGAGGTATAGATAAGCTTTCCATCGAGCTCTTAGTCGAAGAAGTCGGTCGAAGGATGCAAGAGTAATTAGCAAAAAACTGATCGGTGGTCAACACGTTTCCGTCCTACTGCCAATTCTTTTCGCAAAGTACTTTTCTATAATTCTAGTATTTAATGGGAAAAAATTAAACGAATTTTTTTCCATATAAAAAACTATTAATTCTGAATAAAATGCCGCCCATTTATGCAATTAAAAAAATGTAAATGTCTCTTATTAGATAAGGCATATTTTCGTCTGATAAGGTACTTCTTCTTCAATGATTTCGAGGATATTTTAGTTTTGATTTAAATGTCTCTTATTAGATAAAGCATATTTTCGTCTGATAAGGTACTTCTTCTTTAATGATTTCGAGAATATTTTAGTTTTGATCAAAAAAATTTTATTCCTTACGACTTTTCGTAATATATGTTAATGCCATCTGAAAGAGGTATAGATAAGCTTTCCATCGAGCTCTTAGTCGAAGAAGTCGGTCGAAGGATGCAAGAGTAATTAGCAAAAAACTAATCGGTGGTCAACACGTTTCCGTCCTACTGCCAATTCTTTTCGCAAAGTACTTTTCTATAATTCTAGTATTTAATGGGAAAAAATTAAACGAATTTTTTTCCATATAAAAAACTATTAATTCTGAATAAACTGCCGCCCATTTATGCAATTAAAAAAATGTAAATGTCTCTTAATAGATAAGCCATATTTTCGTCTTATAAGGTACTTCTTCTTCAATGATTTCGAGGGTATTTTAGTTTTGATCAAAAAAATGTATATCTTACCACTTTTCGTAAAATATGTTAATGCCATCTGAAAGAGGAATAGATAAGCTTTCCATCGAGCTCTTAATCGAAGAAGTCGGCCGAAGGATGCATGAGTTATTAGCAAAAAACTAATCGGTGGTCAACACGTTTCCGTCCTACTGCCGATTCTTTTCGCAAATTACTTTTCTATAATTCTAGTATTTAATGGGAAAAAATTAAACGAATTTTTTATCCATGTAAAAAACTATTAATTCTGAACAAAATGCCGCCCATTTATGCAATCAAAAAAATTTAAATGTCTCTTATTAGATAAAGCATATTTTCGTCTGATAAGGTAATTCTTCTTTAATGATTTCGAGAATATTTTAGTTTTGATCAAAAAAATTTTATTCCTTACGACTTTTCGTAATATATGTTAATGCCATCTGAAAGAGGTATAGATAAGCTTTCCATCGAGCTCTTAGTCGAAGAAGTCGGTCGAAGGATGCAAGAGTAATTAGCAAAAAACTAATCGGTGGTCAACACGTTTCCGTCCTACTGCCAATTCTTTTCGCAAAGTACTTTTCTATAATTCTAGTATTTAATGGGAAAAAATTAAACGAATTTTTTTCCATATAAAAAACTATTAATTCTGAATAAAATGCCACCCATTTCTGCAATTAAAAAAATGTAAATGTCTCTTATTAGATAAGGCATATTTTCGTCTGATAAGGTACTTCTTCTTCAATGATTTCGAGGATATTTTAGTTTTGATCAAAAAAATGTATATCTTACCACTTTTCGTAAAATATGTTAATGCCATCTGAAAGAGGAATAGATAAGCTTTCCATCGAGCTCTTAGTCGAAAAAGTCGGCCGAAGGATGCATGAGTTATTAGCAAAAAATTAGTCGGTGGTCAACACCGTCTGAAAGAGGAACAGAAAAGCTTTCCATCGAGCTCTTAGTCGAAGAAGTCGGTCGAAGGATGCAAGAGTAATTAGCAAAAAACTAATCGGTGGTCAACACGTTTCCGTCCTACTGCCGATTCTTTTCGCAAAGTACTTTTCTATAATTCTATTATTTAATGGGAAAAAATTAAACGAATTTTTTATCCATGTAAAAAACTATTAATTCTGAACAAAATGCCGCCCATTTATGCAATCAAAAAAATTTAAATGTCTCTTATTAGATAAAGCATATTTTCGTCTGATAAGGTAATTCTTCTTTAATGATTTCGAGAATATTTTAGTTTTGATCAAAAAAATTTTATTCCTTACGACTTTTCGTAATATATGTTAATGCCATCTGAAAGAGGTATAGATAAGCTTTCCATCGAGCTCTTAGTCGAAGAAGTCGGTCGAAGGATGCAAGAGTAATTAGCAAAAAACTAATCGGTGGTCAACACGTTTCCGTCCTACTGCCAATTCTTTTCGCAAAGTACTTTTCTATAATTCTAGTATTTAATGGGAAAAAATTAAACGAATTTTTTTCCATATAAAAAACTATTAATTCTGAATAAAATGCCACCCATTTCTGCAATTAAAAAAATGTAAATGTCTCTTATTAGATAAGGCATATTTTCGTCTGATAAGGTACTTCTTCTTCAATGATTTCGAGGATATTTTAGTTTTGATCAAAAAAATGTATATCTTACCACTTTTCGTAAAATATGTTAATGCCATCTGAAAGAGGAATAGATAAGCTTTCCATCGAGCTCTTAGTCGAAAAAGTCGGCCGAAGGATGCATGAGTTATTAGCAAAAAACTAGTCGGTGGTCAACACCGTCTGAAAGAGGAACAGAAAAGCTTTCCATCGAGCTCTTAGTCGAAGAAGTCGGTCGAAGGATGCAAGAGTAATTAGCAAAAAACTGATCGGTGGTCAACACGTTTCCGTCCTACTGCCAATTCTTTTCGCAAAGTACTTTTCTATAATTCTAGTATTTAATGGGAAAAAATTAAACGAATTTTTTTCCATATAAAAAACTATTAATTCTGAATAAAATGCCGCCCATTAATGCAGTCAAAAAAATTTAAATGTCTCTTATTAGATAAAGCATATTTTCGTCTGATAAGGTACTTCTTCTTTAATGATTTCGAGAATATTTTAGTTTTGATCAAAAAAATTTTATTCCTCACGACTTTTCGTAAGACAAGTTAATGCCATCTGAAAGAGGTATAGATAAGCTTTCCATCGAGCTCTTAGTCGAAGAAGTCGGTCGAAGGATGCAAGAGTAATTAGCAAAAAACTGATCGGTGGTCAACACGTTTCCGTCCTACTGCCAATTCTTTTCGTAAAGTACTTTTCTATAATTCTAGTATTTAATGGGAAAAACTTAAACGAATTTTTTTCCATATAAAAAACTATTAATTCTGAATAAAATGCCGCCCATTTATGCAATTAAAAAAATGTAAATGTCTCTTATTAGATAAGGCATATTTTCGTCTGATAAGGTACTTCTTCTTCAATGATTTCGAGGATATTTTAGTTTTGATTTAAATGTCTCTTATTAGATAAAGCATATTTTCGTCTGATAAGGTACTTCTTCTTTAATGATTTCGAGAATATTTTAGTTTTGATCAAAAAAATTTTATTCCTTACGACTTTTCGTAATATATGTTAATGCCATCTGAAAGAGGTATAGATAAGCTTTCCATCGAGCTCTTAGTCGAAGAAGTCGGTCGAAGGATGCAAGAGTAATTAGCAAAAAACTAATCGGTGGTCAACACGTTTCCGTCCTACTGCCAATTCTTTTCGCAAAGTACTTTTCTATAATTCTAGTATTTAATGGGAAAAAATTAAACGAATTTTTTATCCATGTAAAAAACTATTAATTCTGAACAAAATGCCGCCCATTTATGCAATCAAAAAAATTTAAATGTCTCTTATTAGATAAAGCAAATTTTCGTCTGATAAGGTACTTCTTCTTTAATGATTTCGAGAATATTTTAGTTTTGATCAAAAAAATGTTTTTTCTTACGATTTTTCGTAAAATATGTTAATGCCATCTTAGAGAGGAACTAATAAAGTTTCCATCGAGCTCTTAGTCGAATAAGTCGGTCGAAGGATGCAAGAGTTATTAGCAAAAAACTAATCGGTGGTCAACACGTTTCCGTGCTACTGCCGATTCTTTTCGCAAAGTACTTTTCTATAATTCTAGTATTTAATGGGAAAAAATTAAACGAATTTTTTGTCCATGTAAAAAACTATTAATTCTGAATAAACTGCCGCCCATTTATGCAATTAAAAAAATGTAAATGTCTCTTAATAGATAAGGCATATTTTCGTCTTATAAGGAACTTCTTCTTCAATGATTTCGAGGATATTTTAGTTTGGATCAAAAAAATGTATATCTTACCACTTTTCGTAAAATATGTTAATGCCATCTGAAAGAGGAATAGATAAGCTTTCCATCGAGCTCTTAGTCGAAGCAGTCGGCCGAAGGATGCATGAGTTATTAGCAAAAAACTAATCGGTGGTCAACACCGTCTGAAAGAGGAACAGAAAAGCTTTCCATCGAGCTCTTAGTCGAAGAAGTCGGTCGAAGGATGCAAGAGTAGTTAGCAAAAAACTGATCGGTGGTCAACACGTTTCCGTCCTACTGCCAATTCTTTTCGCAAAGTACTTTTCTATAATTCTAGTATTTAATGGGAAAAAATTAAACGAATTTTTTTCCATATAAAAAACTATTAATTCTGAATAAAATGCCGCCCATTAATGCAATCAAAAAAATTTAAATGTCTCTTATTAGATAAAGCATATTTTCGTACGATAAGGTACTTCTTCTTCAATGATTTCGAGGATATTTTAGTTTTGATCAACAAAATTTTATTTCTTACGACTTTTCGAAAAATATGTTAATGCCATTGAAAAAGAAAAAGATAGGCTTTCCATCGAGCTCTTAGTCGAAGAAGTCGGCCGAAGGATGCAAGAGTAATTAGCAAAAAACTAATCGGTGGTCAACACGTTTCCGTCCTACTGCCAATTCTTTTCGCAAAGTACTTTTCTATAATTCTAGTATTTAATGGGAAAAACTTAAACGAATTTTTTTCCATATAAAAAACTATTAATTCTGAATAAAATGCCGCCCATTTATGCAATTAAAAAAATGTAAATGTCTCTTATTAGATAAGGCATATTTTCGTCTGATAAGGTACTTCTTCTTCAATGATTTCGAGGATATTTTAGTTTTGATCAAAAAAATTGTTATTTCTTACGACTTTTCGTAAAATATGTTAATGCCATCTTAGAGAGGAACTTATAAACTTTCCATCGAGCTCTTATTCGAATAAGTCGGTCGAAGGATGCAAGAGTTATTAGCAAAAAACTAATCGGTAGTCAACACGTTTCCGTGCTACTGCCGATTCTTTTCGCAAAGTACTTTAATTCTAGTATTTAATGGGAAAAAATTAAACGAATTTTTTGTCCATATAAAAAACTATTAATTCTGAATAAACTGCTGCCCATTTATGCAATTTAAAAAATGTAAATGTCTCTCAATAGATAAGCCATATTTTCGTCTTATAAGGTACTTCTTCTTCAATGATTTCGAGGGTATTTTAGTTTTGATCAAAAAAATGTTATTTCTTACGACTTTTCGTAAAATATGTTAATGCCATCTTAGAGAGGAACTAATAAACTTTCCATCGAGCTCTTAGTCGAATAAGTCGGTCGAAGTAGGAAAGAGTTATTATCATAAAACTAATCGGTAGTCAACACGTTTCCGTGCTACTGCCGATTCTTTTCGCAAAGTACTTTTCTATAATTCTAGTATTTAATGGGAAAAAATTAAACGAATTTTTTGTCCATGTAAAAAACTATTACTTCTGAATTAACTGCCGCCCATTTATGCAATTAAAAAAATGTAAATGTCTCTTAATAGATAAGGCATATTTTCGTCTTATAAGGTACTTCTTCTTCAATGATTTCGAGGGTATTTTAGTTTTGATTAAAAAAATGTTATTTCTTACGACTTTTCATAAAATATGTTAATGCCATCTTAGAGAGGAACTAATAAACTTTCCATCGAGCTCTTAGTCGAATAAGTCGGTCGAAGGATGCATGAGTTATTAGCAAAATACTAATCGGTGGTCAACACGTTTCCGTCCTACTGCCGATTCTTTTCGCAAAGTACTTTTCTATAATTCTAGTATTTAATGGGAAAAAATTAAACGAATTTTTTATCCATGTAAAAAACTATTAATTCTGAACAAAATGCTGCTCATTTATGTAATCAAAAAAATGTAAATGTCTCTTATTAGATAAAGCATATTTTCGTCTGATAAGGTACTTCTTCTTTAATGATGTCGAGAATATTTTAGTTTTGATCAAATAAATTTTATTCCTTACTACTTTTCGTAGTATATGTGAATGCTATCTGAAAGGGGTATAGATAAGCTTTCCATCGAGCTTTTAGTCGAAGGATGCATGAGTTATTAGCAAAAAACTAATCGGTGGTCTACACGTTTCCGTCCTACTGCCGATTCTTTTCGCAAAGTACTTTTCTATAATTCTAGTATTTAATGGGAAAAAATTAAACGAATTTTTTATCCATGTAAAAAACTATTAATTCTGAACAAAATGCCGCCCATTTATGCAATCAAAAAAATTTAAATGTCTCTTATTAGATAAAGCAAATTTTCGTCTGATAAGGTACTTCTTCTTTAATGATTTCGAGAATATTTTAGTTTTGATCAAAAAAATGTTTTTTCTTACGACTTTTCGTAAAATATGTTAATGCCGTCTTAGAGAGGAACTAATAAACTTTCCATCGAGCTCTTAGTCGAATAAGTCGGTCGAAGGATGCAAGAGTTATTAGCAAAAAACTAATCGGTAGTCAACACGTTTCCGTGCTACTGCCGATTCTTTTCGCAAAGTACTTTTCTATAATTCTAGTATTTAATGGGAAAAAATGAAACGAATTTTTTGTCCATGTAAAAAACTATTAATTCTGAATAAACTGCCGCCCATTTATGCAATTAAAAAAATGTAAATGTCTCTTAATAGATAAGGCATATTTTCGTCTTATAAGGTACTTCTTCTACAATGATTTCGAGGGTATTTTAGTTTTGATCAAAAAAATGTTATTTCTTACCACTTTTCGTAAAATATGTTAATGCCATCTGAAAGAGGAATAGATAAGCTTTCCATCGAGCTCTTAGTCGAAAAAGTCGGCCGAAGGATGCATGAGTTATTAGCAAAAAACTAATCGGTGGCCAACACGTTTCCGTTCTACTGCCGATTCTTTTCGTAAAGTACTTTTCTATAATTCTAGTATTTAATGGGAAAAAATTAAACGAATTTTTTATCCATGTAAAAAACTATTAATTCTGAACAAAATGCCGCCCATTTATGCAATCAAAAAAATTTAAATGTCTCTTATTAGATAAAGCAAATTTTCGTCTGATAAGGTACTTCTTCTTTAATGATTTCGAGAATATTTTAGTTTTGATCAAAAAAATGTTTTTTCTTACGACTTTTCGTAAAATATGTTAATGCCATCTTAGAGAGGAACTAATAAAGTTTCCATCGAGCTCTTAGTCGAATAAGTCGGTCGAAGGATGCAAGAGTTAATAGCAAAAAACTAATCGGTGGTCAACACGTTTCCGTGCTACTGCCGATTCTTTTCGCAAAGTACTTTTCTATAATTCTAGTATTTAATGGGAAAAAATTAAACGAATTTTTTGTCCATGTAAAAAACTATTAATTCTGAATAAACTGCCGCCCATTTATGCAATTAAAAAAATGTAAATGTCTCTTAATAGATAAGGCATATTTTCGTCTTATAAGGAACTTCTTCTTCAATGATTTCGAGGATATTTTAGTTTGGATCAAAAAAATGTATATCTTACCACTTTTCGTAAAATATGTTAATGCCATCTGAAAGAGGAATAGATAAGCTTTCCATCGAGCTCTTAGTCGAAGCAGTCGGCCGAAGGATGCATGAGTTATTAGCAAAAAACTAATCGGTGGTCAACACCGTCTGAAAGAGGAACAGAAAAGCTTTCCATCGAGCTCTTAGTCGAAGAAGTCGGTCGAAGGATGCAAGAGTAATTAGCAAAAAACTGATCGGTGGTCAACACGTTTCCGTCCTACTGCCAATTCTTTTCGCAAAGTACTTTTCTATAATTCTAGTATTTAATGGGAAAAAATTAAACGAATTTTTTTCCATATAAAAAACTATTAATTCTGAATAAAATGCCGCCCATTAATGCAATCAAAAAAATTTAAATGTCTCTTATTAGATAAAGCATATTTTCGTCTGATAAGGTACTTCTTCTTCAATGATTTCGAGGATATTTAAGTTTTGATCAACAAAATTTTATTTCTTACGACTTTTCGAAAAATATGTTAATGCCATTGAAAAAGAAAAAGATAGGCTTTCCATCGAGCTCTTAGTCGAAGAAGTCGGCCGAAGGATGCAAGAGTAATTAGCAAAAAACTAATCGGTGGTCAACACGTTTCCGTCCTACTGCCAATTCTTTTCGCAAAGTACTTTTCTATAATTCTAGTATTTAATGGGAAAAACTTAAACGAATTTTTTTCCATATAAAAAACTATTAATTCTGAATAAAATGCCGCCCATTTATGCAATTAAAAAAATGTAAATGTCTCTTATTAGATAAGGCATATTTTCGTCTGATAAGGTACTTCTTCTTCAATGATTTCGAGGATATTTTAGTTTTGATCAAAAAAATTGTTATTTCTTACGACTTTTCGTAAAATATGTTAATGCCATCTTAGAGAGGAACTTATAAACTTTCCATCGAGCTCTTATTCGAATAAGTCGGTCGAAGGATGCAAGAGTTATTAGCAAAAAACTAGTCGGTAGTCAACACGTTTCCGTGCTACTGCCGATTCTTTTCGCAAAGTACTTTAATTCTAGTATTTAATGGGAAAAAATTAAACGAATTTTTTGTCCATATAAAAAACTATTAATTCTGAATAAACTGCTGCCCATTTATGCAATTTAAAAAATGTAAATGTCTCTTAATAGATAAGCCATATTTTCGTCTTATAAGGTACTTCTTCTTCAATGATTTCGAGGGTATTTTAGTTTTGATCAAAAAAATGTTATTTCTTACGACTTTTCGTAAAATATGTTAATGCCATCTTAGAGAGGAACTAATAAACTTTCCATCGAGCTCTTAGTCGAATAAGTCGGTCGAAGGATGCAAGAGTTATTAGCAAAAAACTAATCGGTAGTCAACACGTTTCCGTGCTACTGCCGATTCTTTTCGCAAAGTACTTTTCTATAATTCTAGTATTTAATGGGAAAAAATGAAACGAATTTTTTGTCCATGTAAAAAACTATTAATTCTGAATAAACTGCCGCCCATTTATGCAATTAAAAAAATGTAAATGTCTCTTAATAGATAAGGCATATTTTCGTCTTATAAGGTACTTCTTCTACAATGATTTCGAGGGTATTTTAGTTTTGATCAAAAAAATGTTATTTCTTACCATTTTTCGTAAAATATGTTAATGCCATCTTAGAGAGGAATAGATAAGCTTTCCATCGAGCTCTTAGTCGAAGAAGTCGGCCGAAGGATGCATGAGTTATTAGCAAAAAACTAATCGGTGGTCAACACGTTTCCGTCCTACTGCCAATTCTTTTCGCAAAGTACTTTTCTATAATTCTAGTATTTAATGGGAAAAAATTAAACGAATTTTTTATCCATGTAAAAAACTATTAATTCTGAACAAAATGCTGCTCATTTATGCAATCAAAAAAATGTAAATGTCTCTTATTAGATAAAGCATATTTTCGTCTGATAAGGTACTTCTTCTTTAATGATTTCGAGAATATTTTAATTTTGATCAAATAAATTTTATTCCTTACTACTTTTCGTAGTATATGTGAATGCTATCTGAAAGGGGTATAGATAAGCTTTCCATCGAGCTTTTAGTCGAAGGATGCATGAGTTATTAGCAAAAAACTAATCGGTGGTCTACACGTTTCCGTCCTACTGCCGATTCTTTTCGCAAAGTACTTTTCTATAATTCTAGTATTTAATGGGAAAAAATTAAACGAATTTTTTATCCATGTAAAAAACTATTAATTCTGAACAAAATGCCGCCCATTTATGCAATCAAAAAAATTTATATGTCTCTTATTAGATAAAGCAAATTTTCGTCTGATAAGGTACTTCTTCTTTAATGATTTCGAGAATATTTTAGTTTTGATCAAAAAAATGTTTTTTCTTACGACTTTTCGTAAAATATGTTAATGCCATCTTAGAGAGGAACTAATAAACTTTCCATCGAGCTCTTAGTCGAATAAGTCGGTCGAAGGATGCAAGAGTTATTAGCAAAAAACTAATCGGTAGTCAACACGTTTCCGTGCTACTGCCGATTCTTTTCGCAAAGTACTTTTCTATAATTCTAGTATTTAATGGGAAAAAATGAAACGAATTTTTTGTCCATGTAAAAAACTATTAATTCTGAATAAACTGCCGCCCATTTATGCAATTAAAAAAATGTAAATGTCTCTTAATAGATAAGGCATATTTTCGTCTTATAAGGTACTTCTTCTACAATGATTTCGAGGGTATTTTAGTTTTGATCAAAAAAATGTTATTTCTTACCACTTTTCGTAAAATATGTTAATGCCATCTGAAAGAGGAATAGATAAGCTTTCCATCGAGCTCTTAGTCGAAAAAGTCGGCCGAAGGATGCATGAGTTATTAGCAAAAAACTAATCGGTGGCCAACACGTTTCCGTTCTACTGCCGATTCTTTTCGTAAAGTACTTTTCTATAATTCTAGTATTTAATGGGAAAAAATTAAACGAATTTTTTATCCATGTAAAAAACTATTAATTCTGAACAAAATGCCGCCCATTTATGCAATCAAAAACATTTAAATGTCTCTTATTAGATAAAGCAAATTTTCGTCTGATAAGGTACTTCTTCTTTAATGATTTCGAGAATATTTTAGTTTTGATCAAAAAAATGTTTTTTCTTACGACTTTTCGTAAAATATGTTAATGCCATCTTAGAGAGGAACTAATAAAGTTTCCATCGAGCTCTTAGTCGAATAAGTCGGTCGAAGGATGCAAGAGTTATTAGCAAAAAACTAATCGGTGGTCAACACGTTTCCGTGCTACTGCCGATTCTTTTCGCAAAGTACTTTTCTATAATTCTAGTATTTAATGGGAAAAAATTAAACGAATTTTTTGTCCATGTAAAAAACTATTAATTCTGAATAAACTGCCGCCCATTTATGCAATTAAAAAAATGTAAATGTCTCTTAATAGATAAGGCATATTTTCGTCTTATAAGGAACTTCTTCTTCAATGATTTCGAGGATATTTTAGTTTGGATCAAAAAAATGTATATCTTACCACTTTTCGTAAAATATGTTAATGCCATCTGAAAGAGGAATAGATAAGCTTTCCATCGAGCTCTTAGTCGAAGCAGTCGGCCGAAGGATGCATGAGTTATTAGCAAAAAACTAATCGGTGGTCAACACCGTCTGAAAGAGGAACAGAAAAGCTTTCCATCGAGCTCTTAGTCGAAGAAGTCGGTCGAAGGATGCAAGAGTAATTAGCAAAAAACTGATCGGTGGTCAACACGTTTCCGTCCTACTGCCAATTCTTTTCGCAAAGTACTTTTCTATAATTCTAGTATTTAATGGGAAAAAATTAAACGAATTTTTTTCCATATAAAAAACTATTAATTCTGAATAAAATGCCGCCCATTAATGCAATCAAAAAAATTTAAATGTCTCTTATTAGATAAAGCATATTTTCGTCTGATAAGGTACTTCTTCTTCAATGATTTCGAGGATATTTTAGTTTTGATCAACAAAATTTTATTTCTTACGACTTTTCGAAAAATATGTTAATGCCATTGAAAAAGAAAAAGATAGGCTTTCCATCGAGCTCTTAGTCGAAGAAGTCGGCCGAAGGATGCAAGAGTAATTAGCAAAAAACTAATCGGTGGTCAACACGTTTCCGTCCTACTGCCAATTCTTTTCGCAAAGTACTTTTCTATAATTCTAGTATTTAATGGGAAAAACTTAAACGAATTTTTTTCCATATAAAAAACTATTAATTCTGAATAAAATGCCGCCCATTTATGCAATTAAAAAAATGTAAATGTCTCTTAATAGATAAGCCATATTTTCGTCTTATAAGGTACTTCTTCTTCAATGATTTCAAGGGTATTTTAGTTTTGATCAAAAAAATGTTATTTCTTACGACTTTTCGTAAAATATGTTAATGCCATCTTAGAGAGGAACTAATAAACTTTCCATCGAGCTCTTAGTCGAATAAGTCGGTCGAAGTAGGAAAGAGTTATTATCATAAAACTAATCGGTAGTCAACACGTTTCCGTGCTACTGCCGATTCTTTTCGCAAAGTACTTTTCTATAATTCTAGTATTTAATGGGAAAAAATTAAACGAATTTTTTGTCCATGTAAAAAACTATTACTTCTGAATTAACTGCCGCCCATTTATGCAATTAAAAAAATGTAAATGTCTCTTAATAGATAAGGCATATTTTCGTCTTATAAGGTACTTCTTCTTCAATGATTTCGAGGGTATTTTAGTTTTGATCAAAAAAATGTTATTTCTTACGACTTTTCGTAAAATATGTTAATGCCATCTTAGAGAGGAACTAATAAACTTTCCATCGAGCTCTTAGTCGAATAAGTCGGTCGAAGGATGCAAGAGTTATTAGCAAAAAACTAGTCGGTAGTCAACACGTTTCCGTGCTACTGCCGATTCTTTTCGCAAAGTACTTTAATTCTAGTATTTAATGGGAAAAAATTAAACGAATTTTTTGTCCATATAAAAAACTATTACTTCTGAATTAACTGCCGCCCATTTATGCAATTAAAAAAATGTAAATGTCTCTTAATAGATAAGGCATATTTTCGTCTTATAAGGTACTTCTTCTTCAATGATTTCGAGGGTATTTTAGTTTTGATCAAAAAAATGTTATTTCTTACGACTTTTCGTAAAATATGTTAATGCCATCTTAGAGAGGAACTAATAAACTTTCCATCGAGCTCTTAGTCGAATAAGTCGGTCGAAGGATGCAAGAGTTATTAGCAAAAAACTAATCGGTAGTCAACACGTTTCCGTGCTACTGCCGATTCTTTTCGCAAAGTACTTTTCTATAATTCTAGTATTTAATGGGAAAAAA
The DNA here is from genome assembly GCA_034638295.1 of Phortica okadai. Lineage (NCBI taxonomy): Eukaryota > Metazoa > Arthropoda > Insecta > Diptera > Drosophilidae > Phortica > Phortica okadai. Next base: position 29,263,067 of record CM067851.1, read on the forward strand.
TGAAACGAATTTTTTGTCCATGTAAAAAACTATTAATTCTGAATAAACTGCCGCCCATTTATGCAATTAAAAAAATGTAAATGTCTCTTAATAGATAAGGCATATTTTCGTCTTATAAGGTACTTCTTCTACAATGATTTCGAGGGTATTTTAGTTTTGATCAAAAATATGTTATTTCTTACCATTTTTCGTAAAATATGTTAATGCCATCTTAGAGAGGAATAGATAAGCTTTCCATCGAGCTCTTAGTCGAAGCAGTCGGCCGAAGGATGCATGAGTTATTAGCAAAATACTAATCGGTGGTCAACACGTTTCCGTCCTACTGCCGATTCTTTTCGCAAAGTACTTTTCTATAATTCTAGTATTTAATGGGAAAAAATTAAACGAATTTTTTATCCATGTAAAAAACTATTAATTCTGAACAAAATGCTGCTCATTTATGCAATCAAAAATATGTAAATGTCTCTTATTAGATAAAGCATATTTTCGTCTGATAAGGTACTTCTTCTTTAATGATTTCGAGAATATTTTAGTTTTGATCAAATAAATTTTATTCCTTACTACTTTTCGTAGTATATGTGAATGCTATCTGAAAGGGGTATAGATAAGCTTTCCATCGAGCTTTTAGTCGAAGGATGCATGAGTTATTAGCAAAAAACTAATCGGTGGTCTACACGTTTCCGTCCTACTGCCGATTCTTTTCGCAAAGTACTTTTCTATAATTCTAGTATTTAATGGCAAAACATTAAACGAATTTTTTATCCATGTAAAAAACTATTAATTCTGAACAAAATGCCGCCCATTTATGCAATCAAAAAAATTTAAATGTCTCTTATTAGATAAAGCATATTTTCGTCTGATAAGGTACTTCTTCTTTAATGATTTCGAGAATATTTTAGTTTTGATCAAAAAAATTTTATTTCATACGACTTTTCGTAATATATGTTAATGCCATCTGAAAGAGGTATAGATAAGCTTTCCATCGAGCTTTTAGTCGAAGGATGCATGAGTTATTAGCAAAAAACTAATCGGTGGTCTACACGTTTCCGTCCTACTGCCGATTCTTTTCGCAAAGTACTTTTCTATAATTCTAGTATTTAATGGCAAAACATTAAACGAATTTTTTATCCATGTAAAAAACTATTAATTCTGAACAAAATGCCGCCCATTTATGCAATCAAAAAAATTTAAATGTCTCTTATTAGATAAAGCATATTTTCGTCTGATAAGGTACTTCTTCTTTAATGATTTCGAGAATATTTTAGTTTTGATCAAAAAAATTTTATTTCATACGACTTTTCGTAATATATGTTAATGCCATCTGAAAGAGGTATAGATAAGCTTTCCATCGAGCTCTTAGTCGAAGAAGTCGGTCGAAGGATGCAAGAGTAATTAGCAAAAAACTGATCGGTGGTCAACACGTTTCCGTCCTACTGCCGATTCTTTTCGCAAAGTACTTTTCTATAATTCTAGTATTTAATGGGAAAAAATTAAACGAATTTTTTATCCATGTAAAAAACTATTAATTCTGAACAAAATGCTGCTCATTTATGCAATCAAAAATATGTAAATGTCTCTTATTAGATAAAGCATATTTTCGTCTGATAAGGTACTTCTTCTTTAATGATTTCGAGAATATTTTAGTTTTGATCAAATAAATTTTATTCCTTACTACTTTTCGTAGTATATGTGAATGCTATCTGAAAGGGGTATAGATAAGCTTTCCATCGAGCTTTTAGTCGAAGGATGCATGAGTTATTAGCAAAAAACTAATCGGTGGTCTACACGTTTCCGTCCTACTGCCGATTCTTTTCGCAAAGTACTTTTCTATAATTCTAGTATTTAATGGCAAAACATTAAACGAATTTTTTATCCATGTAAAAAACTATTAATTCTGAACAAAATGCTGCTCATTTATGCAATCAAAAATATGTAAATGTCTCTTATTAGATAAAGCATATTTTCGTCTGATAAGGTACTTCTTCTTTAATGATTTCGAGAATATTTTAGTTTTGATCAAAAAAATTTTATTTCATACGACTTTTCGTAATATATGTTAATGCCATCTGAAAGAGGTATAGATAAGCTTTCCATCGAGCTCTTAGTCGAAGAAGTCGGTCGAAGGATGCAAGAGTAATTAGCAAAAAACTGATCGGTGGTCAACACGTTTCCGTCCTACTGCCAATTCTTTTCGTAAAGTACTTTTCTATAATTCTAGTATTTAATGGGAAAAACTTAAACGAATTTTTTTCCATATAAAAAACTATTAATTCTGAATAAAATGCCGCCCATTTATGCAATTAAAAAAATGTAAATGTCTCTTATTAGATAAGGCATATTTTCGTCTGATAAGGTACTTCTTCTTCAATGATTTCGAGGATATTTTAGTTTTGATTTAAATGTCTCTTATTAGATAAAGCATATTTTCGTCTGATAAGGTACTTCTTCTTTAATGATTTCGGGAATATTTTAGTTTTGATCAAAAAAATTTTATTCCTTACGACTTTTCGTAATATATGTTAATGCCATCTGAAAGAGGTATAGATAAGCTTTCCATCGAGCTCTTAGTCGAAGAAGTCGGTCGAAGGATGCAAGAGTAATTAGCAAAAAACTAATCGGTGGTCAACACGTTTCCGTCCTACTGCCAATTCTTTTCGCAAAGTACTTTTCTATAATTCTAGTATTTAATGGGAAAAAATTAAACGAATTTTTTTCCATATAAAAAACTATTAATTCTGAATAAAATGCCACCCATTTATGCAATTAAAAAAATGTAAATGTCTTTTATTAGATAAGGCATATTTTCGTCTGATAAGGTACTTCTTCTTCAATGATTTCGAGGATATTTTAGTTTTGATCAAAAAAATGTATATCTTACCACTTTTCGTAAAATATGTTAATGCCATCTGAAAGAGGAATAGATAAGCTTTCCATCGAGCTCTTAGTCGAAAAAGTCGGCCGAAGGATGCATGAGTTATTAGCAAAAAACTAATCGGTGGCCAACACGTTTCCGTTCTACTGCCGATTCTTTTCGTAAAGTACTTTTCTATAATTCTAGTATTTAATGGGAAAAAATTAAACGAATTTTTTATCCATGTAAAAAACTATTAATTCTGAACAAAATGCCGCCCATTTATGCAATCAAAAAAATTTAAATGTCTCTTATTAGATAAAGCAAATTTTCGTCTGATAAGGTACTTCTTCTTTAATGATTTCGAGAATATTTTAGTTTTGATCAAAAAAATGTTTTTTCTTACGACTTTTCGTAAAATATGTTAATGCCATCTTAGAGAGGAACTAATAAAGTTTCCATCGAGCTCTTAGTCGAATAAGTCGGTCGAAGGATGCAAGAGTTATTAGCAAAAAACTAATCGGTGGTCAACACGTTTCCGTGCTACTGCCGATTCTTTTCGCAAAGTACTTTTCTATAATTCTAGTATTTAATGGGAAAAAATTAAACGAATTTTTTGTCCATGTAAAAAACTATTAATTCTGAATAAACTGCCGCCCATTTATGCAATTAAAAAAATGTAAATGTCTCTTAATAGATAAGCCATATTTTCGTCTTATAAGGTACTTCTTCTTCAACGATTTCGAGGGTATTTTAGTTTTGATCAAAAAAATCTATATCTTACCACTTTTCGTAAAATATGTTAATGCCATCTTAGAGAGGAACTAATAAACTTTCCATCGAGCTCTTAGTCGAATAAGTCGGTCGAAGTAGGAAAGAGTTATTATCATAAAACTAATCGGTAGTCAACACGTTTCCGTGCTACTGCCGATTCTTTTCGCAAAGTACTTTTCTATAATTCTAGTATTTAATGGGAAAAAATTAAACGAATTTTTTGTCCATGTAAAAAACTATTACTTCTGAATTAACTGCCGCCCATTTATGCAATTAAAAAAATGTAAATGTCTCTTAATAGATAAGGCATATTTTCGTCTTATAAGGTACTTCTTCTTCAATGATTTCGAGGGTATTTTAGTTTTGATCAAAAAAATGTTATTTCTTACGACTTTTCGTAAAATATGTTAATGCCATCTTAGAGAGGAACTAATAAACTTTCCATCGAGCTCTTAGTCGAATAAGTCGGTCGAAGGATGCAAGAGTTATTAGCAAAAAACTAATCGGTAGTCAACACGTTTCCGTGCTACTGCCGATTCTTTTCGCAAAGTACTTTTCTATAATTCTAGTATTTAATGGGAAAAAATGAAACGCATTTTTTGTCCATGTAAAAAACTATTAATTCTGAATAAACTGCCGCCCATTTATGCAATTAAAAAAATGTAAATGTCTCTTAATAGATAAGGCATATTTTCGTCTGATAAGGTACTTCTTCTTTAATGATTTCGAGAATATTTTAGTTTTGATCAAATAAATTTTATTCCTTACTACTTTTCGTAGTATATGTGAATGCTATCTGAAAGGGGTATAGATAAGCTTTCCATCGAGCTTTTAGTCGAAGGATGCATGAGTTATTAGCAAAAAACTAATCGGTGGTCTACACGTTTCCGTCCTACTGCCGATTCTTTTCGCAAAGTACTTTTCTATAATTCTAGTATTTAATGGCAAAACATTAAACGAATTTTTTATCCATGTAAAAAACTATTAATTCTGAACAAAATGCCGCCCATTTATGCAATCAAAAAAATTTAAATGTCTCTTATTAGATAAGGCATATTTTCGTCTGATAAGGTACTTCTTCTTCAATGATTTCGAGGATATTTTAGTTTTGATCAAAAAAATGTATATCTTACCACTTTTCGTAAAATATGTTAATGCCATCTGAAAGAGGAATAGATAAGCTTTCCATCGAGCTCTTAGTCGAAAAAGTCGGCCGAAGGATGCATGAGTTATTAGCAAAAAACTAATCGGTGGCCAACACGTTTCCGTCCTACTGCCAATTCTTTTCGCAAAGTACTTTTCTATAATTCTAGTATTTAATAGGAAAAAATTAAACGAATTTTTTTCCATATAAAAAACTATTAATTTTGAATAAAATTCCGCCCATTTATGCAATTAAAAAAATGTAAATGTCTCTTATTAGATAAGGCATATTTTCGTCTGATAAGGTACTTCTTCTTCAATGATTTCGAGGATATTTTAGTTTTGATTTAAATGTCTCTTATTAGATAAAGCATATTTTCGTCTGATAAGGTACTTCTTCTTTAATGATTTCGGGAATATTTTAGTTTTGATCAAAAAAATTTTATTCCTTACGACTTTTCGTAATATATGTTAATGCCATCTGAAAGAGGTATAGATAAGCTTTCCATCGAGCTCTTAGTCGAAGAAGTCGGTCGAAGGATGCAAGAGTAATTAGCAAAAAACTAATCGGTGGTCAACACGTTTCCGTCCTACTGCCAATTCTTTTCGCAAAGTACTTTTCTATAATTCTAGTATTTAATGGGAAAAAATTAAACGAATTTTTTTCCATATAAAAAACTATTAATTCTGAATAAAATTCCGCCCATTTATGCAATTAAAAAAATGTAAATGTCTCTTATTAGATAAGGCATATTTTCGTCTGATAAGGTACTTCTTCTTCAATGATTTCGAGGATATTTTAGTTTTGATTTAAATGTCTCTTATTAGATAAAGCATATTTTCGTCTGATAAGGTACTTCTTCTTTAATGATTTCGGGAATATTTTAGTTTTGATCAAAAAAATTTTATTCCTTACGACTTTTCGTAATATATGTTAATGCCATCTGAAAGAGGTATAGATAAGCTTTCCATCGAGCTCTTAGTCGAAGAAGTCGGTCGAAGGATGCAAGAGTAATTAGCAAAAAACTAATCGGTGGTCAACACGTTTCCGTCCTACTGCCAATTCTTTTCGCAAAGTACTTTTCTATAATTCTAGTATTTAATGGGAAAAAATTAAACGAATTTTTTTCCATATAAAAAACTATTAATTCTGAATAAAATGCCACCCATTTATGCAATTAAAAAAATGTAAATGTCTCTTATTAGATAAGGCATATTTTCGTCTGATAAGGTACTTCTTCTTCAATGATTTCGAGGATATTTTAGTTTTGATCAAAAAAATGTATATCTTACCACTTTTCGTAAAATATGTTAATGCCATCTGAAAGAGGAATAGATAAGCTTTCCATCGAGCTCTTAGTCGAAAAAGTCGGCCGAAGGATGCATGAGTTATTAGCAAAAAACTAATCGGTGGCCAACACGTTTCCGTTCTACTGCCGATTCTTTTCGTAAAGTACTTTTCTATAATTCTAGTATTTAATGGGAAAAAATTAAACGAATTTTTTATCCATGTAAAAAACTATTAATTCTGAACAAAATGCCGCCCATTTATGCAATCAAAAAAATTTAAATGTCTCTTATTAGATAAAGCAAATTTTCGTCTGATAAGGTACTTCTTCTTTAATGATTTCGAGAATATTTTAGTTTTGATCAAAAAAATGTTTTTTCTTACGACTTTTCGTAAAATATGTTAATGCCATCTTAGAGAGGAACTAATAAAGTTTCCATCGAGCTCTTAGTCGAATAAGTCGGTCGAAGGATGCAAGAGTTATTAGCAAAAAACTAATCGGTGGTCAACACGTTTCCGTGCTACTGCCGATTCTTTTCGCAAAGTACTTTTCTATAATTCTAGTATTTAATGGGAAAAAATTAAACGAATTTTTTGTCCATGTAAAAAACTATTAATTCTGAATAAACTGCCGCCCATTTATGCAATTAAAAAAATGTAAATGTCTCTTAATAGATAAGCCATATTTTCGTCTTATAAGGTACTTCTTCTTCAACGATTTCGAGGGTATTTTAGTTTTGATCAAAAAAATGTATATCTTACCACTTTTCGTAAAATATGTTAATGCCATCTTAGAGAGGAACTAATAAACTTTCCATCGAGCTCTTAGTCGAATAAGTCGGTCGAAGTAGGAAAGAGTTATTATCATAAAACTAATCGGTAGTCAACACGTTTCCGTGCTACTGCCGATTCTTTTCGCAAACTACTTTTCTATAATTCTAGTATTTAATGGGAAAAAATTAAACGAATTTTTTGTCCATGTAAAAAACTATTACTTCTGAATTAACTGCCGCCCATTTATGCAATTAAAAAAATGTAAATGTCTCTTAATAGATAAGGCATATTTTCGTCTTATAAGGTACTTCTTCTTCAATGATTTCGAGGGTATTTTAGTTTTGATCAAAAAAATGTTATTTCTTACGACTTTTCGTAAAATATGTTAATGCCATCTTAGAGAGGAACTAATAAACTTTCCATCGAGCTCTTAGTCGAATAAGTCGGTCGAAGGATGCAAGAGTTATTAGCAAAAAACTAATCGGTAGTCAACACGTTTCCGTGCTACTGCCGATTCTTTTCGCAAAGTACTTTTCTATAATTCTAGTATTTAATGGGAAAAAATGAAACGCATTTTTTGTCCATGTAAAAAACTATTAATTCTGAATAAACTGCCGCCCATTTATGCAATTAAAAAAATGGAAATGTCTCTTAATAGATAAGGCATATTTTCGTCTGATAAGGTACTTCTTCTTTAATGATTTCGAGAATATTTTAGTTTTGATCAAATAAATTTTATTCCTTACTACTTTTCGTAGTATATGTGAATGCTATCTGAAAGGGGTATAGATAAGCTTTCCATCGAGCTTTTAGTCGAAGGATGCATGAGTTATTAGCAAAAAACTAATCGGTGGTCTACACGTTTCCGTCCTACTGCCGATTCTTTTCGCAAAGTACTTTTCTATAATTCTAGTATTTAATGGCAAAACATTAAACGAATTTTTTATCCATGTAAAAAACTATTAATTCTGAACAAAATGCCGCCCATTTATGCAATCAAAAAAATTTAAATGTCTCTTATTAGATAAAGCATATTTTCGTCTGATAAGGTACTTCTTCTTTAATGATTTCGAGAATATTTTAGTTTTGATCAAAAAAATTTTATTCCATACGACTTTTCGTAATATATGTTAATGCCATCTGAAAGAGGTATAGATAAGCTTTCCATCGAGCTCTTAGTCGAAGAAGTCGGTCGAAGGATGCAAGAGTAATTAGCAAAAAACTAATCGGTGGTCAACACGTTTCCGTCCTACTGCCAATTCTTTTCGCAAAGTACTTTTCTATAATTCTAGTATTTAATAGGAAAAAATTAAACGAATTTTTTTCCATATAAAAAACTATTAATTTTGAATAAAATTCCGCCCATTTATGCAATTAAAAAAATGTAAATGTCTCTTAATAGATAAGGCATATTTTCGTCTTATAAGGTACTTCTTCTTCAATGATTTCGAGGATATTTTAGTTTTGATAAAAAATATGTATATCTTACCACTTTTCGTAAAATATGTTAATGCCATGTGAAAGAGGAATAGATAAGCTTTCCATCGAGCTCTTAGTCGAAGAAGTCGCCCGAAGGATGCATGAGTTATTAGCAAAAAACTAATCGGTGGTCAACACCGTCTGAAAGAGGAACAGAAAAGCTTTCCATCGAGCTCTTAGTCGAAGAAGTCTGTCGAAGGTTGCAAGAGTTATTAGCAAAAAACTAATCGGTGGTCAACACGTTTCCGTCCTACTGCCGATTCTTTACGCAAAGTACTCTTCTATAATTCTAGTATTTAATGGGAAAAAATTAAACGAAATTTTTGTCCATGTAAAAAACTATTGATTGTGAATAAAATGCCGGCCATTTATGCAATTAAAAAAATTTAAATGTCTCTTATTAGATAAGGCATATTTTCGTCTGATTATGTACTTCTTCTTCAATGATTTGGAGGATATTTTAAATTTGATGAAAAAAATTTTATTTCATACGATTTTTTCATAAAATAAGTTAATGCCATCTGAAAGAGGAATAGATAAGTTTTCCATCGAGCTCTTAGTCGAAGAAGTCGGCCGAAGGATGCATGAGTTATTAGCAAAAAACTGATCGGTGGTCAACACCGTCTGAAAGAGGAACAGAAAAGCTTTCCATCGAGCTCTTAGTCGAAGAAGTCGGCCGAAGGATGCATGAGTTATTAGCAAAAAAACTAATCGGTGGTCAACACCGTCTGAAAGAGGAACAGAAAAGCTTTCCATCGAGCTCTTACTCGAAGAAGTCGGTCGAGGGACGCAAAAGTTATTAGCAAAAAAACTAATCGGTAGTCAACACGTTTCCGTCCGTCTTTTCGCAAAGTACTTTTCTATAATTCTAGTATTTAATGGGAAAAAATTAAACGAATTTTTTGTCCATGTAAAAAACTATTAATTCTGAATAAAATGCCGCCCATTTATGCAATTAAAAAAATGTAAATGTCTCTTAATAGATAAGGCATATTTTCGTCTTATAAGGTACTTCTTTTTCAATGATTTGGAGGATATTTTAAATTTGATGAAAAAAATTTTATTTCATAGGATTTTTCGTAAAATATGTTAATGCCATCTGAAAGAGGAACGGATAAGCTTTCCATCGAGCTCTTAGTCGAAGAAGTCGGTCGAAGGATGCAAGAGTTATTAGCAAAAACTAATCAGTGGTCAATACGATTCCGTCCTACTGCCGATTGTTTTCGCAAAGTTTTTTTCTATAATTCTATTATTTAATGGGAAAAAATTAACGAAATTTTTGTCCATGTAAATAACTATTAATTCTGAATAAAATGCCGCCCATTTCTGCAATTAAAAAAATGTAAATGTCTCTTATTAGATAAGGCATATTTTCGTCTTATAAGGTACTTCTTTTTCAATGATTTCGAGGATATTTTAGTTTTGATCAAAAAAATGTTATTTCTTACGACTTTTCGTAAAATATGTTAATGGCATCTGAGAGAAGAACAGATAAGCTTTCCATCGAGCTCTCAGTCGAAGGAGTCGGTCGAAGGATGCAAGAGTTATTAGAAAAAAAAAATAGTGTTCATGCCTCCCTAAGAACATAACTGTAAGGTTTCCAGTCAATTGGTTAAAAAACAAAAAAGTTTTCCATACAACGGTTCAAGTTTTGCGATAATTGGGCGTAGCAAAGCCCAGTTTTGGTCAAAATAGTTTTCATTCCGCCCTAAGAACATAACTTTAAAGTTTAAAGTCAATTGGTTTAAAAACAAAAAAGTTTTCCATACAATGGGTCAAGTTTAGGTATAAATGGGCTTAGCCATGCCCACTTTTGGTCAAAATAGTTTTCATTCCTCCCTAAGAACATAACTGTAAAGTTTCAAGTCAATTGGTTAAAAAACAAAAAAGTTTTCCATACAACGGGTCAAGTTTAGCTATAAGTGGGCGTGGCCATGCCCAATTTTGGTCAAAATAGTTTTCATTCCTCCCTAAGAACATAACCGTGAAGTTTCAAGTCAATTGGTTAAAAAACAAAAAAGTTTTCATACAACGGGTCAAGTTTAGCTATAAGTGGGCGTGGCCATGTCCACTTTTGGTCAAAATTGTTTTGATTCCTCCCTAAGAACATAACTGTAAAGTTTTAAGTCAATTGGTTAAAAAACAAAAAAGTTTTTCATACAACAGGTCAAGTTTAGCTATAAGTGGGCGGGGCGGGGCTACGCGTGGATTTCGAGGATATTTTAGTTTTGATCACGAAAATTTTATTTCTTACGACTTTTCGTAAAATATGTTAATGCTATCTGTAAGAGGAACAGATAAACTTTCCATCGAGCTCTTAGTCGATGAAGTCGGTCGAAGGATGCAAGAGTTATTAGCAAAAAACTAATCGGTGTTCAACACGTTTCCGTCCTACTGCCGATTCTTTACGCAGAGTACTTTTCTATAATTCTAGTATTTAATGGGAAAAAATTAAACGAATTTTTTGTCCATGTAAAAAACTATTATTTCTGAAGAAAATGCCGCCCATTTATGCAATTAAAAAAACTTAAATGTCTCTTATTAGATAAGGCATATTTTCGTCTTATAAGGTACTTCTTTTTCAATGATTTCGAGAATATTTTAGTTTTGATCAAAAAAATTTTATATCTTACGACTTCTCGTAAAATATGTCAACGCCATCTGAAAGAGGAACAGATAAGCTTTCCATCGGACTCTTAGTCGAAGAAGTCGGTCGAAGGATGCAAGAGTTATTAGCAAAAAACTAATCGGTGTTCAACACGTTTCCGTCCTACTGCCGATTCCTTACGCAAAGTACTTTTCTATAATTCTAGTATTTAATGGGAAAAAATTAAACGAATTTTTTGTCCATGTAAAAAACTATTATTTCTGAAGAAAATGCCGCCCATTTATGCAATTAAAAAAACTTAAATGTCTCTTATTAGATAAGGCATAATTTCGTCTTATAAGGTACTTCTTTTTCAATGATTTCGAAATTATTTTAGTTTTGATCAAAAAAATGTTATTTCTTACGACTTTTTGTAAAATATGTTAATGCCATCTGAAAGAGGAACTGATAACCTTTCCATCGAGATCTTAGTCGAAGAAGTCGGTCGAAGGATTCAAGAGTTATTAGCAAAAAACTAATAGGTGGTCAACACGTTTCCGTCCTACTACCGATTCTTTTCGCAAAGTACTTTTCTATAATTCTAGTATTTAATGGGATAAAATTAAACGAATTTTTTGTCCATGTAAAAAACTATTAATTCTGAATAAAATGCCGCCCATTGATGCAATTAAAAAAATTTAAATGTCTCTTATTAGATAAGGCATATTTTCGTCTGATAAGGTACTTCTTCTTCAATGATTTCCAGGATATTTTAGGTTTGATCAAAAAAATTTTAGTTCTTACGACTTTTCGTCAAATATGTTGCCATCTGAAAGAGAAAAAGATAAGCTTTCCATCGAGCTCTTAGTTGAAGAAGTCGGTCGAAGGATGCAAGAGTTATTAGCAAAAAACTAATCGGTAGTCAACACGTTTCCGTCCTACTGCAGATTCTTTTCGCAAAGTACTTTTCTATAATTCTAGTATTTAATGGGAAAAAATTAAACGAATTTTTTGTCCATGTAAAAAACTATTAATTCTGAATAAAATGCCGCTTATTTATGCAATTAAAAAAATTTAAATGTCTCTTAATAGATAAGGCATATTTTCGTCTTATAAGGTACTTCTTCTTCAATGATTTCGACGATATTCTGGTTTTGATCAAAAAAATTTTATTTCTTACGACTTTTCGTAAAATATGTTAATGCCATCTGAAAGAGGAACAGATAAGCTTTCCATCGAGCTCTTAGTCGAAGAAGTCGGCCGAAGGATGCATCAGTTATTAAAGAAAAACTAATCGGTGGTCAACACCGTCTGAAAGAGGAACAGAAAAGCTTTCCATCAAGCTCTTAGTCGAAGAAGTCGGTCGAAGGTTGCAAGAGTTATTAGCAAAAAACTTATCGGTGGTCAACACGTTTCCGTCCTACTGCCGATTCTTTACGCAAAGTACTCTTCTATAATTCTAGTACATAATGGGAAAAAATTAAACGAAATTTTTGTCCATGTAAAAAACTATTAATTGTGAATAAAATGCCGCCCATTTATGCAATTAAAAAAATTTAAATGTCTCTTATTAGATAAGGCATATTTTCGTCTGATAAGGTACTTCTTCTTCAATGATTTCGAGGATATTTTAGTTTTGATCAACAAAATTTTATTTCTTACGACTTTTCGAAAAATATGTTAATGCCATCTGAAAAAGAAAAAGATAGGCTTTCTATCGAGCTCTTAGTCGAAGAAGTCGGTCGAAGGATGCAAGAGTTATTAGCAAAAAACTAATCGGTGGTCAACACCGTCTGAAAGAGGAATAGAAAAGCTTTCCATTGAGCTCTTAGTCGAAGAAGTCGGCCGAAGGATGCATGAGTTATTAGCAAAAAACTAATCGGTGGTCAACACCGTCTGAAAGAGGAACAGAAAAGCTTTCCATCGAGCTCTTAGTCGAAGAAGTCGGTCGAAGGATGCAAAAGTTATTAGCAAAAAACTAATCGGTGTTCAACACGTTTCCGTCCTACTTCCGATTCTTTACGCAAAGTACTTTTCTATAATTCTAGTATTTAATGGGAAAAAATTAAACGAATTTTTTGTTCATGTAAAAAACTATTAATTCTGAATAAAATGCCGCCCATTTATGCAATCAAAAAAATGTAAATGTCTCTTATTAGATAAGGCATATTTTAGTCTTATAAGGTACTTCTTTTTCAATGATTTGGAGGATATTTTAAATTTGATGAAAAAAATTTTATTTCATACGATTTTTCGTACAATATGTTAATGCCATCTAAAAGAGGAACGGATAAGCTTTCCATCGAGCTCTTAGTCGAAGAAGTCGGTCGAAGGATGCAAGAGTTATTAGCAAAAACTAATCAGTGGTCAATACGATTCCGTCCAACTGCCGATTGTTTTCGCAAAGTTTTTTTCTATAATTCTAGTATTTAATGGGAAAAAATTAAAAAATTTTTTGTCCATGTAAATAACTATTAATTCTGAATAAAATGCCGCCCATTTCTGCAATTAAAAAAATGTAAATGTCTCTTATTAGATAAGGCATATTTTCGCCTTATAAGGTACTTCTTTTTCAATGATTTCGAGGATATTTTAGTTTTGATCAAAAAAATTTTATTTCTTACGGCTTTTCGTAAAATATGTTAATGCCATCTGAAAGAAGAACAGATAAGCTTTCCATCGAGCTCTTAGTCGAAGGAGTCGGTCGAAGGATGCAAGAGTTATTAGAAAAAAAATAGTGTTCATGCCTCCCTAAGAACATAACTGTAAGGTTTCCAGTCAATTGGTTAAAAAACAAAAAAGTTTTCCATACAACGGTTCAAATTTTGCGATAATTGGGCGAAGCAAAGCTTAGTTTTGGTCAAAATAGTTTTCACTCCTCCCTAAGAACATAACTTTTAATTTTCAAGTCAATTGGTTTAAAAACAAAAAAGTTTTCCATACAACGGGTCAAGTTTAGGTATAAATGGGCTTAGTCATGCCCACTTTTGGTCAAAATAGTTTTCATTCCTCCCTAAGAACATTACTGTAAAGTTTCAAGTCAATTGGTTAAAAAACAAAAAAAGTTTTCCATACAACGGGTCAAGTTTAGCTATAAGTGGGCGTGGCCATGCCCAATTTTGGTCAAAATAGTTTTCATTCCTCCCTAAGAACATAACCGTGAAGTTTCAAGTAAATTGGTTAAAAAACAAAAAAGTTTTCATACAACGGGTCAAGTTTAGCTATAAGTGGGCGTGGCCATGCCCACTTTTGGTCAAAATTGTTTTGATTCCTCCCTAAGAACATAACTGTAAAGTTTTAAGTCAATTGGTTAAAAAACAAAAAAGTTTTTCATACAACGGGTCAAGTTTAGCTATAAGTGGGCGGGGCTACGCGAGGATTTCGAGGATATTTTAGTTTTGATCACGAAAATTTTATTTCTTACGACTTTTCGTAAAATATGTTAATGCTATCTGTAAGAGGAACAGATAAGCTTTCCATCGAGCTCTTAGTCGATGAAGTCGGTCGAAGGATGCAAGAGTTATTAGCAAAAAACTAATAGGTGTTCAACACGTTTCCGTCCTACTGCCGATTCCTTACGCAAAGTACTTTTCTATAATTCTAGTATTTAATGGGAAAATACTAAACGAATTTTTTGTCCATGTAAAAAACTATTATTTCTGAAGAAAATGCCGCCCATTTATGCAATTAAAAAAACTTAAATGTCTCTTATTAGATAAGGCATATTTTCGTCTTATAAGATACTTCTTTTTCAATGATTTCGAAAATATTTTAGTTTTGATCAAAAAAATGTTATTTCTTACGACTTTTCGTAAAATGTGTTAATGCCATCTGAAAGAGGAACTGATAACCTTTCCATCGAGCTCTTAGTCGAAGAAGTCGGTCGAAGGATGCAAGAGTTATTAGCAAAAAACTAATCGGTGGTCAATACGATTCCGTCCAACTGCCGATTGTTTTCGCAAAGTTTTTTTCTATAATTCTAGTATTTAATGGGAAAAAGTTAACGAAATTTTTGTCCATGTAAATAACTATTAATTCTGAATAAAATGGCGCCCATTTCTGCAATTAAAAAAATGTAAATGTCTCTTAATAGATAAGACATATTTTCGTCTTATAAGGTACTTCTTTTTCAATGATTTGGAGGATATTGTAAATTTGATGAAAAAAATTTTATTTCATACGATTTTTCGTAAAATATGTTAATGTCATCTGAAAGAGGAACGGATAAGCTTTCCATCGAGCTCTTAGTCGAAGAAGTCGGTCGAAGGATGCAAGAGTTATTAGTAAAAACTAATCAGTGGTCAATACGATTCCGTCCAACTGCCGATTTTTTTCGCAAAGTTTTTTTCTATAATTCTAGTATTTAATGGAAAAAAAATTAACGAAATTTTTGTCCATGTAAATAACTATTAATTCTGAATAAAATGCCGCCCATTTCTGCAATTAAAAAAATGTAAATGTCTCTTATTAGATAAGGCATATTTTCGTCTTATAAGGTACTTCTTTTTCAATGATTTCGAGGATATTTTAGTTTTGATCAAAAAAATTTTATTTCTTACGGCTTTTCGTAAAATATGTTAATGCCATCTGAAAGAGGAACAGATAAGCTTTCCATCGAGCTCTTAGTCGAAGAAGTCGGTCGAAGGATGCAAGAGTTATTAGAAAAAAAAATAGTGTTCACGCCTCCTTAAGAACATATCTGTAAGGTTTCCAGTCAATTGGTTAAAAAACAAAAAAGTTTTCCATACAATGGTTCAAGTTTTGCGATAATTGGGCGTAGCAAAGCCCAGTTTTGGTCAAAATAGTTTTCATTCCTCCCTAAGAACATAACTTTAAAGTTTCAAGTCAATTGGTTTAAAAACAAAAAAGTTTTCCATACAACGGGTCAAGTTTAGCTATAAGTGGGCGTGGCCATGCCCAATTTTGGTCAAAATAGTTTTCATTCCTCCCTAAGAACATAACCGTGAAGTTTCAAGTCAATTGGTTAAAAAACTAAAAAGGTTTCATACAACGGGTCAAGTTTAGCTTTAAGTGGGCGTGGCCATGCCCACTTTTGGTCAAAATTGTTTTGATTCCTCCCTAAGAACATAACTGTAAAGTTTTAAGTCAATTGGTTAAAAAACAAAAAAGTTTTTCATACAACGGGTCAAGTTTAGCTATAAGTGGCCGGGGCTACGCGAGGATTTCGAGGATATTTTAGTTTTGATCACGAAAATTTTATTTCTTACGACTTTTCGTAAAATATGTTAATGCTATCTGTAAGAGGAACAAATAAGCTTTCCATCGAGCTCTTAGTCGATGAAGTCGGTCGAAGGATGCAAGAGTTATTAGCAAAAAACTAATCGGTGTTCAACACGTTTCCGTCCTACTGCCGATTCTTTACGCAAAGTACTTTTCTATAATTCTAGTATGTAATGGGAAAAAATTAAACGAATTTTTTGTTCATGTAAAAAACTATTATTTCTGAAGAAAATGCCGCCCATTTATGCAATTAAAAAAACTTAAATGTCTCTTATTAGATAAGGCATATTTTCGTCTTATAAGGTACTTCTTTTTCAATGATTTCGAGAATATTTTAGTTTTGATCAAAAAAATTTTATGTCTTACGACTTTTCGTAAAATATGTCAACGCCATCTGAAAGAGGAACAGATAAGCTTTCCATCGGACTCTTAGTCGAAAAAGTCGGTGGAAGGATGCAAGAGTTATTAGCAAAAAACTAATCGGTGTTCAACACGTTTCCGTCCTACTGCCGATTCTTTACGCAAAGTACTTTTCTATAATTCTAGTATTTAATGGGAAAAAATTAAACGAATTTTTTGTCCATGTAAAAAACTATTATTTCTGAAGAAAATGCCGCCCATTTATGCAATTAAAAAAACTTAAATGTCTCTTATTAGATAAGGCATATTTTCGTCTTATAAGGTACTTCTTTTTCAATGATTTCGAGAATATTTTAGTTTTGATCAAAAAAATTTTATGTCTTACGACTTTTCGTAAAATATGTTAATGCTATCTGTAAGAGGAACAAATAAGCTTTCCATCGAGCTCTTAGTCGATGAAGTCGGTCGAAGGATGCAAGAGTTATTAGCAAAAAACTAATCGGTGTTCAACACGTTTCCGTCCTACTGCCGATTCTTTACGCAAAGTACTTTTCTATAATTCTAGTATTTAATGGGAAAAAATTAAACGAATTTTTTGTCCATGTAAAAAATTATTATTTCTGAAGAAAATGCCGCCCATTTATGCAATTAAAAAAACTTAAATGTCTCTTATTAGATAAGGCATATTTTCGTCTTATAAGGTACTTCTTTTTCAATGATTTCGAGGATATTTTAGTTTTGATCAAAAAAATGTTATTTCTTACGACTTTTCGTAAAATATGTTAATGGCATCTGAGAGAAGAACAGATAAGCTTTCCATCGAGCTCTCAGTCGAAGGAGTCGGTCGAAGGATGCAAGAGTTATTAGAAAAAAAAAATAGTGTTCATGCCTCCCTAAGAACATAACTGTAAGGTTTCCAGTCAATTGGTTAAAAAACAAAAAAGTTTTCCATACAACGGTTCAAGTTTTGCGATAATTGGGCGTAGCAAAGCCCAGTTTTGGTCAAAATAGTTTTCATTCCTCCCTAAGAACATAACTTTAAAGTTTCAAGTCAATTGGTTTAAAAACAAAAAAGTTTTCCATACAACGGGTCAAGTTTAGGTATAAATGGGCTTAGCCATGCCCACTTTTGGTCAAAATAGTGTTCATTCCTCCCTAAGAACATTACTGTAAAGTTTCAAGTCAATTGGTTAAAAAACAAAAAAGTTTTCATACAACGGGTCAAGTTTAGCTATAAGTGGGCGTGGCCATGCCCAATTTTGGTCAAAATTGTTTTGATTCCTCCCTAAGAACATAACTGTAAAGTTTTAAGTCAATTGGTTAAAAAACAAAAAAGTTTTTCATACAACGGGTCAAGTTTAGCTATAAGTGGGCGTGGCCATGCCCAATTTTGGTCAAAATAGTTTTCATTCCTCCCTAAGAACATAACCGTGAAGTTTCAAGTCAATTGGTTAAAAAACTAAAAAGGTTTCATACAACGGGTCAAGTTTAGCTTTAAGTGGGCGTGGCCATGCCCACTTTTGGTCAAAATTGTTTTGATTCCTCCCTAAGAACATAACTGTAAAGTTTTAAGTCAATTGGTTAAAAAACAAAAAAGTTTTTCATACAACGGGTCAAGTTTAGCTATAAGTGGGCGGGGCTACGCGAGGATTTCGAGGATATTTTAGTTTTGATCACGAAAATTTTATTTCTTACGACTTTTCGTAAAATATGTTAATGCTATCTGTAAGAGGAACAGATAAGCTTTCCATCGAGCTCTTAGTCGATGAAGTCGGTCGAAGCATGCACGAGTTATTAGCAAAAAACTAATCGGTGTTCAACACGTTTCCGTCCTACTGCCGATTCTTTACGCAAAGTACTTTTCTATAATTCTAGTATTTAATGGGAAAAAATTAAACGAATTTTTTGTCCATGTAAAAAACTATTATTTCTGAAGAAAATGCCGCCCATTTATGCAATTAAAAAAACTTAAATGTCTCTTATTAGATAAGGCATATTTTCGTCTTATAAGGTACTTCTTTTTCAATGATTTCGAGAATATTTTAGTTTTGATCAAAAAAATTTTATATCTTACGACTTTTCATAAAATATGTATGTCAACGCCATCTGAAAGAGGAACAGATAAGCTTTCCATCGGACTCTTAGTCGAAGAAGTCGGTCGAAGGATGCAAGAGTTATTAGCAAAAAACTAATCGGTGTTCAACACGTTTCCGTCCTACTGCCGATTCTTTACGCAAAGTACTTTTCTATAATTCTAGTATTTAATGGGAAAAAATTAAACGAATTTTTGTCCATGTAAAAAACTATTATTTCTGAAGAAAATGCCGCCCATTTATGCAATTAAAAAAACTTAAATGTCTCTTATTAGATAAGGCATATTTTCGTCTTATAAGGTACTTCTTTTTCAATGATTTCGAAAATATTTTAGTTTTGATCAAAAAAATGTTATTTCTTACGACTTTTCGTAAAATATGTTAATGCCATCTGAAAGAGGAACTGATAAGCTTTCCATCGAGCTTTTAGTCGAATAAGTCGGTGGAAGGATGCAAGAGTTATTAGTAAAAACTAATCGGTGGTCAATACGATTCCGTCCAACTGCCGATTGTTTTCGCAAAGTTTTTTTCTATAATTCTAGTATTTAATGGGAAAAAATTAACGAAATTTTTGTCCATGTAAATAACTATTAATTCTGAATAAAATGCCGCCCATTTCTGCAATTAAAAAAATGTAAATGTCTCTTATTAGATAAGGCATATTTTCGTCTTATAAGGTACTTCTTTTTCAATGATTTGGAGGATATTTTAAATTTGATGAAAAAAATTTTATTTCATACGATTTTTCGTAAAATATGTTAATGCCATCTAAAAGAGGAACGGATAAGCTTTCCATCGAGCTCTTAGTCGAAGAAGTCGGTCGAAGGATGCAAGAGTTATTAGCAAAAACTAATCAGTGGTCAATACGATTCCGTCCAACTGCCGATTGTTTTCGCAAAGTTTTTTTCTATAATTCTAGTATTTAATGGGAAAAAATTAAACGAATTTTTTGTCCATGTAAATAACTATTAATTCTGAATAAAATGCCGCCCATTTCTGCAATTAAAAAAATGTAAATGTCTCTTATTAGATAAGGCATATTTTCGTCTTATAAGGTACTTCTTTTTCAATGATTTCGAGGATATTTTAGTTTTGATCAAAAAAATTTTATTTCTTACGGCTTTTCGTAAAATATGTTAATGCCATCTGAAAGAGGAACAGATAAGCTTTCCATCGAGCTCTTAGTCGAAGAAGTCGGTCGAAGGATGCAAGAGTTATTAGCAAAAAACTAATCGGTGGTCAATACGATTCCGTCCAACTGCCGATTGTTTTCGCAAAGTTTTTTTCTATAATTATAGTATTTAATAGGAAAAAATTAACGAAATTTTTGTCCATGTAAATAACTATTAATTCTGAATAAAATGCCGCCCATTTCTGCAATTAAAAAAATGTAAATGTCTCTTATTAGATAAGGCATATTTTCGTATGATAAGGTACTTCTTTTTCAATGATTTCGAGGATATTTTAGTTTTGATCAAAAAAATTTTATTTCTTACGGCTTTTCGTAAAATATGTTAATGCCATCTGAAAGAGGAACAGATAAGCTTTCCATCGAGCTCTTAGTCGAAGAAGTCGGTCGAAGGATGCAAGAGTTATTCGAAAAAAAAATAGTGTTCATGCCTCCCTAAGAACATAACTGTAAGGTTTCCAGTCAATTGGTTAAAAAACAAAAAAGTTTTCCATACAACGGTTCAAATTTTGCGATAATTGGGCGTAGCAAAGCCCAGTTTTGGTCAAAATAGTTTTCATTCCTCCCTAAGAACATAACTTTAAAGTTTCAAGTCAATTGGTTTAAAAACAAAAAAGTTTTCCATACAACGGGTCAAGTTTATGTATAAATGGGCTTAGCCATGCCCACTTTTGGTCAAAATAGTTTTCATTCCTCCCTAAGAACATTACTGTAAAGTTTCAAGTCAATTGGTTAAAAAACAAAAAAGTTTTCATACAACGGGTCAAGTTTAGCTATAAGTGGGCGTGGCCATGCCCAATTTTGGTCAAAATTGTTTTGATTCCTCCCTAAGAACATAACTGTAAAGTTTTAAGTCAATTGGTTAAAAAACAAAAAAGTTTTTCATACAACGGGTCAAGTTTAGCTATAAGTGGGCGGGGCTACGCGAGGATTTCGAGGATATTTTAGTTTTGATCACGAAAATTTTATTTCTTACGACTTTTCGTAAGATATGTTAATGCTATCTGTAAGAGGAACAGATAAGCTTTCCATCGAGCTCTTAGTCGATGAAGTCGGTCGAAGGATGCAAGAGTTATTAGCAAAAAACTAATAGGTGTTTAACACGTTTCCGTCCTACTGCCGATTCTTTACGCAAAGTACTTTTCTATAATTCTAGTATTTAATGGGAAAAAATTAAACGAATTTTTTGTCCATGTAAAAAACTATTATTTCTGAAGAAAATGCCGCCCATTTATGCAATTAAGAAAACTTAAATGTCTCTTATTAGATAAGGCATATTTTCGTCTTATAAGGTACTTCTTTTTCAATGATTTCGAGAATATTTTAGTTTTGATCAAAAAAATTTTATATCTTACGACTTTTCGTAAAATATATCAACGCCATCTGAAAGAGGAACAGATAAGCTTTCCATCGGACTCTTAGTCGAAGAAGTCGGTCGAAGGATGCAAGAGTTATTAGCAAAAACCTAATCGGTGTTCTACACGTTTCCGTCCTATTGCCGATTCTTTACGCAAAGTACTTTTCTATAATTCTAGTATTTAATGGGAAAAAATTAAACGAATTTTTTGTCCATGTAAAAAACTATTATTTCTGAAGAAAATGCCGCCCATTTCTGCAATTAAAAAAATGTAAATGTCTCTTATTAGATAAGGCATATTTTCGTCTTATAAGGTACTTCTTTTTCAATGATTTCGAGAATATTTTAGTTTTGATCAAAAAAATTTTATATCTTACGACTTTTCGTAAAATATGTCAACGCCATCTGAAAGAGGAACAGATAAGCTTTCCATTGGACTCTTAGTCGAAGAAGTCGGTCGAAGGATGCAAGAGTTATTAGCAAAAACTAATCAGTGGTCAATACGATTCCGTCCTACTGCCGATTGTTTTCGCAAAGTTTTTTTCTATACTTCTAGTATTAAATGGGAAAAAATTAACGAAATTTTTGTCCATGTAAATAACTATTAATTCTGAATAAAATGCCGCCCATTTCTGCAATTAAAAAAACTTAAATGTCTCTTATTAGATAAGGCATATTTTCGTCTTATAAGGTACTTCTTTTTCAATGATTTCGAGAATATTTTAGTTTTGATCAAAAAAATTTTATATCTTACGACTTTTCGTAAAATATGTCAACGCCATCTGAAAGAGGAACAGATAAGCTTTCCATCGGACTCTTAGTCGAAGAAGTCGGTCGAAGGATGCAAGAGTTATTAGCAAAAAACTAATCGGTGTTCAACACGTTTCCGTCCTACTGCCGATTCTTTACGCAAAGTACTTTTCTATAATTCTAGTATTTAATGGGAAATAATTAAACGAATTTTTTGTCCATGTAAAAAACTATTATTTCTGAAGAAAATGCCGCCCATTTCTGCAATTAAAAAAATGTAAATGTCTCTTATTAGATAAGGCATATTTTCGTCTTATAAGGTACTTCTTTTTCAATGATTTCGAGAATATTTTAGTTTTGATCAAAAAAATTTTATATCTTACGACTTTTCGTAAAATATGTCAACGCCATCTGAAAGAGGAACAGATAAGTTTTCCATTGGACTCTTAGTCGAAGAAGTCGGTCGAAGGATGCAAGAGTTATTAGCAAAAACTAATCAGTGGTCAATACGATTCCGTCCAACTGCCGATTGTTTTCGCAAAGTTTTTTTCTATAATTCTAGTATTTAATGGGAAAAAATTAACGAAATTTTTGTCCATGTAAATAACTATTAATTCTGAATAAAATGCCGCCCATTTCTGCAATTAAAAAAATGTAAATGTCTCTTATTAGATAAGGCATATTTTCGTCTTATAAGGTACTTCTTTTTCAATGATTTCGAGAATATTTTAGTTTTGATCAAAAAAATTTTATTTCTTACGGCTTTTCGTAAAATATGTTAATGCCATCTGAAAGAAGAACAGATAAGCTTTCCATCGAGCTCTTAGTCGAAGGAGTCGGTCGAAGGATGCAAGAGTTATTAGAAAAAAAAATAGTGTTCATGCCTCCCTAAGAACATAACTGTAAGGTTTCCAGTCAATTGGTTAAACAACAAAAAAGTTTTCCATACAACGGTTCAAGTTTTGCGATAATTGGGCGTAGCAAAGCCCAGTTTTGGTCAAAATAGTTTTCATTCCTCCCTAAGAACATAACTTTAAAGTTTCAAGTCAATTGGTTTAAAAACAAAAAAGTTTTCCATACAACGGGTCAAGTTTAGGTATAAATGGGCTTAGCCATGCCCACTTTTGGTCAAAATAGTTTTCATTCCTCCCTAAGAACATAACTGTAAAGTTTCAAGTCAATTGGTTAAAAAACAAAAAAGTTTTCCATAAAACGGGTCAAGTTTAGCTATAAGTGGGCGTGGCCATGCCCAATTTTGGTCAAAATAGTTTTCATTCCTCCCTAAGAACATAACTTTAAAGTTTCAAGTCAATTGGTTAAAAAACAAAAAAGTTTTTCATACAACGGGTCAAGTTTAGCTATAAGTGGGCGTGGTCATGCCCAATTTTGGTCAAAATAGTTTTCATTCCTCCCAAAGAACATAACCGTGAAGTTTCAAGTCAATTGGTTAAAAAACAAAAAAGTTTTCATACAACGGGTCAAGTTTAGCTATAAGTGGGCGTGGCCATGCCCACTTTTGGTCAAAATTGTTTTGATTCCTCTCTAAGAGCATAACTGTAAAGTTTTAAGTCAATTGGTTAAAAAACAAAAAAGTTTTTCATACAACGGGTCAAGTTTAGCTATAAGTGGGCGGGGCTACGCGAGGATTTCGAGGATATTTTAGTTTTGATCACGAAAATTTTATTTCTTACGACTTTTCGTAAAATATGTTAATGCTATCTGTAAGAGGAACAGATAAGCTTTCCATCGAGCTCTTAGTCGATGAAGTCCGTCGAAGGATGCAAGAGTTATTAGCAAAAAACTAATCGGTGTTCAACACGTTTCCGTCTTACTGCCGATTCTTTACGCAAAGTACTTTTCTATAATTCTAGTATTTAATGCGAAAAAATTAAACGAATTTTTTGTCCATGTAAAAAACTATTATTTCTGAAGAAAATGCCGCCCATTTATGCAATTAAAAAAACTTAAATGTCTCTTATTAGATAAGGCATATTTTCGTCTTATAAGGTACTTCTTTTTCAATGATTTCGAGAATATTTTAGTTTTGATCAAAAAAATTTTATATCTTACGACTTTTCGTAAAATATGTCAACGCCATCTGAAAGAGGAACAGATAAGCTTTCCATCGGACTCTTAGTCGAAGAAGTCGGTCGAAGGATGCAAGAGTTATTAGCAAAAAACTAATCGGTGTTCAACACGTTTCCGTCCTACTGCCGATTCTTTACGCAAAGTACTTTTCTATAATTCTAGTATTTAATGGGAAAAAATTAAACGAATTTTTTGTCCATGTAAAAAACTATTATTTCTGAAGAAAATGCCGCCCATTTATGCAATTAAAAAAACTCAAATGTCTCTTATTAGATAAGGCATATTTTCGTCTTATAAGGTACTTCTTTTTCAATGATTTCGAAAATATTTTAGTTTTGATCAAAAAAATGTTATTTCTTACGACTTTTCGTAAAATATGTTAATGCCATCTGAAAGAGGAACTGATAACCTTTCCATCGAGCTCTTAGTCGAAGAAGTCGGTCGAAGGATGCAAGAGTTATTAGCAAAAACTAATCAGTGGTCAATACGATTCCGTCCAACTGCCGATTGTTTTCGCAAAGTTTTTTTCTATAATTCTAGTATTTAATGGGAAAAAATTAACGAAATTTTTGTCCATGTAAATAACTATTAATTCTGAATAAAATGCCGCCCATTTCTGCAATTAAAAAAATGTAAATGTCTCTTATTAGATAAGGCATATTTTCGTCTTATAAGGTACTTCTTTTTCAATGATTTCGAGAATATTTTAGTTTTGATCAAAAAAATTTTATTTCTTACGGCTTTTCGTAAAATATGTTAATGCCATCTGAAAGAAGAACAGATAAGCTTTCCATCGAGCTCTTAGTCGAAGGAGTCGGTCGAAGGATGCAAGAGTTATTAGAAAAAAAATAGTGTTCATGCCTCCCTAAGAACATAACTGTAATGTTTCCAGTCAATTGGTTAAAAAACAAAAAAGTTTTCCATACAACGGTTCAAGTTTTGCGATAATTGGGCGTAGCAAAGCCCAGTTTTGGTCAAAATAGTTTTCATTCCTCCCTAAGAACATAACTTTAAAGTTTCAAGTCAATTGGTTTAAAAACAAAAAAGTTTTCCACACAACGGGTCAAGTTTAGGTATAAATGGGCTTAGCCATGCCCACTTTTGGTCAAAATAGTTTTCATTCCTCCCTAAAAACATAACTGTAAAGTTTCAAGTCAATTGGTTAAAAAACAAAAAAGTTTTCCATAAAACGGGTCAAGTTTAGCTATAAGTGGGCGTGGCCATGCCCAATTTTGGTCAAAATAGTTTTCATTCCTCCCTAAGAACATAACCGTGAAGTTTCAAGTCAATTGGTTTAAAAACAAAAAAGTTTTCCATACAACGGGTCAAGTTTAGCTATAAGTGGGTGGGCGGGGCTACGCGAGGATTTCGAGGATATTTTAGTTTTGATCACGAAAATTTTATTTCTTACGACTTTTCGTAAAATATGTTAATGCTATCCGTAAGAGGAACAGATAAGCTTTCCATTGAGCTCTTAGTCGATGAAGTCGGTCGAAGGATGCAAGAGTTATTAGCAAAAAACTAATCGGTGTTCAACACGTTTCCGTCCTACTGCCGATTCTTTACGCAAAGTACTTTTCTATAATTCTAGTATTTAATGGGAAAAAATTAAACGAATTTTTTGTCCATGTAAAAAACTATTATTTCTGAAGAAAATGCCGCCCATTTATGCAATTAAAAAAACTTAAATGTCTCTTATTAGATAAGGCATATTTTCGTTTTATAAGGTACTTCTTTTTCATTGATTTCGAGAATATTTTAGTTTTGATCAAAAAAATTTTATATCTTACGACTTTTCGTAAAATATGTTAATGCCATCTGAAAGAAGAAGAGATAAGCTTTCCATCGGACTCTTAGTCGAAGAAGTCGGTCGAAGGATGCAAGAGTTATTAGCAAAAACTAATCGGTGGTCAACACGATTCCGTCCAACCGCCGATTGTTTTCGCAAAGTACTTTTCTATAATTCTCGTATTTAATGGGAAAAAATTAAACGAATTTTTTGTCCATGTAAAAAACTATTAATTCTGAATAAAATGCCGCCCATTTATGTAATTTAAAAAATTTAAATGTCTCTTATTGGATACGGCATATTTTCGTCTGGTAAGGTACTTCTTCTTCAATGATTTCGAGGATACTCTGGTTTTGATCAAAAAAATTTTATTTCTTACGACTTTTCGTAAAATATGTTAATGCCATCTGAAAGAGGAACAGATAAGCTTTCCATCGAGCTCTTAGTCGAAGGAGTCGGTCGAAGGATGCAAGAGTTATTAGCAAAAAACTAATCGGTGTTCAACACGTTTCCGTCCTACTGCCGATTCTTTACGCAAAGTACTTTTCTATAATTCTAGTATTTAATGGGAAAAAATTAAACGAATTTTTTGTCCATGTAAAAAACTATTATTTCTGAAGAAAATGCCGCCCATTTATGCAATTAAAAAAACTTAAATATCTCTTATTAGATAAGGCATATTTTCGTCTTATAAGGTACTTCTTTTTATATGATTTCGAGAATATTTTAGTTTTGATCAAAAAAATTTATATCTTACGACTTTTCGTAAAATATGTCAACGCCATCTGAAAGAGGAACAGATAAGCTTTCCATCGGACTCTTAGTCGAAGAAGTCGGTCGAAGGATGCAAGAGTTATTAGAAAAAAAAATAGTGTTCATGCCTCCCTAAGAACATAACTGTAAGGTTTCCAGTCAATTGGTTAAAAAAAAAAAAAGTTTTCCATACAACGGTACAAATTTTGCGATAATTGGGCGTAGCAAAGCCCAGTTTTGGTCAAAATAGTTTTCATTCCTCCCTAAGAACATAACTTTAAAGTTTCAAGTCAATTGGTTTAAAAACAAAAAAGTTTTCCATACAACGGGTCAAGTTTAGGTATAAATGGGCTTAGCCATGCCCACTTTTGGTCAAAATAGTTTTCATTCCTCCCTAAGAACATTACTGTAAAGTTTTAAGTTAATTGGTTAAAAAACAAAAAAGTTTTCCATACAACGGGTCAAGTTTAGCTATAAGTGGGCGTGGCCATGCCCAATTTTGGTCAAAATAGTTTTCACTCCTCCCTAAGAACATAACCGTGAAGTTTCAAGTCAATTGGTTAAAAAACAAAAAAGTTTTTCATACAACGGGTCAAGTTTAGCTATAAGTGGGCGGGGCTACGCGAGGATTTCGAGGATATTTTAGTTTTGATCACGAAAATTTTATTTCTTACGACTTTTCGTAAAATATGTTAATGCTATCTGTAAGAGGAACAGATAAGCTTTCCATCGAGCTCTTAGTCGATGAAGTCGGTCGAAGGATGCAAGAGTTATTAGCAAAAAACTAATCGGTGTTCAACACGTTTCCGTCCTACTGCCGATTCTTTACGCAAAGTACTTTTCTATAATTCTAGTATTTAATGGGAAAAAATTAAACGAATTTTTTGTCCATGTAAAAAACTATTATTTCTGAAGAAAATGCCGCCCATTTATGCAATTAAAAAAACTTAAATGTCTCTTATTAGATAAGGTATAGTTTCGTCTTATAAGGTACTTCTTTTTCAATGATTTCGAGAATATTTTAGTTTTGATCAAAAAAATTTTATATCTTACGACTTTTCGTAAGATATGTCAACGCCATCTGAAAGAGGAACAGATAAGCTTTCCATCGGACTCTTAGTCGAAGAAGTCGGTCGAAGGATGCAAGAGTTATTAGCAAAAAACTAATCGGTGTTCAACACGTTTCCGTCCTACTGCCGATTCTTTACGCAAAGTACTTTTCTATAATTCTAGTATTTAATGGGAAAAAATTAAACGACTTTTTTGTCCATGTAAAAAACTATTATTTTTGAAGAAAATGCCGCCCATTTATGCAATTAAAAAAACTTAAATGTCTCTTATTAGATAAGGCAAATTTTCGTCTTATAAGGTACTTCTTTTTCAATGATTTCGAAAATATTTTAGTTTTGATCAAAAAAATGTTATTTCTTACGACTTTTCGTAAAATATGTTAATGTTATCTGAAAGAGGAACTGATAACCTTTCCATCGAGCTCTTAGTCGAAGAAGTCGGTCGAAGGATGCAAGAGTTATTAGCAAAAACTAATCAGTGGTCAATACGATTCCGTCCAACTGCCGATTGTTTTCGCAAAGTTTTTTTTTATAATTCTAGTATTTAATGGGAAAAAATTAACGAAATTTTTGTCCATGTAAATAACTATTAATTCTGAATAAAATGCCGCCCATTTCTGCAATTAAAAAAACTTAAATGTCTCTTATTAGATAAGGCATATTTTCGTCTTATAGGGTACTGCTTTTTCAATGATTTCGAGGATATTTTAATTTTGATCAAAAAAATTTTATTTCTTACGGCTTTTCGTAAAATATGTTAATGCCATCTGAAAGAAGAACAGATAAGCTTTCCATCGAGCTCTTAGTCGAAGGAGTCGGTCGAAGGATGCAAGAGTTATTAGAAAAAAAAAATAGTGTTCATGCCTCCCTAAGAACATAACTGTAAGGTTTCCAGTCAATTGGTTAAAAAACAAAAAAGTTTTCCATACAACGGTTCAAGTTTTGCGATAATTGGGCGTAGCAAAGCCCAGTTTTGGTCAAAATAGTTTTCATTCCTCCCTAAGAACATAACCGTGAAGTTTCAAGTCAATTGGTTTAAAAACAAAAAAGTTTTCCATACAACGGGTCAAGTTTAGCTATAAGTGGGCGGGGCGGGGCTACGCGAGGATTTCGAGGATATTTTAGTTTTGATCACGAAAATTTTATTTCTTACGACTTTTCGTAAAATATGTTAATGCTATCTGTAAGAGGAACAGATAAGCTTTCCATCGGACTCTTAGTCGAAGAAGTCGGTGGAAGGATGCAAGAGTTATTAGCAAAAAACTTATCGGTGTTCAACTCGTTTCCGTCCTACTGCCGATTCTTTACGCAAAGTACTTTTCTATAATTCTAGTATTTAATGGGAAAAAATTAAACGAATTTTTTGTCCATGTAAAAACTATTATTTCTGAAGAAAATGCCGCCCATTTCTGCAATTAAAAAAATGTAAATGTCTCTTATTAGATAAGGCATATTTTCGTCTTATAGAGTACTTCTTTTTCAATGATTGCGAGGATATTTTAATTTTGATCAAAAAAATTTTATTTCTTACGGCTTTTCGTAAAATATGTTAATGCCATCTGAAAGAAGAACAGATAAGCTTTCCATCGAGCTCTTAGTCGAAGGAGTCGGTCGAAGGATGCAAGAGTTATTAGAAAAAAAAAATAGTGTTCATGCCTCCCTAAGAACATAACTGTAAGGTTTCCAGTCAATTGGTTAAAAAACAAAAAAGTTTTCCATACAACGGTTCAAGTTTTGCGATAATTGGGCGTAGCAAAGCCCAGTTTTGGTCAAAATAGTTTTCATTCCTCCCTAAGAACATAACTTTAAAGTTTCAAGTCAATTGGTTTAAAAACAAAAAAGTTTTCCATACAACGGGTCAAGTTTAGGTATAAATGGGCTTAGCCATGCCCACTTTTGGTCAAAATAGTTTTCATTCCTCCCTAAGAACATTACTGTAAAGTTTTAAGTTAATTGGTTAAAAAACAAAAAAGTTTTCCATACAACGGGTCAAGTTTAGCTATAAGTGGGCGTGGCCATGCCCAATTTTGGTCAAAATAGTTTTCACTCCTCCCTAAGAACATAACCGTGAAGTTTCAAGTCAATTGGTTAAAAAACAAAAAAGTTTTTCATACAACGGGTCAAGTTTAGCTATAAGTGGGCGGGGCTACGCGAGGATTTCGAGGATATTTTAGTTTTGATCACGAAAATTTTATTTCTTACGACTTTTCGTAAAATATGTTAATGCTATCTGTAAGAGGAACAGATAAGCTTTCCATCGAGCTCTTAGTCGATGAAGTCGGTCGAAGGATGCAAGAGTTATTAGCAAAAAACTAATCGGTGTTCAACACGTTTCCGTCCTACTGCCGATTCTTTACGCAAAGTACTTTTCTATAATTCTAGTATTTAATGGGAAAAAATTAAACGAATTTTTTGTCCATGTAAAAAACTATTATTTCTGAAGAAAATGCCGCCCATTTATGCAATTAAAAAAACTTAAATGTCTCTTATTAGATAAGGCATAGTTTCGTCTTATAAGGTACTTCTTTTTCAATGATTTCGAGAATATTTTAGTTTTGATCAAAAAAATTTTATATCTTACGACTTTTCGTAAGATATGTCAACGCCATCTGAAAGAGGAACAGATAAGCTTTCCATCGGACTCTTAGTCGAAGAAGTCGGTCGAAGGATGCAAGAGTTATTAGCAAAAAACTAATCGGTGTTCAACACGTTTCCGTCCTACTGCCGATTCTTTACGCAAAGTACTTTTCTATAATTCTAGTATTTAATGGGAAAAAATTAAACGACTTTTTTGTCCATGTAAAAAACTATTATTTCTGAAGAAAATGCCGCCCATTTATGCAATTAAAAAAACTTAAATGTCTCTTATTAGATAAGGCAAATTTTCGTCTTATAAGGTACTTCTTTTTCAATGATTTCGAAAATATTTTAGTTTTGATCAAAAAAATGTTATTTCTTACGACTTTTCGTAAAATATGTTAATGTTATCTGAAAGAGGAACTGATAACCTTTCCATCGAGCTCTTAGTCGAAGAAGTCGGTCGAAGGATGCAAGAGTTATTAGCAAAAACTAATCAGTGGTCAATACGATTCCGTCCAACTGCCGATTGTTTTCGCAAAGTTTTTTTTTATAATTCTAGTATTTAATGGGAAAAAATTAACGAAATTTTTGTCCATGTAAATAACTATTAATTCTGAATAAAATGCCGCCCATTTCTGCAATTAAAAAAACTTAAATGTCTCTTATTAGATAAGGCATATTTTCGTCTTATAGGGTACTGCTTTTTCAATGATTTCGAGGATATTTTAATTTTGATCAAAAAAATTTTATTTCTTACGGCTTTTCGTAAAATATGTTAATGCCATCTGAAAGAAGAACAGATAAGCTTTCCATCGAGCTCTTAGTCGAAGGAGTCGGTCGAAGGATGCAAGAGTTATTAGAAAAAAAAAATAGTGTTCATGCCTCCCTAAGAACATAACTGTAAGGTTTCCAGTCAATTGGTTAAAAAACAAAAAAGTTTTCCATACAACGGTTCAAGTTTTGCGATAATTGGGCGTAGCAAAGCCCAGTTTTGGTCAAAATAGTTTTCATTCCTCCCTAAGAACATAACCGTGAAGTTTCAAGTCAATTGGTTTAAAAACAAAAAAGTTTTCCATACAACGGGTCAAGTTTAGCTATAAGTGGGCGGGGCGGGGCTACGCGAGGATTTCGAGGATATTTTAGTTTTGATCACGAAAATTTTATTTCTTACGACTTTTCGTAAAATATGTTAATGCTATCTGTAAGAGGAACAGATAAGCTTTCCATCGGACTCTTAGTCGAAGAAGTCGGTGGAAGGATGCAAGAGTTATTAGCAAAAAACTTATCGGTGTTCAACTCGTTTCCGTCCTACTGCCGATTCTTTACGCAAAGTACTTTTCTATAATTCTAGTATTTAATGGGAAAAAATTAAACGAATTTTTTGTCCATGTAAAAACTATTATTTCTGAAGAAAATGCCGCCCATTTCTGCAATTAAAAAAATGTAAATGTCTCTTATTAGATAAGGCATATTTTCGTCTTATAGAGTACTTCTTTTTCAATGATTGCGAGGATATTTTAATTTTGATCAAAAAAATTTTATTTCTTACGGCTTTTCGTAAAATATGTTAATGCCATCTGAAAGAAGAACAGATAAGCTTTCCATCGAGCTCTTAGTCGAAGGAGTCGGTCGAAGGATGCAAGAGTTATTAGAAAAAAAAAATAGTGTTCATGCCTCCCTAAGAACATAACTGTAAGGTTTCCAGTCAATTGGTTAAAAAACAAAAAAGTTTTCCATACAACGGTTCAAGTTTTGCGATAATTGGGCGTAGCAAAGCCCAGTTTTGGTCAAAATAGTTTTCATTCCTCCCTAAGAACATAACTTTAAAGTTTCAAGTCAATTGGTTTAAAAACAAAAAAGTTTTCCATACAACGGGTCAAGTTTAGGTATAAATGGGCTTAGCCATGCCCACTTTTGGTCAAAATAGTTTTCATTCCTCCCTAAGAACATTACTGTAAAGTTTTAAGTTAATTGGTTAAAAAACAAAAAAGTTTTCCATACAACGGGTCAAGTTTAGCTATAAGTGGGCGTGGCCATGCCCAATTTTGGTCAAAATAGTTTTCACTCCTCCCTAAGAACATAACCGTGAAGTTTCAAGTCAATTGGTTAAAAAACAAAAAAGTTTTTCATACAACGGGTCAAGTTTAGCTATAAGTGGGCGGGGCTACGCGAGGATTTCGAGGATATTTTAGTTTTGATCACGAAAATTTTATTTCTTACGACTTTTCGTAAAATATGTTAATGCTATCTGTAAGAGGAACAGATAAGCTTTCCATCGAGCTCTTAGTCGATGAAGTCGGTCGAAGGATGCAAGAGTTATTAGCAAAAAACTAATCGGTGTTCAACACGTTTCCGTCCTACTGCCGATTCTTTACGCAAAGTACTTTTCTATAATTCTAGTATTTAATGGGAAAAAATTAAACGAATTTTTTGTCCATGTAAAAAACTATTATTTCTGAAAAAAATGCCGCCCATTTATGCAATTAAAAAAACTTAAATGTCTCTTATTAGATAAGGCATAGTTTCGTCTTATAAGGTACTTCTTTTTCAATGATTTCGAGAATATTTTAGTTTTGATCAAAAAAATTTTATATCTTACGACTTTTCGTAAGATATGTTAATGTTATCTGAAAGAGGAACTGATAACCTTTCCATCGAGCTCTTAGTCGAAGAAGTCGGTCGAAGGATGCAAGAGTTATTAGCAAAAACTAATCAGTGGTCAATACGATTCCGTCCAACTGCCGATTGTTTTCGCAAAGTTTTTTTTTATAATTCTAGTATTTAATGGGAAAAAATTAACGAAATTTTTGTCCATGTAAATAACTATTAATTCTGAATAAAATGCCGCCCATTTCTGCAATTAAAAAAACTTAAATGTCTCTTATTAGATAAGGCATATTTTCGTCTTATAGGGTACTGCTTTTTCAATGATTTCGAGGATATTTTAATTTTGATCAAAAAAATTTTATTTCTTACGGCTTTTCGTAAAATATGTTAATGCCATCTGAAAGAAGAACAGATAAGCTTTCCATCGAGCTCTTAGTCGAAGGAGTCGGTCGAAGGATGCAAGAGTTATTAGAAAAAAAAAATAGTGTTCATGCCTCCCTAAGAACATAACTGTAAGGTTTCCAGTCAATTGGTTAAAAAACAAAAAAGTTTTCCATACAACGGTTCAAGTTTTGCGATAATTGGGCGTAGCAAAGCCCAGTTTTGGTCAAAATAGTTTTCATTCCTCCCTAAGAACATAACCGTGAAGTTTCAAGTCAATTGGTTTAAAAACAAAAAAGTTTTCCATACAACGGGTCAAGTTTAGCTATAAGTGGGCGGGGCGGGGCTACGCGAGGATTTCGAGGATATTTTAGTTTTGATCACGAAAATTTTATTTCTTACGACTTTTCGTAAAATATGTTAATGCTATCTGTAAGAGGAACAGATAAGCTTTCCATCGGACTCTTAGTCGAAGAAGTCGGTGGAAGGATGCAAGAGTTATTAGCAAAAAACTTATCGGTGTTCAACTCGTTTCCGTCCTACTGCCGATTCTTTACGCAAAGTACTTTTCTATAATTCTAGTATTTAATGGGAAAAAATTAAACGAATTTTTTGTCCATGTAAAAACTATTATTTCTGAAGAAAATGCCGCCCATTTCTGCAATTAAAAAAATGTAAATGTCTCTTATTAGATAAGGCATATTTTCGTCTTATAGAGTACTTCTTTTTCAATGATTGCGAGGATATTTTAATTTTGATCAAAAAAATTTTATTTCTTACGGCTTTTCGTAAAATATGTTAATGCCATCTGAAAGAAGAACAGATAAGCTTTCCATCGAGCTCTTAGTCGAAGGAGTCGGTCGAAGGATGCAAGAGTTATTAGAAAAAAAAAATAGTGTTCATGCCTCCCTAAGAACATAACTGTAAGGTTTCCAGTCAATTGGTTAAAAAACAAAAAAGTTTTCCATACAACGGTTCAAGTTTTGCGATAATTGGGCGTAGCAAAGCCCAGTTTTGGTCAAAATAGTTTTCATTCCTCCCTAAGAACATAACTTTAAAGTTTCAAGTCAATTGGTTTAAAAACAAAAAAGTTTTCCATACAACGGGTCAAGTTTAGGTATAAATGGGCTTAGCCATGCCCACTTTTGGTCAAAATAGTTTTCATTCCTCCCTAAGAACATAACTGTAAACTTTCAAGTCAATTGGTTAAAAAACAAAAAAGTTTTCCATAAAACGGGTCAAGTTTAGCTATAAGTGGGCGTGGCCATGCCCAATTTTGGTCAAAATAGTTTTCATTCCTCCCTAAGAACATAACCGTGAAGTTTCAAGTCAATTGGTTTAAAAACAAAAAAGTTTTTCATACAACGGGTCAAGTTTAGCTATAAGTGGGTGGGGCGGGGCTACGCGAGGATTTCGAGGATATTTTAGTTTTGATCACGAAAATTTTATTTCTTGCGACTTTTCGTAAAATATGTTAATGCTATCTGTAAGAGGAACAGATAAGCTTTCCATCGAGCTCTTAGTCGATGAAGTCGGTCGAAGGATGCAAGAGTTATTAGCAAAAAACTAATCGGTGTTCAACACGTTTCCGTCCTACTGCCGATTCTTTACGCAAAGTACTTTTCTATAATTCTAGTTTTTAATGGGAAAAAATTAAACGAATTTTTTGTCCATGTAAAAAACTATTATTTCTGAAGAAAATGCCGCCCAATTATGCAATTAAAAAAACTTAAATGTCTCTTATTAGATAAGGCATATTTTCGTCTTATAAGGTACTTCTTTTTCAATGATTTCGAGAATATTTTAGTTTTGATCAAAAAAATTTTATATCTTACGACTTTTCGTAAAATATGTTAATGCCATCTGAAAGAAGAACAGATAAGCTTTCCATCGGACTCTTAGTCGAAGAAGTCGGTCGAAGGATGCAAGAGTTATTAGCAAAAACTAATCGGTGGTCAACACGATTCCATCCAAACGCTGATTGTTTTCGCAAAGTACTTTTCTATAATTCTCGTATTTAATGGGAAAAAATTAAACGAATTTTTTGTCCATGTAAAAAACTATTAATTCTGAATAAAATGCCGCCCATTTATGTAATTTAAAAAATTTAAATGTCTCTTATTGGATACGGCATATTTTCGTCTGATAAGGTACTTCTTCTTCAATGATTTCGAGGATACTCTGGTTTTGATCAAAAAAATTTTATTTCTTACGACTTTTCGTAAAATATGTTAATGCCATCTGAAAGAGGAACAGATAAGCTTTCCATCGAGCTCTTAGTCGAAGAAGTCGGTCGAAGGATGCAAGAGTTATTAGCAAAAAACTAATCGGTGTTCAACTCGTTTCCGTCCTACTGCCGATTCTTTACGCAAAGTACTTTTCTATAATTCTAGTATTTAATGGGAAAAAATTAAACGAATTTTTTGTCCATGTAAAAAACTATTATTTCTGAAGAAAATGCCGCCCAATTATGCAATTAAAAAAACTTAAATGTCTCTTATTAGATAAGGCATATTTTCGTCTTATAAGGTACTTCTTCTTCAATAATTTCGAGGATATTTTAATTTTGATCAAAAAAATTTTATTTCTTACGACTTTTCGTAAAATATGTTAATGCCATCTGAAAGAGGAACAGATAAGCTTTCCATCGAGCTCTTAGTCGAAGAAGTCGGTCGAAGGATGCAAGAGTTATTAGCAAAAACTAATCGGTGGTCAACACGATTCCATCCAAACGCTGATTGTTTTCGCAAAGTACTTTTCTATAATTCTCGTATTTAATGGGAAAAAATTAAACGAATTTTTTGTCCATGTAAAAAACTATTAATTCTGAATAAAATGCCGCCCATTTATGTAATTTAAAAAATTTAAATGTCTCTTATTGGATACGGCATATTTTCGTCTGATAAGGTACTTCTTCTTCAATGATTTCGAGGATACTCTGGTTTTGATCAAAAAAATTTTATTTCTTACGACTTTTCGTAAAATATGTTAATGCCATCTGAAAGAGGAACAGATAAGCTTTCCATCGAGCTCTTAGTCGATGAAGTCGGTCGAAGGATGCAAGAGTTATTAGCAAAAAACTAATCGGTGTTCAACACGTTTCCGTCCTACTGCCGATTCTTTACGCAAAGTACTTTTCTATAATTCTCGTATTTAATGGGAAAAAATTAAACGAATTTTTTGTCCATGTAAAAAACTATTATTTCTGAAGAAAATGCCGCCCAATTATGCAATTAAAAAAACTTAAATGTCTCTTATTAGATAAGGCATATTTTCGTCTTATAAGGTACTTCTTTTTCAATGATTTCGAGAATATTTTAGTTTTGATCAAAAAAATTTTATATCTTACGACTTTTCGTAAAATATGTTAATGCCATCTGAAAGAAGAACAGATAAGCTTTCCATCGGACTCTTAGTCGAAGAAGTCGGTCGAAGGATGCAAGAGTTATTAGCAAAAACTAATCGGTGGTCAACACGATTCCATCCAAACGCTGATTGTTTTCGCAAAGTACTTTTCTATAATTCTCGTATTTAATGGGAAAAAATTAAACGAATTTTTTGTCCATGTAAAAAACTATTAATTCTGAATAAAATGCCGCCCATTTATGTAATTTAAAAAATTTAAATGTCTCTTATTGGATACGGCATATTTTCGTCTGATAAGGTACTTCTTCTTCAATGATTTCGAGGATACTCTGGTTTTGATCAAAAAAATTGTATTTCTTACGGCTTTTCGTAAAATATGTTAATGCCATCTGAAAGAAGAACAGATAAGCTTTCCATCGAGCTCTTAGTCGAAGGAGTCGGTCGAAGGATGCAAGAGTTATTAGAAAAAAAAAATAGTGTTCATGCCTCCCTAAGAACATAACTGTAAGGTTTCCAGTCAATTGGTTAAAAAACAAAAAAGTTTTCCATACAACGGTACAAATTTTGCGATAATTGGGCGTAGCAAAGCCCAGTTTTGGTCAAAATAGTTTTCATTCCTCCCTAAGAACATAACTTTAAAGTTTCAAGTCAATTGGTTTAAAAACAAAAATGTTTTCCATACAACGGGTCAAGTTTAGGTATAAATGGGCTTAGCCATGCCCACTTTTGGTCAAAATAGTTTTCATTCCTCCCTAAGAACATTACTGTAAAGTTTCAAGTTAATTGGTTAAAAAACAAAAAAGTTTTCCATACAACGGGTCAAGTTTAGCTATAAGTGGGCGTGGCCATGCCCAATTTTGGTCAAAATAGTTTTCACTCCTCCCTAAGAATATAACCTTGAAGTTTCAAGTCAATTGGTTAAAAAACAAAAAAGTTTTCATACAACGGGTCAAGTTTAGCTATAAGTGGGCGGGGCTACGCGAGGATTTCGAGGATATTTTAGTTTTGATCACGAAAATTTTATTTCTTACGACTTTTCGTAAAATATGTTAATGCTATCTGTAAGAGGAACAAATAAGCTTTCCATCGAGCTCTTAGTCGATGAAGTCGGTCGAAGGATGCAAGAGTTATTAGCAAAAAACTAATCGGTGTTCAACACGTTTCCGTCCTACTGCCGACTCTTTACGCAAAGTACTTTTCTATAATTCTAGTATTTAATGGGAAAAAATTAAACGAATTTTTTGTCCATGTAAAAAACTATTATTTCTGAAGAAAATGCCGCCCATTTATGCAATTAAAAAAACTTAAATGTCTCTTATTAGATAAGGCATATTTTCGTCTTATAAGGTACTTCTTTTTCAATGATTTCGAAAATATTTTAGTTTTGATCAAAAAAATGTTATTTCTTACGACTTTTCGTAAAATATGTTAATGCCATCTGAAAGAGGAACTGATAACCTTTCCATCGAGCTCTTAGTCGAAGAAGTCGGTTGAAGGATGCAAGAGTTATTAGCAAAAACTAATCAGTGGTCAATACGACTCCGTCCAACTGCCGATTGTTTTCGCAAAGTTTTTTTCTATAATTCTAGTATTTAATGGGAAAAAATTAACGAAATTTTTGTCCATGTAAATAACTATTAATTCTGAATAAAATGCCGCCCATTTCTGTAATTAAAAAAACTTAAATGTCTCTTATTAGATAAGGCATATTTTCGTCTTATAGGGTACTTCTTTTTCAATGATTTCGAGGATATTTTAATTTTGATCAAAAAAATTTTATTTCTTACGGCTTTTCGTAAAATATGTTAATGCCATCTGAAAGAAGAACAGATAAGCTTTCCATCGAGCTCTTAGTCGAAGGAGTCGGTCGAAGGATGCAAGAGTTATTAGAAAAAAAAAATAGTGTTCATGCCTCCCTAAGAACATAACTGTAAGGTTTCCAGTCAATTGGTTAAAAAGCAAAAAAGTTTTCCATACAACGGTTCAAGTTTTGCGATAATTGGGCGTAGCAAAGCCCAGTTTTGGTCAAAATAGTTTTCATTCCTCCCTAAGAACATAACCGTGAAGTTTCAAGTCAATTGGTTTAAAAACAAAAAAGTTTTCCATACAACGGGTCAAGTTTAGCTATAAGTGGGCGGGGCGGGGCTACGCGAGGATTTCGAGAATATTTTAGTTTTGATCACGAAAATTTTATTTCTTACGACTTTTCGTAAAATATGTTAATGCTATCTGTAAGAGGAACAGATAAGCATTCCATCGGACTCTTAGTCGAAGAAGTCGGTGGAAGGATGCAAGAGTTATTAGCAAAAAACTAATCGGTGTTCAACTCGTTTCCGTCCTACTGCCGATTCTTTACGCAAAGTACTTTTCTATAATTCTAGTATTTAATGGGAAAAAATTAAACGAATTTTTTGTCCATGTAAAAACTATTATTTCTGAAGAAAATGCCGCCCATTTCTGCAATTAAAAAAATGTAAATGTCTCTTATTAGATAAGGCATATTTTCGTCTTATAGAGTACTTCTTTTTCAATGATTGCGAGGATATTTTAATTTTGATCAAAAAAATTTTATTTCTTACGGCTTTTCGTAAAATATGTTAATGCCATCTGAAAGAAGAACAGATAAGCTTTCCATCGAGCTCTTAGTCGAAGGAGTCGGTCGAAGGATGCAAGAGTTATTAGAAAAAAAAATAGTGTTCATGCCTCCCTAAGAACATAACTGTAAGGTTTCCAGTCAATTGGTTAAAAAACAAAAAAGTTTTCCATACAACGGTTCAAGTTTTGCGATAATTGGGCGTAGCAAAGCCCAGTTTTGGTCAAAATAGTTTTCATTCCTCCCTAAGAACATAACTGTAAACTTTCAAGTCAATTGGTTAAAAAACAAAAAAGTTTTCCATACAACGGGTCAAGTTTAGCTATAAGTGGGCGTGGCCATGCCCAATTTTGGTCAAAATAGGTTTCATTCCTCCCTAAGAACATAACCGTGAAGTTTCAAGTCAATTGGTTAAAAAACAAAAAAGTTTTCATACAACGGGTCAAGTTTAGCTATAAGTGGGCGTGGCCATGCCCACTTTTGGTCAAAATAGGTTTCATTCCTCCCTAAGAACATAACCGTGAAGTTTCAAGTCAATTGGTTTAAAAACAAAAAAGGTTTTTCATACAACGGGTCAAGTTTAGCTATAAGTGGGTGGGGCGGGGCTACGCGAGGATTTCGAGGATATTTTAGTTTTGATCACGAAAATTTTATTTCTTGCGACTTTTCGTAAAATATGTTAATGCTATCTGTAAGAGGAACAGATAAGCTTTCCATCGAGCTCTTAGTCGATGAAGTCGGTCGAAGGATGCAAGAGTTATTAGCAAAAAACTAATCGGTGTTCAACACGTTTCCGTCCTACTGCCGATTCTTTACGCAAAGTACTTTTCTATAATTCTAGTTTTTAATGGGAAAAAATTAAACGAATTTTTTGTCCATGTAAAAAACTATTATTTCTGAAGAAAATGCCGCCCAATTATGCAATTAAAAAAACTTAAATGTCTCTTATTAGATAAGGCATATTTTCGTCTTATAAGGTACTTCTTTTTCAATGATTTCGAGAATATTTTAGTTTTGATCAAAAAAATTTTATATCTTACGACTTTTCGTAAAATATGTTAATGCCATCTGAAAGAAGAACAGATAAGCTTTCCATCGGACTCTTAGTCGAAGAAGTCGGTCGAAGGATGCAAGAGTTATTAGCAAAAACTAATCGGTGGTCAACACGATTCCATCCAAACGCTGATTGTTTTCGCAAAGTACTTTTCTATAATTCTCGTATTTAATGGGAAAAAATTAAACGAATTTTTTGTCCATGTAAAAAACTATTAATTCTGAATAAAATGCCGCCCATTTATGTAATTTAAAAAATTTAAATGTCTCTTATTGGATACGGCATATTTTCGTCTGATAAGGTACTTCTTCTTCAATGATTTCGAGGATACTCTGGTTTTGATCAAAAAAATTTTATTTCTTACGACTTTTCGTAAAATATGTTAATGCCATCTGAAAGAGGAACAGATAAGCTTTCCATCGAGCTCTTAGTCGAAGAAGTCGGTCGAAGGATGCAAGAGTTATTAGCAAAAAACTAATCGGTGTTCAACACGTTTCCGTCCTACTGCCGATTCTTTACGCAAAGTACTTTTCTATAATTCTAGTATTTAATGGGAAAAAATTAAACGAATTTTTTGTCCATGTAAAAAACTATTATTTCTGAAGAAAATGCCGCCCATTTATGCAATTAAAAAAACTTAAATATCTCTTATTAGATAAGGCATATTTTCGTCTTATAAGGTACTTCTTTTTATATGATTTCGAGAATATTTTAGTTTTGATCAAAAAAATTTATATCTTACGACTTTTCGTAAAATATGTCAACGCCATCTGAAAGAGGAACAGATAAGCTTTCCATCGGACTCTTAGTCGAAGAAGTCGGTCGAAGGATGCAAGAGTTATTAGAAAAAAAAACAGTGTTCATGCCTCCCTAAGAACATAACTGTAAGGTTTCCAGTCAATTGGTTAAAAAACAAAAAAGTTTTCCATACAACGGTACAAATTTTGCGATAATTGGGCGTAGCAAAGCCCAGTTTTGGTCAAAATAGTTTTCATTCCTCCCTAAGAACATAACTTTAAAGTTTCAAGTTAATTGGTTTAAAAACAAAAATGTTTTCCATACAACGGGTCAAGTTTAGCTATAAGTGGGCGGGGCTACGCGAGGATTTCGAGGATATTTTAGTTTTGATCACGAAAATATTATTTCTTACGACTTTTCGTAAAATATGTTAATGCTATCTGTAAGAGGAACAAATAAGCTTTCCATCGAGCTCTTAGTCGATGAAGTCGGTCGAAGGATGCAAGAGTTATTAGCAAAAAACTAATCGGTGTTCAACACGTTTCCGTCCTACTGCCGACTCTTTACGCAAAGTACTTTTCTATAATTCTAGTATTTAATGGGAAAAAATTAAACGAATTTTTTGTCCATGTAAAAAACTATTATTTCTGAAGAAAATGCCGCCCATTTATGCAATTAAAAAAACTTAAATGTCTCTTATTAGATAAGGCATATTTTCGTCTTATAATGTACTTCTTTTTCAATGATTTCGAAAATATTTTAGTTTTGATCAAAAAAATGTTATTTCTTACGACTTTTCGTAAAATATGTTAATGCCATCTGAAAGAGGAACTGATAACCTTTCCATCGAGCTCTTAGTCGAAGAAGTCGGTTGAAGGATGCAAGAGTTATTAGCAAAAACTAATCAGTGGTCAATACGACTCCGTCCAACTGCCGATTGTTTTCGCAAAGTTTTTTTCTATAATTCTAGTATTTAATGGGAAAAAATTAACGAAATTTTTGTCCATGTAAATAACTATTAATTCTGAATAAAATGCCGCCCATTTCTGTAATTAAAAAAACTTAAATGTCTCTTATTAGATAAGGCATATTTTCGTCTTATAGGGTACTTCTTTTTCAATGATTTCGAGGATATTTTAATTTTGATCAAAAAAATTTTATTTCTTACGGCTTTTCGTAAAATATGTTAATGCCATCTGAAAGAAGAACAGATAAGCTTTCCATCGAGCTCTTAGTCGAAGGAGTCGGTCGAAGGATGCAAGAGTTATTAGAAAAAAAAAATAGTGTTCATGCCTCCCTAAGAACATAACTGTAAGGTTTCCAGTCAATTGGTTAAAAAGCAAAAAAGTTTTCCATACAACGGTTCAAGTTTTGCGATAATTGGGCGTAGCAAAGCCCAGTTTTGGTCAAAATAGTTTTCATTCCTCCCTAAGAACATAACCGTGAAGTTTCAAGTCAATTGGTTTAAAAACAAAAAAGTTTTCCATACAACGGGTCAAGTTTAGCTATAAGTGGGCGGGGCGGGGCTACGCGAGGATTTCGAGAATATTTTAGTTTTGATCACGAAAATTTTATTTCTTACGACTTTTCGTAAAATATGTTAATGCTATCTGTAAGAGGAACAGATAAGCTTTCCATCGGACTCTTAGTCGAAGAAGTCGGTGGAAGGATGCAAGAGTTATTAGCAAAAAACTAATCGGTGTTCAACTCGTTTCCGTCCTACTGCCGATTCTTTACGCAAAGTACTTTTCTATAATTCTAGTATTTAATGGGAAAAAATTAAACGAATTTTTTGTCCATGTAAAAACTATTATTTCTGAAGAAAATGCCGCCCATTTCTGCAATTAAAAAAATGTAAATGTCTCTTATTAGATAAGGCATATTTTCGTCTTATAGAGTACTTCTTTTTCAATGATTGCGAGGATATTTTAATTTTGATCAAAAAAATTTTATTTCTTACGGCTTTTCGTAAAATATGTTAATGCCATCTGAAAGAAGAACAGATAAGCTTTCCATCGAGCTCTTAGTCGAAGGAGTCGGTCGAAGGATGCAAGAGTTATTAGAAAAAAAAATAGTGTTCATGCCTCCCTAAGAACATAACTGTAAGGTTTCCAGTCAATTGGTTAAAAAACAAAAAAGTTTTCCATACAACGGTTCAAGTTTTGCGATAATTGGGCGTAGCAAAGCCCAGTTTTGGTCAAAATAGTTTTCATTCCTCCCTAAGAACATAACTGTAAACTTTCAAGTCAATTGGTTAAAAAACAAAAAAGTTTTCCATACAACGGGTCAAGTTTAGCTATAAGTGGGCGTGGCCATGCCCAATTTTGGTCAAAATAGGTTTCATTCCTCCCTAAGAACATAACCGTGAAGTTTCAAGTCAATTGGTTAAAAAACAAAAAAGTTTTCATACAACGGGTCAAGTTTAGCTATAAGTGGGCGTGGCCATGCCCACTTTTGGTCAAAATAGGTTTCATTCCTCCCTAAGAACATAACCGTGAAGTTTCAAGTCAATTGGTTAAAAAACAAAAAAGATTTTCATACAACGGGTCAAGTTTAGCTATAAGTGGGCGGGGCTACGCGAGGATTTCGAGGATATTTTAGTTTTGATCACGAAAATTTTATTTCTTACGACTTTTCGTAAAATATGTTAACGCTATCTGTAAGAGGAACAGATAAGCTTTCCATCGAGCTCTTAGTCGAAGAAGTCGGTCGAAGGATTCAAGAGTTATTAGCAAAAAACTAATCGGTGGTCAACACGTTTCTGTCCTACTGTCGATTCTTTTTGCAAAGTACTTTTCTATAATTCTAGTATTTAATGGGAATAAATTAAACGAATTTTTTATCCATGTAAAAAAACTATTAATTCTGAATAAAATGCCGCCCATTTATGCAACTAAAAAAATTTAAATGTCTCTTATTAGATAAGGCATATTTTCGTCTTATAAGGTACTTCTTCTTCAATAATTTCGAGGATATTTTAGTTTTGATCAAAAAAATTTTATATCTTACGACTTTTCGTAAAATATGTTAATGCCATCTGAAAGAAGAGCAGATAAGCTTTCCATCGGACTCTTAGTCGAAGAAGTCGGTCGAAGGATCCAAGAGTTATTAGCAAAAACTAATCGGTGGTCAACACGATTCCATCCAACCGCTGATTGTTTTCGCAAAGTACTTTTCTATAATTCTCGTATTTAATGGGAAAAAATTAAACGAATTTTTTGTCCATGTA
This sequence comes from Phortica okadai, assembly GCA_034638295.1. NCBI lineage: Eukaryota > Metazoa > Arthropoda > Insecta > Diptera > Drosophilidae > Phortica > Phortica okadai. The sequence continues at coordinate 29,307,201 of CM067851.1, forward strand.
AAAAGCTATTAATTCTGAATAAAATGCCGCCCATTTATGTAATTTAAAAAATTTATATGTCAACGCCATCTGAAAGAGGAACAGATAAGCTTTCCATCGGACTCTTAGTCGAAGAAGTCGGTCGAAGGATGCAATAGTTATTAGAAAAAAAAATAGTGTTCATGCCTCCCTAAGAACATAACTGTAAAGTTTCAAGTCAATTGGTTAAAAAACAAAAAAGTTTTCCATACAACGGGTCAAGTTTAGCTATAAGTGGGCGTGGCCATGCCCAATTTTGGTCAAAATAGGTTTCATTCCTCCCTAAGAACATAACCGTGAAGTTTCAAGTCAATTGGTTAAAAAACAAAAAAGTTTTCATACAACGGGTCAAGTTTAGCTATAAGTGGGCGTGGCCATGCCCACTTTTAGTCAAAATTGTTTTGATTCCTCCCTAAGAACATAACTGTAAAGTTTTAAGTCAATTGGTTAAAAAACAAAAAAGTTTTTCATACAACGGGTCAAGTTTAGCTATAAGTGGGCGGGGCTACGCGAGGATTTCGAGGATATTTTAGTTTTGATCACGAAAATTTTATTTCTTACGACTTTTCGTAAAATATGTTAATGCTATCTGTAAGAGGAACAGATAAGCTTTCCATCGAGCTCTTAGTCGAAGAAGTCGGTCGAAGGATTCAAGAGTTATTAGCAAAAAACTAATCGGTGGTCAACACGTTTCTGTCCTACTGTCGATTCTTTTTGCAAAGTACTTTTCTATAATTCTAGTATTTAATGGGAATAAATTAAACGAATTTTTTATCCATGTAAAAAAACTATTAATTCTGAATAAAATGCCGCCCATTTATGCAACTAAAAAAATTTAAATGTCTCTTATTAGATAAGGCATATTTTCGTCTTATAAGGTACTTCTTCTTCAATAATTTCGAGGATATTTTAGTTTTGATCAAAAAAATTCAATTTCTTACGACTTTTCGTAAAATATGTTAATGCCATCTAAAAGAGGAACAGATAAGCTTTCCATCGAGCTCTTAGTCGAAGAAGTTGGTCGAAGGATGCAAGAGTTATTAGCAAAAGAGTAATCGGTGGTCAACACGATTCCGACCAACTGCCGATTGTTTTCACAAAGTACTTTTCAATAATTCTAGTATTTAAGGGGAAAAATTAAACGAATTTTTTGTCCACGTAAAAAACTATTAATTCTGAATAAAATGCCGCCCATTTATGCAACTAAAAAAATTTAAATGTCTCTTATTAGATAAGGCATATTTTCGTCTTTTAATGTACTTCTTCTTCAATTATTTCGAGGATATTTTAATTTTGATCAGAAAAATTTTATTTCTTAAGACTTCTCGTAAAATATGTTAATGCCATCTGAAAGAGGAACAGATAAGCTTTCCATCGAGCTCTTAGTCGAAGAAGTCGGTCGAAGGATTCAAGAGTTATTAGCAAAAAACTAATCGGTGGTCAACACGTTTCCGTCCTACTGCCGATTCTTTTCGCAAAGTACTTTTCTATAATTCTAGTATTTAATGGGAAAAAATTAAACTAATTTTTTGTCCATGTAAAAAACTATTAATTCTGAATAGTATGCCACCCATTCATGCAATTAAAAAAATTTAAATGTCTCTTATTAGAAAAGGCATATTTTCGTCTTATAAGGTACTTCTTTTTCAATGATTTCGAGGATATTTTAGTTTTGATCAAAAAAATTTTATTTCTTACGACTTTTCATAAAATATGCTAATGCCATCTGAAAGAGGAACAGATAAGCTTTCCATCGAGCTCTTACTCGAAGAAGTCGGTCGAAGGATGCAAAAGTTATTAGCAAAAAACTAATCGGTGGTCAACACATTTCCGCCCTACTGCCGATTCTTTTCGCAAAGTACTTTTCTATAACTCTAGTATTTAATGGGAAAAAATTAAACGAATTTTTTGTCCATGTAAAAAACTATTAATTCTGAATAAAATGCCGCCCATTGATGCAATTAAAAAAATGTAAATGTCTCATAATAGATAAGGCATATTTTCGTCTTATAAGGTACTTCTTTTTCAATGATTTCGAGGATATTTTAAATTTGATCAAAAAAATTTTATTTCATACGACTTTTCGTAAAATATGTTAATGCCATCTGAAAGAGGAACAGATAAGCTTTCCATCGAGCTCTTAGTCGAAGAAGTCGTTCGAAGGATGCAAGAGTTATTAGCAAAAACTAATCGGTGGTCTACACGATTCCGTCCTACTGCCGATTCATTTCGCAAAGTACTTTTCTATAATTCTAGTATTTAATGGGAAAAAATTAAACGAATTTTTTGTCCATGTAAAAAACTATTAATTCTGAATAAAATGCCGCCCATTTATAAAATTAAAAAAAAATTAAATGTCTCTTATTAGATAAGGCATATTTTCGTCTGATAAGGTACTTCTTTTTCAATGATTTCGAGGATATTCTAAATTTGATCAAAAAAATTTTATTTCATACGACTTTTCGTAAAATATGTTAATGCCATCTGAAAGAGGAACAGATAAGCTTTCCATCGAGCTCTTACTCGAAGAAGTCGGTCGAAGGATGCAAGAGTTATTAGCAAAAAACTAATCGGTTGTCAACACATTTCCGCCCTACTGCCGATTCTTTTCGCAAAGTACTTTTCTATAATTCTAGTAATTAATGGGAAAAAATAAAACGAATTTCTTGTCCATGTTAAAAACTATTAATTCTGAATAAAATGCCGCCCATTGATGCAATTAAAAAAATTTAAATGTCTCTTATTAGATAAGGCATATTTTCGTCTGATAAGGTACTTCTTCTTCAATGATTTCCAGGATACTTTAGGTTTGATCAAAAAAATTTTAGTTCTTACGACTTTTCGCAAAATTTGTTAATGCCATCTGAAAGAGGAACAGATAAGCTTTCCATCGAGCTCTTAGTCGAAGAAGTCGGTCGAAGGATGCAAGAGTTATTAGCAAAAAACTAATCGGTGGTCAACACATTTTCGTTCTACTGCCGATTCTTTTCGCAAAGTACTTTTCTATAACTCTAGTATTTAATGGGAATTTTTTGTCCATGTAAAAAACTATTAATTCTGAATAAAATTCCGCCCATTGATGCAATTAAAAAAAATGTAAATGTCTCTTAATAGATAAGGCATATTTTCGTCTTATAAGGTACTTCTTTTTCAATGATTTAGAGGATATTTTAAATTTGATCAAAAAAATTTTATTTCATACGACTTTTCGTAAAATATGTTAATGCCATCTGAAAGAGGAACAGATAAGCTTTCCATCGAGCATTTAGTCGAAGAAGTCGGTCGAAGGATGCAAGAGTTATTAGCAAAAAACTAATCGGTGGTCGACACGTTTCCGTCCTACTGCCGATTCTTTTCGCAAAGTACTTTTTTATAACTCTAGTATTTAAAGGGAATTTTTTGTTCATGTAAAAAACTATTAATTCTGAATAAAATTCCGCCCATTGATGCAATTAAAAAAAATGTAAATGTCTCTTAATAGATAAGGCATATTTTCGTCTTATAAGGTACTTCTTCTTCAAAGATTTCCAGGATATTTTAGGATTGATCAAAAAAATTTTATTTCTTACGACTTTTCGTAAAATATGTTAATGCCATCTAAAAGAGGAACAGATAAGCTCTCCATTGAGTTGAAGTCGAAGAAGTCGGTCGAAGGATGCAAGAGTTATTAGCAAAAACTAATCGGTGGTCAACACGATTCCGTCCAACCGCCCATTGTTTTCGCAAAGTACTTTTCTATAATTCTAGTATTTAATGAGAAAAAATTAAACGAATTTTTTGTCCATGTAAAAAACTATTAATTCTGAATAAAATGCCGCCCATTTATGCAATTAAAAAAATTAAAATGTCTCTTATTAGATAAGGCATATCTTCGTCTTATAAGGTACTTCTTTTTCAATGATTTCGAGGATATTTTAGTTTTGATTAAAAAAATTTTATTTCTTACGACTTTTCATAAAATATGCTAATGCCATCTGAAAGAGGAACAGATAAGCTTTCCATCGATCTCTTAGTCGAAGAAGTCGGTCGAAGGATGCAAGAGTTTTTAGCAAAAAACTAATCGGTGGTCAACACATTTCCGTCCTACTGCCGATTCTTTTCGCAAAGTACTTTTCTATAACTCTAGTATTTAATGGGAAAAAATTAAACGAATTTTTTGTCCATGTAAAAAACTATTAATTCTGAATAAAATGCCGCCCATTGATGCAATTAAAACCAGTAAGGGCGGTATAGTTGAGTATTCTCAACTATATAATACCCTGTACACATAGTAGGCGGTGCCACACCCTCAATCTACAAACACGTATTAATTTGGCAGCCCAGATCAAATATCGTTCAAAATATCAAGAAAAACGGTCAAAAAATGCGGAATTTACAAAAGTTTTGAGTTTGTGGAAGATTGAGGGGTAACCATCAAAAGAGGGGGATTTTGTGGTATGCAGTCTTAAAGATATATATTTACTGAGCTTGTATACGAAATATCAGGCTTGTACTTTCAATAGTTTCGGAGATATAGCATTTCTAAGAAAACAACTGGGGGAGGGGAAATGATGGGGAGGGGTAAAAATTAGGCAATGCAGTTTTGTAGATCTATATATACTGAGTCTACGTACCGACTTTCATGTTTGTACCTATTATAGTTTGAAAGATGTAGTAATTTTAAGTAAAATAAAGGGGAATATATTAAAAATTTCAATTTGTTGGTCTCTGAGGGGTAACAATCAAAGAGAAGGGAAATTTGTTGTATGCAGTTTTTAAGATGTATTATCACTGAGCTTGTATACAAATTTTCAGCGTCGTACCTTTGTTAATTTTGGAGATATAGAAAAATACAGAAAATAACTGGAGGAGGGGAAATGAAAATGAGGGGGGGATTTTTTGGTATGCAGTTTTGTAGGGCTATACATACTGAGTCTACATACCGACTTTCATGTTTCTATCTCTTTGGGTGTTTGAGTTATAACGATTTAAAAAAGTGGTTGGGGCTGGATGGGCGGGAAGGAGGGGGCGTGGCAAAAAAAAAAAAATAAACTTGATCTGCTGCCGAGCATCACGAGTCTACCCACCAAATTTCAAGTCTCTAGCTCTTATAGTTTTCGAGAACCGTTGGTGAGGACGGACGGACAGACGGACAGACAGACAGACGGACAGACCGACGGACATGGCTCAATCAATTTCTCTTGTCGTCCTGATCAAGAATATATATACTTTTTGGGGTCCCCTTCCCCTCCTTCTGTGCGTTACATACATTTCGTTCAAACAAACCCAATATACCCTGATACACAGTATGTGTACAGGGTATAAAAATGTAAATGTCTCTTAATAGATAAGGTATATTTTCGTCTTATAAGGTACTTCTTTTTCAATGATTTCGAGGATATTTTAAATTTGATCAAAAAAATTTTATTTCATACGACTTTTCATAAAATATTTTAATGCCATCTGAAAGAGGAACAGATAAGCTTTCCATCGAGCTCTTAGTCGAAGAAGTCGGTCGAAGGATGCAAGAGTAATTAGCAAAAACTAATCGGTGGTCAACACGATTCCGTCCAACAGCCGTTTATTTTCGCAAAGTACTTTTCTATAATTCTAGTATTTAATGGGAAAAAATTATACGAATTTTTTGTCCATGTCAAAAACTATTAATTCTGAATAAAATTCCGCTCATTGATGCAATTAAAAAAATGTAAATGTCTCTTAATAGATAAGGTATATTTTCGTCTTATAAGGTACTTCTTTTTCAATGATTTCGAGGATATTTTAAATTTGATCAAAAAAATTTTATTTCATACGACTTTTCATAAAATATGTTAATGCTATCTGAAAGAGGAACAGATAAGCTTTCCATCGAGCTCTTAGTCGAAGAAGTCGGTCGAAGGATGCAAGAGTTATAAGGAAAAAACTAATCGGTGTTCAACACATTTCCATCTTACTGCCGATTCTTTTCGCAAAGTACTTTTCTATAATTCTAGTATTTAATGGGAAAAATTAAACGAATTTTTTTCCATGTAAAAAACTTTTAATTCTGAATAGTATGCCACCCATTTATGCAATTAAAAAAATTTAAATGTCTCTTATTAGATAAGGCATATTTTCGTCTTATAAGGTACTTCTTTTTCAATGATTTCGAGGATATTTTAGTTTTGATCAAAAAAATTTTATTTCTTACGACTTTTCATAAAATATGCTAATGCCATCTGAAAGAGGAACAGATAAGCTTTCCATCGAGCTCTTAGTCGAAGAAGTCGGTCGAAGGATGCAAGACTTTTTAGCAAAAAACTAATCGGTTGTCAACACATTTCCGCCCTACTGCCGATTCTTTTCGCAAAGTACTTTTCTATAATTCTAGTAATTAATGGGAAAAAATTAAACGAATTTTTTGTCCATGTAAAAAACTATTAATTCTGAATAAAATGCCGCCCATTGATGCAATTAAAAAAATGTAAATGTCTCTTAATAGATAAGGTATATTTTCGTCTTATAAGGTACTTCTTCTTCAATGATTTCGAGGATATTTTAAATTTGATCAAAAAAATTTTATTTCATACGACTTTTCGTAAAATATGTTAATGCCATCTGAAAGAGGAACAGATAAGCTTTCCATCGAGCTCTTAGTCGAAGAAGTCGGTCGAAGGATGCAAGAGTAATTAGCAAAAACTAATCGATGGTCAACACGATTCCGTCCAACAGCGGATTATTTTCGCAAAGTACTTTTCTATAATTCTAGTATTTAATGGGAAAAAATTATACGAATTTTTTGTCCATGTCAAAAACTATTAATTCTGAATAAAATTCGGCCCATTTTTGCAATTAAAAAAATGTAAATGTCTCTTAATAGATAAGGTATATTTTCGTCTTATAAGGTACTTCTTTTTCAATGATTTCGAGGATATTTTAAATTTGATCAAAAAAAATTTATTTCTTACGACTTTTCGTAAAATATGTTAATGCCATCTGAAAGAGGAACAGATAAGCTTTCCATCGAGCTCTTAGTCGAAGAAGTCGGTCGAAGGATTCAAGAGTTATTAGCAAAAAAGTTATGGGTGGTCAACACCTTTCCGTCCTACTGCCGATTCTTTTCGCAAAATACTTTTCTATTATTCTAGTATTTAATGGAAAAAAATTAAACGAATTTTTTGTCCATGTAAAAAACTATTAATTCTGAATAAAATTCCGCCCATTTATGCAATTAAAAAAATTAAAATGTCTCTTATTAGACGTATTTTCGTATTATAAGGTACTTCTTTTCAATGATTTCGAGGATATTTTAATGATTTCGAGGATATTTTAGTTTTGATCAAAAAAATTTTATTTCTTACGACTTTTCATAAAATATGCTAATGCCATCTGAAAGAGGAACAGATAAGCTTTCCATCGAGCTCTTAGTCGAAGAAGTCGGACGAAGGATGCAAGAGTTATTAGCAAAAAACTAATCGGTGGTCAACAAATTTCCGTCCTACTTCCGATTCTTTTCGCAAAGTACTTTTCTATAACTCTAGTATTTAATGGGAAAAAATTAAACGAATTTTTTGTTCATGTAAAAAGCTATTAATTCTGAATAAAATGCCGCCCATTTATGAAATTAAAAAAATTTAAATGTCTCTTATTAGATAAGGCATATTTTCGTCTTATAAGGTACTTCTTTTTCAATGATTTCGAGGATATTTTAGTTTTGATCAAAAAAATTTTATTTCTTACGACTTTTCATAAAATATGTTAATGCCATCTGAAAGAGGAACAGATAAGCTTTCCATCGAGCTCTTAGTCGAAGAAGTCGGTCGAAGGATTCAAGAGTTATTAGCAAAAAACTAATCGGTGGTCAACACGTTTCCGTCCTACTGCCGATTCTTTTCGCAAAGTACTTTTCTATAACTCTAGTATTTAATGGGAAAAAATTAAACGAATTTTTTGTCCATGTAAAAAACTATTAATTCTGAATAAAATGCCGCTGATTGATGCAATTAAAAAAATGTAAATGTCTCTTGATAGATAAGGCATATTTTCGTCTTATAAGGTACTTCTTTTTCAATGATTTCGAGGATATTTTAGTTTTGATCAAAAAAATTTTATTTCTTACGACTTTTCATAAAATATGCTAATGCCATCTGAAAGAGGAACAGATAAGCTTTCCATCGAGCTCTTAGTCGAAGAAGTCGGACGAAGGATGCAAGAGTTATTAGCAAAAAACTAATCGGTGGTCAACAAATTTCCGTCCTACTGCCGATTGTTTTCGCAAAGTACTTTTCTATAACTCTAGTATTTAATGGGAAAAAATTAAACGAATTTTTTGTCCATGTAAAAAACTATTAATTCTGAATAAAATGCCGCTGATTGATGCAATTAAAAAAATGTAAATGTCTCTTGATAGATAAGGCATATTTTCGTCTTATAAGGTACTTCTTTTTCAATGATTTCGAGGATATTTTAGTTTTGATCAAAAAAAGTTTATATCTTACGACTTTTCGTAAAATATGTTAATGCCATCTGAAAGATGAACAGATAAGCTTTCCATCGAGCTCTTAGTCGAAGAAGTCGGACGAAGGATTCAAGAGTTTTTAGCAAAAAACTAATCGGTGGTCAACACGTTTCCGTCCTACTGCCGATTCTTTTCGCAAAGTACTTTTCTATAATTCTAGTAATTAAGGGGAAAAATTAAACGAATTTTTTTTGCATGTAAAAAACTATTAATTCTGAATAAAATGCCGCCCATTGATGCAATTAAAAAAATTTAAATGTCTCTTATTAGATAAGGCATATTTTCGTCTTATAAGGTACTTCTTCTTCAATGATTTCGAGGATATTTTAGTTTTGATCAAAAAAATTTTATTTCTTACGACTTTTCGTAAAATATGTTAATGCCATCTGAAAGAGGAACTGATAACCTTTCCATCGAGTTCTTAGTCGAATAAGTCGGTCGAAGGATGCAAGAGTTATTAGCAAAAAACTAATCGGTGGTCAACCTATTTCCGTCCTACTGCCGATTCTTTTCGCAAAGTACTTTTCTATAATTCTAGTATTTAATGGGAAAAAATTAAACGAATTTTTTGTCCATGTAAAAAACTATTAATTCTGAATAAAATGCCGTCACTTTATGCAATTAAAAAAATTTAAATGTCTCTTATTAGAAAAGGCATATTTTTGTCTGATAAGGTACTTCTTCTTCAATGATTTGGAGGATATTTTAGTTTTGATAAAAAAATTTATTTCTTACGACTTTTCATAAAATATGCTAATGCCATCTGAAAGAGGAACAGATAAGCTTTCCATCGAGCTCTTAGTCGAAGAAGTCGGACGAAGGATGCAAGAGTTATTAGCAAAAAACTAATCGGTGGTCAACACGTTTCCGTTTTACTGCCGATTCTTTTCGCAAAGTACTTTTCTATAATTCTAGTATTTAATGGGAAAAAATTAAACGAATTTTTTGTCCATGTAAAAAACTATTAATTCTGAATAGTATGCCACCCATTTATGAAATTAAAAAAATTTAAATGTCTCTTATTAGATAAGGCATATTTTCGTCTTATAAGGCACTTCTTCTTCAATGATTTCGAGGATATTTTAGTTTTGATCAAAAAAATTTCATTTCTTACGACTTTTCGTAAAGTATGTTAATGCCATCTGAAAGAGGAACAGATAAGCTTTCCATCGTGCTCTTAGTCGAAGAAGTCGGTCGAAGGATGCAAGAGTTATTAGCAAAAAACTAATCGGTGGTCAACACGATTCTGTCCTACTGCCGATTGTTTTCGCAAAGTACTTTTCTATAATTCTAGTATTTAATGGGAAAAAATTAAACGAATTTTTTGTCCATGTAAAAAACTATTAATTCTGAATAAAATGCCGCCCATTTATGCACTTAAAAAATTTAAATATCTCTTATTAGATAAGGCATATTTTCGTCTGATACGGTACTTCTTCTTCAATGATTTCGAGGATATTTTATGTTTGATCAAAAAAATTGTATTTCTTACGACTTTTCGTAAAATATGTTAATGCCATCTGAAAGAGGAACAGATAAGCTTTCCATCGAGCTCTTAGTCGAAGAAGTCGTTCGAAGGATGCAAGAGTTACTAGCAAAAACTAATCGGTGGTCATTACGATTCCGTCCTACTGCCGATTCATTTCGCAAAGAACTTTTCTATAATTCTAGTATTTAATGGGAAAAAACTAAACGAATTTTTTGTCCATGTATAAAACTATTAATTCTGAATAAAATGCCGCCCATTTATGCAATTAAAAAAATTTAAATGTCTCTTATTAGATAAGGCATATTTTCGTCTTATAAGGTACTTCTTTTTCAATGATTTCGAGGATATTTTAGTTCTGATCAGAAAAATTTCATTTCTTACGACTTTTCGTAAAGTATGTTAATGCCATCTGAAAGAGGAACAGATAAGCTTTCCATCGTGCTCTTAGTCGAAGAAGTCGGTCGAAGGATGCAAGAGTTATTAGCAAAAAACTAATCGGTGGTCAACACGATTCTGTCCTACTGCCGATTGTTTTCGCAAAGTACTTTTCTATAATTCTAGTATTTAATGGGAAAAAATTAAACGAATTTTTTGTCCATGTAAAAAACTATTAATTCTGAATAAAATGCCGCCCATTTATGCAACTAAAAAAATTTAAATGTCTCTTCTTAGATAAGGCATATTTTCGTCTTTTAAGGTACTTCTTCTTCAATTATTTCGAGGATATTTTTGTTTTGATCAGAAAAATTTTATTTCTTTATACTTTTCGTAAAATATGTTAATGCCATCTGAAAGAGGAACAGATAAGCTTTTCATCGAGCTCTTAGTCGAAGAACTCGGTCGAAGGATTCAAGAGTTATTAGCAAAAAACTAATCGGTGGTCAACACGTTTCCGTCGTACTGCCGATTCTTTTTGCAAAGTACTTTTCTATAATTCTAGTATTTAATGGGAATAAATTAAACGAATTTTTTATCCATGTAAAAATTCTATTTATTCTGAATAAAATGCCACCCATTAATGAAATTAAAAAATTTTAAATGTCTCTTATTAGATAAGGCATATTTTCGTCTGATAAGGTACTTCTTCTTCAATGATTTCGGGGATATTTCAGTTTTGATCAAAAAAACTTTATTCCTTACGACTTTTCGTAAAATATGTTAATGGTATTTGAAAGAGGAACAGATCAGCTTTCCATCGAGCTCTTAGTCGAAGAAGTCGGTCGAAGGATTCGAGAGTTATTAGCAAAAAACTAATCGGTGGTCAACACATTTCCGTCCTTCTGCCGATTCTTTTTGCAAAGTAAATTTCTATAATTCTAGTATTTAATGGGAAAAATTAAACGAATTTTTTGTCCATGTAAAAAACTATTAATTCTGAATAAAATGCCGCCCATTTATGCAATTAAAAAAATTTAAATGTCTCTTATTAGATAAGCCATATTTTCGTCTTATAAGGTACTTCTTTTTCAATGATTTCGAGGATATTTTAGTTTTGATCAAAAAAATTTTATTTCTTACGACTTTTCATAAAATATGCTAATGCCATCTGAAAGAGGAACAGATAAGCTTTCCATCAAGCTCTTAGTCGAAGTAGTCGGTCGAAGGATGCAAGAGTTATTAGCAAACAACTAATCGGTGGTCAACACGATTCCGTCCTACTGCCGATTCTTTTCTCAAAGTACTTTTCTATAACTCTAGTATTTAATGGGAAAAAATTAAACGAATTTTTTGTCCATGCAAAAAACTATTAATTCTGAATAAAATGCCGCCCATTTATCAAATTAAAAACATGTAAATATCTCTTATTAGATAAGGCATATTCTCGTCTTATAAGGTACTTCTTTTTCAATGATTTCGAGGATATTTTAAATTTGATCAAAAAAATTTTATTTCATACGACTTTTCGCAAAATATGTTAATGCCATCTGAAAGAGAAAAAGAGAAGCTTTCCATCGAGCTCTTAGTCGAAGAAGTCGGTCGAAGGATGCAAGAGTTATAAGCAAACAACTAATCGGTGGTCAACACGTTTCCGTCCTACTGCCGATTCTTTTCGCAAAGTACTTTTCTATAATTCTAGTATTTAAGGGGAAAAATTAAACGAATTTTTTGTCCACGTAAAAAATTAATAGTTCTGAATAAAATGCCGCCCATTTATGCAACTAAAAAAATTAAAATGTCTGTTATTAGATAAGGCATATTTTCGTCTGATAAGGTACTTCTTCAATGATTTCGAGGATATTTTAGATTTGATCAAAAAAAATTTATTTCTTACGACTTTTCGTAAAATATGTTAATGCCATCTGAAAGAGGAACTGATAAACTTTCCATCGATTTCTTAGTCGAATAAGTCGGTCGAAGGATGCAAGAGTTATTAGCAAAAAACTAATCGGTGGTCAACACATTTCCGTCCTACTGCCGATTATTTTCGCAAAGTACTTTTCTATAACTCTAGTATTTAATGGGAAAAAATTAAACGAATTTTTTGCCCATGTAAAAAACTATTAATTCTGAATAAAATGCCGCCCATTGATGCAATTAAAAAAATGTAAATGCCTCTTAATAGATAAGGCATATTTTCGTCTTATAAGGTACTTCTTTTTTAATGATTTCGAGGATATTTTAAATTTGATCAAAAAAATTTTATTTCATACGACTTTTCGTAAAATATGTTAATGCCATCTGAAAGAGGAACAGATAAGCTTTCCATCGAGCTCTTAGTCGAAGAAGTCGTTCGAAGGATGCAAGAGTTATTAGCAAAAACTAATCGGTGGTCAACACGATTCCGTCCTACTGCCGATTCATTTCGCAAAGTACTTTTCTATAATTCTAGTATTTAATTGGAAAAAATTAAACGAATTTTTTTTGCATGTAAAAAACTATTAATTCTGAATAAAATGCCGCCCATTTATCAAATTAAAAAAATGTAAATATCTCTTATTAGATAAGGCATATTTTCGTCTGATTAGGTACTTCTTTTTCAATGATTTCGAGGATATTTTAAATTTGATCAGAAAAATTTCATTTCTTACGACTTTTCGTAAAGTATGTTAATGCCATCTGAAAGAGGAACTGATAAACTTTCCATCGAGTTCTTAGTCGAATAAGTCGGTCGAAGGATGCAAGAGTTATTAGCAAAAAACTAATCGGTGGTCAACACATTTCCATCCTACTGCCGATTCTTTTCGCAAAGTACTTTTCTATACTTCTCGTATTTAATGGGAAAAATTAAACGAATTTTTTGTCCACGTAAAAAATTAATAATTCTGAATAAAATGCCGCCCATTTATGCAACTAAAAAAATTAAAATATCTCTTATTAGATAAGGCATATTTTCGTCTTTTAATGTACTTCTTCTTCAATTATTTCGAGGATATTTTAAATTTGATCAAAAAAATTTTTTTTCAGACGCATTTTCGTAAAATATGTTAATGCCATCTGAAAGAGGAACAGATAAGCTTTCCATCGAGCTCTTAGTTGAAGAAAGCGGTCGAAGGATGCAAGAGTTATTAGCAAAAACTAATCGGTGGTCAACACGATTCCGTCCAACCGCCGATTGTTTTCGCAAAGTACTTTTCTATAATTCTAGTATTTAATGGGAAAAAATTAAACCAATTTTTTGTCCATGTAAAAAACTATAATTTCTGAATAAAATGCCGCCCATTTATGCAATTAAAAAAATTAAAATGTCTCTTATTAGATAAGGCATATTTTCGTCTTATAAGGTACTTCTTTTTCAATGATTTCGAGGATATTTTAGTTTTGATCACAAAAATTTCATTTCTTACGACTTTTCGTAAAGTATGTTAATGCCATCTGAAAGAGGAACAGATAAGCTTTCCATCGAGCTCTTAGTCGAAGTAGTCGGTCGAAGGATTCAAGAGTTAATAGCAAAAAACTAATCGGTGGTCAACACGTTTCCGTCCTACTGCCGATTCTTTTTGCAAAGTACTTTTCCATAATTCTAGTATTTAATGGGAAAAATTAAACGAATTTTTTATCCATGTAAAAAAACTATTAATTCTGAATAAAATGACACCCATTAATGAAATGAAAAAATTTTAAATGTCTCTTATTAGATAAGGCATATTTTCGTCTGATAAGGTACTTCTTCTTCAATGATTTCGAGGATATTTTAGATTTGATCAAAAAAATTTTATTTCTTACGACTTTTCGTAAAATATGTTAATGCCATCTGAAAGAGGAACTGATAAACTTTCCATCGAGTTCTTAGTCGAATAAGTCGGTCGAAGGATGCAAGAGTTATTAGCAAAAAACTAATCGGTGGTCAACACATTTCCATCCTACTGTCGATTCTTTTCGCAAAGTACTTTTCTATACTTCTCGTATTTAATGGGAAAAAATTAAACGAATTTTTTGTCCACGTAAAAAATTAATAATTCTGAATAAAATGCCGCCCATGCAACTAAAAAAATTAAAATATCTCTTATTAGATAAGGCATATTTTCGTCTTTTAATGTACTTCTTCTTCAATTATTTCGAGGATATTTTAGTTTTGATCAGAAAAATTTTATTTCTTAAGACTTTTCGTAAAATATGTTAATGCCATCTGAAAGAGGAACAGATAAGCTTTCCATCGAGCTCTTAGTCGAAGTAGTCGGTCGAAGGATTCAAGAGTTAATAGCAAAAAACTAATCGGTGGTCAACACGTTTCCGTCCTACTGCCGATTCTTTTTGCAAAGTACTTTTCCATAATTCTAGTATTTAATGGGAAAAATTAAACGAATTTTTTATCCATGTAAAAAAACTATTAATTCTGAATAAAATGACACCCATTAATGAAATGAAAAAATTTTAAATGTCTCTTATTAGATAAGGCATATTTTCGTCTGATAAGGTACTTCTTCTTCAATGATTTCGAGGATATTTTAGATTTGATCAAAAAAATTTTATTTCTTACGACTTTTCGTAAAATATGTTAATGCCATCTGAAAGAGGAACTGATAAACTTTCCATCGAGTTCTTAGTCGAATAAGTCGGTCGAAGGATGCAAGAGTTATTAGCAAAAAACTAATCGGTGGTCAACACATTTCCATCCTACTGTCGATTCTTTTCGCAAAGTACTTTTCTATACTTCTCGTATTTAATGGGAAAAAATTAAACGAATTTTTTGTCCATGTAAAAAACTATTAATTCTGAATAAAATGCCGCCCATTTATGAAATTAAAAAAATTTAAATGTCTCTTATTAGATGAGGCATATTTTCGTCTGATAAGGTAGTTCTTTTTCAATGATTTGGAGGATATTTTAGTTTTGATCAAAAAAATGTTATTTCTTACAACTTTTCATAAAATATGTTAATGCCATCTGAAAGAGGAACTGATAAATTTTCCATCGAGCTCTTAGTCGAATAAGTCGGTCGAAGGATGCAAGAGTTATTAGCAAAAAACAAATCGGTGGTCAACACGTTTCCGTCCTACTGCCGATTCTTTTCGCAAAGTACATTTCTATAATTCTAGTATTTAATGAGAAAAAATTAGACGAATTTTTTGTCGCTGTAAAAAACTATTAATTCTGAATAGTATGCCTCCCATTTATGCAATTAAAAAAATTTAAATGTCTCTTATTAGATAAGGCATATTTTCGTCTTATAGGGTACTTCTTTTTCAATGATTTCGAGGATATTTTAGTTTTGATCACAAAAATTTCATTTCTTACGACTTTTCGTAAAATATGTTAATGCCATCTGAAAGAGGAACAGATAAGCTTTCCATCGAGCTCTTAGTCGAAGTAGTCGGTCGAAGGATGCAAGAGTTATTAGCAAAAAACTAATCGGTGGTCAACACATTTCCATCCTACTGCCGATTCTTTTCGCAAAGTACTTTTCTATACTTCTCGTATTTAATGGGAAAAATTAAACGAATTTTTTGTCCACGTAAAAAATTAATAATTCTGAATAAAATGCCGCCCATTTATGCAACTAAAAAAATTAAAATATCTCTTATTAGATAAGGCATATTTTCGTCTTTTAATGTACTTCTTCTTCAATTATTTCGAGGATATTTTAAATTTGATCAAAAAAATTTTTTTTCAGACGCATTTTCGTAAAATATGTTAATGCCATCTGAAAGAGCAACAGATAAGCTTTCCATCGAGCTCTTAGTTGAAGAAAGCGGTCGAAGGATGCAAGAGTTATTAGCAAAAACTAATCGGTGGTCAACACGATTCCGTCCAACCGCCGATTGTTTTCGCAAAGTACTTTTCTATACTTCTCGTATTTAATGGGAAAAATTAAACGAATTTTTTGTCCACGTAAAAAATTAATAATTCTGAATAAAATGCCGCCCATGCAACTAAAAAAATTAAAATATCTCTTATTAGATAAGGCATATTTTCGTCTTTTAATGTACTTCTTCTTCAATTATTTCGAGGATATTTTAGTTTTGATCAGAAAAATTTTATTTCTTAAGACTTTTCGTAAAATATGTTAATGCCATCTGAAAGAGGAACAGATAAGCTTTCCATCGAGCTCTTAGTCGAAGTAGTCGGTCGAAGGATTCAAGAGTTAATAGCAAAAAACTAATCGGTGGTCAACACGTTTCCGTCCTACTGCCGATTCTTTTTGCAAAGTACTTTTCCATAATTCTAGTATTTAATGGGAAAAATTAAACGAATTTTTTATCCATGTAAAAAAACTATTAATTCTGAATAAAATGACACCCATTAATGAAATGAAAAAATTTTAAATGTCTCTTATTAGATAAGGCATATTTTCGTCTGATAAGGTACTTCTTCTTCAATGATTTCGAGGATATTTTAGATTTGATCAAAAAAATTTTATTTCTTACGACTTTTCGTAAAATATGTTAATGCCATCTGAAAGAGGAACTGATAAACTTTCCATCGAGTTCTTAGTCGAATAAGTCGGTCGAAGGATGCAAGAGTTATTAGCAAAAAACTAATCGGTGGTCAACACATTTCCATCCTACTGTCGATTCTTTTCGCAAAGTACTTTTCTATACTTCTCGTATTTAATGGGAAAAAATTAAACGAATTTTTTGTCCATGTAAAAAACTATTAATTCTGAATAAAATGCCGCCCATTTATGAAATTAAAAAAATTTAAATGTCTCTTATTAGATAAGGCATATTTTCGTCTGATAAGGTAGTTCTTTTTCAATGATTTGGAGGATATTTTAGTTTTGATCAAAAAAATGTTATTTCTTACAACTTTTCATAAAATATGTTAATGCCATCTGAAAGAGGAACTGATAAATTTTCCATCGAGCTCTTAGTCGAATAAGTCGGTCGAAGGATGCAAGAGTTATTAGCAAAAAACAAATCGGTGGTCAACACGTTTCCGTCCTACTGCCGATTCTTTTCGCAAAGTACATTTCTATAATTCTAGTATTTAATGAGAAAAAATTAGACGAATTTTTTGTCGCTGTAAAAAACTATTAATTCTGAATAGTATGCCTCCCATTTATGCAATTAAAAAAATTTAAATGTCTCTTATTAGATAAGGCATATTTTCGTCTTATAGGGTACTTCTTTTTCAATGATTTCGAGGATATTTTAGTTTTGATCAAACAAATTTTATTTCTTACGACTTTTCATGAAATATGCTTATGCCATCTGAAAGAGGAACAGATAAGCTTTCCATCGAGCTCTTAGTCGAAGAAGTCAGTCGAAGGATGCCAGAGTTATTAGCAAAAAACTAATCGGTGGTCGACAAGTTTCCGTCCTACTGCCGATTCTTTTCGCAAAGTACTTTTCTATAACTCATGTATTTAATGGGAAAAAATTAAACGAATTTCTTGTCCATTTTAAAAACTATTAATTCTGAATAAAATGCCGCCCATTGATGCAATTAAAAAAATTTAAATGTCTCTTAATAGTTAAGGCATATTTTCGTCTTAGAAGGTACTTCTTCTTCAATGATTTCGAGGATATTTTAAATTTGATCAAAAAAATTTTTTTTCATACGCATTTTCGTAAAATATGTTAATGCCATCTAAAAGAGGAACATATAAGCTTTCCATCGAGCTCTTAGTGGAAGAAATCGGTCGAAGGATGCAAGAGTTATTAGCAAAAACTAATCGGTGGTCAACACGATTCCGTCCAACCGCCGATTGTTTTCGCAAAGTACTTTTTTATAATTCTAGTATTTAATGGGAAAAAATTAAACGAATTTTTTGTCCATGTAAAAAACTATTATTTCTGAATAAAATGCCGCCCATTTATGCAATTAAAAAAATTAAAATGTCTCTTATTAGATAAGGCATATTTTCCTCTTATAAGGTACTTCTTTTTCAATGATTTCGAGGATATTTTAATTTTGATCAGAAAAATTTCATTTCTTACGACTTTTCGTAAAGTATGTTAATGCCATCTGAAAGAGGAACAGATAAGCTTTCCATCGAGCACTTAGTCGAAGAAGTCGGTCGAAGGATGCAAGAGTTATTAGGAAAAACCTAATCGGTGTTCAACACGTTTCCGTCCTACTGCCGATTCTTTTCGCAAAGTACTTTTCTATAATTTTAGTATTTAATGGAAAAAAATTAAACGATTAATTAATAGATAAGGCATATTTTCGTCTGATAAGTACTTCTTCTTCAATGATTTCGAGGATATTTTAGGTTTGATCAAAAAAATTGTATTTCTTACGACTTTTCGTAAAATATGTTAATGCCATCTCAAAGAGGAACAGATAAGCTTTCCATCAAGCTCTTAGTCGAAGAAGTCGGTCGAAGGATGCAAGAGTTATTAGCAAAAAACTAATCGGTGTTCGCCACGTTTCCGTCCTACTGCCGATTCTTTTCGCAAAGTACTTTTCTATAATTCTAGTATTTAATGGGAAAAAATTAAACGAATGTTTTGTCCATGTAAAAAACTATTAATTCTGAATAAAATGCCGCCCATTTATGCAATTAAAAAAATTTAAATATCTCTTATTAGATAAGGCATATTTTCGTCTGATAAGGTACTTCTTCTTTAATGATTTCGAGAATATTTTAGTTTTGATCAAAAAAATTTTATTTCTTACGACTTTTCGCAAAATATGTTAATGCCATCTGAAAGAGGAACAGATAAGCTTTCCATCGAGCTCTTAGTCGAAGAAGTCGGTCGAAGGATGCAAGAGTTATTAGCAAAAAAACTAATCGGTGTTCGCCACGTTTCCGTCCTACTGCCGATTCTTTTCGCAAAGTACTTTTCTATAATTCTAGTATTTAATGGGAAAAAATTAAACGAATGTTTTGTCTATGTAAAAAACTATTAATTCTGAATAAAATGCCGCCCATTTATGCAATTAAAAAAATTTAAATATCTCTTATTAGATAAGGCATATTTTCGTCTGATACGGAACTCCTTCTTCAATGATTTCGAGGATATTTTAGTTTTGATCAAAAAATTTTATTTCTTACTACTTTTCGTAAAATATGTTAATGCCATCTGAAAGAGGAACAGATAAGCTTTCCATCGATTTCTTAGTCGAAGAAGTCGGTCGAAGGATGCAGGAGTTATTAGCAAAAAACTAATCGGTGGTCAACACGATTCTGTCCTACTGCCGATTGTTTTCGCAAAGTACTTTTCTTTAATTGTAGTATTTAATGGGAAAAAATTAAACGAATTTTTGTCCATGTAAAAAACTATTAATTCTGAATAAAATGCCACCAATTTATGCAATTAAAAAAATTTAAATGTCTCTTATTAGATAAGGCATATTTTCGTCTGATAAGGTACTTCTTCTTTAATGATTTCGAGGATATTTTAGTTTTGATCAAAAAAGTTTTATTTCTTACGACTTTTCGTAAAATATGTTAATGCCGTCTGAAAGAGGAACAGATAAGCTTTCCATCGAGCTCTTAGTCGAAGAAGTCGGTCGAAGGATTCAAGAGTTATTAGCAAAAAACTAATCGCTGCTCAACACGATTCCGTCCTACTGCCAATTCTTTTCGCAAAGTACTTTTCTATAATCCTAGTATTTAATGGGGAAAAATTAAACGAATTTTTTGTCCATGTAAAAAACTATTAATTCTGAATAAAATGCAGCCCATTTATGCAATTAAAAAAATTTAAATGTCTCTTATTAGATAAGGCATATTTTCGTCTGATACGGTATTTCTTCTTCAATGATTTCGAGGATATTTTAGTTTTGATCAAAAAAATTTTATTTCTTACGACATTTCGTAAAATATGTTAATGCCAACTGAAAGAGGAACGGATAAGCTTTCCATCGAAATCTTTTTTGTCTATGTATAAAACTATTAATTCAGAATAAAATGCCGCCCATTTATGCAATTAAAAAAATTTAAATGTCTCTTATTAGATAAGGTATATTTTCGTCTGATACGGTACTTCTTATTCGATGATTTCAAGGATATTTTAGTTTTGATCAAAAAATTTTATTTCTTACGACTTTTCGTGAGATATGTTAATGCCATCTGAAAGAGGAACAGATAAGCTTTCCATCGAGCTCTTAGTCGAAGAAGTCGGTCGAAGGATGCAAGAGTTATTAGCAAAAAAGTAATCGGTGGTCAACACGATTCCGTCCTTCTGCCGATTGTTTTCGCAAAGTACTTGTTAATAATTCTAGTACTTGAGGGCAAAAAATTAAACGAATTTTTAGGTTTGATCAAAAAAATTTTATTTCTTATGACTTTTTGTAATATATGTTAATGCCGTCTGAAAGAAGAACAGATAGCCTTTCCATCGAGCTCTTAGTCGAAGAAGTCGGTCGAAGGATGCAAGAGTTATTAGCAAAAAAGTGATCGGTGGTCAACACGATTCCGTCCTTCTGCCGATTGTTTTCGCAAAGTACTTTTCAATAATTCTAGTATTTGAGGGCAAAAAATTAAACGAATTTTTTGTCCATGTAAAAAACTATTAATTCTGAATAAAATGCCAGAAATTTATGCAATTAAAAAAATTTAAATGTCTCTTATTAGATAAGGCATATTTTCCTCTGATAAGGTACTTCTTCTTCAATGATTTCGAGGATATTTTAGTTATGATCAAAAAAATTTCATTTCTTATGACTTTTTGTAAAATATGTTAATGCCAACTGAAAGAGGAACAGATAAGCTTTCCATCGAAAGCTTTTTTGTCCATGTAAAAAACTATTAATTCAGAATAAAATGCCGCCCATTTATGCAATTAAAACCAGTAAGGACGCTATCTTCAGCAAGGCTGAAGCTATAATACTTTTCACGTTGTGTCACTAAAAAACTAAATGAATAGTTTTCATGCCTCCCTTACAACATAACTGTAAGGTTTCAAGTCAATTGGTTAAAAAACAAAAAAGTTTTCCATACAGCGGTTCAAGTTTTGCGATAAGTGGGCGTGGCTACGCTCATTTTGGGTCAAAATAGTTTTCATGCCTCCCTAAGAACATAACTGTAAAGTTTCAAGTCAATTGGTTAAAAAACAAAAAAGTTTTCCATACAACGGGTCAATTTTCACTAAAAAAGGGCGTGGACACGCCCACTTTTGGTCAACATTGTTTTCATTCCTCCCTAAGAACATAACTGTAAAGTTTCAAGTCAATTGGTTAAAAAACAAAAAAGTTTTCCATACAACGGGTCAAATTTCGCTATAAAAGGGCGTGGCCGCGCCCACTTTTGGGCAAAATCGTTTTCATTCCTCCCTAAGAAGATAACTGTAAGGTTTCAAGTCAATTGGTCAATTTTCGCTAAAAAAAGGCGTGGGCACGCCCACTTTTGGTCAAAATAGTTTTCATTCCTCCCTAAGAACATAACTGCAAAGTTTCAAGTCAATTGGTTGAAAAACAAAAAAGTTGTCCATACAACGGGTCAAATTTCGCTAGAAGTGGGCGTGGCTACGCTCACTTTGGGTCAAAATAGTTTTCATGCCTCCCTAAGAACATAACTGTAAAGTTTCAAGTCAATTGGTTAAAAAACAAAAAAGTTTTCCATACAACGGGTCAAATTTCGCTATAAAAGGGCGTGGCCGCGCCCACTTTTGGTCAAAATTGTTTTCATTCCTCCCTAAGAACATAACTGTAAAGTTTCAAGTCAATTGGTTAAAAAACACATAAGTTTTCCATACAACGGGTCAAATTTCGCTATAAAAGGGCGTGGCCACGCCCACTTTTGGTCAAAATAGTTTTCATTCCTCCCTAAGAACATAACTGTAAAGTTTCAAGTCAATTGGTTAAAAAACAAAAAAGTTTTCCATACAACGGGTCAAATTTCGCTATAAAAGGGCGTGGCCGCGCCCACTTTTGGTCAAAATTGTTTTCATTCCTCCCTAAGAACATAACTGTAAAGTTTCAAGTCAATTGGTTAAAAAACACAAAAGTTTTCCATACAACGGGTCAAAATTCGCTATAAAAGGGCGTGGCCACGCCCACTTTTGGTCAAAATAGTTTTCATTCCTCCCTAAGAACATAACTGTAAAGTTTGAAGTCAATTCGTTGAAAAACAAAAAAGTTTTCCATACAACGGGTCAATTTTTGCTATAAGTGGGCGTGGCTACGCCCACTTTTGGTCAAAATAGTTTTCATTCCTCCCTAAGAACATAACTGTAAAGTTTCAAGTCAATTGGTTAAAAAACAAAAAAGTTTTCCATACAACGGGTCAATTTTCGCTATAAGTGGGCGTGGCTACGCGTGGTTACGCCCACTTTTGGTCAAAATAGTTTTCATTCCTTCCTAAGAACATAACTTTAAAATTTCAAGTCAATTGGTTAAAAAACAAAAAAGTTTTTCATACAACGGGTCAATTTTCGCTACAAGTGGGCGTGGCTACGCGTGGCTACGCCCACTTTTGGTCAAAATAGTTTTCATTCCTCCCCAAGAACATAACTTTAAAATTTCAAGTCAATTGGTTGAAAAACAAAAAAGTTGTCCATACAACGACGTGAATATTGCTTCTCTTCCTCTTCTTCATTTTGTATGGGAGCTACCAGTTCCAGATGTCCAATCTCATTGAAACTTTCAGGCATGTAGTCGGACTATGTAGAACTACTATGTTTAAAATTTCAGCACTCTATCATACAAAACAAAAAAGTTTTCCATACAACGATTCAAGTTTTGTTCATTTTTCTTCTTCTTTTCGTATGGGGGCTACCAGTTCCAGTGGTCCGATATGGCCGGTTCCGACCAATGATTTGACTGCACGAATAAGAAGTCTCTGTGCAAAATTTCAGCTCGATATCTTCAAAACTGTGGGAGGAGATTGTATATATACAGACAGACGGACAGACGGACAGACGGACATGGCTAAATCAACTCGTCTTGTCGTCCTGATCAAGAATATATATACTTTATATAGTCGGAAATGAATATTTCGATCTGTTACAAACTTCAGCACAAAGTTATTATACTATTTCACATACGTGAAAAGTATAAAAATTTAAATGTCTCTTATTAGATAAGGCATATTTTCGTCTGATACGGTACTTCTTATTCAATGATTTCGAGGATATTTTAGTTTTGATCAAAAAAATTTTATTTCTTACGACTTTTCGTAAGATATGTTAATGCTATCTGAAAGAGGAACAGATAAGCATTCCATCGAGCTCTTAGTCGAAGAAGTCAGTCGAAGGATGCAAGAGTTATTAGCATAAAAGTAATCGGTGGTCAACACGATTCCGACCTTCTGCCGATTGTTTCCGCAAAGTACTTTTCAATAATTCTAGTATTTGAGGGCAAAAAATTAAAAGAATTTTTTGTGCATGTAAAAAACTATTAATTCTGAATAACATGCCGCCCATTTCTGCAATTAAAAAAATTGAAATGTCTCTTATTAGATAAGGCATATTTTCATCTGATAAGGTACTTCTTCTTCAATGATTTCGAGGATATTTTAGGTTTGATCAAAAAAATTTTATTTCTTACGACTTTTCGCAAAATATGTTAATGCCATCTGAAAGAGAAAAAGATAAGTTTTCCATCGAGCTCTTAGTCGAAGAAGTCGGTCGAAGGATGCAAGAGTTATTAGCAAAACAGTAATCGGTGGTCAACACGATTCTGTCCTACTGCCGATTGTTTTCGCAAAGTACTTTTCTATAATTCTAGTATTTGAGGGCAAAAAATTAAACGAATTTTTTGTCCATGTAAAAAACTATTAATTCTGAATAAAATGCCACCAATTTATGCAATTAAGAAAATTTAAATGTCTCTTATTAGATAAGGAATATTTTCGTCTGATACGGTACTTCTTCTTCAATGATTTCGAGGATATTTTAGTTATGATCAAAAAAATTTCATTTCTTATGACTTTTTGTAATATATGTTAATGCCGTCTGAAAGAAGAACAGATAAGCTTTCCATCGAAAGCTTTTTTGTCCATGTAAAAAACTATTAATTCAGAATAAAATGCCGCCCATTTATGCAATTAAAAAAATTTAAATGTCTCTTATTAGATAAGGCATATTTTCGTCTGATACGGTACTTCTTATTCAATGATTTCGAGAATATTTTAGTTTTGATCAAAAAAATTTTATTTCTTACGACTTTTCGTAAAATATGTTAATGCCATCTAAAAGAGGAACAGATAAGCTTTCCATCGAGCTCTTAGTCGAAGAAGTCGGTCGAAGGATGCAAGAGTTATTTGTAAAAAAGTAATCGGTGGTCAACACGATTCCGTCCTTCTGCCGATTGTTTTCGCAAAGTACTTTTCAATAATTCTAGTATTTGAGGGCAAAAAATTAAACGAATTTTTTGTCCATGTAAATAACTATTAATTCTGAATAAAATGCCACCAATTTATGCAATTAAAAAAATTTAAATGTCTCTTATTAGATAAGGCATATTTTCGTCTGATACGGTACATCTTATTCAATGATTTCGAGGATATTTTAGTTTTGATCAAAAAAATTTTATTTCTTACGACTTTTCGTAAAATATGTTAATGCCATCTGAAAGAGGAACAGATAAGCTTTCCATCGAGCTCTTAGTCGAAGAAGTCGGTCGAAGGATGCAAGAGTTATTAGCAAAACAGTAGTCGGTGGTCAACACGATTCGGTCCTACTACAGATTGTTTTCGCAATGTACTTTTCTATAATTCTAGTATTTGAATGCAAAAAATTAAACGAATTTTTTGTCCATGTAAAAAACTATTAATTCTGAATAAAATGCCACCAATTTATGCAATTAAAAAAATTTAAATGTCTCTTATTAGATAAGGCATATTTTCGTCTGATAAGGTACTTCTTCTCTAATGATTTCGAGGATATTTTAGTTTTGATCAAAAAAAATTTATTTCTAACGTTTTTTCGTAAAATATGTTAATGCCATCTGAAAGAGGAACAGATAAGCTTTCCATCGAGCTCTTAGTCGAAGAAGTCGGTCGAAGGATGCAAGAGTTATTAGCAAAAAACTAATCGGTGGTCAACACGATTCTGTCCTACTGCCGATTGTTTGCGCAAAGTAATTTTCTATAATTCTAGTATTTAATGGGAAAAAATTAAACCAATTTTTTGTCCATGTAAAAAACTATTAATTCTGAATAAAATGCCACCAATTTATGCAATTAAAAAAATTTAAATGTCTCTTATTAGATAAGGCATATTTTCGTCTGATAAGGTACTTCTTCTTCAATGATTTCGAGGATATTTTAGGTTTGATCAAAAAAGTTTTATTTCTTACGACTTTTCGCAAAATATGTTAATGCCATCTGAAAGAGAAAAAGATAAGTTTTCCATCGAGCTCTTAGTCGAAGAAGTCGGTCGAAGGATGCAAGAGTTGTTAGCAAAAAACTAATTGGTAGTCAACACGTTTCCGTCCTACTGCCGATTCTTTTTGCAAAGTACTTTTCTATAATTCTAATATTTAATGGCAAAAAATTGAACGAATTTTTTATCCATGTAAAAAACCATTAATTCTGAATAAAATGCCTACCATTTATGCAATTAAAAAAATGTAAATGTCTCTTAGTAGATAAGGCATATTTTCGTCTGATAAGGTACTTCTTTTTCAATGATTTCGAGAATATTTTAAATTTGATCAAAAAAATTTTATTTCATACGACTTTTCGTAAAATATGTTAATGCCATCTGAAAGAGAAAAAGATAAGTTTTCCATCGAGCTCTTAGTCGAAGAAGTCGGTCGAAGGATGCAAGAGTTGTTAGCAAAAAACTAATTGGTAGTCAACACGTTTCCGTCCTACTGCCGATTCTTTTTGCAAAGTACTTTTCTATAATTCTAATATTTAATGGCAAAAAATTGAACGAATTTTTTATCCATGTAAAAAACCATTAATTCTGAATAAAATGCCTACCATTTATGCAATTAAAAAAATGTAAATGTCTCTTAGTAGATAAGGCATATTTTCGTCTGATAAGGTACTTCTTTTTCAATGATTTCGAGAATATTTTAAATTTGATCAAAAAAATTTTATTTCATACGACTTTTCGTAAAATCTGTTAATGCCATCTGAAAGAGGAACAGATAAGCTTTCCATAGAGTTCTAAGTCGAAGAAGTCGGTCGAAGGATGCAAGAGTTTCTAGCAAAAAACTAATCGGTGGTCAACTCGATTCCGTCCTACTGCCGATTCTTTTCGCAAAGTACTTTTCTATAATTCTAGTATTTAATGGGAAAAAATTAAACGAATTTTTTGTCCATGCAAAAAACTTTTAATTCTAAATAAAATGCCGCCCATTTCTGCAATTAAAAAAATTTAAATGTCTCTTATTAGATAAGGCATATTTTCGTCTGATAAGGTACTTTTTCTTCAATGATTTCGAGGATACTTTAGGTTTGATCAAAAAAATTTTATTTCTTACGACTTTTCGCAAAATATGTTAATGCCATCTGAAAGAGAAAAAGATAAGTTTTCCATCGAGCTCTTAGTCGAAGAAGTCGGTCGAAGGATGCAAGAGTTGTTAGCAAAAAACTAATTGGTAGTCAACACGTTTCCGTCCTACTGCCGATTCTTTTTGCAAAGTACTTTTCTATAATTCTAGTATTTAATGGCAAAAAATTAAACGAATTTTTTGTCCATGTAAAAAACCATTAATTCTGAATAAAATGCCTCCCATTTATGAAATTAAAAAAATTTAAATGTCTCTTAATAGATAAGGCATATTTTCGTCTTATAAGGTACTTCTTTTTCAATGATTTCGAGGATATTTTAAATTTGATCAAAAAAATGTTATTTCTTACGACTTTTCGTAAAATATGTTAATGCCATCTGAAGGAGGAACAGATAAGCTTTCCATCAAGCTCTAAGTCGAAGAAGTCGGTCGAAGGATGCAAGAGTTTTTAGCAAAAAACTAATCGGTGGTCAACTCGATTCCGTCCTACTGCCGATTCTTTTCGCAAAGTACTTTTCGATATGTCTCTTATTAGATAAGGTATATTTTCGTCTGATACGGTACTTCTTTTTCAATTATTTCGAGGATATTTTAGATTTGATCCAATTAATGTTATTTCTTACGACTTTTCGCAAAATATGTTAATGCCATCTGAAAGAGGAACAGATAAGCTTTCCATCGAAAGCTTTTTTGTCCATGTAAAAAACTATTAATTCTGAATAACATGCCGCCCATTTCTGCAATTAAAAAAATTTAACTGTCTCTTATTAGATAAGCCATATTTTCGTCTAATAAGGTATTCTTCTTCAATGATTTCGAGGATATTTTAGGTTTGATCAAAAAAATTTTATTTCTTACGACTTTTCGCAAAATGTGTTAATGCCATCTGAAAGAGAAAAAGATAAGTTTTCCATCGAGCTCTTAGTCGAAGAAGTCGGTCGAAGGATGCAAGAGTTGTTAGCAGAAAACTAATTGGTAGTCAACACGTTTCCGTCCTACTGCCGATTCTTTTTGCAAAGTACTTTTCTATAATTCTAGTATTTAATGGCAAAAAATTGAACGAATTTTTTATCCATGTAACAAACCATTAATTCTGAATAAAATGCCTACCATTTATGCAATCAAAAAAAAATGTAAATGTCTCTCAATAGATAAGGCATATTTTCGTCTGATAAGGTACTTCTTTTTCAATGATTTCGAGGATATTTTAAATTTGATCAAAAAAATTTTATTTCATACGACTTTTCGTAAAATATGTTAATGCCATCTGAAAGAGGAACAGATAAGCTTTCCATCGAAAGCTTTTTTGTCCATGTAAAAAACTATTAATTCTGAATAACATGCCGCCCATTTCTGAAATTAAAAAAATTTAACTGTCTCTTATTAGATAAGCCATATTTTCGTCTGATAAGGTATTCTTCTTCAATGATTTCGAGGATATTTTAGGTTTGATCAAAAAAATTTTATTTCTTACGACTTTTCGCAAAATGTGTTAATGCCATCTGAAAGAGAAAAAGATAAGTTTTCCATCGAGCTCTTAGTCGAAGAAGTCGGTCGAAGGATGCAAGAGTTGTTAGCAAAAAACTAATTGGTAGTCAACACGTTTCCGTCCTACTGCCGATTCTTTTTGCAAAGTACTTTTCTATAATTCTAGTATTTAATGGCAAAAAATTGAACGAATTTTTTATCCATGTAACAAACCATTAATTCTGAATAAAATGCCTACCATTTATGCAATCAAAAAAAAATGTAAATGTCTCTCAATAGATAAGGCATATTTTCGTCTGATAAGGTACTTCTTTTTCAATGATTTCGAGGATATTTTAAATTTGATCAAAAAAATTTTATTTCATACGACTTTTCGTAAAATATGTTAATGCCATCTGAAAGAGGAACAGATAAGCTTTCCATCGAGCTCTAAGTCGAAGAAGTCGGTCGAAGGATGCAAGAGTTTTTAGCAAAAAACTAATCGGTGGTCAACTCGATTCCGTCCTACTGCCGATTCTTTTCGCAAAGTACTTTTCTATAATTCTAGTATTTAATGGGAAAAAATTAAACGAATTTTTTGTCCATGCAAAAAACTATTAATTCTAAATAAAAAGCCGCCCATTTATGCAATTAAAAAAATTTAAATGTCTCTTATTAGATAAGGAATATTTTCGTCTGAAAAGGTACTTCTTTTTCAATGATTTCGAGGATATTTTAGTTTTGATCAAAAAGATTTTATTTCTTACGACTTTTCGTAAAATATGTTAATGCCATCTGAAAGAGGAACAGATAAGATTTCATCGAGCTCTTAGTCGAAGAAGTCGGTCGAAGGATGCAAGAGTTATAAGCAAAAAACTAATCGGTGGTCAACACGATTCCGTCCTTCTGCCGATTGTTTTCGCAAAGTACTTTTCAATAATTCTAGTATTTGAGGGCGAAAAATTAAACGAACTTTTTGTCCATGTAAAAAACTATTAATTCTGAATAACATGCCGCCCATTTCTGCAATTAAAAAAATTTAAATGTCTCTTATTAGATAAGGCATTTTTTCGTCTGATGAGGTACTTCTTCTTCAATGATTTCGAGGATATTTTAGGTTTGATCAAAAAAATTTTATTTCTTACGACTTTTCGCAAAATATGTTAATGCCATCTGAAAGAGAAAAAGATAAGTTTTCCATCGAGCTCTTAGTCGAAGAAGTCGGTCGAAGGATGCAAGAGTTGTTAGCAAAAAACTAATTGGTAGTCAACACGTTTCCGTCCTACTGCCGATTCTTTTTGCAAAGTACTTTTCTATAATTCTAGTATTTAATGGCAAAAAATTAAACGAATTTTTTGTCCATGTAAAAAACCATTAATTCTGAATAAAATGCCTCCCATTTATGCAATTAAAAAAATGTAAATGTCTCTTAATAGATAAGGCATATTTTCGTCTGATAAGGTACTTCTTTTTCAATGATTTCGAGGATATTTTAAATTTGATCAAAAAAATAAAATATGTTAATGCCATCTGAAAGAGGAACAGATAAGCTTTCCATCAAGCTCTTAGTCGAAGAAGTCGGTCGAAGGATGCAAGAGTTTTTAGCAAAAAACTAATCGGTGGTCAACTCGATTCCGTCCTACTGCCGATTCTTTTCGCAAAGTACTTTTCGATATATCTCTTATTAGATAAGGCTAATTTTCGTCTGATACGAAACTTCTTTTTCAATTGTTTCGAGGATATTTTAGATTTGATCAAAAAAATGTTATTTCTTACGACTTTTCGTAAAATATGTTAATGCCATCTGAAAGAGGAAAGATAAGCTTTCCATCGAAAGCTTTTTTGTCCATGTAAAAAACTATTAATTCAGAATAAAATGCCGCCCATTTATGCAATTAAAAAAATTTAAATGTCTCTTATTAGATAAGGCATATTTTCGTCTGATACGGTACTTCTTTTTCAATGATTTCGAGGATATTTTAGTTTTGATCAAAAAAATTTTATTTCTTACGACTTTTCGTAAAATATGTTAATGCCATCTGAAAGAGGAACAGATAAGTTTTTCATCGAGCTCTTAGTCGAAGAAGTCGGTCGAAGGATGCAAGAGTTATTAGCAAAAAAGTAATCTGTGGTCAATTCTAGTATTTAATGGAAAAAAATTAAACGAATTTTTTGTCCATGTAAAAAACA
This sequence comes from Phortica okadai, assembly GCA_034638295.1. NCBI lineage: Eukaryota > Metazoa > Arthropoda > Insecta > Diptera > Drosophilidae > Phortica > Phortica okadai. The sequence continues at coordinate 29,337,578 of CM067851.1, forward strand.
ATTAATTCTAAATAAAATGCCGCCCATTTATGCAATTAAAAAAATTTAAATGTCTCTTATTAGATAAGGAATATTTTCGTCTGATAAGGTACTTCTTTTTCAATGATTTCGAGGATATTTTAGTTTTGATCAAAAAGATTTTATTTCTTACGACTTTTCGTAAAATATGTTAATGCCATCTGAAAGAGGAACAGATAAGTTTTTATCGAGCTCTTAGTCGAAGAAGTCGGTCGAAGGATGCAAGAGTTGTTAGAAAAAAGTAATTGGTAGTCAACACGTATCCGTCCTACTGCCGATTTTTTTTGCAAAGTACTTTTCTATAATTCTAGTATTTAATGGGAAAAAATTAAACGAATTTTTTGTCCATGCAAAAAACTATTAATTCTAAATAAAATGCCGCCCATTTATGCAATTAAAAAAATTTAAATGTCTCTTATTAGATAAGGAATATTTTCGTCTGAAAAGGTACTTCTTTTTCAATGATTTCGAGGATATTTTATTTTTGATCAAAAAGATTTTATTTCTTACGACTTTTCGTAAAATATGTTAATGCCATCTGAAAGAGGAACAGATAAGTTTTTATCGAGCTCTTAGTCGAAGAAGTCGGTCGAAGGATGCAAGAGTTGTTAGAAAAAAGTAATCGGTGGTCAACACGATTCCGTCCTTCTGCCGATTGTTTTCGCAAAGTACTTTTCAATAATTCTAGTATTTGAGGGCAAAAAATTAAACGAACTTTTTGTCCATGTAAAAAACTATTTATTCTGAATAACATGCCGCCCATTTCTGCAATTAAAAAAATTTAAATGTCTCTTATTAGATAAGGAATATTTTCGTTTGAAAAGGTACTTCTTTTTCAATGATTTCGAGGATATTTTACTTTTGATCAAAAAGATTTTATTTCTTACGACTTTTCGTAAAATATGTTAATGCCATCTGAAAGAGGAACAGATAAGTTTTCATCGAGCTCTTAGTCGAAGAAGTCGGTCGAAGGATGCAAGAGTTGTTAGCAAAAAACTAATTGGTAGTCAACACGTTTCCGTCCTACTGCCGATTCTTTTTGCAAAGTACTTTTCTATAATTCTAGTATTTAATGGCAAAAAATTAAACGAATTTTTTGTCCATGTAAAAAACCATTAATTCTGAATAAAAATCTTCCCATTTATGCAATTAAAAAAATTTAAATGTCTCTTAATAGATATGGCATATTTTCGTCTGATAAGGTACTTCTTTTTCAATGATTTCGAGGATATTTTAAATTTGATCAAAAAAATTGTATTTCATGCGACTTTTCGTAAAATATGTTAATGCCATCTGAAAGAGGAACAGATAAGTTTTCATCGAGCTCTTAGTCGAAGAAGTCGGTCGAAGGATGCAAGAGTTGTTAGCAAAAAACTAATTGGTAGTCAACACGTTTCCGTCCTACTGCCGATTCTTTTTGCAAAGTACTTTTCTATAATTCTAGTATTTAATGGGAACAAATTAAACGAATTTTTTGTCCATGCAAAAAACTATTAATTCTAAATAAAATGCCGCCCATTTATGCAATTAAAAAAATTTAAATGTCTCTTATTAGATAAGGAATATTTTCGTTTGAAAAGGTACTTCTTTTTCAATGATTTCGAGGATATTTTACTTTTGATCAAAAAGATTTTATTTCTTACGACTTTTCGTAAAATATGTTAATGCCATCTGAAAGAGGAACAGATAAGTTTTCATCGAGCTCTTAGTCAAAGAAGTCGGTCGAAGGATGCAAGAGTTATTAGCAAAAAAGTAATCGGTGGACAACACGATTCTGTCTTACTGCCGATTGTTTTCGCAAAGTATTTTTCTATAATTCTAGTATTTAATGGAAAAAAATTAAACGAATCTTTTGTCCATGTAAAAAACTATTAATTCTGAACAAAATGCCACCAATTTATGCAATTAAAAAAATTTAAATGTCTCTTATTAGATAAGGCATATTTTCGTCTTATACGGTACTTCTTTTTCAATTATTTCGAGGATATTTTAGTTTTGATCAAAAAAATTTTATTTCTTACGAATTTTCGTAAAATATGTTAATGCCATCTGAAAGAAGAACAAATAAGCTTTCCATCGAAAGCTTTTTTTTCCATGTAAAAAACTATTAATTCAGAATAAAATGCCGCCCATTTATGCAATTAAAAAAAATTAAATGTCTCTTATTAGATAAGGAATATTTTCGTCTGATAAGGTACTTCTTTTTCAATGATTTCGAGGATATTTTACTTTTGATCAAAAAGATTTTATTTCTTACGACTTTTCGTAAAATATGTTAATGCCATCTGAAAGAGGAACAGATAAGTTTTCATCGAGCTCTTAGTCAAAGAAGTCGGTCGAAGGATGCAAGAGTTATTAGCAAAAAAGTAATCGGTGGACAACACGATTCTGTCCTACTGCCGATTGTTTTCGCAAAGTATTTTTCTATAATTCTAGTATTTAATGGAAAAAAATTAAACGAATTTTTTGTCCATGTAAAAAACTATTAATTCTGAACAAAATGCCACCAATTTATGCAATTAAAAAAATTTAAATGTCTCTTATTAGATAAGGCATATTTTCGTCTTATACGGTACTTCTTTTTCAATTATTTCGAGGATATTTTAGTTTTGATCAAAAAAATTTTATTTCTTACGAATTTTCGTAAAATATGTTAATGCCATCTGAAAGAAGAACAAATAAGCTTTCCATCGAAAGCTTTTTTTTCCATGTAAAAAACTATTAATTCAGAATAAAATGCCGCCCATTTATGCAATTAAAAAAAATTAAATGTCTCTTATTAGATAAGGAATATTTTCGTCTGATAAGGTACTTCTTTTTCAATGATTTCGAGGATATTTTAGTTTTGATAAAAAAGATTTTATTTCTTACGACTTTTCGTAAAATATGTTAATGCCATCTGAAAGAGGAACATATAAGTTTTCATCGAGCTCTTAGTCGAAGAAGTCGGTCGAAGGATGCAAGAGTAATTAGCAAAAACTTATCGGTGGTCAACACCATTCCGTCCAACTGCCGATTGTTTTCGCAAAGTACTTTTCTATAATTCTAGTATTTAATGGAAAAAAATTAAACGAATTTTATGTCCATGTAAAAAACTATTAATTCTGAATAAAATGCCGCCCATTTATGCAATTAAAAAAATTAAAATGTCTCTTATTAGATAAGACATATTTTCGTCTTATAAGGTACTTCTTCTTCAATGATTTCGAGGATATTTTAGCTTTGATCAAAAAAATTATATTTCTTACGACATTTCGTAAAATATGTTAGTACCATCAGAAAGAGGAACAGATAAGCTTTCCATCGAAAGCTTTTTTGTCCATGTAAAAACTATTAATTCTGAATAAAATGCCGCACATTTATGCAATTAAAAAAATTTAAATGTCTCTTATTAGATAAGGCATATTTTCGTCTGATACGGTACTTCTTCTTCAATGATTTCGAGGATGTTTTAGGTTTGATCAAAAAAGTTTTAGTTTTTACGATTTTTCGCAAAATATGTTAATGCCATCTGAAAGAGAAAAAGATAAGTTTTCCATCGAGCTCTTAGTCGAAGAAGTCGGACGAAGGATGCAAGAGTTATTAGCAAAAAACTAATTGGTAGTCAACATGTTTCCGTCCTACTGCCGATTCTTTTTGCAAAGTACTTTTCTATAATTCTAGTATTTAATGGCAAAAAATTAAACGAATTTTGTGTCCATGTAAAAAACTATTAATTCTGAGTAAAATGCCGCCCATTTATGCAATTAAAAAAATGTTAATGTCTCTTAATAGATAAGGCATATTTTCGTCTGATAAGGTACTTCTTTTTCAATGATTTCTAGGATATTTTAAATTTGATCAAAAAAATTTTATTTCATACCACTTTTCGTAAAATATGTTAATGCCATCTGAAAGAGGAACAGAAAAGCTTTCCATCGAGCTGTTAGTCGAAGAAGTCGGTCGAAGGGTGCAACAGTTATTAGCAAAAAACTAATCGGTGGTCAACACGATTCTGTCCTACTGCCGATTGTTTTCGCAAAATACTTTTCTATAATTCTAGTATTTAATGGGAAAAAACTAAACGAATTTTTTGTCCATGTAAAAAACTATTTATTCTGAATAAAATGCCGCCCATTTATGCACTTAAAAAAATTTAAATATCTCTTATTAGATAAGGCATATTTTCGTCTGATGCGGTACTTCTTCTTCAATGATTTCGAGGATATTTTATGTTTGATCAAAAAAATTGTATTTCTTACGACTTTTCGTAAAATATGTTAATGCCATCTCAAAGAGGAACAGATAAGCTTCCCATCAAGCTCTTAGTCGAGGAAGTCGGTCGAAGGATGCAAGAGTAATTAGCAAAATCTAATCGGTGCTCAACACGATTCTGTCCTACTCCCGATTGTTTTCGCAAAGTACTTTTCTATAATTCTAGTATTTAATGGGAAAAAATTAAACGAATTTTTTGTCCATGTAAAAAACTATTAATACTGAATAAAATGCCACCAAATTATGCAATTAAAAAAACTTAAATGTCTCTTATTAGATAAGGCATATTTTCGTCTGATAAGGTACTTCTTCTTCAATGATTTCGAGGATATTTTAGGTTTTGATCAAAAAAATTTAATTTCTTATGACTTTTCGTAAAATATGTTAATGCCATCTGAAAGAGGAACAGATAAGCTTTCCATCGAGCTCTTAGTCGAAGAAGTCGGTCGAAGAATGCAAGAGTAATAAGCAAAAACTAATCGGTGGTCAACACGATTCCGTCCAACTGCCGATTGTTTTCGCAAAACACTTTTCTATAATTCTAGTATTTAATGGAAAAAAGTTAAACGAATTTTTTGTCCATGTAAAAAACTATTAATTCTGAATTAAATGCCGCCCATTTATGCAACTATAAAAATTAAAATGTCTCTTATTAGATAAGGCATATCTTCGTCTGATAAGGTACTTCTTCTTCAATGAGGATATTTTAGGTTTGATCAAAAAAATTTCATTTCTTATGACTTTTTGTAATATATGTTATTGCCGTCTGAAAGAAGAACAGATAAGTTTTCCATCGAGCTCTTAGTCGAAGAAGTCGGTAGAAGGATTCAAGAGTTATTAGCAAAAAAGTAATCGGTAGTCAACACGATTCCGTCCTACTGCCGATTGTTTTCGCAAAGTACTTTTCAATAATTCTAGTATTTGAGGGGAAAAAATTAAACGAATTTTTTGTCCATGTAAAAAATTATTAATTCTGAATATTATGCCGCCCATTTCTGCAATTAAAATAATTTAAATGTCTCTTATTAGATAAGGCATATTTTCGTCTGATAAGGTACTTCTTCTTCAATGATTTCGAGGATATTTTAGGTTTTATCAAAAAAATTTTATTTCTTACGACTTTTCGTAAAATATGTTAATGCCATCTCGAAGAGGAACAGATAAGATTTCCATCAAGCTCTTAGTCGAAGAAGTCGGTCGAAGGATGCAAGAGTAATTAGCAAAAACTAATCGGTGGTCAACACGATACCGTCCAACTGCCGATTGTTTTCGCAAAATACTTTTCTATAATTCTAGTATTTAATGGAAAAAAATTAAACGAATTTTTTGTCCATGTAAAAAACTATTAATTCTGAATAATATGCCGCCCATTTATGCAATTAAAAAAATTAAAATGTCTCTTATTAGATAAGGCATATCTTCGTCTGATAAGGTACTTCTTCTTCAATGAGGATATTTTAGGTATGATCAAAAAAGTTATAGTTCTGACGACTTTTCGCAAAATATGTTAATGCCATCTGAAAGAGAAAAAGATAAGTTTTCCATCGAGCTCTTAGTCGAAGAAGTCGGACGAAGGATGCAAGAGTTATTAGCAAAAAACTAATTGGTAGTCAACATGTTTCCGTCCTACAGCCGATTCTTTTTGCAAAGTACTTTTCTATAATTCTAGTATTTAATTGCAAAAAATTAAACGAATTTTTTGTCCATGTAAAAAACTATTAATTCTGAGTAAAATTCCGCCCATTTATGCAATTAAAAAAATGTAAATGTCTCTTAATAGATAAGGCATATTTTCGTCTGCTAAGGTACTTCTTTTTCAATGATTTCGAGGATATTTTAAATTTGATCAAAAAAATTTTATTTCATACGACTTTTCGTAAAATATGTCAATGCCATCTGGAAGAGGAACACATTAGCTTTCCATCGAGCTCTTAGTCGAAGAAGTCGGTCGAAGGATGCAAGAGTTATTAGCAAAAAACTAATCGGTGGTCAACACGATTCCGTCCTTCTGCCGATTGTTTTCGCAAAGTACTTTTCAATAATTCTAGTATTTGAGGGTAAAAAATTAAACGAACTTTTTGTCCATGTAAAAAACTATTAATTCTGAATAACATGCCGCCCATTTATGCAATTAAAAAAATTTAAATGTCTCTTATTAGATAAGGCATATTTTCGTCTGATACGGTACTTCTTCTTCAATGATTTCTAGGATATTTTAGTTTTGATCAAAAAAATTTCATTTCTTATGACTTTTCGTAAAATATGTTAATGCCATCTGAAAGAGGAACAGATAAGCTTTCCATCGAGCTCTTAGTCGAAGAAGTCGGTCGAAGGATGCAAGAGTAATTAGCAAAAAACTAATCGGTAGTCAACACGATTCCGTCCTACTGCCGATTGTTTTCGCAAAGTATTTTTCTATAATTCTAGTATTTAATGGAAAAAAATTAAACGAATTTTTTGTCCATGTAAAAAACTATTAATTCTGAACAAAATGCCACCAATTTATGCAATTAAAAAAATTTAAATGTCTCTTATTAGATAAGGCATATTTTCGTCTGATACGGTACTTCTTTTTGAATTATTTCGAGGATATTTTAGATTTGATCAAAAAAATGTTATTTCTTACGACTTTTCGTAAAATATGTTAATGCCATCTGAAAGAGGAAAGATAAGCTTTCCATCGAAAGCTTTTTTGTCCATGTAAAAAACTATTAATTCAGAATAAAATGCCGCCCATTTATGCAATTAAAAAAATTTAAATGTCTCTTATTAGATAAGGCATATTTTCGTCTGATAAGGTACTTCTTTTTCAATGATTTCGAGGATATTTTAGTTCTGATCAAAAAAATTTTATTTCTTACGACTTTTCGTAAAATATGTTAATGCCATCTGAAAGAGGAACAGATAAGTTTTTCATCGTGCTCTTAATCGAAGAAGTCGGTCGAAGGATGCAAGAGTTATTAGCAAAAAAGTAATCGGTGGTCAATTCTAGTATTTAATGGAAAAAAATTAAACGAATTTTTTGTCCATGTAAAAAATTATTAATTCTGAATAAAATGCCACCCATTTTTGCAATTAAAAAAATTTAAATGTCACTTATTAGATAAGGCATATTTACCTCTGATAAGGTACTTCTTCTTCAATGATTTCGAGGATATTTTAGTTATGATCACAAAAATTTTATTTCTTATGACTTTTCGTAAAATATGTTAATGCCATCTGAAAGAGGAACAGATAAGTTTTCATCGAGCTCTTAGTCAAAGAAGTCGGTCGAAGGATGCAAGAGTTATTAGCAAAAAAGTAATCGGTGGACAACACGATTCTGTCTTACTGCCGATTGTTTTCGCAAAGTATTTTTCTATAATTCTAGTATTTAATGGAAAAAAATTAAACGAATCTTTTGTCCATGTAAAAAACTATTAATTCTGAACAAAATGCCACCAATTTATGCAATTAAAAAAATTTAAATGTCTCTTATTAGATAAGGCATATTTTCGTCTTATACGGTACTTCTTTTTCAATTATTTCGAGGATATTTTAGTTTTGATCAAAAAAATTTTATTTCTTACGAATTTTCGTAAAATATGTTAATGCCATCTGAAAGAAGAACAAATAAGCTTTCCATCGAAAGCTTTTTTTTCCATGTAAAAAACTATTAATTCAGAATAAAATGCCGCCCATTTATGCAATTAAAAAAAATTAAATGTCTCTTATTAGATAAGGAATATTTTCGTCTGATAAGGTACTTCTTTTTCAATGATTTCGAGGATATTTTACTTTTGATCAAAAAGATTTTATTTCTTACGACTTTTCGTAAAATATGTTAATGCCATCTGAAAGAGGAACAGATAAGTTTTCATCGAGCTCTTAGTCAAAGAAGTCGGTCGAAGGATGCAAGAGTTATTAGCAAAAAAGTAATCGGTGGACAACACGATTCTGTCCTACTGCCGATTGTTTTCGCAAAGTATTTTTCTATAATTCTAGTATTTAATGGAAAAAAATTAAACGAATTTTTTGTCCATGTAAAAAACTATTAATTCTGAACAAAATGCCACCAATTTATGCAATTAAAAAAATTTAAATGTCTCTTATTAGATAAGGCATATTTTCGTCTTATACGGTACTTCTTTTTCAATTATTTCGAGGATATTTTAGTTTTGATCAAAAAAATTTTATTTCTTACGAATTTTCGTAAAATATGTTAATGCCATCTGAAAGAAGAACAAATAAGCTTTCCATCGAAAGCTTTTTTTTCCATGTAAAAAACTATTAATTCAGAATAAAATGCCGCCCATTTATGCAATTAAAAAAAATTAAATGTCTCTTATTAGATAAGGAATATTTTCGTCTGATAAGGTACTTCTTTTTCAATGATTTCGAGGATATTTTAGTTTTGATAAAAAAGATTTTATTTCTTACGACTTTTCGTAAAATATGTTAATGCCATCTGAAAGAGGAACATATAAGTTTTCATCGAGCTCTTAGTCGAAGAAGTCGGTCGAAGGATGCAAGAGTAATTAGCAAAAACTTATCGGTGGTCAACACCATTCCGTCCAACTGCCGATTGTTTTCGCAAAGTACTTTTCTATAATTCTAGTATTTAATGGAAAAAAATTAAACGAATTTTATGTCCATGTAAAAAACTATTAATTCTGAATAAAATGCCGCCCATTTATGCAATTAAAAAAATTAAAATGTCTCTTATTAGATAAGACATATTTTCGTCTTATAAGGTACTTCTTCTTCAATGATTTCGAGGATATTTTAGCTTTGATCAAAAAAATTATATTTCTTACGACATTTCGTAAAATATGTTAGTACCATCAGAAAGAGGAACAGATAAGCTTTCCATCGAAAGCTTTTTTGTCCATGTAAAAACTATTAATTCTGAATAAAATGCCGCACATTTATGCAATTAAAAAAATTTAAATGTCTCTTATTAGATAAGGCATATTTTCGTCTGATACGGTACTTCTTCTTCAATGATTTCGAGGATGTTTTAGGTTTGATCAAAAAAGTTTTAGTTTTTACGATTTTTCGCAAAATATGTTAATGCCATCTGAAAGAGAAAAAGATAAGTTTTCCATCGAGCTCTTAGTCGAAGAAGTCGGACGAAGGATGCAAGAGTTATTAGCAAAAAACTAATTGGTAGTCAACATGTTTCCGTCCTACTGCCGATTCTTTTTGCAAAGTACTTTTCTATAATTCTAGTATTTAATGGCAAAAAATTAAACGAATTTTGTGTCCATGTAAAAAACTATTAATTCTGAGTAAAATGCCGCCCATTTATGCAATTAAAAAAATGTTAATGTCTCTTAATAGATAAGGCATATTTTCGTCTGATAAGGTACTTCTTTTTCAATGATTTCTAGGATATTTTAAATTTGATCAAAAAAATTTTATTTCATACCACTTTTCGTAAAATATGTTAATGCCATCTGAAAGAGGAACAGAAAAGCTTTCCATCGAGCTGTTAGTCGAAGAAGTCGGTCGAAGGGTGCAACAGTTATTAGCAAAAAACTAATCGGTGGTCAACACGATTCTGTCCTACTGCCGATTGTTTTCGCAAAATACTTTTCTATAATTCTAGTATTTAATGGGAAAAAACTAAACGAATTTTTTGTCCATGTAAAAAACTATTTATTCTGAATAAAATGCCGCCCATTTATGCACTTAAAAAAATTTAAATATCTCTTATTAGATAAGGCATATTTTCGTCTGATGCGGTACTTCTTCTTCAATGATTTCGAGGATATTTTATGTTTGATCAAAAAAATTGTATTTCTTACGACTTTTCGTAAAATATGTTAATGCCATCTCAAAGAGGAACAGATAAGCTTCCCATCAAGCTCTTAGTCGAGGAAGTCGGTCGAAGGATGCAAGAGTAATTAGCAAAAACTAATCGGTGCTCAACACGATTCTGTCCTACTCCCGATTGTTTTCGCAAAGTACTTTTCTATAATTCTAGTATTTAATGGGAAAAAATTAAACGAATTTTTTGTCCATGTAAAAAACTATTAATACTGAATAAAATGCCACCAAATTATGCAATTAAAAAAACTTAAATGTCTCTTATTAGATAAGGCATATTTTCGTCTGATAAGGTACTTCTTCTTCAATGATTTCGAGGATATTTTAGGTTTTGATCAAAAAAATTTAATTTCTTATGACTTTTCGTAAAATATGTTAATGCCATCTGAAAGAGGAACAGATAAGCTTTCCATCGAGCTCTTAGTCGAAGAAGTCGGTCGAAGAATGCAAGAGTAATAAGCAAAAACTAATCGGTGGTCAACACGATTCCGTCCAACTGCCGATTGTTTTCGCAAAACACTTTTCTATAATTCTAGTATTTAATGGAAAAAAGTTAAACGAATTTTTTGTCCATGTAAAAAACTATTAATTCTGAATTAAATGCCGCCCATTTATGCAACTATAAAAATTAAAATGTCTCTTATTAGATAAGGCATATCTTCGTCTGATAAGGTACTTCTTCTTCAATGAGGATATTTTAGGTTTGATCAAAAAAATTTCATTTCTTATGACTTTTTGTAATATATGTTATTGCCGTCTGAAAGAAGAACAGATAAGTTTTCCATCGAGCTCTTAGTCGAAGAAGTCGGTAGAAGGATTCAAGAGTTATTAGCAAAAAAGTAATCGGTAGTCAACACGATTCCGTCCTACTGCCGATTGTTTTCGCAAAGTACTTTTCAATAATTCTAGTATTTGAGGGGAAAAAATTAAACGAATTTTTTGTCCATGTAAAAAATTATTAATTCTGAATATTATGCCGCCCATTTCTGCAATTAAAATAATTTAAATGTCTCTTATTAGATAAGGCATATTTTCGTCTGATAAGGTACTTCTTCTTCAATGATTTCGAGGATATTTTAGGTTTTATCAAAAAAATTTTATTTCTTACGACTTTTCGTAAAATATGTTAATGCCATCTCGAAGAGGAACAGATAAGATTTCCATCAAGCTCTTAGTCGAAGAAGTCGGTCGAAGGATGCAAGAGTAATTAGCAAAAACTAATCGGTGGTCAACACGATACCGTCCAACTGCCGATTGTTTTCGCAAAATACTTTTCTATAATTCTAGTATTTAATGGAAAAAAATTAAACGAATTTTTTGTCCATGTAAAAAACTATTAATTCTGAATAATATGCCGCCCATTTATGCAATTAAAAAAATTAAAATGTCTCTTATTAGATAAGGCATATCTTCGTCTGATAAGGTACTTCTTCTTCAATGAGGATATTTTAGGTATGATCAAAAAAGTTATAGTTCTGACGACTTTTCGCAAAATATGTTAATGCCATCTGAAAGAGAAAAAGATAAGTTTTCCATCGAGCTCTTAGTCGAAGAAGTCGGACGAAGGATGCAAGAGTTATTAGCAAAAAACTAATTGGTAGTCAACATGTTTCCGTCCTACAGCCGATTCTTTTTGCAAAGTACTTTTCTATAATTCTAGTATTTAATTGCAAAAAATTAAACGAATTTTTTGTCCATGTAAAAAACTATTAATTCTGAGTAAAATTCCGCCCATTTATGCAATTAAAAAAATGTAAATGTCTCTTAATAGATAAGGCATATTTTCGTCTGCTAAGGTACTTCTTTTTCAATGATTTCGAGGATATTTTAAATTTGATCAAAAAAATTTTATTTCATACGACTTTTCGTAAAATATGTCAATGCCATCTGGAAGAGGAACACATTAGCTTTCCATCGAGCTCTTAGTCGAAGAAGTCGGTCGAAGGATGCAAGAGTTATTAGCAAAAAACTAATCGGTGGTCAACACGATTCCGTCCTTCTGCCGATTGTTTTCGCAAAGTACTTTTCAATAATTCTAGTATTTGAGGGTAAAAAATTAAACGAACTTTTTGTCCATGTAAAAAACTATTAATTCTGAATAACATGCCGCCCATTTATGCAATTAAAAAAATTTAAATGTCTCTTATTAGATAAGGCATATTTTCGTCTGATACGGTACTTCTTCTTCAATGATTTCTAGGATATTTTAGTTTTGATCAAAAAAATTTCATTTCTTATGACTTTTCGTAAAATATGTTAATGCCATCTGAAAGAGGAACAGATAAGCTTTCCATCGAGCTCTTAGTCGAAGAAGTCGGTCGAAGGATGCAAGAGTAATTAGCAAAAAACTAATCGGTAGTCAACACGATTCCGTCCTACTGCCGATTGTTTTCGCAAAGTATTTTTCTATAATTCTAGTATTTAATGGAAAAAAATTAAACGAATTTTTTGTCCATGTAAAAAACTATTAATTCTGAACAAAATGCCACCAATTTATGCAATTAAAAAAATTTAAATGTCTCTTATTAGATAAGGCATATTTTCGTCTGATACGGTACTTCTTTTTGAATTATTTCGAGGATATTTTAGATTTGATCAAAAAAATGTTATTTCTTACGACTTTTCGTAAAATATGTTAATGCCATCTGAAAGAGGAAAGATAAGCTTTCCATCGAAAGCTTTTTTGTCCATGTAAAAAACTATTAATTCAGAATAAAATGCCGCCCATTTATGCAATTAAAAAAATTTAAATGTCTCTTATTAGATAAGGCATATTTTCGTCTGATAAGGTACTTCTTTTTCAATGATTTCGAGGATATTTTAGTTCTGATCAAAAAAATTTTATTTCTTACGACTTTTCGTAAAATATGTTAATGCCATCTGAAAGAGGAACAGATAAGTTTTTCATCGTGCTCTTAATCGAAGAAGTCGGTCGAAGGATGCAAGAGTTATTAGCAAAAAAGTAATCGGTGGTCAATTCTAGTATTTAATGGAAAAAAATTAAACGAATTTTTTGTCCATGTAAAAAATTATTAATTCTGAATAAAATGCCACCCATTTTTGCAATTAAAAAAATTTAAATGTCACTTATTAGATAAGGCATATTTACCTCTGATAAGGTACTTCTTCTTCAATGATTGAGAGGATATTTTAGTTATGATCACAAAAATTTTATTTCTTATGACTTTTCGTAAAATATGTTAATGCCATCTGAAAGAGGAACAGATAAGCTTTCCATCGAGCTCTTAGTCGAAGAAGTCGGTAAAAGGATGCAAGAGTTGTTAGCAAAAAACTAATCGGTAGTCAACACGATTCCGTCCTACTGCCGATTGTTTTCGCAAAGTATTTTTCTATAATTCTAGTATTTAATGGAAAAAAATTAAACGAATTTTTTGTCCATGTAAAAAACTATTAATTCTGAACAAAATGCCACCAATTTATGCAATTAAAAAAATTTAAATGTCTCTTATTAGATAAGGCATATTTTCGTCTTATACGGTACTTCTTTTTCAATTATTTCGAGGATATTTTAAATTTGATCAAAAAAATTTTATTTCATACCACTTTTCGTAAAATATGTTAATGCCATCTGAAAGAGGAACAGAAAAGCTTTCCATCGAGCTGTTAGTCGAAGAAGTCGGTCGAAGGGTGCAACAGTTATTAGCAAAAAACTAATTGGTAGTCAACATGTTTCCGTCCTACTGCCGATTCTTTTTGCAAAGTACTTTTCTATAATTCTAGTATTTAATGGCAAAAAATTAAACGAATTTTGTGTCCATGTAAAAAACTATTAATTCTGAGTAAAATGCCGCCCATTTATGCAATTAAAAAAATGTTAATGTCTCTTAATAGATAAGGCATATTTTCGTCTGATAAGGTACTTCTTTTTCAATGATTTCTAGGATATTTTAAATTTGATCAAAAAAATTTTATTTCATACCACTTTTCGTAAAATATGTTAATGCCATCTGAAAGAGGAACAGAAAAGCTTTCCATCGAGCTGTTAGTCGAAGAAGTCGGTCGAAGGGTGCAACAGTTATTAGCAAAAAACTAATCGGTGGTCAACACGATTCTGTCCTACTGCCGATTGTTTTCGCAAAATACTTTTCTATAATTCTAGTATTTAATGGGAAAAAACTAAACGAATTTTTTGTCCATGTAAAAAACTATTTATTCTGAATAAAATGCCGCCCATTTATGCACTTAAAAAAATTTAAATATCTCTTATTAGATAAGGCATATTTTCGTCTGATACGGTACTTCTTCTTCAATGATTTCGAGGATATTTTATGTTTGATCAAAAAAATTGTATTTCTTACGACTTTTCGTAAAATATGTTAATGCCATCTCAAAGAGGAACAGATAGGCTTCCCATCAAGCTCTTAGTCGAGGATGTCGGTCGAAGGATGCAAGAGTAATTAGCAAAAACTAATCGGTGCTCAACACGATTCTGTCCTACTCCCGATTGTTTTCGCAAAGTACTTTTCTATAATTCTAGTATTCAATGGGAAAAAATTAAACGAATTTTTTGTCCATGTAAAAAACTATTAATGCTGAATAAAATGCCACCAAATTATGCAATTAAAAAAACTTAAAAGTCTCTTATTAGATAAGGCATATTTTCGTCTGATAAGGTACTTCTTCTTCAATGATTTCGAGGATATTTTAGGTTTTGATCAAAAAAATTTCATTTCTTATGACTTTTCGTAAAATATGTTAATGCCATCTGAAAGAGGAACAGATAAGCTTTCCATCGAGCTCTTAGTCGAAGAAGTCGGTCGAAGAATGCAAGAGTAATAAGCAAAAACTAATCGGTGGTCAACACGATTCCGTCCAACTGCCGATTGTTTTCGCAAAGTACTTTTCTATAATTCTAGTATTTAATGGAAAAAAGTTAAACGAATTTTTTGTCCATGTAAAAAACTATTAATTCTGAATTAAATGCCGCCCATTTATGCAACTATAAAAATTAAAATGTCTCTTATTAGATAAGGCATATCTTCGTCTGATAAGGTACTTCTTCTTCAATGAGGATATTTTAGGTTTGATCAAAAAAATTTCATTTCTTATGACTTTTTGTAATATATGTTAATGCCGTCTGAAAGAAGAACAGATAAGTTTTCCATCGAGCTCTTAGTCGAAGAAGTCGGTAGAAGGATTCAAGAGTTATTAGCAAAAAAGTAATCGGTAGTCAACACGATTCCGTCCTACTGCCGATTGTTTTCGCAAAGTACTTTTCAATAATTCTAGTATTTGAGGGGAAAAAATTAAACGAATTTTTTGTCCATGTAAAAAATTATTAATTCTGAATATCATGCCGCCCATTTCTGCAATTAAAATAATTTAAATGTCTCTTATTAGATAAGGCATATTTTCGTCTGATAAGGTACTTCTTCTTCAATGATTTCGAGGATATTTTAGGTTTTATCAAAAAAATTTTATTTCTTACGACTTTTCGTAAAATATGTTAATGCCATCTCGAAGAGGAACAGATAAGATTTCCATCAAGCTCTTAGTCGAAGAAGTCGGTCGAAGGATGCAAGAGTATTTAGCAAAAACTAATCGGTGGTCAACACGATACCGTCCAACTGCCGATTGTTTTCGCAAAATACTTTTCTATAATTCTAGTATTTAATGGAAAAAAATTAAACGAATTTTTTGTCCATGTAAAAAACTATTAATTCTGAATAATATGCCGCCCATTTATGCAATTAAAAAAATTAAAATGTCTCTTATTAGATAAGGCATATCTTCGTCTGATAAGGTACTTCTTCTTCAATGAGGATATTTTAGGTATGATCAAAAAAGTTTTAGTTCTGACGACTTTTCGCAAAATATGTTAATGCCATCTGAAAGAGAAAAAGATAAGTTTTCCATCGAGCTCTTAGTCGAAGAAGTCGGACGAAGGATGCAAGAGTTATTAGCAAAAAACTAATTGGTAGTCAACATGTTTCCGTCCTACTGCCGATTCTTTTTGCAAAGTACTTTTCTATAATTCTAGTATTTAATTGCAAAAAATTAAACGAATTTTTTGTCCATGTAAAAAACTATTAATTCTGAGTAAAATTCCGCCCATTTATGCAATTAAAAAAATGTAAATGTCTCTTAATAGATAAGGCATATTTTCGTCTGATAAGGTACTTCTTTTTCAATGATTTCGAGGATATTTTAAATTTGATCAAAAAAATTTTATTTCATACGACTTTTCGTAAAATATGTCAATGCCATCTGGAAGAGGAACACATTAGCTTTCCATCGAGCTCTTAGTCGAAGAAGTCGGTCGAAGGATGCAAGAGTTATTAGCAAAAAACTAATCGGTGGTCAACACGATTCCGTCCTTCTGCCGATTGTTTTCGCAAAGTACTTTTCAATAATTCTAGTATTTGAGGGTAAAAAATTAAACGAACTTTTTGTCCATGTAAAAAACTATTAATTCTGAATAACATGCCGCCCATTTATGCAATTAAAAAAATTTAAATGTCTCTTATTAGATAAGGCATATTTTCGTCTGATACGGTACTTCTTCTTCAATGATTTCTAGGATATTTTAGTTTTGATCAAAAAAATTTCATTTCTTATGACTTTTCGTAAAATATGTTAATGCCATCTGAAAGAGGAAAGATAAGCTTTCCATCGAAAGCTTTTTTGTCCATGTAAAAAACTATTAATTCAGAATAAAATGCCGCCCATTTATGCAATTTAAATGTCTCTTATAAGATAAGGCATATTTTCGTCTGATAAGGTACTTCTTTTTCAATGATTTCGAGGATATTTTAGTTCTGATCAAAAAAATTTTATTTCTTACGACTTTTCGTAAAATATTTTTATGCCATCTGAAAGAGCAAAAGATAAGTTTTCCATCGAGCTCTTAGTCGAAGAAGTTGGTCGAAGGATGCAAGAGTTGTTAGCAAAAAACTAATTGGTAGTCAACACGTTTCCGTCCTACTGCCGATTCTTTTTGCAAAGTACTTTTCTATAATTCTAGTATTTAATGGCAAAAAATTAAACGAATTTTTTGTCCATGTAAAAAACCATTAATTCTGAATAAAATTCCTCCCATTTATGCAATTAAAAAAATGTAAATGTCTCTTAATAGATAAGGCATATTTTCGTCTGATAAGGTACTTCTTTTTCAATGATTTCGAGGATATTTTAAATTTGATCAAAAAAATTTTATTTCATACGACTTTTCGTAATATATGTTAATGCCGTCTGAAAGAAGAACAGATAAGTTTTCCATCGAGCTCTTAGTCGAAGAAGTCGGTAGAAGGATTCAAGAGTTATTAGCAAAAAAGTAATCGGTAGTCAACACGATTCCGTCCTACTGCCGATTGTTTTCGCAAAGTATTTTTCTATAATTCTAGTATTTAATGGAAAAAAATTAAACGAATTTTTTGTCCATGTAAAAAACTATTAATTCTGAACAAAATGCCACCAATTTATGCAATTAAAAAAATTTAAATGTCTCTTATTAGATAAGGCATATTTTAGTCTTATACGGTACTTCTTCTTCAATGATTTCGAGGATATTTTAAATTTGATCAAAAAAATTTTATTTCATACGACTTTTCGCAAAATATTTTTATGCCATCTGAAAGAGCAAAAGATAAGTTTTCCATCGAGCTCTTAGTCGAAGAAGTTGGTCGAAGGATGCAAGAGTTGTTAGCAAAAAACTAATTGGTAGTCAACACGTTTCCGTCCTACTGCCGATTCTTTTTGCAAAGTACTTTTCTATAATTCTAGTATTTAATGGGAAAAAATTAAACGAATTTTTTGTCCATGTAAAAAACCATTAATTCTGAATAAAATTCCTCCCATTTATGCAATTAAAAAAATGTAAATGTCTCTTAATAGATAAGGCATATTTTCGTCTGATAAGGTACTTCTTTTTCAATGATTTCGAGGATATTTTAAATTTGATCAAAAAAATTGTATTTCATACGACTTTTCGTAATATATGTTAATGCCGTCTGAAAGAAGAACAGATAAGTTTTCCATCGAGCTCTTAGTCGAAGAAGTCGGTAGAAGGATTCAAGAGTTATTAGCAAAAAAGTAATCGGTAGTCAACACGATTCCGTCCTATTGCCGATTGTTTTCGCAAAGTACTTTTCAATAATTCTAATATTTGAGGGGAAAAAATTAAACGAATTTTTTGTCCATGTAAAAAATTATTAATTCTGAATATCATGCCGCCCATTTCTGCAATTAAAATAATTTAAATGTCTCTTATTAGATAAGGCATATTTTCGTCTGATAAGGTACTTCTTCTTCAATGATTTCGAGGATATTTTAGGTATGATCAAAAAAGTTTTAGTTCTGACGACTTTTCGCAAAATATGTAAATGCCATCTGAAAGAGAAAAAGATAAGTTTTCCATCGAGCTCTTAGTTGAAGAAGTCGGTCGAAGGATGCAAGAGTTGTTAGCAAAAAACTAATTGGTAGTCAACACGTTTCCGTCCTACTGCCGATTCTTTTTGCAAAGTACTTTTCTATAATTCTAGTATTTAATTGCAAAAAATTAAACGAATTTTTTGTCCATGTAAAAAACTATTAATTCTGAGTAAAATTCCGCCCATTTATGCAATTAAAAAAATGTAAATGTCTCTTAATAGATAAGGCATATTTTCGTCTGATAAGGTACTTCTTTTTCAATGATTTCGAGGATATTTTAAATTTGATCAAAAAAATTTTATTTCATACGACTTTTCGTAAAATATGTCAATGCCATCTGGAAGAGGAACACATTAGCTTTCCATCGAGCACTTAGTCGAAGAAGTCGGTCGAAGGATGCAAGAGTTATTAGCAAAAAACTAATCGGTGGTCAACACGATTCCGTCCTTCTGCCGATTGTTTTCGCAAAGTACTTTTCAATAATTCTAGTATTTGAGGGTAAAAAATTAAACGAACTTTTTGTCCATGTAAAAAACTATTAATTCTGAATAACATGCCGCCCATTTATGCAATTAAAAAAATTTAAATGTCTCTTATTAGATAAGGCATATTTTCGTCTGATACGGTACTTCTTCTTCAATGATTTCTAGGATATTTTAGTTTTGATCAAAAAAATTTCATTTCTCATGACTTTTCGTAAAATACGTTAATGCCATCTGAAAGAGGAACAGATAAGCTTTCCATCGAGCTCTTAGTCGAAGAAGTCGGTCGAAGGATGCAAGAGTAATTAGCAAAAAACTAATCGGTAGTCAACACGATTCCGTCCTACTGCCGATTGTTTTCGCAAAGTATTTTTCTATAATTCTAGTATTTAATGGAAAAAAATTAAACGAATTTTTTGTCCATGTAAAAAACTATTAATTCTGAACAAAATGCCACCAATTTATGCAATTAAAAAAATTTAAATGTCTCTTATTAGATAAGGCATATTTTCGTCTGATACGGTACTTCTTTTTCAATTATTTCGAGGATATTTTAGATTTGATCAAAAAAATGTTATTTCTTACGACTTTTCGTAAAATATGTTAATGCCATCTGAAAGAGGAAAGATAAGCTTTCCATCGAAAGCTTTTTTGTCCATGTAAAAAACTATTAATTCAGAATAAAATGCCGCCCATTTATGCAATTAAAAAAAAATTAAATGTCTCTTATTAGATAAGGCATATTTTCGTCTGATAAGGTACTTCTTTTTCAATGATTTCGAGGATATTTTAGTTTTGATCAAAAAAATTTTATTTCTTACGACTTTTCGTAAAATATGTTAATGCCATCTGAAAGAGGAACAGATAAGTTTTTCATCGTGCTCTTAATCGAAGAAGTCGGTCGAAGGATGCAAAAAAGCAAAAAAGTAATCGGTGGTCAATTCTAGTATTTAATGGAAAAAAATTAAACGAATTTTTTGTCCATGTAAAAAATTATTAATTCTGAATAAAATGCCACCCATTTCTGCAATTAAAAAAATTTAAATGTCACTTATTAGATAAGGCATATTTACCTCTGATAAGGTACTTCTTCTTCAATGATTTCTAGGATATTTTAGTTTTGATCAAAAAAATTTCATTTCTTATGACTTTTCGTAAAATATGTTAATGCCATCTGAAAGAGGAACAGATAAGCTTTCCATCGAGCTCTTAGTCGAAGAAGTCGGTCGAAGGATGCAAGAGTAATTAGCAAAAAACTAATCGGTAGTCAACACGATTCCGTCCTACTGCCGATTGTTTTTGCAAAGTATTTTTCTATAATTCTAGTATTTAATGGAAAAAAATTAAACGAATTTTTTGTCCATGTAAAAAACTATTAATTCTGAACAAAATGCCACCAATTTATGCAATTAAAAAAATTTAAATGTCTCTTATTAGATAAGGAATATTTTCGTCTGATAAGGTACTTCTTCTTCAATGATTTCTAGGATATTTTAGTTTTGATCAAAAAAATTTCATTTCTTATGACTTTTCGTAAAATATGTTAATGCCATCTGAAAGAGGAACAGATAAGCTTTCCATCGAGCTCTTAGTCGAAGAAGTCGGTCGAAGGATGCAAGAGTAATTAGCAAAAAACTAATCGGTAGTCAACACGATTCCGTCCTACTGCCGATTGTTTTTGCAAAGTATTTTTCTATAATTCTAGTATTTAATGGAAAAAAATTAAACGAATTTTTTGTCCATGTAAAAAACTATTAATTCTGAACAAAATGCCACCAATTTATGCAATTAAAAAAATTTAAATGTCTCTTATTAGATAAGGCATATTTTCGTCTTATACGGTACTTCTTTTTCAATTATTTCGAGGATATTTTAGTTTTGATCAAAAAAATTTTATTTCTTACGACTTTTCGTAAAATATGTTAATGCCATCTGAAAGAGAAACAGATAAGCTTTCCATCGAGCTCTTAGTCGAAGAAGTCGGTCGAAGGATGCAAGAGTAATTAGCAAAAAACTAATCGTTGGTCAACACGATTCCGTCGTACTGCCGATTCTTTTCGCAAAGTACTTTTCTATAATTCTAGTATTTGATGGGAAAAAATTAAACGAATTTTTTGTCCATGTAAAAAACTATTAATTCTGAATAAAATGCCGCCCATTTATGCAACTAAAAAAATTTAAATGTCTCTTATTAGATAAGGCATATTTTCGTCTGATAAGGTACTTCTTCTTCAATGATTTCGAGGATATTTTAGGTTTGATCAAAAAAATTTTATTTCTTACGTCTTTTCGCAAAATATGTTAATGCCATCTGAAAAAGAAAAAGATAAGTTTTCCATCGAGCTCTTAGTTGAAGAAGTCGGTCGAAGGATGCAAGAGTTGTTAGCAAAAAACTAATTGGTAGTCAACACGTTTCCGTCCTACTGGCGATTCTTTTTGCAAAGTACTTTTCTATAATTCTAGTATTTAATGGCAAAAAATTAAACGAATTTTTTGTCCATGTAAAAAACCATTAATTCTGAATAAAATTCCTCCCATTTATGCAATTAAAAAAATGTAAATGTCTCTTAATAGATAAGGCATATTTTCGTCTGATAAGGTACTTCTTTTTCAATGATTTCGAGGATATTTTAAATTTGATCAAAAAAATTGTATTTCATACGACTTTTCGTAAAATATGTTAATGCCATCTGAAAGAGGAACAGATAAGCTTTCCATCGAGCTCTTAGTCGAAGAAGTCGGTCGAAGGATGCCAGAGTTTTTAGCAAAAAACTAATCGGTGGTCAACTCGATTCCGTCCTACTGCCGATTCATTTCGCAAAGTACTTTTCTATAATTCTAGTATTTAATGGGAAAAAATTAAACGAATTTTTTGTCCATGTAAAAAACTATTAATTCTGAACAAAATGCCACCAATTTATGCAATTAAAAAAATTTAAATGTCTCTTATTAGATAAGGCATATTTTCGTCTTATACGTACTTCTTTTTCAATTATTTCGAGGATATTTTAGTTTTGATCAAAAAAATTTTATTTCTTACGACTTTTCGTAAAATATGTTAATGCCATCTGAAAGAAGAACAATTAAGCTTTCCATCGAAAGCTTTTTTGTCCATGTAAAAAACTATTAATTCAGAATAAAATGCCGCCCATTTATGCAATTAAAAAAATTTAAATGTCTCTTATTAGATAAGGAATATTTTCGTCTGATAAGGTACTTCTTTTTCAATGATTTCGAGGATATTTTAGTTTTGATCAAAAAGATTTTATTTCTTACGACTTTTCGTAAAATATGTTAATGACATCTGAAAGAGGAACATATAAGTTTTCATCGAGCTCTTAGTCGAAGAAGTCGGTCGAAGGATGCAAGAGTAATTAGCAAAAACTTATCGGTGGTCAACACCATTCCGTCCAACTGCCGATTGTTTTCGTTAAGTACTTTTCTATAATTCTAGTATTTAATGGAAAAAAATTGAACGAATTTTATGTCCATGTAAAAAACTATTCTGAATAAAATGCCGCCCATTTATGCAATTAAAAAAATTAAAATGTCTCTTATTAGATAAGACATATTTTCGTCTTATAAGGTACTTCTTCTTCAATGATTTCGAGGATATTTTAGCTTTGATCAAAAAAATTATATTTCTTACGACATTTCGTAAAATATGTTAATGCCATCTGAAAGAGGAACAGATAAGCTTTCCATCGAAAGCTTTTTTGTCCATGTAAAAACTATTAATTCTGAATAAAATGCCGCACATTTATGCAATTAAAAAAATTTAAATGTCTCTTATTAGATAAGGTATATTTTCGTCTGATACGGTACTTCTTCTTCAATGATTTCGAGGATATTTTAGGTTTGATCAAAAAGATTTTATTTCTTACGACTTTTCGCAAAATATGTTAATGCCATCTGAAAGAGAAACAGAAAAGCTTTCCATCGAGCTGTTAGTCGAAGAAGTCGGTCGAAGGGTGCAACAGTTATTAGCAAAAAACTAATTGGTAATCAACATGTTTCCGTCCTACTGCCGATTCTTTTTGCAAAGTACTTTTCTATAATTCTAGTATTTAATGGCAAAAAATTAAACGAATTTTGTGTCCATGTAAAAAACTATTAATTCTGAATAAAATGCCGCCCATTTATGCACTTAAAAAAATTTAAATATCTCTTATTAGATAAGGCATATTTTCGTCTGATACGGTTCTTCTTCTTCAATGATTTCGAGGATATTTTAGGTTTGATCAAAAAAATTGTATTTCTTACGACTTTTCGTAAAATATGTTAATGCCATCTCAAAGAGGAACAGATAAGCTTCCCATCAAGCTCTTAGTCGAGGAAGTCGGTCGAAGGATGCAAGAGTAATTAGCAAAAACTAATCGGTGCTCAACACGATTCTGTCCTACTGCCGATTGTTTTCGCAAAGTACTTTTCTATAATTCTAGTATTTAATGGGAAAAAATTAAACGAATTTTTTGTCCATGTAAAAAACTATTAATACTGAATAAAATGCCACCAATTTATGCAATTAAAAAAACTTAAATGTCTCTTATTAGATAAGGCATATTTTCGTCTGATAAGGTACTTCTTCTTCAATGATTTCGAGGATATTTTAGGTTTTATCAAAAAAATTTTATTTCTTACGACTTTTCGTAAAATATGTTAATGCCATCTCGAAGAGGAACAGATAAGCTTTCCATCAAGCTCTTAGTCGAAGAAGTCGGTCGAAAGATGCAAGAGTAATAAGCAATAACTAATCGGTGGTCAACACGATTCCGTCCAACTGCCGATTGTTTTTGCAAAGTACTTTTCTATAATTCTAGTATTTAATGGAAAAAAATTAAACGAATTTTTTGTCCATGTAAAAAACTATTAATTCTGAATAAAATGCCGCCCATTTATGCAATTAAAAAAATTAAAATGTCTCTTATTAGATAAGGCATATCTTCGTCTGATAAGGTACTTCTTCTTCAATGAGGATATTTTAGGTTTGATCAAAAAAATTTCATTTCTTATGACTTTTTGTAATATATGTTAATGCCGTCTAAAAGAAGAACAGATAAGTTTTCCATCGAGCTCTTAGTCGAAGAAGTCGGACGAAGGATGCAAGAGTTATTAGCAAAAAACTAATTGGTAGTCAACATGTTTCCGTCCTACTGCCGATTCTTTTTGCAAAGTACTTTTCTATAATTCTAGTATTTAATTGCAAAAAATTAAACGAATTTTTTGTCCATGTAAAAAACTATTAATTCTGAGTAAAATTCCGCCCATTTATGCAATTAAAACCAGTAAGGATTTGAGTCGACAGTACTCGACTCCGACATACCCTGTACCTTCAATTAGTAACGTCTGTTGTAGGGCGTTGCCCCGCCCACTTTTTAATCGAAACAGATTTCCTTTCCATTCAATATCATACATACTAATTTTTGCTCTTCTAGACCAATTCTTTACAGAGATATAACGGTTTCCAATTTTGGCTATATGTGGGCGGGGTTACGCCCATTTTATATTTGAATCTAACTATACTCCATCCCAATAGCATACATGCAAAGTTTCATTCTTGTAGGTTGTATGGTTCTCGAGATATGAGCGTTTGAAATTTTTACTATATAGGGGCGTGGTTACGCCCATTTTTTTGTTTTTTCTTCTTGAGGTTTGAGTGAGCTATATACACACCAAATTTGGTGTTCCTATCACAAAAGACAACGCAGAAAATACGAATTTTGTATGTTTTTTCCCGAGGTAGCTTCAGTTATTTGCCCCTCACCCCTAAACTAACTCAAAAAGGGGGAAGACAAAATAAACTTGATCTGCGTAATGAATCACAGAATCGAACTGCGAAGAGCTTTTGGGCCTATCTATTATAGTTTCCGAGATCGACGCGTTCATACAGACAGACGGACAGACGGACAGACGGACGGACGGACAGACGGACAGACGGACATGGCTAAATCGACTTCTCTTTCGATACTGATCAAGAATATATATACTTTGTATAGTCGGAGATGTCTCCTTTAAGGTGTTACATACATTGTCGACGTGCACAAAACTAATATACCCTTGTACCATAAGGTACAGGGTATAAAAATGTAAATGTCTCTGAATAGATAAGGCATATTTTCGTCTGATAAGGTACTTCTTTTTCAATGACTTCGAGGATATTTTAAATTTGATCAAAAAAATTTTATTTCATACGACTTTTCGTAAAATATGTCAATGCCATCTGAAAGAGGAACACATTAGCTTTCCATCGAGCTCTTAGTCGAAGAAGTCGGTCGAAGGATGCAAGAGTAATTAGCAAAAAACTAATCGGTAGTCAACACGATTCCGTCCTACTGCCGATGCTTTTCGCAAAGTACTTTTCTATAATTCTAGTATTAAATGGAAAAAAATTAAACGAATTTTTTGTCCATTAAAAAACTATGAATTCTGAATAAAATGCCGCCCATTTATGCAATTAAAAAAATTTAAATATCTCTTATTAGATAAGGCTTATTTTCGTCTGATACGGTACTTCTTCTTCAATGATTTCGAGGATATTTTAGTTATGATAAAAAAAATTTCATTTCTTATGACTTTTTATAATATATGTTAATGCCGTCTGAAAGAAGAACAGATAAGCTTTCCATCGAGCTCTTATTCAAAGAAGTCGATCGAAGGATTCAAGAGTTATTAGCAAAAAACAAATCGCTGGTCAACACGATTCCGTCCTACTGCCGATTCTTTTCGCAAAGTACTTTTCTATAATTCTAGTATTTAATGGGAAAAAATTAAACGAATTTTTTGTCCATGTAAAAAAACTATTAATTCTGAATAAAATGCCGCCCATTTATGCAATTAAAGAAATGTAAATATCTCTTATTAGATAAGGCATATTTTCGTCTGATACGGTACTTCTTCTTCAATGATTTCGAGGGTATTTTAGTTTTGATCAAAAAATTTTATTTCTTACTACTTTTAGTAAAATATGTTAACGCCATCTGAAAGAGAAACAGATAAGCTTTCCATCGAGCTCTTAGTCGAAGAAGTCGGTTGAAGTATGCAAGAGTTATTAGCAAAAAACTAATCGGTGGTCAACACGATTCTGTCCTACTGCCGATTGTTTTCGCAAAGTACTTTTCTATAATTCTAGTATTTAATGGGAAAAAATTAAACGAATTTTTTGTCCATGTAAAAAACTATTAATTCTGAATAAAATGCCGCCCATTTATGCAGTTAAAAAAATTTAAATATCTCTTATTAGATAAGGCATATTTTCGTCTGATAAGGTACTTCTTCTTCAATGATTTCGAGGATATTTTAGTTTTGATCAAAATTTTATTTCTTACGACCTTTCGTAAAATATGTTAATGCCATCTGAAAGAGGAACAGATAAGCTTTCCATCGAGCTCTAAGTCGAAGAAGCCGGTCGAAGGATGCAAAAGTTATTAGCAAAAAAGTAATCGGTGGACAACACGATTCAGTCCTACTGCCGATTGTTATTGTAAAGTCTTTTTCAATAGTTCTAGTATTTGAGGGGAAAAAATTAAACGAATTTTTTGTCCATGTAAAAACTATTAATTCTGAATAACATGCCGCCCATTTCTGCAATTAAAAAAATTTAAATGTCTCTTATTAGATAAGGCATATTTTCGTCTGATAAGGTACTTCTTCTTCAATGATTTCGATGATATTTTAGGTTTTATCAAAAAAATTTTATTTTTTACGACTTTTCGTAAAATATGTTAATGCCATCTCGAAGAGGAACAGATAAGCTTTCCATCAAGCTCTTAGTCGAAGAAATCGGTCGAAGGATGCAAGAGTTGTTAGCAGAAAACTAATTGGTAGTCACCACGTTTCCTTCCTACTGCCGATTCTTTTTGCAAAGTACTTTTCTATAATTCTAGTATTTAATGGCAAAAAATTAAACGAATTTTTTGTCCATGTAAAAAACTATTAATTCTGAATAAAATGCCTCCCATTTATGCAATTAAAAAAATGTAAATGTCTCTTAATAGATAAGGCATATTTTCGTCTGATAAGGTACTTCTTTTTCAATGATTTCGACGATATTTTAAATTTGATCAAAAAAATTTTATTTCATACGACTTTTCGTAAAATATGTTAATGCCATCTGAAAGAGGAACAGATAAGTTTTCATCGAGCTCTTAGTCGAAGAAGTCGGTCGAAGGATGCAAGAGATCTTAGCAAAAAACTAATCGGTGGTCAACACGATTCCGTCCTACTGCCGATTGTTTTTGCAAAGTACTTTTCAATAATTCTAGTATTAAAGGGGAAAAATTAAACGAATTTTTTGTCCATGTAAAAAACTATTAATTCTAAATAAAATGCCGCCCATTTATGCAATTATCTTTTAAGATAAGGAATATTTTCGTCTTATAAGTACTTCTTTTTCAATGAATTCGATGATATTTTAGGTCTTATCAAAAAAATTTTATTTCTTACGACTTTTTGTAAAATATGTTAATGCCATCTGAAAGAGGAACAGATAACTTTTCATCGAGCTCTTAGTCGAAGAAGTCGGTCGAAGGATGCAAGAGTTATTAGCAAAAAAGTAATCGGTGGACAACACGATTCCGTCCTACTGCCGATTGTTTTTGCAAAGTACTTTTCTATAATTCTAGTATTTAATGGCAAAAAATTAAACGAATTTTTTGTCCATGTAAAAAACTATTAATTCTGAATTAAATGCCTCCCATTTATGCAATTAAAAAAATTTAAATGTCTCTTATTAGATAAGGCATATTTTCGTCTGATACGGTACTTCTTTTTTAATAATTTCGAGGATATTTTAGTTTTGATCAAAAAAATTTTATTTCTTACGACATTTCGTAAAATATTATAATGCCAACTGAAAAAGGAACAGATAAGCTTTCCATCGAAAGCTTTTTTGTCCATGTAAAAAACTATTAATTCTGAATAAAATGCCACCCATTTATGCTATTAAAAAAATTTAAATGTCTCTTATTAGATAAGGCATATTTTCGTCTTATAAGGTACTTCTTCTTCAATGATTTCGAGGATATTTTAGTTTTGATCAAAAAAATTTTATTTCTTACGACTTTTCGCAAAATATGTTTATGCCATCTGAAAGAGGAACAGGTAAGCTTTCAATCGAGCTCTTAGTCGAAGAAAAGGGTCGAAGGATGCAAGAGTTTTTAGCAAAAAACTAATCGGTGGTTAACACGATTCCGTGCTACTGCCGATTGTTTTCGCAAAGTACTTTTCAATAATTCTAGTATTTAAGGGGAAAAATTAACCGAATTTTTTGTCCATGTAAAAACCTATTAATTCTGAATAAAATGCCACCCATTTATGCAATTAAAAAAATTTAAATGTCTCTTATTAGATAAGGCATATTTTCGTCTTATAAGGTACTTCTTCTTCAATGATTTCGAGGATATTTTAGTTTTGATCAAAAAAATTTTATTTCTTACGACTTTTCGCAAAATATGTTTATGCCATCTGAAAAAGGAACAGATAAGCTTTCCATCGAGCTCTTAGTCGAAGAAGTGGGTCGAAGGATGCAAGAGTTTTTAGCAAAAAACTAATCGGTGGTCAACACGATTCCGTGCTACTGCCGATTGTTTTCGCAAAGTACTTTTCAATAATTCTAGTATTTAAGGGGAAAAATTAACCGAATTTTTTGTCCATGTAAAAAACTAGTAATTCTGAATAAAATGCTGCCCATTTATGCAACTAAAAAAATTTAAATGTCTCTTATAAGATAAGGCATATTTTCGTTAATGTTAATGCCATCTGAAAGAGGAACAGATAAGCTTTCCATCGAGCTCTTAGTCGAAGAAGTGGGTCGAAGGATGCAAGAGTTTTTAGCAAAAAACTAATCGGTGGTCAACACGATTCCGTGCTACTGCCGATTGTTTTCGCAAAGTACTTTTCAATAATTCTAGTATTTAAGGGGAAAAATTAACCGAATTTTTTGTCCATGTAAAAACCTATTAATTCTGAATAAAATGCCACCCATTTATGCAATTAAAAAAATTTAAATGTCTCTTATTAGATAAGGCATATTTTCGTCTGATAAGGTACTTCTTTTTCAATGATTTCGATGATATTTTAGTTTTGATCAAAAAAATTTTATTTCTTACGACTTTTCGTAAAATATGTTAATGCCATCTGAAAGAGGAACAGATAAGTTTTCATCGAGCTCTTAGTCGAAGAAGTCGGTTGAAGAATGCAAGAGTTATTAGCAAAAAACTAATCGGTGGTCAACACGATTCCGTCAAACAGCTGATTGTTTTCGCAAAGTACTTTTCAATAATTCTAGTATTTAAAGGGAAAAATTAAACGAACTTTTTGTCCATGTAAAAAACTAGTAATTCTGAATAAAATGCTGCCCATTTATGCAACTAAAAAAATTTAAATGTCTCTTATAAGATAAGGCATATTTTCGTTAATGTTAATGCCATCTGAAAGAGGAACAGATAAGCTTTCCATCGAGCTCTTAGTCGAAGAAGTCGGTCGAAGGATTCAAGAGTTATTAGCGAAAAACTTATCGTTGGTCAACACGTTTCCGTCCTACTGCCGATTGTTTTCGCAAAGTACTTTTCTATAATTCTAGTATTTAATGGGAAAAAATTAAACGAATTTTTTTGTCCATGTAAAAAACTATTAATTCTAAATAAAATGCCGCCCATTTATGCAATTATCTTATTAGATAAGGAATATTTTCGTCTGATAAGTACTTCTTTTTCAATGAATTCGATGATATTTTAGGATTTATCAAAAAAATTTTATTTCTTACGACTTTTCGTAAAATATGTTAATGCCATCTAAAAGAGGAACAGATAACTTTTCATCGAGCTCTTAGTCGAAGAAGTCGGTCGAAGGATGCAAGAGTTATAAGCAAAAAAGTAATCGGTGGTCAACACGATTCCGTCCTACTGCCGATTGTTTTTGCAAAGTACTTTTCTATAATTCTAGTATTTAATGGCAAAAAATTAAACGAATTTTTTGTCCATGTAAAAAACTATTAATTCTGAATTAAATGCCTCCCATTTATGCAATTAAAAAAATTTAAATGTCTCTTATTAGATAAGGCATATTTTCGTCTGATACGGTACTTCTTTTTTAATGATTTCGAGGATATTTTAGTTATGATCAAAAAAATTTTATTTCTTACGACATTTCGTAAAATATGTTAATGCCAACTGAAAGAAGAACAGATAAGCTTTCCATCGAGCTCTTAGTCGAAGAAGTCGGTCGAAGGATTCAAGAGTTATTAGCGAAAAACTAATCGGTGGTCAACACGTTTCCGTCCTACTGCCGATTGTTTCCGCAAAGTACTTTTCTATAATTCTAGTATTTAATGGGAAAAAATTAAACGCATTTTTTGTCCATGTAAAAAACTATTTATTTTAAATAAAATGCCGCCCATTTATGCAATTATCTTATTAGATAAGGAATATTTTCGTCTGATAAGTACTTCTTTTTCAATGAATTCGATGATATTTTAGGTTTTATCAAAAAAATTTTATTTCTTACGACTTTTCGTAAAATATGTTAATGCCATCTGAAAGAGGAACAGATAACTTTTCATCGAGCTCTTAGTCGAAGAAGTCGGTCGAAGGATGCAAGAGTTATTAGCAAAAAAGTAATCGGTGGTCAACACGATTCCGTCCTACTGCCGATTGTTTTTGCAAAGTACTTTTCTATAATTCTGGTATTTAATGTCCATGTAAAAAACTATTAATTCTGAATTAAATGCCTCCCACTTATGCAATTAAAAAAATTTAAATGTCTCTTATTAGATAAGGCATATTTTCGTCTTATAAGGTACTTCTTCTTCAATGACTTCGAGGATATTTTAGTTTTGATCAAAAAAATTTTATTTCTTACAACTTTTCGCAAAATATGTTAATGCCATCTGAAAGAGGAACAGATAACTTTTCATCGAGCTCTTAGTCGAAGAAGTCGGTCTAAGGATGCAAGAGTTATAGCAAAAAAGTAATCGGTGGTCAACACGATTCCGTCCTACTGCCGATTGTTTTTGCAAAGTACTTTTCTATAATTCTAGTATTTAATGGCAAAAAATTAAACGAATTTTTTGTCCATGTAAAAAACTATTAATTCTGAATTAAATGCCACCCATTTATGCAATTAAAAAAATTTAAATGTCTCTTATTAGATAAGGCATATTTTCGTCTGATAAGGTACTTCTTTTTCAATGATTTCGATGATATTTTAGTTTTGATCAAAAAAATTTTATTTCTTACGACTTTTCGTAAAATATGTTAATGCCATCTGAAAGAGGAACAGATAAGTTTTCATCGAGCTCTTAGTCGAAGAAGTCGGTCGAAGGATGCAAGAGTTATTAGCAAAAAACTAATCGGTGGTCAACACGATTCCGTCAAACTGCTGATTGTTTTCGCAAAGTACTTTTCAATAATTCTAGTATTTAAAGGGAAAAATTAAACGAACTTTTTGTCCATGTAAAAAACTAGTAATTCTGAATGAAATGCTGCCCATTTATGCAACTAAAAAAATTTAAATGTCTCTTATAAGATAAGGCATATTTTCGTTAATGTTAATGCCATCTGAAAGAGGAACAGATAAGCTTTCCATCGAGCTCTTAGTCGAAGAAGTCGGTCGAAGGATTCAAGAGTTATTAGCGAAAAACTGATCGGTGGTCAACACGTTTCCGTCCTACTACCGATTGTTTTCGCAAAGTACTTTTCTATAATTCTAGTATTTAATGGGAAAAAATTAAACGAATTTTTTTGTCCATGTAAAAAACTATTAATTCTAAATAAAATGCCGCCCATTTATGCAATTATCTTATTAGATAAGGAATATTTTCGTCTGATAAGTACTTCTTTTTCAATGAATTCGATGATATTTTAGGATTTATCAAAAAAATTTTATTTCTTACGACTTTTCGTAAAATATGTTAATGCCATCTAAAAGAGGAACAGATAACTTTTCATCGAGCTCTTAGTCGAAGAAGTCGGTCGAAGGATGCAAGAGTTATAAGCAAAAAAGTAATCGGTGGTCAACACGATTCCGTCCTACTGCCGATTGTTTTTGCAAAGTACTTTTCTATAATTCTAGTATTTAATGGCAAAAAATTAAACGAATTTTTTGTCCATGTAAAAAACTATTAATTCTGAATTAAATGCCTCCCATTTATGCAATTAAAAAAATTTAAATGTCTCTTATTAGATAAGGCATATTTTCGTCTGATACGGTACTTCTTTTTCAATGATTTCGAGGATATTTTAGTTTTGATCAAAAAAATTTTATTTCTTACGACATTTCGTAAAATATGTTAATGCCAACTGAAAGAGGAACAGATAAGCTTTCCATCGAAAGCTTTTTTGTCCATGTAAAAAACTATTAATTCTGAATAAAATGCCACCCATTTATGCAATTAAAAAAATTTAAATGTCTCTTATTAGATAAGGCATATTTTCGTCCTATAAGGTACTTCTTCTTCAATGATTTCGAGGATATTTTAGTTTTGATCAAAAAAATTTTATTTCTTACGACTTTTCGTAAAATATGTTAATGCCATCTGAAAGAGGAACAGATAAGTTTTCATCGAGCTCTTAGTCGAAGAAGTCGGTCGAAGGATGCAAGAGTTATTAGCAAAAAAGTAATCGGTGGTCAACACGATTCCGTCCTACTGCTGATTGTTTTCGCAAAGTACTTTTCAATAATTTTAGTATTTAAAGGGAAAAATTAAACGAATTTTTTGTCCATGTAAAAAACTAGTAATTCTGAATAAAATGCTGCCCATTTATGCAACTAAAAAAATGTAAATGTCTCTTATAAGATAAGGCATATTTTCGGTAATGTTAATGCCATTTGAAAGAGGAACAGATAAGCTTTCCATCGAGCTCTTAGTCGAAGAAGTCGGTCGAAGGATTCAAGAGTTATTAGCGAAAAACTAATCGGTGGTCAACACGTTTCCTTCCTACTGCCGATTGTTTTCGCAAAGTACTTTTCTATAATTCTAGTATTTAATGGGAAAAAATTAAACGAATTTTTTGTCCATGTAAAAAACTATTAATTCTAAATAAAATGCCGCCCATTTATGCAATTATCTTATTAGATAAGGAATATTTTCGTCTGATACGTACTTCTTTTTCAATGAATTCGATGATATTTTAGGTTTTATCAAAAAAATTGTATTTCTTACGACTTTTCGTAAAATATGTTAATGCCATCTGAAAGAGGAACAGATAACTTTTCATCGAGCTCTTAGTCGAAGAAGTCGGTCGAAGGATGCAAGAGTTATTAGCAAAAAAGTAATCGGTGGTCAACACGATTCCGTCCTACTGCCGATTGTTTTTGCAAAGTACTTTTCTATAATTCTAGTATTTGATGGCAAAAAATTAAACGAATTTTTTGTCCATGTAAAAAATTATTAATTCTGAATGAAATGCCTCCCATTTATGCAATTAAAAAAATTTAAATGTCTCTTATTAGATAAGGCATATTTTCGTCTGATACGGTACTTCTTTTTCAATGATTTCGAGGATATTTTAGTTTTGATCAAAAAAATTTTATTTCTTACGACATTTCGTAAAATATGTTAATGCCAACTGAAAGAGGAATAGATAAGGTTTCCATCGAAAGCTTTTTTGTCCATGTAAAAAATTATTAATTCTGAATAAAATGCCACCCATTTATGCAATTAAAAAAATTTATGTTAACGCCATCTGAAAGAGGAACAGATAAGCTTTCCATCGAGCTTTTAGTCGAAGAAGTGGGTCGAAGGATGCAAGAGTTTTTAGCAAAAAACTAATTGGTGGTCAACACGATTCCGTGCTACTGCCGATTGTTTTCGCAAAGTACTTTTCAATAATTCTAGTATTTAAGGGGAAAAATTAACCGAATTTTTTGTCCATGTAAAAAACTATTAATTCTGAATAAAATGCCACCCATTTATGCAATTAAAAAAATTTAATGTTTCTTATTAGATAAGGCATATTTTCGTCTGATAAGGTACTTCTTTTTCAATGATTTCGATGATATTTTAGTTTTGATCAAAAAAATTTTATTTCTTACGACTTTTTGTAAAATATGTTAATGCCATCTGAAAGAGGAACAGATAAGTTTCCATCGAGCTCTTAGTCGAAGAAGTCGGTCGAAGGATGCAAGAGTTATTAGCAAAAAACTAATCGGTGGTCAACACGATTCCGTCAAACTGCTGATTGTTTTCGCAAAGTACTTTTCAATAATTCTAGTATTTAAAGAGAAAAATTAAACGAATTTTTTGTCCATGTTAAAAACTAGTAATTCTGAATAAAATGCTGCCCATTTATGCAACTAAAAAAATTTAAATGTCTCTTACAATATAAGGCATATTTTCGTTAATGTTAATCCCATCTGAAAGAGGAACAGATAAGCTTTCCATCGAGCTCTTAGTCGAAGAAGTCGGTCGAAGGATTCAAGAGTTATTAGCGAAAAACTAATCGGTGGTCAACACGTTTCCGTCTTACTGCCGATTGTTTTCGCAAAGTAATTTTCTATAATTCTAGTATTTAATGGGAAAAAATTAAACGAATTTTTTGTCCATGTAAAAAACTATTAATTCTAAATAAAATGCCGCCCATTTATGCAATTATCTTATTAGATAAGGAATATTTTCGTCTGATAAGTACTTCTTTTTCAATGAATTCGATGATATTTTAGGATTTATCAAAAAAATTTTATTTCTTACGACTTTTCGTAAAATATGTTAATGCCATCTGAAAGAGGAACAGATAACTTTTCATCGAGCTCTTAGTCGAAGAAGTCGGTCGAAGGATGCAAGAGTTATTAGCAAAAAAGTAATCGGTGGTCAACACGAATCCGTCCTACTGCCGATTGTTTTTGCAAAGTACTTTTCTATAATTCTAGTATTTAATGGCAAAAAATTAAACGAATTTTTTGTCCATGTAAAAAACTATTAATTCTGAATTAAATGCCTCCCATTTATGCAATTAAAAAAATTTAAATGTCTCTTATTAGATAAGGCATATTTTCGTCTTATAAGGTACTTCTTCTTCAATGATTTCGAGGATATTTTAGTTTTGATCAAAAATATGTTAATGCCATCTGAAAGAGGAACAGATAACTTTTCATCGAGCTCTTAGTCGAAGAAGTCGGTCGAAGGATGCAAGAGTTATTAGCAAAAAAGTAATCGGTGGTCAACACGATTCCGTCCTACTGCCGATTGTTTTTGCAAAGTACTTTTCTATAATTCTAGTATTTAATGTCCATGTAAAAAACTATTAATTCTGAATTAAATGCCTCCCATTTATGCAATTAAAAAAATTTAAATGTCTCTTATTAGATAAGGCATATTTTCGTCTTATAAGGTACTTCTTCTTCAATGATTTCGAGGATATTTTAGTTTTGATCAAAAATATGTTAATGCCATCTGAAAGAGGAACAGATAACTTTTCATCGAGCTCTTAGTCGAAGAAGTCGGTCGAAGGATGCAAGAGTTATTAGCAAAAAAGTAATCGGTGGTCAACACGATTCCGTCCTACTGCCGATTGTTTTCGCAAAGTACTTTTCAATAATTCTAGTATTTAAGGGGAAAAATTAACCGAATTTTTTGTCCATGTAAAAAACTATTAATTCTGAATAAAATGCCACCCATTTATGCAATTAAAAAAATTTAAATGTCTCTTATTAGATAAGGCATATTTTCGTCTGATAAGGTACTTCTTTTTCAATGATTTCGATGATATTTTAGTTTTGATCAAAAAAATTTTATTTCTTACGACATTTCGTAAAATATGTTAATGCCAACTGAAAGAGGAACAGATAAGCTTTCCATCGAAAGCATTGTTGTCCATGTAAAAAAACATTAATTCTGAATAAAATTCCACCCATTTATGCAATTAAAAAAATGTAAATGTCTCTTATTAGATAAGGCATATTTTCGTCTTATAAGGTACTTCTTCTTCAATGATTTCGAGGATATTTTAGTTTTGATCAAAAATATGTTAATGCCATCTGAAAGAGGAACAGATAACTTTTCATCGAGCTCTTAGTCGAAGAAGTCGGTCGAAGGATGCAAGAGTTATTAGCAAAAAAGTAATCGGTGGTCAACACGATTCCGTCCTTCTGCCGATTGTTTTTGCAAAGTACTTTTCTATAATTGTAGTATTTAATGTCCATGTAAAAAACTATTAATTCTGAATTAAATGCCTCCCATTTATGCAATTAAAAAAATTTAAATGTCTCTTATTAGATAAGGCATATTTTCGTCTTATAAGGTACTTCTTCTTCAATGATTTCGAGGATATTTTAGTTTTGATCAAAAAAATTTTATTTCTTACGACTTTTCGCAAAATATGTTAATGCCATCTGAAAGAGGAACAGATAACTTTTCATCGAGCTCTTAGTCGAAGAAGTCGGTCGAAGGATGCAAGAGTTATTAGCAAAAAAGTAATCGGTGGTCAACACGATTCCGTCCTACTGCCGATTGTTTTTGCAAAGTACTTTTCTATAATTCTAGTAGTTAATGGCAAAAAATTAAACGAATTTTTTGTCCATGTAAAAAACTATTAATTCTGAATTAAATGCCACCCATTTATGCAATTAAAAAAATTTAAATGTCTCTTATTAGATAAGGCATATTTTCGTCCTATAAGGTACTTCTTTTTCAATGATTTCGATGATATTTTAGTTTTGATCAAAAAAATTTTATTTCTTACGACTTTTCGTAAAATATGTTAATGCCATCTGAAAGAGGAACAGATAAGTTTTCATCGAGCTCTTAGTCGAAGAAGTCGGTCGAAGGATGCAAGAGTTATTAGCAAAAAACTCATCGGTGGCCAACACGATTCCGTCAAACTGCTGATTGTTTTCGCAAAGTACTTTTCAATAATTCTAGTATTTAAAGGGAAAAATTAAACGAATTTTTTGTCCATGTAAAAAACTAGTAATTCTGAATAAAATGCTGCCCATTTATGCAACTAAAAAAATGTAAATGTCTCTTATAAGATAAGGCATATTTCCGGTAATGTTAATGCCATTTGAAAGAGGAACAGATAAGCTTTCCATCGAGCTCTTAGTCGAAGAAGTCGGTCGAAGGATTCAAGAGTTATTAGCGAAAAACTAATCGGTGGTCAACACGTTTCCGTCCTACTGCCGATTGTTTTCGCAAAGTACTTTTCTATAATTCTAGTATTTAATGGGAAAAAATTAAACGAATTTTTTGTCCATGTAAAAAACTATTAATTCTAAATAAAATGCCGCCCATTTATGCAATTATCTTATTAGATATGGAATATTTTCGTCTGATAAGTACTTCTTTTTCAATGAATTCGATGATATTTTAGGTTTTATTAAAAAAATTGTATTTCTTACGACTTTTCGTAAAATATGTTAATGCCATCTGAAAGAGGAACAGATAACTTTTCATCGAGCTCTTAGTCGAAGAAGTCGGTCGAAGGATGCAAGAGTTATTAGCAAAAAAGTAATCGATGGTCAACACGATTCCGTCCTACTGCCGATTGTTTTTGCAAAGTACTTTTCTATAATTCTAGTATTTAATGGCAAAAAATTAAACGAATTTTTTGTCCATGTAAAAAATTATTAATTCTGAATGAAATGCCTCCCATTTATGCAATTAAAAAAATGTAAATGTCTCTTATTAGATAAGGCATATTTTCATCTGATACGGTACTTCTTTTTCAATGATTTCGAGGATATTTTAGTTTTGATCAAAAAAATTTTATTTCTTACGACATTTCGTAAAATATGTTAATGCCAACTGAAAAGGGAATAGATAAGCTTTCCATCGAAAGCTTTTTTGTCCATGTAAAAAATTATTAATTCTGAATAAAATGCCACCCATTTATGCAATTACAAAAATTTATGTTAACGCCATCTGAAAGAGGAACAGATAAGCTTTCCATCGAGCTTTTAGTCGAAGAAGTGGGTCGAAGGATGCAAGAGTTTTTAGCAAAAAACTAATCGGTGGTCAACACGATTCCGTGCTACTGCCGATTGTTTTCGCAAAGTACTTTGCTATAATTCTAGTATTTAAGGGGAAAAATTAACCGAATTTTTTGTCCA
Organism: Phortica okadai; assembly: GCA_034638295.1. Lineage (NCBI taxonomy): Eukaryota > Metazoa > Arthropoda > Insecta > Diptera > Drosophilidae > Phortica > Phortica okadai. The sequence continues at coordinate 29,375,575 of CM067851.1, forward strand.
TGTAAAAAACTATTAATTCTGAATAAAATGCCACCCATTTATGCAATTAAAAAAATTTAAATGTCTCTTATTAGATAAGGCATATTTTTGTCTGATAAGGTACTTCTTTTTCAATGATTTCGATGATATTTTAGTTTTGATCAAAAAAATTTTATTTCTTACGACTTTTCATAAAATATGTTAATGCCATCTGAAAGAGGAACAGATAAGCTTTCCATCGAGCTCTTAGTCGAAGAAGTCGGTCGAAGGATTCAAGAGTTATTAGCGAAAAACTAATCGGTGGTCAACACGTTTCCGTCCTACTGCCGATTGTTTTCGCAAAGTACTTTTCTATAATTCTAGTATTTAAGGGAAAAAATTAAACGAATTTTTTGTCCATGTAAAAAACTATTAATTCTAAATAAAATGCCGCCCATTTATGCAATTATCTTATTAGATAAGGAATATTTTCGTCTGATAAGTACTTCTTTTTCAATGAATTCGATGATTTTTTAGGATTTATCAAAAAAATTTTATTTCTTACGACTTTTCGTAAAATATGTTAATGCCATCTGAAAGAGGAACAGATAACTTTTCATCGAGCTCTTAGTCGAAGAAGTCGGTCGAAGGATGCAAGAGTTATTAGCAAAAAAGTAATCGGTGGTCAACACGATTCCGTCCTACTGCCGATTGTTTTTGCAAAGTACTTTTCTATAATTCTAGTATTTAATGGCAAAAAATTAAACGAATTTTTTGTCCATGTAAAAAACTATTAATTCTGAATTAAATGCCTCCCATTTATGCAATTAAAAAAATGTAAATGTCTCTTATTAGATAAGGCATATTTTCGTCTAATACGGTACTTCTTTTTCAATGATTTCGAGGATATTTTAGTTTTGATCAAAAAAATTTTATTTCTTACGACATTTCGTAAAATATGTTAATGCCAACTGAAAGAGGAACAGATAAGCTTTCCATCGAAAGCATTTTTGTCCATGTAAAAAACCATTCATTCTGAATAAAATTCCACCCATTTATGCAATTAAAAAAATGTAAATGTCTCTTATTAGATAAGGCATATTTTCGTCTTATAAGGTACTTCTTCTTCAATGATTTCGAGGATATTTTAGTTTTGATCAAAAAAATTTTATTTCTTACGACTTTTCGCAAAATATGTTAATGCCATCTGAAAGAGGAACAGATAAGCTTTCCATCGAGCTCTTAGTCGAAGAAGTGGGTCGAAGGATGCAAGAGTTATTAGCAAAAAACTAATCGGTGGTCAACACGATTCCGTGCTACTGCCGATTCTTTTCGCAAAGTGCTTTTCTATAATTGTAGTATTTAATGGGTAAAATTAAACGAATATTTTGTCCATGTAGAAAACTATTAATTCTATTTAGTTTTGATCAAAAAAATTTTATTTCTTACGACTTTTCATAAAATATGTTAATGCCATCTGAAAGAGGAACAGATAAGCTTTCCATCGAGCTCTTAGTCGAAGAAGTCGGTCGAAGGATGCAAGAGTTATTAGGAAAAAAACTAATCGGTGTTCAACACGTTTCCGTCCTACTGCCGATTCTTTTCGCAAAGTACTTTTCTATAATTCTAGTATTTAATGGAAAAAAATTAAACGAATTTTTTGTCCATGTAAAAAACTATTTATTCTAAATAAAATGCCGCCCATTTATGCAATTATCTTATTAGATAAGGAATATTTTCGTCTGATAAGTACTTCTTTTTCAATGAATTCGATGATATTTTAGGATTTATCAAATAAATTTTATTTCTTACGACTTTTCGTAAAATATGTTAATGCCATCTGAAAGAGGAACAGATAACTTTTCATCGAGCTCTTAGTCGAAGAAGTCGGTCGAAGGATGCAAGAGTTATTAGCAAAAAACTAATCGGTGGTCAACACGATTCCGTCCTACTGCCGATTGTTTTTGCAAAGTACTTTTCTATAATTCTAGTATTTAATGGCAAAAAATTCAACGAATTTTTTGTCCATGTAAAAAACTATTAATTCTGAATTAAATGCCTCCCATTTATGCAATTAAAAAAATTTAAATGTCTCTTATTAGATAAGGCATATTTTCGTCTAATACGGTACTTCTTTTTCAATGATTTCGAGGATATTTTAGTTTTGATCAAAAAAATTTTATTTCTTACGACATTTCGTAAAATATGTTAATGCCATCTGAAAGAGGAACAGATAAGCTTTCCATCGAAAGCTTTTATGTCCATGTAAAAAACTATTAATTCTGAATAAAATGCCGCCCATTTATGCAATTAAAAAAATTAAAATGTCTCTTATTAGATAAGGCATATTTTCGTGTTATAAGGTACTTCTTCTTCAAAGATTACGATGATATTTTAGTTTTGATCAAAAAATTTTATTTCTTACTACTTTTCGTAAAATATGTTAATGCCATCTGAAAGAGGAACAGATAAACTTTCCATCGCGCTCTTAGTCGAAGAAGTCGGTCGAAGGATTCAAGAGTTATTAGCAAAAAACTAATCGCTGGTCAACACGATTCCGTCCTACTGCCGATTCTTTTCGCAAAGTACATTTCTATAATTCTAGTATTTAATGGGAAATATTAAAACGAATTTTTTGTCCATGTAAAAAACTATTAATTCTGAATAAAATGCCACCCATTTATGCAATTAAAAAAATTTATGTTAACGCCATCTGAAAGAGGAACAGATAAGCTTTCCATCGAGCTTTTAGTCGAAGAAGTGGGTCGAAGGATGCAAGAGTTTTTAGCAAAAAACTAATCGGTGGTCAACACGATTCCGTCCTACTGCCGATTGTTTTCGCAAAGTACTTTTCAATAATTCTAGTATTTAAGGGGAAAAATTAACCGAATTTTTTGTCCATGTAAAAAACTATTAATTCTGAATAAAATGCCACCCATTTATGCAATTAAAAAAATTTAAATGTCTCTTATTAGATAAGGCATATTTTTGTCTGATAAGGTACTTCTTTTTCAATGATTTCGATGATATTTTAGTTTTGATCAAAAAAATTTTATTTCTTACGACTTTTCATAAAATATGTTAATGCCATCTGAAAGAGGAACAGATAAGCTTTCCATCGAGCTCTTAGTCGAAGAAGTCGGTCGAAGGATTCAAGAGTTATTAGCGAAAAACTAATCGGTGGTCAACACGTTTCCGTCCTACTGCCGATTGTTTTCGCAAAGTACTTTTCTATAATTCTAGTATTTAAGGGAAAAAATTAAACGAATTTTTTGTCCATGTAAAAAACTATTAATTCTAAATAAAATGCCGCCCATTTATGCAATTATCTTATTAGATAAGGAATATTTTCGTCTGATAAGTACTTCTTTTTCAATGAATTCGATGATTTTTTAGGATTTATCAAAAAAATTTTATTTCTTACGACTTTTCGTAAAATATGTTAATGCCATCTGAAAGAGGAACAGATAACTTTTCATCGAGCTCTTAGTCGAAGAAGTCGGTCGAAGGATGCAAGAGTTATTAGCAAAAAAGTAATCGGTGGTCAACACGATTCCGTCCTACTGCCGATTGTTTTTGCAAAGTACTTTTCTATAATTCTAGTATTTAATGGCAAAAAATTAAACGAATTTTTTGTCCATGTAAAAAACTATTAATTCTGAATTAAATGCCTCCCATTTATGCAATTAAAAAAATGTAAATGTCTCTTATTAGATAAGGCATATTTTCGTCTAATACGGTACTTCTTTTTCAATGATTTCGAGGATATTTTAGTTTTGATCAAAAAAATTTTATTTCTTACGACATTTCGTAAAATATGTTAATGCCAACTGAAAGAGGAACAGATAAGCTTTCCATCGAAAGCATTTTTGTCCATGTAAAAAACCATTCATTCTGAATAAAATTCCACCCATTTATGCAATTAAAAAAATGTAAATGTCTCTTATTAGATAAGGCATATTTTCGTCTTATAAGGTACTTCTTCTTCAATGATTTCGAGGATATTTTAGTTTTGATCAAAAAAATTTTATTTCTTACGACTTTTCGCAAAATATATTAATGCCATCTGAAAGAGGAACAGATAAGCTTTCCATCGAGCTCTTAGTCGAAGAAGTGGGTCGAAGGATGCAAGAGTTTTTAGCAAAAAACTAATCGGTGGTCAACACGATTCCGTGCTACTGCCGATTGTTTTCGCAAAGTACTTTTCAATAATTCTAGTATTTAAGGGGAAAAATTAACCGAATTTTTTGTCCATGTAAAAAACTATTAATTCTGAATAAAATGCCTCCCATTTATGCAATTAAAAAAATGTAAATGTCTCTTATTAGATAAGGCATATTTTCGTCTAATACGGTACTTCTTTTTCAATGATTTCGAGGATATTTTAGTTTTGATCAAAAAAATTTTATTTCTTACGACATTTCGTAAAATATGTTAATGCCAACTGAAAGAGGAACAGATAAGCTTTCCATCGAAAGCATTTTTGTCCATGTAAAAAACCATTCATTCTGAATAAAATTCCACCCATTTATGCAATTAAAAAAATGTAAATGTCTCTTATTAGATAAGGCATATTTTCGTCTTATAAGGTACTTCTTCTTCAATGATTTCGAGGATATTTTAGTTTTGATCAAAAAAATTTTATTTCTTACGACTTTTCGCAAAATATGTTAATGCCATCTGAAAGAGGAACAGATAAGCTTTCCATCGAGCTCTTAGTCGAAGAAATGGGTCGAAGGATGCAAGAGTTATTAGCAAAAAACTAATCGGTGGTCAACACGATTCCGTGCTACTGCCGATTCTTTTCGCAAAGTGCTTTTCTATAATTGTAGTATTTAATGGGTAAAATTAAACGAATATTTTGTCCATGTAGAAAACTATTAATTCTATTTAGTTTTGATCAAAAAAATTTTATTTCTTACGACTTTTCATAAAATATGTTAATGCCATCTGAAAGAGGAACAGATAAGCTTTCCATCGAGCTCTTAGTCGAAGAAGTCGGTCGAAGGATGCAAGAGTTATTAGGAAAAAAACTAATCGGTGTTCAACACGTTTCCGTCCTACTGCCGATTCTTTTCGCAAAGTACTTTTCTATAATTCTAGTATTTAATGGAAAAAAATTAAACGAATTTTTTGTCCATGTAAAAAACTATTTATTCTAAATAAAATGCCGCCCATTTATGCAATTATCTTATTAGATAAGGAATATTTTCGTCTGATAAGTACTTCTTTTTCAATGAATTCGATGATATTTTAGGATTTATCAAATAAATTTTATTTCTTACGACTTTTCGTAAAATATGTTAATGCCATCTGAAAGAGGAACAGATAACTTTTCATCGAGCTCTTAGTCGAAGAAGTCGGTCGAAGGATGCAAGAGTTATTAGCAAAAAACTAATCGGTGGTCAACACGATTCCGTCCTACTGCCGATTGTTTTTGCAAAGTACTTTTCTATAATTCTAGTATTTAATGGCAAAAAATTCAACGAATTGTAAAAAACTATTAATTCTGAATTAAATGCCTCCCATTTATGCAATTAAAAAAATTTAAATGTCTCTTATTAGATAAGGCATATTTTCGTCTAATACGGTACTTCTTTTTCAATGATTTTGAGGATATTTTAGTTTTGATCAAAAAAATTTTATTTCTTACGACATTTCGTAAAATATGTTAATGCCATCTGAAAGAGGAACAGATAAGCTTTCCATCGAAAGCTTTTATGTCCATGTAAAAAACTATTAATTCTGAATAAAATGCCGCCCATTTATGCAATTAAAAAAATTAAAATGTCTCTTATTAGATAAGGCATATTTTCGTGTTATAAGGTACTTCTTCTTCAAAGATTACGATGATATTTTAGTTTTGATCAAAAAATTTTATTTCTTACTACTTTTCGTAAAATATGTTAATGCCATCTGAAAGAGGAACAGATAAACTTTCCATCGCGCTCTTAGTCGAAGAAGTCGGTCGAAGGATTCAAGAGTTATTAGCAAAAAACTAATCGCTGGTCAACACGATTCCGTCCTACTGCCGATTCTTTTCGCAAAGTACATTTCTATAATTCTAGTATTTAATGGGAAATATTAAAACGAATTTTTTGTCAATGTAAAAAACTATTAATTCTGAATAAAATGCCGCCCATTTATGCAATTAAAAAAATTTAAATGTCTCTTATTAGATAAGGCATATTTTCGTCTGATACGGTACTTCTTCTTCAATGATTTCGAGGATATTTTAGTTTTGATCAAAAAAATTTTTTTTCTTACGACATTTCGTAAAATATGTTAATGCCATCTGAAAGAGGAACAGATAAGCTTTCCATCGAAAGCTTTTTTGTCCATGTAAAAAACTATTCATTCTGAATAAAATGCCGCCCGTTTATGCAATTAAAAAAATGTAAATGTCTCTTATTAGATAAGGCATATTTTCGTCTGATATGGTACTTCTTTTTCAATGATTTCGAGGATATTTTAGTTTTGATCAAAAAAATTTTATTTCTTACGACTTTTCGTAAAATATGTTAATGCCATCTGAAAGAGGAACAGATAAGCATTCCATCGAAAGCTTTTCTGTCCATCCAAAAACTATTAATTCTGAATAAAATGCCGCCCATTTATACAATTAAAAAAATTTTAATATCTCTTATTAGTTAAGGCATATTTTCGTCTGATACGGTACTTCTTTTTCAATGATTTCGAGGATATTTTAGTTTTGATCAAAAAATTGTATTTCTTACTACTTTTCGTAAATTATGTTAATGCCATCTGAAAGAGGAACAGATAAGCTTTCCATCGAGCTCTTAGTCGAAGAAGTCGGTCGAAGGATTCAAGAGTTATTAGCAAAAAACTAATCGGTGGTTAACACGATTCCATCCTACTGCCGATTCTTTTCGCAAAGTACTTTTCTATAATTCTAGTATTTAATGGGAAAAAATTAAACGAATTTTTTGTCCATGTAAAAAACTATTAATTCTGAATAAAATGCCGCCCATTTATGCAATTAAAAAAATTTAAATGTCTCTTATTAGATAAGGCATATTTTCGTCTAATACGGTACTTCTTTTTCAATGATTTCGAGGATATTTTAGTTTTGATCAAAAAAATTTTATTTCTTACGACTTTTCGTAAAATATGTTAATGCCATCTGAAAGAGGAACAGATAAGCTTTCCATCGAGCTCTTAGTCGAAGAAGTCGGTCGAAGGATGCAAGAGTAATTAACAAAAACTAATCGGTGGTCAACAAGATTCCGTCCAACTGCCGATGGTTTTCGCAAAGTACTTTGTTAATATTCGAGTATTTAATGGAAAAAAATTAAACGAATTTTTTGTCCATGTAAAAAACTATTAATTCTGAATAAAATGCAGCCCATTTATGCAATTAAAAAAATGTAAATGTCTCTTATTAGATAAGGCATATTTTCGTCTGATATGGTACTTCTTTTTCAATGATTTCGAGGATATTTTAGTTTTGATCAAAAAAATTTTATTTCTTACGACTTTTCGTAAAATATGTTAATGCCATCTGAAAGAGGAACAGATAAGCATTCCATCGAAAGCTTTTCTGTCCATCCAAAAACTATTAATTCTGAATAAAATGCCGCCCATTTATACAATTAAAAAAATTTTAATATCTCTTATTAGTTAAGGCATATTTTCGTCTGATACGGTACTTCTTTTTCAATGATTTCGAGGATATTTTAGTTTTGATCAAAAAATTGTATTTCTTACTACTTTTCGTAAATTATGTTAATGCCATCTGAAAGAGGAACAGATAAGCTTTCCATCGAGCTCTTAGTCGAAGAAGTCGGTCGAAGGATTCAAGAGTTATTAGCAAAAAACACGATTCCGTCCTACTGCCGATTCTTTTCGCAAAGTACTTTTCTATAATTCTAGTATTTAATGGGAAAAAATTAAACGAATTTTTTGTCCATGTAAAAAACTATTAATTCTGAATAAAATGCCGCCCATTTATGCAATTAAAAAAATTTAAATGTCTCTTATTAGATAAGGCATATTTTCGTCTGATAAGGTACTTCTTCTTCAATGATTTCGAGGATATTTTAGTTTTGATCAAAAAATTTTATTTCTTACTACTTTTCGTAAAATATGTTAATGCCATCTGAAAGAGGAACAGATAAACTTTCCATCGCGCTCTTAGTCGAAGAAGTCGGTCGAATGATTCAAGAGTTATTAGCAAAAAACTAATCGCTGGTCAACACGATTCCGTCCTACTGCCGATTCTTTTCGCAAAGTACATTTCTATAATTCTAGTATTTAATGGGAAAAATTAAAACGAATTTTTTGTCAATGTAAAAAACTATTAATTCTGAATAAAATGCCGCCCATTTATGCAATTAAAAAAATTTAAATGTCTCTTATTAGATAAGGCATAGTTTCGTCTGATACGGTACTTCTTCTTCAATGATTTCGAGGATATTTTAGTTTTGATCAAAAAAATTTTTTTTCTTACGACACTTCGTGAAATATGTTAATGCCATCTGAAAGAGGAACAGATAAGCTTTCCATCGAAAGCTTTTTTGTCCATGTAAAAAACTATTCATTCTGAATAAAATGCCGCCCGTTTATGCAATTAAAAAAATTTAAATATCTCTTATTAGATAAGGCATATTTTCGTCTGATACGGTACTTCTTCTTCAATGATTTCGAGGATATTTTAGTTTTGATCAAAAAATTTTATTTTTTACTACTTTTCGTAAAATATGTTAATGCCATCTGAAAGAGGAACAGATAAGCTTTCCATCGAGCTCTTTTTCGAAGAAGTCGGTCGAAGGATGCAACAGTTATTAGCAAAAAACTAATCGCTGGTCAACACGATTCCGTCCCACTGCCGATTCTTTTCGCAAAGCTCTTTTCCATAATTCTAGTATTTAATGGGAAAAAATTAAACGAATTTTTTGTCCATGTAAAAAACTATTAATTCTGAATAAAATGCCGCCCATTTATGCAATTAAAAAAATTAAATGTCTCTTATTAGATAAGGCATATTTTCGTCTGATACGGTACTTCTTCTTCAATGATTTCGATGATATTTTAGTTTTGATCAAAAAATTTTATTTCTTACGATATTTCGTAAAATATGTAAATGCCATCTGAAAGAGGAACAGATAAGCTTTCCATCGAAAGCTTTTTTGTCCATGTAAAAAGCTATTAATTCTGAATAAAATGCCGCCCATTTATGCAATTAAAAAAATTAAATGTCTCTTATTAGATAAGGCATATTTTCGTCTGATAAGGTACTTCTTCTTCAATGATTTCGAGGATATTTTAGTTATGATCAAAAAATTTTATTTTTTATGACTTTTTGTAATATATGTTAATGCCATCTGAAAGAGGAACAGATAAGCTTTCCATCGAGCTCTTTTTCGAAGAAGTCGGTCGAAGGATTCAAGAGTTATTAGCAAAAAACTAATCGGTGGTTAACACGATTCCGTCCTACTGCCGATACTTTTCGCAAAGTACTTTTCTATAAATCTAGTATTTAATAGGAAAAAAATTAAATGAATTTTTTGTCCATGTAAAAAACTATTAATTCTGAATAAAATGCCGCCCATTTATGCAATTAAAAGAATTTAAATGTCTCTTATTAGCTAAGGCATATTTTCGTCTGATAAGGTACTTTTTCTTCAATGATTTCGAGGATACTTTAGTTTTTATCAAAAAAGATTTTATTTCTTACGACTTTTCGTAAAATATGTTAATGCCATCTGAAAGAGGAACAGATAAGCTTTCCATCGAGCTCTTAGTCAAAGAAGTCGGTCGAAGGATGCAAGAGTCATTAGCAAAAAACTAATCGGTGATCAACACGATTCTGTCCAACTGCCGATTATTTTCGCAAAGTACTTTTTTAATATTCTAGTATTTAATGGAAAAAAATTAAACGAATTTTTGTCCATGTAAAAAACTATTAATTCTGAATAAAATGCCGCCCATTTATGCAATTAAAAAAATTAAAATGTCTCTTATTAGATTAGTCTTGACCACCGATAAGTTTTTTGCTAATAACTCTTGCATCTTTCGACCGACTTGTTCGACTAAGAGCTCAATGGAAAGATTTTCTATTCCTCTTTCAGATGGCATCAACATATTTTACGAAAAGTCGTATGAAATAGAATTTTTTTGATCAAAACTAAAATATCCTCGAATTCATTGAAACAGAAGTACCTTATAAGCCGAAAACATGCCTTATTTAATAAGAGACCGGCCTTTTATTCAGAATTAATAGTTTTTTTTTGCATGGACAAAAAATTCGTACTTTGCGAAAAGAATCGGCAGTTGGACGGAAACGTGTTGACCATCGATTAGTTTTTTGCTGATAACTCTTGCATCTTTCGACCGACTTCTTCGACTAAATCCTCGATGGAAAGCTTATCTGTTCCTCTTTCAGACGGCATTAACATATTTTACGAAAAGTCGTAAGAAATAATATTTTTTTGATCAAAACTAAAATATCCTCGAAATCATTGAAGAAAATCTACCTTATCATACGAAAATATGCCTTATCTTATAAGAGACATTTAAATTTTTTTAATTGCATAAATAGGCGGCATTTTATTCAGAATTAATAGTTTTTTACATGGACAAAAAAGTCGTTTAATTTTCTCCCATTAAATACTAGAATTATAGAAAAGTACTTTGCGAAAAGAATCGGCAGTAGGACGGAATCGTGTTGACCACCGATTAGTTTTTTGCTAATAACTCTTGAATCCTTCGACCGACTTCTTCGACTAAGAGCTCGATGGAAAGCTTATCTGTTCCTCTTTCAGATGGCATTAACATATTTCACGAAAAGTCGTAGGAAATAAAATTTTTTTTGAACAAAATAAAATATCCTCGAATTCATTGAAACAGAAGTACCTTATAAGCCGAAAACATGCCCTATTTAATAAGAGACCGGCCTTTTATTCAGAATTAATAGTTTTTTTTTGCATGGACAAAAAATTCGTACTTTGCGAAAAGAATCGGCAGTTGGACGGAAACGTGTTGACCATCGATTAGTTTTTTGCTGATAACTCTTGCATCTTTCGACCGACTTCTTCGACTAAATCCTCGATGGAAAGCTTATCTGTTCCTCTTTCAGACGGCATTAACATATTTTACGAAAAGTCGTAAGAAATAATATTTTTTTGATCAAAACTAAAATATCCTCGAAATCATTGAAGAAGAACAACCTAATCAGACGAAAATATGCCTTATCTAGTAAGAAACATTTAAATTTTTTTAATTGCACAAATAGGCGGCATTTTTTTCAGAATTAATATTTTTTACATGGACAAAAAATTCGTTTAATTTTTTCCCATTTAATACTAGAATTATAGAAAAGTACTTTGCGAAAAGAATCGGCAGTAGGACGGAAACGTGTTGACCACCGATTAGCTATTTGCTAATAACTCTTGCATCCTTCGACCGACTTCTTCGACTAAGAGCTCGATGGAAAGCTCATCTGTTCCTCTTTCAGGTGGCATTAAAATATTTTACGAAAAGTCGTAAGAAATAATATTTTTTTGATCAAAACTAAAATATCGTCGAAATCATTAAGGAAGAAGTACCTTATCAGACGAAAATATGCCTTATCTAGTAAGAAACATTTAAATTTTTTTAATTGCACAAATAGGCGGCATTTTTTTCAGAATTAATATTTTTTACATGGACAAAAAATTCGTTTAATTTTTTCCCATTTAATACTAGAATTATAAAAAATAATTTGCGAAAAGAATCGGCAGTAGGACGGAAACGTGTTGACCACCGATAAGTTTTTTGCTAATAACTCTTGCATCCTTCGACCGACTTCTTCGACTAAGAGCTCGATGGAAAGCTTTTCTGTTCCTCTTTCAGATGGCATTAACATATTTTACGAAAAGTCGTAAGAAATAAAATTTTTTTGATCAAAACTAAAATATCCTCGAAATCATTGAAGAAGTACCTTATCAGACGAAAATAGTCATTATCTAATAAGAAACATTCGGTGAGTGAGCACCTGTCGCAATGGCTGGTGGAAATCTTCAGGGGATGCCTCCTAACAGGATACATCCCAAGGTACTGGAGAGAAGTGAGGGTGGCTTTCATTCCCAAAGCAGGAAAGATCAACCATTGCTCACCAAAAGATTATAGGCCCATTAGTCTCTCATCGTTTTTATTGAAAACATTGGAGAGACTCCTGAACCTGCATCTCAGAAGTAAGCTGACACCTCACACTTTCAGCGGATCTCAACACGCCTATCTTAAGGGTAGATCAGTTGAGACCGCTTTGCACGAGGTAGTAAGCACAATTGAAAAAACATTGCGGAGAAAGGAGTTTACGTTGGCGGCTTTTCTGGACATAGAAGGTGCCTTCAACAATGTCAGGATCGAGTCTATTACGACTGCACTTGTCAAAATTGGCTCACACCCGACAATCACTCGATGGCTTAGCAACATGCTCAGCCACAGAGTGATAAACGCCCAACTCTGCACCTCGACAATTAGGAGAAAGGTGGTCAGGGGAACTCCGCAAGGGGGTGTCATATCTCCCTTGCTGTGGAACCTTGTCCTTAATGATTTTCTCCTAAAACTGGAAAATAGGGGATGTAGAGTGACGGCCTATGCAGACGACCTGGTGCTTATGGTAACAGGCAGATTCCTGCCTACAATCAGTGAGCTCCTAAACGGCGCATTGGGCCTAACTCTTCGATGGGCAGAGCAGAACGGTCTGGGGGCCAACCCACAAAAGACCGAGCTGGTTTTGTTCACCCGAAAATACAAGATCCCAAGCTTCAAACTCCCGACACTGGGCGGAACGGAGCTTGTGCTTTCAGAGGAGGCCAAGTACCTTGGAGTAACCCTCGACTCTAAACTCTCCTGGAGGAGGAACTCGGAGGAGAGGATGAAAAAGGCACTACAGGCCTTTTTTGTATGCAAAAAGACCTTCGGTAAAGGATGGGGACTGCAACCGTATATCATTCATTGGTTTTACACAGCAGTCGTCAGACCTATACTCACTTATGGAGCGCTGGTTTGGTGGGAGGCGGGTCACACCAACTCCCATCTAAACAATCTCCGCAAGGTACAAAGACTCGCTTGCCTGGGAGTAACAGGATGCATCCGTTCTACCCCCCAGGCAGCGCTTGACGTGATGTTGAATCTGGAACCAATTGGAGTCTCCCTCAAGCACGTGGCAGCAAGAAGTGCAGTCAGGCTGCTAGCCCAGGGCCTTCTTAAGCCTTGTGTTGCAGGCCACAGTACCATCCTACGCTCAGTAGGAACCTTTGTGGCAGATGAGAACGACTACTGGGTTTCAGATCTCAAATGGGAAGACAAATTTACTGTCGAATTTCCTAATAGAGCAGATTGGCAACTCGAAACTCCCGTGAGGCAGAACGAGTTGTCAATCTATACAGACGGCTCGAAGACGAAGGAAGGAACTGGATCGGGGGTCTACTCTGATGACCCTTCGGTTCAACTCTCCTTTCGTCTTCCTGACTATTGCAGCGTGTTCCAAGCGGAGATCTACGCCGTTTGGCAGGCGGCTAAATTGATACACACCTTGAGTGAGAGCCCGAGGAACGTATCGATCTACGTTGACAGCCAAGCAGCGCTTAAAGCTCTCTCGTCGAACACGGTAAAGAGTAAACTCATCCGGGACACGGTTTTGGCACTGAACCGGTGTCAACCGCACTCAATCAGACTGGTCTGGGTGCCGGGCCACATGGGTGTACCTGGTAACGAGGCGGCTGACGAGTGCGCTAGATCCGGTTCAGCGTTAGAAACAAGTCTCGTGGTGAAAGACATTAAAAGGCCAATCCAGTACGTCCTATCGGAACTTGACAGTACCATGAGGACTGTGGCTGCCGAACACTGGATAGCAGTACTGGGCTGCGAGGTGTCCAAGGCATTATGGCCAAGATACAATTTGAAGCGCACTTCCGAGCTCCTACACTTAACAAAGAACAGGATAAGGATGTTGACAGGAGTCTTAACGGGACACTGCTACATTGGGCGTATGGCCCAACGGTACGGCGTATCCCAACAAGACTACTGTCGTAGCTGTGAAAACGAAGATGAGATCGAGAGTGTCCAACACCTTCTCTGCGACTGCCCTGCACTTCTGAGGAGGAGAACCCAATTTTTGGGAAGACCCTTCTTTGACGAACTGGGCAGTCTAGCGAACGCGCACCTGGAGGACCTGGCACTCTTCCTGGATTCCACTGGGTGGTTCCGTGGGCTGCCGAAGCCCAATGGGACTGGCCATTAGAACCAGGGAAAACGGAATGACCCTTCTCCCATCCATTATCCCAGCAACCCTACCCGATCCCATCTATCCCTCCAGTATATAAATCAGGCAACACAATGGACCTAATGGTCACTGGGTGCTCTCGACTTCGGTTGAGCTGCCTGTTCAACCTAACCTAACCTAATAAGAAACATTTAAATTTTTTTTAATTGCATAAACGGGCGGCATTATATTCAGAATTAATAGTTTTTTACATGGACAAAAAATTCGTTTAATTTTTTCCCATTAAATACGAGAATTATAGAAAAGTACTTTGCGAAAAGAATCGGCAGTAGGATGGAAACGTGTTGACCACCGATTAGCTATTTGCTTATAACTCTTGCATCCTTCGACCGACTTCTTCGACTAAGAGCTCGATGGAAAGCTCATCTGTTCCTCTTTCAGATGGCATTAACATATTTTACGAAAAGTCGTAAGAAATAAAATTTTTTTGATCAAAACTAAAATATCCTCGAAATCATTGAAGAAGAACTACCTTATCACACGAAAATATGCCTTATCTAATAAGAGACATTTAAATTTTTTTAATTGCATAAATGGGCGACATTATATTCAGAATAAATAGTTTTTTACATGGTCAAAAAATTTGTTAATTTTTTCCCATTAAATACTAGAATTATAGAAAAGTACTTTGCGAAAAGAATCGGCAGTAGGACGGAAACGTGTTGACCACCGATCAGTTTTGTGCTAATAACTCTTGCATCCTTCGACCGACTTCTTCGACTAAGAGCTCGATGGAAAGCTTATGTGTTCCTCTTTTAGACGGCATTAACATATTTTACAAAAAGTCGTAAGAAATAATATTTTTTTGACCATAACTAAAATATCCTCGAAATCATTGAAGAAGAAGAACCTTATCAGACGAAAATATGCCTTATCTAATAAGAGACATTTAAATTTTTTTAATTGCATAAATGGGCGACATTATATTCAGAATAAATAGTTTTTTACATGGTCAAAAAATTTGTTAATTTTTTCCCATTAAATACTAGAATTATAGAAAAGTACTTTGCGAAAAGAATCGGCAGTAGGACGGAAACGTGTTGACCACCGATCAGTTTTGTGCTAATAACTCTTGCATCCTTCGACCGACTTCTTCGACTAAGAGCTCGATGGAAAGCTTATCTGTTCCTCTTTTAGACGGCATTAACATATCTTACAAAAAGTCGTAAGAAATAATATGTTTTTGATCATAACTAAAATATCCTCGAAACATTGAAGAAGAAGTACCTTGGCATTCACATGTTTTACGAAAAGTCATAAGAATCAAATTTTTTTGATAAAAACTAAAATATCTTTGAAATCATTGAAGAAGAAGTACTTTATCATACGAAAATATAACTTATCTAATAAGAGATATTTCAATTGTTTTAATTGCATAAATGGGCGGCATTTTATTCAGAATTAATAGTTTTTACATAGACAAAAAATTCGTTAATTTTTTCCCATTAAATACTAGAATTATAGAAAAGTTCTTTGCGAAAAGAATCGGCAGTAGGACGGAAACGTGTTGACCACCGATAAGTTTTTTGCTAATAACTTTTGCATCCTTCGACCGACTTCTTCTTTTTAATTGCATAAATGGGCGGCATTTTATTCAGAATTAATAGTTTTTTACTTGGACAAAAAATTCGTTTAATTTTTTCCCATTTAATACTAGAATTAAAGAAAATACTTTGCGAAAAGAATCGTCAGTAGGACGGAAACGTGTTGACCATCGATTAGTTTTTTGCTAATAACTCTTACATCCTTCGACCGACTCCTTCGACTAAGAGCTCGATGGAAAGCTTATCTGTTCCTCTTTTAGACGGCATTAACATATTTTACAAAAAGTCGTAAGAAATAATATTTTTTTGATCATAACTAAAATATCCTCGAAATCATTGAAGAAGAAGAACCTTATCAGACGAAAATATGCCTTATCTAATTAGAGACATTTAAATTTTTTTTAATTGCATAAATGAGCGACATTTTTTTCAGAATTAATACTTTTTTACATGGACAAAAAATTCGTTAATTTTTTCCCATTAAATACTAGAATTATAGAAAAGTACTTTGCGAAAAGAATCGGCAGTAGGACGGAAACGTGTTGACCACCGATAAGTTTTTTGCTAATAACTCTTGCGTCCTTCGACCGACTTCTTCGACTAAGAGTTCGGTGGAAAGCTTATCTGATCCTCTTTCAGATGGCATTAACATATTTTACGAAAAGTCGTAAGAAATAAAATTTTTTTGATCAAAACTAAAATATCCTCGAAATCATTGAAGAAGAAGAACCTTATCAGACGAAAATATGCCTTATCTAATAAGAGACATTTAAATTTTTTTTAATTGCATAAATGGGCGACATTATATTCAGAATTAATAGTTTTTTACATGGACAAAAAATTCGTTAATTTTTTCCCATTAAATACTAGAATTATAGAAAAGTACTTTGCGAAAAGAATCGGCAGTAGGACGGAAACGTGTTGACCACCGATAAGTTTTTTGCTTATAACTCTTGCATCCTTCGACCGACTTCTTCGACTAAGAGTTCGGTGGAAAGCTTATCTGATCCTCTTTCAGATGGCATTAACATATTTTACGAAAAGTCGTAAGAAATAAAATTTTTTTGATCAAAACTAAAATATCCTCGAAATCATTGAAGAAGAAGAACCTTATCAGACGAAAATATGCCTTATCTAATAAGAGACATTTAAATTTTTTTAATTGCATAAATGGGCGACATTATATTCAGAATTAATAGTTTTTTACATGGATAAAAAATTCGTTAATTTTTTCCCATTAAATACTAGAATTATAGAAAAGTACTTTGCGAAAAGAATCGGCAGTAGGACGGAAACGTGTTGACCACCGATAAGTTTTTTGGTAATAACTCTTGCATCCTTCGACCGACTTCTTCGACTAAGAGCTCGATGGAAAGCTTATCTGTTCCTCTTTCAGATGGCATTAACATATTTTACGAAAAGTCGTAAGAAATAAAATTTTTTTGATCAAAATTAAAATATCCTCGAAACATTGAAGAAGAAGTACCTTGGCATTAACATGTTTTACGAAAAGTCATAAGAAATAAATTTTTTTGATAAAAACTAAAATATCCTTGAAATCATTGAAGAAGAACTACCTTACCAGATGAAAAAATGCCTTATCTAATAAGAAACATTTAAATTTTTTTAATTGCATAAATGGGCGGCATTATATTCAGAATTAATAGTTTTTTACATGGACAAAAATTTCATTTTATTTTTTCCCATTAAATACTAGAATTATAGAAAAGTACTTTGCGAAAAGAATCGGCAGTATGACGGAAACGTGTTGACCACCGATTAGTTATTTGCTAATAACTCTTGCATCCTTCGACCGACTTCTTCGACTAAGAGCTCGATAGAAAGCTCATCTGTTCCTCTTTCAGATGGCATTAACATATTTTACGAAAAGTCATAAGAAATGAAATTTTTTTGATCAAAACTAAAATATACTCGAAATTATTGAAGAAGAACTACCTTATCAGACGAAAATATGCCTTATTTAATAAGAGACATTTAAATTTTTTTAATTGCATAAATGGGCGACATTATATTCAGAATTAATAGTTTTTTACATGGACAAAAAATTCGTTTAATTTTTTCCCATTAAATACTAGAATTATAGAAAATACTTTGCGAAAAGAAGGACGGAAACGTGTTGACCACCGATTAGCTATTTGCTAATAACTCTTGCATCCTTCGACCGACTTCTTCGACTAAGAGCTCGATGGAAAGATTATCTGTTCCTCTTTCAGATGGCATTAACATATTTTACGAAAAGTCGTAAGAAATAAAATTTTTTTGATCAAAACTAAAATATCCTCGAAATCATTGAAGAAGAAGTACCTTATCAGACGAAAATATGCCTTATCTAATAAGAAACATTTAATTTTTTTTAATTGCATAAATGGGCGGCATTATATTCAGAATTAATAGTTTTTTACATTGACAAAAAATTCGTTTAATTTTTTCCCATTAAATACTAGAATTAAAGAAAATACTTTGCGAAAAGAATCGGCAGTAGGACGAAAACGTGTTGACCACCGATAAGCTATTTGCTAATAACTCTTGCATCCTTCGACCGACTTCTTCGACTAAGAGCTCGATGTAAAGCTTATCTGTTCCTCTTTCAGATGGCATTAAAATATTTTACGAAAAGTCGTAAGAAATAACATTTTTTTGATCAAAACTAAAATATCCTCGAAATCATTGAAGATGAAGTACTTTGGCATTAACATGTTTTACGAAAGGTCATAAGAAATAATTTTTTTTGATCAAAACTAAAATATCTTTGAAATGATTGAAGAAGAAGTACCTTATCATACGAAAATATGCCTTATCTAATAAAAGATATTTAAATTTTTTTAATTGCATAAATTGGCGGCATTTTATTCAGAATTAATAGTTTTTTACATGGACAAAAAATTCGTTTAATTTTTTCCCATTAAATACATCAACTATAGAAAAGTACTTTGCGAAAAGAATCGGCAGCAGGACGGAAACGAGTTGACCACCGATTAGCTTTTTGCTAATAACTCTTGCGTCCTTCGACCGAAATCTTCGACTAAAAGTTCGATGGAAAGCTTATCTGTTCCTCTTTCAGATGGCATTAACATATTTTACGAAAAGTCGTAAGAAATAAAATTTTTTTGATCAAAACTAAAATATCCTCGAAATCATTAAGGAAGAAGTACCTTATCAGACGAAAATATGCCTTATCTAGTAAGAAACATTTAAATTTTTTTAATTGCACAAATGGGCGGCATTTTTTTCAGAATTAATATTTTTTACATGGACAAAAAATTCGTTAAATTTTTTCCCATTTAATACTAGAATTATAAAAAATAATTTGCGAAAAGAATCGGCAGTAGGACGGAAACGTGTTGACCACCGATAAGTTTTTTGCTAATAACTCTTGCATCCTTCGACCGACTTCTTCGACTAAGAGCTCGATGGAAAGCTTTTCTGTTCCTCTTTCAGATGGCATTAACATATTTTACGAAAAGTCGTAAGAAATAAAATTTTTTTGATCAAAACTAAAATATCCTCGAAATCATTGAAGAAGTACCTTATCAGACGAAAGTAGTCCTTATCTAATAAGAAACATTTAAATTTTTTTTAATTGCATAAACGGGCTGCATTATATTCAGAATTAATAGTTTTTTACATGGACAAAAAATTCGTTTAATTTTTTCCCATTAAATACGAGAATTATAGAAAAGTACTTTGCGAAAAGAATCGGCAGTAGGACGGAAACGTGTTGACCACCGATTAGCTATTTGCTTATAACTCTTGCATCCTTCGACCGACTTCTTCGACTAAGAGCTCGAGGGAAAGCTCATCTGTTCCTCTTTCAGATGGCATTAACATATTTTACGAAAAGTCGTAAGAAATAAAATTTTTTTGATCAAAACTAAAATATCCTCGAAATCATTGAAGAAGTACCTTATCAGACGAAAATAGTCCTTATCTAATAAGAAACATTTAAATTTTTTTTAATTGCATAAACGGGCGGCATTATATTCAGAATTAATAGTTTTTTACATGGACAAAAAATTCGTTTAATTTTTTCCCATTACATACGAGAATTATAGAAAAGTACTTTGCGAAAAGAATCGGCAGTAGGACGGAAACGTGTTGACCACCGATTAGCTATTTGCTAATAACTCTTGCATCCTTCGACCGACTTCTTCGACTAAGAGCTCGATGGAAAGCTCATCTGTTCCTCTTTCAGATGGCATTAACATATTTTACGAAAAGTCGTAAGAAATAAAATTTTTTTGATCAAAACTAAAATATCCTCGAAATCATTGAAGAAGAACTACCTTATTACACGAAAATATGCCTTATCTAATAAGAGACATTTAAATTTTTTTAATTGCATAAATGGGCGACATTATATTCAGAATAAATAGTTTTTTACATGGTCAAAAAATGTGTTAATTTTTTCCCATTAAATACTAGAATTATAGAAAAGTACTTTGCGAAAAGAATCGGCAGTAGGACGGAAACGTGTTGACCACCGATCAGTTTTGTGCTAATAACTCTTGCACCCTTCGACCGACTTCTTCGACTAAGAGCTCGATGGAAAGCTTATCTGTTCCTCTTTCAGACGGCATTAAAATATTTTACGAAAAGTCGTAAGAAATAAAATTTTTTCGATCAAAACTAAAATATCCTCGAAACATTGAAGAAGAAGTACCTTGGCATTCACATGTTTTACGAAAAGTCATAAGAAATAAATTTTTTTGATAAAAACTAAAATATCTTTGAAATCATTGAAGAAGAAGTACTTTATCATTCGATAATATGCCTTATCTAATAAGAGATATTTAAATTTTTTTAATTACATAAATGGGCGGCATTTTATTCAGAATAAATAGTTTTTACATGGACAAAAAATTCGTTAATTTTTTCCCATTAAATACTAGAATTATAGAAAAGTTCTTTGCGAAAAGAATCGGCAGTAGGACGGAAACGTGTTGACCACCGATAAGTTTTTTGCTAATAACTTTTGCATCCTTCGACCGACTTCTTCTTTTTAATTGCATAAATGGGCGGCATTTTATTCAGAATTAATAGTTTTTTACTTGGACAAAAAATTCGTTTAATTTTTTCCCATTTAATACTAGAATTAAAGAAAATACTTTACGAAAAGAATCGGCAGTAGGACGGAAACGTGTTGACCATCGATTAGTTTTTTGCTAATAACTCTGCCATCCTTCGACCGACTCCTTCGACTAAGAGCTCGATGGAAAGCTTATCTGTTCCTCTTTTAGACGGCATTAACATATTTTACAAAAAGTCGTAAGAAATAATATTTTTTTGATCATAACTAAAATATCCTCGAAATCATTGAAGAAGAACTACCTTACCAGACGAAAAAATGCCTTATCTAATAAGAAACATTTAAATTTTTTTAATTGCATAAATGGGCGGCATTATATTCAAAATTCTTTTAATTTTTTCCCATTAAATACTTAAAATTATAGAAAATACTTTGCGAAAAGAATCGTCAGTAGGACGGAAACGTGTTGACCACCGATAAGCTATTTGCTAATAACTCTTACATCCTTCGACCGACTTCTTCGACTAAGAGCTCGATGGAAAGCTTATCTGTTCCTCTTTCAGATGGCATTAACATATTTTACGAAAAGTCGTAAGAAAAAAAATTTTTTTTAACAGAACTAAAATATCCTCGAAATCATTAAGAAAGAAGTACCTTATCAGATGAAAATATGCCTTATCTAATAAGAAACATTTAAAGTTTTTTAATTGCACAAATGGGCGGCATTTTTTTCAGAATTAATAGTTTTTTACATGGACAAAAAATTCGTTTAATTTTTTCCCATTTAATACTAGAATTATAAAAAATACTTTGCGAAAAGAATCGGCAGTAGGATGGAAACGTGTTGACCACCGATAAGTTTTGTGCTAATAACTCTTGCGTCCTTCGACCGACTTCTTCGACTAAGAGTTCGGTGGAAAGCTTATCTGATCCTCTTTCAGATGGCATTAACATATTTTACGAAAAGTCGTAAGAAATAAAATTTTTTTGATCAAAACTAAAATATCCTCGAAATCATTGAAGAAGAAGAACCTTATCAGACGAAAATATGCCTTATCTAATAAGAGACATTTAAATTTTTTTTAATTGCATAAATGGGCGACATTATATTCAGAATTAATAGTTTTTTACATGGACAAAAAATTCGTTAATTTTTTCCCATTAAATACTACAATTATAGAAAAGTACTTTGCGAAAAGAATCGGCAGTAGGACGGAAACGTGTTGACCACCGATAAGTTTTTTGCTAATAACTCTTGCATCCTTCGACCGACTTCTTCGACTAAGAGTTCGGTAGAAAGCTTATCTGATCCTCTTTCAGATGGCATTAACATATTTTACGAAAAGTCGTAAGAAATAAAATTTTTTTGATCAAAACTAAAATATCCTCGAAATTATTGAAGAAGAACTACCTTATCAGATGAAAATATGCCTTATCTAATAAGAGACATTTAAATTTTTTTAATTGCATAAATGGGCGACATTACACTAGTCGGCATAAATATTTTGACATAATGAAAGCGATGTGTTTTTGCTTATATCTTTTTATTGGCTTTATAGAACTTAAGAATTTTTTTTTTTTTTTTGTTTTACATCTCGGACATACAAACTTAAAATTAATTGAACAAAAATTTTTCATGGAAAACTAAAACGATATGAATTAAAGTGATTTTCAGCCGTTGGCATAAGTATTTTGACGAGTGATTTTTATTATTAATCATAAAAAGGCTTCAAATTATAATTTCTATTAATAGAACGTATAACCTTTAGCTTCAATAACTTTTTGAAGTCTTTTTGGAACTGAGTCCACTAAACTTTTGAGGATATCTGTGGACACCTCGTTCCAAAGGGAAGCTACCTCACAAATTGTTTCTTCTTTGCTTTTATGCAAAGAAGCAATTCGCTTCCACTTCATGAGGGACCACACGTTTTCAATTACATTCAAGTCTGGACTTTGTGGTGGCCAGTCGAGAGTATTGACTCCAACGTCTTTCAAAAACTTCATGATCATTCTGCTTTTGTGGCATGGGGCATTATCCTGTTGCAGAATGAATGACTCACCGATAAGTTTGTCTCCAGAAGGGAAAACATTGTCATTCAGCACTCTCAAATATTCCCCTTGGTTCATCGAGCCTTCAATGGGAACCAAGTCACCCAACCCATTGAATGAAATGCAACCCCAGAACATAACCGAGCCTCCGCCATGACTCACTGTTTTGCAAACGGGCCTATTTTTTTGTCGTTGTGCCAGTGGAAGCCTTACAAAAACCTTTTGCCTTGCTGAATTGTACTCAAAGGAACTTTCGTCTGTCCAAAGTACGCTCCTCCAAAACTCTTTTGGCTTATGCTGATGCTCCTTTGCGAAAGCCAATCTTTTCGCCTTGTTTACTTAAGAGATGTACGGTATTTCCTTTGCTCGGTAAGTCTTGATATTGGCTTCCTTCAAACGTCTTCGAACAGTACGTTAACTTATTGATTTATTAGCTTTCTCATTCCATTGATTTGCAGCAGATTGAGGCTTTAAATGAATGTTTTTCTTGAATGCCCGCAGAAGGATTCTATCTTCATTCGTTGATGTTTTGCGTTTGGCACCCAATCTTGGCAAGTTCTTAACAGAATTATGTTTTTTGAATTTGTTTATCTGATAATGAACTGTTTGGCGCGACAGTTTAAATTCATTTGATATGTCTTTTACGACAACCCCTGCTTCAAACTTCGCTACGATTAAAGCTCTAACATCAGGGCTTAACTCTGCCGTTTTCACCATAGTTTTCTATTATTAGTTTTTGATTTTAGTTTTTTTTATTTAAAAATATGTTAACAAAGTTTAACTAGCAACAAATTTTTATTGACACTTGCTAAAACTCGCGAGATAATTACTACAAAGGTCTTGTCAAAATACTTCTGCCACGAAAAAAATTGTTTTCTGCGCGCATTCTTATCAGCAGAAAGAAAATGCAAAAGATAATCCACAAATAATTTTGCTTGCATATAGCTGTAATTACGCTCTTTCGTTTTCTACACATTTTCGCACCGATCCTTAACGGTACTAATCAAAGTGCAGGCCAATAGTCGCAAGTAAGTTTTGTCAAAATACTTATGCCGACTAGTGTATATTCAGAATTAATAGTTTTTTACATGGACAAAAAATTCGTTTAATTTTTTCCCATTAAATACTAGAATTATAGAAAATACTTTGCGAAAAGAAGGACGGAAACGTGTTGACCACCGATTAGCTATTTGCTAATAACTCTTGCATCCTTCGACCGACTTCTTCGACTAAGAGCTCGATGGAAAGCTTATCTGTTCCTCTTTCAGATGGCATTAACATATTTTACGAAAAGTCGTAAGAAATAAAATTTTTTTGATCAAAACTAAAATATCCTCGAAATCATTGAAGAAGAAGTACCTTATCAGACGAAAATATGCCTTATCTAATAAGAAACATTTAATTTTTTTTAATTGCATAAATGGGCGGCATTATATTCAGAATTAATAGTTTTTTACATTGACAAAAAATTCGTTTAATTTTTTCCCATTAAATACTAGAATTATAGAAAATACTTTGCGAAAAGAATCGGCAGTAGGACGAAAACGTGTTGACCACCGATTAGCTATTTGCTAATAACTCTTGCATCCTTCGACCGACTTCTTCGACTAAGAGCTCGATGGTAAGCTTATCTGTTCCTCTTTCAGATGGCATTAAAATATTTTACGAAAAGTCGTAAGAAATAAAATTTTTTTGATCAAAACTAAAATATCCTCGAAATCATTGAAGATGAAGTACTTTGGCATTAACATGTTTTACGAAAGGTCATAAGAAATAAATTTTTTTGATCAAAACTAAAATATCTTTGAAATGATTGAAGAAGAAGTACCTTATCATACGAAAATATGCCTTATCTAATAAAAGATATTTAAATTTTTTTTATTGCATAAATTGGCGGCATTTTATTCAGAATTAATAGTTTTTTACATGGACAAAAAATTCGTTTAATTTTTTCCCATTAAATACTACAACTATAGAAAAGTACTTTGCGAAAAGAATCGGCAGCAGGACGGAAACGAGTTGACCACCGATTAGCTTTTTGCTAATAACTCTTGCGTCCTTCGACCGAAATCTTCGACTAAAAGTTCGATGGAAAGCTTATCTGTTCCTCTTTCAGATGGCATTAACATATTTTACGAAAAGTCGTAAGAAATACAATTTTTTTGATCAAAACTAAAATATCCTCGAAATCATTAAAGAAGAACTACCTTATCAGATGAAAATATGCCTTATCTAATAAGAGACATTTAAATTTTTTTAATTGCATAAATAGGCGGCATTATATTCAGAATTAATAGTTTTTTACATGGACAAAAAATTCGTTAATTTTTTCCCATTAAATACTAGAATTATAGAAAAGTACTTTGCGAAAAGAATCGGCATTAGGACGGAAACGTGTTGACCACCGATCAGTTTTTTGCTTATAGCTCTTGCATCCTTCGACCGACTTCTCCAACTAAGAGCTCGATGGAAAGCTTATATGTTCCTCTTTCAGATGGCATTAACATATTTTACGAAAAGTCGTAAGAAATAAAATTTTTTTGATCAAAACTAAAATATCGTCGAAACATTGAAGATGAAGTACCTTGGCATTAACATGTTTTACGAAAAGTCATAAGAAATAAATTTTTTTGATCAAAACTAAAATATCCTCGAAATCATTAAAGAAGAAGTACCTTATCATACGAAAATATGCCTTATCTAATAAAAGATATTTAAATTTTTTTTAATTGCATAAATTGGCGGCATTTTATTCAGAATTAATAGTTTTTTACATGGACAAAAAATTCGTTTAATTTTTTCCCATTAAATACTACAACTATAGAAAAGTACTTTGCGAAAAGAATCGGCAGCAGGACGGAAACGAGTAGACCACCGATTAGCTTTTTGCTAATAACTCTTGCGTCCTTCGACCGAAATCTTCGACTAAAAGTTCGATGGAAAGCTTATCTGTTCCTCTTTCAGATGGCATTAACATATTTTACGAAAAGTCGTAAGAAATACAATTTTTTTAATCAAAACTAAAATATCCTCGAAATCATTGAAGAAGAACTACCTTATCAGATGAAAATATGCCTTATCTAATAAGAGACATTTAAATTTTTTTAATTGCATAAATAGGCGGCATTATATTCAGAATTAATAGTTTTTTACATGGACAAAAAATTCGTTAATTTTTTCCCATTAAATACTAGAATTATAGAAAAGTACTTTGCGAAAAGAATCGGCAGTAGGACGGAAACGTGTTGACCACCGATCAGTTTTTTGCTTATAGCTCTTGCATCCTTCGACCGACTTCTCCAACTAAGAGCTCGATGGAAAGCTTATATGTTCCTCTTTCAGATGGCATTAACATATTTTACGAAAAGTCGTAAGAAATACAATTTTTTTTATCAAAACTAAAATATCCTCGAAACATTGAAGATGAAGTACCTTGGCATTAACATGTTTTACGAAAAGTCATAAGAAATAAATTTTTTTGATCAAAACTAAAATATCCTCGAAATCATTAAAGAAGAAGTACCTTATCAGACGAAAATATTCATTGTCTAATAAGAAACATTTAATTTTTTAATTGCATAAATGGGCGGCATTTTATTCAGAATTAATAGTTTTTGACATGGACAAAAAATTCGTTTAATTTTTTTCCAATAAATACTAGAATTATAGAAAATACTTTGCGAAAAGAATCGGCAGTAGGACGGAAACGTATTGACCACTAATTAGCTATTTGCTAATAACTCTTGCAGCCTTCGACCGACTTCTTCGACTAAGAGCTCGATGGAAAGCTTATCTGTTCCTCTTTCAGATGGCATTAACATATTTTACGAAAAGTCGTAAGAAATAAAATTTTTTTGATCAAAATTAAAATATCCTCGAAATTATTGAAGAAGAAGTACCTTATCAGACGAAAATATTCCTTATCTAATAAGAAACATTTAAATTTTTTTTTAATTGCATAAATGGGCGGCATTTTATTCAGAATTAATAGTTTTTTACATGGACAAAAAATTCGTTTTATTTTTTCCCATTAAATACTAGAATTATAGAAAATACTTTGCGAAAAGAATCGGCAGTAGGACGGAAACGTGTTGACCACCGATTAGTTTTTTGCTAATAACTCTTGCATCCTTCGACTGACTTCTTCGACTAAGAGCTCGATGGAAAGCTTATCTGTTCCTCTTTCAGATGGCATTAACATATTTTACGAAAAGTCGTAAGAAATAAAATTTTTTTGATCAAAACTAAAATATCCTCGAAATCATTGAAGAAGAAGTACCTATCAGACGAAAATATTCATTGTCTAATAAGAAACATTTAATTTTTTAATTGCATAAATGGGCGGCATTTTATTCAGAATTAATAGTTTTTTACATGGACAAAAAATTCGTTTAATTTTTTCCCATTAAATACTAGAATTATAGAAAATTTTTTGCGAAAAGAATCGGCAGTAGGAAGGAAACGTGTTGACCACCGATTAGTTTTTTGCTAATAACTCCTGCATCCTTCGACTGACTTCTTCGACTAAAATCTCGATGGAAAGCTTATCTGTTCCTCTTTCAGATGGCATTAACATATTTTACGAAAAGTCGTAAGAAATAAAATTTTTTTGATCAAAACTAAAATATCCTCGAAATCATTGAAGAAGAAGTACCTTATCAGACGAAAATATGCCTTATCTAATAAGAGACATTTAAATTTTTTTAATTGCATAAATGGGCGGCATTTTATTCAGAATTAATAGTTTTTTACATGGACAAAAAATTCGTTTAATTTTTTCCCATTAAATACTAGAATTATACAAAATACTTTGCGAAAAGAATCGGCAGTAGGATGGAAACGTATTGATCATCGATTAGTTTTTTGCTAATAACTCTTGCATTCTTCGACCGACTTCTTCGACTAAGACCTCGATGGAAGGCTTATCTGTTCCTCTTTTAGATGGCATTTACATATCTTACGAAAAGTCGAAAGAAATAAAATTTTTTTGATCAAATCTAACATATCTTCGAAATCTTTGAAGAAGAAGTACCTTATCAGACGAAAATATGCCTTATCTAATAAGAGACATTTAAATTTTTTTAATTGCATAAATGGGCGGCATTTTATTCAGAATTAATAGTTTTTTACATGGACAAAAATTCGTTTAATTTTTTCCCATTAAATACTAGAATTATAGAAAAGTACTTTGCGAAAAGAATCGGCAGCAGGACGGAAACGAGTTGCCCACCGATTAGCTTTTTGCTAATAACTCTTGCATCCTTCGACTGACTTCTTCGACTTAGAGCTCGATAGAAAGCTTTTATGTTCCTCTTTCAGATGGCATTAACATATTTTACGAAAAGTCGTAAGAAATAAAATTTTTTTGATCAAAACTAAAATATCATCGAAATCATTAAAGAAGAATTACCTTATCAGACGAAAATATGCCTTATCTAATAAGAGACATTTCAATTTTTTTAATTGCATAAATGGGCGGCATTTTATTCAGAATTAATAGTTTTTTACATGGACAAAAATTCGTTTAATTTTTTCCCATTAAATACTAGAATTATACAAAATACTTTGCGAAAAGAATCGGCAGTAGGACGGAAACGTATTGACCATCGATTAGTTTTTTGCTAATAACTCTTGCATCCTTCGACCGACTTCTTCGACTAAGACCTCGATGGAAGGCTTATCTGTTCCTCTTTTTGATGGCATTTACATATCTTACGAAAAGTCGAAAGAAATAAAATTTTTTTGATCAAATCTAACATATCCTCGAAATCTTTGAAGAAGAAGTACCTTATCAGACGAAAATATGCCTTATCTAATAAGAGACATTTAAATTTTTTTAATTGCATAAATAGGCGGCATTATATTCAGAATTAATAGTTTTTTACATGGACAAAAAATTCGTTAATTTTTTCCCATTAAATACTAGAATTATAGAAAAGTACTTTGCGAAAAGAATCGGCATTAGGGAGGAAACGTGTTGACCACCGATCAGTTTTTTGCTTATAGCTCTTGCATCCTTCGACCGACTTCTCCAACTAAGAGCTCGATGGAAAGCTTATATGTTCCTCTTTCAGATGGCATTAACATATTTTACGAAAAATCGTAAGAAATAAAATTTTTTTGATCAAAACTAAAATATCCTCGAAATCATTGAAGAAGAAGTACCTATCAGACGAAAATATTCATTGTCTAATAAGAAACATTTAATTTTTTAATTGCATAAATGGGCGGCATTTTATTCAGAATTAATAGTTTTTTACATGGACAAAAAATTCGTTTAATTTTTTCCCATTAAATACTAGAATTATAGAAAATTTTTTGCGAAAAGAATCGGCAGTAGGAAGGAAACGTGTTGACCACCGATTAGTTTTTTGCTAATAACTCCTGCATCCTTCGACTGACTTCTTCGACTAAAAGCTCGATGGAAAGCTTATCTGTTCCTCTTTCAGATGGCATTAACATATTTTACGAAAAGTCGTAAGAAATAAAATTTTTTTGATCAAAACTAAAATATCCTCGAAATCATTGAAGAAGAAGTACCTTATCAGACGAAAATATGCCTTATCTAATAAGAGACATTTAAATTTTTTTAATTGCATAAATGGGCGGCATTTTATTCAGAATTAATAGTTTTTTACATGGACAAAAAATTCGTTTAATTTTTTCCCATTAAATACTAGAATTATACAAAATACTTTGCGAAAAGAATCGGCAGTAGGACGGAAACGTATTGATCATCGATTAGTTTTTTGCTAATAACTCTTGCATCCTTCGACCGACTTCTTCGACTAAGACCTCGATGGAAGGCTTATCTGTTCCTCTTTTAGATGGCATTTACATATCTTACGAAAAGTCGAAAGAAATAAAATTTTTTTGATCAAATCTAACATATCTTCGAAATCTTTGAAGAAGAAGTACCTTATCAGACGAAAATATGCCTTATCTAATAAGAGACATTTAAATTTTTTTAATTGCATAAATGGGCGGCATTTTATTCAGAATTAATAGTTTTTTACATGGACAAAAATTCGTTTAATTTTTTCCCATTAAATACTAGAATTATAGAAAAGTACTTTGCGAAAAGAATCGGCAGCAGGACGGAAACGAGTTGCCCACCGATTAGCTTTTTGCTAATAACTCTTGCATCCTTCGACTGACTTCTTCGACTTAGAGCTCGATAGAAAGCTTTTATGTTCCTCTTTCAGATGGCATTAACATATTTTACGAAAAGTCGTAAGAAATAAAATTTTTTTGATCAAAACTAAAATATCATCGAAATCATTAAAGAAGAATTACCTTACCAGACGAAAATATGCCTTATCTAATAAGAGACATTTAAATTTTTTTAATTGCATAAATGGGCGGCATTTTATTCAGAATTAATAGTTTTTTACATGGACAAAAATTCGTTTAATTTTTTCCCATTAAATACTAGAATTATACAAAATACTTTGCGAAAAGAATCGGCAGTAGGACGGAAACGTATTGACCATCGATTAGTTTTTTGCTAATAACTCTTGCATCCTTCGACCGACTTCTTCGACTAAGACCTCGATGGAAGGCTTATCTGTTCCTCTTTTTGATGGCATTTACATATCTTACGAAAAGTCGAAAGAAATAAAATTTTTTTGATCAAATCTAACATATCCTCGAAATCTTTGAAGAAGAAGTACCTTGTCAGACGAAAATATGCCTTATCTAATAAGAGACATTTAAATTTTTTTAATTGCATAAATAGGCGGCATTATATTCAGAATTAATAGTTTTTTACATGGACAAAAAATTCGTTAATTTTTTCCCATTAAATACTAGAATTATAGAAAAGTACTTTGCGAAAAGAATCGGCATTAGGGAGGAAACGTGTTGACCACCGATCAGTTTTTTGCTTATAGCTCTTGCATCCTTCGACCGACTTCTCCAACTAAGAGCTCGATGGAAAGCTTATATGTTCCTCTTTCAGATGGCATTAACATATTTTACGAAAAATCGTAAGAAATAAAATTTTTTTGATCAAAACTAAAATATCGTCGAAACATTGAAGATGAAGTACCTTGGCATTAACATGTTTTACGAAAAGTCATAAGAAATAAATTTTTTTGATCAAAACTAAAATATCCTCGAAATCATTAAAGAAGAAGTACCTTATCATACGAAAATATGCCTTATCTAATAAAAGATATTTAAATTTTTTTTAATTGCATAAATTGGCGGCATTTTATTCAGAATTAATAGTTTTTTACATGGACAAAAAATTCGTTTAATTTTTTCCCATTAAATACTACAACTATAGAAAAGTACTTTGCGAAAAGAATCGGCAGCAGGACGGAAACGAGTAGACCACCGATTAGCTTTTTGCTAATAACTCTTGCGTCCTTCGACCGAAATCTTCGACTAAAAGTTCGATGGAAAGCTTATCTGTTCCTCTTTCAGATGGCATTAACATATTTTACGAAAAGTCGTAAGAAATACAATTTTTTTGATCAAAACTAAAATATCCTCGAAATCATTGAAGAAGAACTACCTTATCAGATGAAAATATGCCTTATCTAATAAGAGACATTTAAATTTTTTTAATTGCATAAATAGGCGGCATTATATTCAGAATTAATAGTTTTTTACATGGACAAAAAATTCGTTAATTTTTTCCCATTAAATACTAGAATTATAGAAAAGTACTTTGCGAAAAGAATCGGCAGTAGGACGGAAACGTGTTGACCACCGATCAGTTTTTTGCTTATAGCTCTTGCATCCTTCGACCGACTTCTTCAACTAAGAGCTCGATGGAAAGCTTATATGTTCCTCTTTCAGATGGCATTAACATATTTTACGAAAAGTCGTAAGAAATACAATTTTTTTTATCAAAACTAAAATATCCTCGAAACATTGAAGATGAAGTACCTTGGCATTAACATGTTTTACGAAAAGTCATAAGAAATAAATTTTTTTGATCAAAACTAAAATATCCTCGAAATCATTAAAGAAGAAGTACCTTATCAGACGAAAATATTCATTGTCTAATAAGAAACATTTAATTTTTTAATTGCATAAATGGGCGGCATTTTATTCAGAATTAATAGTTTTTTACATGGACAAAAATTCGTTTAATTTTTTCCCATTAAATACTAGAATTATAGAAAAGTACTTTGCGAAAAGAATCGGCAGCAGGACGGAAACGAGTTGCCCACCGATTAGCTTTTTGCTAATAACTCTTGCATCCTTCGACCGACTTCTTCGACTAAGAGCTCGATGGAAAGCTTATCTGTTCCTCTTTCAGATGGCATTAACATATTTTACGAAAAGTCGTAAGAAATAAAATTTTTTTGATCAAAATTAAAATATCCTCGAAATTATTGAAGAAGAAGTACCTTATCAGACGAAAATATTCCTTATCTAATAAGAAACATTTAAATTTTTTTTTAATTGCATAAATGGGCGGCATTTTATTCAGAATTAATAGTTTTTTACATGGACAAAAAATTCGTTTTATTTTTTCCCATTAAATACTAGAATTATAGAAAATACTTTGCGAAAAGAATCGGCAGTAGGACGGAAACGTGTTGACCACCGATTAGTTTTTTGCTAATAACTCTTGCATCCTTCGACTGACTTCTTCGACTAAGAGCTCGATGGAAAGCTTATCTGTTCCTCTTTCAGATGGCATTAACATATTTTACGAAAAGTCGTAAGAAATAAAATTTTTTTGATCAAAACTAAAATATCCTCGAAATCATTGAAGAAGAAGTACCTATCAGACGAAAATATTCATTGTCTAATAAGAAACACTTAATTTTTTAATTGCATAAATGGGCGGCATTTTATTCAGAATTAATAGTTTTTTACATGGACAAAAAATTCGTTTAATTTTTTCCCATTAAATACTAGAATTATAGAAAATTTTTTGCGAAATGAATTGGCAGTAGGAAGGAAACGTGTTGACCACCGATTAGTTTTTTGCTAATAACTCTTGCATCCTTCGACTGACTTCTTCGACTTAGAGCTCGATAGAAAGCTTTTATGTTCCTCTTTCAGATGGCATTAACATATTTTACGAAAAGTCGTAAGAAATAAAATTTTTTTGATCAAAACTAAAATATCCTCGAAATCATTGAAGAAGAAGTACCTTATCAGACGAAAATATGCCTTATCTAATAAGAGACATTTAAATTTTTTTAATTGCATAAATGGGCGGCATTTTATTCAGAATTAATAGTTTTTTACATGGACAAAAAATTCGTTTAATTTTTTCCCATTAAATACTAGAATTATACAAAATACTTTGCGAAAAGAATCGGCAGTAGGACGGAAACGTATTGATCATCGATTAGTTTTTTGCTAATAACTCTTGCATCCTTCGACCGACTTCTTCGACTAAGACCTCGATGGAAGGCTTATCTGTTCCTCTTTTAGATGGCATTTACATATCTTACGAAAAGTCGAAAGAAATAAAATTTTTTTGATCAAATCTAACATATCCTCGAAATCTTTGAAGAAGAAGTACCTTATCAGACGAAAATATGCCTTATCTAATAAGAGACATTTAAAATTTTTAATTGCATAAATGGGCGGCATTTTATTCAGAATTAATAGTTTTTTACATGGACAAAAATTCGTTTAATTTTTTCCCATTAAATACTAGAATTATAGAAAAGTACTTTGCGAAAAGAATCGGCAGCAAGACGGAAACGAGTTGCCCACCGATTAGCTTTTTGCTAATAACTCTTGCATCCTTCGACTGACTTCTTCGACTAAGAGCTCGATAGAAAGCTTTTATGTTCCTCTTTCAGATGGCATTAACATATTTTACGAAAAGTCGTAAGAAATAAAATTTTTTTGATCAAAACTAAAATATCATCGAAATCATTAAAGAAGAAGTACCTTATCAGACGAAAATATGCCTTATCTAATAAGAGACATTTAAATTTTTTTAATTGCATAAATGGGCGGCATTTTATTCAGAATTAATAGTTTTTTACATGGACAAAAAATTCGTTTAATTTTTTCCCATTAAATACTAGAATTATACAAAATACTTTTGCTCGATAGAAAGCTTTTATGTTCCTCTTTCAGATGTCATTAACATATTTTACGAAAAGTCGTAAGAAATAAAATTTTTTTGATCAAAACTAAAATATCCTCGAAATCATTGAAGAAGAAGTACCTTATCAGACGAAAATATGCCTTATCTAATAAGAGACATTTAAATTTTTTTAATTGCATAAATGGGCGGCATTTTATTCAGAATTAATAGTTTTTTACATGGACAAAAATTCGTTTAATTTTTTCCCATTAAATACTAGAATTATACAAAATACTTTGCGAAAAGAATCGGCAGTAGGACGGAAACGTATTGATCATCGATTAGTTTTTTGCTAATAACTCTTGCATCCTTCGACCGACTTCTTCGACTAAGACCTCGATGGAAGGCTTATCTGTTCCTCTTTTAGATGGCATTTACATATCTTACGAAAAGTCGAAAGAAATAAAATTTTTTTGATCAAATCTAACATATCCTCGAAATCTTTGAAGAAGAAGTACCTTATCAGACGAAAATATGCCTTATCTAATAAGAGACATTTAAATTCTTTTAATTGCATAAATGGGCGGCATTTTATTCAGAATTAATAGTTTTTTACATGGACAAAAAATTCGTTTAATTTTTTCCCATTAAATACTAGAATTATACAAAATACTTTTGCTCGATAGAAAGCTTTTATGTTCCTCTTTCAGATGGCATTAACATATTTTACGAAAAGTCGTAAGAAATACAATTTTTTTGATCAAAACTAAAATATCATCGAAATCATTAAAGAAGAAGTACCTTATCAGACGAAAATATGCCTTATCTAATAAGAGACATTGAAATTTTTTTAATTGCATAAATGGGCGGCATTTTATTCAGAATTAATAGTTTTTTACATGGACAAAAAATTCGTTAATTTTTTCCCATTAAATACTAGAATTATAGAAAAGTACTTTGCGAAAAGAATCGGCATTAGGACGGAAACGTGTTGACCACCGATCAGTTTTTTGCTTATAGCTCTTGCATCCTTCGACCGACTTCTCCAACTAAGAGCTCGATGGAAAGCTTATCTATTCCTCTTTCAGATGGCATTAACGTATTTTACGAAAAGTCGTAAGAAATAAAATTTTTTTGATCAAAACTAAAATATCGTCGAAACATTGAAGATGAAGTACCTTGGCATTAACATGTTTTACGAAAAGTCATAAGAAATACATTTTTTTGATCAAAACTAAAATATCCTCGAAATCATTAAAGAAGAAGTACCTTATCATACGAAAATATGCCTTATCTAATAAAAGATATTTAAATTTTTTTTTAATTGCATAAATTGGCGGCATTTTATTCAGAATTAATAGTTTTTTACATGGACAAAAAATTCGTTTAATTTTTTCCCATTAAATACTACAACTATAGAAATTACTTTGCGAAAAGAATCGGCAGCAGGACGGAAACGAGTAGACCACCGATTAGCTTTTTGCTAATAACTCTTGCGTCCTTCGACCGAAATCTTCGACTAAAAGTTCGATGGAAAGCTTATCTGTTCCTCTTTCAGATGGCATTAACATATTTTACGAAAAGTCGTAAGAAATACAATTTTTTTGATCAAAACTAAAATATCCTCGAAATCATTGAAGAAGAACTACCTTATCAGATGAAAATATGCCTTATCTAATAAGAGACATTTAAATTTTTTTAATTGCATAAATAGGCGGCATTATATTCAGAATTAATAGTTTTTTACATGGACAAAAAATTCGTTAATTTTTTCCCATTAAATACTAGAATTATAGAAAAGTACTTTGCGAAAAGAATCGGCATTAGGACGGAAACGTGTTGACCACCGATCAGTTTTTTGCTTATAGCTCTTGCATCCTTCGACCGACTTCTCCAACTAAGAGCTCGATGGAAAGCTTATCTATTCCTCTTTCAGATGGCATTAACGTATTTTACGAAAAGTCGTAAGAAATAAAATTTTTTTGATCAAAACTAAAATATCGTCGAAACATTGAAGATGAAGTACCTTGGCATTAACATGTTTTACGAAAAGTCATAAGAAATACATTTTTTTGATCAAAACTAAAATATCCTCGAAATCATTAAAGAAGAAGTACCTTATCATACGAAAATATGCCTTATCTAATAAAAGATATTTAAATTTTTTTTTAATTGCATAAATTGGCGGCATTTTATTCAGAATTAATAGTTTTTTACATGGACAAAAAATTCGTTTAATTTTTTCCCATTAAATACTACAACTATAGAAATTACTTTGCGAAAAGAATCGGCAGCAGGACGGAAACGAGTAGACCACCGATTAGCTTTTTGCTAATAACTCTTGCGTCCTTCGACCGAAATCTTCGACTAAAAGTTCGATGGAAAGCTTATCTGTTCCTCTTTCAGATGGCATTAACATATTTTACGAAAAGTCGTAAGAAATACAATTTTTTTGATCAAAACTAAAATATCCTCGAAATCATTGAAGAAGAACTACCTTATCAGATGAAAATATGCCTTATCTAATAAGAGACATTTAAATTTTTTTAATTGCATAAATAGGCGGCATTATATTCAGAATTAATAGTTTTTTACATGGACAAAAAATTCGTTAATTTTTTCCCATTAAATACTAC
This sequence comes from Phortica okadai, assembly GCA_034638295.1. NCBI lineage: Eukaryota > Metazoa > Arthropoda > Insecta > Diptera > Drosophilidae > Phortica > Phortica okadai. The sequence goes on from CM067851.1 coordinate 29,412,116, forward strand.
AACTATAGAAATTACTTTGCGAAAAGAATCGGCAGCAGGACGGAAACGAGTAGACCACCGATTAGCTTTTTGCTAATAACTCTTGCGTCCTTCGACCGAAATCTTCGACTAAAAGTTCGATGGAAAGCTTATCTGTTCCTCTTTCAGATGGCATTAACATATTTTACGAAAAGTCGTAAGAAATAAAATTTTTTTGATCAAAATTAAAATATCCCCGAAATTATTGAAGAAGAAGTACCTTATCAGACGAAAATATTCCTTATCTAATAAGAAACATTTAAATTTTTTTTTAATTGCATAAATGGGCGGCATTTTATTCAGAATTAATAGTTTTTTACATGGACAAAAAATTCGTTTTATTTTTTCCCATTAAATACTAGAATTATAGAAAATACTTTGCGAAAAGAATCGGCAGTAGGACGGAAACGTGTTGACCACCGATTAGTTTTTTGCTAATAACTCTTGCATCCTTCGACTGACTTCTTCGACTAAGAGCTCGATGGAAAGCTTATCTGTTCCTCTTTCAGATGGCATTAACATATTTTACGAAAAGTCGTAAGAAATAAAATTTTTTTGATCAAAACTAAAATATCCTCGAAATCATTGAAGAAGAAGTACCTATCAGACGAAAATATTCATTGTCTAATAAGAAACATTTGATTTTTTAATTGCATAAATGGGCGGCATTTTATTCAGAATTAATAGTTTTTTACATGGACAAAAAATTCGTTTAATTTTTTCCCATTAAATACTAGAATTATAGAAAATTTTTTGCGAAAAGAATCGGCAGTAGGAAGGAAACGTGTTGACCACCGATTAGTTTTTTGCTAATAACTCCTGCATCCTTCGACTGACTTCTTCGTCTAAAAGCTCGATGGAAAGCTTATCTGTTCCTCTTTCAGATGGCATTAACATATTTTACGAAAAGTCGTGAGAAATAAAATTTTTTTGATCAAAACTAAAATATCCTCGAAATCATTGAAGAAGAAGTACCTTATCAGACGAAAATATGCCTTATCTAATAAGAGACATTTAAATTTTTTTAATTGCATAAATGGGCGGCATTTTATTCAGAATTAATAGTTTTTTACATGGACAAAAAATTCGTTTAATTTTATCCCATTAAATACTAGAATTATACAAAATACTTTGCGAAAAGAATCGGCAGTAGGACGGAAACGTATTGATCATCGATTAGTTTTTTGCTAATAACTCTTGCATCCTTCGACCGACTTCTTCGACTAAGACCTCGATGGAAGGCTTATCTGTTCCTCTTTTAGATGGCATTTACATATCTTACGAAAAGTCGAAAGAAATAAAATTTTTTTGATCAAATCTAACATATCCTCGAAATCTTTGAAGAAGAAGTACCTTATCAGACGAAAATATGCCTTATCTAATAAGAGACATTTAAATTTTTTTAATTGCATAAATGGGCGGCATTTTACTCAGAATTAATAATTTTTTACATGGACAAAAATCCGTATAATTTTTTCCCATTAAATACTAGAATTATAGAAAAGTACTTTGCGAAAAGAATCGGCAGCAGGACGGAAACGAGTTGCCCACCGATTAGCTTTTTGCTAATAACTCTTGCATCCTTCGACTGACTTCTTCGACTTAGAGCTCGATAGAAAGCTTTTATGTTCCTCTTTCAGATGGCATTAACATATTTTACGAAAAGTCGTAAGAAATAAAATTTTTTTGATCAAAACTAAAATATCATCGAAATCATTAAAGAAGAAGTACTTTATCAGACGAAAATATGCCTTATCTTATAAGAGACATTTAAATTTTTTTAATTGCATAAATGGGCGGCATTTTATTCAGAATTAATAGTTTTTTGCATGGACAAAAAATTCGTTTAATTTTTTCCCATTAAATACTAGAATTATACAAAATACTTTTGCTCGATAGAAAGCTTTTATGTTCCTCTTTCAGGTGTCATTAACATATTTTACGAAAAGTCGTAAGAAATAGAATTTTTTTGATCAAAACTAAAATATCATCGAAATCATTAAAGAAGAAGTACCTTATCAGACGAAAATATGCCTTATCTAATAAGAGACATTTAAATTTTTTTAATTGCATAAATGGGCGGCATTTTATTCAGAATTAATAGTTTTTTACATGGACAAAAATTCGTTTAATTTTTTCCCATTAAATACTAGAATTATACAAAATACTTTGCGAAAAGAATCGGCAGTAGGACGGAAACGTATTGACCATCGATTAGTTTTTTGCTAATAACTCTTGCATCCTTCGACCGACTTCTTCGACTAAGACCTCGATGGAACGCTTATCTGTTCCTCTTTTTGATGGCATTTACATATCTTACGAAAAGTCGAAAGAAATAAAATTTTTTTGATCAAATCTAACATACCCTCGAAATCTTTGAAGAAGAAGTACCTTATCAGACGAAAATATGCCTTATCTAATAAGAGACATTTAAATTTTTTGAATTGCATAAATAGGCGGCATTATATTCAGAATTAATAGTTTTTTACATGGACAAAAAATTCGTTAATTTTTTCCCATTAAATACTAGAATTATAGAAAAGTACTTTGCGAAAAGAATCGGCATTAGGACGGAAACGTGTTGACCACCGATCAGTTTTTTGCTTATAGCTCTTGCATCCTTCGACCGACTTCTCCAACTTAGAGCTCGATGGAAAGCTTATATGTTCCTCTTTCAGATGGCATTAACATATTTTACGAAAAGTCGTAAGAAATAAAATTTTTTTGATCAAAACTAAAATATCGTCGAAACATTGAAGATGAAGTACCTTGGCATTAAAATGTTTTACGAAAAGTCATAAGAAATAAATTTTTTTGATCAAAACTAAAATATCCTCGAAATCATTAAAGAAGAAGTACCTTATCATACGAAAATATGCCTTATCTAATAAAAGATATTTAAATTTTTTTTAATTGCATAAATTGGCGGCATTTTATTCAGAATTAATAGTTTTTTACATGGACAAAAAATTCGTTTAATTTTTTCCCATTAAATACTACAACTATAGAAAAGTACTTTGCGAAAAGAATCGGCAGCAGGACGGAAACGAGTAGACCACCGATTAGCTTTTTGCTAATAACTCTTGCGTCCTTCGACCGAAATCTTCGACTAAAAGTTCGATGGAAAGCTTATCTGTTCCTCTTTCAGATGGCATTAACATATTTTACGAAAAGTCGTAAGAAATACAATTTTTTTGATCAAAACTAAAATATCCTCGAAATCATTGAAGAAGAACTACCTTATCAGATGAAAATATGCCTTATCTAATAAGAGACATTTAAATTTTTTTAATTGCATAAATAGGCGGCATTATATTCAGAATTAATAGTTTTTTACATGGACAAAAAATTCGTTAATTTTTTCCCATTAAATACTAGAATTATAGAAAAGTACTTTGCGAAAAGAATCGGCAGTAGGACGGAAACGTGTTGACCACCGATCAGTTTTTTGCTTATAGCTCTTGCATCCTTCGACCGACTTCTCCAACTAAGAGCTCGATGGAAAGCTTATATGTTCCTCTTTCAGATGGCATTAACATATTTTACGAAAAGTCGTAAGAAATAAAATTTTTTTGATCAAAACTAAAATATCGTCGAAACATTGAAGATGAAGTACCTTGGCATTAACATGTTTTACGAAAAGTCATAAGAAATAAATTTTTTTGATCAAAACTAAAATATCCTCGAAATCATTAAAGAAGAAGTACCTTATCATACGAAAATATGCCTTATCTAATAAAAGATATTTAAATTTTTTTTAATTGCATAAATTGGCGGCATTTTATTCTGAATTAATAGTTTTTTACATGGACAAAAAATTCGTTTAATTTTTTCCCATTAAATACTACAACTATAGAAAAGTACTTTGCGAAAAGAATCGGCAGCAGGACGGAAACGAGTAGACCACCGATTAGCTTTTTGCTAATAACTCTTGCGTCCTTCGACCGAAATCTTCGACTAAAAGTTCGATGGAAAGCTTATCTGTTCCTCTTTCAGATGGCATTAACATATTTTACGAAAAGTCGTAAGAAATACAATTTTTTTGATCAAAACTAAAATATCCTCGAAATCATTGAAGAAGAACTACCTTATCAGATGAAAATATGCCTTATCTAATAAGAGACATTTAAATTTTTTTAATTGCATTAATAGGCGGCATTATATTCAGAATTAATAGTTTTTTACATGGACAAAAAATTCGTTAATTTTTTCCCATTAAATACTAGAATTATAGAAAAGTACTTTGCGAAAAGAATCGGCAGTAGGACGGAAACGTGTTGACCACCGATCAGTTTTTTGCTTATAGCTCTTGCATCCTTCGACCGACTTCTCCAACTAAGAGCTCGATGGAAAGCTTATATGTTCCTCTTTCAGATGGCATTAACATATTTTACGAAAAGTCGTAAGAAATACAATTTTTTTGATCAAAACTAAAATATCCTCGAAACATTGAAGATGAAGTACCTTGGCATTAACATGTTTTTGCGAAAAGTCATAAGAAATAAATTTTTTTGATCAAAACTAAAATATCCTCGAAATCATTAAAGAAGAAGTACCTTATCAGACGAAAATATTCATTGTCTAATAAGAAACATTTAATTTTTTAATTGCAAAAATGGGCGGCATTTTATTCAGAATTAATAGTTTTTGGCATGGACAAAAAATTCGTTTAATTTTTTCCCATTAAATACTATAATTATAGAAAATACTTTGCGAAAAGAATCGGCAGTAGGACGGAAACGTTTTGACCACTGATTAGCTATTTGCTAATAACTCTTGCAGCCTTCGACCGACTTCTTCGACTAAGAGCTCGATGGAAAGCTTATCTGTTCCTCTTTCAGATGGCATTAACATATTTTACGAAAAGTCGTAAGAAATAAAATTTTTTTGATCAAAATTAAAATATCCTCGAAATTATTGAAGAAGAAGTACCTTATCAGACGAAAATATTCCTTATCTAATAAGAAACATTTAAATTTTTTTTTAATTGCATAAATGGGCGGCATTTTATTCAGAATTAATAGTTTTTTACATGGACAAAAAATTCGTTTTATTTTTTCCCATTAAATACTAGAATTATAGAAAATACTTTGCGAAAAGAATCGGCAGTAGGACGGAAACGTGTTGACCACCGATTAGTTTTTTGCTAATAACTCTTGCATCCTTCGACTGACTTCTTCGACTAAGAGCTCGATGGAAAGCTTATCTGTTCCTCTTTCAGATGGCATTAACATATTTTACGAAAAGTCGTAAGAAATAAAATTTTTTTGATCAAAACTAAACTATCCTCGAAATCATTGAAGAAGAAGTACCTATCAGACGAAAATATTCATTGTCTAATAAGAAACATTTAATTTTTTAATTGCATAAATGGGCGGCATTTTATTCAGAATTAATAGTTTTTTACATGGACAAAAAATTCGTTTAATTTTTTCCCATTAAATACTAGAATTATACAAAATACTTTGCGAAAAGAATCGGCAGTAGGACGGAAACGTATTGATCATCGATTAGTTTTTTGCTAATAACTCTTGCATCCTTCGACCGACTTCTTCGACTAAGACCTCGATGGAAGGCTTATCTGTTCCTCTTTTAGATGGCATTTACATATCTTACGAAAAGTCGAAAGAAATAAAATTTTTTTGATCAAATCTAACATATCCTCGAAATCTTTGAAGAAGAAGTACCTTATCAGACGAAAATATGCCTTATCTAATAAGAGACATTTAAATTTTTTTAATTGCATAAATGGGCGGCATTTTATTCAGAATTAATAGTTTTTTACATGGACAAAAATTCGTTTAATTTTTTCCCATTAAATACTAGAATTATACAAAATACTTTGCGAAAAGAATCGGCAGTAGGACGGAAACGTATTGACCATCGATTAGTTTTTTGCTAATAACTCTTGCATCCTTCGACCGACTTCTTCGACTAAGACCTCGATGGAACGCTTATCTGTTCCTCTTTTTGATGGCATTTACATATCTTACGAAAAGTCGAAAGAAATAAAATTTTTTTGATCAAATCTAACATATCCTCGAAATCTTTGAAGAAGAAGTACCTTATCAGACGAAAATATGCCTTATCTAATAAGAGACATTTAAATTTTTTGAATTGCATAAATAGGCGGCATTATATTCAGAATTAATAGTTTTTTTCATGGATAAAAAATTCGTTAATTTTTTCCCATTAAATACTAGAATTATAGAAAAGTACTTTGCGAAAAGAATCGGCATTAGGACGGAAACGTGTTGACCACCGATCAGTTTTTTGCTTATAGCTCTTGCATCCTTCGACCGACTTCTCCAACTAAGAGCTCGATGGAAAGCTTATATGTTCCTCTTTCAGATGGCATTAACATATTTTACGAAAAGTCGTAAGAAATAAAATTTTTTTGATCAAAACTAAAATATCGTCGAAACATTGAAGATGAAGTACCTTGGCATTAACATGTTTTACGAAAAGTCATAAGAAATAAATTTTTTTGATCAAAACTAAAATATCCTCGAAATCATTAAAGAAGAAGTACCTTATCATACGAAAATATGCCTTATCTAATAAAAGATATTTAAATTTTTTTTAATTGCATAAATTGGCGGCATTTTATTCAGAATTAATAGTTTTTTACATTTACAAAAAATTCGTTTAATTTTTTCCCATTAAATACTACAACTATAGAAAAGTACTTTGCGAAAAGAATCGGCAGCAGGACGGAAACGAGTAGACCACCGATTAGCTTTTTGCTAATAACTCTTGCGTCCTTCGACCGAAATCTTCGACTAAAAGTTCGATGGAAAGCTTATCTGTTCCTCTTTCAGATGGCATTAACATATTTTACGAAAAGTCGTAAGAAATACAATTTTTTTGATCAAAACTAAAATATCCTCGAAATCATTAAAGAAGAAGTACCTTATCAGACGAAAATATGCCTTATCTAATAAGAGACATTTAAATTTTTTTAACTGCATAAATGGGCGGCATTTTATTCAGAATTAATAGTTTTTTACATGGACAAAAAATTCGTTTAATTTTTTCCCATTAAATACTAGAATTATAGAAAATTTTTTGCGAAAAGAATCGGCAGTAGGAAGGAAACGTGTTGACCACCGATTAGTTTTTTGCTAATAACTCCTGCATCCTTCGACTGACTTCTTCGACTAAAAGCTCGATGGAATGCTTATCTGTTGCTCTTTCAGATGGCATTAACATATTTTACGAAAAGTCGTAAGAAATAAAATTTTTTTGATCAAAACTAAAATATCCTCGAAATCATTGAAGAAGAAGTACCTTATCAGACGAAAATATGCCTTATCTAATAAGAGACATTTAAATTTTTTTAATTGCATAAATGGGCGGCATTTTATTCAGAATTAATAGTTTTTTACATGGACAAAAAATTCGTTTAATTTTTTCCCATTAAATACTAGAATTATACAAAATACTTTGCGAAAAGAATCGGCAGTAGGACGGAAACGTATTGATCATCGATTAGTTTTTTGCTAATAACTCTTGCATCCTTCGACCGACTTCTTCGACTAAGACCTCGATGGAAGGCTTATCTGTTCCTCTTTTAGATGGCATTTACATATCTTACGAAAAGTCGAAAGAAATAAAATTTTTTTGATCAAATCTAAAATATCCTCGAAATCATTGAAGAAGAAGTACCTTATCAGACGAAAATATGCCTTATCTAATAAGAGACATTTAAATTTTTTTAATTGCATAAATGGGCGGCATTTTATTCAGAATTAATAGTTTTTGGCATGGACAAAAAATTCGTTTAATTTTTTCCCATTAAATACTAGAATTATAGAAAATACTTTGCGAAAAGAATCGGCAGTAGGACGGAAACGTTTTGACCACTGATTAGCTATTTGCTAATAACTCTTGCAGCCTTCGACCGACTTCTTCGACTAAGAGCTCGATGGAAAGCTTATCTGTTCCTCTTTCAGATGGCATTAACATATTTTACGAAAAGTCGTAAGAAATAAAATTTTTTTGATCAAAATTAAAATATCCTCGAAATTATTGAAGAAGAAGTACCTTATCAGACGAAAATATTCCTTATCTAATAAGAAACATTTAAATTTTTTTTTAATTGCATAAATGGGCGGCATTTTATTCAGAATTAATAGTTTTTTACATGGACAAAAAATTCGTTTTATTTTTTCCTATTAAATACTAGAATTATAGAAAATACTTTGCGAAAAGAATCGGCAGTAGGACGGAAACGTGTTGACCACCGATTAGTTTTTTGCTAATAACTCTTGCATCCTTCGACTGACTTCTTCGACTAAGAGCTCGATGGAAAGCTTATCTGTTCCTCTTTCAGATGGCATTAACATATTTTACGAAAAGTCGTAAGAAATAAAATTTTTTTGATCAAAACTAAAATATCCTCGAAATCATTGAAGAAGAAGTACCTATCAGACGAAAATATTCATTGTCTAATAAGAAACATTTAATTTTTTAATTGCATAAATGGGCGGCATTTTATTCAGAATTAATAGTTTTTTACATGGACAAAAAATTCGTTTAATTTTTTCCCATTAAATACTAGAATTATAGAAAATTTTTTGCGAAAAGAATCGGCAGTAGGAAGGAAACGTGTTGACCACCGATTAGTTTTTTGCTAATAACTCCTGCATCCTTCGACTGACTTCTTCGACTAAAAGCTCGATGGAATGCTTATCTGTTGCTCTTTCAGATGGCATTAACATATTTTACGAAAAGTCGTAAGAAATAAAATTTTTTTGATCAAAACTAAAATATCCTCGAAATCATTGAAGAAGAAGTACCTTATCAGACGAAAATATGCCTTATCTAATAAGAGACATTTAAATTTTTTTAATTGCATAAATGGGCGGCATTTTATTCAGAATTAATAGTTTTTTACATGGACAAAAAATTCGTTTAATTTTTTCCCATTAAATACTAGAATTATACAAAATACTTTGCGAAAAGAATCGGCAGTAGGACGGAAACGTATTGATCATCGATTAGTTTTTTGCTAATAACTCTTGCATCCTTCGACCGACTTCTTCGACTAAGACCTCGATGGAAGGCTTATCTGTTCCTCTTTTAGATGGCATTTACATATCTTACGAAAAGTCGAAAGAAATAAAATTTTTTTGATCAAATCTAAAATATCCTCGAAATCATTGAAGAAGAAGTACCTTATCAGACGAAAATATGCCTTATCTAATAAGAGACATTTAAATTTTTTTAATTGCATAAATGGGCGGCATTTTATTCAGAATTAATAGTTTTTTACATGGACAAAAATTCGTGTAATTTTTTCCCATTAAATACTAGAATTATAGAAAAGTACTTTGCGAAAAGAATCGGCAGCAGGACGGAAACGAGTTGCCCACCGATTAGCTTTTTGCTAATAACTCTTGCATCCTTCGACTGACTTCTTCGACTTAGAGCTCGATAGAAAGCTTTTATGTTCCTCTTTCAGATGGCATTAACATATTTTACGAAAAGTCGTAAGAAATAAAATTTTTTTGATCAAAACTAAAATATCATCGAAATCATTAAAGAAGAAGTACCTTATCAGACGAAAATATGCCTTATCTAATAAGAGACATTTAAATTTTTTTAACTGCATAAATGGGCGGCATTTTATTCAGAATTAATAGTTTTTTACATGGACAAAAAATTCGCTTAATTTTTTCCCATTAAATACTAGAATTATACAAAATACTTTTGCTCGATAGAAAGCTTTTATGTTCCTCTTTCAGATGGCATTAACATATTTTACGAAAAGTCGTAAGAAATAAAATTTTTTTGATCAAAACTAAAATATCATCGAAATCATTAAAGAAGAAGTACCTTATCAGACGAAAATATGCCTTATCTAATAAGAGACATTTAAATTTTTTTAATTGCATAAATGGGCGTCATTTTATTCAGAATTAATAGTTTTTTATATGGACAAAAATTCGTTTAATTTTTTCCCATTAAATACTAGAATTATAGAAAAGTACTTTGCGAAAAGAATCGGCAGTAGGAAGGAAACGTGTTGACCACCGATTAGTTTTTTGCTAATAACTCTTGCATCCTTCGACTGACTTCTTCGACTTAGAGCTCGATAGAAAGCTTTTATGTTCCTCTTTCAGATGGCATTAACATATTTTACGAAAAGTCGTAAGAAATAAAATTTTTTTGATCAAAACTAAAATATCCTCGAAATCATTAAAGAAGAAGTACCTTATCAGACGAAAATATGCCTTATCTAATAAGAGACATTTAAATTTTTTTAATTGCATAAATGGGCGTCATTTTATTCAGAATTAATAGTTTTTTATATGGACAAAAATTCGTTTAATTTTTTCCCATTAAATACTAGAATTATAGAAAAGTACTTTGCGAAAAGAATCGGCAGCAGGACGGAAACGAGTTGCCCACCGATTAGCTTTTTGCTAATAACTCTTGCATCCTTCGACTGACTTCTTCGACTTAGAGCTCGATAGAAAGCTTTTATGTTCCTCTTTCAGATGGCTTTAACATATTTTACGAAAAGTCGTAAGAAATAAAATTTTTTTGATCAAATTTAACATATCCTCGAAATCTTTGAAGAAGAAGTACCTTATCAGACGAAAATATGCCTTATCTAATAAGAGACATTTAAATTTTTTTTAATTGCATAAATGGGCGTCATTTTATTCAGAATTAATAGTTTTTTATATGGACAAAAATTCGTTTAATTTTTTCCCATTAAATACTAGAATTATAGAAAAGTACTTTGCGAAAAGAATCGGCAGTAGGACGGAAACGTATTGACCATCGATTAGTTTTTTGCTAATAACTCTTGCATCCTTCGACCGACTTCTTCAACTAAGACCTCGATGGAAGGCTTATCTGTTCCTCTTTTAGATGGCATTTACATATCTTACGAAAAGTCGAAAGAAATAAAATTTTTTTGTTCAAATCTAACATATCCTCGAAATCTTTGAAGAAGAAGTACCTTATCAGACGAAAATATGCCTTATCTAATAAGAGACATTTAAAATTTTTAATTGCATAAATGGGCGGCATTTTATTCAGAATTAATAGTTTTTTACATGGACAAAAATTCGTTTAATTTTTTCCCATTAAATACTAGAATTATAGAAAAGTACTTTGCGAAAAGAATCGGCAGTAGGAAGGAAACGTGTTGACCACCGATTAGTTTTTTGCTAATAACTCTTGCATCCTTCGACTGACTTCTTCGACTTAGAGCTCGATAGAAAGCTTTTATGTTCCTCTTTCAGATGGCATTAACATATTTTACGAAAAGTCGTAAGAAATAAAATTTTTTTGATCAAAACTAAAATATCATCGAAATCATTAAAGAAGAAGTACCTTATCAGACGAAAATATGCCTTATCTAATAAGAGACATTTAAATTTTTTTAACTGCATAAATGGGCGGCATTTTATTCAGAATTAATAGTTTTTTACATGGACAAAAAATTCGCTTAATTTTTTCCCATTAAATACTAGAATTATACAAAATACTTTTGCTCGATAGAAAGCTTTTATGTTCCTCTTTCAGATGGCATTAACATATTTTACGAAAAGTCGTAAGAAATAAAATTTTTTTGATCAAAACTAAAATATCATCGAAATCATTAAAGAAGAAGTACCTTATCAGACGAAAATATGCCTTATCTAATAAGAGACATTTAAATTTTTTTAATTGCATAAATGGGCGTCATTTTATTCAGAATTAATAGTTTTTTATATGGACAAAAATTCGTTTAATTTTTTCCCATTAAATACTAGAATTATAGAAAAGTACTTTGCGAAAAGAATCGGCAGTAGGAAGGAAACGTGTTGACCACCGATTAGTTTTTTGCTAATAACTCTTGCATCCTTCGACTGACTTCTTCGACTTAGAGCTCGATAGAAAGCTTTTATGTTCCTCTTTCAGATGGCATTAACATATTTTACGAAAAGTCGTAAGAAATAAAATTTTTTTGATCAAAACTAAAATATCCTCGAAATCATTAAAGAAGAAGTACCTTATCAGACGAAAATATGCCTTATCTAATAAGAGACATTTAAATTTTTTTAATTGCATAAATGGGCGTCATTTTATTCAGAATTAATAGTTTTTTATATGGACAAAAATTCGTTTAATTTTTTCCCATTAAATACTAGAATTATAGAAAAGTACTTTGCGAAAAGAATCGGCAGTAGGAAGGAAACGTGTTGACCACCGATTAGTTTTTTGCTAATAACTCTTGCATCCTTCGACTGACTTCTTCGACTTAGAGCTCGATAGAAAGCTTTTATGTTCCTCTTTCAGATGGCATTAACATATTTTACGAAAAGACGTAAGAAATAAAATTTTTTTGATCAAAACTAAAATATCCTCGAAATCATTAAAGAAGAAGTACCTTATCAGACGAAAATATGCCTTATCTAATAAGAGACATTTAAATTTTTTTAATTGCATAAATGGGCGTCATTTTATTCAGAATTAATAGTTTTTTATATGGACAAAAATTCGTTTAATTTTTTCCCATTAAATACTAGAATTATAGAAAAGTACTTTGCGAAAAGAATCGGCAGCAGGACGGAAACGAGTTGCCCACCGATTAGCTTTTTGCTAATAACTCTTGCATCCTTCGACTGACTTCTTCGACTTAGAGCTCGATAGAAAGCTTTTATGTTCCTCTTTCAGATGGCTTTAACATATTTTACGAAAAGTCGTAAGAAATAAAATTTTTTTGATCAAATTTAACATATCCTCGAAATCTTTGAAGAAGAAGTACCTTATCAGACGAAAATATGCCTTATCTAATAAGAGACATTTAAATTTTTTTTAATTGCATAAATGGGCGTCATTTTATTCAGAATTAATAGTTTTTTATATGGACAAAAATTCGTTTAATTTTTTCCCATTAAATACTAGAATTATAGAAAAGTACTTTGCGAAAAGAATCGGCAGTAGGACGGAAACGTATTGACCATCGATTAGTTTTTTGCTAATAACTCTTGCATCCTTCGACCGACTTCTTCAACTAAGACCTCGATGGAAGGCTTATCTGTTCCTCTTTTAGATGGCATTTACATATCTTACGAAAAGTCGAAAGAAATAAAATTTTTTTGTTCAAATCTAACATATCCTCGAAATCTTTGAAGAAGAAGTACCTTATCAGACGAAAATATGCCTTATCTAATAAGAGACATTTAAAATTTTTAATTGCATAAATGGGCGGCATTTTATTCAGAATTAATAGTTTTTTACATGGACAAAAATTCGTTTAATTTTTTCCCATTAAATATTAGAATTATAGAAAAGTACTTTGCGAAAAGAATCGGCAGTAGGAAGGAAACGTGTTGACCACCGATTAGTTTTTTGCTAATAACTCTTGCATCCTTCGACTGACTTCTTCGACTTAGAGCTCGATAGAAAGCTTTTATGTTCCTCTTTCAGATGACATTAACATATTTTACGAAAAGTCGTAAGAAATAAAATTTTTTTGATCAAAACTAAAATATCATCGAAATCATTAAAGAAGAAGTACCTTATCGGACGAAAATATGCCTTATCTAATAAGAAACATTTAAATTTTTTTAACTGCATAAATGGGCGGCATTATATTCAGAATTAATAGTTTTTTACATGGACAAAAAATTCGTTTAATTTTTTCCCATTAAATACTAGAATTATAGAAAAGTACTTTGCGAAAAGAATCGGCAGTAGGACGGAAACGAGTTGACCACCGATTAGCTTTTTGCTAATAACTCTTGCATCCTTCGACTGACTTCTTCGACTAAGAGCTCGATGAAAAGTTATCTGTTCCTCTTTCAGATGGCATTAACATATTTTACGAAAAGTCGTAAGAAATACAATTTTTTTGATCAAAACTAACATATCCTCGAAATCATTGAAGAAGAAGTAGCTTATAAGACGAAAATATGCCTTATCTAATAAGAGACATATAAATTTTTTTAATTGCATAAATGGGCGGCATTTTATTCAGAATTAATAGTTTTTTACATGGACAAAAAATTCGTTTAATTTTTTCCCATTAAATACTAGAATTATAGAAAATACCTTGCGAAAAGAATCGGCAGTAGGACGGAAACGTGTTGCCCACCAATAAGTTTTTTGCTTATAACTCTTGCATTCTTCGACCAACTTCTTCGACTAAGAGCTCGATGGAAAGCTTATCTGTTCCTCTTTCAGATGGCATTAACATATTTTACGAAAAAACGTAAGAAATAAAATTTTTTTGATCAAAACTGAAATATCCTCGAAATCATTGAAGAAGAAGTACCTTATCATACGAAAATATGCCTTATCTAATAAGAGACATTTAAAATTTTTTAATTGCATAAATGGGCGACATTATATTCAGAATTAATAGTTTTTTACATGGACAAAAAATTCGTTTAATTTTTTCCCATTAAATACTAGAATTATAGAAAATACTTTGCGAAAAGAATCGGCAGTAGGACGGAAACGTGTTGCCCACCGATAAGTTTTTTGCTTATAACTCTTGCATTCTTCGACCAACTTCTTCGCCTAAGAGCTCGATGGAAAGCTTATCTGTTCCTCTTTCAGATGGCATTAACATATTTTACTAAAAGTCGTAAAAAAAAAAAATTTTTTTTGATCAAAACTAAAATATCCTCGAAATCATTAAAGAAGAAGTACCTTATCAGACGAAAATATGCCTTATGTAATAAGAAACATTTAAATTTTTTTAACTGCATAAATGGGCGCCATTTTATTCAGAATTAATAGTTTTTTACATGGACAAAAAATTCGTTTAATTTTTTCCCATTAAATACTAGAATTATAGAAAATACTTTGCGAAAAGAATCGGCAGCAGGACGGAAACGAGTTGACCACTTGAAATCATATCCTTGAAATCATTGAAGAAGAAGTACCTTATCATACGAAAATATGCCTTATCTAATAAAAGATATTTAAATTTTTTTAATTGCATAAATTGGCGGCATTTTATTCAGAATTAATAGTTTTTTACGTGGACAAAAAATTCGTTTAATTTTTTCCCATTAAATACTAGAATTATAGAAAATACTTTGCGAAAAGAATCGGCAGTAGGACGGAAACGTGTTGCCCACCGATAAGTTTTTTGCTAATAACTCTTGCATCCTTCGACCGACTTCTTCGACTAAGACCTCGATGGAAGGCTTATCTGTTCCTCTTCCAGATGGCATTAGCATATTTTACGAAAAGTCGTAAGAAATAAAATTTTTTTGATCAAAACTAACATATCCTCGAAATCTTTGAAGAAGAAGTACCTTATCAGACGAAAATATGCCTTATTTAATAAGAGACATTTAAATTTTTTTAATTGCATAAATGGGCGGCATTTTATTCAGAATTAATAGTTTTTTACATGGACAAAAATTCGTTTAATTTTTTCCCATTAAATACTAGAATTATAGAAAAGTACTTTGCGAAAAGAATCGGCAGTAGGAAGGAAACGTGTTGACCACCGATTAGTTTTTTGCTAATAACTCTTGCATCCTTCGACTGACTTCTTCGACTTAGAGCTCGATAGAAAGCTTTTATGTTCCTCTTTCAGATGGCATTAACATATTTTACGAAAAGTCGTAAGAAATAAAATTTTTTTGATCAAAACTAAAATATCCTCGAAATCATTAAAGAAGAAGAACCTTATCAGACGAAAATATGCCTTATCTAATAAGAAACATTTAAATTTTTTTAACTGCATAAATGGGTGGCATTTTATTCAGAATTAATAGTTTTTTACATGGACAAAAAATTCGTTTAATTTTTTCCCATTAAATACTAGAATTATAGAAAAGTACTTTGCGAAAAGAATCGGCAGCAGGACGGAAACGAGTTGACCACCGATTAGCTTTTTGCTAATAACTCTTGCATCCTTCGACCAACTTCTTCGACTAAGAGCTCGATGGAAAGCTTATCTGTTCCTCTTTCAGATGGCATTAACATATTTTACGAAAAGTGGTAAGAAATAAAATATTTTTGATCAAAACTGCAATATCCTCGAAATCATTGAAGAAAAAGTACCTTATCAGACGAAATTATGACTTATCTAATAAGAGACATTTAAATTTTTTTAATTGCATAAGTGGGTGGCATTTTATTCAGAATTAATAGTTTTTACATGGATAAAAAAATTCGTTTAATTTTTTCCTATTACATACTAGAGTTATAGATAAGTACTTTGCGAAAAGAATCGGCACTAGGACGGAAGCATATTGACCATCGATTAGTTTTTTGCTGGTAACTCTTGCATCCTTCGACTGACTTCTTCGACTAAGACCTCGATATAAAGCTTATCTGTTCCTCTTTCAGATGGCATTAACATATTTTACGAAAAGTCGTAAAAAATAAAATTTTTTTGATCAAATCTAACATATCCTCGAAATCATTGAAGAAGAAGTACCTTATCAGACGAAAATATGCCTTATCTAATAAGAGACATTTAAATTTTTATATTTTTCACTTATGTGAAATAGTATATTAACTTTGTCACGGAGTTTGTAACAGATCGAAATATTAATTTCCGACTATATAAAGTATATATATTCTTGATCAGGACGACAAGACGAGTTGATTTAGCCGTGTCCGTCTGTCCGTCTGTCTGTCTGTCTGTCTGTATGTATGCAAACTAGTCCCTCAGTTTTGAAGCTATCGAGCTGAAACTTTGCACAGAGTCTTAGAATTTATTACGATAAATCATTCGTCGGAACCAGCATGATCGGATTATTGGAACAGGTAGCTCCCATACGAAAAGAAGAAGAAAAATGAACAAAACTTGAATCGTTGTATGGAAAACTTTTTTGTTTGAGTGCTAAAATTTTAAAAATAGTGGTTTTACATAGACCGACTACATGCCTGAAAGTTTCATTGAGATTGGACATCTGGAACTGGTAGCTCCCATACAAAATGAAGAAGAGGAAGAGAAGGAATATTCACGTCGTTGTATGGAAAACTTTTTTGTTTCTTAACCAATTGACTTGAAATTTTAAAGTTATGTTCCTAGAGAGGAATGAAAACTATTTTGACCAAAAGTGGGCGTAGTCACGCCTACTTATAGCAAAAATTGACCCGTTGTATGGAAAACTTTTTTGTTTTTTAACCAATTGACTTGAAACTTTGCAGTTATGTTCTTAGGGAGGAATGAAAACTATTTTGACCAAATTTGGGCATGGCTACGCCCACTTATCGCAAAACTTGAACCGTTGTATGGAAAAATTTTTTGTTTTTTAACGAATTGACTTGAAACATTACAGTTATGTTGTTAGGGAGGCATGAAAACTATTCATTTAGTTTTTTTAATAGTGACACAAAGTGAAAAGTATTATA
Organism: Phortica okadai; assembly: GCA_034638295.1. Classification (NCBI taxonomy): domain Eukaryota; kingdom Metazoa; phylum Arthropoda; class Insecta; order Diptera; family Drosophilidae; genus Phortica; species Phortica okadai. Next base: position 29,429,468 of record CM067851.1, read on the forward strand.
GCTTCAGCCTTGCTGAAGATAGCGTCCTTACTGGTTTTAATTGCATAAATGGCCGGCATTTTGTTCAGAATTAATAGTTTTTTACATGGACAAAAAATTCGTTTAATTTTTTCCCATTAAATACTAAAATTATAGAAGAGTACTTTGCGAAAAGAATCGGCACTAGGAAGGAAACGTGTTGACCACCGATTAGTTTTTTGCTAATAACTCTTGCATCCTTCGACTGACTTCTTCGACTAAGAGCTCGATGGAAAGCTTATCTGTTCCTCTTTCAGATGTCATTAACATATTTTACGAAAAGTCGTAAGAAATAAAATTTTTTTGATCAAAACTAAAATATCCTCGAAATCATTGAAGAAGAAGTACCTTATTAGACGAAAATATGCCTTATCTAATAAGAGACATTTAAATTTTTTTTAATTGCATAAACGGGCGGCATTATATTCAGAATTAATAGTTTTTTACGTGGACAAAAAATTCGTTTAATTTTTTCCCATTAAATACTAAAATTATAGAAGAGTACTTTGCGAAAAGAATCGGCACTAGGAAGGAAACGTGTTGACCACCGATTAGTTTTTTGCTAATAACTCTTGCATCCTTCGACTGACTTCTTCGACTAAGAGCTCGATGGAAAGCTTATCTGTTCCTCTTTCAGATGTCATTAACATATTTTACGAAAAGTCGTAAGAAATAAAATTTTTTTGATCAAAACTAAAATATCCTCGAAATCATTGAAGAAGAAGTACCTTATCAGACGAAAATATGCCTTATCTAATAAGAGACATTTAAATTTTTTTAATTGCATAAATGGGCGGCATTTTATTCAGAATTAATAGTTTTTTACGTGGACAAAAAATTCGTTTAATTTTTTCCCATTAAATACTAAAATTATAGAAGAGTACTTTGCGAAAAGAATCGGCACTAGGAAGGAAACGTGTTGACCACCGATTAGTTTTTTGCTAATAACTCTTGCATCCTTCGACTGACTTCTTCGACTAAGAGCTCGATGGAAAGCTTATCTGTTCCTCTTTCAGATGGCATTAACATATTTTACGAAAAGTCGTAAGAAATAAAATTTTTTTGATCAAAACTAAAATATCGTCGAAATCATTGAAGAAGAACTATCTTATCAGACGAAAATATGCCTTATCTAATAAAAAACATTTAAATTTTTTTAATTGCATAAATGGGCGGCATTATATTCAGTATTAATAGTTTCTTACATGGACAAAAAATTCGTTTAATTTTTTCCCATTAAATACTAGAATTATAGAAAATACTTTGCGAAAAGAATCGGCAGTAGGAAGGAAACGTGTTGACCACCGATTAGTTTTTTGCTAATTACTCTTGCATCCTTCGACCGACTTCTTCGACTACGAGCTCGATGGAAAGCTTTTCTGTTTTTCTTTCAGATGGCATTTACATGTTTTACGAAAAGTCGTAAGAAATAAAATTTTTTTGATCAAAACTAAAATATCCTCGAAATCATTGAAGAAGCAGTACCTTATCAGACGAAAATATGCCTTATTTAATAAGAAACATATAATTTTTTTTTAATTGCATAAATTGGCGGCATTTTATTCAGAATTAATAGTTTTTTACATGGACAAAAAATTCGTTTAATTTTTTCCCATTAAATACTAGAATTATAGAAAAGTACTTTGCGAAAAGAATCGGCAGTAGGACTGAATCGTGTTGACCACTGATTAGTTTTTTGCCAATTACTCTTGCATCCTTCGACCGACTTCTTCGACTAAGAGCTCGATGGAAAGCTTTTCTGTTCCTCTTTCAGATGGCATTAACACATTTTTCGAAAAGTCGTAAGAAATAAAATTTTTTTGATCAAAACTAAAATATCCACGAAATCATTGAAGAAGAAGTACCTTATAAGACGAGAATAAGCCTTATCTAATAAGAGACATTTAAATTTTTTTAATTGCATAAATTGGCGGCATTTTATTCAGAATTAATAGTTTTTTACATGGACAAAAAATTCGTTTAATTTTTTCCCATTAAATACTAGAATTATAGAAAAGTACTTTGCGAAAAGAATCGGCAGTAGGACTGAATCGTGTTGACCACTGATTAGTTTTTTGCTAATTACTCTTGCATCCTTCGACCGACTTCTTCGACTAAGAGCTCGATGGAAAGCTTTTCTGTTCCTCTTTCAGATGGCATTAACACATTTTTCGAAAAGTCGTAAGAAATAAAATTTTTTTGATCAAAACTAAAATATCCACGAAATCATTGAAGAAGAAGTACCTTATAAGACGAGAATAAGCCTTATCTTATAAGAGACATTTAAATTTTTTTAATTGCATAAATGGGTGGCATTTTATTCAGAATTAATAGTTTTTTACATTGACAAAAAATTCGTTTAATTTTTTCCCATTAAATACTAGAATTATAGAATATACTTTGTGAAAAGAATCGGCAGTAGGACGGAAACGTGTTGACCACCGATAAGTTTTTTGCTAATTACTCTTGCATCCTTCGACCGACTTCTTCGACTAAGAGCTCGATGGAAAGCTTTTCTGTTCCTCTTTCAGATGGAATTAACATATTTTACGAAAAGTCGTAAGAAATAAAATTTTTTTGATCAAAACTAAAATATCGTCGAAATCATTGAAGAAGAACTACCTTATCAGACGAAAATATGCCTTATCTAATAAGAAACATTTAATTTTTTTTAATTGCATAAGTGGGCGGCATTTTATTCAGAATTAATAGTTTTTTACGTGGACAAAAAATTCGTTTAATTTTTTCCCATTAAATACTAGAATTATAGAAAAGTACTTTGCGAAAAGAATCGGCAGTAGGACGGAAACGTGTTGAACACCGATTAGTTTTTTCCTAATAACTCTTGCATCCTTCGACCGACTTCTTCGACTACGAGCTCGATGGAAAGCTTATCTGTTCCTCTTTCAGATGGCATTAACATATTTTACGAAAAGTCGTAAGAAATAAAATTTTTTTGATCAAAACTAAAATATCCTCGAAATCATTGAAGAAGAAGTACCTTATAAGACGAAAATATGCCTTATCTAATAAGAAACATTTAATTTTTTTTTAATTGCATAAATGGGCGGCATTTTATTCAGAATTAATAGTTTTTTACATGGACAAAAATTTCGTTTAATTTTTTCCCATTAAATACTAGAATTATAGAAAATACTTTGCGAAAAGAATCGGCAGTAGGACAGAAACGTATTGACCACCGATAAGTTTTTTGCTAATTACTCTTGCATCCTTCGACCGACTTCTTCGACTAAGAGCTCGATGGAAAGCTTTTCTATTCCTCTTTCAGATGGCATTAACATATTTTACGAAAAGTCATAAGAAATAAAATTTTTTTGATCAACACTAAAATATCCTCGAAATCATTGAAGAAGAAGTACCTTATCAGACGAAAATATTCCTTAACTAATAAGAAACATTTAATTTTTTTTTAATTGCATAAATGGGCGGCATTTTATTCAGAATTAATAGTTTTTTACATGGACAAAAAAATCGTTTAATTTTTTTCCATTAAATACTAGAATTATAGAAAATACTTTGCGAAAAGAATCGGCAGTAGGACGGAAACATGTTGACCACCGATAAGTTTTTTGCTAATTACTCTTGCATCCTTCGACCGACTTCTTCGACTAAGAGCTCGATGGAAAGCTTTTCTGTTCCTCTTTCAGATGGCATTAACATATTTTACGAAAAGTCGTAAGAAATAAAATTTTTTTGATCAAAACTAAAATATCCTCGAAATTATTGAAGAAGAAGTACCTTATCAGACGAAAATATTCCTTATCTAATAAGAAACATTTAATTTTTTTTAATTGCATAAATGGGCGTCATTTTATTCAGAATTAATAGTTTTTTACATGGACAAAAAATTCGTTTCATTTTTTCCCATTAAATACTATAATTATAGAAAATACTTTGCAAAAAGAATCGGCAGTAGGACGGAAACGTGTTGACCACCGATTAGTTTTTTGCTAATAACTCTTCCATCTTTCGACTGACTTCTTCTACTAAGAGCTCGATGGAAAGCTTATCTGTTCCTCTTTCAGATGGCATCAACATATTTTACGTAAAGTCGTAAAAAATAAAATTTTTTTGATCAAAACTAAAATATCATCGAAATCATTGAAGAAGAACTACCTTATCAGACGAAAATATGCCTTATCTAATAAAAAACAATTAAATTTTTTTAATTGCATAAATGGGCGGCATTATATTCAGAATTAATAGTTTTTTACATGGACAAAAAATTCGTTTAATTTTTTCCCATTAAATACTAGAATTATAGAAAATACTTTGCGAAAAGAATCGGCAGTAGGACCGAAACGTGTTGACCACCGATTAGTTTATTGCTAATAACTCTTGCATCCTTAGACCGACTTCTTCGACTAAGAGTTCGATGGAAAGCTTATCTGTTCTTCTTTCAGATGGCAGTAACATATTTTACGAAAAGTCGTAAGAAATACAATTTTTTTGATCAAAACTAAAATATCCTCGAAATCATTGAAAAAGAAGTACCATATAAGACGAAAATATGCCTTATCTAATAAGAGACATTTAAATTTTTTTAATTGCATAAATGGGCGGCATTTTATTCAGAATTAATAGTTTTTTACATGGACAAAAAATTCGTTTAAATTTTTTCCATTAAATACTAGAATTACAGAAAAGTACTTTGCGAAAAGAATCGGCAGTAGGACGGAAACGTGTTGACCACCGATTAGATATTTTCTAATAACTCTTGCATCCTTCGACCGACTTCTTCGACTAAGAGCTCGATGGAAAGCTTTTCTGTTCCTCTTTCAGATGGCATTAACATATTTTACGAAAAGTCGTAAGAAATAAAATTTTTTTGATCAAATCTAACATAATCTCGAAATCATTGAAGAAGAAGTACCTTATCAGACGAAAGTATACCTTATCTAATAAGAGACATTTAAACTTTTTTAATTGCATAAATGGGCTGCATTATATTCAGAATTAATAGTCTTTTACATGTACAAAAAATTCGTTAATTTTTTCCCATTAAATACTAGAATTATAGAAAAGTACTTTGCGAAAAGAATCGGCAGAAGGACGGAAACGTGTTGACCACCGATTAGTTTTTTGCTAATAACTCTTGCATCCTTCGACCGACTTCTTTGACTAAGAGCTCGATGGAAAGCTTATCTGCTCCTCTTTCAGATGGCATTAACATATTTTACAAAAAGTCGTAAGAAATAAAATTATTTTGATCAAAACTAAAATATCCTCGAAACATTGAAGATGAAGTACCTTGGCATTAACATGTTTTACGAAAAGTCATAAGAAATAAATTTTTTTGATAAAAACTAAAATATCCTTGAAATCATTGAAGAAAAAGTACATTATAATACGAAAATATGCCTTATATAATAAGAGATATTTAAATTTTTTTAACTGCATAAATGGGCGGCATTTTATTCAGAATTAATAGTTTTTTACATGGACAAAAAATTCGTTTAATTTTTTCCCATTTTATACTAGAATTATAGAAAATACTTTGCGAAAAGAATCGGCAGTAGGACGGAAACGTGTTGACCACCGATAAGTTTTTTGCTAATTATTCTTGCATCCTTCGACCGACTTCTTCGACTAAGAGCTCGATGGAAAGCTTTTCTATTCCTTTTTCAGATGGCATTAACATATTTTACGAAAAGTCGTAAGAAATAAAATTTTTTTGATCAAAATTAAAATATCCTCGAAATCATTGAAGAAGAACTACCTTACCAGACGAAAATATGCCTTATCTAATAAGAAACATTTAAATTTTTTTAATTGCATAAATGGGCGGCATTTTATTCAGAATTAATAGTTTTTTACATGGACAAAAAATTCGTTTAATTTTTTCCCATTTAATACCAGAATTATAGAAAATACTTTGCGAAAAGAATCGGCAGTAGGATGGAAACGTGTTGACCACCGATAAGTTTTGTGCTAATAACTCTTGCATACTTCGACCGACTTCTTCGACTAAGAGCTCGATGGAAAGCTTTTCTGTTGCTCTTTCAGGTGGCATTAACATATTTTACGAAAAGTCGTAAGAAATAAAATTTTTTTGATCAAATCTAACATATCCTCGAAATCATTGAAGAAGAAGTACCTTATCAGACGAAAATATGCCTTATCTAATAAGAGACATTTAAATTTTTTTAAATTGCATAAATGGGCGGCATTTTATTCAGAATTAACAGTTTTTTACGTGGACAAAAAATTCGTTTAATTTTTTCCCATTAAATACTAGAATTATAGAAAAGTACTTTGCGAAAAGAATCGGCAGTAGGAAGGAAACGTGTTGACCACCGATTAGTTTTTATACTTTTCACTTATGTGAAATAGTATATTAACTTTGTCACGGAGTTTGTAACAGATCGAAATATTAATTTCCGACTATATAAAGTATATATATTCTTGATCAGGACGACAAGACGAGTTGATTTAGCCATGTCCGTCTGTCCGTCTGTCTGTCTGTCTGTCTGTCTGTCTGTCTGTCTGTATGTATGCAAACTAGTCCCTCAGTTTTGAAGCTATCGAGCTGAAACTTTGCACAGAGTCTTAGAATTTATTACGATAAATCATTCGTCGGAACCATCATGATCGGATTATTGGAACAGGTAGCTCCCATACGAAAAGAAGAAGAAAAGTGAACAAAACTTGAATCGTTGTATGGAAAACTTTTTTGTTTTGTACAATAGAGTGCTGAAATTTTAAACATAGTAGTTTTACATGGTCCGACTACATGCCTGAAAGTTTCATTGAGATTGGACATCTGGAACTGGTAGCTCCCATACAAAATGAAGAAGAGGAAGAGAAGGAATATTCACGTCGTTGTATGGAAAACTTTTTTGTTTCTTAACCAATTGACTTGAAATTTTAAAGTTATGTTCTTAGGGAGGAATGAAATCTATTTTGACCAAAAGTGGGCGTAACCACGCGTAGCCACGCCCACTTATAGCGAAAATTTACCCGTTGTATGGAAAACTTTTTTGTTTCTTAACCAATTGACTTGAAATTTTAAAGTTATGTTCTTAGGGAGGAATGAAATCTATTTTGACCAAAAGTGGGCGTAACCACGCGTAGCCACGCCCACTTATAGCGAAAATTTACCCGTTGTATGGAAAACTTTTTTGTTTTTTAACCAATTGACTTGAAACTTTACAGTTATGTTCTTAGAGAGGAATGAAAACTATTTTGACCAAAAGTGGGCGTAGCCAGGCGTAGCCACGCCCACTTATAGCGAAAATTGACCCATTGTATGGAAAACTTTTTTGTTTTTTAACCAATTGACTTGAAACTTTGCAGTTATGCTCTTAGGGAGGAATGAAAACTATTTTGATCAAAAGTGGGCGTGGCCACGCCCACTTATAGCTTAACTTGACCCTTTGTATGGAAAACTTTTTTGTTTTTTAACCAATTGACTTGAAACTTTACAGTTATGTTCTTAGGGAGGAATGAAAACTATTTTAACCAAAAGTGGGCGTAGCCACGCCTACTCATAGCGAAAATTGACCCGTTGTATGGAAAACTTTTTTGTTTTTTAACCAATTGACTTGAAACTTTGCAGTTATGCTCTTAGGGAGGAATGAAAACTATTTTGATCAAAAGTGGGCATGGCCACACCCACTTATAGCTTAACTTGACCCTTTGTATGGAAAACTTTTTGGTTTTTTAATCAATTGACTTGAAACTTTACAGTTATGTTCTTAGGGAGGAATGAAAACTATTTTGACGAAAAGTGGGCGTAGCCACGCCCTTTTATAGCGAAAACTGACCCTTTGTATGGAAAATTTTTTTGTGTTTTTTAACCAATTGACTTAAAACTTTACAGTTATGTTCCTAGAGAGGAATGAAAACTATTTTGACCAAAAGTGGGCGTAGCCACGCCTACTTATAGCAAAAATTGACCCGTTGAATGGAAAACTTTTTTGTTTTTTAACCAATTGACTTTAAACTTTGCAGTTATGCTCTTAGGGAGGAATGAAAACTATTTTGATCAAAAGTGGGCGTGGCCACGCCCTTTTATAGTGAAAATTGACCCTTTGTATGGAAAACTTTTTTGTTTTTTAACCAATTGACTTGAAACTTTTCTGTTATGTTCTTAGGGAGGAATAATAACTATTTTGACCAAATGTGGGCATGGCTACGCCCACTTATCGCAAAACTTAAACCGTTGTATGGAAAAATTTTTTGTTTTTTAACGAATTGACTTGAAACATTACAGTTATGTTGTTAGGGAGGCATGAAAACTATTCATTTAGTTTTTTTTATAGTGACACAAAGTGAAAAGTATTATAGCTTCAGCCTTGCTGAAGATAGCGTCCTTACTGGTTTGCTAATAACTCCTGCATCCTTCGACCGAATTCTTCGACTAAGAGCTCGATAGAAAGCTTTTCTGTTCCTTTTTCAGATGGCATTAACATATTTACGAAAAGTCGTAAGAAATAAAATTTTTTTGATCAAAATTAAAATATCCTTGAAATCATTGAAGAAGAACTACCTTACCAGACGAAAATATGCCTTATCTAATAAGAAACATTTAAATTTTTTTAATTGCATAAATGGGCGGCATTTTATTCAGAATTAATAGTTTTTTACATGGACAAAAAATTCGTTTAATTTTTTCCCATTTAATACCAGAATTATAGAAAATACTTTGCGAAAAGAATCGGCAGTAGGATGGAAACGTGTTGACCACCGATAAGTTTTGTGCTAATAACTCTTGCATACTTCGACCGACTTCTTCGACTAAGAGCTCGATGGAAAGCTTTTCTGTTCCTCTTTCAGATGGCATTAACATATTTTACGAAAAGTCGTAAGAAATAAAATTTTTTTGATCAAATCTAACATATCCTCGAAATCATTGAAGAAGAAGTACCTTATCGGACGAAAATATGCCTTATCTAATAAGAGACATTTAAATTTTTTTAATTGCATAAATGGGCGGCATTTTATTCAGAATTAATAGTTTTTTACGTGGACAAAAAATTCGTTTAATTTTTTCCCATTAAATACTAGAATTATAGAAAAGTACTTTGCCAAGAGAATCGGCAGTAGGACGCAATCGTGTTGACCACCGATTAGTTTTTTGCTAATTACTCTTGCATCCTTCGACCGACTTCTTCGACTAAGAGCTCGATGGAAAGCTTATCTGTTGCTCTTTCAGATGGCATTAACATATTTTACGAAAAGTCGTAAGAAATAAAATTTTTTTGATCAAAACTAAAATATCCTCGAAATCATTGAAGAAGAAGTACATTATGAGACGAAAATATGTCTTATCTAATAAGAGACATTTAAAATTTTTTAATTGCATAAATGGGCGGCATTTTATTCAGAATTAATAGTTTTTTACATGGACAAAAAATTCGTTTAATTTTTTTCCCATCAAATACTAGAATTATAGAAAAGTACTTTGAGAAAACAATCGGCAGTAGGACGGAATCGTGTTGACCACCGATTAGTCTTTTGCTTATAACTCTTTTATCCTTCGACAGACTTCTTCGACTAAAAGCTCGATAAAAAGCTTATCTGTTCCTCTTTCAGATGCCATTAACATATTTTACGAAAAGTCGTAAGAAATAAAATTTTTTGGATCAAAACTAAAATATCCTCGAAATCATTGAAGAGGAAGTACCTTATCAGACGAAAATATGCCTTGTCTAATAAGAGACATTTAAATTTTTTTAATTGCATAAATGGGCGGCATTTTATTCAGAATTAATAGTTTTTTACATGGACAAAAAATTTAAAATTAAAATTAGTTTAATTTTTTCCCATCAAATACTAGAATTATAGAAAAGTACTTTGAGAAAACAATCGGCAGTAGGACGGAATCGTGTTGACCACCGATTAGTTTTTTGCTTATAACTCTTGCATCCTTCGACCGAATTCTTGGACTAAGAGCTCGAAGGAAAGCTTGTCTGTTGCTCTTTCCGATGGCATTAACATATTTTACGAAATGTTGTAAGAAATACAATTTTTTTGATCAAAACTAAAATACCCTCGAAATTATTGAAGAAGAAGTACCTTATAAGACGAGAATATGCCTTATCTAATAAGAGACATTTAAATTTTTTTAATTGCATAAATGGGCGGCATTTTATTCAGAATTAATACTTTTGTACATGGACTAAAAATTCGTTTATTTTTTCCCATTAAATACTAGAATTATAGAAAAGTACTTTGCGAAAAGAATCGGCAGTAGGACGGAATCGTGTTGACCACCGATTAGTTTTTTGCTAATAACTAACAAAACTAAAATATCCTCGAAATCCTTGAAGAAGAAGTACCTTATAAGTCGAAAATATGCCTTATCTAATAAGAGACATTTAAATTTTTTTAATTGCATAAATGGGCGGCATTTTATTCAAAATTAAGAGTTTTTTACATTGACAAAAAATTCGTTTAATTTTTTCCCATCAAATACTAGAATTATAAAAAAGTACTTTGAGAAAACAATCGGCAGTAGGACGGAATCGTGTTGACCACCGATTGGGTTTTTGCTTATAACTCTTGTATCCTTCGACCGAATTCTTCGACTATGAGCTCGATGAAAAGCTTATCTGTTCCTCTTTCAGATGGCATTAACATATTTTACGAAAAGTCGTAAGAAATAAAATTGTTTTGATCAAAACTAAAATATCCTCGAAATCATTAAAGAAGAAGTACCTTCACAGACGAAAATATGTCTTATCTAAAAGAGACATTTAAATTTTTTTAGTTGCATAAATGGGCGGCATTTTATTCAGAATTAATAGTTTTTTACATGGACAAAAAATTCGTTTAATTTTTTCCCATTAAATACTAGAATTAAAGAAAATTACTTTGCCAAGATTATCAGCAGTTGGACGGAATCGTGTTGACCACCGATTACTTTTTTGCTAATTACTCTTGCATCCTTCGACCGACTTCTTCGACAAAGAGCTCGATGGAAAGCTTATCTCTTGCTCTTTCAGATGGCATTAACATATTTTACGAAATGTCGTAAGAAATAAAATTTTTTTGATCAAAACTAAAATATCCTCGAAATCATTGAAGAGGAAGTACCTTATCAGACGAAAATATGCCTTGACTAGTAAGAGACATTTAAATTTTTTTAATTGCATAAATGGGCGGCATTTTATTCCGAATTAATAGTTTTTTACATGGACAAAAAATTTAAAATTAAAATTTGTTTAATTTTTTCCCATCAAATACTAGAATTATAGAAAAGTACTTTGAGAAAACAATCGGCAGTAGGACGGAATCGTGTTGACCACCGATTAGTTTTTTGCTTATAACTCTTGCATCCTTCCACCGAATTCTTGGACTAAGAGCTCGATGGAAAGCTTTTCTGTTCCTCTTTCAGATGGCATTAACATATTTTACGAAAAGTCGTAAGAAATAAAATTTTTTTGATCAAATCTAACATATCCTCGAAATCATTGAAGAAGAAGTACCTTATCAGACGAAAATATGCCTTGACTAGTAAGAGACATTTAAATTTTTTTAATTGCATAAATGGGCGGCATTTTATTCCGAATTAATAGTTTTTTACATGGACAAAAAATTTAAAATTAAAATTTGTTTAATTTTTTCCCATCAAATACTAGAATTATAGAAAAGTACTTTGAGAAAACAATCGGCAGTAGGACGGAATCGTGTTGACCACCGATTAGTTTTTTGCTTATAACTCTTGCATCCTTCCACCGAATTGTTGGACTAAGAGCTCGATGGAAAGCTTTTCTGTTCCTCTTTCAGATGGCATTAACATATTTTACGAAAAGTCGTAAGAAATAAAATTTTTTTGATCAAATCTAACATATCCTCGAAATCATTGAAGAAGAAGTACCTTATCGGACGAAAATATGCCTTATCTAATAAGAGACATTTAAATTTTTTTAATTGCATAAATGGGCGGCATTTTATTCAGAATTAATAGTTTTTTACGTGGACAAAAAATTCGTTTAATTTTTTCCCATTAAATACTAGAATTATAGAAAAGTACTTTGCCAAGAGAATCGGCAGTAGGACGCAATCGTGTTGACCACCGATTAGTTTTTTGCTAATTACTCTTGCATCCTTCGACCGACTTCTTCGACTAAGAGCTCGATGGAAAGCTTATCTGTTGCTCTTTCAGATGGCATTAACATATTTTACGAAAAGTCGTAAGAAATAAAATTTTTTTGATCAAAACTAAAATATCCTCGAAATCATTGAAGAAGAAGTACATTATGAGACGAAAATATGTCTTATCTAATAAGAGACATTTAAAATTTTTTAATTGCATAAATGGGCGGCATTTTATTCAGAATTAATAGTTTTTTACATGGACAAAAAATTCGTTTAATTTTTTCCCATCAAATACTAGAATTATAGAAAAGTACTTTGAGAAAACAATCAGCAGTAGGACGGAATCGTGTTGACCACCGATTAGTCTTTTGCTTATAACTCTTTTATCCTTCGACAGACTTCTTCGACTAAGTGCTCGATAAAAAGCTTATCTGTTCCTCTTTCAGATGCCATTAACATATTTTACGAAAAGTCGTAAGAAATAAAATTTTTTTGATCAAAACTAAAATATCCTCGAAATCATTGAAGAGGAAGTACCTTATCAGACGAAAATATGCCTTGTCTAATAAGAGACATTTAAATTTTTTTAATTGCATAAATGGGCGGCATTTTATTCAGAATTAATAGTTTTTTACATGGACAAAAAATTTAAAATTAAAATTTGTTTAATTTTTTCCCATCAAATACTAGAATTATAGAAAAGTACTTTGAGAAAACAATCGGCAGTAGGACGGAATCGTGTTGACCACCGATTAGTTTTTTGCTTATAACTCTTGCATCCTTCGACCGAATTCTTGGACTAAGAGCTCGAAGGAAAGCTTGTCTGTTGCTCTTTCCGATGGCATTAACATATTTTACGAAATGTTGTAAGAAATACAATTTTTTTGATCAAAACTAAAATACCCTCGAAATCATTGAAGAAGAAGTACCTTATAAGACGAGAATATGCCTTATCTAATAAGAGACATTTAAATTTTTTTAATTGCATAAATGGGCGGCATTTTATTCAGAATTAATACTTTTGTACATGGACAAAAAATTCGTTTATTTTTTCCCATTAAATACTAGAATTATAGAAAAGTACTTTGCGAAAAGAATCGGCAGTAGGACGGAATCGTGTTGACCACCGATTAGTTTTTTGCTAATAACTAACAAAACTAAAATATCCTCGAAATCCTTGAAGAAGAAGTACCTTATAAGTCGAAAATATGCCTTATCTAATAAGAGACATTTAAATTTTTTTAATTGCATAAATGGGCGGCATTTTATTCAAAATTAAGAGTTTTTTACATTGACAAAAAATTAGTTTAATTTTTTCCCATCAAATACTAGAATTATAAAAAAGTACTTTGAGAAAACAATCGGCAGTAGGACGGAATCGTGTTGACCACCGATTGGGTTTTTGCTTATAACTCTTGTATCCTTCGACCGAATTCTTCGACTATGAGCTCGATGAAAAGCTTATCTGTTCCTCTTTCAGATGGCATTAACATATTTTACGAAAAGTCGTAAGAAATAAAATTGTTTTGATCAAAACTAAAATATCCTCGAAATCATTAAAGAAGAAGTACCTTCACAGACGAAAATATGTCTTATCTAAAAGAGACATTTAAATTTTTTTAGTTGCATAAATGGGCGGCATTTTATTCAGAATTAATAGTTTTTTACATGGACAAAAAATTCGTTTAATTTTTTCCCATTAAATACTAGAATTATAGAAAATTACTTTGCCAAGATAATCAGCAGTTGGACGGAATCGTGTTGACCACCGATTACTTTTTTGCTAATTACTCTTGCATCCTTCGACCGACTTCTTCGACAAAGAGCTCGATGGAAAGCTTATCTCTTGCTCTTTCAGATGGCATTAACATATTTTACGAAATGTCGTAAGAAATAAAATTTTTTTGATCAAAACTAAAATATCCTCGAAATCATTGAAGAGGAAGTACCTTATAAGACGAGAATATGCCTTATCTAATAAGAGACATTTAAATTTTTTTAGTTGCATAAATGGGCGGCATTTTATTCAGAATTAATAGTTTTTTACATGGACAAAAAATTCGTTTAATTTTTTCCCATTAAATACTAGAATTATAGAAAATTACTTTGCCAAGATAATCAGCAGTTGGACGGAATCGTGTTGACCACCGATTACTTTTTTGCTTATAACTCTTGCATCCTTCGACCGAATTCTTGGACTAAGAGCTCGAAGGAAAGCTTGTCTGTTGCTCTTTCCGATGGCATTAACATATTTTACGAAATGTTGTAAGAAATACAATTTTTTTGATCAAAACTAAAATACCCTCGAAATCATTGAAGAAGAAGTACCTTATAAGACGAGAATATGCCTTATCTAATAAGAGACATTTAAATTTTTTTAATTGCATAAATGGGCGGCATTTTATTCAGAATTAATACTTTTGTACATGGACTAAAAATTCGTTTATTTTTTCCCATTAAATACTAGAATTATAGAAAAGTACTTTGCGAAAAGAATCGGCAGTAGGACGGAATCGTGTTGACCACCGATTAGTTTTTTGCTAATAACTAACAAAACTAAAATATCCTCGAAATCCTTGAAGAAGAAGTACCTTATAAGTCGAAAATATGCCTTATCTAATAAGAGACATTTAAATTTTTTTAATTGCATAAATGGGCGGCATTTTATTCAAAATTAAGAGTTTTTTACATTGACAAAAAATTCGTTTAATTTTTTCCCATCAAATACTAGAATTATAAAAAAGTACTTTGAGAAAACAATCGGCAGTAGGACGGAATCGTGTTGACCACCGATTGGGTTTTTGCTTATAACTCTTGTATCCTTCGACCGAATTCTTCGACTATGAGCTCGATGAAAAGCTTATCTGTTCCTCTTTCAGATGGCATTAACATATTTTACGAAAAGTCGTAAGAAATAAAATTGTTTTGATCAAAACTAAAATATCCTCGAAATCATTAAAGAAGAAGTACCTTCACAGACGAAAATATGTCTTATCTAAAAGAGACATTTAAATTTTTTTAGTTGCATAAATGGGCGGCATTTTATTCAGAATTAATAGTTTTTTACATGGACAAAAAATTCGTTTAATTTTTTCCCATTAAATACTAGAATTAAAGAAAATTACTTTGCCAAGATTATCAGCAGTTGGACGGAATCGTGTTGACCACCGATTACTTTTTTGCTAATTACTCTTGCATCCTTCGACCGACTTCTTCGACAAAGAGCTCGATGGAAAGCTTATCTCTTGCTCTTTCAGATGGCATTAACATATTTTACGAAATGTCGTAAGAAATAAAATTTTTTTGATCAAAACTAAAATATCCTCGAAATCATTGAAGAGGAAGTACCTTATCAGACGAAAATATGCCTTGACTAGTAAGAGACATTTAAATTTTTTTAATTGCATAAATGGGCGGCATTTTATTCCGAATTAATAGTTTTTTACATGGACAAAAAATTTAAAATTAAAATTTGTTTAATTTTTTCCCATCAAATACTAGAATTATAGAAAAGTACTTTGAGAAAACAATCGGCAGTAGGACGGAATCGTGTTGACCACCGATTAGTTTTTTGCTTATAACTCTTGCATCCTTCCACCGAATTCTTGGACTAAGAGCTCGATGGAAAGCTTTTCTGTTCCTCTTTCAGATGGCATTAACATATTTTACGAAAAGTCGTAAGAAATAAAATTTTTTTGATCAAATCTAACATATCCTCGAAATCATTGAAGAAGAAGTACCTTATCAGACGAAAATATGCCTTGACTAGTAAGAGACATTTAAATTTTTTTAATTGCATAAATGGGCGGCATTTTATTCCGAATTAATAGTTTTTTACATGGACAAAAAATTTAAAATTAAAATTTGTTTAATTTTTTCCCATCAAATACTAGAATTATAGAAAAGTACTTTGAGAAAACAATCGGCGGTAGGACGGAATCGTGTTGACCACCGATTAGTTTTTTGCTTATAACTCTTGCATCCTTCCACCGAATTCTTGGACTAAGAGCTCGATGGAAAGCTTTTCTGTTCCTCTTTCAGATGGCATTAACATATTTTACGAAAAGTCGTAAGAAATAAAATTTTTTTGATCAAATCTAACATATCCTCGAAATCATTGAAGAAGAAGTACCTTATCGGACGAAAATATGCCTTATCTAATAAGAGACATTTAAATTTTTTTAATTGCATAAATGGGCGGCATTTTATTCAGAATTAATAGTTTTTTACGTGGACAAAAAATTCGTTTAATTTTTTCCCATTAAATACTAGAATTATAGAAAAGTACTTTGCCAAGAGAATCGGCAGTAGGACGCAATCGTGTTGACCACCGATTAGTTTTTTGCTAATTACTCTTGCATCCTTCGACCGACTTCTTCGACTAAGAGCTCGATGGAAAGCTTATCTGTTGCTCTTTCAGATGGCATTAACATATTTTACGAAAAGTCGTAAGAAATAAAATTTTTTTGATCAAAACTAAAATATCCTCGAAATCATTGAAGAAGAAGTACATTATGAGACGAAAATATGTCTTATCTAATAAGAGACATTTAAAATTTTTTAATTGCATAAATGGGCGGCATTTTATTCAGAATTAATAGTTTTTTACATGGACAAAAAATTCGTTTAATTTTTTCCCATCAAATACTAGAATTATAGAAAAGTACTTTGAGAAAACAATCAGCAGTAGGACGGAATCGTGTTGACCACCGATTAGTCTTTTGCTTATAACTCTTTTATCCTTCGACAGACTTCTTCGACTAAGTGCTCGATAAAAAGCTTATCTGTTCCTCTTTCAGATGCCATTAACATATTTTACGAAAAGTCGTAAGAAATAAAATTTTTTGGATCAAAACTAAAATATCCTCGAAATCATTGAAGAGGAAGTACCTTATCAGACGAAAATATGCCTTGTCTAATAAGAGACATTTAAATTTTTTTAATTGCATAAATGGGCGGCATTTTATTCAGAATTAATAGTTTTTTACATGGACAAAAAATTTAAAATTAAAATTTGTTTAATTTTTTCCCATCAAATACTAGAATTATAGAAAAGTACTTTGAGAAAACAATCGGCAGTAGGACGGAATCGTGTTGACCACCGATTAGTTTTTTGCTTATAACTCTTGCATCCTTCGACCGAATTCTTGGACTAAGAGCTCGAAGGAAAGCTTGTCTGTTGCTCTTTCCGATGGCATTAACATATTTTACGAAATGTTGTAAGAAATACAATTTTTTTGATCAAAACTAAAATACCCTCGAAATCATTGAAGAAGAAGTACCTTATAAGACGAGAATATGCCTTATCTAATAAGAGACATTTAAATTTTTTTAATTGCATAAATGGGCGGCATTTTATTCAGAATTAATACTTTTGTACATGGACAAAAAATTCGTTTATTTTTTCCCATTAAATACTAGAATTATAGAAAAGTACTTTGCGAAAAGAATCGGCAGTAGGACGGAATCGTGTTGACCACCGATTAGTTTTTTGCTAATAACTAACAAAACTAAAATATCCTCGAAATCCTTGAAGAAGAAGTACCTTATAAGTCGAAAATATGCCTTATCTAATAAGAGACATTTAAATTTTTTTAATTGCATAAATGGGCGGCATTTTATTCAAAATTAAGAGTTTTTTACATTGACAAAAAATTCGTTTAATTTTTTCCCATCAAATACTAGAATTATAAAAAAGTACTTTGAGAAAACAATCGGCAGTAGGACGGAATCGTGTTGACCACCGATTGGGTTTTTGCTTATAACTCTTGTATCCTTCGACCGAATTCTTCGACTATGAGCTCGATGAAAAGCTTATCTGTTCCTCTTTCAGATGGCATTAACATATTTTACGAAAAGTCGTAAGAAATAAAATTGTTTTGATCAAAACTAAAATATCCTCGAAATCATTAAAGAAGAAGTACCTTCACAGACGAAAATATGTCTTATCTAAAAGAGACATTTAAATTTTTTTAGTTGCATAAATGGGCGGCATTTTATTCAGAATTAATAGTTTTTTACATGGACAAAAAATTCGTTTAATTTTTTCCCATTAAATACTAGAATTATAGAAAATTACTTTGCCAAGATAATCAGCAGTTGGACGGAATCGTGTTGACCACCGATTACTTTTTTGCTAATTACTCTTGCATCCTTCGACCGACTTCTTCGACAAAGAGCTCGATGGAAAGCTTATCTCTTGCTCTTTCAGATGGCATTAACATATTTTACGAAATGTCGTAAGAAATAAAATTTTTTTGATCAAAACTAAAATATCCTCGAAATCATTGAAGAGGAAGTACCTTATCAGACGAAAATATGCCTTGACTAGTAAGAGACATTTAAATTTTTTTAATTGCATAAATGGGCGGCATTTTATTCCGAATTAATAGTTTTTTACATGGACAAAAAATTTAAAATTAAAATTTGTTTAATTTTTTCCCATCAAATACTAGAATTATAGAAAAGTACTTTGAGAAAACAATCGGCAGTAGGACGGAATCGTGTTGACCACCGATTAGTTTTTTGCTTATAACTCTTGCATCCTTCCACCGAATTCTTGGACTAAGAGCTCGATGGAAAGCTTTTCTGTTGCTCTTTCCGATGGCATTAACATATTTTACGAAATGTCGTAAGAAATACAATTTTTTTGATCAAAACTAAAATATCCTCGAAATCATTGAAGAAGAAGTACCTTATAAGACGAGAATAAGCCTTATCTAATAAGACACATTTAAATTTTTTTAATTGCATAAATGGGCGGCATTTTATTCAGAATTAATAGTTTGTTACATGGACTAAAAACTCGTTTAATTTTTTCCCATCAAATACTAGAATTATAGAAAAGTACTTTGAGAAAACAATCGGCAGTAGGACGGAATCGTGTTGACCACCGATTGGGTTTTTGCTTATAACTCTTGTATCCTTCGACCGACTTCTTCGACTATGAGCTCGATGAAAAGCTTATCTGTTCCTCTTTCAGATGGCATTAACATATTTTACGAAAAGTCGTAAGAAATAAAATTTTTTTGATCAAAACTAAAATATCCACGAAATCATTGAAGAAGAAGTACCTTATATGACGAAAATATGTCTTATCTAATAAGAGACATTTAAATTTTTTTAGTTGCATAAATGGGCGGCATTTTATTCAGAATTAATAGTTTTTTACATGGACAAAAAATTTAAAATTAAAATTTGTTTAATTTTTTCCCATCAAATACTAGAATTATAGAAAAGTACTTTGAGAAAACAATCGGCAGTAGGACGGAATCGTGTTGACCACCGATTGGGTTTTTGCTTATAACTCTTGTATCCTTCGACCGACTTCTTCGACCAAGAGCTCGATGGAAAGCTTGTCTGTTGCTCTTTCCGTTGGCATTAACATATTTTACGAAATGTCGTAAGAAATACAATTTTTTGGATCAAAACTAAAATATCCTCGAAATCATTGAAGAAGAAGTACCTTATAAGACGAAAATATGCCTTATCTAATAAGAGACATTTAAATTTTTTTAATTGCAAAAATTGGGCGGCATTTTATTTAGAATTAATACTTTTGTACATGGACAAAAAATTCGTTTATTTTTTCCCATTAAATACTAGAATTATAGAAAAGTACTTTGCGAAAAGAATCGGCAGTAGGACGGAATCGTGTTGACCACCGATTAGTTTTTTGCTAATAACTTACAAAACTAAAATATCCTCGAAATCCTTGAAGAAGAAGTACCTTATAAGACGAAAATATGCCTTATCTAATAAGAGACATTTCAATTTTTTTAGTTGCATAAATGGGCGGCATATTATTCAGAATTAATGGTTTGTTACATGGACTAAAAATTCGTTTAATTTTTTCCCATCAAATACTAGAATTATAGAAAAGTACTTTGAGAAAAAACAAACAAGTGGTTTGGTCAAGTGTTCGGTGTGGTCGGTCGCATGTCAAATTTGTCCTGTGTTTTTTATTAACCTCTCACTTATTTTTGTTTAAAACGTTGTGAAATTTGATTTAAAAAATTAATTATTGTTTTGATTGTGTTTTTTGAAAATTTGTTTATGTTTTTAATCAAAACTTAATTAGATTTCACTATTTTAAATAATTACAAGTGTTTTTGTTTTTGTAAAATAACACTTGCGTTGAAATTGTTGTTTCATCGAACATCTGGTGAGAGTTTCTTTTGTGTTGTGATTCGCTCTGTTCTGCTTGTTCTTATAAGAGTCGTGATTGTTTCTCTTGAAGTAAAATCCTACACTCTTAATCGTTAACCCGTTAACGTCAAGCAAGCAAATTTCAACACTTCATTTTTTATTAATATTCTTGTTGTTTTTTTTTTTTATTTATATTTTTATTTTTTATTATTATTAAAATAAAATATGCCTTGCTGTTTGCTTAAGTGCCCAATTAAGAGTGAAAAAGAACTCTTAGTGGCTTGTTGGATGTGTGAGTCTACTGCTCACCTAAAATGTGCCGAACTAAACGGCCGCATTGCTGACATTTTGGAGAAAAACATCGGCCTTCACTGGTGCTGTCCAAAATGTCGCTCGTCAGAGATTGAGTTACGCAAGTGGGTCAATCTTATGCATAATGCTTACAAAGATATTCCGAGTGATTTCGAACGACTTAACGAAAAATTTAAGTCGTTTGATAAGTCTCTCTCCAACCTCAAGTCCGTTGAACCTTCACCTAAGCGAAAGAAGCCCCATCCGGCACTAAACATTCCCATTCCGACAACTCTTTGTCTGCCGGATGAGACCATGGAATTCTTTTCCCCGCTTCCTTCGCCTATTGTTCCGCCTATTGTTGTCACAGCATCAGAAAGTTCTTATGCTTCAGTTGCCAAAACCAACAATATCGTTCCTCCCGAACTTACTCAAACCGCTTCTGAAGTACATATTCCTCAAGGGGATCAACAGCCCATAAAGCTTGTTGTTGTGCCACCTGCGCCACAAAAGAAATTCATTTTTCTATCCCGCTTAGCTGCGGACACTTCTGAAAGTGATATAAATCATTTTATCACTTCCAAGATAAAATCTGTCACAAATTTAACAATTTCTAAATTTAAATTTAACTCAGCGCGATCTATTTCATCCTTCAAAATCTCAGTGCCAGAATCTTTTTTCAACGCTTTAGTTGACTCAAATTTCTGGCCTGATGGTTGCGTTGTGCATGAGTTCAAATTTAAAGACCGTACTAATACGGGAAATACGGTCAAGCCTTCTGGGTCAAAAAACTGATTACTCCCCGTAACACCCCTTCAGTTTTGACACTAAGCTTTCAAAATGTCAGAGGGTTAAACTCAAAACTAACTTCTCTTTATTTAAAAAGTTTTTCATTATCTTCTGATATCATTGTCTTTGTTGAAACATGGCTTCGCCCTGATGTTTTAAACTCTGAACTTTTCTGTGACAGCTTTATTACTTTTCGCAAAGATCGTCTTGGCAAAATTGGTGGTGGAGTTATGATCTCTGTTGCTGTTCAACACACATCGGAACAAATTTGTGTGATAGGTACTGACGACATTGAGCTAATATGCGTTAAAATAACTCTTGCAAAGACTCACGTTTTCCTTACGTGCTCTTACATTCCACCAAAATCAGAACCATCTGTTTATTCTGCACATATAAAGGCTATTCAATCTGTACTAGACTTGGTTAAGGATTCAGATACAATGCTTATCTTTGGAGACTTCAACCTCCCTCACATTTCTTGGATTGCATCCGACAATTCAAATATAGTATCTCCTTTGTCTAGTAATGATTTTATTGATTCTTTGCTTGAATCATCATTTAACCAAATAAACAGCATAAAAAATTCTAAAGATCGAATTTTAGATCTTGTTTTTATAAACAACATTGAGTTCGCATCACTTTGCAGATGCCCTCCAGTATCACAACCTGAAGACTCTTACCATCCAACGTTGGAGCTTACAATTACACTAAACTCACTAACAAATCCTCGACAAAATCCTCTAGATGCCAAACGTAACCTTGTTTTTTGTTTTAGAAAAACCGATTTTGAACGACTTGGTCTTTTGCTTTCTAACACTGATTGGTCGTACATTCATAACACGCCCAACATTGAACAGGCAGTAAAGTTTTTTAACGCAACTATGTATAAACTGTTTAAATTGTGCGTACCAAGAGTTAAGATGATATCACACGTAAATAAACCGCCGTGGTTTTCAAAAGAATTATCTCGTCTAAAGAACTTAAAAAATAGATTATTTAAAAAATATAAGAGAACCGGATCTCTTGTTGATTATGTAAACTATGCAAAAGCTCGTTATAAATTCACTTTATGTAATAAACGAGATTACGATTTTTACCTAATTAAATTAAAATCCAATATATATCGCGATCCTAAAAATTTTTTTAATATAATTAAATACAAGTCTAACTCTAACTCATTTCCGTCATGTATGAAATTCAATTGTGTGGAAGGAAATGATGATGCAACGATATCCAACCTCTTTGCTGAATTTTTCCAAAGCACCTATAATAACTATTCATACCAAAACGTAACTTATCCATACTTCATCAATGATAGGACTCATATCAATGTGCCAGTTATTGAAAATGAAACAGTTCTTAGACACTTGAAATTAATTAAGTCAGGAATTAATATTCCTAGTTGCGTTTTAAAGCACTGCGCTGAAATGTTGTTTTATCCATTATGTACGCTTTTCAACATGTCGCTTAAAAACTCTATTGTGCCCACCATTTGGAAAGAGTCTTACATTTATACCCCTTTACAAAAAAGGCAGTAAGGTTGACATTTCTAATTACAGAGGCATTGCTAAACTGTGTGCTATTCCAAAACTGTTTGAACAGATCATTACGGAACAGCTACAGCACTTTGTGCCATCACTTCTAAATTTGTCTCAGCATGGCTTTCTCAAGAAACGTTCGACGGTAACTAACTTATTGGAATTCACTTCAATTATCAATCGAAATTTTTCCTCCGGCTTCCAAACCGATGTTGTGTACACAGATTTCAGTAAAGCATTTGATTGTGTTTGTCACTCTCTGCTTTTAGCAAAACTCGAAACTTATGGTTTTCCACCATCATTAGTCCGTTGGCTGTCGTCCTATCTTGAATCTCGAACTCAATGTGTTCTTTTTAAAACATCGGTTTCGAGACGAATTCTTGTTACTTCTGGGGTTCCTCAAGGTAGTCACCTTGGCCCCTTATTGTTTAATATATTTATTAATGACTTGCCTACTGTGATCAAACACTGTCATGTTTTAATGTATGCTGATGACGTGAAATTATGTCTAACCGTTAATTCTATAGATCAGCAGAATCTGCTCCAGTCTGATCTTGACTCTCTCTCACAATGGTGTGCTGTAAACAATTTATTGTTGAACAGTGAGAAATGCAAGTTAATGTCTTTTTATAGAAAAAAACTAATTGTTTGCACGTACAAGTTAAATAATCTGTACCTGGAGCGTATCTCTCAGTTTAATGACCTTGGTGTTTTGATGGATCCAAAACTTCATTTCGCTTCACATATTTCGCTGTCTGTTAATAAGGCTAGAGGCGTACTGGGTTTCATCAAAAGATGGTCCAAGGAATTTAATGACCCGTACACAACTAAATTACTTTACACTTCTTTAGTACGGCCCATCTTGGAATATGCATCGTGTGTTTGGGATCCTCAGTGTGAAAAGTATAAGAACCAAATTGAGTCTGTTCAGAAACAGTTCCTTCTGTTTGCTCTTAGGAATCTACACTGGGACCCCTGTGTTCACCTTCCTCCCTATAGTAGTCGGTTGAAGCTTATTAATTTGCCATCATTATCTAGTCGTAGAACTATGCTTGGTACTTTGTTTTTGCATAACCTAATAAATGGCATGATATTCTCTCCTACATTGTTGGCGTATATAGAGTTCAATGTTCCCGCTAGAGTAACCAGAAATTTTAGTCCGATCTGTCTCAGTACCTGCAGATCGACATATTTAGATCATGACTCGTTTCGTGTTTTATGTAGGTATTATAACAAATATTTTAGTTTAATGGAGGACTGCTCCTCTAATAACCTTATAAAACGTAGTATTCTAACATATTTAAATAAGTAAAATTTTGTTCATTAAAACTACATAACATAACTAATTGCGTAACTTAGTAGTATTAAAGAAATTGTTTAAAAATCAGTTTATTAGTATTCTTATTGTGTGTAGAGTAAGTAGTAAAGCGACTGTTGACTTTGTCTGTAGTCGCGGAACAGGCTGACCTGGTGTCGCAAGTCCACTTGAGGGTAGTGCGCTACCACAACGTCTTGCGCCTGTAGTTTGTTAAAGAAAAAAAAAAAACAATCGGCAGTAGGACGGAATCGTGTTGACCAGCGATTAATTTTTATACTTTTCACTTATGTGAAATAGTATATTAACTTTGTCACGGAGTTTGTAACAGATCGAAATATTAATTTCCGACTATATAAAGTATATATATTCTTGATCAGGACGACAAGACGAGTTGATTTAGCCATGTCCGTCTGTCCGTCTGTCTGTCTGTCTGTCGGTCTGTCTGTCTGTCTGTATGTATGCAAACTAGTCCCTCAGTTTTGAAGCTATCGAGCTGAAACATTGCACAGAGTCTTAGAATTTATTACGATGAATCATTCGTCGGAACTAGCATGATCGGATTATTGGAACAGGTAGCTCCCATACGAAAAGAAGAAGAAAAGTGAACAAAACTCTAATCGTTGTATGGAAAACTTTTTTGTTTTGTACAATAGAGTGCTGAAATTTTAAACATAGTAGTTTTACATGGTCCGACTACATGCCTGAAAGTTTCATTGAGATTGGACATCTGGAACTGGTAGCTCCCATACAAAATGAAGAAGAGGAAGAGAAGGAATATTCACGTCGTTGTATGGAAAACTTTTTTGTTTCTTAACCAATTGACTTGAAATTTTAAAGTTATGTTCTTAGGGAGGAATGAAATCTATTTTGACCACAAGTGGGCGTAACCACGCGTAGCCACGCCCACTTATAGCGAAAATTTACCCGTTGTATGGAAAACTTTTTTGTTTTTTAACCAATTGACTTGAAACTTTACAGTTATGTTCTTAGAGAGGAATGAAAACTATTTTGACCAAAAGTGGGCGTAGCCAGGCGTAGCCACGCCCACTTATAGCGAAAATTGACCCGTTGTATGGAAAACTTTTGTGTTTTTTAACCAATTGACTTGAAACTTTACTGTTATGTTCTTAGGGAGGAATAAAAACTATTTTGACCAAATGTGGGCATGGCTACGCCCACTTATCGCAAAACTTGAACCGTTGTATGGAAAAATTTTTTGTTTTTTAACGAATTGACTTGAAACATTACAGTTATGTTGTTAGGGAGGCATGAAAACTATTCATTTATTTTTTTTTATAGTGACACAAAGTGAAAAGTATTATAGCTTCAGCCTTGCTGAAGATAGCGTCCTTACTGGTTTGCTTATAACTCTTGCATCCTTCGACCGAATTCTTCGACTATGAGCTCGATGAAAAGCTTATCTGTTCCTCTTTCAGATGGCATTAACATATTTTACGAAAAGTCGTAAGAAATAAAATTTTTTTGATCAAAACTAAAATATCCTCGAAATTTTTGAAGAAGAAGTACCTTATCAGACGAAAATATGTCTTATCTAATAAGAGACATTTAAATTTTTTTAGTTGCATAAATGGGCGGCATTTTATTCAGAATTAATGGTTTTTTACATGGACAAAAAATTCGTTTAATTTTTTCCCATTAAATACTTGAATTATAGAAAAGTATTTTGCCAAAAGAATCGGCAGTAGGACGGAATCGTGTTGACCACCGATTAGTTTTTTGCTAATTACTCTTGCATCCTTCGACCGACTTCTTCGACTAAGAGCTCGATGGAAAGCTTATCTGTTTCTCTTTCAGATGGCATTAACATATTTTACGAAAAGTTGTAAGAAATAAAATTTTTTTGATCAAAACTAAAATATCCTCGAAATTATTGAAGAAGAAGTACCTTCTCAGAAGCAAATATGCCTTATCTAATAAGAGACATTTAAAAATTTTTAATTGCATAAATAGGCGGCATTTTATTCAGAATTAATAGTTTGTTACATGGACTAAAAATTCGTTTAATTTTTTCCCATCAAATACTAGAATTATAAAAAAGTACTTTGAGAAAACAATCGGCAGTAGGACGGAATCGTGTTGACCACCGATTATGTTTTTGCTTATAACTCTTGTATCCTTCGACCGACTTCTTCGGCTAAGAGCTCAATGGAAAGCTTATCTCTTCCTCATTCAGATGGCATTAACATATTTTACGAAAAGTTGTAAGAAATAAAATTTTTTTGATCAAAACTAAAATATCCTCGAAATCATTGAAGAAGAAGTACCTTATCAGACGAAAATATGGCTTATCTAATAAGAGACATTTAAATTTTTTTAGTTGCATAAAGGGGCGGCATTTTATTCAGAATTAATAGTTTTTTACATGGACAAAAAATTCGTTTAATTTTTTCCCATTAAATACTAGAATTATAGAAAAGTACTTTGCCACTTTTTGTGTTGTGATTCGCTCTGTTCTGCTTGTTCTTATAAGAGTCGTGATTGTTTCTCTTGAAGTAAAATCCTACACTCTTAATCGTTAACCCGTTAACGTCAAGCAAGCAAATTTCAACACTTCATTTTTTATTAATATTCTTGTTGTTTTTTTTTTTATTTATATTTTTTATTATTATTAAAATAAAATATGCCTTGCTGTTTGCCTAAGTGCCCAATTAAGAGTGAAAAAGAACTCTTAGTGGCTTGTTGGATGTGTGAGTCTACTGCTCACCTAAAATGTGCCGAACTAAACGGCCGCATTGCTGACATTTTGGAGAAAAACATCGGCCTTCACTGGTGCTGTCCAAAATGTCGCTCGTCAGAGATTGAGTTACGCAAGTGGGTCAATCTTATGCATAATGCTTACAAAGATATTTCGAGTGATTTCGAACGACTTAACGAAAAATTTAAGTCGTTTGATAAGTCTCTCTCCAACCTCAAGTCCGTTGAACCTTCACCTAAGCGAAAGAAGCCCCATCCGGCACTAAACATTCCCATTCCGACAACTCTTTGTCTGCCGGATGAGACCATGGAATTCTTTTCCCCGCTTCCTTCGCCTATTATTCCGCCTATTGTTGTCACAGCATCAGAAAGTTCTTATGCTTCAGTTGCCAAAACCAACAATATCGTTCCTCCCGAACTTACTCAAACCGCTTCTGAAGTACATATTCCTCAAGGGGATCAACAGCCCATAAAGCTTGTTGTTGTGCCACCTGCGCCACAAAAGAAATTCATTTTTCTATCCCGCTTAGCTGCGGACACTTCTGAAAGTGATATAAATCATTTTATCACTTCCAAGATAAAATCTGTCACAAATTTAACAATTTCTAAATTTAAATTTAACTCAGCGCGATCTATTTCATCCTTCAAAATCTCAGTGCCAGAATCTTTCTTCAACGCTTTAGTTGACTCAAATTTCTGGCCTGATGGTTGCGTTGTGCATGAGTTCAAATTTAAAGACCGTACTAATACGGGAAATACGGTCAAGCCTTCTGGGTCAAAAAACTGATTACTCCCCGTAACACCCCTTCAGTTTTGACACTAAGCTTTCAAAATGTCAGAGGGTTAAACTCAAAACTAACTTCTCTTTATTTAAAAAGTTTTTCATTATCTTCTGATATCATTGTCTTTGTTGAAACATGGCTTCGCCCTGATGTTTTAAACTCTGAACTTTTCTGTGACAGCTTTATTACTTTTCGCAAAGATCGTCTTGGCAAAATTGGTGGTGGAGTTATGATCTCTGTTGCTGTTCAACACACATCGGAACAAATTTGTGTGATAGGTACTGACGACATTGAGCTAATATGCGTTAAAATAACTCTTGCAAAGACTCACGTTTTCCTTACGTGCTCTTACATTCCACCAAAATCAGAACCATCTGTTTATTCTGCACATATAAAGGCTATTCAATCTGTACTAGACTTGGTTAAGGATTCAGATACAATGCTTATCTTTGGAGACTTCAACCTCCCTCACATTTCTTGGATTGCATCCGACAATTCAAATATAGTATCTCCTTTGTCTAGTAATGATTTTATTGATTCTTTGCTTGAATCATCATTTAACCAAATAAACAGCATAAAAAATTCTAAAGATCGAATTTTAGATCTTGTTTTTATAAACAACATTGAGTTCGCATCACTTTGCAGATGCCCTCCAGTATCACAACCTGAAGACTCTTACCATCCAACGTTGGAGCTTACAATTACACTAAACTCACTAACAAATCCTCGACAAAATCCTCTAGATGCCAAACGTAACCTTGTTTTTTGTTTTAGAAAAACCGATTTTGAACGACTTGGTCTTTTGCTTTCTAACACTGAACAGGCCCAACATTGAACAGGCAGTAAAGTTTTTTAACGCAACTATGTATAAACTGTTTAAATTGTGCGTACCAAGAGTTAAGATGATATCACACGTAAATAAACCGCCGTGGTTTTCAAAAGAATTATCTCGTCTAAAGAACTTAAAAAATAGATTATTTAAAAAATATAAGAGAACCGGATCTCTTGTTGATTATGTAAACTATGCAAAAGCTCGTTATAAATTCACTTTATGTAATAAACGAGATTACGATTTTTACCTAATTAAATTAAAATCCAATATATATCGCGATCCTAAAAATTTTTTTAATATAATTAAATACAAGTCTAACTCTAACTCATTTCCGTCATGTATGAAATTCAATGGTGTGGAAGGAAATGATGATGCAACGATATCCAACCTCTTTGCTGAATTTTTCCAAAGCACCTATAATAACTATTCATACCAAAACGTAACTTATCCATACTTCATCAATGATAGGACTCATATCAATGTGCCAGTTATTGAAAATGAAACAGTTCTTAGACACTTGAAATTAATTAAGTCAGGAATTAATATTCCTAGTTGCGTTTTAAAGCACTGCGCTGAAATGTTGTTTTATCCATTATGTACGCTTTTCAACATGTCGCTTAAAAACTCTATTGTGCCCACCATTTGGAAAGAGTCTTACATTATACCCTTTTACAAAAAAGGCAGTAAGGTTGACATTTCTAATTACAGAGGCATTGCTAAACTGTGTGCTATTCCAAAACTGTTTGAACAGATCATTACGGAACAGCTACAGCACTTTGTGCCATCACTTCTAAATTTGTCTCAGCATGGCTTTCTCAAGAAACGTTCGACGGTAACTAACTTATTGGAATTCACTTCAATTATCAATCGAAATTTTTCCTCCGGCTTCCACACCGATGTTGTGTACACAGATTTCAGTAAAGCATTTGATTGTGTTTGTCACTCTCTGCTTTTAGCAAAACTCGAAACTTATGGTTTTCCACCATCATTAGTCCGTTGGCTGTCGTCCTATCTTGAATCTCGAACTCAATGTGTTCTTTTTAAAACATCGGTTTCGAGACAAATTCTTGTTACTTCTGGGGTTCCTCAAGGTAGTCACCTTGGCCCCTTATTGTTTAATATATTTATTAATGACTTGCCTACTGTGATCAAACACTGTCATGTTTTAATGTATGCTGATGACGTGAAATTATGTCTAACCGTTAATTCTATAGATCAGCAGAATCTGCTCCAGTCTGATCTTGACTCTCTCTCACAATGGTGTGCTGTAAACAATTTATTGTTGAACAGTGAGAAATGCAAGTTAATGTCTTTTTATAGAAAAAAACTAATTGTTTGCACGTACAAGTTAAATAATCTGTACCTGGAGCGTATCTCTCAGTTTAATGACCTTGGTGTTTTGATGGATCCAAAACTTCATTTCGCTTCACATATTTCGCTGTCTGTTAATAAGGCTAGAGGCGTACTGGGTTTCATCAAAAGATGGTCCAAGGAATTTAATGACCCGTACACAACTAAATTGCTTTACACTTCTTTAGTACGGCCCATCTTGGAATATGCATCGTGTGTTTGGGATCCTCAGTGTGAAAAGAATAAGAACCAAATTGAGTCTGTTCAGAAACAGTTCCTTCTGTTTGCTCTTAGGAATCTACACTGGGACCCCTGTGTTCACCTTCCTCCCTATAGTAGTCGGTTGAAGCTTATTAATTTGCCATCATTATCTAGTCGTAGAACTATGCTTGGTACTTTGTTTTTGCATAACCTAATAAATGGCATGATATTCTCTCCTTCATTGTTGGCGTATATAGAGTTCAATGTTCCCGCTAGAGTAACCAGAAATTTTAGTCCGATCTGTCTCAGTACCTGCAGATCGACATATTTAGATCATGACTCGTTTCGTGTTTTATGTAGGTATTATAACAAATATTTTAGTTTAATGGAGGACTGCTCCTCTAATAACCTTATAAAACGTAGTATTCTAACATATTTAAATAAGTAAAATTTTGTTCATTAAAACTACATAACATAACTAATTGCGTAACTTAGTAGTATTAAAGAAATTGTTTAAAAATTAGTTTATTAGTATTCTTATTGTGTGTAGAGTAAGTAGTAAAGCGACTGTTGACTTTGTCTGTAGTCGCGGAACAGGCTGACCTGGTGTCGCAAGTCCACTTGAGGGTAGTGCGCTACCACAACGTCTTGCGCCTGTAGTTAGTTAAAAAAAAAAAAAAAAAAAAAAAAGAGAATCGGCAGTAGGACGGAATCGTGTTGACTACCGATTAGTTTTTTGCTAATTACTCTTGCATCCTTCGACCGACTTCTTCGACTAAGAGCTCGATGGAAAGCTTATGTGTTGCTGTTTCAGATGGCATTAACATATTTTACGAAATGTCGTAAGAAAAACAATTTTTTTGATCAAAACTAAAATATCCTCGAAATCATTGAAGAGGAAGTACCTTATCAGACGAAAATATGCCTTGTCTAATAAGAGACATTTAAATTTTTTTAATTGCATAAATGGGCGGCATTTTATTCAGAATTAATAGTTTTTTACATGGACAAAAAATTTAAAATTAAAATTTGTTTAATTTTTTCCCATCAAATACTAGAATTATAGAAAAGTACTTTGAGAAAACAATCGGCAGTAGGACGGAATCGTGTTGACCACCGATTAGTTTTTTGCTTATAACTCTTGCATCCTTCGACCGAATTCTTGGACTAAGAGCTCGATGGAAAGCTTGTCTGTTGCTCTTTCCGATGGCATTAACATATTTTACGAAATGTCGTAATTAATAGTTTTTTACATGGACAAAAAATTCGTTTAATTTTTTCCCATTAAATACTAGAATTATAGAAAAGTACTTTGCCAAGAGAATCGGCAGTAGGACGGAATCGTGTTGACTACCGATTAGTTTTTTGCTAATTACTCTTGCATCCTTCGACCGACTTTTTCGACTAAGAGCTCGATGGAAAGCTTATCTGTTGCTGTTTCAGATGGCATTAACATATTTTACGAAATGTCGTAAGAAAAACAATTTTTTTGATCAAAACTAAAATATCCTCGAAATCATTGAAGAGGAAGTACCTTATCAGACGAAAATATGCTGTTTCAGATGGCATTAACATATTTTACGAAATGTCGTAAGAAAAACAATTTTTTTGATCAAAACTAAAATATCCTCGAAATCATTGAAGAGGAAGTACCTTATCAGACGAAAATATGCCTTGTCTAATAAGAGACATTTAAATTTTTTTAATTGCATAAATGGGCGGCATTTTATTCAGAATTAATAGTTTTTTACATGGACAAAAAATTTAAAATTAAAATTTGTTTAATTTTTTCCCATCAAATACTAGAATTATAGAAAAGTACTTTGAGAAAACAATCGGCAGTAGGACGGAATCGTGTTGACCACCGATTAGTTTTTTGCTTATAACTCTTGCATCCTTCGACCGAATTCTTGGACTAAGAGCTCGAAGGAAAGCTTGTCTGTTGCTCTTTCCGATGGCATTAACATATTTTACGAAATGTTGTAAGAAATACAATTTTTTTGATCAAAACTAAAATATCCTCGAAATCATTGAAGAAGAAGTACCTTATAAGACGAGAATGAGCCTTATCTAATAAGAGATATTTAAATTTTTTTAATTGCATAAATGGGCGGCATTTTATTCAGAATTAATAGTTTCTTACATGGACAAAAAATTCGTTTAATTTTTTCCCATTAAATACTAGAATTATAAAAAAGTACTTTGCCAAAAGAATCGGCAGTAGGACGGAATCGTGTTGACCACCGATTAGTTTTTTGCTAATTACTCTTGCATCCTTCGACCGACTTCTTCGACTAAGAGCTCGATGGAAAGCTTATCTGTTTCTCTTTCAGATGGCATTAACATATTTTACGAAAAGTTGTAAGAAATAAAATTTTTTTGATCAAAACTAAAATATCCTCGAAATCATTGAAGAGGAAGTACCTTATCAGACGAAAATATACCTTGTCTAATAAGAGACATTTAAATTTTTTTAATTGCATAAATGGGCGGCATTTAATTCAGAATTAATAGTTTTTTACATGGACAAAAAATTCGTTTAATTTTTTTCCATTAAATACTAGAATTATAGAAAAGTACTTTGCGAAAACAATCGGCAGTAGGACGGAATCGTGTTGACCACCGATTAGTTTTTTGCTTATAACTCTTGCATCCTTCGACCGAATTCTTGGACTAAGAGCTCGATGGAAAGCTTGTCTGTTGCTCTTTCCGATGGCATTAACATATTTTACGAAATGTCGTAAGAAATACAATTTTTTTGATCAAAACTAAAATATCCACGAAATCATTGAAGAAGAAGTACCTTATATGACGAGAATAAGCCTTATCTAATAAGAGACATTTAAATTTTTTTAATTGCATAAATGGGCGGCATTTTATTCAGAATTAATAGTTTCTTACATGGACAAAAAATTCGTTTAATTTTTTCCCATTAAATACTAGAATTATAAAAAAGTACTTTGCCAAAAGAATCGGCAGTAGGACGGAATCGTGTTGACCACCGATTAGTTTTTTGCTAATTACTCTTGCATCCTTCGACCGACTTCTTCGATTAAGAGCTCGATGGAAAGCTTATCTGTTTCTCTTTCAGATGGCATTAACATATTTTACGAAAAGTTGTAAGAAATAAAATTTTTTTGATCAAAACTAAAATATCCTCGAAATCATTGAAGAGGAAGTACCTTATCAGACGAAAATATGCCTTATCTAATAAGAGACATTTAAATTTTTTTAATTGCATAAATGGGCGGCATTTAATTCAGAATTAATAGTTTTTTACATGGACAAAAGATTCGTTTAATTTTTTTCCATTAAATACTAGAATTATAGAAAAGTACTTTGAGAAAACAATCGGCAGTAGGACGGAATCGTGTTGACCACCGATTGGGTTTTTGCTTATAACTCTTGTATCCTTCGACCGACTTCTTCGAGTAAGAGCTCAATGGAAAGCTTATCTCTTCCTCTTTCAGATGGCATTAACATACTTTACGAAATGTTGTAAGAAATACAATTTTTTTGATCAAAGCTAAAATATCCTCGAAATTATTGAAGAAAAAGTACCTTCTCAGACGAAAATATGGCTTTTCTAATAAGAGGCATTTAAATTTTTTTAGTTGCATAAATGGGCGGCATTTTATTCAGAATTAATAGTTTTTTACATGGACAAAAAATTCGTTTAATTTTTTCCCATTAAATACTAGAATTATAGAAAAGTCCTTTGCCAAGAGAATCGGCAGTAGGACGGAATCGTGTTGACCACCGATTAGTTTTTTGCTAATTACTCTTGCATCCTTCGACCGACTTCTTCGACTAAGAGCTCGATGGAAAGCTTATCTGTTGCTCTTTCAGATGGCATTAACATATTTTACGAAATGTCGTAAGAAAAACAATTTTTTTGATCAAAACTAAAATATCCTCGAAATCATTGAAGAAGAAGTATCTTATCAGTCGAAAATATGTCTTATCTAATAAGAGACATTTAAATTTTTTTAATTGCATAAATGGGCGGCATTTTTTTCAGAATTAATAGTTTTTTACATGGACAAAAAATTTAAAATTAAAATTTGTTTAATTTTTTCCCATCAAATACTAGAATTATAGAAAAGTACTTTGAGAAAACAATCGGCAGTAGGACGGAATCGTGTTGACCAGCGATTAATTTTTTGCTTATAACTCTTGTATCCTTCGACCGACTTCTTCGACTAAGAGCTCGATGGAAAGCTTATCTGTTTCTCTTTCAGATGGCATTAACATATTTTACGAAATGTTGTAAGAAATAAAATTTTTTTGATCAAAACTAAAATATCCTCGAGATTATTGAAGAAGAAGTACCTTCTCAGACGCAAATATGCCTTATCTAATAAGAGACATTTAAAATTTTTTAATTGCATAAATGGGCGGCATTTTATTCAGAATTAATAGTTTATTACATGGACTAAAAATTCGTTTAATTTTTTCCCATCAAATACTAGAATTATAGAAAAGTACTTTGAGAAAACAATCGGCAGTAGGACGGAATCGTGTTGACCACCGATTGGGTTTTTGCTTATAACTCTTGTAACCTTCGACCGACTTCTTCGACTAAGAGCTCGATGGAAAGCTTATCTGTTGCTCTTTCAGATGGCATTAACATATTTTACGAAAAGTTGTAAGAAATAAAATTTTTTTGATCAAAACTAAAATATCCTCGAAATCATTGAAGAAGAAGTACCTTATCAGACGAAAATATGGCTTATCTAATAAGAGACATTTAAATTTTTTTAGTTGCATAAATGGGCGGCATTTTATTCAGAATTAATAGTTTTTTACATGGACTAAAAATTCGTTTAATTTTTTCCCATCAAATACTAGAATTATAGAAAAGTACTTTGAGAAAACAATCGGCAGTAGGACGGAATCGTGTTGACCACCGATTAGTTTTTTGCTTATAACTCTTGCATCCTTCGACCGACTTCTTCGACTAAGAGCTCGATGGAAAGCTTATCTGTTGCTCTTTCAGATGGCATTAACATATTTTACGAAATGTCGTAAGAAATACAATTTTTTTGATCAAAACTAAAATATCCTCGAAATCATTGAAGAAGAAGTACCTCATCAGACAAAAATATGCCTTATCTAATAAGAGACATTTCAATTTTTTTTAGTTGCATAAATGGGCGGCATATTATTCAGAATTAATAGTTTTTTACATGGACTAAAAATTCGTTTAATTTTTTCCCATCAAATACTAGAATTATAGAAAAGTACTTTGAGAAAACAATCGGCAGTAGGACGGAATCGTGTTGACCACCGATTAGTTTTTTGCTTATAACTCTTGCATCCTTCGACCGAATTCTTCGACTATGAGCTCGATGAAAAGCTTATCTGTTCCTCTTTCAGATGGCATTAACATATTTTACGAAAAGTCGTAAGAAATAAAATTTTTTTGATCAAAACTAAAATCGCTTGCTTACTGCAAGACTGTCATAACTCGAAAAATGCGATTTTTGAGTTAATTATGCAGGAATGAAGATTAACTAAAGCTCTATATTGTGTCAAAGTTTCATGTTCCTATTGTTAATAGTTTCTGAGTTATGCCATTTTAAGTTTTTCATTCTTTAAGGAAGTAAGTGCAACTTGAAAACTTTAAACGCGTTTTTCTCGAAACGGCAAATTTTGAGTTATGCCGGTCTTGCAGTAAGCAAGCGAAATATCCTCGAAATCATTGAAGAAGAAGTACCTTATCAGACGAAAATATGTCTTATCTAGTAAAAGACATTTAAATTTTTTTAGTTGCATAAATGGGCGGCATTTTATTCAGAATTAATAGTTTTTTACATGGACAAAAAATTTAAAATTTAAATTTGTTTAATTTTTTCCCATCAAATACTAGAATTATAGAAAAGTACTTTGAGAAAACAATCGGCAGTAGGACGGAATCGTGTTGACCACCGATTAGTTTTTTGCTTATAACTCTTGGATCCTTCGACCGAATTCTTGGACTAAGAGCTCGATGGAAAGCTTGTCTGTTGCTCTTTCCGATGGCATTAACATATTTTACGAAATGTCGTAAGAAATACAATTTTTTGGATCAAAACTAAAATATCCTCGAAATCATTGAAGAGGAAGTACCTTATCAGACGAAAATATGCCTTGTCTAATAAGAGACATTTAAATATTTTTAATTGCATAAATGGGCGGCATTTTATTCAGAATTAATAGTTTTTTACATGGACAAAAAATTTAAAATTAAAATTTGTTTAATTTTTTCCCATCAAATACTAGAATTATAGAAAAGTACTTTGAGAAAACAATCGGCAGTAGGACGGAATCGTGTTGACCACCGATTAGTTTTTTGCTAATTACTCTTGCATTCTTCGACCGACTTCTTCGACTAAGAGCTCGATGGAAAGCTTATCTGTTGCTCTTTCAGATGGCATTAACATATTTTACGAAATGTCGTAAGAAATACAATTTTTTTGATCAAAACTAAAATATTCTCGAA
Source organism: Phortica okadai (assembly GCA_034638295.1). NCBI lineage: Eukaryota > Metazoa > Arthropoda > Insecta > Diptera > Drosophilidae > Phortica > Phortica okadai. The sequence continues at coordinate 29,466,000 of CM067851.1, forward strand.
ACCATTGAAGAAGAAGTACCTTATCAGACGAAAATATGTCTTATCTAATAAGAGACATTTCAATTTTTTTAATTGCATAAATGGGCGGCATTTTATTCAGAATTAATAGTTTTTTACATGGACAAAAAATTTAAAATTAAAATTTGTTTAATTTTTTCCCATCAAATACTAGAATTATAGAAAAGTACTTTGAGAAAACAGTCGGCAGTAGGACGGAATCGTGTTGATCAGCGATTAATTTTTTGCTTATAACTCTTGTATCCTTCGACCGACTTCTTCGACTAAGAGCTCGATGGAAAGCTTATCTGTTGCTCTTTCAGATGGCATTAACATATTTTACGAAATGTCGTAAGAAATACAATTTTTTTGATCAAAACAAAAATATCCTCGAAATCATTGAAGAAGAAGTACCTTATCAGACGAAAATATGTCTTATCTAATAAGAGACATTTCAATTTTTTTAATTGCATAAATGGGCGGCATTTTTTTCAGAATTAATAGTTTTTTACATGGACAAGAAATTCGTTTAATTTTTTCCCATTAAATACTAGAATTATAGAAAAGTACTTTGCCAAGAGAATCGGCAGTAGGACGGAATCGTGTTGACCACCGATTAGTTTTTTGCTAATTACTCTTGCATCCTTCGACCGACTTCTTCGACTAAGAGCTCGATGAAAAGCTTATCTGTTCCTCTTTCAGATGCCATTAACATATTTGACGAAAAGTCGTAAGAAATAAAATTTTTTGGATCAAAACTAAAATATCCTCGAAATCAGTGAAGAGGAAGTACCTTATCAGACGAAAATATGCCTTGTCTAATAAGAGACATTTAAATATTTTTAATTGCATAAATGGGCGGCATTTTATTCAGAATTAATAGTTTGTTACATGGACAAAAAATTTAAAATTAAAATTTCTTTAATTTTTTCCCATCAAATACTAGAATTATAGAAAAGTACTTTGAGAAAACAATCGGCAGTAGGACGGAATCGTGTTGACCACCGATTAGTTTTTTGCTAATTACTCTTGCATCCTTCGACCGACTTCTTCGACTAAGAGCTCGATGAAAAGCTTATCTGTTCCTCTTTCAGATGGCATTAACATATTTTACGAAAAGTCGTAAGAAATAAAATTGTTTTGATCAAAACTAAACTATCCTCGAAATCATTGAAGAGGAAGTACCTTATCAGACGAAAATATGCCTTGTCTAATAAGAGACATTTAAATTTTTTTAATTGCATAAATGGGCGGCATTTTATTCAGAATTAATAGTTTGTTACATGGACTAAAAATTCGTTTCATTTTTTCCCATCAAATACTAGAATTATAGAAAAGTACTTTGAGAAAACAATCGGCAGTAGGACGGAATCGTGTTGACCACCGATTGGGTTTTTGCTTATAACTCTTGTATCCTTCGACCGACTTCTTGTACTAAGAGCTCAATGGAAAGCTTATCTGTTCCTCTTTCAGATGGCATTAACATCTTTTACGAAAAGTTGTAAGAAATAAAATTTTTTTGATCAAAACTAAAATATCCTCGAAATCATTGAAGAAGAAGTACCTTATCAGACGAAAATATGTCTTATCTAATAAGAGACATTTAAATTTTTTTAATTGCATAAATGGGCGGCATTTTTTTCAGAATTAATAGTTTTTTACATGGACAAAAAATTCGTTTAATTTTTTTCCATTAAATACTAGAATTATAGAAAAGTACTTTGCCAAAAGAATCGGCAGTATGACGGAATCGTGTTGACCACCGATTAGTTTTTTGCTAATAACTCTTGCATCCTTCGACCGACTTCTTCGACTAAGTGCTCGATGGAAAGCTTATCTGTTTCTCTTTCAGATGGCATTAACATATTTTACGAAAAGTTGTAAGAAATAAAATTTTTTTGATCAAAACTAAAATATCCTCGAGATTATTGAAGAAGAAGTACCTTCTCAGACGCAAATATGCCTTATCTAATAAGAGACATTTAGAATTTTTTAATTGCATAAATGGGCGGCATTTTATTCAGAATTAATAGTTTATTACATGGACTAAAAATTCGTTTTATTTTTTCATCAAATACTAGAATTATAGAAAAGTACTTTGAGAAAACAATCGGCAGTAGGACGGAATCGTTTTGACCACCGATTGGGTTTTTGCTTATAACTCTTGTATCCTTCGACCGACTTCTTCGACTAAGAGCTCAATGGAAAGCTTATCTCTTCCTCTTTCAGATGGCATTAACATATTTTACGAAAAGTTGTAAGAAATAAAATTTTTTTGATCAAAACTAAAATATCCTCGAAATCATTGAAGAAGAAGTACCTTATCAGACGAAAATATGGCTTATCTAATAAGAGACATTTAAATTTTTTTAGTTGCATAAATGGGCGGCATTTTATTCAGAATTAATAGTTTTTTACATGGACAAAAAATTCGTTTAATTTTTTCCCATTAAATACTAGAATTATAGAAAAGTACTTTGCCAAGAGAATCGGCAGTAGGACGGAATCGTGTTGACCACCGATTAGTTTTTTGCTAATTACTCTTGCATCCTTCGACCGACTTCTTCGACTAAGAGCTCGATGGAAAGCTTATCTGTTGCTCTTTCAGATGGCATTAACATATTTTACGAAATGTCGTAAGAAATACAATTTTTTTGATCAAAACTAAAATATCCTCGAAATCATTGAAGAGGAAGTACCTTATCAGACGAAAATATGCCTTGTCTAATAAGAGACATTTAAATTTTTTTAATTGCTTAATTGCATAAATGGGCGGCATGTTATTCAGAATTAATAGTTTTTTACATGGACAAAAAATTTAAAATTAAAATTTGTTTAATTTTTTCCCATCAAATACTAGAATTATAGAAAAGTACTTTGAGAAAAAAATCGTCAGTAGGACGGAATCGTGTTGACCACCGATTAGTTTTTTGCTGATAACTCTTGCATCTTTCGATCGAATTCTTGGACTTAGAGCTCGATGGAAAGCTTGTCTGTTGCTCTTTCCGATGGCATTAACATATATTACGAAATGTCGTAAGAAATACAATTTTTTTGATCAAAACTAAAATATCCTCGAAACCATTGAAGAAGAATACCTTATAAAACGAAAATATGCCTTATCTAATAAGAGACATTTAAATTTTTATACTTTTCACTTATGTGAAATAGTATATTAACTTTGTCACGGAGTTTGTAACAGATCGAAATATTAATTTCCGACTATATAAAGTATATATATTCTTGATCAGGACGACAAGACGAGTTGATTTAGCCATGTCCGTCTGTCCGTCTGTCTGTCTGTCTGTCTGTCTGTATGTATGCAAACTAGTCCCTCAGTTTTGAAGCTATCGAGCTGAAACTTTGCACAGAGTCTTAGAATTTATTACGATGAATCATTCGTCGGAACCAGCATGATCGGATTATTGGAACAGGTAGCTCCCATACGAAAAGAAGAAGAAAAGTGAACAAAACTTGAATCGTTGTATGGAAAACTTTTTTGTTTTGTACAATAGAGTGCTGAAATTTTAAACATAGCAGTTTTACATGGTCCGACTACATGCCTGAAAGTTTCATTGAGATTGGACATCTGGAACTGGTAGCTCCCATACAAAATGAAGAAGAGGAAGAGAAGCCTTCCAGAAACTTTGCAGTTATGCTCTTAGGGAGGAATGAAAACTATTTTGATCAAAAGTGGGCGTGGCCACGCCCACTTATAGCTTAACTTGACCCTTTGTATGGAAAACTTTCTTGTTTTTTAACCAATTGACTTGAAACTTTACAGTTATGTTCTTAGGGAGGAATGAAAACTACTTTAACCAAAAGTGGGCGTAGCCACGCCTACTTATAGCGAAAATTGACACTTTGTATGGAAAACTTTTTTGTTTTTTAACCAATTGACTTGAAACATTACAGTTATGTTCTTAGAGAGGAATGAAAACCATTTTGACCAAAAGTGGGCGTAGCCACGCCCACTTATAGCGAAAATTTATCCGTTGTATGGAAAACTTTTTTGTTTTTTAACCAATTGACTTGAAACTTTACAGTTATGCTCTTAGGGAGGAATGAAAACTATTTTGATCAAAAGTGGGCGTGGCAACGCCCTTTTATAGCGAAAATTGACCCTTTGTATGGAAAACTTTTTTGTTTTTTAACCAATTGACTTGAAACTTTACAGTTATGTTCTTAGGGAGGAATAAAAACTATTTTGACCAAATGTGGGCATGGCTACGCCCACTTATCGCAAAACTTGAACCGTTGTATGGAAAATTTTTTTGTTTTTTAACGAATTGACTTGAAACATTACAGTTATGTTGTTAGGGATGCATGAAAACTATTCATTTAGTTTTTTTTATAGTGACACAAAGTGAAAAGTATTATAGCTTCAGCCTTGCTGTAGATAGCGTCCTTACTGGTTTTAATTGCATAAATGGGCGGCATTTTATTCAGAATTAATACTTTTGTACATGGACAAAAAATTCGTTTATTTTTTCCCATTAAATACTAGAATTATAGAAAAGTACTTTGCCAAGAGAATCGGCAGTAGGACGGAATCGTGTTGACCACCGATTAGTTTTTTGCTTATTACTCTTGCATCCTTCGACCGATTTCTTCGACTAAGAGCTCGATAGAAAGCTTATCTGTTCCTCTTTCAGATGGCATTAACATATTTTACGAAAAGTGGTAAGAAATAAAATTTTTTTGATCAAAACTAAAATATCCTCGAAATCATTGAAGAAGAAGTACCTTATCAGACGAAAATATGCCTTATCTAATAAGAGACATTTCAATTTTTTTAGTTGCATAAATGGGTGGCATTTTATTCAGAATTAATAGTTTTTTACATGGACAAAAAATTCGTTTAATTTTTTCCCATTAAATACTAGAATTATAGAAAAGTACTTTGCCAAGAGAATCGGCAGTAGGACGGAATCGTGTTGACCACCGATTAGTTTTTTGCTAATTACTCTTGCATCCTTCGACCGACTTCTTCGACTAAGAGCTCGATGGAAAGCTTATCTGTTGCTCTTTCAGATGGCATTTACATATTTTACGAAATGTCGTAAGAAATACAATTTTTTTGATCAAAACTAAAATATCCTCAAAATCATTGAAGAACTAGAATTATAGAAAAGTACTTTGCCAAGAGAATCGGCAGTAGGACGGAATCGTGTTGACCACCGATTAGTTTTTTTCTAATTACTCTTGCATCCTTCGACCGACTTCTTCGACTAAGAGCTCGATGGAAAGCTTATCTGTTGCTCTTTCAGATGGCATTAACATATTTTACGAAATGCCGTAAGAAATACAATTTTTTTGGTCCAAACTAAAATATCCACGAAATCATTGAAGAAGAAGTACCTTATCAGACGAAAATATGTCTTATCAAATAAGAGACATTTCAATTTTTTTAATTGAATAAATGGGCGGCATTTTTTTTAGAATTAATAGTTTTTTACATGGACAAAAAATTCGTTTAATTTTTTCCCATTAAATACTAGAATTATAGAAAAGTACTTTGCCAAGAGAATCGGCAGTAGGACGGAATCGTCTTGACCACCGATTAGTTTTTTGCAAATTACACTTGCATCCTTCGACCGACTTCTTCGACTAAGAGCTCGATGGAAAGCTTATCTGTTGCTCTTTCAGATGGCATTTACATATTTTACGAAATGTCGTAAGAAATACAATTTTTTTGATCAAAACTAAAATATCCTCGAAATCATTGAAGAAGAAGTACCTTCTCAGACGCAAATATGCCTTATCTAATAAGAGACATTTAAAATTTTTTAATTGCATAAATGGGCGGAATTTTATTCAGAATTAATAGTTTTTTACATGGACAGAAAATTCGTTTAATTTTTTCACCTCAAATACCAGAATTATAGAAAAGTACTTTGAGAAAACAATCGGCAGTAGGACGGAATCGTGTTGACCACCGATTAGTTTTTTGCTTATAACTCTTTTATCCTTCGACCGACTTCTTCGACCAAGAGCTCGATGAAAAGCTTATCTGTTCCTCTTTCAGATGCCATTAACATATTTTACGAAAAGTCGTAAGAAATAAAATTTTTTGGATCAAAACTAAAATATCCTCGAAATCATAGAAGATCATTGAAGAATCATTGAAAAAGAAGTACCTTATAAGACGAAAATATGCCTTATCTAATAAGAGACATTTAAATTTTTTTAATTGCATAAATGGGCGGCATTTTATTCAGAATTAATAGTTTGTTACATGGACTAAAAATTTGTTTTATTTTTTCCCATCAAATACTAGAATTATAGAAAAGTACTTTGAGAAAACAATCGGCGGTAGGACGGAATCGTGTTGACCACCGATTGGGTTTTTGCTTATAACTCTTGTATCCTTCGACCGACTTCTTCGACTAAGAGCTCAATGGAAAGCTTATCTCTTCCTCTTTCAGATGGCATTAACATATTTTACGAAAAGTTGTAAGAAATAAAATTTTTTTGATCAAAACTAAAATATCCTCGAAATCATTGAAGAAGAAGTACCTTATCAGACGAAAATATGGCTTATCTAATAAGAGACATTTAAATTTTTTTAGTTGCATAAATGGGCGGCATTTTATTCAGAATTAATAGTTTTTTACATGGACAAAAAATTCGTTTAATTTTTTCCCATTAAATACTAGAATTATAGAAAAGTACTTTGCCAAGAGAATCGGCAGTAGGACGGAATCGTGTTGACCACCGATTAGTTTTTTGCTAATTACTCTTGCATCCTTCCACCGACTTCTTCGACTAAGAGCTCGATGGAAACCTTATCTGTTGCTCTTTCAGATGGCATTAACATATTTTACGAAATGTCGTAAGAAATACAATTTTTTTTGATCAAAACTAAAATATCCTCGAAATCATTGAAGAAGAAGTACCTTATAAGACGAGAATAAGCCTTATCTAATAAGAGACATTTAATTTTTTGTAATTGCATAAATGGGCGGCATTTTATTCAGAATTTATAGTTTTTTACATGGACAAAAAATTTAAAATTAAAATTTGTTTAATTTTTTCCCATCAAATACTAGAATTATAGAAAAGTACTTTGAGAAAACAATCGGCAGTAGGACGGAATCGTGTTGACCACCGATTAGTTTTTTGCTTATAACTCTTGCATCCTTCGACCGAATTCTTGGACTAAGAGCTCGATGGACAGCTTGTCTGTTGCTCTTTCCGATGGCATTAACATGTTTTACGAAATGTCGTAAGAAATACAATTTTTTTGATCAAAACTAAAATATCCTCGAAATCATTGAAGAAGAAGTACCTTATAAGACGAGAATAAGCCTTATCTAATAAGAGACATTTAAATTTTTTTAATTTCATAAATGGGCGGCATTTTATTCAGAATTAATAGTTTGTTACATGGACTAAAAATTCGTTTCATTTTTTCCCATCAAATACTAGAATTATAGAAAAGTACTTTGAGAAAACAATCGGCAGTAGGACGGAATCGTGTTGACCACCGATTGGGTTTTTGCTTATAACTCTTGTATCCTTCGACCGACTTCTTGGACTAAGAGCTCAATGGAAAGCTTATCTCTTCCTCTTTCAGATGGCATTAACATATTTTACGAAAAGTTGTAAGAAATAAAATTTTTTTGATCAAAACTAAAATATCCTCGAAAGCATTGAAGAAGAAGTACCTTATCAGACGAAAATATGGCTTATCTAATAAGAGACATTTAAATTTTTTTAATTGCATAAATGGGCGGCATTTTTTTTAGAATTAATAGTTTTTCACATGGACAAAAAATTCGTTTAATTTTTTCCCATTAAATACTAGAATTATAGAAAAGTACTTTGCCAAAAGAATCGGCAGTAGGACGGAATCGTGTTGACCACCGATTAGTTTTTTGCTAATTACTCTTGCATCCTTCGACCGACTTCTTCGACTAAGAGCTCGATGGAAAGCTTATCTGTTTCTCTTTCAGATGGCATTAACATATTTTACGAAAAGTTGTAAGAAATAAAATTTTTTTGACCATAACTAAAATATCCTCGAAATTATTGAAGAAGAAGTACCTTCTCAGACGCAAATATGCCTTATCTAATAAGAGACATTTAAAATTCTTAAATTCCATAAATGGGCGGCATTTTATTCAGAATTAATAGTTTGTTACATGGACTAAAAATTCGTTTAATTTTTTCCCATCAAATACTAGAATTATAGAAAAGTACTTTGAGAAAACAATCGGCAGTAGGACGGAATCGTGTTGACCACCGATTGGGTTTTTGCTTATAACTCTTGTATCCTTCGACCGACTTCTTCGACTAAGAGCTCAATGGAATGCTTATCTCTTCCTCTTTCAGATGGCATTAACATATTTTACGAAAAGTTGTAAGAAATAAAATTTTTTTGATCGAAACTAAAATATCCTCGAAATCATTGAAGAAGAAGTACCTTATCAGACGAAAATATGGCTTATCTAATAAGAGACATTTAAATTTTTTTAGTTGCATAAATGGGCGGCATTTTATTCAGAATTATTAGTTTTTTACATGGACAAAAAATTCGTTTAATTTTTTCCCATTAAATACTAGAATTATAGAAAAGTACTTTGACAAGAGAATCGGCAGTAGGACGGAATCGTGTTGACCACCGATTAGTTTTTTGCTAATTACTCTTGCATCCTTCGACCGACTTCTTCGACTAAGAGCTCGATGGAAAGCTTATCTGTTGCTCTTTCAGATGGCATTAACATATTTTACGAAATGTCGTAAGAAATACAATATTTTTGATCAAAACTAAAATATCCTCGAAATCATTGAAGAAGAAGTACCTTCTCAGACGCAAATATGCCTTATCTAATAAGAGACATTTAAAATTTTTTAATTGGATAAATGGGCGGCATATTATTCAGAATTAATAGTTTGTTACATGGACTAAAAATTTAAAATTAAAATTTGTTTAATTTTTTCCCATCAAATACTAGAATTATAGAAAAGTACTTTGAGAAAAAAATCGTCAGTAGGACGGAATCGTGTTGACCACCGATTAGTTTTTTGCTTATAACTCTTGCATCCTTCGACCGAATTCTTCGACTAAGAGCTCGATGGAAAGCTTGTCTGTTGCTCTTTCGGATGGCATTAACATATTTTACGAAATGTCGTAAGAAATACAATTTTTTTGATCAAAACTAAAATATCCTCGAAATCATTGAAGAAGAAGTACATTATAAGACGAAAATATGCCTTATCTAATAAGAGACATTTAAATTTTTATACCCTGTACACACACTGAGTATCAGGGTATATTAGGTTTGTTTGAGACGGTTTGTATGTAACGCATAGAAGGAGGGGAGGGGGACCCTATAAAGTATATATATTCTTGATCAGGATGACAAGACGAATTGATATAGCCCTGTCTGTCCGTCCGTTCGTCCGTCCGTCCTCACCAATGGTTCTCGAAAACTATAAGAGCTAGAGACTTGAAATTTGGTGGATAGACTCGTGAAATCAAACGCTAGATCAAGTTTGAAGGATTTTTTGCCACGCCCACTCCTTCCCGCCCATCGAGCACCACCCATTTTTTCAAAAGGCTGTAGCTCAAAAACCTGATGAGTTAGAAACATGAAAATGTGTATGTAGACTCAGTATGTATAGCGCTACAAAACTGCATACCACATTTTGTCCACCTCCCCTTCGTTTCCCCTCAAAAAGTTGTTTTCTGTCTGTATCTCCTAAACTATAATAGATACAATGCTGAAATTTTGTATGCAAACTCAGTAAACATACCTTTTTAAAACTGCATACCACAAACTTTCATTTTTAACACTGTGTGACAACGCAAAGACAAACAAGTTGAAATTTGGCATAAATTGCGCTTTGAACACTGCTTTATCCTATTTGTATCCTAAACCGTACTTAACACTGCGAAAACTATTAAAGCTAGAGACTTGAAATTTGGAAGAGAGACTCGTGTGGTCGAACACTAGATCAAGTTTGAAGGAATTTTTGCCACGCCCATTCCTTCCCGCCCATCGAGCACAACAAAAGGTCATTTTTTTCTTAAAATTGCTGTATCTCCTAAAGTATAAAGAATACAATGCTGAGATTTTGTATGCAAACTCAGATAACATACCTTTTTAAAACTGCATACAACAAACTACCACTTTCCCCGCAAAAACCAACACACTAATATTTTGCAGCAATGCTTTGTAACAAAATCCGTATTAAAGCGCCATCTAATGGCAACATTGCACTGTGAGCCCTGCCTCACTATTAGCAAATACACAAACCATATCGTGGTACACTGCTTTTGCTGTCGGCGAATGTTTAACGTGTTATCAACATAAGTGTGTGTACAGGGTATTATATAGTTGAGAATACTCAACTATACCGCCCTTACTGGTTTTTAATTGCATATATGGGCGGCATTTTATTCAGAATTAATAGTTTTTTACAATGACAAAAAAGTCGTTTAATTTTCTCCCATTAAATACTAGAATTATAGAAAAGTACTTTGCGAAAAGAATCGGCAGTAGGACGGAAACGTGTTGACCACCGATAAGTTTTTTGCTAATAACTCTTGCATCTTTCAACCGACTTCTTCGACTAAGAGCTCGATGGTAAGCTTATCTGTTTCTCTTTCAGATGACATTAACATATTTTACAAAAAGTCGTAAGAAATAAAATTTTTTTGATCAAAACTAAAATATCTTCGAAATCATTGAAGAAGAAGTACCTTATCAGACGAAAATATGCCTTATCTAATAAGAGACATTTAAATTTTCTTAATTGCATAACTAAAATTTCCTCGAAATCTTTGAAGAAGAAGTACCTAATCAGATGAAAATATGCCCTATCTAATAAGAGACATTTAATTTTGTCTAATTGTATAAATGGGCGGCATTTTATTCAGAATTAATAGTTTTTTACATGGACAAAAAAGTCGTTTGATTTTCTCCCATTAAATACTAGAATTATAGAAAAGTACTTTGCGAAAAGAATCGGCAGTAGGACGGAATCGTGTTGACCACCGATTAGTTTTTTGCTAATTACTCTTGCATCCTTCGACCGACTTCTTCGACTAAGAGCTCGATGGAAAGCTTATCTGTTTCTCTTTCAGATGACATTAACATATTTTACGGAAAGTCGTAAGAAATAAAATTTTTTTGATCAAAACTAAAATATCCTCGAAATCATTAAAGAAGAAGTACCTTCTCGGACGAAAATATGCCTTATTTAATAAGAGACATTTCAATTTTTTTAGTTGCATAAATGGCCGGCATATTATTCAGAATTAATAGTTTTTTACATGGACAAAAAATTCGTTTAATTTTTTCCCATTAAATATTAGAATTATAGAAAAATACTTTGCCAAGAGAATCGGCAGTAGGACGGAATCGTGTTGAACACCGTTTAGTTTTTTGCTAATTACTGTTGCATCCTTCGACCGACTTCTTCGACTAAGAGCTCGACGGAAAGCTTATCTGTTGCTCTTTCAGATGGCATTAACATATTTTACGAAAAAAGGTAAGAAATAAAATTGTTTTGATCAAAACTAAAATATCCTCGAAATCATTGAATAAGAAGTACCTTATCAGACGAAAATTTGGCTTATCTAATAAGAGACATTTAAATTTTTTTAGTTGCATAAATGGGCGGCATTTTATTCAGAATTAATAGTTTTTTACATGGACAAAAAATTCGTTTAATTTTTTCCCATTAAATACTAGAATTATAGAAAAGTACTTTGCCAAGAGAATCGGCAGTTGGACGGAATCGTGTTGACCACCGTTTAGTTTTTTGCTTATTACTGTTGCATCCTTCGACCGACTTCTTCGACTAAGAGCTCGACGGAAAGCTTATCTGTTGCTCTTTCAGATGGCATTAACATATTTTACGAAATGTCGTAAGAAATAAAATTTTTTTGATCAAAACTAAAATATCCTCGAAATCATTGAAGAAGAAGTACCTTATCAGACGAAAGTATGTCTTATCTAATAAGAGACATTTAAATTTTTTTAATTGCATAAATGGGCGGCATTTTTTTCAGAATTAATAGTTTTTTACATGGACAAAAAATTCGTTTAATTTTTTCCCATTAAATATTAGAATTATAGAAAAGTACTTTGCCAAGAGAAACGGCAGTAGGACGGAATCGTGTTGACCACCGATTAGTTTTTTGCTAATTACTCTTCACTAAGAGCTCGATAGAAAGCTTATCTGTTCCTCTTTCAGATGGCATTAACATATTTTACGAAAAGTGGTAAGAAATAAAATTTTTTTGATCAAATCTAAAATATCCTCGAAATCATTGAAGAAGAAGTACCTCATCAGACGAAAATATGCCTTATCTAATAAGAGACATTTCAATTTTTTTAGTTGCATAAATGGGCGGCATATTATTCAGAATTAATAGTTTGTTATATGGACTAAAAATTCGTTTAATGTTTTCCCATCAAATACTAGAATTATAGAAAAGTACTTTGAGAAAACAATCGGCAGTAGGACGGAATCGTGTTGACCAGCGATTAATTTTTTGCTTATAACTCTTGCATCCTTCGACCGAATTCTTCGACTAAGAGCTCGATGGAAAGCTTGTCTGTTGCTCTTTCCGATGGCATTAACATATTTTACGAAATGTCGTAAGAAATACAATTTTTTTGATCAAAACTAAAATATCCTCGAAATCATTGAAGAAGAAGTACCTTATCAGACGAAAATATGGCTTATCTAATAAGAGACATTTAAATTTTTTTAGTTGCATAAATGGGCGGCATTTTATTCAGAATTAATAGTTTTTTACATGGACAAAAAATTCGTTTATTTTTTCCCATTAAATACTAGAATTATAGAAAAGTACTTTGCGAAAAGAATCGTCAGTAGGACGGAATCGTGTTGACCACCGATTAGTTTTTTGCTAATAACTAACAAAACTAAAATATCCTCGAAATCCTTGAAGAAGAAATACCTTATAAGACGAAAATATGCCTTATCTAATAAGAGACATTTAAATTTTCTTAATTGCATAAATGGGCGGCATTTTATTCAAAATTAAAATTTTTTTATATTGACAAAAAATTCGTTTAATTTTTTCTCATTAAATACTAGAATTATAGAAAAGTACTTTTCGAAAAGAATCGGCAGTAGAACGGAAACGTGTTGACCACCGATTAGTTTTTTGCTAATAACTCTTGCATCCTTCAACCGACTTCTTCGACTAAGAGCTCAATGGAAAGCTTATCTCTTCCTCTTTCAGATGGCATTAACATATTTTACGAAAAGTTGTAAGAAATAAAAATTTTTTGATCAAAACTAAAATATCCTCGAAATCATTGAAGAAGAAGTACCTTATCAGACGAAAATATGCCTTATCTAATAAGAGACATTTAAATTTTTTTAGTTGCATAAATGGGCGGCATTTTATTCAGAATTAATAGTTTTTTACATGGACAAAAAATTCGTTTAATTTTTTCCCATCAAATACTAGAATTATAGAAAAGTACTTTGAGAAAACAATCGGCAGTAGGACGGAATCGTGATGACCACCGATTAGTTTTTTGCTTATAACTCTTGCATCCTTCAACCGACTTCTTCGACTAAGAGCACGATGAAAAGCTTATCTGTTCCTCTTTCAGATGTCATTAACATATTTTACGAAATGTCGTAAGAAATAAAATTTGTTTGATCAAAACTAAAATATCCTCGAAATCATTGAAGAAAAAGTACCTTATCAGACGAAAATATGCCTTATCTAATAAGAGACATTTAAATTTTTTTAATTGCATAAATGGGCGGCATTTTATTCGGAATTAATAGTTTTTTACATGGACAAAAAATTCGTTTAATTTTTTCCCATTAAATATTAGAATTATAGAAAAGTACTTTGCGAAGAGAATCTGCAGTAGGACGGAATCGTGTTGACCACCGATTAGTTTTTTGCTAATTACTCTTGCATCCTTCGAGCGCCTTCTTCGACTAAGAGCTCGATGGAAAGCTTGTCTGTTGCTCTCTCCGATGGCATTAACATATTTTACGAAATGTCGTAAGATATACAATTTTTTTGATCAAAACTAAAATATGCTCGAAATCCTTGAAGAAGAAGTACCTTATAAGACAAAAATATGCCTTATCTAATAAGAGACATTTAAATTTTTTTAATTGCATAAATGGGCGGCATTTTATTCAGAATTAATACTTTTGTACATTGACAAAAAATTCGTTTAATTTTTTCTCATTAAATACTAGAATTATAGAAAAGTACTTTTCGAAAAGAATCGCCAGTAGGACGGAACCGTGTTGACCACCGATTAGTTTTTTGCAAATTACTCTTGCATCCTTCAACCGACTTCTTCGACTAAGAGCTCGATGGAAAGCTTATCTGTTGCTCTTTCAGATGGCATTAACATATTTTACGAAAAGTTGTAAGAAATAAAAATTTTTTGATCAAAACTAAAATATCCTCGAAATCATTGAAGAAGAAGTACCTTATCAGACGAAAATATGGCTTATCTAATAAGAGTCATTTACATTTTTTTAGTTGCATAAATGGGCGGCATTTTATTCAGAATTAATAGTTTTTTACATGGACAAAAAATTCGTTTAATTTTTTTCCATTAAATACTAGAATTATAAAAAAGTACTTTGCGAACAGAATCGGCAGTAGGACGGAAACGTGTTGACCACCGATTAGTTTTTTGCTTATAACTCTTGCATCCTTCGACCGACTTCTTCGACTAAGAGCTCAATGGAAAGTTTATCTCTTCCTCTTTCAGATGGCATTAACATATTTTACGAAAAGTTGTAAGAAATAAAATTTTTTTGATCAAAACTAAAATATCCTCGAAATCATTGAAGAAGAAGTACCTTATCAGACGAAAATATGGCTTATCTAATAAGAGACATTTAAATTTTTTTAGTTGCATAAATGGGCGGCATTTTATTCAGAATTAATAGTTTTTTACATGGACAAAAAATTCGTTTAATTTTTTTCCATTAAATACTAGAATTATAAAAAAGTACTTTGAGAAAACAATCGGCAGTAGGACGGAATCGTGTTGACCAGCGATTAATTTTTTGCTTATAACTCTTGCATCCTTCGACCGAATTCTTCGACTAAGAGCTCGATGGAAAGCTTGTCTGTTGCTCTTTCCGATGGCATTAACATATTTTACGAAATGTCGTAAGAAATACAATTTTTTTGATCAAAACTAAAATATCCTCGAAATCATTGAAGAAGAAGTACCTTATCAGACGAAAATATGGCTTATCTAATAAGAGACATTTAAATCTTTTTAGTTGCATAAATGGGCGGCATTTTATTCAGAATTAATAGTTTTTTACATGGGCAAAAAATTCGTTTATTTTTTCCCATTAAATACTAGAATTATAGAAAAGTACTTTGCGAAAAGAATCGTCAGTAGGACGGAATCGTGTTGAAAAGCTTATCTGTTCCTCTTTCAGATGTCATTAACATATTTTACGAAATGTCGTAAGAAATAAAATTTGTTTGATCAAAACTAAAATATCCTCGAAATCATTGAAGAAAAAGTACCTTATCAGACGAAAATATGCCTTATCTAATAAGAGACATTTAAATTTTTTTAATTGCATAAATGGGCGGCATTTTATTCGGAATTAATAGTTTTTTACATGGACAAAAAATTCGTTTAATTTTTTCCCATTAAATATTAGAATTATAGAAAAGTACTTTGCGAAGAGAATCTGCAGTAGGACGGAATCGTGTTGACCACCGATTAGTTTTTTGCTAATTACTCTTGCATCCTTCGAGCGCCTTCTTCGACTAAGAGCTCGATGGAAAGCTTGTCTGTTGCTCTTTCCGATGGCATTAACATATTTTACGAAATGTCGTAAGATATACAATTTTTTTGATCAAAACTAAAATATGCTCGAAATCCTTGAAGAAGAAGTACCTTATAAGACAAAAATATGCCTTATCTAATAAGAGACATTTAAAATTTTTTAATTGCATAAATGGGCGGCATTTTATTCAGAATTAATACTTTTGTACATTGACAAAAAATTTGTTTAATTTTTTCTCATTAAATACTAGAATTATAGAAAAGTACTTTTCGAAAAGAATCGCCAGTAGGACGGAACCGTGTTGACCACCGATTAGTTTTTTGCAAATTACTCTTGCATCCTTCAACCGACTTCTTCGACTAAGAGCTCGATGGAAAGCTTATCTGTTGCTCTTTCAGATGGCATTAACATATTTTACGAAAAGTTGTAAGAAATAAAAATTTTTTGATCAAAACTAAAATATCCTCGAAATCATTGAAGAAGAAGTACCTTATCAGACGAAAATATGGCTTATCTAATAAGAGTCATTTACATTTTTTTAGTTGCATAAATGGGCGGCATTTTATTCAGAATTAATAGTTTTTTACATGGACAAAAAATTCGTTTAATTTTTTTCCATTAAATACTAGAATTATAAAAAAGTACTTTGAGAAAACAATCGGCAGTAGGACGGAATCGTGTTGACCAGCGATTAATTTTTTGCTTATAACTCTTGCATCCTTCGACCGAATTCTTCGACTAAGAGCTCGATGGAAAGCTTGTCTGTTGCTCTTTCCGATGGCATTAACATATTTTACGAAATGTCGTAAGAAATACAATTTTTTTGATCAAAACTAAAATATCCTCGAAATCATTGAAGAAGAAGTACCTTATCAGACGAAAATATGGCTTATCTAATAAGAGACATTTAAATCTTTTTAGTTGCATAAATGGGCGGCATTTTACTCAGAATTAATAGTTTTTTACATGGGCAAAAAATTCGTTTATTTTTTCCCATTAAATACTAGAATTATAGAAAAGTACTTTGCGAAAAGAATCGTCAGTAGGACGGAATCGTGTTGACCACCGATTAGTTTTTTGCTAATAACTAACAAAACTAAAATATCCTCGAAATCCTTGAAGAAGAAGTACCTTATAAGACGAAAATATGCCTTATCTAATAAGAGACATTTAAATTTTCTTAATTGCATAAATGGGCGGCATTTTATTCAAAATTAAAATTTTTTTATATTGACAAAAAATTCGCTTAATTTTTTCCCATTAAATACTAGAATTATAGAAAAGTACTTTTCGAAAAGAATCGGCAGTAGAACGGAAACGTGTTGACCACCGATTAGTTTTTTGCTAATAACTCTTGCATCCTTCAACCGACTTCTTCGACTAAGAGCTCAATGGAAAGCTTATCTCTTCCTCTTTCAGATGGCATTAACATATTTTACGAAAAGTTGTAAGAAATAAAAATTTTTTGATCAAAACTCAAATATCCTCGAAATCATTGAAGAAGAAGTACCTTATCAGACGAAAATATGGCTTATCTAATAAGAGACATTTAAATTTTTTTAGTTGCATAAATGGGCGACATTTTATTCAGAATTAATAGTTTTTTACATGGACAAAAAATTCGTTTAATTTTTTCCCATCAAATACTAGAATTATAGAAAAGTACTTTGAGAAAACAATCGGCAGTAGGACGGAATCGTGATGACCACCGATTAGTTTTTTGCTTATAACTCTTGCATCCTTCGACCGACTTCTTCGACTAAGAGCACGATGAAAAGCTTATCTGTTCCTCTTTCAGATGTCATTAACATATTTTACGAAATGTCGTAAGAAATAAAATTTGTTTGATCAAAACTAATATATCCTCGAAATCATTGAAGAAAAAGTACCTTATCAGACGAAAATATGCCTTATCTAATAAGAGACATTTAAATTTTTTTAATTGCATAAATGGGCGGCATTTTTTTCAGAATTAATAGTTTTTTACATGGACAAAAAATTCGTTTAATTTTTTCCCATTAAATATTAGAATTATAGAAAAGTACTTTGCCAAGAGAAACGGCAGTAGGACGGAATCGTGTTGACCACCGATTAGTTTTTTGCTAATTACTCTTGACTAAGAGCTCGATAGAAAGCTTATCTGTTCCTCTTTCAGATGGCATTAACATATTTTACGAAAAGTGGTAAGAAATAAAATTTTTTTGATCAAATCTAAAATATCCTCGAAATCATTGAAGAAGAAGTACCTTATCAGACGAAAATATGCCTTATCTAATAAGAGACATTTCAATTTTTTTAGTTGCATAAATGGGCGGCATATTATTCAGAATTAATAGTTTGTTATATGGACTAAAAATTCGTTTAATGTTTTCCCATCAAATACTAGAATTATAGAAAAGTACTTTGAGAAAACAATCGGCAGTAGGACGGAATCGTGTTGACCAGCGATTAATTTTTTGCTTATAACTCTTGCATCCTTCGACCGAATTCTTCGACTAAGAGCTCGATGGAAAGCTTGTCTGTTGCTCTTTCCGATGGCATTAACATATTTTACGAAATGTCGTAAGAAATACAATTTTTTTGATCAAAACTAAAATATCCTCGAAATCATTGAAGAAGAAGTACCTTATCAGACGAAAATATGGCTTATCTAATAAGAGACATTTAAATCTTTTTAGTTGCATAAATGGGCGGCATTTTACTCAGAATTAATAGTTTTTTACATGGGCAAAAAATTCGTTTATTTTTTCCCATTAAATACTAGAATTATAGAAAAGTACTTTGCGAAAAGAATCGTCAGTAGGACGGAATCGTGTTGACCACCGATTAGTTTTTTGCTAATAACTAACAAAACTAAAATATCCTCGAAATCCTTGAAGAAGAAGTACCTTATAAGACGAAAATATGCCTTATCTAATAAGAGACATTTAAATTTTCTTAATTGCATAAATGGGCGGCATTTTATTCAAAATTAAAATTTTTTTATATTGACAAAAAATTCGTTTAATTTTTTCCCATTAAATACTAGAATTATAGAAAAGTACTTTTCGAAAAGAATCGGCAGTAGAACGGAAACGTGTTGACCACCGATTAGTTTTTTGCTAATAACTCTTGCATCCTTCAACCGACTTCTTCGACTAAGAGCTCAATGGAAAGCTTATCTCTTCCTCTTTCAGATGGCATTAACATATTTTACGAAAAGTTGTAAGAAATAAAAAATTTTTGATCAAAACTAAAATATCCTCGAAATCATTGAAGAAGAAGTACCTTATCAGACGAAAATATGGCTTATCTAATAAGAGACATTTAAATTTTTTTAGTTGCATAAATGGGCGACATTTTATTCAGAATTAATAGTTTTTTACATGGACAAAAAATTCGTTTAATTTTTTCCCATCAAATACTAGAATTATAGAAACGTACTTTGAGAAAACAATCGGCAGTAGGACGGAATCGTGATGACCACCGATTAGTTTTTTGCTTATAACTCTTGCATCCTTCGACCGACTTCTTCGACTAAGAGCACGATGAAAAGCTTATCTGTTCCTCTTTCAGATGTCATTAACATATTTTACGAAATGTCGTAAGAAATAAAATTTGTTTGATCAAAACTAAAATATCCTCGAAATCATTGAAGAAAAAGTACCTTATCAGACGAAAATATGCCTTATCTAATAAGAGACATTTAAATTTTTTTAATTGCATAAATGGGCGGCATTTTTTTCAGAATTAATAGTTTTCTACATGGACAAAAAATTCGTTTAATTTTTTCCCATTAAATATTAGAATTATAGAAAAGTACTTTGCCAAGAGAAACGGCAGTAGGACGGAATCGTGTTGACCACCGATTAGTTTTTTGCTAATTACTCTTGACTAAGAGCTCGATAGAAAGCTTATCTGTTCCTCTTTCAGATGGCATTAACATATTTTACGAAAAGTGGTAAGAAATAAAATTTTTTTGATCAAATCTAAAATATCCTCGAAATCATTGAAGAAGAAGTACCTTATCAGACGAAAATATGCCTTATCTAATAAGAGACATTTCAATTTTTTTAGTTGCATAAATGGGCGGCATATTATTCAGATTTAATAGTTTGTTATATGGACTAAAAATTCGTTTAATGTTTTCCCATCAAATACTAGAATTATAGAAAAGTACTTTGAGAAAACAATCGGCAGTAGGACGGAATCGTGTTGACCAGCGATTAATTTTTTGCTTATAACTCTTGCATCCTTCGACCGAATTCTTCGACTAAGAGCTCGATGGAAAGCTTGTCTGTTGCTCTTTCCGATGGCATTAACATATTTTACGAAATGTCGTAAGAAATACAATTTTTTTGATCAAAACTAAAATATCCTCGAAATCATTGAAGAAGAAGTACCTTATCAGACGAAAATATGGCTTATCTAATAAGAGACATTTAAATTTTTTTAGTTGCATAAATGGGCGGCATTTTATTCAGAATTAATAGTTTTTTACATGGACAAAAAATTCGTTTATTTTTTCCCATTAAATACTAGAATTATAGAAAAGTACTTTGCGAAAAGAATCGTCAGTAGGACGGAATCGTGTTGACCACCGATTAGTTTTTTGCTAATAACTAACAAAACTAAAATATCCTCGAAATCCTTGAAGAAGAAATACCTTATAAGACGAAAATATGCCTTATCTAATAAGAGACATTTAAATTTTCTTAATTGCATTAATGGGCGGCATTTTATTCAAAATTAAAATTTTTTTATATTGACAAAAAATTCGTTTAATTTTTTCCCATTAAATACTAGAATTATAGAAAAGTACTTTTCGAAAAGAATCGGCAGTAGAACGGAAACGTGTTGACCACCGATTAGTTTTTTGCTAATAACTCTTGCATCCTTCAACCGACTTCTTCGACTAAGAGCTCAATGGAAAGCTTATCTCTTCCTCTTTCAGATGGCATTAACATATTTTACGAAAAGTTGTAAGAAATAAAAATTTTTTCATCAAAACTAAAATATCCTCGAAATCATTGAAGAAGAAGTACCTTATCAGACGAAAATATGGCTTATCTAATAAGAGACATTTAAATTTTTTTAGTTGCATAAACGGGCGACATTTTATTCAGAATTAATAGTTTTTTACATGGACAAAAAATTCGTTTAATTTTTTCCCATCAAATACTAGAATTATAGAAAAGTACTTTGAGAAAACAATCGGCAGTAGGACGGAATCGTGATGACCACCGATTAGTTTTTTGCTTATAACTCTTGCATCCTTCGACCGACTTCTTCGACTAAGAGCACGATGAAAAGCTTATCTGTTCCTCTTTCAGATGTCATTAACAAATTTTACGAAATGTCGTAAGAAATAAAATTTGTTTGATCAAAACTAAAATATCCTCGAAATCATTGAAGAAAAAGTACCTTATCAGACGAAAATATGCCTTATCTAATAAGAGACATTTAAATTTTTTTAATTGCATAAATGGGCGGCATTTTATTCGGAATTAATAGTTTTTTACATGGACAAAAAATTCGTTTAATTTTTTCCCATTAAATATTAGAATTATAGAAAAGTACTTTGCGAAGAGAATCTGCAGTAGGACGGAATCGTGTTGACCACCGATTAGTTTTTTGCTAATTACTCTTGCATCCTTCGAGCGCCTTCTTCGACTAAGAGCTCGATGGAAAGCTTGTCTGTTGCTCTTTCCGATGGCATTAACATATTTTACGAAATGTCGTAAGATACACAATTTTTTTGATCAAAACTAAAATATGCTCGAAATCCTTGAAGAAGAAGTACCTTATAAGACAAAAATATGCCTTATCTAATAAGAGACATTTAAATTTTTTTAATTGCATAAATGGGCGGCATTTTATTCAGAATTAATACTTTTGTACATTGACAAAAAATTCGTTTAATTTTTTCTCATTAAATACTAGAATTATAGAAAAGTACTTTGAGAAAACAATCGGCAGTAGGACGGAATCGTGTTGACCAGCGATTAGTTTTTTGCTTATAACTCTTGCATCCTTCGACCGACTTCTTCGACTAAGAGCACGATGAAAAGCTTATCTGTTCCTCTTTCAGATGTCATTAACATATTTTACGAAATGTCGTAAGAAATAAAATTTGTTTGATCAAAACTAAAATATCCTCGAAATCATTGAAGAAAAAGTACCTTATCAGACGAAAATATGCCTTATCTAATAAGAGACATTTAAATTTTTTTAATTGCATAAATGGGCGGCATTTTTTTCAGAATTAATAGTTTTTTACATGGACAAAAAATTCGTTTAATTTTTTTCCATTAAATATTAGAATTATAGAAAAGTACTTTGCCAAGAGAAACGGCAGTAGGACGGAATCGTGTTGACCACCAATTAGTTTTTTGCTAATTACTCTTGACTAAGAGCTCGATAGAAAGCTTATCTGTTCCTCTTTCAGATGGCATTAACATATTTTACGAAAAGTGGTAAGAAATAAAATTTTTTTGATCAAATCTAAAATATCCTCGAAATCATTGAAGAAGAAGTACCTTATCAGACGAAAATATGCCTTATCTAATAAGAGACATTTAAATTTTCTTAATTGCATAAATGGGCGGCATTTTATTCAAAATTAAAATTTTTTTATATTGACAAAAAATTCGTTTAATTTTTTCCCATTAAATACTAGAATTATAGAAAAGTACTTTTCGAAAAGAATCTGCAGTAGGACGGAATCGTGTTGACCACCGATTAGTTTTTTGCTAATTACTCTTGCATCCTTCGAGCGCCTTCTTCGACTAAGAGCTCGATGGAAAGCTTGTCTGTTGCTCTTTCCGATGGCATTAACATATTTTACGAAATGTCGTAAGATATACAATTTTTTTGATCAAAACTAAAATATGCTCGAAATCCTTGAAGAAGAAGTACCTTATAAGACAAAAATATGGCTTATCTAATAAGAGACATTTAAATTTTTTTAGTTGCATAAACGGGCGACATTTTATTCAGAATTAATAGTTTTTTACATGGACAAAAAATTCGTTTAATTTTTTCCCATCAAATACTAGAATTATAGAAAAGTACTTTGAGAAAACAATCGGCAGTAGGACGGAATCGTGTTGACCAGCGATTAATTTTTTGCTTATAACTCTTGCATCCTTCGACCGAATTCTTCGACTAAGAGCTCGATGGAAAGCTTGTCTGTTGCTCTTTTCGATGGCATTAACATATTTTAAGAAAAAACGTAAGAAATAAAATTTTTTTGATCAAAACTAAAATATCCTCAAAATCATTGAAGAAGAAGTACCTTATCAGACGAAAATATGGCTTATCTAATAAGAGACATTTAAATCTTTTTAGTTGCATAAATGGGCGGCATTTTATTCAGAATTAATAGTTTTTTACATGGGCAAAAAATTCCTTTATTTTTTCCCATTAAATACTAGAATTATAGAAAAGTACTTTGCGAAAAGAATCGTCAGTAGGACGGAATCGTGTTGACCACCGATTAGTTTTTTGCTAATAACTAACAAAACTAAAATATCCTCGAAATCCTTGAAGAAGAAGTACCTTATAAGACGAAAATATGCCTTATCTAATAAGAGACATTTAAATTTTCTTAATTGCATAAATGGGCGGCATTTTATTCAAAATTAAAATTTTTTTATATTGACAAAAAATTCGTTTAATTTTTTCCCATTAAATACTAGAATTATAGAAAAGTACTTTTCGAAAAGAATCGGCAGTAGAACGGAAACGTGTTGACCACCGATTAGTTTTTTGCTAATAACTCTTGCATCCTTCAACCGACTTCTTCGACTAAGAGCTCAATGGAAAGCTTATCTCTTCCTCTTTCAGATGGCATTAACATATTTTACGAAAAGTTGAAAGAAATAAAAATTTTTTGATCAAAACTAAAATATCCTCGAAATCATTGAAGAAGAAGTACCTTATCAGACGAAAATATGGCTTATCTAATAAGAGACATTTAAATTTTTTTAGTTGCATAAATGGGCGGCATTTTATTCAGAATTAATAGTTTTTTACATGGGCAAAAAATTCGTTTAATTTTTTCCCATTAAATACTAGAATTATAGAAAAGTACTTTGCGAAGAGAGTCTGCAGTAGGACGGAATCGTGTTGACCACCGATTAGTTTTTTGCTAATTACTCTTGCATCCTTCGACCGACTTCTTCGACTAAGAGCTCGATGGAAAGCTTGTCTGTTGCTCTTTCCGATGGCATTAACATATTTTACGAAATGTCGTAAGATATACAATTTTATGATCAAAACTAAAATATCCTCGAAATCCTTGAGGAAGAAGTACCTTATAAGACGAAAATATGCCTTATCTAATAAGAGACATTTAAATTTTTTTAATTGCATAAATGGGCGGCATTTTATTCAAAATTAATAGTTTTTTACATTGACAAAAAATTCGTTTAATTTTTTCTCATTAAATACTAGAATTATAGAAAAGTACTTTTCGAAAAGAGTCGGCAGTAGGACGGAACCGTGTTGACCACCGATTAGTTTTTTGCTAATAACTAACAAAACTAAAATATCCTCGAAATCCTTGAAGAAGAAGTACCTTATCAGACTAAAATATGCCTTATCTAATAAGAGACATTTAGATTTTTTTATTGCATAAATGGGTGGCATTTTATTCAAACTTAATAGTTTTTTACATTGACAAAAAATTCGTTTAATTTTTTCCCATCAAATACTAGAATTATAGAAAAGTACTTTGCGAAAACAATCGGCAGTAGGACGGAATCGTGTTGACCACCGATTAGGTTTTTGCTAATAACTCTTGCATCCTTCGACCGACTTCTTCGACTAAGAGCTCAATGAAAAGCTTATCTCTTCCTCTTTCAGATGGCATTAACATATTTTACGAAAAGTTGTAAGAAATAAAATTTTTTTTGATTAAAACTAAAATATCCTCGAAATCATTGAAGAAGAAGTACCTTATCAGACGAAAATATGGCTTATCTAATAAGTGTCATTTACATTTTTTTAGTTGCATAAATGGGCGGCATTTTATTCAAAATTAATAGTTTTTTACATGGACAAAAAATTCGTTTAATTTTTTCCCATCAAATCCTAGAATTATAGAAAAGTACTTTGAGAAAACAATCGGCAGTAGGACGGAATCGTGTTGACCACCGATTAGTTTTTTGCTTATAACTCTTGCATCCTTCGACCGACTTCTTCGACTAAGAGCACGATGAAAAGCTTATCTGTTCCTCTTTCAGATGGCATTAACATATGAAAAGTCGTAAGAAATAAAATTTTTTTGATCAAAACTAAAATATCCTCGAAATCATTGAAGAAGAAGTACCTTATCAGACGAAAATATGCCTTATCTAATAAGAGACATTTAAATTTTTTTAATTGCATAAATGGGCGGCATTTTATTCAGAATTAATAGTTTTTTACATGGACAAAAAATTCGTTTAATTTTTTCCCATTAAATACGAGAATTATAGAAAAGTACTTTTCGAAAAGAATCGGCAGTAGGACGGAATCGTGTTGACCACCGATTATTTTTTTCCTAATAACTCTTGCATCCTTCGATCGACTTCTTCGACTAAGAGCTCGATGGAAAGCTTATCTGTTCCTCTTTCAGATGGCATTAACATATTTAACGATGGAAAGCTTATCAGTTCCTCTTTCAGATGGCATTAACATATTTTACGAAAAAACGTAAGAAATAAAATTTTTTTGATCAAATTTAAAATATCATCGAAATCATTAAAGAAGAAGTACCTTAACGGGGGTGTCACAGAAATCGCTTACTACAGATTTGATGCCAAAAACAACCAAAAGGGAAATTTTGGTGTCACAGAAAATCTCTATCAGGGAAATTTTTTCTCTAGCAAAATCTCTGACTATACCCTCAGGGATTTGCTTAAATTCAGCCTTATTTTAAGTTCTTATAAAAAGTTATGAATGAAGAAATAAACTTTTTGGTTTTCCTCATAAATCTGCATTCAAACAATTCGTTATTTTACATGTTTTCATTAATAAATTTTCATTTTAAAAAAAGTTTCGGCAAATCAACCAATTTTTTTTGAGCAGCAAAAACAATCAGTTTCATGCCTCGCCAATCTGCTTGGATTCATTTTCGAAAATTGAAAAGTATATTCGAATTGAACTAAACAAACTGTCAAAATAATCTAAGATATATAATTAATATGCTGATGCATTTGAAATGTTTAAACAAACTCGTAAATATAGTAAATTTACTTAAAATAGGTACCGACAGTGTTGTTGGAGCCAGTTGGCATGTGAACATTTTTAAATGAACAAATGCGAAGAAGAAGAGTCAATTCAAAAGTGCGTATCTCCCGTAGAACCAAAACTAGTCAGCTATCAATGCTGCAGTATGAAACAATCTCCTTCACTTTTTCTTTATTAGTTTGCACATACATATAAATGATTATTAAATTTCACCTTTGAAGTATTTTGAATTTGTTAGGTATTTGTTTACATTTGGCAATCACAGGAAAGGAAAGAATAGGATTGTCAAAACAATTATCAAATATAACGAGCTGCAAAATAATTGTGCTTAAATTTACAATTAGTACTTTTTTAGCATTCTAATTTTATGTATTATTAAGTTAAATATACAATTGTTATATTTTGATGTGAAAAACAATGAAATAAGCATAAATAAATTACATTATTCTCATTTTGAATGTATGCAACTCTGCCGCGAGATACCGAATTTTCGAAGACAAATGTTCGAAAAACAATATCCCAGAGATTTTCTGTGACACCAAATAGAGAAATTGAAAAAACCGTCTTCGAAAAAATCTAGAGATTTCTGTGACACCCCCGTATAAGACGAAAATATGCCTTATCTAATAAGAGACATTTAAATTTTCTTAATTGAATAAATGGGCGGCATTTTATTCAGAATTAATAGTTTTTTACATGGACAAAATATTCGTTTAATTTTTTCCCATTAAATAGTAGAATTATAAAAAAGTACTTTGCGAAAAGAATCGGCAGTAGGACGGAAACGTGTTGACCACCGATTAGTTTTTTGCTAATTACTCTTGCATCCCTCGACCGACTTCTTCGACTAAGAGCTCGATGGAAAGCTTATCTGTTCCTCTTTCAGATGGCATTAACAAATTTTATGAAAAGTCGTAATAAACAAAATTTTTTTGATCCAAACTAAAATATCCTCGAAATCATTAAAGAAGAAGTACCTTATCAGACGAAAATATGCCTTATCTAATAAGAGACATTTAAATTTTTTAAATTGCATAAATGGGCGGCATTTTATTCAGAATTAATAGTTTTTTACATGGACAAAAAATTCGTTTAATTTTTTCCCATTAAATACTAGAATTATAGAAAAGTACTTTTCGAAAAGAATCGGCAGTAGGACGGAAACGTGTTGACCACCGATTAGTTTTTTGCTAATCACTCTTGCATCCTTCGACCGATTTCATCGACTAAGAGCTCAATGGAAAGCTTATCTCTTCCTCTTTCAGATGGCATTAACATATTTTACGAAAAGTTGTAAGAAATAAAATTTTTTTGATCAAAACTAAAATATCCTCGAAATCATTGAAGAAGAAGTACCTTATCAGACGAAAATATGGCTTATCTAATAAGAGACACTTAAATTTTTTTAGTTGCATAAATGGGCGGCATTTTATTCAGAATTAATAGTTTTTTACATGGACAAAAAATTCGTTTAATTTTTTCCCATCAAATACTAGAATTAAAGAAAAGTACTTTGAGAAAACAATCTGCAGTAGGACGGAATCGTGTTGACCACCGATTAGTTTTTTGCTAATTACTCTTGCATCCTTCGACCGACTTCTTCGACTAAGAGCTCGATGGAAAGCTTATCTGTTCCTCTTTCAGATGGCATTAACATATTTAACGATGGAAAGCTTATCAATTCCTCTTTCAGATGGCATTAAAATATTTTACGAAAAGTCGTAAGAAATAAAATTTTTTTGATCAAATTTAAAATATCATCAAAATCATTAAAGAAGAAGTACCTTATAAGACGAAAATATGCCTTATCTAATAAGAGACATTTAAATTGTTTTAATTGCATAAATGGGCGGCATTTTATTGAGAATTAATAGTTTTTTACATGGACAAAATATTCGTTTAATTTTTTCTCATTAAATACTAGAATTATAGAAAAGTACTTTGCGAAAAGAATCGGCGGTAGGACGGAATCGTGTTGACCACCGATTAGTTTTTTGCTAATAACTAACAAAACTAAAATATCCTCAAATCCTTGAAGAAGAAGTACCTTATAAGACGAAAATATACCTTATCTAATAAGAGACATTTAAATTTTTTTAATTGCATAAATGGGCGGCATTTTATTCAAAATTAATAGTTTTTTACATTGACAAAAAATTCGTTTAATTTTTTCCCATTAAATACTAGAATTATAGAAAAGTACTTTTCGAAAAGAATCGGCAGTAGGACGGAAACGTGTTGACCACCGATTAGTTTTTTGCTAATAACTCTTGCATCCTTCGACCGACTTCTTCGACTAAGAGCTCAATGGAAAGCTTATCTCTTCTTCTTTCAGATGGCATTAACATATTTTACGAAAAGTTGTAAGAAATAAAATTTTTTTGATCAAAACTAAAATATCCTCGAAATCATTGAAGAAGAAGTACCTTATCAGACGAAAATATGGCTTATCTAATAAGAGACACTTAAATTTTTTTAGTTGCATAAATGGGCGGCATTTTATTAAGAATTAATAGTTTTTTACATGGACAAAAAATTCGTTTAATTTTTTCCCATCAAATACTAGAATTAAAGAAAAGTACTTTGAGAAAACAATCTGCAGTAGGACGGAATCGTGTTGACCACCGATTAGTTTTTTGCTTATAACTCTTGCATCCTTCAACCGACTTCTTCGACTAAACGCACGATGAAAAGCTTATCTGTTCCTCTTTCAGAAGGCATTAACATATTTTACGAAAAGTCGTAAGAAATAAAATTTTTTTGATCAAAACTAAAATATCCTCGAAATCATTGAAGAAGAAGTACCTTATAAGACGAAAATATGCCTTATCTAATAAGAGACATTTAAATTTTCTTAATTGCATAAATGGGTGACGTTTTATTCAGAATTAATAGTTTTTTACATGGACAAGAAATTCGTTTAATTTTTTCCCATTAAATACTAGAATTATAGAAAAGTACTTTGCGAAAACAATCAGCAGTAGGACGGAATCGTGTTGACCACCGATTAGTTTTTTCCTAATAACTCTTGCATCCTTCGATCGACTTCTTCGACTAAGAGCTCGATGGAAAGCTTATCTGTTCCTCTTTCAGATGGCATTAACATATTTAACGATGGAAAGCTTATCAGTTCCTCTTTCAGATGGCATTAACATATTTTAGGAAAAGTCGTAAGAAATAAAATTTTTTTGATCAAATTTAAAATATCATCAAAATCATTAAAGAAGAAGTACCTTATAAGACGAAAATATGCCTTATCTAATAAGAGACATTTAAATTGTTTTAATTGCATAAATGGGCGGCATTTTATTGAGAATTAATAGTTTTTTACATGGACAAAATATTCGTTTAATTTTTTCCCATTAAAGACTAGAATTTTAGAAAAGGACTTTTCGAAAAGAATCGGCAGTAGGACGGAAACGTGTTGACCACCCATTAGTTTTTTGCTAATAACTCTCTCCTCCTTCGAGCGACTTCTTCGACTAAGAGCTCGATGGAAAGCTTATCTGTTCCACTTTCAGATGGCAGTAACATATTTTACGAAAAAACTTAAGAAATCAAATTTTTTTGATCAAAACTAAAATATCCTCGAAATCATTGAAGAAGAAGTACCTTACAAGAGGAAAATATGCCTTATCTAATAAGAGACATTTAAATTTTTTTAATTGCATAAATTGGCGGCATTTTATTCATAATTAATAGTTTTTTACATGGACAAAAAATTCGTTTAATTTTTTCCCATTAAATACTAGAATTATAGAAAAGTACTTTGCGAAAAGAATCGGCAGTAGAACGGAATCGTATTGAACACCGATTAGTTTTTTGCTAATTACTCTTGCATCCTTCGACCGACTTCTTCGACTAAGAGCTCGATGGAAAGCTTATCTGTTCCTCTTTCAGATGGCATTAACATATTTTACGGAAAGTCGTAAGAAATAAAATTTTTTTTGATCTAAACTAAAATATCCTCAAAATCATTGAAAAAGATGTACCTTACAAGAGGAAAATATGCCTTATCTAATAAGAGACATTTAAATTTTTTTAATTGCATAAATGGGCGGCATTTTATTCAGAGTTAATAGTTTTTTACATGGACAAAATATTCGTTTAATTTTTTCCCATTAAAAACTAGAATTATAAAAAAGGACTTTGCGAAAAGAATCGGCAGTAGGACGGCAACGTGTTGACCACCGATTAGTTTTATGCTCATTACTCTTGCATCCTTCGACCAACTTCTTCGACTAAGAGCTCGATGGAAAGCTTATCTGTTCCTCTTTCAGATGGCATTAACATATTTTACGGAAAGTCGTAAGAAATAAAATTTTTTTTGATCTAAACTAAAATATCCTCAAAATCATTGAAAAAGATGTACCTTACAAGAGGAAAATATGCCTTATCTAATAAGAGACATTTAAATTTTTTTAATTGCATAAATTGGCGGCATTTTATTCATAATTAATAGTTTTTTACATGGACAAAAAATTCGTTTAATTTTTTCCCATTAAATACTAGAATTATAGAAAAGTACTTTGCGAAAAGAATCGGCAGTAGAACGGAATCGTATTGAACACCGATTAGTTTTTTGCTAATTACTCTTGCATCCTTCGACCGACTTCTTCGACTAAGAGCTCGATGGAAAGCTTATCTGTTCCTCTTTCAGATGGCATTAACATATTTTACGGAAAGTCGTAAGAAATAAAATTTTTTTTGATCAAAACTAAAATATCCTCGAAATCATTGAAGAAGAAGTACCTTATCAGACGAAAATATGCCTTATCTAATAAGAGACATTTAAATTTTCTTAATTGCATAAATGGGCGGCATTTTATTTAGAATTAATAGTTTTTTACATGGACAAATAACTCGTTCAATTTCTTCCCATTAAATACTAGAATTATAGAAAAGTACTTTGCGAAAAGAATCGGCAGTAGGACGGAATCGTGTTGAAAACCGATTAGTTTTTTGCTAATTACTCTTGCATCCTTCGACCGACTTCTTCGACTAAGAGCTCGATGGAAAGCTTATCTGTTCCTCTTTCAGATGGCATTAACATATTTTAAGAAAAAACGTAAGAAATAAAATTTTTTTGATCAAAACTAAAATATCCTCAAAATCATTGAAGAAGAAGTACCTTATCAGACGAAAATATGCCTTATCTAATAAGAGACATTTAAATTTTTTTAATTGCATAAATGGGCGGCATTTTATTCAGAATTAATAGCTATTTACATGGACAAAAAATTCGTTTAATTTTTTCCCATTAAATACTAGAATTATAGAAAAGTACTTTGCGAAAAGAATTGGCAGTAGGACGGAAACGTGTTGACCACCGATTAGTTTTTTGCTAATACCTCTTGCATCTTTCGACCGACTTCTTCGACTAAGAGCTCGATGGAAAGCTTATCTGTTCCTCTTTCAGATGGCATTAACATATTTTACGGAAAGTCGTAAGAAATACAATTTTTTTGATCCAAACTAAAATATCATCGAAATCATTAAAGAAGAAGTACCTTATCAGACGAAAATATGCCTTATCTAATAAGAGACATTTAAATTTTTTAAATTGCATAAATGGGCGGCATTTTATTCAGAATTAATAGCTATTTACATGGACAAGAAATTCGTTTAATTTTTTCCCATTAAATACTAGAATTATAGAAAAGTACTTTGCGAAAAGAATCGGCAGTAGGACGGAATCGTGTTGACCACCGATTAGTTTTTTGCTAATTACTCTTGCATCCTTCGACCGACTTCTTCGACTAAGAGCTCGATGGAAAGCTTATCTGTTCCTCTTTCAGATGGCATTAACATATTTTACGAAAAAACGTAAGAAATAAAATTTTTTTGATCAAAACTAAAATATCCTCAAAATCATTGAAGAAGAAGTACCTTATCAGACGAAAATATGCCTTATCTAATAAGAGACATTTACATTTTTTTAATTGCATAAATGGGCGGCATTTTATTCAGAATTAATAGTTTTTTACATGGACAAAAAATTCGTTTAATTTTTTGCCATCAAATACCAGAATTATAGAAAAGTGCTTTGCGAAAAGAATCGGTAGTAGGACGGAATCGTGTTGTCCACCGATTAGTTTTTTGCTAATTACCCTTGCATCCCTCGACCGACTTCTTCGACTAACAGCTCGATGAAAAGCTTATCTGTTCGTCTTTCAGATGGCATTGACGTATTTTACGGAAAGTCGTAAGCAATAAAATTTTTTTGATAAAAACTAAAATATCCTCGAAATCACTGAAAAAGAAGTACCTTATCAGACGAAAATATGCCTTATCTAATAAGAGACATTTAATTTTTTCTAATTGCATAAATAGGCGGCATTTTATTCAGAATTAATAGTTTTTTCATGGACAAAAAAGTCGTTTAATTTTTTCTTATTAAATACTAGAATTATAGAAAAGTACTTTCCGAAAACAATCGGCAGTAGGACGGAAACGTGTTGACCACCGATTAGTTTTTTGCTAATAACTCTTGCATCCAGCGACCGACTTCTTCGACTAAGAGCTCGATGGAAAGCTTATCTGTTCCTCTTTCAGATGGCATTAACATATTTTATGAAAAGTCGTGAGAAATAAAGTTTTTTATTCAAAACTAAAATATCCTCGAAATCATTGAAAAAGAAGTACCTTTTAAAACGAAAATATGCCTTATCTAATAAGAGACATTTAAATTTTTTTAATTGCATAAATGGGCTGCATTTTATTTAGAATTAATAGTTTTTTACATGGACAAAAAATTCGTTTAATTTTTTCTTATTAAATACTAGAATTATAGAAAAGTACTTTGCGAAAAGAATCGGCTGTAGGACTGAATCGTGTTGACTACCGATTAGTTTTTTGCTAATAACTCTTGAATCCAGCGACCGACTTCTTCGACTAGGAGCTAGATGGAAAGCTTATCTTTTCCTCTTTCAGATGGCATTAACATATTTGACGAAAAGTTGTAAGAAATAAAAATTTTTTGATCAAAACTAAAATGACCTCGAAATCATTGAAGAAGAAGTACCTTATAAGAAGAAAATATGCCTTATCTAATAGGTTAGGTTAGGTTGAACAGGCAGCTCAACAGAAGTCGAGAGCACCCAGTGACCATTAGGTCCATTGTGTTGCCTGATTTATAAACTGGAGGGATAGATGGGATTGGGTAGGGTTGCTGGGATAATGGATGGGAGAAGGGTCATACCGTTTTCTCCTGGTTCTAATGGCCAGTCACATTGGGCTTCGGCAGCCCGCGGAACCTTCCAGTAGAATCCAGGAAGAGTGCCAGGTCCTCCAGGTGCGCGTTCGCTAGACTGCCCAGTTCGTCAAAGAAGGGTCTTCCCAAAAATTGGGTTCTCCTCCTCAGAAGTGCAGGGCAGTCGCAGAGAAGGTGTTGGACACTCTCAATCTCTTCTTCGTTTTCGCAGCTACGACAGTAGTCTTGTTGGGATACGCCGTACCGTTGGGCCATACGCCCAATGTAGCAGTGTCCCGTTAAGACTCCTGTCAACATCCTTATCCTGTTCTTTGTTAAGTGTAGGAGCTCGGAAGTGCGCTTCGAATTGTATCTTGGCCATAATGCCTTGGACACCTCGCAGCCCAGTACTGCTGTCCAGTGTTCGGCAGCCACAGTCCTCATGGTACTGTCAAGTTCCGATAGGACGTACTGGATTGGCCTTTTAATGTCTTTCACCACGAGACTTGTTTCTAACGCTGAACCGGATCTAGCGCACTCGTCAGCCGCCTCGTTACCAGGCACACCCATGTGGCCCGGCACCCAGACCAGTCTGATTGAGTGCGGTTGACACCGGTTCAGTGCCAAAACCGTGTCCCGGATGAGTTTACTCTTTACCGTGTTCGACGAGAGAGCTTTAAGCGCTGCTTGGCTATCAACGTAGATCGATACGTTCCTCGGGCTCTCACTCAAGGTGTGTATCAATTTAGCCGCCTGCCAAACGGCGTAGATCTCCGCTTGGAACACGCTGCAATAGTCAGGAAGACGAAAGGAGAGTTGAACCGAAGGGTCATCAGAGTAGACCCCCGATCCAGTTCCTTCCTTCGTCTTCGAGCCGTCTGTATAGATTGACAACTCGTTCTGCCTCACGGGAGTTTTGAGTTGCCAATCTGCTCTATTAGGAAATTCGACAGTAAATTTGTCTTCCCATTTGAGATCTGAAACCCAGTAGTCGTTCTCATCTGCCACAGAGGTTCCTACTGAGCGTAGGATGGTACTGTGGCCTGCAACACAAGGCTTAAGAAGGCCCTGGGCAGCAGCCTGACTGCACTTCTTGCTGCCACGTGCTTGAGGGAGACTCCAATTGGTTCCAGATTCAACATCAC
Organism: Phortica okadai; assembly: GCA_034638295.1. Lineage (NCBI taxonomy): Eukaryota > Metazoa > Arthropoda > Insecta > Diptera > Drosophilidae > Phortica > Phortica okadai. The sequence continues at coordinate 29,500,344 of CM067851.1, forward strand.
GTCAAGCGCTGCCTGGGGGGTAGAACGAATGCATTCTGTTACTCCCAGGCAAGCGAGTCTTTGTACCTTGCGGAGGTTGTTTAGATAGGAGTTGGTGTGACCCGCCTCCCACCAAACCAGCGCTCCATAAGTGAGTATAGGTCTGACGACTGCTGTGTAAAACCAATGAATGATATACGGTTGCAGTCCCCATCCTTTACCGAAAGTCTTTTTGCATACAAAAAAGGCCTGTAGTGCCTTTTTCATCCTCTCCTCCGAGTTCCTCCTCCAGGAGAGTTTAGAGTCGAGGATTACTCCAAGGTACTTGGCCTCCTTTGAAAGCACAAGCTCCGTTCCGCCCAGTGTCGGGAGTTTGAAGGTTGGGATCTTATATTTCCGGGTGAACAAAACCAGCTCGGTCTTTTGTGGGTTGGCCCCCAGACCGTTCTGCTCTGCCCATCGAAGAGTTAGGCCCAATGCGCCGTTTAGGAGCTCACTGATTGTAGGCAGGAATCTGCCTGTTACCATAAGCACCAGGTCGTCTGCATAGGCCGTCACTCTACATCCCCTATTTTCCAGTTTTAGGAGAAGATCATTAAGGACAAGGTTCCACAGCAAGGGAGATATGACACCCCCTTGCGGAGTTCCCCTGACCACCTTTCTCCTAATTGTCGAGGCGCAGAGTTGGGCGTTTATCACTCTGTGGCTGAGCATGTTGCTAAGCCATCGAGTGATTGTCGGGTGTGAGCCAATTTTGACAAGTGCAGTCGTAATAGACTCGATCCTGACATTGTTGAAGGCACCTTCTATGTCCAGAAAAGCCGCCAACGTAAACTCCTTTCTCCGCAATGTTTTTTCAATTGTGCTAACTACCTCGTGCAAAGCGGTCTCAACTGATCTACCCTTAAGATAGGCGTGTTGAGATCCGCTGAAAGTGTGAGGTGTCAGCTTACTTCTGAGATGCAGGTCCAGGAGTCTCTCCAATGTTTTCAATAAAAACGATGAAAGACTAATGGGCCTATAATCTTTTGGTGAGCAATGGTTGATCTTTCCTGCTTTGGGAATGAAAGCCACCCTCACTTCTCTCCAGTACCTTGGGATGTATCCTGTGAGGAGACATCCCCTGAAGATTTCCAGTAGCCATTGCGACAGGTGCGCTTGCATCATGGCCGGTCTGATGTCATCCGGTCCAGCTGATTTGTTGGGATGGAACGACTTGATAGCCCAGATTATCATTTCTTTGGTAAGGATTTCCCTTACTGCGGCCTCACCCCCCAGGTCCACTGCCTGTTTCGGCTCTTCGCTGATGCTAAACCCAGGTTCATCGTCAGCTTCCAAGCATCCCGGAAAGTGTGTGTTCATGAGGAGTTGTAGAGACTCCTTGCTGTCTTTAGCGAATTTGCCATCCAGATCGCAAAGCAAGCCTGGTGTGGCTGGATCTTTCGCTAGCAACCTTCGAAGTCTGGACGCTTCTGTGGTGCTGGTCAGATCCTCGCAGAAAGCGGCCCAAGAATCTCTTTTGGCCTTCCTACATTCTTTCTTGAAGACTTTGAAACTGAGGTGGTAGGCGTCCCAGTCCACCTGGCAGTTTCTGTCTTTCGCTCTGTTTTAGAGTCTTCTCGTTTCCTTCCGTATCCTTCCGAGCTCCGGTGTCCACCACCTGTTGCGGTTTGACTTTGGAGGACGGCTGATAGGACAGGATTTGATGAAGGCCTTACACAGAGCTTCCGTGACGGTCCTGGTCGATTTCTCCAGTTTGTCCGTGTTGTCCAGCCTACCCACTGGGTGGTTTGGGAGTAACTCCTTGACAAGTTGAGACAACTTGACCCAGTCAGTTCGTTTTGGGTTCCTGAAGGGGCGTTTGGCCTCTCTGAACCATTCTATTTCGAACACTATCCTGTAATGGTCCGAGAAGGAACATTCCGTGGATACGTGCCAGTCTACAACAGAGAGAGAGTCACTGTTGGTCGCTAGGGTTATGTCAATAACCTCAGCACGGTTCTTATTGCGGAATGTGGGGTGGTCACCCCGGTTACACACATTAAGATTTGTGCACGACATGAATTCACACAGCGATTCTCCTCTCACGTTAATATCCTTGCTTCCCCACATAGTATGGTGAGCATTGGCATCACACCCCAGGATTAAGTCCGTGCCCTCCTCCTGCGCATGCCGAATAAGGGCTCGGACGCTCTCTGATGGTGGATCCCTCTCTTCATACGGTAGATATGCCGAGGCCAGGTATAGTTTGGGACCGTTCCTTCGCTCGCATAACACTACCGTCAGGTCGTTGTTGCTGTAACGGGAAGAGAAAAGAACATTAAGTCCGGTTCTTACCACGATACAGGTTCTGGACTTACCTACAGTTGTAGGGACAAGGAGATTTTAGCCGCGGGCACCTGAACCGCAAACCCTTTCACTCACGATCCAGGGCTCCCGGATAAGAGCCACGTCTACCCTCTCCCTGTCCATCAACCGTAGTAGGTCGATCGAGGGGACCCTTCAATGATGCAGATTAATCTGCACCACCTTAAGTCTCTCCGGTTGACATAACATCTTCGCGCCCGGCGCCTCCAGGAATGATTGCCCGAAGGCAACCCATTCCCATCTTCAGACGGCCCTGCCTGTTCAGGACTTGGCGTCTGGACTCCCAACCAATACTGATCCAGAGGTCCTTGCCGTTTCCCTTGTCGCGGGCCAACCCTCTCTTGATTGTCCAGTCCCCGGTATCGCAGTCCGCGTTCTGGCTCTTGATCAATAAGAGGGTGGTTCGATCCTCCATAATTAGAGGTGGGATCCAGACCTTTATGATCGTTCGAGCCGGAATTTGGTCCACGGTAACGACATCAATCTTAGCACCCGGCCAGGGGGCGTCTAGTTTCAGCAATGTGTCCTTGAGGAGCTGCAGGGACTCCTCATTGGCACATGCCACAACCTTGACACCCTTATACCAGTGGATACCGTCAAACTCTGCCACGAAAGGATTTTCTGGCCGAGTGATGGCATCTGCTATCGCCCGGTTGATGGACTCTTCAAGGATGAGCCAGTTCTCGGTAGTGAGATTCCCTTCCGGGTCCCTTCCGGGTCCCTCCTATCGATAATGGCCACCTGCAGCTCCGGCTTCGAGCTTAAGCTTGCCAGAAATTCCCCTGGACGTTTCCGCTTGCTCTCCGAAGCCTTCGCCGAGTCATCAGACCTTTGTATCTTATTGGCCGGTGCGGTACTCTTGCTAGCCGTTCCCTCCTTTACGGGGGGTGTGGCTGCGGCAGGTTTCCCTCGGCACTGAGCACTCGTACTTTGTGCGGTGGTCTGAGTGTTGCCAAGCGAGCCAGCAAGTCTCAGATACAGTCGCACGTTGTACTCATGCTTTTTCCGCAGTCTCTTTTCTCGGCCGCTCAGCGAACCCGGGTCGCGACCCTCCAGTCCATTAAGGAACTTTAGAGAGGTCTTGTACCCAGACAGCCGTTTGCGTTTGAGATCATCGTCTGTTATGATCTTTTTCCCCTCCTGGCGACGGAGCGCACTCGCGCGAATTATGTTTTTAAAACGAAAAGACACTCGGTTTTTTAATATTAAAATGTTTTATTTAAATTTTCAACCGACGCACAGAGGGGCCTTAGATACATTCAGCTGGCAAAAATCAAAAATTTCATGAACGCTTTTGATAAAACAAATATATGAGCCTGATAGAGAATTTTCCAGAGATTAAGGAAATATTAACCTTAAAGAAATCGAAATTATAGTTTGAAAGTTATCGCCAGTCAAAGTTGACCCTTTTTTCAACTTTTAATAACATACTACATTTTTTGTAAATTCGCCATCTTTGAGTTGGAATAGCAACGCAATTATAACAAGAATCATTATCGAATTAATTTATATTTTTAGGTAGCCGTATTATAGTGTTATAACATAAATATGAAGCCTTTGGCAGTTGTAGTTTTTTCAAGGGAGCTGTTTTTCGAACTATCTATTTTTTGGGTATTTTTGAAATTTGGTGGACAATTAAAAAAAACCTCATTTTATTTCACCTTCCAAATTTTAAACATATGTTATTTAGATATTCCTTTACCTAATTCAAAAAAGGTTATACCCCTTTGGATCCATTTAAGGCTGATTTTTATTAGAAAACGGTCGCAACCTCGCACAAAAATATGCAAAAAACTCGTTGCCGTAGCTATAAGAAGAAGAATGCAAAGTAAATAGTTTCTCTGTAACAGCTTTAAAATGTTTCTAAAGTCAACAAATGTTGTCATAGGAAGCAACCTGTTGTATTTTACAATGCTGCTGGTGCGTAAAATTGATCGAAGACGGTGAAAGGGGGGGTAAAATGTCTTAATTTCCTACATTTTGTATGGAAGGTGCCAGTTCCAGTGGTTCGATCATAATGATACTAATAGGCAATTGGCCTGAGTACGTAGGAAGACTACATTTAAAAAGTTTTCCATACAACGACTTAAATCTGCTTCTCTTCCTCTTCTTCATTTTGTATGGCAGGTACCAGTTCCAGTTGCCCGATCTCAATGAAACTTTCAGGCATTGTGTCAGACTATGTAAAACTTCTAGGTGTGAAATTTCAGTCGTCTATCTTCAAAAACAAAAAAGTTTTCTATACAACGAATCAAGTTTTGTTCATTTTTCTTCTTCTTTTCGTATGGGGGCTACCAGTTCTAATAGCCCGATCATGCCAATTCTGACATATGAGTTGACTGCACAGAAAAGAAGACTCTGTGCAAAATTTCAGGTCGATAACTTCAAAATTGTGGGAGATATTGTATAAATACTGATAGACGTACATACGGACGGACGAAAATGGCTATATCAACTCGTCTTGTCATACTGATCAAGAATATATGTACTGTGTATAGTCGCAAATTTCTAAGTTTATAAATAATGGAAAACTAGCCATTTTCTGACGCTAAAGCTGCACCGGAAACAAATTCTGACTTTGACAACCTACTATGCCGCTCCTAGATATCGTAGCGTATTGAACGATGGCTTCTTTTAAAGCTTAAGGAATTCCCTTTCAAACAAAACTTATTTCATGAAATTATCTTTATTCGCTCAGAAGATATGATTTTTGCAATGGAAAAACTCAGAAGGCCCCACTGTGCGACGTGTTTCGAGTGAATCTTAAGACTAAATTCCAAAAGAATTCTTACATACTAGTTAGGCTATCGACGAAGCAAAAAGGACAATTACTTTTTGCTTTGTCGTTACAAAATTTGATCCTTGGGTGTTCTTTTTCTTCATGATCTTTTACGACCTTTTCAAGTGGTTACAACAGTTGGGGGTTCTTTTTTATGATCGACTTTTTCAAGTGGTCTGATTTAGTTACAATTTTTATTAGGCTATGTGTTATATAAATTTATTATTTGCAGATGTTAATATCTTGGGTGGTAACTTTGGGTTTTTGGGATTAATGGGAAAAGTATCAAATTCAGTTTGGGTTAACATATTTATTTATTATTTCATTTATCTCTGCTTGGAGGTTGTTAGAGATGTAAGTATTATTAGAGGTGAGCTGTTGGTCGTTCGTGACTGAACACGTAACTCCTCCCCCCCTTGATCTTGGATTCCCCTGAATCCTATTTCCATTGTTAGTATGGGAGTTATTATCGTTAGAGGTCCTACAATATTTAAACAGTAGTATTAATGTCGCTGTACACATTACTGCTATAATGGATGCTGAGTTAATTGTATTTGTGGTTCTTAAATATTCGATTTGTTCAATATTTTTTATGGTGTTTATTTTTATTTCTTCTAAAGATAGCGTTTCGTTAAAGATACTTATATTTCCGGTTTTTTGGAATATGAACTTATCTGTGTAAACTCGTTTCTTATTTGAAAAATATTGGTCTGATATCTTAAGTGAACAATTGTTGAAATGTATTATAAAGTTTCCATTAAGTTTTTCATTATACCTGTTACAATTATTAGTAATTATTTCATTTTTCGCATTTTTCAGCACGATTGTCTGTTCGTCTATTTTATAGATTTCAGTGTTGTTGTTTAAAATTAGTTTACAATTATTTTGGATAATACAATGTCTTGACAATCTACATTCGCTTATAAAATGGTTATTATTATATGTGTATATTTTATCATTATAATGAAAAATTTGTTCTGATACAAAGTCTATTTCCTTCTTCTGAGCATTTGTTATTGGAAGTATTGTCATTATGTTAACTTGTATAAAGGTTTTTGGTACTTTAATAATGAACATTAGTTTTTCGTCTTGGTCTTGAATTAGTGCTGATCTTAGAAATTTTGTTTTAGTTAAGTCAATGTCATAATCATCTATTTCGTTTTTTGTTAGTAGGTTTGCGTTTGCAAGTCCCTTTTGAGCTGCAGAAACATATTCTTGAATATGTTCTATATGGTTTCTTAATAATGTAAGCATTAGTAACGTTTCGTGGTATAGGTTTTGAACAACGACTTTTTTTATAACTACATGAAAATTTGCAAATTTGGCTTGAATTTTTGTGTCTAAGGTTTTTATAGTTCTTTATGAATCCCATTTCTCTAGATTCCTGATAATTTTCTCTTTTTTCGTTTAGCTTACTTATTTTATGAATTTTTGCTTGCTGAATTCTTTCACAGATAATTTTGTGTTCTACTTTGTGGTTTTGCACTTCAAATGGTGTACATTTAATAGTACTATGATAGCTATTGTTGTAGAAATTTACTGCTTTATTCATTTGGAAGATTATGGGTAGTTTTTCTTCTATGTTCAATGTTCGAATTTTTTCTGTAAGAGTATTATTCAATATTTCTACGTCGCTGTTACCAGTGTGACTGTTTGGTTTAGTAGCATGAAATTCGATGTTTTCTCTTTGCAAAAAATCTCTTATATCGGTAGTATTAAATTCGTTATCGAAAACGAATTTCTTAATATTGCCCTTTATAGCTATAAACTGTTCGATATTGTTGAGAAGAGTTATGTCATTAAAGAGTGGAAAGCAGGTTGCTTGTTTAGAAAATCTATAATATAAAAATGAATCGCAAAATGTGTTGGTAAGCGCATAACTCAACAACGCCTGGACCAATTTGGCCAATTCTTTTTTTTAAATGTTCGTTGAAGTTCAAAGATGGTTTTTACGGCGAGAAAAATTCAAATAATTGCCGGAAAAACCCTAAAAACAGACCTTTTCTTTTTCCCATACAAACTTGCGACGTCGCAAGCATTAAACGTAATATGCTATGCTTCTTCTTATACGTCAGTATTGTTATGTGTTTGTTGATTGAAAGAGAACAAGAAAACTTTGAGAGAACGTACAAGCCAGAGAGTATTAAAATTAATTTATACTCTTTGCAAATTACACGCACTAATGTGTAAACAATGCAGGTATGTACGGCTTGAAGGATTTGACTCCAAGTCATGTCAAATTAAAAAAAAGTTGAAACAACAACAAACTGTCAATGTCAGTGTTGTTTTTCTTGGATTTTCACTACTGAGTTTGCTTTTGTCAACTGATACACGAAACAAACCGTAGCTATGTATATCGTGTTTAGTGCAGTGTTTAGTTACCTATGATCACTTATTATTGAATGTGAGACAATAATCTATCTATAATATAAAAATGAATCGCAAAATGTGTTGGTAAGCGCATAACTCAAAAACAGCTTCCGATTCAATGAAATTTTCGGTTAATCTTTAGATGGACCTCCTGAAAGTTGTTATAATGTTTTGGTATCAATCCGACCATTTTAACTGGTAGCCTCCATACGGAAAGAAGAAGAAAAATAAACAATATTAAGATTTTGTGGACGCAAGCACGTACCATTCTTTGCTTCTTCTTACACTTTTGTATTGGTATGAGTGTGTTGTTTGCAAAGAGAAAAAGAGAACGGTGAGAAAACGGAGGAGCATTACTTTCGAAATTGTGCTTCACTTCTTCTTCATCTTTTACATACAGCCACATATGTACACATATTAGTGTGTTTATACTCTTCACGTATGTAAATATTATTATGACTTTGTCACGGAGTTTGTAACCCCCAGAAGGAGAAATCTCCGACTATTGACCTGAAATTTTACAGCTTTACTACCATAAATCATTTGTCGGAACTGCAATGATCAGACCATTAGAACTGGTAGCACCCATACAGAATGAAGAAGAAAAATGAACAGAACTTAAGTCGTTGAATGGAAAACTTTTTCGTTTTGGAAGATAGAGGGATGAAAAAAACATAAACAAACATAGTAACTTTACGTACGCAGACTAAATTTCTGGAATTGTCATTAAGATCGGACCACTGAAACTGGTACTTATCATACAAAGTGAAGAAGAGGAAAAGACAGAAAATTTACGGCGTTGAAAGGAAAACTTTTTTTTTCTTAATTAATTGACTTACAACTTCACAAGCTAATATCAATAAATTGCAAGTTTCCATATTAGCTTAAACAATGAAAATTGGTATATAGGCTATTAAAGTAAAGAGAAAGCAGATTCAATCCAAAAAACTGGCGTGGCATAAAAACAGCGTGAAAAGTAAATAGTCTTCAGCAAGGCTGAATAGCGTTTTTTATACTCCTGCAAAAATAATATATATTTGCGATGCCATGAAGCTCGCTACGCAGAGAAGGAGATATCGCCGACCACATAAAGCATATATTATCTTCACAAGACCAGTTAACACAGTCATGTCCATATGTCTGCTTCAATACCAACTGCGAGCTCAGTTTTAACGATTTCAAAAAAAATAAAACGCAGAAAATTATCTTATCCTTTCAGGCAGTTTGTATGCAAAAAATCTGCATGATTGGATTGCTATCACATTTAGCTGCCGGTTAAAAATTAGGTTTTTTAAAACTACCACCTTAGTTTTTTGTACAAAAACGTTTAAGACGTCAAAAAAGGCACTTTGCGAAAGAAACAATCGGTCAAAACAAGATTTTTGTTAGAAAAATGTTTTATTAATTTTTAACTATTTTCCAAAATTTTATTAGAATCGAACATAAAGGCGTGGCCCCGACCATATAAGGAAACATCTTCAAAATAACATTTTGCTGTAAGCATAATCGCCAGAAGACTGTAAAGTGGAGAGTATTTTTCATTTTGCTAAAATGGAACAAAGGAACAATTAGTCAAATATATGGTTTTGTTGTTCTTAAATATAAACAGATGGAATTTTGCAATCACATGTTTGTAAAGGTAATTATATATCACTACAAAGTAAGAAATTTGCCATAATTACAAGGCATTAAGAATTCTGAAACGCATTAACGGTAATTAGAGTTTCAAAACGCTGGAATATTTTTTTTTTTTTAAATTTAATTAAACTACGAAAACAAAATCTGGAAATAATATGGATGACTTCGAACCCAACAAGAAGTGATAAATGAACGTGGCTGCTGCAACATATAATAAAAATTTAAAACGCCTATGTACCTGTATCTATAAGTCTGACAAGAAGAAAATTTAGGAACTAATTGTGATAGAGTGTTAAAAGATTCAATCCTGGGCTATATGCAACAGTTCATCATACTTTGAGGGCGTAGCAAAGCGCGCCGGGTCAGCTAGTTTATCAATAAAAACAGTAAAAGATTGTTTGCTGTTAACGTAAGTGTCAACATGAATTATTTCGTTTGTTGTCTTTGGTGATTCTGAGTTATAGAATTTATTTTTGATTGGACGGTGATCATATTTGCCGCCTGTGCAAATGACGCAATTATTTATTATTTTGTGGATGTGTTCCCTTAGATTTGGGTTAAATATTCTGCTTTTCAATTTGTGATATGTTGCTACAATACCGCAATGACCACTTTCACGTTTGTGGAACAAAGCTATCTGCTTATTAAGTTTCTCTGTGTTTTGTATGTCTTGCGCAAAATGAGTACACTTAACAATTTTTATATTTCTATTTCTACTAAATTCTTCAAAAATAACTTTTTGCACTTTATTATATTCATGGTCGTTTAATTCCGTAAAGATTCCTACTTTGCCTTTCTTAATTTCTCTTCGGAGAATATTTGAAATGCTATTTGCTGTTAGGTCTTTTGTATCGATATATATTCGTTTTTTTTCAAATATAGTTGCAACAGTTGTCGTTTTCTCTTGTAAAATGACTATTTGTATTTTAAAGCGGTTGACAACCGTTTCCAGGACTGGAATGGTGTACCCTTGGTTTTCTTCTTGCGAATGGACGGTTTGTACGTCCATTGACTGCCTATCATCTTCTTCTCCGTTAAGGATTTCATTTGCGATGCGATTTTCGAAAATGGGTAGGTTGTTGTTATCATTTGATAGTTCGATTTTATGGATTTCCTCATTAGATTTCCTACTAAAAAAGTCAGCTATATAATTTTGTTTTTCTTTTGTAAGAGTGAAGTGGGCATTTTGAGGCGATGTTAAGAAATTTACTTCGCTGTCATCTGTGCATTGTGTTTGCTGCAATGTATCAATTTCCATATATGTTGGTTCACTACTTCTTCTCGTGTTTGTCGTGTCTACACTCATATATGAATTCCTAGTTTGGGCTGATTGATTATCCCTACTTTTTGAATATGTGGATCTATTACCATTACTATGATCTGTGTTATTTCGGAAGGGGTTATTTTGATTTGATCTATGATTTTCATAGTAGTAACCGGTGTTACTAGGTTTCTTATAATTGTTAGTTTGTTTGTTTCGTGTATTTTGTTCGTTTAGTCTGTATTGTCTATAAGTACTTTGTTCATTTTGTCTTGGTTTTCTATGCTTAAAATCTATTGCTCTAAAATCGTCTAACGCTCTGATTTGTACGTATTTATTCATCATTTGGTCTATGGTAGTGCATTCTTCGATATGCATTCTGTAAGGTATATTTATTTTTTCCATTATAATTATAATTAAGTCCCTATCTACTCTATCAGGTTTATACATATCTGGCTTTTTTTTCATCAGCCATATAAATCTGATTTATCCTATCTTTTGCATTATAAAAATAGTCAAATAATTCTCTTAAACTACTTACTTTTATATATCTGCAGTTGTTGTAGACTTCGCCGTATGTATTTCGAGGTCCATATTTTTGCTGTAGCTTCGATTTTATTTCGTCCCACGTTGGATCTACAAGATCTCGAAGTGTTCTTTCCGCTGGTCCCCTTATTTTGTCGTTAATGACAATTTTGGTGGCAAAACGTATTAGAACGTCGTTTCCCTCGCAGAGCGTCATGTTGTCCTCCACTGACCTTATGAAGGTAAGGTAATGAGACGGGTGTTCCAATGGTTGGATTGCCCTGAACTGTCCCAGAACGTCCTTCGGTTGCATTCCCAACGATTCCGCTAAGCTTCGTGGTTGCATCGCTTGTTGTTGTTGAATTTGTTGCTGGAGTTGTTGTTGCAAACTATTTATTACACTCTCTTGCCTGCGGATCACTTCGGCAAGTTGACTTTCATTAGTTGGATCAGTAGCCATATTCAAATTTCGATTACTATCGAAAATTGATTGTTTTTTCATGTGTTTTTATTTTTTTTTTTATATTTTATTTCTACGCTGGAGGGTCCGGAATTCGGATTCGCAGTATAGTATATAATATTAAATATTTTTTTTTTTTTTGCAGTTATTACTATTAAACTATATATGTATATATATATATATATATATAATTGATGTTTATCATTAATTAAATTTATTTTAAACTTTACGTGTTGCTTATTTTATAATAATTGATGTATTGTCATTTAAATATCATATCAAACATCGAACAAAGTGTAAACTAAGTTAAAATTAACAACAACAACAAAAATAATAATAACTAAGTTTGCGTTTTGAGCCTAGACCTTGTCTATGCCCACAGCGAGGCAGAGCAAAAACAGGACTGAACACAGCAGTCACGGGCACGGTGATCGGTTTTTGCGGCCCAGCTTCAATTTCGCAATCCTTGCGCTGTTTAACTACAATATCCAAATATCCAATGACTTGGCTGAACTATTCTCTGCTTACGGTGCTGAATTGCTGCCGCCGCTTACATGACCAACAACACAATCGAATCGACTATGCAATATGTCGTCGAAATGGGCACACCAATTTTGTTGACCAGCAGTACTGTGTAGTTGCGCCGATTTGAATGATAAAGCTGGTTGATGAGGTAATCTTTGCCAAATCATTGCCAATCGTTTCGATGAGGCGACGTCCCCACAGCCAGAGACCCATGGATATGCCAATGCCACCGTAGATTAAAGTTTATATGTGACTCTTTGCCTTCTGCAATCATTTAGAGCGCAAAAAACGGTCCAATCGCATTGCTGACATCATTGCCGCCTCTTTGCATCAATGGCATTTTGCTCGAGTTTGGTGACAATGTGGTAGACATCATCATTTCTAGACTGTTGTTACTATCAATGACTTTTTGATTAGTTTGGTTGGCGCCTCATTGTGGTATCCTTATTTGTTGTTGTCACCAGGGCAGTGTTCGCATTGTTATTATTGTTGGCAGTTGCACTCACTGTGCTTGGTGTTGTTTTTGTTGATGCGTTGGTGTCACCATTCGACTGCTCCACTTCTCTTGCCTTCTCATCGTGCTGCTGCTCCTGTTGTTGTTGTTGTTTAAAGCATTCTTGCAGTGAATTGGCTTTGCCTTTACTATAACAACCGTGTTGCTGTTTCAGTTGTTGCTGCTGCTGCTCATCGTTGAAATTGAGACTGGTGAAGGTTAGATCGCTATTACCCAAACTGACTTTGTTAAGCAGATCTTCGGCTTTCTTTATTATTATACTTTTCACTTATGTGAAATAGTATATTAACTTTGTCACGGAGTTTGTAACAGATCGAAATATTAATTTCCGACTATATAAAGTATATATATTCTTGATCAGGACGACAAGACGAGTTGATTTAGCCATGTCCGTCTGTCCGTCTGTCTGTCTGTCTGTCTGTCGGTCTGTCTATCTGTATGTATGCAAACTAGTCCCTCAGTTTTGAAGCTATCGAGCTGAAACTTTGCACAGAGTCTTAGGATTTATTACGATGAATCATTCGTCGGAACCAGCATGATCGGATTATTGGAACAGGTAGCTCCCATACGAAAAGAAGAAGAAAAGTGAACAAAACTTGAATCGTTGTATGGGAAACTTTTTTGTTTTGTACAATAGAGTGCTGAAATTTTAAACATAGTTGTTTTACATGGTCCGACTACATGCCTGAAAGTTTCATTGAGATTGGACATCTGGAACTGGTAGCTCCCATACAAAATGAAGAAGAGGAAGAGAAGGAATATTCACGTCGTTGTATGGAAAACTTTTTTGTTTCTTAACCAATTGACTTGAAATTTTAAAGTTATGTTCTTAGGGAGGAATGAAAACTATTTTGACCAAAAGTGGGCGTAACCACGCGTAGCCACGCCCACTTATAGCGAAAATTTACCCGTTGTATGTTAAACTTTTTTGTTTTTTAACCAATTGACTTGAAACTTTACAGTTATGTTCTTAGAGAGGAATGAAAACTATTTTGACCAAAAGTGGGCGTAGCCAGGCGTAGCCACGCCCACTTATAGCGAAAATTGACCCGTTGTATGGAAAACTTTTTTGTTTTTTAACCAATTGACTTGAAACTTTGCAGTTATGCTCTTAGGGAGGAATGAAAACTATTTTGATCAAAAGTGGGCATGGCCACGCCCACTTATAGCTTAACTTGACCCTTTGTATGGAAAACTTTTTGGTTTTTTAATCAATTGACTTGAAACTTTACAGTTATGTTCCTAGAGAGGAATGAAAACTATTTTGACCAAAAGTGGGCGTAGTCACGCCTACTTATAGCAAAAATTGACCCGTTGTATGGAAAACTTTTTTGTTTTTTAACCAATTGACTTGAAACTTTACAGTTATGTTCTTAGGGAGGAATGAAAACTATTTTGACCAAATTTGGGCATGGCTACGCCCACTTATCGCAAAACTTGAACCGTTGTATGGAAAAATTTTTTGTTTTTTAACGAATTGACTTGAAACATTACAGTTATGTTGTTAGGGAGGCATGAAAACTATTCATTTAGTTTTTTTTATAGTGACACAAAGTGAAAAGTATTATAGCTTCAGCCTTGCTGAAGATAGCGTCCTTACTGGTCTCTTGATTGATTTTGTAGCCATCACCATTGGTATCATAGCGATTTGAACCATATGGCGTCAATTTGAATGTTTTTGGCGAATTATCTGTCAGTGATACGAATTCGGTGAAAATGGCCGACGATTCTTTGCAATATGAAAAATTAATTAAGTCGGATCGAAATAGAATAAACACGACCGCATATAATCAATAAAAATGAAATTTGTAACAAAGAAACTATTTGTTATAGGTTCCATACTAATATTGTATTTAGAGATGGTTAAAATTGTTATGTATGTTATCGAACACTTTATATTTCCAATTCACATATTTATGCAAACTATTTACTATGGGTGTTCATGACAAAAACTTATTATTATTTCAACTATTAGAAGTTAATCATATAAAAAGAAAATAAAATATTCCAAAATGCTATTGGAAATCGACTATAAGCTTTTGTATATATCATTAAAGAAGTCTCTTTGCAAAATTTCAGCTCGATATATTAAAAACTGTGGAAGGAGATTGTATATATACAGACATTGTATATATACAGAAAAATGTATCATTATAATATGAATAATACTATTTACATAAGTGAAGAGTATAATTAAAGGGGCAAGGAAAACAAACATTAGTTGCAGCGATGCAAACCAACTTGTGTAGCTCATAAGCATTTTTGAAAATTACCCGTCAGTTTCATCATATTTCATAATAGCTTCGCCTATGTTGAGCAGTCATACACAACACATACGACAATTTAGCGCAAATATGTATATCTTGTGTGCGCTATGAAACATAAGAAAAGCAAATTGTGTATCAACCCTTTCAATTGAGCTGTGTGCGCACATGCATACCCAGCAGTTTTTTTAGTACTGCTTTTACCGGTTCTGGAAGCATTCCAAAAGGTTGCAGGAAGGACAGCCTAAGCATTCCCAACCTACCTGCTTTCGGCCATATTCGTGGGACAATTTGCAACTATACGTCGATGCCATTTCGCATTGACAAGGAACGACCCGAGCACGAGAGTCGCATTCCACACTCGCTGCTAGTAGCAGCGAGAGGGAACGGCTCAAGCATGCCATTTGCGGTTCCCAAACCACGACTAATGGAATGGGCAGCGCGACACGAAGCCGTCGCGACGCGACTGAGAACGGCGCGTCGCGACGGCTGTTATTGTACAGGATATGTTATTGTACAGTCTTTAAATGTTAATTCATTTTATTTGCAATTGGAATTTTGCGTTTGCTGTTCGTTTTGCTTTGAACTAGAGGTCTCGGGTTCTATTCCCAGCACTGCGCGATGCAAATAATTATTTTTTTGTTTTCTTTTTATAAAACAGATGCTTTGCAATAAATAAATATATAAATGTTAAAAAAAAAAAAAAAAAAAAATACGAATTTATTTAATTTTAAGATTTATTATCATTTTTTTCTGCCTAATTTATTATTATTTTATTTTCGGTTGATTGCATTATCAGTTTTGGTTTTTTCTACTTTCAGAAGTGAGAATTTAGTTATTAAAGACAGTGATTAATATATTTTAACTTACTTGAATTACATACAAATACGCATAGTTTGATGTTTCCCTTAGCGAGCATTGAACCCAGGCTCTTCGAATTGTAAGCCGCCCCTCAACGCGATGAGCCACAGAGACTTGTATAAGCAACAAGCTAAATTGTGAATATGTCGATCATAGCAGAGAAAACAATTCGTCCGTCGGCGAAACAGTGCGTTTGCCTGTTACTGTTCTGGCCTGCGTCGACAACTAACCTCCGCCTACCCCTTCATCCACAAAACATTTTGCGTGTGCGTAAACTCACCCTCCCGCAAACACTTCACCTTCATTTCCAAATTTTATTTCTCTGTTACTTTTGCTCTGCCATTGCGACGCGTCGTCATTTACCTTTCCCCTGCTACCCTTTCTCTACAAAAATAACTTGCGTCGCTGCTTTTTCGACGTCGTGTTTTTGACGACAGCAACTGTGGTTCCACTCCGCATGTACACTCGTTGCAAGTGGAATGCGTGGTTTGTGGGCCTCATATCAACGCCAAAAAGAACGCGTTACTTTGGAACTACGGTTCCTTAAAAAACTGCTGGGTATGAATGAGCACACACATGTCAATTCCTTTTGCTTCCCGCTCAAAGCAAGCGAAATAACAGCAGCAACGTATTGGCATTGCTGTTCGCCTGGTATGTTTAATTTTTACGCTGAGCCTTTTAACTATAAAATCACACTAACTAATACATAATTAGTTAGTGTTTTATTATAAAATGCTGGAAAATATATATATACTAAAAAAAAACCAATAAAAATTTGATTTTAAATTATTATTTTTATACCCTGTACACATACTGTGTATCAGGGTATATTGTGTTTGTGCAAAAGCCAAATGTATGTAACGCAGTAAAGGAGGGGCGGGGGACCCCATAAAGTATATATATTCTTGATCGGGACGACAAGAGAAATTGATTAAGCCATGTCCGTCCGTCCGTCTGTCCGTCTGTCTGTCCGTCCGTCCGTCCGTCCTCACCAATGGTTCTCGGAAACTATAAGAGCTAGAGACTTGAAATTTGGTGGGTAGACTCGTGATGCTCGGCAGCAGATCAAGTTTGAATGGTTTTGTGCCACGCCCACTCCTTCCCGCCCATCCAGCACCGCCCACTTTTTCAAAACGCTATAACTCGAACATCCAAAGAGATAGAAACATGAATGTCGGTATGTAGACTCAGTATGAGTAACTCTACAAAACTGCATACCACAATTTTACCCCCTCCCCTTCATTTCCACTCCCCTAGTATTTTTCTAAAAAAAAGCTATATCTCCAAAACTAACAAAGGTATGAACCTGAAATTTCGTATACAAGCTCAGTGATATTACAGCTTAAAAACTGCATACCACAAATTTCCCCTCTCTCTGATGACTACCCCGCAGAGGCCAACAAACTTAAATTTATCGTAAAATCCACATTTTTTGACCGATATTCTTGATATTTTGAACACTATTTGAATAGGCGACGTCAGATCAACATGTTTTTGTAGATTGAGGGTGTGGCACCGCCTACCATGTGTGCAGGGTATTATATTGTCGAGTATACTCGACTATACCGCCCTTACTGGTTTTTGTTTTATTCATTTTCATTTATTCATTTATTTATTAATCAATAACAATAATGTTATCATTTGGTTGCGCTGTTACAGCCGGTGTTGGCGCTGCTACAGCCGGTGGTGGCGCTGCTACAGCCGGCGGTACAGCTGCGGCTGACGCCCTTTCTAAGGCGCGACGCTGTAGACGGCGTTGTCGAGAATTTATAAATGGGTAACGACCTCCGCCGCGGCCACCACGCTCACCGCGCCAGCCCCTGCCACCACGGCCTCTAAAATCCGAGAAGCCATGGTAGTTGCCAAAATAGTTGGCATAGTAGTTGCCGTGGCAACTATCATGGCAACTATGCATCTGCATCTGCATCTCGGTGGGGGGGCCATCTGTGGCGGCACAGAACTACTGTGATGGCAAATCGGTGCTCCTCCACTGGCCATCTGTTGCGGCTGAGGGTGGCTGCTACTTTGGCTGCAGTTAAAACAGGGTGTAGGCCCCCAGTTTACCGTTTGTGGTGGCACGGCTGGGCCTCCTGAATAAAAGTTGTATTGGCTCATCTAAAAGAAAGAAAATAAAATTAATATTATAAAATTTTTTAATTTTTTATTTTAATACCACTTACCTTACTTCTTAGAGATCCGTTTAGAAAGTGACCGCAGCTTGTTTAGAGAACATAAAAGGTGTGCTTTGTATTTGCAAATTTACTTCGCCAAATACAACATTAGGTGCGTCTATGTTACCCTTCGATAATATGTAACATAGACGTACTTAATGTTCCATATTTGAAATTAACGATCGAATTCATAGTTCTTTGCCATTTCTCCACTAAATTTCACCGTTCCTACCAATTGTAACTTACAACGTTTGCACTAAGTGGCAAATTATCGATATATTATATGTGAATGCCTTAAATATTATTTTCCGTCAAAAAATTGTAAAATGTAACAAAATAAGTATACATTTAGCCTTTATCATACATTTTATCATACATTTTACATTAAATCCTGTAATCAATTAAAAGCAAACACAAATATTTACAAATATAAAACGATTGATATGATCGGTCAATTAAGCTTCAATTCAGAACTTCAATGCCATCCTGCAGTATGTGTCGTATGATTCTTTCTAACATACAACATTATGCGTTTTAAATATCTCATTTTTGCTAAACTTGAAGTAATTAAATAAAATAATTTTAATGTCATTATGTATAAGTTCTTATACCAATCAAGAGACATTACTAACAAAATCGATTGAGAAATAAATAAATTTGAGTTTGAGTGTCGCTAGTTAGCGTCAAACCTTACTCAACATAGACCAGTACAATATCAATTTAAGAGTGGTTTTATTTCGTTTCGTTATACGTATTATGTTTGCATGCCTGTGTGTTTGTGTGTATTCACGTGCACGAATTTAATTTGAGTTCATGTATTATTACAAGTGCAAACAATTATGGATGACTTTAAGAGGGAAAAAAATTAATAAAAATTATGAAATGAAAAAAAAAATAAAAATTATGAAAAGAAAAATAAAAATGTAATAAAAATAAAAAAAAAAAAAAAAAATAAAAATTACGCATTAAGCGGGGTTTGAACCCACGACATTCAGATTGCCGGTCTTGTATTCTAGCTCTAGACCATTGCGTTGATTGGGTTTTTTGACAATATTGAAGACTTTGTTACCACAACACAAATATATTAATTGAAAGGAAAAAGAAAAATAAAATAAAGTTATAATACTATTGCACTGATCGGGATTTGAACCGCTGACTTCCAGTTTACCTGTCATTTGTTCTTTCACTAGACCATCGTCTTGCTTAAATTTCTGTGACAACATTAAAGCTTTGATTGTCATAACATAAATTTGGCGTTAAATATTTAACGTTTAGGAAGTTCAATAATTTTAATTTTTAATAAATAATGAATATATTTAGTATTAAACAAAAACAATCCAACAAAAACAAAGTTAATATACTATTTCACATAAGTGAAAAGTATAACTAGTGATATTCATTTTATTTTGTTTTAAAACAAAAAAGTTTTCCATGCAACGATTCAAGTTTTGTTCACTTTTCTTCATTTTTTAATATGGAAGCTATTTAATATGGAAGCTACCAGTTCCAGTTGTCGAATCTCAATGAAACTTTGAGGCATTTAGTGGGACTACTTAAAACTGTTATATTTAAAATTTCAGGTTTCTATCTTACAAAACAAAAAAGTTTTCCATATAACGATTCAAGTTTTCTTCTTCTTTTCGTATGGGGGCTACCAATTCCAGTGGTCCAATCTCAATGAAACTTTCAGGTATTTAGTGGGACTACTTAAAACTACTATGTTTAAAATTTTAGCTCTCTATCTTACAAAACAAAAAAGTTTTCCATACAACGGTTCAAGATTTTTTCATCTTTTCGTATGGGGGCTACCAGTTCCAGTTTCCCGATCTCAATGAAACTTTCAGGTATTTAGTGGGACTACTTAAAACTACTATGTTTAAAATTTCAGCATTCTATCTTACAAAACAAAAAAGTTTTCCATACAACGATTCAAGTTTTCTTCTTCTTTTCGTATGGGAGCTACCTGTTCCAATAATCCGATCATGCTGGTTCCGACGAATGATTCATCGTAATAAATTCTAAGACTCTGTGCAAAGTTTCAGCTCGATAGCTTCAAAACTGAGGGACTAGTTTGCATACATACAGACAGACAGACAGACAGACAGACGGACAGACGGACATGGCTAAATCAACTCGTCTTGTCGTCCTGATCAAGAATATATATACTTTATATAGTCGGAAATTAATATTTCGATCTGTTACAAACTCCGTGACAAAGTTATAATACTATTCACTAACGTGAAGAGTATAAAAATAAAAAAAAAAATGTTGTTAGGGATGCATGAAAACTATTCATTTAGTTTTTTTTATAGTGACACAAAGTGAAAAGTATTATAGCTTCAGCCTTGCTGAAGATAGCGTCCTTACTGGTTTGCTTATAACTCTTGCATCCTTCGACCGACTTCTTCAACTAAGAGCTCGATGGAAAGCTTATCTGTTCCTCTTTCAGATGGCATTAACATATGTTATGAAAAGTCGTAAGAAATAAATTTTTTTTTTCAAAATTAAAATATCCTCGAAATCATTGAAAAAGAAGTACGTTTTAAGACGAAAATATGCCTTATCTAATAAGAGACATTTAATTTTTTTTAATTGCATAAATGGGCGGCATTTTATTCAGGATTAATAGTTTTTTACATGGATAAAAAATTCGTTTCATTTTTTCTTATTAAATAAAAGAATTATAGAAAAGAACTTTGCGAAAATAATCCGCAGTAGGACGGAATCGTGTTGACCACCGATTAGTTTGTGCTATTAATTCTTGCATCCTTCGACCGACTTCTTCGACTAAGAGCTCGATGGAAAGCTTATCTGTTCCTCTTTCAGATGGCATTAACATATTTGACGAAAAGTCGTAAGAAATAAAATTTTTTTTATCAAAACAAAAATATCCTCGAAATCATTGAAGAAGAAGTACCTTATCAGACGAAAATATGCCTTATCTAATAAGAGACATACATTTTTTTTATATCATAAATGGGTGTCATTTTATTCAGAATTAATAGTTTTTTACATGGACAAAAAATTTGTTTAATTTTTTCCCATTAAATGCTGGAATTATAGAAAAGTACCTTGCGATTAGAATCGGCAGTAGGACGGAATCGTGTTGACCACCGAATTGTTTGTTGCTAATAACTCTTGCATGCTTCGACCGACTTCTTCAACTAAGAGCTCGATGGAAAGCTTATCTGTTCCTCTTTCAGATGGCATTAACATATTTTACGAAAAGTCGTAAGAAATAAATTTTTTTATTAAAAATTAAAATATCCTCGAAATCATTGAAAAAGAAGTTCCTTTTAAGACGAAAATATGCCTTATCTAATAACAGACATTAAAATTTTTAATTGCATAAATGGGCGGCATTTTATTCAGAATTAATTGTTTTTTGCATGAACAAAAATTCGTTTAATTTTTTTTGCATTAAATACTAGAATTATAGAAAAGTACTTTGCGAAAAGAATCGGCAGTACGACGGAATCGTGTTGACCACCGATTAGTTTTTATACTTTTCACTTATGTGAAATAGTATATTAACTTTGTCACGGAGTTTGTAACAGATCGAAATATTAATTTCCGACTATATAAAGTATATATATTCTTGATCAGGACGACAAGACGAGTTGATTTAGCCATGTCCGTCTGTCTGTCTGTCCGTCTGTCTGTCTGTCTGTCTGTATGTATGCAAACTAGTCCCTCAGTTTTGAAGCTATGGAGCTGAAACTTTGCACAGAGTCTTAGAATTCATTACGATGAATCATTCGTCGGAACCAGCATGATCGGATTATTGGAACAGGTAGCTCCCATACGAAAAGAAGAAGAAAAGTGAACAAAACTTGAATCGTTGTATGGAAAACTTTTTTGTTTTGTACAATAGAGTGCTGAAATTTTAAACATAGTAGTTTTACATGGCCTAAAAGTTTCATTGAGATTGAACATCTGGAACTGGTAGCTCCCATACAAAATGAAGAAGAGGAAGAGAAGCCATATTCACGTCGTTGTATGGAAAACTTTTTTGTTTCTTAACCAATTGACTTGAAATTTTAAAGTTATGTTCTTAGGGAGGAATGAAAACTATTTTGACCAAAAGTGGGCGTAACCACGCGTAGCCACGCCCACTTATAGCGAAAATTTACCCGTTGTATGGAAAACTTTTTTGTTTTTTAACCAATTGACTTGAAACCTTACAGTTATGTTCTTAGAGAGGAATGAAAACTATTTTGACCAAAAGTGGGCGTAGCCACGCCCACTTACAGCGATAATTTATCCGTTGTATGGAAAACTTTTTTGTTTTTTAACCAATTGACTTCAAACTTTGCAGTTGTGCTCTTAGGGAGGAATGAAAACTATTTTGATCAAAAGTGGGCATGGCCACGCCCACTTATAGCTTAACTTGACGCTTTGTATGGAAAACTTTTTTGTTTTTTAACCAATTGACTTAAAACTTTACAGTTATGTTCCTAGGGAGGAATGAAAACTATTTTGATCAAAAGTGGGCGTAGCCACGCCTACTTATAGCGAAAATTGACCCGTTGTATGGAAAACTTTTTTGTTTTTTAACCAATTGACTTGAAACTTTGAAGTTATGCTTTTAGGGAGGAATGAAAACTATTTTGATCAAAAGTGGGCGTGGCCACGCCCTTTTATAGCGAAAATTGACCCTTTGTATGGAAAACTTTTTTGTTTTTTAACCAATTGACTTGAAACTTTACAGTTATGTTCTTAGGGAGGAATAAAAACTATTTTGACCAAATGTGGGCATGGCTACGCCCACTTATCGCAAAACTTGAACCGTTGTATGGAAAAATTTTTTGTTTTTTAACGAATTGACTTGAAACATTACAGTTATGTTGTTAGGGATGCATGAAAACTATTCATTTAGTTTTTTTTATAGTGACACAAAGTGAGAAGTATTATAGCTTCAGCCTTGCTGAAGATAGCGTCCTTACTGGTTTGCTTATAACTCTTGCATCCTTCGACCGACTTCTTCAACTAAGAGCTCGATGGAAAGGTTATCTGTTCCTCTTTCAGATGGCATTAACATATGTTATGAAGAGTCGTAAGAAATAAATTTTTTTTTTTCAAAATTAAAATATCCTCGAAATCATTGAAAAAGAAGTACCTTTTAAGACGAAAATATGCCTTATCTAATAAGAGACATTTAATTTTTTTTTAATTGCATAAATGGGCGGCATTTTATTCAGGATTAATAGTTTTTTACATGGATAAAAAATTCGTTTAATTTTTTCTTATTAAATAAAAGAATTATAGAAAAGAACTTTGCGAAAATAATCCGCAGTAGGACGGAATCGTGTTGACCACCGATTAGTTTGTGCTAATAACTCTTGCATCCTTCGACCGACTTCTTCGACTAAGAGCTCGATGGAAAACTTATCTGTTCCTCTTTCAGATGGCATTAACATATTTGACGAAAAGTCGTAAGAAATAAAATTTTTTTTATCAAAACTAAAATATCCTCGAAATCATTGAAGAAGAAGTAGCTTATCAGACGAAAATATGCCTTATCTAATAAGAGACATAAATTTTTTTTATATCATAAATGGGTGTCATTTTATTCAGAATTAATAGTTTTTTACATGGACAAAAAATTTGTTTAATTTTTTCCCATTAAATGCTGGAATTATAGAAAAGTACCTTGCGATTAGAATCGGCAGTAGGACGGAATCGTGTTGACCACCGATTAGTTTGTTGCTAATAACTCTTGCATGCTTCGACCGACTTCTTCAACTAAGAGCTCGATGGAAAGCTTATCTGTTCCTCTTTCAGATGGCTTTAACATATTTTACGAAAAGTCGTAAGAAATAAATTTTTTTATTAAAAATTAAAATATCCTCGAAATCATTGAAAAAGAAGTTCCTTTTAAGACGAAAATATGCCTTATCTAATAAGAGACATTTAAATTTTTTTAATTGCATAAATGGGCGGTGTTTTATTCAGAATGAATAGTTTTTTACATGGACAAAAAATTCGTTTAAGTTTTTCCCATTAAATACTAGAATTATAGAAAAGTACTTTGAGAAAAGAATCGGCAGTAGGTCGGAATCGTGTTGACCACCGATTAGTTTTTTGCTAATAATTCTTGCATCCTTCAACCGACTTCTTTGACTTAGAGCTCGATGGAAAGCTTATCTGTTCCTCTTTCAGATGGCATTAACATATTTTACGAAAACTCGTAATAAATAAATTTTTTTATTCAAAATTAATATATCCTCGAAATCATTGAAAAAGAAGTACCTTTGAAGACGAAAATATGCCTTATCTAATAACAGACATTAAAATTTTTAATTGCATAAATGGGCGGCATTTTATTCACAATTAATTGTTTTTTGCATGAACAAAAAATTCGTTTAATTTTTTCCCATTAAAAACTAGAATTATAGAAAAGAACTTTGCGAAAAGAATCGGCAGTAGGACGGAATCGTGTTGACCACCGATTAGTTTTTTGCTAATAACTCTTGCATCCTTAAACCGACTTCTTCGTCTAAGAACTCGGTGAAAAGCTTATCTGTTCCTCTTTCAGATGGCATTAACATATTTTACGGAAAGTCGTAAGAAATAAATTTTTTTATTCAAAATTAAAATATCCTCGAAATCATTGAAAAAGAAGTACATTTTAAGACGAAAATCTGCCTTATCTAATAAGAGACACTTAATTTTTATTAATTGCATAAATGGGCGGCATTTTATTCAGGATTAATAGTTTTTTACATGCATAAAAAATTCGTTTAATTTTTTCTTATTAAATAAAAGAAATATAGAAAAGAACTTTGCGAAAATAATCCGCAGTAGGACGGAATCGTGTTGACCACCGATTAGTTTTTTGCTTATAACTCTTGCATCCTTCGACCGACTTCTTCAACAAAGAGCTCGATGGAAAGCTTATCTGTTCCTCTTTCAGATGGCATTAACATATTTGACGAAAATTCGTGAGAAATAAATTTTTTTATTCAAAATTAAAATATCTCCGAAATCATTGAAAAAGAAGTACCTTTTACGACGAAAATATGCCTTATCTAATAAGAGACATTTAAATTTTTTTAATTGCATAAATGGGCGGCATTTTAATAAGAATGAATAGTTTTTACATGGGTAAAAAATTCGTTTAATTTTTTCTTATTAAATAAAAGAATTATACAAAAGAACTTTGCGAAAACAATCGGCAGTAGGACGGAATCGTGTTGACCACCGATTAGTTTTTTGCTTATAACTCTTGCATCCTTCGACCGACTTCTTCAACAAAGAGCTCGATGGAAAGCTTATCTGTTCCTCTTTCAGATGGCATTAACATATTTGACGAAAATTCGTGAGAAATAAATTTTTTTATTCAAAATTAAAATATCCTCGAAATCATTGAAAAAGAAGTACCTTTTAAGACGAAAATATGCCTTATCTAATAAGAGACACTTAATTTTTTTTAATTGCATAAATGGGCGGCATTTTATTCAGGATTAATAGTTTTTTACATGCATAAAAAATTCGTTTAATTTTTTTTTATTAAATAAAAGAAATATAGAAAAGAACTTTGCGAAAATAATCCGCAGTAGGACGGAATCGTGTTGACCACCGATTAGTTTGTGCTAATAACTCTTACATCCTTCGACCGACTTCTTCGACTAAGAGCTCGATGGAAAGCTTATCTGTTCCTCTTTCAGAAGGCATTAACATATTTTACGAAAAGTCTTAAGAAATAAAATTTTTTTTGATCAAAGCTAAAATATCCTCGAAATCATTGAAAAAGATGTACCTTATAAGACGAAAATATGCCTTATATAATAAGAGACATTTAAATTTTTTTAATTGCATAAATGGGCGGCATTTTAATAAGAATGAATAGTTTTTACATGGACAAAAAATTCGTTTAATTTTTTCCCATTAAATACTAGAATTATCGAAAAGTACTTTGCGAAAAGAATCGGCAGTATGTCGGAATCGTGTTGAAAACCGATAAGTTTTTTGCTTATAACTCTTGCATCCTTCGACCGACTTCTTCGACTAAAGGCTCGATGGTAAGCTTATCTGTTCCTCTTTCAGATGGCATTAACATATTTGACGAAAAGTCGTAAGAAATAAAATTTTTTTTATCAAAACCAAAATATCCTCGAAATCATTGAAGAAGAAGTACCTTATCAGAAGGAAATATGCCTTATCTAATAAGAGACATTTAAATTTTTTTAATTGCATAAGTGGGCTGTATTTTATTCAGAATTAATAGGATTTTCATGGACAAAAAATTCGCTTAAGTTTTTCCCATTAAATACTAGAATTATAGAAAAGTACTTTGCGAAAAGAATCGGCAGTAGGACGGAATCGTGTTGACCACCGATTAGTTTTTTGCTAATAACTCTTGCATCCTTAAACCGACTTCTTCGTCTAAGAACTCGGTGAAAAGCTTATCTGTTCCTCTTTCAGATGGCATTAACATATTTTACGGAAAGTCGTAAGAAATAAATTTTTTTATTCAAAATTAAAATATCCTCGAAATCATTGAAAAAGAAGTACATTTTAAGACGAAAATCTGCCTTATCTAATATGAGACACTTAATTTTTATTAATTGCATAAATGGGCGGCATTTTATTCAGGATTAATAGTTTTTTACATGGGTAAAAAATTCGTTTAATTTTTTCTTATTAAATAAAAGAATTATACAAAAGAACTTTGCGAAAACAATCGGCAGTAGGACGGAATCGTGTTGACCACCGATTAGTTTTTTGCTAATAACTCTTACATCCTTCGACCGACTTCTTCGACTAAGAGCTCGATGGAAAGCTTATCTGTTCCTCTTTCAGAAGGCATTAACATATTTGACGAAAATTCGTGAGAAATAAAATTTTTTTGATCAAAGCTAAAGTATCCTCGAAATCATTGAAAAAGATGTACCTTATAAGACGAAAATATGCCTTATCTAATAAGAGACATTTAAATTTTTTTAATTGCATAAATGGGCGGCATTTTAATAAGAATGAATAGTTTTTACATGGACAAAAAATTCGTTTAATTTTTTCTTATTAAATAAAAGAATTATACAATTAATTTTTTCCCATTAAATACTAGAATTATAGAAAAGTACTTTGCGAAAACAATCGGCAGTAGGACGGAATCGTGTTGACCACCGATTAGTTTTTTGCTAATAACTCTTGCATCCAGCGACCGACTTCTTCGACTAAGAGCTCGATGGAAAGCTTATCTGTTCCTCTTTCAGATGGCTTTAACATATTTTATGAAAAGTCGTAAGAAATAAATTTTTTTTATCAAAATTAAAATATCCTCGAAATCATTGAAAATGAAGTACGTTTTAAGACGAAAATATGCCTTATCTAATAAGAGACATTTAAATTTTTTTAATTGCATAAATGGGTGGCATTTTATTCAGAATTAATAGTTTTTTACATAGACAAAAAATTCGTTAAATTTTTTCCCATTAAATACTAGAATTATAGAAAAGTACTTTGCGAAAACAATCGGCAGTAGGACGGAATCGTGTTGACCACCGATTAGTTTTTTGCTTATAACTCTTGCATCCTTCGACCGACTTCTTCGACTAAGAGCTCGATGGTAAGCTTATCTGTTCCTCATTCAGATGGCATTAACATATTTGACGAAAAGTCGTAAGAAATAAAATTTTTTTGATCAAAACTAAAATATCATCGAAATCATTGAAGAAAAAGTACCTTATAAGACGGAAATATGCCTTATCTAATAAGAGACATTTAAATTTTTTTAATTGCATAAATGGGTGGCATTTTTTTCAGAATTAATAGTTTTTTACATGAACAAAACATTCGTTTAATTTTTCCCATTAAATACTAGAATTATAGAAAAGTACTTTGCGAAAACAATCGGCAGTAGGACGGAATCGTGTTGACCACCGATTAGTTTTTTGCTAATAACTCTTGCATCCAGCGACCGACTTCTTCGACTAAGAGCTCGATGGAAAGCTTATCTGTTCCTCTTTCAGATGGCTTTAACATATTTTATGAAAAGTCGTAAGAAATAAATTTTTTTATTCAAAATTAAAATATCCTCGAAATCATTGAAAATGAAGTACGTTTTAAGACGAAAATATGCCTTATCTAATAAGAGACATTTAAATTTTTTTAATTGCATAAATGGGTGGCATTTTATTCAGAATTAATAGTTTTTTACATAGACAAAAAATTCGTTAAATTTTTTCCCATTAAATACTAGAATTATAGAAAAGTACTTTGCGAAAACAATCGGCAGTAGGACGGAATCGTGTTGACCACCGATTAGTTTTTTGCTTATAACTCTTGCATCCTTCGACCGACTTCTTTGACTAAAAGCTCGATGGAAAGCTTATCTGATCCTCTTTCAGATGGCATTAACATATTTTACGAAAAGTCGTAAGAAATAAAATTTTTTTGATCAAAACTAAAATATCATCGAAATCATTGAAGAAAAAGTACTTTATCAGACGAAAATATGCCTTATCTAATAAGAGACATTAAAATTTTTTTAAAGGCATAAATGGGTGGCATTTTATTCAGAATTAATAGTTTTTTACATAGACAAAAAATTCGTTAAATTTTTTCCCATTAAATACTAGAATTATAGAAAAGTACTTTGCGAAAACAATCGGCAGTAGGACGGAATCGTGTTGACCACCGATTAGTTTTTTGCTTATAACTCTTGCATCCTTCGACCGACTTCTTTGACTAAAAGCTCGATGGAAAGCTTATCTGATCCTCTTTCAGATGGCATTAACATATTTTACGAAAAGTCGTAAGAAATAAAATTTTTTTGATCAAAACTAAAATATCATCGAAATCATTGAAGAAAAAGTACATTATCAGACGAAAATATGCCTTATCTAATAAGAGACATTAAAATTTTTTTAAAGGCATAAATGGGCGGCATTTTATTCAGAATTAATAGTTTTTTACATGGATAAAAAATTCGTTTAATTTTTTCATATTAAATAAAAGAATTATAGAAAAGAACCTTGCGAACATAATCCGCAGTAGGACGGAATCGTGTTGACCACCGATTAGTTTGTGCTAATAACTCTTGCATCCTTCGACCGACTTCTTCGACTAAGAGCTCGATGGAAAGCTTATCTGTTCCTCTTTCAGATGGCATTAACATATTTTATGAAAAGTCGTGAGAAATAAATTTTTTTATTCAAAATTAAAATATCTCCGAAATCATTGAAAAAGAAGTACCTTTTAAGACGAAAATATGCCTTATCTAATAAGAGACATTTAAATTTTTTTAATTGCATAAATGGGCGGCATTTTAATTAGAATGAATAGTTTTTACATGGACAAAAAATTCGTTTAATTTTTTCCCATTAAATACTAGAATTATAGAAAAGTACTTTGCGAAAAGAATCGGCAGTATGTCGGAATCGTGTTGAAAACCGATAAGTTTTTTCCTTATAACTCTTGCATCCTTCGACCGACTTCTTCGACTAAGAGCTCGATGGTAAGCTTATCTGTTCCTCTTTCAGATGGCATTAACATTTTTGACGAAAAGTCGTAAGAAATACAATTTTTTTGATGAAAACTAAAATATCATCGAAATCATTGAAGAAGAAGTACGTTATCAGACGAAAATATGCCTTATCTAATAAGAGACATTTAAATTTTTTTAATGGCATAAATGGGCGGCATTTTATTCAGAATTAATAGTTTTTTACATGGATAAAAAATTCGTTTAATTTTTTCATATTAAATAAAAGAATTATAGAAAAGAACTTTGCGAACATAATCCGCAGTAGGACGGAATCGTGTTGACCACCGATTAGTTTGTGCTAATAACTCTTGCATCCTTCGACCGACTTCTTCGACTAAATGCTCGATGGTAAGCTTATCTGTTCCTCTTTCAGATGGCATTAACATATTTGACGAAAAGTCGTAAGAAATAAAATTTTTTTGATCAAAACTAAAATATCATCGAAATCATTGAAGAAAAAGTACCTTATAAGACGAAAATATGCCTTATCTAATAAGAGACATTTAAATTTTTTTAATTGCATAAATGGGTAGCATTTTATTCAGAATTAATAGTTTTTTACATACACAAAAAATTCGTTAAATTTTTTCCCATTAAATACTAGAATTATAGAAAAGTACTTTGCGAAAGCAATCGGCAGTAGGACTTAATCGTGTTGACCACCGATTAGTTTTTTGCTAATAACTCCTGCATCCAGCGACCGACTTCTTCGACTAAGAGCTCGATGGAAAGCTTATCTGTTCCTCTTTCTGATGGCTTTAACATATTTTATGAAAAGTCGTAAGAAATAAATTTTTTTATTCAAAATTAAAATATCCTCGAAATCATTGAAAAAGAAGTACATTTTAAGATGAAAATATGCCTTATATAATAAGGGACACTTAATTTTTTTTAAATTGCATAAATGGGCGGCATTTTATTCAGAATTAATAGTTTTTAACATGGATAAAAAATTCGTTTAATTTTTTCTTATTAAATAAAAGAATTATAGAAAAGAACTTTGCGAAAATAATCCGCAGTAGGACGGAAACGTGTTGACCACCGATTAGTTTTTTGGTAATAAATCTTGCATCCTTCAACCGACTTCTTCGACTAAGAGCTCGATGGAAAGCTTATCTGTTCCTCTTTCAGATGGCATAAACATATTTTACGGAAAGTCGTAAGAAATAAATTTTTTTGATCAAAACTAAAATATCCTCGAAATCATTGAAAAAGAAGTATCTTATCAGACGAAAATATGGCTTATCTAATAACATATTTTACGAAAAGTCGTAAGAAATAAAAGTTTTTTGATCGAAACTAAAATATCCTCGAAATCATTGAAGAAGAAGTACCTTATCAGACGAAAATATGCCTTATCTACTAAGAGACATTTACAATTTTGTAATTGCATAAATGGGCGGCATTTTATTCAGAATTAATAGTTTTTTACATGGACAAAAAAGTCGTTTAATTTTCTCCCATTAAATACTAGAATTATAGAAAATAAATTAGCGAAAATAATCCGCAGTAGGACGGAATCGTGTTGATCACCGATTAATTTGTGCTAATAACTCTTGCATCCTTCGACCGACTTCTTCGACTAAGAGCTCGATGGAAAGCTTATCTGTTATTCTTTCAGAAGGCATTAACATATTTTACGAAAAGTCGTAAGAAATAAATTTTTTTGATCAAAACTAAAATATCCTCGAAATCATTGAAAAAGAAGTATCTTATCAGACGAAAATATGGCTTATCTAATAACATATTTTACGAAAAGTCGTAAGAAATAAAAGTTTTTTGATCGAAACTAAAATATCCACGAAATCATTGAAGAAGAAGTACCTTATCAGACGAAAATATGCCTTATCTACTAAGAGACATTTACAATTTTGTAATTGCATAAATGGGCGGCATTTTATTCAGAATTAATAGTTTTTTACATGGACAAAAAATTCGTTTTATTTTTTCCCATTAAATACTAGAATTATAGAAAAGAACCTTGCGAACATAATCCGCAGTAGGACGGAATCGTGTTGACCACCGATTAGTTTGTGCTAATAACTCTTGCATCCTTCGACCGACTTCTTCGACTAAGAGCTCGATGGAAAGCTTATCTGATCCTCTTTCAGATGGCATTAACATATTTTACGAAAAGTCGTAAGAAATAAATTTTTTTGATCAAAACTAAAATATCCTCGAAATCATTGAAAAAGAAGTATCTTATCAGACGAAAATATGGCTTATCTAATAACATATTTTACGAAAAGTCGTAAGAAATAAAAGTTTTTTGATCGAAACTAAAATATCCACGAAATCATTGAAGAAGAAGTACCTTATCAGACGAAAATATGCCTTATCTACTAAGAGACATTTACAATTTTGTAATTGCATAAATGGGCGGCATTTTATTCAGAATTAATAGTTTTTTACATGGACAAAAAATTCGTTTTATTTTTTCCCATTAAATACTAGAATTATAGAAAAGAACCTTGCGAACATAATCCGCAGTAGGACGGAATCGTGTTGACCACCGATTAGTTTGTGCTAATAACTCTTGCATCCTTCGACCGACTTCTTCGACTAAGAGCTCGATGGAAAGCTTATCTGATCCTCTTTCAGATGGCATTAACATATTTTACGAAAAGTCGTAAGAAATAAAATTTTTTTGATCAAAACTAAAATATCATCGAAATCATTGAAGAAAAAGTACATTATCAGACGAAAATATGCCTTATCTAATAACAGACATTAAAATTTTTAATTGCATAAATGGGCGGCATTTTATTCAGAATTAATTGTTTTTTGCATGGAAAAAAAATTCGTTTAATTTTTTCCCATTAAATACTAGAATTATAGAAAAGTACTTTGCGAAAAGAATCGGCAGTACGACGGAATCGTGTTGACCACCGATTAGTTTTTTGCTTATAACTCTTGCATCCTTCGACCGACTTCTTCAACTAAGAGCTCGATGGAAAGCTTATCTGTTCCTCTTTCAGATGGCATTAACATATTTGACGAAAAGTCGTAAGAAATAAAATTTTTTTTATCAAAACTAAAATATCCTCGAAATCATTGAAGAAGAAGTACCTTATCAGAAGGAAATATGCCTTATCTAATAAGAGACATTTAAATTTTTTTAATTGCATTAGTGGGCTGTATTTTATTCAGAATTAATAGTATTTTCATGGACAAAAAAATCGCTTAAGTTTTTCCCATTAAATACTAGAATTATAGAAAAGTACTTTGCGAAAAGAATCGGCAGTAGGACGGAATCGTGTTGACCACCGATTAGTTTTTTGCTAATAACTCTTGCATCCTTAAACCGACTTCTTCGTCTAAGAACTCGGTGAAAAGCTTATCTGTTCCTCTTTCAGATGGCATTAACATATTTTACGGAAAGTCGTAAGAAATAAATTTTTTTATTCAAAATTAAAATATCCTCGAAATCATTGAAAAAGAAGTACATTTTAAGACGAAAATCTGCCTTATCTAATAAGAGACACTTAATTTTTATTAATTGCATAAATGGGCGGCATTTTATTCAGGATTAATAGTTTTTTACATGGGTAAAAGATTCGTTTAATTTTTTCTTATTAAATAAAAGAATTATACAAAAGAACTTTGCGAAAACAATCGGCAGTAGGACGGAATCGTGTTGACCACCGATTAGTTTTTTGCTTATAACTCTTGCATCCTTCGACCGACTTCTTCAACAAAGAGCTCGATGGAAAGCTTATCTGTTCCTCTTTCAGATGGCATTAACATATTTGACGACAATTCGTGAGAAATAAATTTTTTTATTCAAAATTAAAATATCCTCGAAATCATTGAAAAAGAAGTACCTTTTAAGACGAAAATATGCCTTATCTAATAAGAGACACTTAATTTTTTTTAATTGCATAAATGGGCGGCATTTTATTCAGGATTAATAGTTTTTTACATGCATAAAAAATTCGTTTAATTTTTTCTTATTAAATAAAAGAAATATAGAAAAGAACTTTGCGAAAATAATCCGCAGTAGGACGGAATCGTGTTGACCACCGATTAGTTTGTGCTAATAACTCTTACATCCTTCGACCGACTTCTTCGACTAAGAGCTCGATGGAAAGCTTATCTGTTCCTCTTTCAGAAGGCATTAACATATTTTACGAAAAGTCTTAAGAAATAAAATTTTTTTGATCAAAGCTAAAATATCCTCGAAATCATTGAAAAAGATGTACCTTATAAGACGAAAATATGCCTTATCTAATAAGAGACATTTAAATTTTTTTAATTGCATAAATGGGCGGCATTTTAATAAGAATGAATAGTTTTTACATGGACAAAAAATTCGTTTAATTTTTATACTTTTCACTTATGTGAAATAGTATATTAACTTTGTCACGGAGTTTGTAACAGATCGAAATATTAATTTCCGACTATATAAAGTATATATATTCTTGATCAGGACGACAAGACGAGTTGATTTAGCCATGTCCGTCTGTCCGTCTGTCTGTCTGTCTGTCTGTCGGTCTGTCTGTCTGTATGTATGCAAACTAGTCCCTCAGTTTTGAAGCTATCGAGCTGAAACTTTGCACAGAGTCTTAGGATTTATTACGATGAATCATTCGTCGGAACCAGCATGATCGGATTATTGGAACAGGTAGCTCCCATACGAAAAGAAGAAGAAAAGTGAACAAAACTTGAATCGTTGTATGGGAAACTTTTTTGTTTTGTACAATAGAGTGCTGAAATTTTAAACATAGTTGTTTTACATGGTCCGACTACATGCCTGAAAGTTTCATTGAGATTGGACATCTGGAACTGGTAGCTCCCATACAAAATGAAGAAGAGGAAGAGAAGGAATATTCACGTCGTTGTATGGAAAACTTTTTTGTTTCTTAACCAATTGACTTGAAATTTTAAAGTTATGTTCTTAGGGAGGAATGAAAACTATTTTGACCAAAAGTGGGCGTAACCACGCGTAGCCACGCCCACTTATAGCGAAAATTTACCCGTTGTATGGAAAACTTTTTTGTTTTTTAACCAATTGACTTGAAACTTTACAGTTATGTTCTTAGAGAGGAATGAAAACTATTTTGACCAAAAGTGGGCGTAGCCAGGCGTAGCCACGCCCACTTATAGCGGAAATTGACCCGTTGTATGGAAAACTTTTTTGTTTTTTAACCAATTGACTTGAAACTTTGCAGTTATGCTCTTAGGGAGGAATGAAAACTATTTTGATCAAAAGTGGGCATGGCCACGCCCACATATAGCTTAACTTGACCCTTTGTATGGAAAACTTTTTGGTTTTTTAATCAATTGACTTGAAACTTTACAGTTATGTTCCTAGAGAGGAATGAAAACTATTTTGACCAAAAGTGGGCGTAGTCACGCCTACTTATAGCAAAAATTGACCCGTTGTATGGAAAACTTTTTTGTTTTTTAACCAATTGACTTGAAACTTTACAGTTATGTTCTTAGGGAGGAATGAAAACTATTTTGACCAAATTTGGGCATGGCTACGCCCACTTATCGCAAAACTTGAACCGTTGTATGGAAAATTTTTTTGTTTTTTAACGAATTGACTTGAAACATTACAGTTATGTTGTTAGGGAGGCATGAAAACTATTCATTTAGTTTTTTTTATAGTGACACAAAGTGAAAAGTATTATAGCTTCAGCCTTGCTGAAGATAGCGTCCTTACTGGTTTCCCATTAAATACTAGAATTATAGAAAAGTACTTTGCGAAAAGAATCGGCAGTATGTCGGAATCGTGTTGAAAACCGATAAGTTTTTTGCTTATAACTCTTGCATCCTTCGACCGACTTCTTCGACTAAGAGCTCGATGGTAAGCTTATCTGTTCCTCTTTCAGATGGCATTAACATATTTGACGAAAAGTCGTAAGAAATACAATTTTTTTGATGAAAACTAAAATATCATCGAAATCATTGAAGAAGAAGTACCTTATCAGACGAAAATATCCCTTATCAAATAAGAGACATTTAAATTTTTTTAATGGCATAAATGGGCGGCATTTTATTCAGAATTAATAGGGTTTTACATGGATAAAAAATTCGTTAAATTTCTTCATATTAAATAAAAGAATTATAGAAAAGAACTTTGCGAACATAATCCGCAGTAGGACGGAATCGTGTTGACCACCGATTAGTTTGTGCTAATAACTCTTGCATCCTTCGACCGACTTCTTCGACTAAATGCTCGATGGTAAGCTTATCTGTTCCTCTTTCAGATGGCATTAACATATTTTACGAAAAGTCGTAAGAAATAAAATTTTTTTGATCAAAACTAAAATATCATCGAAATCATTGAAGAAAAAGTACCTTATAAGACGAAAATATGCCTTATCTAATAAGAGACATTTAAATTTTTTTAATTGCATAAATGGGTGGCATTTTTTTCAGAATTAATAGTTTTTTACATGAACAAAAAATTCGTTTAATTTTTTCCCATTAAATACTAGAATTATAGAAAAGTACTTTGCGAAAACAATCGGCAGTAGGACGGAATCGTGTTGACCACCGATTAGTTTTTTGCTAATAACTCTTGCATCCAGCGACCGACTTCTTCGACTAAGAGCTCGATGGAAAGCTTATCTGTTCCTCTTTCAGATGGCTTTAACATATTTTATGAAAAGTCGTAAGAAATAAATTTTTTTATTCAAAATTAAAATATCCTCGAAATCATTGAAAAAGAAGTACGTTTTAAGACGAAAATATGCGTTATCTAATAAGAGACATTTAATTTTTTTTAATTGCATAAATGGGCGGCATTTTATTCAGGATTAATAGTTTTTTACATGGATAAAAAATTCGTTTAATTTTTTCTTATTAAATAAAAGAATTATAGAAAAGAACCTTGCGAAACTAATCCGCAGTAGGACGGAATCGTGTTGACCACCGATTAGTTTGTGCTAATAACTCTTGCATCCTTCGACCGACTTCTTCGACTAAGAGCTCGATGGAAAGCTTATCTGTTCCTCTTTCAGAAGGCATTAACATATTTTACGAAAAGTCTTAAGAAATAAAATTTTTTTGATCAAAGCTAAAATATCCTCGAAATCATTGAAAAAGATGTACCTTATAAGACGAAAATATGCCTAATGTAATAAGAGACATTTAAATTTTTTTAATTGCATAAATGGGTGGCATTTTATTCAGAATTAATAGTTTTTTACATAGACAAAAAATTCGTTAAATTTTTTCCCATTAAATACTAGAATTATAGAAAAGTACTTTGCGAAAACAATCGGCAGTAGGACGGAATCGTGTTGACCACCGATTAGTTTTTTGCTTATAACTCTTGCATCCTTCGACCGACTTCTTTGACTAAAAGCTCGATGGAAAGCTTATCTGATCCTCTTTCAGATAGCATTAACATATTTTACGAAAAGTCGTAAGAAATAAAATTTTTTTGATCAAAACTAAAATATCATCGAAATCATTGAAGAAAAAGTACTTTATCAGACGAAAATATGCCTTATCTAATAAGAGACATTAAAATTTTTTTAAAGGCATAAATGGGTGGCATTTTATTCAGAATTAATAGTTTTTTACATAGACAAAAAATTCGTTAAATTTTTTCCCATTAAATACTAGAATTATAGAAAAGTACTTTGCGAAAACAATCGGCAGTAGGACGGAATCGTGTTGACCACCGATTAGTTTTTTGCTTATAACTCTTGCATCCTTCGACCGACTTCTTTAACTAAAAGCTCGATGGAAAGCTTATCTGATCCTCTTTCAGATGGCATTAACATATTTTACGAAAAGTCGTAAGAAATAAAATTTTTTTTATCAAAACTAAAATATCATCGAAATCATTGAAGAAAAAGTACATTATCAGACGAAAATATGCCTTATCTAATAAGAGACATTAAAATTTTTTTAAAGGCATAAATGGGCGGCATTTTATTCAGAATTAATAGTTTTTTACATGGATAAAAAATTCGTTTAATTTTTTCATATTAAATAAAAGAATTATAGAAAAGAACCTTGCGAACATAATCCGCAGTAGGACGGAATCGTGTTGACCACCGATTAGTTTGTGCTAATAACTCTTGCATCCTTCGACAGACTTCTTCGACTAAGAGCTCGATGGAAAGCTTATCTGTTCCTCTTTCAGATGGCATTAACATATTTTATGAAAAGTCGTGAGAAATAAATTTTTTTATTCAAAATTAAAATATCTCCGAAATCATTGAAAAAGAAGTACCTTTTAAGACGAAAATATGCCTTATCTAATAAGAGACATTTAAATTTTTTTAATTGCATAAATGGGCGGCATTTTAATTAGAATGAATAGTTTTTACATGGACAAAAAATTCGTTTAATTTTTTCCCATTAAATACTAGAATTATAGAAAAGTACTTTGCGAAAAGAATCGGCAGTATGTCGGAATCGTGTTGAAAACCGATAAGTTTTTTGCTTATAACTCTTGCATCCTTCGACCGACTTCTTCGACTAAGAGCTCGATGGTAAGCTTATCTGTTCCTCTTTCAGATGGCATTAACATTTTTGACGAAAAGTCGTAAGAAATACAATTTTTTTGATGAAAACTAAAATATCATCGAAATCATTGAAGAAGAAGTACGTTATCAGACGAAAATATGCCTTATCTAATAAGAGACATTTAAATTTTTTTAATGGCATAAATGGGCGGCATTTTATTCAGAATTAATAGTTTTTTACATGGATAAAAAATTCGTTTAATTTTTTCATATTAAATAAAAGAATTATAGAAAAGAACTTTGCGAACATAATCCGCAGTAGGACGGAATCGTGTTGACCACCGATTAGTTTGTGCTAATAACTCTTGCATCCTTCGACCGACTTCTTCGACTAAGAGCTCGATGGTAAGCTTATCTGTTCCTCTTTCAGATGGCATTAACATATTTGACGAAAAGTCGTAAGAAATAAAATTTTTTTGATCAAAACTAAAATATCATCGAAATCATTGAAGAAAAAGTACCTTATAAGACGAAAATATGCCTTATCTAATAAGAGACATTTAAATTTTTTTAATTGCATAAATGGGTAGCATTTTATTCAGAATTAATAGTTTTTTACATAGACAAAAAATTCGTTAAATTTTTTCCCATTAAATACTAGAATTATAGAAAAGTACTTTGCGAAAGCAATCGGCAGTAGGACGGAATCGTGTTGACCACCGATTAGTTTTTTGCTAATAACTCCTGCATCCAGCGACCGACTTCTTCGACTAAGAGCTCGATGGAAAGCTTATCTGTTCCTCTTTCTGATGGCTTTAACATATTTTATGAAAAGTCGTAAGAAATAAATTTTTTTATTCAAAATTAAAATATCCTCGAAATCATTGAAAAAGAAGTACATTTTAAGACGAAAATATGCCTTATATAATAAGGGACACTTAATTTTTTTTAAATTGCATAAATGGGCGGCATTTTATTCAGAATTAATAGTTTTTTACATGGATAAAAAATTCGTTTAATTTTTTCTTATTAAATAAAAGAATTATAGAAAAGAACTTTGCGAAAATAATCCGCAGTAGGACGGAAACGTGTTGACCACCGATTAGTTTTTTGCTAATAAATCTTGAATCCTTCAACCGACTTCTTCGACTAAGAACTCGATGGAAAGCTTATCTGTTCCTCTTTCAGATAGCATAAACATATTTTACGGAAAGTCGTAAGAAATAATTTTTTTTTGATCAAAACTAAAATATCCTCAAAATCATTGGAAAAGATGTACCTTATAAGACGAAAATATGCCTTATCTAATAAGAGACATTTAAATTTTTTCTAATTGCATAAATGGGCGGCATTTTATTCAGAATTAATAGTTTTTTACATGGACAAAAAAGTCGTTTAATTTTCTCCCATTAAATACTAGAATTATAGAAAATAACTTTGCGAAAATAATCCGCAGTAGGACGGAATCGTGTTGATCACCGATTAATTTGTGCTAATAACTCTTGCATCCTTCGACCGACTTCTTCGACTAAGAGCTCGATGGAAAGCTTATCTGTTATTCTTTCAGAAGGCATTAACATATTTTACGAAAAGTCGTAAGAAATAAATTTTTTTGATCAAAACTAAAATATCCTCGAAATCATTGAAAAAGAAGTATCTTATCAGACGAAAATATGGCTTATCTAATAACATATTTTACGAAAAGTCGTAAGAAATAAAAGTTTTTTGATCGAAACTAAAATATCCTCGAAATCATTGAAGAAGAAGTACCTTATCAGACGAAAATATGCCTTATCTACTAAGAGACATTTACATTTTTTTAATTGCATAAATGGGCGGCATTTTATTCAGAATTAATAGTTTTTTACATGGACAAAAAATTCGTTTTATTTTTTCCCATTAAATACTAGAATTATAGAAAAGTACCTTGCGAAAAGTATCGGCAGTAGGACGCAAAGGTGTTGACCACCAATTATTTTTTGCTAACAACTCCTGCATCCTTCGACCGACTTCTTCGACTAAGAGCTCGATGGAAAGCTTATCTGTTCCTCTTTCAGATGGCATTAACATATTTTACGAAAAACCGTAAGAAATAAAATTTTTTTGATGAAAAGTAAAATATCCTCGAAATCATTGAAGAAGAAGTACCTTATCAGACGAAAATATGGCTTATCTAATAACATATTTTACGAAAAGTCGTAAGAAATAAAAGTTTTTTGATCAAAACTAAAATATCCTCGAAATCATTGAAGAAGAAGTACCTTATCAGACGAAAATATGCCTTATCTACTAAGAGACATTTACATTTTTTTAATTGCATAAATGGGCGGCATTTTATTCAGAATTAATAGTTTTTTACATGGACAAAAAATTCGTTTTATTTTTTCCCATTAAATACTAGAATTATAGAAAAGTACTTTGCGAAAAGAATCCGCAGTAGGACGGAATAGTGTTGACTCTCGATTAATTTGTGCTTATAACTCTTGCATCCTTCGACCGACTTCTTCGACTAAGAGCTCGATGGAAAGCTTATCTGTTATTCTTTCAGAAGGTATTAACATATTTTATGAAAAGTTGTAAGAAATAAGATTTTTTTGATCAAAACTAAAATATCCTCGAAATCATTGAAAAAGATGTACCTTATATGACGAAAATATGCCTTATCTAATAAGAGACATTTAAATTTTTTTAATTACATAAATGGGTGCCATCTTATTCAGAATTAATAGTTTTTTACATAGACAAAAAATTCGTTTAATTTTTTCCCATTAAATACTAGAATTATAGAAAAGTACTTTGCGAAAACAATCGGCAGTAGGACGGAACCGTGTTGACCACCGATTAGTTTTATGCTAATAACTCTTGCATCTTTCGACCGACTTTTTCGACTAAGAGCTCGCTGTAAAGCTTATCTGTTCCTCTTTCAGACGGCATTGACATTTTTTACGGAAAGTCGTAAGAAATAAAATTTTTTTCATCAAAACTAAAATATTCTCGAAATCATTGAAAAAGAAGTACCTTATCAGACGAAAATATGCCTTATCTAATAAGAGACATTTAAATTTTTTTAATTGCATAAATGGCCGGCATTTTATTCAGAATTAATAGTTTTTTACATGGACAAAAAATCCGTTTAAGTTTTTCCCATTAAATACTAGAATTATAGAAAAGTACTTTGCGAAAAGAATCGGCAGTATGTCGGAATCGTGTTGAAAACCGATAAGTTTTTTGCTTATAACTCTTGCATCCTTCGACCGACTTCTTCGACTAAGAGCTCGATGGTAAGCTTATCTGTTCCTCTTTCAGATGGCACTAACATATTTGACGAAAAGTCGTAAGAAATACAATTTTTTTGATGAAAACTAAAATATCCTCGAAATCATTGTGTTGCGTAAAACAACATTTCGATTTTAAGTGGACTGTATGTTTATTTGATTAATTGACCCGCCTGATGCGCTTCATGTCTTGTTTTCTGTGCAGTCAGAACGAAAGTGTCGCTTAGACTTTTATAGTGTTGAACAACATCATGAGACAAAATATGTGTTGATAAAATAACAAAATAATGTGCTTAAATCTAACATTGTATGGAGCCTTAAATATAGTGTTTTAAACTTTAACGTATAGTGTTGACTCCAGAAGTGTTGAACTCCAACATCTCGGCCCACCTTGAAAGTACCCACTTTCAATTACAAATCGGCAATGGACATAATTTAGTAACTGGACGTTTGTACGTTCCTTTTGCTGTTGCTACAGTTGCTACACGTACAAGGCCATCTGTTCCTGGGTGAACTGCTGTGATTTTTCCCATTGACCATTGTGAAGGGGGCAGATTGTCGTCCTTTATGATAACTATGTCATCTAGTTTGATATTTTCGCGTTGTTGCCTCCATTTTGGACGTTGCTGTAGTTGATTGATGTACTCGCGTGACCACTTCTTCCAAAATTGTTGTACTAGTCGCTGCAAGTACTGCCATCGGGAGAGATGATTCTCTTTGAGATTAATGACGTTTATGCTTGACATTGGTCGCATAATCAGAAAATGAGCTGGAGTGAGCGGATCGATGTCTCCTTCAAATTGTGTGCATAGTGGTCTTGAATTGAGACATCCCTCGATTTCACATAAAATAGTTGTCATTTCTTCATAAGTTGTGGAAGTGTTTGTCAAAACTCGGCGAAGATGGTATTTAATAGATTTAACACCAGCTTCCCACATACCGCCAAAGTTGGGTGCAGCTGGAGGAGAAAAATGCCATTGTATTTGCTGATCAGCTGCATATCTTGATATGACTTCTTGGGTTGTTGATTGTTCCAGAAAGCTATAGAGTTCACGAAGGTGTTGATTGCATCCAACGAAGTTTGTTCCGTTGTCCGAAAATATGTGTAACGGTTTTCCACGACGAGCGACAAACCTGCGTAAAGTAGCGACAAAGGCTGCGGTTGATAAACTTGATACAAGTTCAATATGAATTGCCTTTGTAACCATGCACACGAAGATTGCAATCCAACATTTGTGTAGTTTGATGCCACGCCCTTGCCAAGGTCTTACTTGTATGGGCCCAGCATAGTCAACTCCTGTATTGATGAATGCTGCACCTGGTTGTAAACGATGTTGAGGGATGTTACCCATCTGCTGTTGATAAGACTTTCCTCGTAAACGCATGCAAGTGGTACATTTTTATATGCATTGTTTGATGACGTTGTTTGCTGACGATATCCAATATTTAAGGCCAACAAGATATTGTAATAGTCTTTTGCCTGCGTGTAAGTGTTTGATATGATAATGTCTGATTATAAGTTTTGCTAATGGATGATTTCTATCAATGATCATCGGATGCTTCTGATCGTAGCCAATTTCTGCGTTGCTGATTCTTCCACCAACTCTGAGAATGCCTTGATCGTCTATGAATGGTGAAAGTGATGACAATTGATGCTTTGTAGGTAATTCTTTTGTTGATGAGATTTGTTGTATGCATGATGCAAATGATTCCCGTTGTGCTATTCTTACCAACGCATTGTGAGCTTGCTGCAACTCGTTGGTTGTTAAAACCTATTCGTCTTGATTGCTTGTATAGTGTGTTATGTTTGAATCGTAGTAGCAGTGCTGCTATTCTAATCAGCTTTGAAAGCTCGGAATACTTTTGCATTATGTTATCGTCTGTAGTTGTAACGATGTTGACATTAATTTTATCGCGTTGTTCCATGTTTACTTGCTCAGGTATAGCTGGACGTTGTTCCATCGGTGTTGATGATTGTAGTAATATATCTGGCCCATACCACCACATATTGTTGTTGATGAGTTGATAAGGTAATAAGCCTCTTGTGGCCATGTCGGCTGGATTTTGTTGCGATTTAATATGATGCCAATGATGCGCTGGAAGATTACTGATGATTTGTGATGTTCGATTTGCAATAAATGATTTCCATTTACGAGGGTGTTCCGATATCCATGCAAGGACAATTGTAGAATCAGTCCAACCGTACATTTTGACTGATGATAATTCTAGTGCGTTGGATACCTTTGTCATGAGTTTCGTCATTAGTAGTGCGGCACAAAGTTCGAGACGTGGTAAAGTTATTTGTTTGACTGGTGCCACACGAGTCTTTGCTGCCACTAAGTTTGTTTTGATGCTGCCATTTTTCTTGATAACCTTTATATAGATTGCTGCCGCGTATGCTAATTCTGATGAGTCTGAAAATCCATGCAATTCAACTTCGTCTTCATTTGAGTATTGTAACCATCGACTTATTTTTTGGCTTGAAATATTTTGCAGATTTTGCCGATAGTTTGTCCATTGTTTGTCTAAATCAGGTGGTAGCTGCTCGTCCCAATTCATACATTTTAA
This sequence comes from Phortica okadai, assembly GCA_034638295.1. Taxonomy (NCBI): domain Eukaryota; kingdom Metazoa; phylum Arthropoda; class Insecta; order Diptera; family Drosophilidae; genus Phortica; species Phortica okadai. Next base: position 29,543,824 of record CM067851.1, read on the forward strand.
CCATAATTGCTGCATAAAGATTTTCGCGTAAACTACCACAGGTGCCAACCAACCCATGGGGTCAAATATTCTTGATATGTCTGACAATACTGACCGTTTTGTTGCTTTATCCGTTGGCTGCGTAAGCGATACACTGTACATGAAGTTGTCGTTTTTTGTATCCCAAAGTAAACCAAGTGTGTTTACTACGGATTGATCAATGATTGTTTCTGCTGATGTTTCTCTGTCTTCTGGATCGATGGTTTCTAAAAATGTATTTGAATTTGATGCCCATTTTCTCAATTTGAATCCTGCGCTTGATAGGATCTTGCAGACATTTGTTTTTATTTCTGATGCTTGTTGTATATCGGGTGCGCACTGTATAAAATCATCGACATAAAAATGCTTGATGATACTATCGGATGCTTGTGGATATTCTGCTGTATTCAAGTGTGCTATTTCTTGTAAGGCCCGAATTGCTAAAAATGGTGCTGCTGCTGTTCCATATGTCACTGTTTTCAAATCATATTCGTTTGGTGGTTCTCCTGTTGACTCTCTCCATAGAATGCGTTGTAGTGGTCGGTCAGTGGGATGCACTAGTATCTGACGGTACATCTTTTCAATGTCGCTCGTGAATCCAATTGCATGTTTTCTGAACTTAGTTACGATGTCGAATAAATCGTTTTGTATTGTTGGTCCGACTAACAAGTTATCGTTGAGTGATAAACCATTTGTTGTTTTGTTCGATGCGTCAAAAACTACTCTTAGTTTTGTTGTCGTGCTAGTTGGTTTGATTATTGCATGATGAGGTAAATAACACACACGTTGCGGTGATTGAGTTGCTATCTCCATGTGACCTAATTGTTGATAGTTGCGCATAAAATGAATATATTCTTGTTGAAGATCACTGTTGTTGCTGAATCGTCGTTCCATTGCGTATAACCTTTTTAATGCGTTTGATCTTGAGTCACCAATGTTGATTTTATCATTCTTGATTGGAAGTTTTACGACAAAACGACCATCTGTTGTACGCTCGTAATTGTTCTTGAAGTGTTGCTCTGCTTGTTCTTCTTCTTGTGTGAAATACTGTTGAGTAGTTTGTACTTCCTCTGTTTCCCAAAATCGTTGAAGTTGTTTGTCTAATTCCAAACTGACGTGTGCTGATATGAAATGCTGCTGAGGTGATGTTTCGTATTTGCCCATAATGACCCAGCCGAAAACAGTGTTGATTGCTGACGGTGATCCGCTAGGGTGTACTAATTTTTCTGCTAAACAACATTCGCTGAATACATCTGCTCCCAATATGACATCGATTGGCCCAGGTTTTCTGTACGTTTCATCTGCAAGTTTTAGCTGATTGAAGTATTGAAACTTATCTTCATTGATTTCATACGATGGTAGATTTTGTGTTAAGCTGTGTAAACAAAACGCTTCAGTGGTTATGATTGTCTGCTTATTATTTGAACTGATTGTCAGTTCAACCTTTCCACGAGTTTGATTTCCATTGCCAGCGCCGATTCCGTATAACAGGCTTCTGTCATAAGAACGCTTCAGTCGAAGCCGTTGTGTGCAGGCTTCTGATATAAGACTGCTCTGCGAGCCCGAGTCCAATAACGCTCGACATGGTTGTGAAGTGCCACATATATCTGTGATCATGATTATTGCCGTTGGCAGCAGTACATGTTGTCTTCGAGATTGTTGTGCCAAATTGACACTAACACATGATGTTTGTAGTGTGTTTATATTGTCTGCTTTGCTGATATTGCTGTCTGATGAAATATGTAGTAGCGTGTTGTGTTTACCATTACATTTTCTGCATGATGATCCTGTGCACTCATTCGCCCTATGATTAGGTCGAAGACAGTTGAAACACAAGTTGTTTTGTTGTACGATGTTTCGACGTTCTTCAGGTCTCATCTCCTTGAATTTGTGGCAATGATATAAACCGTGATCTGCTTTGCATAGTGTGCATGCTAACATAGTGCTTGTGTATGTCCGTGTTTGTGGTCGCTTTTGTTGTTCTTTGAATCGATTGGTTGATTGATGTGTAATATTCTGCGTATTTTCTAATTCAAAAACTCTTCTTTCTAAAAATTCGATTAATTGTTCGTATGTTGCTTCTTCTTGCTTCTTTGTTCTAAACCATAGCGTTCGCGTATCGCTGTCGAGTTTCTTCTCTAATGTAAATAACAATACTAAATTCCATTGTGCTACTGGTTCATCTAACGCTTTTAAGCCATTGTAGCTTTCGTTTATGTTGTTAACGAATCGTTTTAGTTCTGTTGCAGATGCTGTCTTAATGTTTGGTTGATCAATCAACAGTTCTAAATATGAATGTTTTACCTTGTCTGATTTGCTGTACTTGTTGTTGATTAACTCCCATGCGATCTGATAGTTTGTGTTCGTTGGTTTTAAATGCTTAATAAGTGCTAATGCTTCACCTTTGAGTCTTGTTTGTAAGTATTCGAATTTCTCCACATTTGATATATTTGGTTTTGAGTGCACCATTACTTCAAACAAATCATGAAATCTTAGCCAATCCAACAGATTGCCATCGAATTCTGGAATTTCAATTCTTGGTAAACGTATGTCATGTGTTACTGTTGGCTGCATATGCCCATTATTTGTCGTTGGTGTTGATGTACCAGTTATTTGACTGTTTTGCGTAAATCTCTCCAATAAATTGTTTATTGAGCTTTGACTTTCCATTAATGCTTGCAATGCTGCTGTTACGCTGTTTGTATTGTGCTGATCTTCTGATTCCATTGCAATAGAGTTGTTATTGACTCCTAACAGTCGCATGTATTGTGTTTTTATGGCGAAATAATTGTTCTCTACTTCTGCGCGATATTCTTCTTCTATTTGAATTAATTCTGGACTTGTTAGGTTATCAATTTCATTTTGAACACTTTCGAATTGCTTGAATGCTTCTTCTGCTTTTTCTGCTCTCACTCTAACCTCATTGAATTGTGCGTTTGGATCTATACAATAGTTGTATAGTCTTGTTATCGCGCCTTTTATTACTTGCCTTTGACGTTTTAGTTGCGGTAAATCCATTTTGTGTTATGTTTCTCTATTGTTCACGTTTCCTTGCTTTGTATACTTTCTTCTCGCATGTGTTCTTGTTTCGTTTTTAGAACATTGATTTTTAGATCGTCGCTTGCTGGATAGTCGATTTTTAGATCGTCGCTTGTTAGACCGTCGCTTGATAGACCGTCGCTTGTTGGATCGTTGCTTTTTAGATCATTGCTTTTTAGATCGATTTTGTTTTAAAGATTGTTGCCTGTTGGCTCACTTTTCATGCTGTATTCACTAGTGATCCGGCTTGAATGGACCAAAAATATGTTGCGTAAAACAACATTTCGATTTTAAGTGGACTGTATGTTTATTTGATTAATTGACCCGCCTGATGCGCTTCATGTCTTGTTTTCTGTGCAGTCAGAACGAAAGTGTCGCTTAGACTTTTATAGTGTTGAACAACATCATGAGACAAAATATGTGTTGATAAAATAACAAAATAATGTGCTTAAATCTAACATTGTATGGAGCCTTAAATATAGTGTTTTAAACTTTAACGTATAGTGTTGACTCCAGAAGTGTTGAACTCCAACACATTGAAAAAGAAGTACATTTTAAGACGAAAATATGCCTTATCTAATAAGAGACACTTAATTTTTTTTAAATTGCATAAATGGGCGGCATTTTATTAAGAATTAATAGTTTTTTACATGGATAAAAAATTCGTTTAATTTTTTCTTATTAAATAAAAGAATTATAGAAAAGAACTTTGCGAAAATAATCCGCAGTAGGACGGAAAGGTGTTGACCACCGATTAGTTTTTTGCTAATAAATCTTGCATCCTTCAACCGACTTCTTCGACTAAGAGCTCGATGGAAAGCTTATCTGTTCCTCTTTCAGATGGCATTAACATATTTTACGGAAAGTCGTAAGAAATAATTTTTTTTTGATCAAAACTAAAATATCCTCAAAATCATTGGAAAAGATGTACCTTATAAGACGAAAATATGCCTTATCTAATAAGAGACATTTAAATTTTTTCTAATTGCATAAATGGGCGGCATTTTATTCAGAATTAATAGTTTTTTACATGGACAAAAAAGTCGTTTAATTTTCTCCCATTAAATACTAGAATTATAGAAAATAACTTAGCGAAAATAATCCGCAGTAGGACGGAATCGTGTTGATCACCGATTAATTTGTGCTAATAACTCTTGCATCCTTCGACCGACTTCTTCGACTAAGAGCTCGATGGAAAGCTTATCTGTTATTCTTTCAGAAGGCATTAACATATTTTACGAAAAGTTGTCAGAAATAAATTTTTTTGATCAAAACTAAAATATCCTCGAAATCATTGAAAAAGATGTTCCTTATATGACGAAAATATGCCTTATCTAATAAGAGACATTTAAATTTTTTTAATTGCATAAATGGGCGGTATTTTATTCAGAATTAATAGTTTTTTACATGGACAAAAAATTCGTTTCATTTCTTCCCATTAAATACTAGAATTATAGAAAAGTACTTTGCGAAAAGAATCGGCAGTAGGACGGAATCGTGTTGACCACCGAAAAGTTTTTGAAGTGAAACTTCTTTAGCATGGGTGTGATTTGAAACTCGATGAAACGACATGAAAAAGAGACAGACTATACATTTATATGATTTAGCCTGCGAGAGAATGAAACAGAATATAGAATGACGGTCTGTTGTCATAAAGTGAGTAGTCATAAAAAAAAGTAACAACAACAACATGCTTTGTTGTAATTTTGGCATTCCTCTTCAACCGTCACTTTCGCCATCTGGCGCATATGCAACAACAACGAACCTGGCACATTTACTCCAAATATTACAACAACACTTGTTGTTTTTATTTTCGTCGTAAGAATTCTCCGTTAGGTCGGACAGTTTGGTTGTTGCTACCTATGACACTGTCTGAGCGTATGCATTGTGCTTGTTGTTGCCCGCTACTTGACATTGTTTATCAACATCGCTAATCGGCTTCATAATATACATATGAGCCGCGAAATCATCTGCAGTTAATAATGTTGAAGCCCGTTCAATTGTACAATTGACAATAATACCCTGTCCATTGTCCAAATAAAAACAATTAATTTACAAATTCATAATATTATAAAAGTGAACACTTATAATAAATTATATATGCATCAAATGTATGTATGTACATATTTTCATAAAATGTACTATTTTTACGAGCAGATTTATTAAAGAAAACATGTAAAATATTGAATTGTTTTAATGCAGATTAATGAGGAAACCATAAAGTTTAATTCATACGTACATAATTATTTATAACAACTTAAAATAAGGCTGAATTAATTAAAATCTTCGAAAAAATTGTCAGAGATTTTGCAACGGTGTTAAAATATCTATAAAATATATCCCAGATACCTAAATTTCACTTTTGTTTATTTTGAAATCATCGACATGAAATGTTGCACAGATCCTCCAATATTATTACCATAAAACATTAATAAGAGGATAAAAAGCAAATTTACACCGTTGTATGGCAAATTTTTTTGTTTCTTGATCAATTGACTTGAAACTTGACACTTATTGTCTTAGAGAGCCATAAAAAATATTTTCATCAAAAATTGGGTATGGCAGCGCCCACTTATAGCAAAAATTTATAATTTGCATATTTCAGGTACGCAATGAGCTAAAATAATGAAAATTAGTATATAGGATACTAAGATAAAGATAAATTATATCCAGAAAATGGGTGTGGCAAGGCTGATGATAGCGTCCTTACTGGTTTTTTGTTTTTTTAAAGAAAGTTTCACTTCCAACACGTGTACTGTGTTGCACGCGATTTTTTTGCTAATTACTTTTGCATCCTTCGACCGACTTCTTCGACTAAGAGCTCGATGGAAAGCTTATCTGTTCCTCTTTCAAAAAGTCGTAAGAAATAAAATTTTTATGATGAAAAGTAAAATATCCTCGAAATCATTGAAGAAGAAGTACCTTATCAGACGAAAATATGGCTTATCTAATAACATATTTTACGAAAAGTCGTAAGAAATAAAATTTTTTTGATCAAAACTAAAATATCCTCGGAGTCATTGAAGAAGAAGTACCTTATCAGACGAAAATATGGCTTTTCTAATAAGAGACATTTAAATTTTTTTAATTGCATAAATGGGCGGCATTTTATTCAGAATTAATAGTTTTTTACATGGACAAAAAATTCGTTTAAGTTTTTCCCATTAAATACTAGAATTATAGAAAAGTACTTTGCGAAAAGAATCGGCAGTAGGACGGAATCGTGTTGACCACCGATTAGTTTTTTGCTAATAACTCTTGAATCCTTCGACCGACTTCTTTGACTAAGAGCTCGATGAAAAGCTTATCTGTTCCTCTTTCAGATGCCATTAACATAGTTTACGAAAAGTCGTAAGAAATAAAATTTTTTATTAAAAATTAATATATCCTCGAAATCATTGAAGAAGAAGTACCTTATCAGACTAAAATATCCTCGGAGTCATTGAAGATTAAGTACCTTATCAGACGAAAATATGCCTTATCTAATAAGAGACATTTAAATTTTTTTAATTACATAAATGGGTGCCATTTTATTCAGAATTAATAGTTTTTTACATAGACAAAAAATTCGTTTAATTTTTTCCCATTAAATACTAGAATTATAGAAAAGTACTTTGCGAAAACAATCGGCAGTAGGACGGAACCGTGTTGACCACCGATTAGTTTTATGCTAATAACTCTTGCATCGTTCGACCGATTTTTTCGACTAAGAGCTCGATGTAAAGCTCTGTTTACACAAGAGATTTTTTGTGTAGATTTAGACAAAAATCTCATGTCTACAAGTGTAAACACCCTGTAGATTTGTCTACACAGTCTCTACAACAAATTTAAATCTACACAATGAGTAGAGTGTGTAAACAACTTTCAGAGTAGATAAAACAGCCTCGATTTGTGTCTACAAGTTTGTTAAGCAATAGAACAAATTTTTTTCTCTACATTGATATTTTCACATAAAAATTATATCAATGATTCCATATGTCACGTTTGACACTTCCGAAAATTCGTCCCAATTTGGGAATAAGAATCAAAGGAAGAACAAAAACAAAGAGTAAAATGGCGCCTTCACCAAAAAAAAAAAAATGCGTGGGAAATGCGATTATGTGTATTTATAGATATTATATGAATATTATTATATCAAATGACGGATGCGAGTGTACTGTTTTTGAATGTACGGTGTACCCATACTCAATGATATCAATAATTTGACAATGCCACTCTTCACAAAATGTTGGCACATAGCTGCGACTCCATCCTTCAACTCCTTCAATAACTGCTGGTAAAATCCAATGTTCTCAGCATTCCTAGCATTTATTTTTGCGATCTATGGTTTCTTCCACAATCGATTTTGATGATGCATATTGTTTCTGGCGCATTTCCAACTTTTCTAATTTTTTTTGTTAATTTATTTTTGGGAATAATTTTTTAATGTCAAAAATCAGTATGTCAAAAGCGAAACAGTAGCGCCCTCTATCATTATCTACATTCTGCTCGAAAGTGTAGTCACTGTAAACACCTTGTAGATAGCAATGTAGATATTTTCCAAATTTATCTACTCGAAAGAAAACTTTCGTAGATTTTCAGTTCAGTGTAAACACAAAACGTAATTTATCTACACTTTTTGTTGAGATCTCTACACAAAAAATCTCTAATGTAAACAGAGCTTAAAGCTTATCTGTTCCTTTTTCAGACGGCATTGACATTTTTTACGGAAAGTCGTAAGAAATAAAATTTTTTTCATCAAAACTAAAATATCCTCGAAATCATTGAAAAAGAAGTACCTTATCAGACGAAAATATGCCTTATCTAATAAGAGACATTTAAATTTTTTTAATTGCATAAATGGCCGGCATTTTATTCAGAATTAATAGTTTCTTACATGGACAAAAAATTCGTTTAAGTTTTTCCCATTAAATACTAGAATTATAGAAAAGTACTTTGCGAAAACAATCGGCAGTAGGACGGAATCGTGTTTACCACCGATAAGTTTTTGGCTAATTACTCTTGCATGCTTCGACCGACTTCTTCAACTAAGAGCTCGATGGAAAGCTTATCTGTTCCTCTTTCAGAAGGCATTCACATATTTTACGAAAAGTCGTAAGAAATAAAATTTTTTTGATCAAAACTAAAATATCCTCGGAGTCATTGAAGATTAAGTACCTTATCAGACGAAAATATGCCTTATCTAATAAGAGACATATAAATTTTTTTAATTGCATAAATGGGTGTCATTTTATTCAGAATTAATAGTTTCTTACATCGACAAAAAATTCGTTTAATTTTTTCGCATCAAATACTAGAATTATTGAAAAGTACTTTTCGAAAAGAATCGGCAGTAGGACGGAATCGTGTTGACCACCGATTAGTTTGTTGCTAATAACTCTTGCATGCTTCGACCGACTTCTTCAACTAAGAGCTCGATGGAAAGCTTATCTGTTCCTCTTTCAGATGGCATTAACATATTTTACGAAAAGTCGTAAAAAATAAATTTTTTTATTAAAAATTAAAATATCCTTGAAATCATTGAAAAAGAAGTACCTTGTAAGACGAAAATATGCCTTATCTAATAACAGACATTAAAATTTTCAATTGCATAAATGGGCGGCATTTTATTCAGAATTAATTGTTTTTTACATGAACAAAAAATTCATTTAATTTTTTCCCATTAAATACTAGAATTATGGAAAAGTACTTTGCGAAAAGAATCGGCAGTACGACGGAATCGGGTAGACCAACGATTAGTTTTTTGCTAATTACTCTTGCATCCTTCGACCGACTTCTTTGACTAAGAGCTCGATGGAAAGCTTATCTGTTCCTCTTTCAGATGCCATTAACATATTTTACGAAAAGTCGTAAGAAATAAAATTTTTTTAATCAAAACTAAAATATCCTCGAAATCATTGAAGAAGAAGAACCTTATCAAAAAAATGTGCCTTATCTAATAAGAGACATTAAAATTTTTTTAATTGCATAAATGGGCGGCGTTTTATTCAGAATTAATTGTTTTTTACATGAACAAAAAATTCATTTAATTTTTTCCTATTAAATACTAGAATTATAGAAAAGTAATTTGCGAAAACAATCGGCAGTAGGACGGAATCGTTTTGACCACCGATTAGTTATTTGCAAATAACTCTTGCATCCTTCGACCGACTTCTTCGACTAAGAGCTCGATGGAAAGCTTATCTGTTCCTCTTTCAGATGGCTTTAACATATTTTACGAAAAGTCGTAAGAAATAAAATTTTTTTTATCAAAACTAAAATATCCTCGAAATCATTGAAAAAGAAGTACCTTATCAGACGAAAATATGCCTTATCTAATAAGAGACATTTAAATTTTTTTAATGGCATAAATGGGCGGCATTTTATTCAGAATTAGTAATTTTTTACATGGATAAAAAATTCGTTTAATTTTTTCTTATTAAATACTAGAATTATAGAAAAAAACTTTGCGAAAATAATCCGCAGTAGGACGGAATCGTGTTGACCACCGAAAAGTTTTTTGCTAATTACATTTGCATCCTTCGACCGACTTCTTCGATAAAGAGCTCGATGGAAAGCTTATCTGTTCCTCTTTCAGAAGGCATTAACATATTTTACGAAAATTCGTAAGAAATAAAATTTTTTTGATTGAAACTAAAATATCCTCGAAATCATTGAAAAAGAAGTACCTTATCAGACGAAAATATGGCTTATCTAATAAGAGACATTTAAATTTTTTAAGTTGCATAAATGGGTGGCATTTTATTCAGAATTAAAAGTTTTTTACATGGACAAAAAATTCGTTTAATTTTTTCGCATCAAATACTAGAATTATAGAAAAGTACTTTGCGGAAACAATCGGCAATAGGACGGAATCGTGTTGACCACCGATTAGTTTTTTGCTAATAACTCTTGTATCCTTCGACAGACTAATTCGACTAAGAGCTCGATGAAAAGCTTATCTGTTCCTCTTTCAGATGGCATTAACATATTTTACGAAAAGTCGTAAGAAATAAAATTTTTTTGATTGAAACTAAAATATCCTCGAAATCATTGAAAAAGAAGTACCTTATCAGACGAAAATATGCCTTATCTAATAAGAGACATTTAAATTTTTTTAATTGCATAAATGGGCGGCATTTTATTCAGAATTAATAGTTTTTTACATGGAAAAAAAATTCGTTTAATTTTTTCCCATTAAATACTAGAATTATAGAAAAGTACTTTGCGAAAACAATCGGCAGTAGGACGGAATCGTGTTGACCACCGATAAGTTTTTTGCTTATTACTCTTGCATCCTTCGACCGACTTCTTCGACTAAGAGCTCGATGGAAAGCTTATCTGTTCCTCTTTCAGATGGCATTAACATATTTTACGAAAAGTCGTAAGAAATAAAATTTTTTTGATCAAAACTAAAATAACCTCGAAATCATTAAAGAAGAAGTACCTTATCAGACGAAAATATGCCTTATCTAATAAGAGACATTTAAATTGTTTTAATTGCATAAATGGGCGGCATTTTATTCAGAATTAATAGTTTTTTACATGGACAAAAAATTCGTTTAATTTTTTCCCATTAAATACTAGAATTATAGAAAAGTACTTTGCGAAAAGAATCGGCAGTAGGACGGAATCGTGTTGACCACCGATTAGTTTTTTGCTAATAACTCTTGCATCCTTCGACCGACTTCTTTGACTAAGAGCTCGATGGAAAGCTTATCTGTTCCTCTTTCAGATGCTATTAACATATTTTACGAAAAGTCGTAAGAAATAAAATTTTTTTGATCAAAACTAAAATAACCTCGAAATCATTAAAGAAGAAGTACCTTATCAGACGAAAATATGGCTTTTCTAATAAGAGACATTTAAATTTTTTTAATTGCATAAATGGGCGGCATTTTATTTAGAATTAATTGTTTTTTACATGAACAAAAAATTCATTTAATTTTTTCCAATCGGCAGTAGGACGGAATCGTGTTGACCACCGATTAGTTTTTTGCTTTTAACTCTTGCATCCTTCGACAGACTTCTTCGACTAAGAGCTCGATGAAAAGGTTATCTGTTCCTCTTTCAGATGGCATTAACATATTTTATGAAAAGTCGTAAGAAATGAAAGTTTTTTGATCAAAACTAAAATATCCTCGAAATCATTGAAGAAGAAGTACCTTATCAGACTAAAATATCCTCGGAGTCATTGAAGATTAAGTACCTTATCAGATGAAAATATGCCTTATCTAATAAGAGACATTAAAATTTTTTTAATTGCATAAATGGGCGGCATTTTATTCAGAATTAATTGTTTTTTACATGAACAAAAAATTCATTTAATTTTTTCCAATCGGCAGTAGGACGGAATCGTGTTGACCACCGATTAGTTTTTTGCTTTTAACTCTTGCATCCTTCGACAGACTTCTTCGACTAAGAGCTCGATGAAAAGCTTATCTGTTCCTCTTTCGGATGGCATTAACATATTTTATGAAAAGTCGTAAGAAATGAAAGTTTTTTGATCAAAACTAAAATATCCTCGAAATCATTGAAAAAGAAGTACTTTTGAAGACGAAAATATGCCTTATCTAATAACAGACATTAAAATTTTTAATTGCATAAATGGGCGGCATTTTATTCAGAATTAATAGTTTTTTACATGGACAAAAAATTCGTTTAATTTTTTTAGTACTTTGCGAAAAGAATCGGCAGTAGGACGGAATCGTGTTGACCACCGATAAGTTTTTTGCTTATTACTCTTGCATCCTTCGACAGACTTCTTCGACTAAGAGCTCGATGGAAAGCTTATCTGTTCCTCTTTCAGATGGCTTTAACATATTTTACGAAAAGTCGTAAGAAATAAAATTTTTTTTATCAAAACTAAAATATCCTCGAAATCATTGAAAAAGAAGTACCTTATCAGACGAAAATATGCCTTATCTAATAAGAGACATTTAAATTTTTTTAATGGCATAAATGGGCGGCATTTTATTCAGAATTAGTAATTTTTTACATGGACAAAAAATTCGTTTAATTTTTTTAGTACTTTGCGAAAAGAATCGGCAGTAGGACGGAATCGTGTTGACCACCGATAAGTTTTTTGCTTTTAACTCTTGCATCCTTCGACAGACTTCTTCGACTAAGAGCTCGATGGAAAGCTTATCTGTTCCTCTTTCAGATGGCATTAACATATTTTACGAAAAGTCGTAAGAAATAAAATTTTTTTGATCAAAACTAAAATAACCTCGAAATCATTAAAGAAGAAGTACCTTATCAGACGAAAATATGCCTTATCCAATAAGAGACATTTACATTTTTTTAATTGCATAAATGGGCGGCATTTTATTCAGGATTAATAGTTTTTTACATTGCCTTATCTAATAAGAGACATTTACATTATCTGTTCCTCTTTCAGATGGCAGTAACATATTTTACGAAAAGTCGTAAAAAATAAAAGTTTTTTGATCAAAACTAAAATATCCTCGAAATCATTGAAGAAGAAGTACCTTATCAGACGAAAATATGCCTTATCTAATAAGAGACATTTACATTTTAATAATTGCATAAATGGGCGGCATTTTATTCAGAATTAATAGTTTTTTACATGGACAAAAAATTCGTTTAATTTTTTTAGTACATTGCGAAAAGAGTCGGCAGTAGGACGGAATCGTGTTGACCAACGATTAGTTTTTTGTTAATTACTCTTGCATCCTTCGACCGACTTCTTCGACTAAGAGCTCAATGGAAAGCTTATCTGTTTCTCTTTCAGATGGCAATTACATATTTTACGAAAAGTCGTAAGAAATGAAATTTTTTTGATCAAAACTAAAATAACCTCGAAATCATTAAAGAAGAAGTACCTTATCAGACGAAAATACGCCTTATCCAATAAGAGACATTTAAATTTTTTTAATGGCATAAATGGGCGGCATTTTATTCTGAATTAATAGCTTTGTACATGGACAAAAAATTCGTTTAATTTTTTCCCATTCAATACTAGAATTATAGAAAAGTACTTTGCGAAAAGAATCGGCAGTGGGACGGAATCGTGTTGACCACCGATTAGTTTTTTGCTAATAACTCTTGCATCCTTCGACCGACTTCTTTGACTAAGAGCTCGATGGAAAGCTTATCTGTTCCTCTTTCAGATGCCATTAACATATTTTACGAAAAGTTGTAAGAAATAAAATTTTTTTGATCAAAACTAAAATATCCTCGAAATCATTGAAAAAGAAGTACCTTATCAGACGAAAATATGGCTTATCTAATAAGAGACATTTAAATTTTTTTAATGGCATAAATGGGCGGCATTTTATTCAGAATTAATAGTTTTTTACATGGACAAAAAATTCGTTTAATTTTTTCCCATTAAATACTAGAATTATAGAAAAGTACTTTGCGAAAAGAATCGGCAGTAGGACGGAATCGTGTTGACCACCGATTAGTTTTTTGCTAATAACTCTTGCATCCTTCGACCGACTTCTTTGACTAAGAGCTCGATGGAAAGCTTATCTGTTCCTCTTTCAGATGCTATTAACATATTTTACGAAAAGTCGTAAGAAATAAAATTTTTTTGATCAAAACTAAAATAACCTCGAAATCATTAAAGAAGAAGTACCTTATCAGACGAAAATATGGCTTTTCTAATAAGAGACATTTAAATTTTTTTAATGGCATAAATGGGCGGCATTTTATTCAGAATTAGTAATTTTTTACATGGACAAAAAATTCGTTTAATTTTTTTAGTACTTTGCGAAAAGAATCGGCAGTAGGACGGAATCGTGTTGACCACCGATAAGTTTTTTGCTTTTAACTCTTGCATCCTTCGACAGACTTCTTCGACTAAGAGCTCGATGGAAAGCTTATCTGTTCCTCTTTCAGATGGCATTAACATATTTTACGAAAAGTCGTAAGAAATAAAATTTTTTTGATCAAAACTAAAATAACCTCGAAATCATTAAAGAAGAAGTACCTTATCAGACGAAAATATGCCTTATCCAATAAGAGACATTTACATTTTTTTAATTGCATAAATGGGCGGCATTTTATTCAGGATTAATAGTTTTTTACATTGCCTTATCTAATAAGAGACATTTACATTATCTGTTCCTCTTTCAGATGGCAGTAACATATTTTACGAAAAGTCGTAAAAAATAAAAGTTTTTTGATCAAAACTAAAATATCCTCGAAATCATTGAAGAAGAAGTACCTTATCAGACGAAAATATGCCTTATCTAATAAGAGACATTTACATTTTAATAATTGCATAAATGGGCGGCATTTTATTCAGAATTAATAGTTTTTTACATGGACAAAAAATTCGTTTAATTTTTTTAGTACATTGCGAAAAGAGTCGGCAGTAGGACGGAATCGTGTTGACCAACGATTAGTTTTTTGTTAATTACTCTTGCATCCTTCGACCGACTTCTTCGACTAAGAGCTCAATGGAAAGCTTATCTGTTTCTCTTTCAGATGGCAATTACATATTTTACGAAAAGTCGTAAGAAATGAAATTTTTTTGATCAAAACTAAAATAACCTCGAAATCATTAAAGAAGAAGTACCTTATCAGACGAAAATACGCCTTATCCAATAAGAGACATTTAAATTTTTTTAATGGCATAAATGGGCGGCATTTTATTCTGAATTAATAGCTTTGTACATGGACAAAAAATTCGTTTAATTTTTTCCCATTCAATACTAGAATTATAGAAAAGTACTTTGCGAAAAGAATCGGCAGTGGGACGGAATCGTGTTGACCACCGATTAGTTTTTTGCTAATAACTCTTGCATCCTTCGACCGACTTCTTTGACTAAGAGCTCGATGGAAAGCTTATCTGTTCCTCTTTCAGATGCCATTAACATATTTTACGAAAAGTTGTAAGAAATAAAATTTTTTTGATCAAAACTAAAATATCCTCGAAATCATTGAAAAAGAAGTACCTTATCAGACGAAAATATGGCTTATCTAATAAGAGACATTTAAATTTTTTTAATGGCATAAATGGGCGGCATTTTATTCAGAATTAATAGTTTTTTACATGGACAAAAAATTCGTTTAATTTTTTCCCATTAAATACTAGAATTATAGAAAAGTACTTTGCGAAAAGAATCGGCAGTAGGACGGAATCGTGTTGACCACCGATTAGTTTTTTGCTAATAACTCTTGCATCCTTCGACCGACTTCTTTGACTAAGAGCTCGATGGAAAGCTTATCTGTTCCTCTTTCAGATGCTATTAACATATTTTACGAAAAGTCGTAAGAAATAAAATTTTTTTGATCAAAACTAAAATAACCTCGAAATCATTAAAGAAGAAGTACCTTATCAGACGAAAATATGGCTTTTCTAATAAGAGACATTTAAATTTTTTTAATTGCATAAATGGGCGGCATTTTATTTAGAATTAATTGTTTTTTACATGAACAAAAAATTCATTTAATTTTTTCCAATCGGCAGTAGGACGGAATCGTGTTGACCACCGATTAGTTTTTTGCTTTTAACTCTTGCATCCTTCGACAGACTTCTTCGACTAAGAGCTCGATGAAAAGCTTATCTGTTCCTCTTTCAGATGGCATTAACATATTTTATGAAAAGTCGTAAGAAATGAAAGTTTTTTGATCAAAACTAAAATATCCTCGAAATCATTGAAGAAGAAGTACCTTATCAGACTAAAATATCCTCGGAGTCATTGAAGATTAAGTACCTTATCAGATGAAAATATGCCTTATCTAATAAGAGACATTAAAATTTTTTTAATTGCATAAATGGGCGGCATTTTATTCAGAATTAATTGTTTTTTACATGAACAAAAAATTCATTTAATTTTTTCCAATCGGCAGTAGGACGGAATCGTGTTGACCACCGATTAGTTTTTTGCTTTTAACTCTTGCATCCTTCGACAGACTTCTTCGACTAAGAGCTCGATGAAAAGCTTATCTGTTCCTCTTTCAGATGGCATTAACATATTTTATGAAAAGTCGTAAGAAATGAAAGTTTTTTGATCAAAACTAAAATATCCTCGAAATCATTGAAAAAGAAGTACTTTTGAAGACGAAAATATGCCTTATCTAATAACAGACATTAAAATTTTTAATTGCATAAATGGGCGGCATTTTATTCAGAATTAATAGTTTTTTACATGGACAAAAAATTCGTTTAATTTTTTTAGTACTTTGCGAAAAGAATCGGCAGTAGGACGGAATCGTGTTGACCACCGAAAATTTTTTTGCTAATTACTCTTGCATCCTTCGACCGACTTCTTCGACTAAGAGCTCGATGGAAAGCTTATCTGTTCCTCTTTCAGATGGCATTAACATATTTTGCGAAAACTTGTAAGAAATGAAATTTTTTTGATCAAAACTAAAATATTCTCGGAGTCATTGAAGAAGAAGTACCTTATCAGACGAAAATACGCCTTATCCAATAAGAGACATTTATATTTTTTTAATTGCATAAATGGGCGGCATTTTATTCAGAATTAATAGTTTTTTACATGGACAAAAAATTCGTTTAATTTTTTCCCATTCAATACTAGAATTATAGAAAAGTACTTTGCGAAAAGAATCGGCAGTAGGTCGGAATCGTGTTGACCACCGATTAGTTTTTTTCTAATAACTCTTGCATCCTTCGACCGACTTCTTCGACTAAGAGCTCGATGGAAAGCTTATCTGTTCCTCTTTCAGATGGCAGTAACATATTTTACGAAAAGTTGTAAGAAATAAAATTTTTTTGATCAAAACTAAAATATCCTCGGAGTCATTGAAGATTAAGTACCTTATCAGACGAAAATATGCCTTATCTAATAAAAGACATATACATTTTTTTAATTGCATAAATGGGTGTCATTTTATTCAGAATTAATAGTTATTTACATGGACAAAAAATTCGTTTAATTTTTTCCCATTCAATACTAGAATTATAGAAAAGTACTTTGCGAAAACAATCGGCAGTAGGACGGAATCGTGTTGACCACCGATAAGTTTTTTGCTAATAACTCTTGCATCCTTCGACCGACTTCTTTGACTAAGAGCTCGATGGAAAGCTTATCTGTTCCTCTTTCAGAAGGCATTAACATATTTTACGAAAAGTCGTAAGAAATAAAACTTTTTTGATCAAAACTAAAATATCCTCGCAGTCAATGAAGATTAAGTACCTTATCAGACGAAAATATGGCTTTTCTAATAAGAGACATTTAAATTTTTTTAATGGCATAAATGGGCGGCATTTTATTCAGAATTAATAGTTTTTTACATGGATACAAAATTCGTTTAATTTTTTCTTATTAAATACTAGAATTATAGAAAAGAACCTTGCGAAAATAGTCCGCAGTAGGACGGAATTGTGTTGACCACCGATTAGTTTGTTCTAATAACTGTTGCATCCTTCGACCGACTTCTTCGACTAAGAGCTCGATGGAAAGCTTATCTGTTCCTCTTTCAGATGGCAGTAACATATTTTACGAAAAGTTGTAAAAAATAAAATTTTTTTGATCAAAACTAAAATATCCTCGGAGTCATTGAAGATTAAGTACCTTATCAGACGAAAATATGCCTTATGTAATAAAAGACATATACATTTTTTTAATTGCATAAATGGGTGTCATTTTATTCGGAATTAATAGTTTTTTACATGGACAAAAAATTCGTTTAATTTTTTCCCATTCAATACTAGAATTATAGAAAAGTACTTTGCGAAAAGAATCGGCAGTGGGACGGAATCGTGTTGACCACCGATTAGTTTTTTGCTAATAACTCTTGCATCCTTCGACCGACTTCTTTGACTAAGAGCTCGATGGAAAGCTTATCTGTTCCTCTTTCAGATGGCATTAACATATTTTACGAAAAGTTGTAAGAAATAAAATTTTTTTGATCAAAACTAAAATATCCTCGAAATCATTGAAAAAGAAGTACCTTATCAGACGAAAATATGGCTTATCTAATAAGAGACATTTAAATTTTTTTAATGGCATAAATGGGCGGCATTTTATTCAGAATTAATAGTTTTTTACATGGATACAAAATTCGTTTAATTTTTTCTAATTAAATACTAGAATTATAGAAAAGTACTTTGCGAAAATAATCCGCAGTAGGACGGAATTGTGTTGACCACCGATTAGTTTGTGCTAATAACTCTTGCATCTTTCAACCGACTTCTTCGACTAAGAGCTCGATGGAAAGCTTATCTGTTCCTCTTTCAGAAGGCAGTAATGTATTTTACGAAAAGTTGTAAGAAATACAATTATTTTGATCAATACTAAAATATCCTCGGAGTCATTGAAGATTAAGTACCTTATCAGACGAAAATATGCCTTATCCAATAAGAGACATTTACATTTTTTTCATTGCATAAGAGCTCGATGGAAAGCTTTTCTGTTCCTCTTTCAGAAGGCATTAAAATATTTTACGAAAAGTCGTAAGAAATAAAACTTTTTTGATCAGAACTAAAATATCCTCGGAGTCATTGAAGATTACGTAACTTATCAGACGAAAATATGGCTTTTCTAATAAGAGACATTTAAATTTTTTTAATGGCATAAATGGGCGGCATTTTATTCAGAATTAATAGTTTTTTACATGGATACAAAATTCGTTTAATTTTTTCCCATTCAATACTAGAATTATAGAAAAGTACTTTGCGAAAAGAATCGGCAGTAGGACGGAATCGTGTTGACCACCGATTAGTTTTTATACTTTTCACTTATGTGAAATAGTATATTAACTTTGTCACGGAGTTTGTAACAGATCGAAATATTAATTTCCGACTATATAAAGTATATATATTCTTGATCAGGACGACAAGACGAGTTGATTTAGCCATGTCCGTCTGTCCGTCTGTCTGTCTGTCGGTCTGTCTGTCTGTCTGTCTGTCTGTATGTATGCAAACTAGTCCCTCAGTTTTGAAGCTATCGAGCTGAAACTTTGCACAGAGTCTTAGAATTTATTACGATGAATCATTCGTCGGAACCAGCATGATCGGATTATTGGAACAGGTAGCTCCCATACGAAAAGAAGAAGAAAAGTGAACAAAACTTGAATCGTTGTATGGAAAACTTTTTTGTTTTGTACAATAGAGTGCTGAAATTTTAAACATAGTAGTTTTACATGGTCCGACTACATGCCTGAAAGTTTCATTGAGATTGGACATCTGGAACTGGTAGCTCCCATACAAAATGAAGAAGAGGAAGAGAAGCCATATTCACGTCGTTGTATGGAAAACTTTTTTGTTTCTTAACTAATTGACTTGAAATTTTAAAGTTATGTTCTTAGGGAGGAATGAAATCTATTTTGACCAAATGTGGGCGTAACCACGCATAGCCACGCCCACTTATAGCGAAAATTTACCCGTTGTATGGAAAACTTTTTTGTTTTTTAACCAATTGAATTGAAATTTTACAGTTATGTTCTTAGAGAGGAATGAAAACTATTTTGACCAAAAGTGGGCGTAGCCAGGCGTAGCCACGCCCACTTATAGCTTAACTTGACCCTTTGTATGGAAAACTTTTTTGTTTTTTAACCAATTGACTTGAAACTTTACAGTTATGTTCTTAGGGAGGAATGAAATCTATTTTAACCAAAAGTGGGCGTAGCCACGCCTACTTAGAGCGAAAATTGACCCGTTGTATGGAAAACTTTTTTGTTTTTTAACCAATTGACTTGAAACTTTGCAGTTATGCTCTTAGGGAGGAATGAAAACTATTTTGACCAAAAGTGGGCGTAGCCACGCCCACTTATAGCGAAAATTGACCCGTTGTATGGAAAACTTTTTTGTTTCTTAACCAATTGACTTGAAACTTTGCAGTTATGCTCTTAGGGAGGAATGAAAACTATTTTGATCAAAAGTGGGCGTGGCCACGCCCACTTATAGCTTAACTTGACCCTTTGTATGGAAAACTTTTTTGTTTTTTAACCAATTGACTTGAAACTTTACAGTTATGTTCTTAGGGAGGAATGAAAACTATTTTAACCAAAAGTGGGCGTAGCCACGCCTACTTATAGCGAAAATTGACCCGTTGTATGGAAAACTTTTTTGTTTTTTAACCAATTGACTTGAAACTTTGCAGTTATGCTCTTAGGGAGGAATGAAAACTATTTTGATCAAAAGTAGGCGTGGTCACGCCCTTTTATAGCGAAAATTGACCCGTTGTATGGAAAACTTTTTTGTTTTTTAACCAATTGACTTGAAACTTTGCAGTTATGCTCTTAGGGAGGAATGAAAACTATTTTGACCAAAAGTGGGCGTAGCCACGCCTACTTATAGCAAAAATTGACCCGTTGTATGGAAAACTTTTTTGTTTTTTAACCAATTGACTTGAAACTTTGCAGTTATGCTCTTAGGGAGGAATGAAAACTATTTTGACCAAAAGTGGGCGTAGCCAGGCGTAGCCACGCCCACTTATAGCGAAAATTGACCCGTTGTATGGAAAACTTTTTTGTTTCATAACCAATTGACTTGAAACTTTGCAGTTATGCTCTTAGGGAGGAATGAAAACTATTTTGATCAAAAGTGGGCGTGGCCACGCCCACTTATAGCTTAACTTGACCCTTTGTATGGAAAACTTTTTTGTTTTTTAACCAATTGACTTGAAACTTTACAGTTATGTTCTTAGGGAGGAATGAAAACTATTTTAACCAAAAGTGGGCGTAGCCACGCCTACTTATAGCGAAAATTGACCCGTTGTATGGAAAACTTTTTTGTTTTTTAACCAATTGACTTGAAACTTTGCAGTTATGCTCTTAGGGAGGAATGAAAACTATTTTGATCAAAAGTAGGCGTGGTCACGCCCTTTTATAGCGAAAATTGACCCGTTGTATGGAAAACTTTTTTGTTTTTTAACCAATTGACTTGAAACTTTGCAGTAATGCTCTTAGGGAGGAATGAATACTATTTTGATCAAAAGTAGGCGTGGTCACGCCCTTTTATAGCGAAAATTGACCCGTTGTATGGAAAACTTTTTTGTTTTTTAACCAATTGACTTGAAACTTTACAGTTACGTTCTTAGGGAGGAATGAAAACTATTTTGACCAAAAGTGGGCGTAGCCACGCCTACTTATAGTGAAAATTGACCCTTTGTATGGAAAACTTTTTTGTTTTTTAACCAATTGACTTGAAACTTTACAGTTATGTTCTTAGGGAGGAATAAAAACTATTTTGACCAAATGTGGGCATCGCTACGCCCACTTAACGCAAAACTTGAACCGTTGTATGGAAAAATTTTTTGTTTTTTAACGAATTGACTTGAAACATTACAGTTATGTTGTTAGGGATGCATGAAAACTATTCAGTTAGTTTTTTTTATAGTGACACAAAGTGAAAAGTATTATAGTTTCAGCCTTGCTGAAGATAGCGTCCTTACTGGTTTTCTAATAACTCTTGCATCCTTCGACCGACTTCTTCGACTAAGAGCTCGATGGAAAGCTTATCTGTTCCTCTTTCAGATGGCAGTAACATATTTTACGAAAAGTTGTAAAAAATAAATTTTTTTTGATCAAAACTAAAATATCCTCCGAGTCATTGAAGATTAAGTACGTTATCAGACGAAAATATGCGTTATCTAATAAAAGACATATACATTTTTTTAATTGCATAAATGGGTGTCATTTTATTCAGAATTAATAGTTTTTTACATGGACAAAAAATTCGTTTAATTTTTCCCATTCAATACTAGAATTATAGAAAAGTACTTTGCGAAAACAATCGGCAGTAGGACGGAATCGTGTTGACCACCGATTAGTTTTTTGCTAATAACTCTTGCATCCTTCGACCGACTTCTTTAACTAAGAGCTCGATAGAAAGCTTATCTGTTCCTCTTTCAGATGGCAGTAACATATTTTACGAAAAGTTGTAAAAAATAGAATTTTTTTGGAAAGCTTATCTGTTCCTCTTTCAGATGGCATTAACATATTTTACGAAAAGTTGTAAGAAATAAAATTTTTTTGATCAAAACTAAAATATTCTCGAAATCATTGAATAAGAAGTACCTTATCAGACGAAAATATGCCTTATCTAATAAGAGACATTTAAATTTTTTTAATGGCATAAATGGGCGGCATTTTATTCAGAATTAATAGTTTTTTACATGGATACAAAATTCGTTTAATTTTTTCTTATTAAATACTAGAATTATAGAAAAGAACTTTGCGAAAATAATCCGCAGTAGGACGGAATTGTGTTGACCACCGATTAGTTTGTGCTAATAACTCTTGCATCCTTCGACCGACTTCTTCGACTAAGAGCTCGATGGAAAGCTTATCTGTTCCTCTTTCAGAAGGCAGTAACGTATTTTACGAAAAGTTGTAAGAAATACAATTATTTTGGTCAATACTAAAATATCCTCGGAGTCATTGAAGATTAAGTACCTTATCAGACGAAAATATGCCTTATGTAATAAAAGACATATACATTTTTTTAATTGCATAAATGGGTGTCATTTTATTCGGAATTAATAGTTTTTTACATGGACAAAAAATTCGTTTAATTTTTTCCCATTCAATACTAGAATTATAGAAAAGTACTTTGCGAAAAGAATCGGCAGTGGGACGGAATCGTGTTGACCACCGATTAGTTTTTTGCTAATAACTCTTGCATCCTTCAACCGACTTCTTTGACTAAGAGCTCGATGGAAAGCTTATCTGTTCCTCTTTCAGATGGCATTAACATATTTTACGAAAAGTTGTAAGAAATAAAATTTTTTTGATCAAAACTAAAATATCCTCGAAATCATTGAAAAAGAAGTACCTTATCAGACGAAAATATGGCTTATCTAATAAGAGACATTTAAATTTTTTTAATGGCATAAATGGGCGGCATTTTATTCAGAATTAATAGTTTTTTACATGGATACAAAATTCGTTTAATTTTTTCTTATTAAATACTAGAATTATAGAAAAGTACTTTGCGAAAATAATCCGCAGTAGGACGGAATTGTGTTGACCACCGATTAGTTTGTGCTAATAACTCTTGCATCTTTCAACCGACTTCTTCGACTAAGAGCTCGATGGAAAGCTTATCTGTTCCTCTTTCAGAAGGCAGTAACGTATTTTACGAAAAGTTGTAAGAAATACAATTATTTTGATCAATACTAAAATATCCTCGGAGTCATTGAAGATTAAGTACCTTATCAGACGAAAATATGCCTTATCCAATAAGAGACATTTACATTTTTTTCATTGCATAAGAGCTCGATGGAAAGCTTTTCTGTTCCTCTTTCAGAAGGCATTAACATATTTTACGAAAAGTCGTAAGAAATAAAACTTTTTTGATCAGAACTAAAATATCCTCGGAGTCATTGAAGATTACGTAACTTATCAGACGAAAATATGGCTTTTCTAATAAGAGACATTTAAATTTTTTTAATGGCATAAATGGGCGGCATTTTATTCAGAATTAATAGTTTTTTACATGGATACAAAATTCGTTTAATTTTTTCCCATTCAATACTAGAATTATAGAAAAGTACTTTGCGAAAAGAATCGGCAGTAGGACGGAATCGTGTTGACCACCGATTAGTTTTTTTCTAATAACTCTTGCATCCTTCGACCGACTTCTTCGACTAAGAGCTCGATGGAAAGCTTATCTGTTCCTCTTTCAGATGGCAGTAACATATTTTACGAAAAGTTGTAAAAAATAAAATTTTTTTGATCAAAACTAAAATATCCTCGGAGTCATTGAAGATTAAGTACGTTATCAGACGAAAATATGCGTTATCTAATAAAAGACATATACAATTTTTTAATTGCATAAATGGGTGTCATTTTATTCAGAATTAATAGTTTTTTACATGGACAAAAAATTCGTTTAATTTTTCCCATTCAATACTAGAATTATAGAAAAGTACTTTGCGAAAACAATCGGCAGTAGGACGGAATCGTGTTGACCACCGATTAGTTTTTTGCTAATAACTCTTGCATCCTTCGACCGACTTCTTTAACTAAGAGCTCGATAGAAAGCTTATCTGTTCCTCTTTCAGATGGCAGTAACATATTTTACGAAAAGTTGTAAAAAATAGAATTTTTTTGGAAAGCTTATCTGTTCCTCTTTCAGATGGCATTAACATATTTTACGAAAAGTTGTAAGAAATAAAATTTTTTTGATCAAAACTAAAATATTCTCGAAATCATTGAATAAGAAGTACCTTATCAGACGAAAATATGCCTTATCTAATAAGAGACATTTAAATTTTTTTAATGGCATAAATGGGCGGCATTTTATTCAGAATTAATAGTTTTTTACATGGATACAAAATTCGTTTAATTTTTTCTTATTAAATACTAGAATTATAGAAAAGAACTTTGCGAAAATAATCCGCAGTAGGACGGAATTGTGTTGACCACCGATTAGTTTGTGCTAATAACTCTTGCATCCTTCGACCGACTTCTTCGACTAAGAGCTCGATGGAAAGCTTATCTGTTCCTCTTTCAGAAGGCAGTAACGTATTTTACGAAAAGTTGTAAGAAATACAATTATTTTGATCAATACTAAAATATCCTCGGAGTCATTGAAGATTAAGTACCTTATCAGACGAAAATATGCTTATCCAATAAGAGACATTTACATTTTTTTCATTGCATAAGAGCTCGATGGAAATCTTATCTGTTCCTCTTTCAGAAGGCATTAACATATTTTACGAAAAGTCGTAAGAAATAAAACTTTTTTGATCAAAACTATAATAAAATATCCTCGGAGTCATTGAAGATTAAGTACCTTATCAGACGAAAATATGGCTTTTCTAATAAGAGACATTTAAATTTTTTTAATGGCATAAATGGGCGGCATTTTATTCAGAATTAATAGTTTTTTACATGGATACAAAATTGGTTTAATTTTTTCTTATTAAATACTAGAATTATAGAAAAGAACCTTGCGAAAATAATCCGCAGTAGGACGGAATTGTGTTAACCACCGATTAGTTTGTTCTAATAACTCTTGCATCCTTCGACCGACTTCTTCGACTAAGAGCTCGATGGAAAGCTTATCTGTTCCTCTATCAGATGGCAGTAACATATTTTACGAAAAGTTGTGAAAAATAAAATTTTTTTGATCAAAACTAAAATATCCTCGGAGTCATTGAAGATTAAGTACCTTATCAGACGAAAATATGCCTTATCTAATAAAAGACATATTCATTTTTTTAATTGCATAAATGGGTGTCATTTTATTCAGAATTAATAGTTTTTTACATGGACAAAAAATTCGTTTAATTTTTTCCCATTCAATACTAGAATTATAGAAAAGTACTTTGCGAAAACAATCCGCAGTAGGACGGAATCGTGTTGACCACCGATTAGTTTTTTGCTAATAACTCTTGCATCCTTCGACCGACTTCTTTAACTAAGAGCTCGATGGAAAGCTTATCTATTCCTCTTTCAGATGGCATTAACATATTTTACGAAAAGTTGTAAGAAATCCATTTTTTTTTTGATTAATACTAAAATATCCTCGGAGTCATTGAAGATTAAGTACCTTATCAGACGAAAATATGCCTTATCCAATAAGAGACATTTACATTTTCATACTTTTCACTTATGTGAAATAGTATATTAACTTTGTCACGGAGTTTGTAACAGATCGAAATATTAATTTCCGACTATATAAAGTATATATATTCTTGATCAGGACGACAAGACGAGTTGATTTAGCCATGTCCGTCTGTCCGTCTGTCTGTCTGTCTGTCGGTCTGTCTGTCTGTCTGTCTGTCTGTATGTATGCAAACTAGTCCCTCAGTTTTGAAGCTATCGAGCTGAAACTTTGCACAGAGTCTTAGAATTTATTACGATGAATCATTCGTCGGAACCAGCATGATCGGATTATTGGAACAGGTAGCTCCCATACGAAAAGAAGAAGAAAAGTGAACAAAACTTGAATCGTTGTATGGAAAACTTTTTTGTTTTGTACAATAGAGTGCTGAAATTTTAAACATAGTAGTTTTACATGGTCCGACTACATGCCTGAAAGTTTCATTGAGATTGGACATCTGGAACTGGTAGCTCCCATACAAAATGAAGAAGAGGAAGAGAAGCCATATTCACGTCGTTGTATGGAAAACTTTTTTGTTTCTTAACCAATTGACTTGAAATTTTAAAGTTATGTTCTTAGGGAGGAATGAAATCTATTTTGACCAAATGTGGGCGTAACCACGCATAGCCACGCCCACTTATAGCGAAAATTTACCCGTTGTATGGAAAACTTTTTTGTTTTTTAACCAATTGACTTGAAACTTTGCAGTTATGCTCTTAGGGAGGAATGAAAACTATTTTGATCAAAAGTGGGCGTGGCCACGCCCACTTATAGCTTAACTTGACCCTTTGTATGGAAAACTTTTTTGTTTTTTAACCAATTGACTTGAAACTTTACAGTTATGTTCTTAGGGAGGAATGAAAACTATTTTAACCAAAAGTGGGCGTAGCCACGCCTACTTAGAGCGAAAATTGACCCGTTGTATGGAAAACTTTTTTGTTTTTTAACCAATTGACTTGAAACTTTGCAGTTATGCTCTTAGGGAGGAATGAAAACTATTTTGACCAAAAGTGGGCGTAGCCAGGCGTAGCCACGCCCACTTATAGCGAAAATTGACCCGTTGTATGGAAAACTTTTTTGTTTCTTAACCAATTGACTTGAAACTTTGCAGTTATGCTCTTAGGGAGGAATGAAAACTATTTTGATCAAAAGTGGGCGTGGCCACGCCCACTTATAGCTTAACTTGACCCTTTGTATGGAAAACTTTTTTGTTTTTTAACCAATTGACTTGAAACTTTACAGTTATGTTCTTAGGGAGGAATGAAAACTATTTTAACCAAAAGTGGGCGTAGCCACGCCTACTTATAGCGAAAATTGACCCGCTGTATGGAAAACTTTTTTGTTTTTTAACCAATTGACTTGAAACTTTGCAGTTATGCTCTTAGGGAGGAATGAAAACTATTTGATCAAAAGGAGGCGTGGTCACGCCCTTTTATAGCGAAAATTGATCCGTTGTATGGAAAACTTTTTTGTTTTTTAACCAATTGACTTGAAACTTTGCAGTTATGCTCTTAGGGAGGAATGAAAACTATTTTGACCAAAAGTGGGCGTAGCCACGCCTACTTATAGCAAAAATTGACCCGTTGTATAGAAAACTTTTTTGTTTTTTAACCAATTGACTTGAAACTTTGCAGTTATGCTCTTAGGGAGGAATGAAAACTATTTTGACCAAAAGTGGGCGTAGCCAGGCGTAGCCACGCCCACTTATAGCGAAAATTGACCCGTTGTATGGAAAACTTTTTTGTTTCTTAACCAATTGACTTGAAACTTTGCAGTTATGCTCTTAGGGAGGAATGAAAACTATTTTGATCAAAAGTGGGCGTGGCCACGCCCACTTATAGCTTAACTTGACCCTTTGTATGGAAAACTTTTTTGTTTTTTAACCAATTGACTTGAAACTTTACAGTTATGTTCTTAGGGAGGAATGAAAACTATTTTGACCAAAAGTGGGCGTAGCCACGCCTACTTATAGCGAAAATTGACCCGTTGTATGGAAAACTTTTTTGTTTTTTAACCAATTGACTTGAAACTTTGCAGTTATGCTCTTAGGGAGGAATGAAAACTATTTTGATCAAAAGTAGGCGTGGTCACGCCCTTTTATAGCGAAAATTGACCCGTTGTATGGAAAACTTTTTTGTTTTTTAACCAATTGACTTGAAACTTTGCAGTTATGCTCTTAGGGAGGAATGAAAACTATTTTGACCAAAAGTGGGCGTAGCCACGCCTACTTATAGCAAAAATTGACCCGTTGTATGGAAAACTTTTTTGTTTTTTAACCAATTGACTTGAAACTTTGCAGTTATGCTCTTAGGGAGGAATGAAAACTATTTTGATAAAAAGTAGGCGTGGTCACGCCCTTTTATAGCGAAAATTGACCCGTTGTATGGAAAACTTTTTTGTTTTTTAACCAATTGACTTGAAACTTTACAGTTATGTTCTTAGGGAGGAATAAAAACTATTTTGACCAAATGTGGGCATGGCTACGCCCACTTAACGCAAAACTTGAACCGTTGTATGGAAAAATTTTTTGTTTTTTAACGAATTGACTTGAAACATTACAGTTATGTTGTTAGGGATGCATGAAAACTATTCAGTTAGTTTTTTTTATAGTGACACAAAGTGAAAAGTATTATAGCTTCAGCCTTGCTGAAGATAGCGTCCTTACTGGTTTTAATTGCATAAGAGCTCGATGGAAAGCTTATCTGTTCCTCTTTCAGAAGGCATTAACATATTTTACGAAAAGTCGTAAGAAATAAAACTTTTTTGATCAAAATTAAAATATCCTCGGAGTCATTGAAGATTAAGTACCTTATCAGACGAAAATATGGCTTTTCTAATAAGAGACATTTAAATTTTTTTAATGGCATAAATGGGCGGCATTTTATTCAGAATTAATAGTTTTTTACATGGATACAAAATTCGTTTTTCTTATTAAATACTAGAATTATAGAAAAGAACCTTGCGAAAATAATCCGCAGTAGGACGGAATTGTGTTGACCACCGATTAGTTTGTTCTAATAACTCTTGCATCCTTCGACCGACTTCTTCGACTAAGAGCTCGATGGAAAGCTTATCTGTTCCTCTATCAGATGGCAGTAACATATTTTACGAAAAGTTGTGAAAAATAAAATTTTTTTGATCAAAACTAAAATATCCTCGGAGTCATTGAAGATTAAGTACCTTATCAGACGAAAATATGCCTTATCTAATAAAAGACATATTCATTTTTTTAATTGCATAAATGGGTGTCATTTTATTCAGAATTAATAGTTTTTTACATGGACAAAAAATTCGTTTAATTTTTTCCCATTCAATACTAGAATTATAGAAAAGTACTTTGCGAAAACAATCCGCAGTAGGACGGAATCGTGTTGACCACCGATTAGTTTTTTGCTAATAACTCTTGCATCCTTCGACCGACTTCTTTAACTAAGAGCTCGATGGAAAGCTTATCTATTCCTCTTTCAGATGGCATTAACATATTTTACGAAAAGTTGTAAGAAATCCATTTTTTTTTGATTAATACTAAAATATCCTCGGAGTCATTGAAGATTAAGTACCTTATCAGACGAAAATATGCCTTATCCAATAAGAGACATTTACATTTTCATACTTTTCACTTATGTGAAATAGTATATTAACTTTGTCACGGAGTTTGTAACAGATCGAAATATTAATTTCCGACTATATAAAGTATATATATTCTTGATCAGGACGACAAGACGAGTTGATTTAGCCATGTCCGTCTGTCCGTCTGTCCGTCTGTCTGTCTGTCTGTCGGTCTGTCTGTCTGTCTGTCTGTCTGTCTGTCTGTCTGTATGTATGCAAACTAGTCCCTCAGTTTTGAAGCTATCGAGCTGAAACTTTGCACAGAGTCTTAGAATTTATTACGATGAATCATTCGTCGGAACCAGCATGATCGGATTATTGGAACAGGTAGCTCCCATACGAAAAGAAGAAGAAAAGTGAACAAAACTTGAATCGTTGTATGGAAAACTTTTTTGTTTTGTACAATAGAGTGCTGAAATTTTAAGCATAGTAGTTTTACATGGTCCGACTACATGCCTGAAAGTTTCATTGAGATTGGACATCTGGAACTGGTAGCTCCCATACAAAATGAAGAAGAGGAAGAGAAGCCATATTCACGTCGTTGTATGGAAAACTTTTTTGTTTCTTAACCAATTGACTTGAAATTTTAAAGTTATGTTCTTAGGGAGGAATGAAATCTATTTTGACCAAATGTGGGCGTAACCACGCATAGCCACGCCCACTTATAGCGAAAATTTACCCGTTGTATGGAAAACTTTTTTGTTTTTTAACCAATTGACTTGAAACTTTGCAGTTATGCTCTTAGGGAGGAATGAAAACTATTTTGATCAAAAGTGGGCGTGGCCACGCCCACTTATAGCTTAACTTGACCCTTTGTATGGAAAACTTTTTTGTTTTTTAACCAATTGACTTGAAACTTTACAGTTATGTTCTTAGGGAGGAATGAAAACTATTTTAACCAAAAGTGGGCGTAGCCACGCCTACTTAGAGCGAAAATTGACCCGTTGTATGGAAAACTTTTTTGTTTTTTAACCAATTGACTTGAAACTTTGCAGTTATGCTCTTAGGGAGGAATGAAAACTATTTTGACCAAAAGTGGGCGTAGCCAGGCGTAGCCACGCCCACTTATAGCGAAAATTGACCCGTTGTATGGAAAACTTTTTTGTTTCTTAACCAATTGACTTGAAACTTTGCAGTTATGCTCTTAGGGAGGAATGAAAACTATTTTGATCAAAAGTGGGCGTGGCCACGCCCACTTATAGCTTAACTTGACCCTTTGTATGGAAAACTTTTTTGTTTTTTAACCAATTGACTTGAAACTTTACAGTTATGTTCTTAGGGAGGAATGAAAACTATTTTAACCAAAAGTGGGCGTAGCCACGCCTACTTATAGCGAAAATTGACCCGTTGTATGGAAAACTTTTTTGTTTTTTAACCAATTGACTTGAAACTTTGCAGTTATGCTCTTAGGGAGGAATGAAAACTATTTGATCAAAAGGAGGCGTGGTCACGCCCTTTTATAGCGAAAATTGATCCGTTGTATGGAAAACTTTTTTGTTTTTTAACCAATTGACTTGAAACTTTGCAGTTATGCTCTTAGGGAGGAATGAAAACTATTTTGACCAAAAGTGGGCGTAGCCACGCCTACTTATAGCAAAAATTGACCCGTTGTATGGAAAACTTTTTTGTTTTTTAACCAATTGACTTGAAACTTTGCAGTTATGCTCTTAGGGAGGAATGAAAACTATTTTGACCAAAAGTGGGCGTAGCCAGGCGTAGCCACGCCCACTTATAGCGAAAATTGACCCGTTGTATGGAAAACTTTTTTGTTTCTTAACCAATTGACTTGAAACTTTGCAGTTATGCTCTTAGGGAGGAATGAAAACTATTTTGATCAAAAGTGGGCGTGGCCACGCCCACTTATAGCTTAACTTGACCCTTTGTATGGAAAACTTTTTTGTTTTTTAACCAATTGACTTGAAACTTTACAGTTATGTTCTTAGGGAGGAATGAAAACTATTTTGACCAAAAGTGGGCGTAGCCACGCCTACTTATAGCGAAAATTGACCCGTTGTATGGAAAACTTTTTTGTTTTTTAACCAATTGACTTGAAACTTTGCAGTTATGCTCTTAGGGAGGAATGAAAACTATTTTGATCAAAAGTAGGCGTGGTCACGCCCTTTTATAGCGAAAATTGACCCGTTGTATGGAAAACTTTTTTGTTTTTTAACCAATTGACTTGAAACTTTGCAGTTATGCTCTTAGGGAGGAATGAAAACTATTTTGACCAAAAGTGGGCGTAGCCACGCCTACTTATAGCAAAAATTGACCCGTTGTATGGAAAACTTTTTTGTTTTTTAACCAATTGACTTGAAACTTTGCAGTTATGCTCTTAGGGAGGAATGAAAACTATTTTGATAAAAAGTAGGCGTGGTCACGCCCTTTTATAGCGAAAATTGACCCGTTGTATGAAAAACTTTTTTGTTTTTTAACCAATTGACTTGAAACTTTACAGTTATGTTCTTAGGGAGGAATAAAAACTATTTTGACCAAATGTGGGCATGGCTACGCCCACTTAACGCAAAACTTGAACCGTTGTATGGAAAAATTTTTTGTTTTTTAACGAATTGACTTGAAACATTACAGTTATGTTGTTAGGGATGCATGAAAACTATTCAGTTAGTTTTTTTTATAGTGACACAAAGTGAAAAGTATTATAGCTTCAGCCTTGCTGAAGATAGCGTCCTTACTGGTTTTAATTGCATAAGAGCTCGATGGAAAGCTTATCTGTTCCTCTTTCAGAAGGCATTAACATATTTTACGAAAAGTCGTAAGAAATAAAACTTTTTTGATCAAAATTAAAATATCCTCGGAGTCATTGAAGATTAAGTACCTTATCAGACGAAAATATGGCTTTTCTAATAAGAGACATTTAAATTTTTTTAATGGCATAAATGGGCGGCATTGTATTCAGAATTAATAGTTTTTTACATGGATACAAAATTCGTTTTTCTTATTAAATACTAGAATTATAGAAAAGAACCTTGCGAAAATAATCCGCAGTAGGACGGAATTGTGTTGACCACCGATTAGTTTGTTCTAATAACTCTTGCATCCTTCGACCGACTTCACGACTAAGAGCTTGATGGAAAGCTTATCTGTTCCTCTTTCAGATGGCAGTAGCATATTCTACGAAAAGTTGTAAAAAATAAAATTTTTTTGATCAAAACTAAAATATCCTCGGAGTCATTGAAGATTAAATACCTTATCAGACGAAAATATGCCTTATCTAATAAAAGACATATTCATTTTTTTAATGGCATAAATGGGCGGCATTTTATTCAGAATTAATAGTTTTTTACATGGATACAAAATTCGTTTTTCTTATTAAATACTAGAATTATAGAAAAGAACCTTGCGAAAATAATCCGCAGTAGGACGGAATTGTGTTGACCACCGATTAGTTTGTTCTAATAACTCTTGCATCCTTCGACCGACTTCACGACTAAGAGCTTGATGGAAAGCTTATCTGTTCCTCTTACAGATGGCAGTAGCATATTCTACGAAAAGTTGTAAAAAATAAAATTTTTTTGATCAAAACTAAAATATCCTCGGAGTCATTGAAGATTAAATACCTTATCAGACGAAAATATGCCTTATCTAATAAAAGACATATTCATTTTTTTAATTGCATAAATGGGTGTCATTTTATTCAGAATTAATAGTTTTTTACATGGATACAAAATTGGTTTAATTTTTTCTTATTAAATACTAGAATTATAGAAAAGAACCTTGCGAAAATAATCCGCAGTAGGACGGAATTGTGTTGACCACCGATTAGTTTGTTCTAATAACTCTTGCATCCTTCGACCGACTTCTTCGACTAAGAGCTTGATGGAAAGCTTATCTGTTCCTCTTTCAGATGGCAGTAACATATTCTACGAAAAGTTGTAAAAAATAAAATTTTTTTGATCAAAACTAAAATATCCTCGGAGTCATTGAAGATTAAATACCTTATCAGACGAAAATATGCCTTATCTAATAAAAGACATATTCATTTTTTTAATTGCATAAATGGGTGTCATTTTATTCAGAATTAATAGTTTTTTACATGGACAAAAAATTCGTTTAATTTTTTCCCATTCAATACTAGAATTATAGAAAAGTACTTTGCGAAAACAATCCGCAGTAGGACGGAATCGTGTTGACCACCGATTAGTTTTTTGCTAATAACTCTTGCATCCTTCGATCGACTTCTTTAACTAAGAGCTCGATGGAAAGCTTATCTATTCCTCTTTCAGATGGCATTAACATATTTTACGAAAAGTTGTAAGAAATCCATTTTTTTTTTGATTAATACTAAAATATCCTCGGAGTCATTGAAGATTAAGTACCTTATCAGACGAAAATATGCCTTATCCAATAAGAGACATTTACATTTTTTTAATTGCATAAGAGCTCGATGGAAAGCTTATCTGTTCCTCTTTCAGAAGGCATTAACATATTTTACGAAAAGTCGTAAGAAATAAAACTTTTTTGATCAAAATTAAAATATCCTCGGAGTCATTGAAGATTAAGTACCTTATCAGACGAAAATATGGCTTTTCTAATAAGAGACATTTAAATTTTTTTAATGGCATAAATGGGCGGCATTTTATTCAGAATTAATAGTTTTTTACATGGATACAAAATTCGTTTTTCTTATTAAATACTAGAATTATAGAAAAGAACTTTGCGAAAATAATCCGCAGTAGGACGGAATTGTGTTGACCACCGATTGGTTTGTTCTAATAACTCTTGCATCCTTCGACCGACTTCTTCGACTAAGAGCTTGATGGAAAGCTTATCTGTTCCTCTTTCAGATGGCAGTAACATATTCTACGAAAAGTTGTAAAAAATAAAATTTTTTTCATCAAAACTAAAATATCCTCGGAGTCATTGAAGATTAAATACCTTATCAGACGAAAATATGCCTTATCTAATAAAAGACATATTCATTTTTTTAATTGCATAAATGGGTGTCATTTTATTCAGAATTAATAGTTTTTTACATGGACAAAAAATTCGTTTAATTTTTTCCCATTCAATACTAGAATTATAGAAAAGTACTTTGCGAAAACAATCCGCAGTAGGACGGAATCGTGTTGACCACCGATTAGTTTTTTGCTAATAACTCTTGCATCCTTCGACCGACTTCTTTAACTAAGAGCTCGATGGAAAGCTTATCTATTCCTCTTTCAGATGGCATTGACATATTTTACGAAAAGTTGTAAGAAATCCATTTTTTTTTTTGATTAATACTAAAATATCCTCGGAGTCATTGAAGATTAAGTACCTTATCAGACGAAAATATGCCTTATCCAATAAGAGACATTTACATTTTTTTAATTGCATAAGAGCTCGATGGAAAGCTTATCTGTTCCTCTTTCAGAAGGCATTAACATATTTTACGAAAAGTCGTAAGAAATAAAACTTTTTTGATCAAAATTAAAATATCCTCGGAGTCATTGAAGATTAAGTACCTTATCAGACGAAAATATGGCTTTTCTAATAAGAGACATTTAAATTTTTTTAATGGCATAAATCGGCGGCATTTTATTCAGAATTAATAGTTTTTTACATGGATACAAAATTCGTTTAATTTTTTCTTATTAAATACTAGAATTATAGAAAAGAACCTTGCGAAAATAATCCGCAGTAGGACGGAATTGTGTTGACCACCGATTAGTTTGTTCTAATAACTCTTGCATCCTTCGACCGAATTCTTCGACTAAGAGCTCGATGGAAAGCTTATCTGTTCCTCTTTCAGAAGGCATTAACATATTTTACGAAAAGTCGTAAGAAATAAAATTTTTTTTATCAAAACTAAAATATCCTCAAAATCATTGGAAAAGATGTACCTTATAAGACGAAAATATGCCTTATCTAATAAAAGACATATACATTTTTTTAATTGCATAAATGGGTGTCATTTTATTCGGAATTAATAGTCTTTTACATGGACAAAAAATTCGTTTAATTTTTTCCCATTCAATACTAGAGTTATAGAAAAGTACTTTGCGAAAACAATCGCCAGTGGGACGGAATCGTGTTGACCACCGATTAGTTTTTTGCTAATAACTCTTGCATCCTTCGACCGACTTCTTTGACTAAGAGCTCGATGGAAAGCTTATCTGTTCCTCTTTCAGATGGCATTAACATATTTTACGAAAAGTTGTAAGAAATAAAATTTTTTTGATCAAAACTAAAATATCCTCGGAGTCATTGAAGATTGAGTACCTTATCACACGAAAATATGCCTTATCTAATAAAAGACATATACATTTTTTTAATTGCATAAATGGGTGTCATTTTATTCGGAATTAATAGTCTTTTACATGGACAAAAAATTCGTTTAATTTTTTCCCATTCAATACTAGAATTATAGAAAAGTACTTTGCGAAAACAATCGGCAGTGGGACGGAATCGTGTTGACCACCGATTAGTTTTTTGCTAATAACTCTTGCATCCTTCGACCGACTTCTTTGACTAAGAGCTCGATGGAAAGCTTATCTGTTCCTCTTTCAGATGGCATTAACATATTTTACGAAAAGTTGTAAGAAATAAAATTTTTTTGATCAAAACTAAAATATCCTCGAAATCATTGAAAAAGAAAAGATCATTTTACATGGATACAAAATTCGTTTAATTTTTTCTTAATAAATACTAGAATTATAGAAAAGAACTTTGCGAAAATAATCCGCAGTAGGACGGAATTGTGTTGACCACCGATTAGTTTGTTCTAATAACTCTTGCATCCTTCGACCGACTTCTTTGACTAAGAGCTCGATGGAAAGCTTATCTGTTCCTCTTTCAGATGGCATTAACATATTTTACGAAAAGTTGTAAGAAATAAAATTTTTTTGATCAAAACTAAAATAGCCTCGGAGTCATTGAAGATTAAGTACCTTATCAGACGAAAATATGCCTTATCTAATAAAAGACATTTAAATTTTTTTAATTGCATAAATGGGTGTCATTTTATTCGGAATTAATAGTTTTTTACATGGACAAAAAATTCGTTTAATTTTTTCCCATTCAATACTAGAATTATAGAAAAGTACTTTGCGAAAACAATCGGCAGTAGGACGGAATCGTGTTGACCACCGAAAATTTTTTTGCTAATTACTCTTGCATCCTTCGACCGACTTCTTCGACTAAGAGCTCGATGGAAAGCTTATCTGTTCCTCTTTCAGATGGCATTAACATATTTTACGAAAACTTGTAAGAAATGAAATTTTTTTGATCAAAACTAAAATACTCTCGGAGTCATTGAAGAAGAAGTACCTTATCAGACGAAAATACGCCTTATCCAATAAGAGACATTTATATTTTTTTAATTGCATAAATGGGCGGCATTTTATTCAGAATTAATAGTTTTTTACATGGACAAAAAATTCGTTTAATTTTTTCCCATTCAATACTAGAATTATAGAAAAGTACTTTGCGAAAAGAATCGGCAGTAGGTCGGAATCGTGTTGACCACCGATTAGTTTTTTTCTAATAACTCTTGCATCCTTCGACCGACTTCTTCGACTAAGAGCTCGATGGAAAGCTTATCTGTTCCTCTTTCAGATGGCAGTAACATATTTTACGAAAAGTTGTAAGAAATAAAATTTTTTTGATCAGAACTAAAATATCCTCGGAGTCATTGAAGATTAAGTACCTTATCAGACGAAAATATGCCTTATCTAATAAAAGACATATACATTTTTTTAATTGCATAAATGGGTGTCATTTTATTCAGAATTAATAGTTTTTTACATGGACAAAAAATTCGTTTAATTTTTTCCCATTCAATACTAGAATTATAGAAAAGTACTTTGCGAAAACAATCGGCAGTAGGACGGAATCGTGTTGACCACCGATAAGTTTTTTGCTAATAACTCTTGCATCCTTCGACCGACTTCTTTGACTAAGAGCTCGATGGAAAGCTTATCTGTTCCTCTTTCAGAAGGCATTAACATATTTTACGAAAAGTCGTAAGAAATAAAACTTTTTTGATCAAAACTAAAATATCCTCGCAGTCAATGAAGATTAAGTACCTTATCAGACGAAAATATGGCTTTTCTAATAAGAGACATTTAAATTTTTTTAATGGCATAAATGGGCGGCATTTTATTCAGAATTAATAGTTTTTTACATGGATACAAAATTCGTTTAATTTTTTCTTATTAAATACTAGAATTATAGAAAAGAACCTTGCGAAAATAGTCCGCAGTAGGACGGAATTGTGTTGACCACCGATTAGTTTGTTCTAATAACTGTTGCATCCTTCAACCGACTTCTTCGACTAAGAGCTCGATGGAAAGCTTATCTGTTCCTCTTTCAGATGGCAGTAACATATTTTACGAAAAGTTGTACAAAATAAAATTTTTTTGATCAAAACTAAAATATCCTCGGAGTCATTGAAGATTAAGTACCTTATCAGACGAAAATATGCCTTATGTAATAAAAGACATATACATTTTTTTAATTGCATAAATGGGTGTCATTTTATTCGGAATTAATAGTTTTTTACATGGACAAAAAATTCGTTTAATTTTTTCCCATTCAATACTAGAATTATAGAAAAGTACTTTGCGAAAAGAATCGGCAGTGGGACGGAATCGTGTTGACCACCGATTAGTTTTTTGCTAATAACTCTTGCATCCTTCGACCGACTTCTTTGACTAAGAGCTCGATGGAAAGCTTATCTGTTCCTCTTTCAGATGGCATTAACATATTTTACGAAAAGTTGTAAGAAATAAAATTTTTTTGATCAAAACTAAAATATCCTCGAAATCATTGAAAAAGAAGTACCTTATCAGACGAAAATATGGCTTATCTAATAAGAGACATTTAAATTTTTTTAATGGCATAAATGGGCGGCATTTTATTCAGAATTAATAGTTTTTTACATGGATACAAAATTCGTTTAATTTTTTCTTATTAAATACTAGAATTATAGAAAAGTACTTTGCGAAAATAATCCGCAGTAGGACGGAATTGTGTTGACCACCGATTAGTTTGTGCTAATAACTCTTGCATCTTTCAACCGACTTCTTCGACTAAGAGCTCGATGGAAAGCTTATCTGTTCCTCTTTCAGAAGGCAGTAACGTATTTTACGAAAAGTTGTAAGAAATACAATTATTTTGATCAATACTAAAATATCCTCGGAGTCATTGAAGATTAAGTACCTTATCAGACGAAAATATGCCTTATCCAATAAGAGACATTTACATTTTTTTCATTGCATAAGAGCTCGATGGAAAGCTTTTCTGTTCCTCTTTCAGAAGGCATTAACATATTTTACGAAAAGTCGTAAGAAATAAAACTTTTTTGATCAGAACTAAAATATCCTCGGAGTCATTGAAGATTACGTAACTTATCAGACGAAAATATGGCTTTTCTAATAAGAGACATTTAAATTTTTTTAATGGCATAAATGGGCGGCATTTTATTCAGAATTAATAGTTTTTTACATGGATACAAAATTCGTTTAATTTTTTCCCATTCAATACTAGAATTATAGAAAAGTACTTTGCGAAAAGAATCGGCAGTAGGACGGAATCGTGTTGACCACCGATTAGTTTTTTTCTAATAACTCTTGCATCCTTCGACCGACTTCTTCGACTAAGCGCTCGATGGAAAGCTTATCTGTTCCTCTTTCAGATGGCAGTAACATATTTTACGAAAAGTTGTAAAAAATAAAATTTTTTTGATCAAAACTAAAATATCCTCGGAGTCATTGAAGATTAAGTACGTTATCAGACGAAAATATGCGTTATCTAATAAAAGACATATACATTTTTTTAATTGCATAAATGGGTGTCATTTTATTCAGAATTAATAGTTTTTTACATGGACAAAAAATTCGTTTAATTTTTCCCATTCAATACTAGAATTATAGAAAAGTACTTTGCGAAAACAATCGGCAGTAGGACGGAATCGTGTTGACCACCGATTAGTTTTTTGCTAATAACTCTTGCATCCTTCGACCGACTTCTTTAACTAAGAGCTCGATAGAAAGCTTATCTGTTCCTCTTTCAGATGGCAGTAACATATTTTACGAAAAGTTGTAAAAAATAGAATTTTTTTGGAAAGCTTATCTGTTCCTCTTTCAGATGGCATTAACATATTTTACGAAAAGTTGTAAGAAATAAAATTTTTTTGATCAAAACTAAAATATTCTCGAAATCATTGAATAAGAAGTACCTTATCAGACGAAAATATGCCTTATCTAATAAGAGACATTTAAATTTTTTTAATGGCATAAATGGGCGGCATTTTATTCAGAATTAATAGTTTTTTACATGGATACAAAATTCGTTTAATTTTTTCTTATTAAATACTAGAATTATAGAAAAGAACTTTGCGAAAATAATCCGCAGTAGGACGGAATTGTGTTGACCACCGATTAGTTTGTGCTAATAACTCTTGCATCCTTCGACCGACTTCTTCGACTAAGAGCTCGATGGAAAGCTTATCTGTTCCTCTTTCAGAAGGCAGTAACGTATTTTACGAAAAGTTGTAAGAAATACAATTATTTTGATCAATACTAAAATATCCTCGGAGTCATTGAAGATTAAGTACCTTATCAGACGAAAATATGCTTATCCAATAAGAGACATTTACATTTTTTTCATTGCATAAGAGCTCGATGGAAATCTTATCTGTTCCTCTTTCAGAAGGCATTAACATATTTTACGAAAAGTCGTAAGAAATAAAACTTTTTTGATCAAAACTAAAATATCCTCGGAGTCATTGAAGATTAAGTACCTTATCAGACGAAAATATGGCTTTTCTAATAAGAGACATTTAAATTTTTTTAATGGCATAAATGGGCGGCATTTTATTCAGAATTAATAGTTTTTTACATGGATACAAAATTGGTTTAATTTTTTCTTATTAAATACTAGAATTATAGAAAAGAACCTTGCGAAAATAATCCGCAGTAGGACGGAATTGTGTTGACCACCGATTAGTTTGTTCTAATAACTCTTGCATCCTTCGACCGACTTCTTCGACTAAGAGCTCGATGGAAAGCTTATCTATTCCTCTATCAGATGGCAGTAACATATTTTACGAAAAGTTGTAAAAAATAAAATTTTTTTGATCAAAACTAAAATATCCTCGGAGTCATTGAAGATTAAGTACCTTATCAGACGAAAATATGCCTTATCTAATAAAAGACATATTCATTTTTTTAATTGCATAAATGGGTGTCATTTTATTCAGAATTAATAGTTTTTTACATGGACAAAAAATTCGTTTAATTTTTTCCCATTCAATACTAGAATTATAGAAAAGTACTTTGCGAAAACAATCCGCAGTAGGACGGAATCGTGTTGACCACCGATTAGTTTTTTGCTAATAACTCTTGCATCCTTCGACCGACTTCTTTAACTAAGAGCTCGATGGAAAGCTTATCTATTCCTCTTTCAGATGGCATTAACATATTTTACGAAAAGTTGTAAGAAATCCATTTTTTTTTTTATTAATACTAAAATATCCTCGGAGTCATTGAAGATTAAGTACCTTATCAGACGAAAATATGCCTTATCCAATAAGAGACATTTACATTTTTATACTTTCCACTTGTGTGAAATAGTATATTAACTTTGTCACGGAGTTTGTAACAGATCGAAATATTAATTTCCGACTATATAAAGTATATATATTCTTGATCAGGACGACAAGACGAGTTGATTTAGCCATGTCCGTCTGTCCGTCTGTCTGTCTGTCGGTCTGTCTGTCTGTCTGTCTGTCTGTCTGTATGTATGCAAACTAGTCCCTCAGTTTTGAAGCTATCGAGCTGAAACTTTGCACAGAGTCTTAGAATTTATTACGATGAATCATTCGTCGGAACCAGCATGATCGGATTATTGGCACAGGTAGCTCCCATACGAAAAGAAGAAGAAAAGTGAACAAAACTTGAATCGTTGTATGGAAAACTTTTTTGTTTTGTACAATAGAGTGCTGAAATTTTAAACATAGTAGTTTTACATGGTCCGACTACATGCCTGAAAGTTTCATTGAGATTGGACATCTGGAACTGGTAGCTCCCATACAAAATGAAGAAGAGGAAGAGAAGCCATATTCACGTCGTTGTATGGAAAACTTTTTTGTTTCTTAACCAATTGACTTGAAATTTTAAAGTTATGTTCTTAGGGAGGAATGAAATCTATTTTGACCAAATGTGGGCGTAACCACGCATAGCCACGCCCACTTATAGCGAAAATTTACCCGTTGTATGGAAAACTTTTTTGTTTTTTAACCAATTGACTTGAAACTTTGCAGTTATGCTCTTAGGGAGGAATGAAAACTATTTTGATCAAAAGTGGGCGTGGCCACGCCCACTTATAGCTTAACTTGACCCTTTGTATGGAAAACTTTTTTGTTTTTTAACCAATTGACTTGAAACTTTACAGTTATGTTCTTAGGGAGGAATGAAAACTATTTTAACCAAAAGTGGGCGTAGCCACGCCTACTTAGAGCGAAAATTGACCCGTTGTATGGAAAACTTTTTTGTTTTTTAACCAATTGACTTGAAACTTTGCAGTTATGCTCTTAGGGAGGAATGAAAACTATTTTGACCAAAAGTGGGCGTAGCCACGCCCACTTATAGCGAAAATTGACCCGTTGTATGGAAAACTTTTTTGTTTCTTAACCAATTGACTTGAAACTTTGCAGTTATGCTCTTAGGGAGGAATGAAAACTATTTTGATCAAAAGTGGGCGTGGCCACGCCCACTTATAGCTTATCTTGACCCTTTGTATGGAAAACTTTTTTGTTTTTTAACCAATTGACTTGAAACTTTACAGTTATGTTCTTAGGGAGGAATGAAAACTATTTTAACCAAAAGTGGGCGTAGCCACGCCTACTTATAGCGAAAATTGACCCGTTGTATGGAAAACTTTTTTGTTTTTTAACTAATTGACTTGAAACTTTGCAGTTATGCTCTTAGGGAGGAATGAAAACTATTTTGATCAAAAGTAGGCGTGGTCACGCCCTTTTATAGCGAAAATTGACCCGTTGTATGGAAAACTTTTTTGTTTTTTAACCAATTGACTTGAAACTTTGCAGTTATGCTCTTAGGGAGGAATGAAAACTATTTTGATCAAAAGTAGGCGTGGTCACGCCCTTTTATATCGAAAATTGACCCGTTGTATGGAAAACTTTTTTGTTTTTTAACCAATTGACTTGAAACTTTGCAGTTATGCTCTTAGGGAGGAATGAAAACTATTTTGACCAAAAGTGGGCGTAGCCACGCCTACTTATAGCAAAAATTGACCCGTTGTATGGAAAACTTTTTTGTTTTTTAACCAATTGACTTGAAACTTTGCAGTTATGCTCTTAGGGAGGAATGAAAACTATTTTGATCAAAAGTAGGCGTGGTCACGCCCTTTTATAGCGAAAATTGACCCGTTGTATGGAAAACTTTTTTGTTTTTTAACCAATTGACTTGAAACTTTACAGTTATGTTCTTAGGGAGGAATGAAAACTATTTTGACCAAAAGTGGGCGTAGCCACGCCTACTTATAGCGAAAATTGACCCTTTGTATGGAAAACTTTTTTGTTTTTTAACCAATTGACTTGAAACTTTACAGTTATGTTCTTAGGGAGGAATAAAAACTATTTTGACCAAATGTGGGCATGGCTACGCCCACTTAACGCAAAACTTGAACCGTTGTATGGAAAAATTTTTTGTTTTTTAACGAATTGACTTGAAACATTACATTTATGTTGTTAGGGATGCATGAAAACTATTCAGTTAGTTTTTTTTATAGTGACACAAAGTGAAAAGTATTATAGCTTCAGCCTTGCTGAAGATAGCGTCCTTACTGGTTTTAATTGCATAAGAGCTCGATGGAAAGCTTATCTGTTCCTCTTTCAGAAGGCATTAACATATTTTACGAAAAGTCGTAAGAAATAAAATGTTTTTGATCAAAACTAAAATATTCACGAAGTCATTGAAGAAGAAGTACCTTATCAGACGAAAATATGGCTTTTCTAATAAGAGACATTTAAATTTTTTTAATGGCATAAATGGGCGGCATTTTATTCAGAATTAATAGTTTTTTACATGGATACAAAATTCGTTTAATTTTTTCTTATAAAATACTAGAATTATAGAAAAGAACCTTGCGAAAATAATCCGCAGTAGGACGGAATTGTGTTGACCACCGATTAGTTTGTTCTAATAACTCTTGCATCCTTCGACCGAATTCTTCGACTAAAAGCTCGATGGAAAGCTTATCTGTTCCTCTTTCAGAAGGGATTAACATATTTTACGAAAGTCGTAAGAAATAAAATGTTTTTGATCAAAACTAAAATATCCTCAAAATCATTGGAAAAGATGTACCTTATAAGACGAAAATATGCCTTATTTAATAAGAGACATTTAAATTTTTTTAATTGGATAAATGGGGCGGCATTTTATTCAGAATTAATAGTTTTTTACATGGACAAAAAATTCGTTTCATTTTTTCCCATCAAATACTAGAATTATAGAAAAGCACTTTGCGAAAAGAATCGGCAGAAGGACGGAATCGCGTTGACCACCGATAAGTTTTATGCTAATAACTCTTGCATCCTTCAACCGACTTCTTCGACTAAGAGCTCGATGGAAAGCTTATCTGTTCCTCTTTCAGATGGCATTAACATATTTTACGAAAAGTTGTAAGAAATAAAATTTTTTTTATCAAAACTAAAATATCCTCGAAATCATTGAAAAAGAAGTACCTTATCAGACGAAAATATGGCTTATCTAATAAGAGACATATAAATTTTTTTAATTGCATAAATGGGTGTCATTTTATTCAGAATTAATAGTTTTTTACATGGATACAAAATTCGTTTTTCTTATTAAATACTAGAATTATAGAAAAGAACTTTGCGAAAATAATCCGCAGTAGGACGGAATTGTGTTGACCACCGATTGGTTTGTTCTAATAACTCTTGCATCCTTCGACCGACTTCTTCGACTAAGAGCTTGATGGAAAGCTTATCTGTTCCTCTTTCAGATGGCAGTAACATATTCTACGAAAAGTTGTAAAAAATAAAATTTTTTTGATCAAAACTAAAATATCCTCGGAGTCATTGAAGATTAAATACCTTATCAGACGAAAATATGCCTTATCTAATAAAAGACATATTCATTTTTTTAATTGCATAAATGGGTGTCATTTTATTCAGAATTAATAGTTTTTTACATGGACAAAAAATTCGTTTAATTTTTTCCCATTCAATACTAGAATTATAGAAAAGTACTTTGCGAAAACAATCCGCAGTAGGACGGAATCGTGTTGACCACCGATTAGTTTTTTGCTAATAACTCTTGCATCCTTCGACCGACTTCTTTAACTAAGAGCTCGATGGAAAGCTTATCTATTCCTCTTTCAGATGGCATTAACATATTTTACGAAAAGTTGTAAGAAATCCATTTTTTTTTTGATTAATACTAAAATATCCTCGGAGTCATTGAAGATTAAGTACCTTATCAGACGAAAATATGCCTTATCCAATAAGAGACATTTACATTTTTTTAATTGCATAAGAGCTCGATGGAAATCTTATCTGTTCCTCTTTCAGAAGGCATTAACATATTTTACGAAAAGTCGTAAGAAATAAAACTTTTTTGATCAAAATTAAAATATCCTCGGAGTCATTGAAGATTAAGTACCTTATCAGACGAAAATATGGCTTTTCTAATAAGAGACATTTAAATTTTTTT
This sequence comes from Phortica okadai, assembly GCA_034638295.1. NCBI lineage: Eukaryota > Metazoa > Arthropoda > Insecta > Diptera > Drosophilidae > Phortica > Phortica okadai. The sequence continues at coordinate 29,588,665 of CM067851.1, forward strand.
AATGGCATAAATGGGCGGCATTTTATTCAGAATTAATAGTTTTTTACATGGATACAAAATTCGTTTAATTTTTTCTTATTAAATACTAGAATTATAGAAAAGAACCTTGCGAAAATAATCCGCAGTAGGACGGAATTGTGTTGACCACCGATTAGTTTGTTCTAATAACTCTTGCATCCTTCGACCGAATTCTTCGACTAAGAGCTCGATGGAAAGCTTATCTGTTCCTCTTTCAGAAGGCATTAACATATTTTACGAAAGTCGTAAGAAATAAAATGTTTTTGATCAAAACTAAAATATCCTCAAAATCATTGGAAAAGATGTACCTTATAAGACGAAAATATGCCTTATCTAATAAGAGACATTTAAATTTTTTTAATTGCATAAATGGGGCGGCATTTTATTCAGAATTAATAGTTTTTTACATGGACAAAAAATTCGTTTAATTTTTTCCCATCAAATACTAGAATTATAGAAAAGCACTTTGCGAAAAGAATCGGCAGAAGGACGGAATCGCGTTGACCACCGATAAGTTTTATGCTAATAACTCTTGCATCCTTCAACCGACTTCTTCGACTAAGAGCTCGATGGAAAGCTTATCTGTTCCTCTTTCAGATAGCAGTAACATATTTTACGAAAAGTTGTAAGAAATAAAATTTTTTTTATCAAAACTAAAATATCCTCGAAATCATTGAAAAAGAAGTACCTTATCAGACGAAAATATGGCTTATCTAATAAGAGACATATAAATTTTTTTAATTGCATAAATGGGTGTCATTTTATTCAGAATTAATAGTTTTTTACATGGATACAAAATTCGTTTTTCTTATTAAATACTAGAATTATAGAAAAGAACTTTGCGAAAATAATCCGCAGTAGGACGGAATTGTGTTGACCACCGATTAGTTTGTTCTAATAACTCTTGCATCCTTCGACCGACTTCTTCGACTAAGAGCTTGATGGAAAGCTTATCTGTTCCTCTTTCAGATGGCAGTAACATATTCTACGAAAAGTTGTAAAAAATAAAATTTTTTTGATCAAAACTAAAATATCCTCGGAGTCATTGAAGATTGAGTACCTTATCACACGAAAATATGCCTTATCTAATAAAAGACATATACATTTTTTTAATTGCATAAATGGGTGTCATTTTATTCGGAATTAATAGTCTTTTACATGGACAAAAAATTCGTTTAATTTTTTCCCATTCAATACTAGAGTTATAGAAAAGTACTTTGCGAAAACAATCGCCAGTGGGACGGAATCGTGTTGACCACCGATTAGTTTTTTGCTAATAACTCTTGCATCCTTCGACCGACTTCTTTGACTAAGAGCTCGATGGAAAGCTTATCTGTTCCTCTTTCAGATGGCATTAACATATTTTACGAAAAGTTGTAAGAAATAAAATTTTTTTGATCAAAACTAAAATATCCTCGGAGTCATTGAAGATTGAGTACCTTATCACACGAAAATATGCCTTATCTAATAAAAGACATATACATTTTTTTAATTGCATAAATGGGTGTCATTTTATTCGGAATTAATAGTCTTTTACATGGACAAAAAATTCGTTTAATTTTTTCCCATTCAATACTAGAATTATAGAAAAGTACTTTGCGAAAACAATCGGCAGTGGGACGGAATCGTGTTGACCACCGATTAGTTTTTTGCTAATAACTCTTGCATCCTTCGACCGACTTCTTTGACTAAGAGCTCGATGGAAAGCTTATCTGTTCCTCTTACAGATGGCATTAACATATTTTACGAAAAGTTGTAAGAAATAAAATTTTTTTGATCAAAACTAAAATATCCTCGAAATCATTGAAAAAGAAAAGATCATTTTACATGGATACAAAATTCGTTTAATTTTTTCTTATTAAATACTAGAATTATAGGAAAGAACTTTGCGAAAATAATCCGCAGTAGGACGGAATTGTGTTGACCACCGATTAGTTTGTTCTAATAACTCTTGCATCCTTCGACCGACTTCTTTGACTAAGAGCTCGATGGAAAGCTTATCTGTTCCTCTTTCAGATGGCATTAACATATTTTACGAAAAGTTGTAAGAAATAAAATTTTTTTGATCAAAACTAAAATATCCTCGGAGTCATTGAAGATTAAGTACCTTATCAGACGAAAATATGCCTTATCTAATAAAAGACATTTAAATTTTTTTAATTGCATAAATGGGTGTCATTTTATTCAGAATTAATAGTTTTTTACATGGACAAAAAATTCGTTTAATTTTTTCCCATTCAATACTAGAATTATAGAAAAGTACTTTGCGAAAACAATCGGCAGTAGGACGGAATCGTGTTGACCACCGATTAGTTTTTTGCTAATAACTCTTGCATCCTTCGACCGACTTCTTTAACTAAGAGCTCGATGGAAAGCTTATCTATTCCTCTTTCAGATGGCATTAACATATTTTACGAAAAGTTGTAAGAAATCCATTTTTTTTTTGATTAATACTAAAATATCCTCGGAGTCATTGAAGATTAAGTACCTTATCAGACGAAAATATGCCTTATCCAATAAGAGACATTTACATTTTTTTTAATTGCATAAGAGCTCGATGGAAAGCTTATCTGTTCCCCTTTCAGAAGGCATTAACATATTTTACGAAAAGTCGTAAGAAATAAAACTTTTTTGATCAAAATTGAAATATCCTCGGAGTCATTGAAGATTAAGTACCTTATCAGACGAAAATATGGCTTTTCTAATAAGAGACATTTAAATTTTTTTAATGGCATCAATGGGCGGCATTTTATTCAGAATTAATAGTTTTTTACATGGATACAAAATTCGTTTAATTTTTTCTTATTAAATACTAGAATTATAGAATAGAACTTTGCGAAAATAATCCGCAGTAGGACGGAATTGTGTTGACCACCGATTAGTTTGTTCTAATAACTCTTGCATCCTTCGACCGACTTCTTCGACTAAGAGCTCGATGGAAAGCTTATCTGTTCCTCTTTCAGAAGGCATTAACATATTTTACGAAAGTCGTAAGAAATAAAATGTTTTTGATCAAAACTAAAATATCCTCAAAATCATTGGAAAAGATGTACCTTATAAGACGAAAATATGCCTTATCTAATAAGAGACATTTAAATTTTTTTAATTGCATAAATTGGGCGGCATTTTATTCAGAATTAATAGTTTTTTACATGGACAAAAAATTCGTTTAATTTTTTCCCATCAAATACTAGAATTATAGAAAAGCACTTTGCGAAAAGAATCGGCAGAAAGACGGAATCGCGTTGACCACCGAAAAGTTTTTTGCTAATTACTTTTGCATCCTTCGACCGACTTCTTCCACTAAGTGCTCGATGGAAAGCTTATCTGTTCCTCTTTCAGAAGGCATTAACATATTTTACGAAAAGTCGTAAGAAATAAAATTTTTTTGATCAAAACTAAAATATTCACGAAATCATTGAAGAAGAAGTACCTTATCAGACGAAAATATGCCTTATCTAATAAGAGATATTTAAATTTTTTTAGTTGCATAAATGGGCGGCATTTTATTCAGAATTAATAGTTTTTTACATGGACATAAAATTCGTTTAATTTTTTCCCATTAAATACTAGAATTATAGAAAAGTACTTTGCGAAAAGAATCGGCTGTCGGACGGAATCGTGTTGACCACCGATTAGTTTTTTGCTAATAACTCTTACATCCTTCGCCCGACTTCTTCGACTAAGAACTCGATGGAAAGCTTATCTGTTCGTCTTTCCGATGGCATTAACATATTTTACGAAAAGTCGTAAGAAATAAAAGTTTTTTGATCAAAATTAAAATATCCTCGAAATCATTGACATTTAAATTTTTTTAATTGCATAAATGGGCAGCATTTTATTCAGAATTAATAGTTTTTTACATGGACAATAAATTCGTTTAAGTTTTTCCTATTCAATACTAGAATTATAGAGAAGTACTTTGCGAAAACAATCGGCAGTAGGACGGAATCGTGTTGACCACCGATTAGTTTTTTGCTAATAACTCTTGCATCCTTTGACCGACTTCTTTGACTAAGAACTCGATGGAAAGCTTATCTGTTCCTCTTTCAGATGGCATTAACATATTTTACGAAAAGTTGTAAGAAATAAAATTTTTTTGATCAAAACTAAAATATCCTCGAAATCATTGAAAAAGAAGTACCTTATCAGACGAAAATATGCCTTATCAAATAAGAGACATTTACATTTTTTTAATTGCATAAGAGCTCGATGGAAAGCTTATCTGTTCCTCTTTCAGATGGCATTAACATATTTTACGAAAAGTTGTAAAAAATAAAATTTTTTTGATCAAAACTAAAATATCCTTGGAGTCATTGAAGATTAAGTACCTTATCAGACGAAAATATGCCTTATCTAATAAAAGACATTTAAATTTTTTTTAATTGCATAAATGTGTGTCATTTTATTCAGAATTAATAGCTTTTTACATGGACAAAAAATTCGTTTAATTTTTTCCCATTCAATACTAGAGTTATAGAAAAGTACTTTGCGAAAACAATCGGCAGTAGGACGGAATCGTGTTGACCACCGATTAGTTTTTTGCTAATAACTCTGGCATCCTTCGACCGACTTCTTCGACTAAGAGCTCGATGGAAAGCTTATCTGTTCCCCTTTCAGATGGCAGTAACATATTTTACGAAAAATTGTAAAAAATAAAATTTTTTTGATCAAAACTAAAATATCCTCGGAGTCATTGAAGATTAAGTACCTTATCAGACGAAAATATGCCTTATCCATTAAAAGACATATACATTTTTTTAATTGCATAAATGGGTGTCATTTTATTCAGAATTAATAGTTTTTTACATGGACAAAAAATTCGTTTAATTTTTTCCCATTCAATACTAGAGTTATAGAAAAGTACTTTGCGAAAACAATCGGCAGTAGGACGGAATCGTGTTGACCACCGATTAGTTTTTTGCTACTAACTCTTGCATCCTTCGACCGACTTCTTCGACTAAGAGCTCGATGGAAAGCTTATCTGTTCCTCTTTCAGATGGCATTAACATATTTTACGACAAGTCGTAAGAAATAAAATTTTTTTGATCAATTCTAAAATATCCTCGGAGTCATTGAAGATTAAGTACCTTATCAAACGAAAATATGCCTTATCCAATAAGAGACATTTACATTTTTTTAATTGCATAAGAGCTCGATGGAAAGCTTATCTGTTCCTCTTTCAGAAGGCATTAACATATTTTACGAAAAGTCGTATCATTGAAGATTAATTACCTTATCAGACGAAAATATGCCTTATCTAATTAAAGACATATAAATTTTTTTAATTCCATAAATGTGTGTCATTTTATTCAGAATTAATAGCATTTTACATGGACAAAAAATTCGTTTCCCATTCAATACTAGAAGTATAGAAAAGTACTTTGCGAAAAGAATCGGCAGTAGGACGGAATCGTGTTGACCACCGATTAGTTTTTTGCTAATAACTCTTGCATCCTTCGACCGACTTCTTCGACTAAGAGCTCGATGGAAAGCTTATCTGTTGCTCTTTCAGATGGCATTAACATATTTGACGAAAAGTCGTAAGAAATAAAATTTTTTTGATCAAAACTAAAATATCCTCAAAATCATTGAAAAAGAAGTACCTTATCAGACGAAAATATGGCTTATCTAATAAGAGACATATAAATTTTTTTAATTGCATAAATGGGTGTCATTTTATTCAGAATTAATAGTTTTTTACATGGATACAAAATTCGTTTTTCTTATTAAATACTAGAATTATAGAAAAGAACTTTGCGAAAATAATCCGCAGTAGGACGGAATTGTGTTGACCACCGATTAGTTTGTTCTAATAACTCTTGCATCCTTCGACCGACTTCTTCGACTAAGAGCTTGATGGAAAGCTTATCTGTTCCTCTTTCAGATGGCAGTAACATATTCTACGAAAAGTTGTAAAAAATAAAATTTTTTTGATCAAAACTAAAATATCCTCGGAGTCATTGAAGATTGAGTACCTTATCACACGAAAATATGCCTTATCTAATAAAAGACATATACATTTTTTTAATTGCATAAATGGGTGTCATTTTATTCGGAGTTAATAGTCTTTTACATGGACAAAAAATTCGTTTAATTTTTTCCCATTCAATACTAGAGTTATAGAAAAGTACTTTGCGAAAACAATCGCCAGTGGGACGGAATCGTGTTGACCACCGATTAGTTTTTTGCTAATAACTCTTGCATCCTTCGACCGACTTCTTTGACTAAGAGCTCGATGGAAAGCTTATCTGTTCCTCTTTCAGATGGCATTAACATATTTTACGAAAAGTTGTAAGAAATAAAATTTTTTTGATCAAAACTAAAATATCCTCGGAGTCATTGAAGATTGAGTACCTTATCACACGAAAATATGCCTTATCTAATAAAAGACATATACATTTTTTTAATTGCATAAATGGGTGTCATTTTATTCGGAATTAATAGTCTTTTACATGGACAAAAAATTCGTTTAATTTTTTCCCATTCAATACTAGAATTATAGAAAAGTACTTTGCGAAAACAATCGGCAGTGGGACGGAATCGTGTTGACCACCGATTAGTTTTTTGCTAATAACTCTTGCATCCTTCGACCGACTTCTTTGACTAAGAGCTCGATGGAAAGCTTATCTGTTCCTCTTACAGATGGCATTAACATATTTTACGAAAAGTTGTAAGAAATAAAATTTTTTTGATCAAAACTAAAATATCCTCGAAATCATTGAAAAAGAAAAGATCATTTTACATGGATACAAAATTCGTTTAATTTTTTCTTATTAAATACTAGAATTATAGAAAAGAACTTTGCGAAAATAATCCGCAGTAGGACGGAATTGTGTTGACCACCGATTAGTTTGTTCTAATAACTCTTGCATCCTTCGACCGACTTCTTTGACTAAGAGCTCGATGGAAAGCTTATCTGTTCCTCTTTCAGATGGCATTAACATATTTTACGAAAAGTTGTAAGAAATAAAATTTTTTTGATCAAAACTAAAATATCCTCGGAGTCATTGAAGATTAAGTACCTTATCAGACGAAAATATGCCTTATCTAATAAAAGACATTTAAATTTTTTTAATTGCATAAATGGGTGTCATTTTATTCAGAATTAATAGTTTTTTACATGGACAAAAAATTCGTTTAATTTTTTCCCATTCAATACTAGAATTATAGAAAAGTACTTTGCGAAAACAATCGGCAGTAGGACGGAATCGTGTTGACCACCGATTAGTTTTTTGCTAATAACTCTTGCATCCTTCGACCGACTTCTTTAACTAAGAGCTCGATGGAAAGCTTATCTGTTCCTCTTTCAGATTGCATTAACATATTTTACGAAAAGTTGTAAGAAATCCATTTTTTTTTGATTAATACTAAAATATCCTCGGAGTCATTGAAGATTAAGTACCTTATCAGACGAAAATATGCCTTATCCAATAAGAGACATTTACATTTTTTTTAATTGCATAAGAGCTCGATGGAAAGCTTATCTGTTCCCCTTTCAGAAGGCATTAACATATTTTACGAAAAGTCGTAAGAAATAAAACTTTTTTGATCAAAATTGAAATATCCTCGGAGTCATTGAAGATTAAGTACCTTATCAGACGAAAATATGGCTTTTCTAATAAGAGACATTTAAATTTTTTTAATGGCATCAATGGGCGGCATTTTATTCAGAATTAATAGTTTTTTACATGGATACAAAATTCGTTTAATTTTTTCTTATTAAATACTAGAATTATAGAATAGAACTTTGCGAAAATAATCCGCAGTAGGACGGAATTGTGTTGACCACCGATTAGTTTGTTCTAATAACTCTTGCATCCTTCGACCGACTTCTTCGACTAAGAGCTCGATGGAAAGCTTATCTGTTCCTCTTTCAGAAGGCATTAACATATTTTACGAAAGTCGTAAGAAATAAAATGTTTTTGATCAAAACTAAAATATCCTCAAAATCATTGGAAAAGATGTACCTTATAAGACGAAAATATGCCTTATCTAATAAGAGACATTTAAATTTTTTTAATTGCATAAATTGGGCGGCATTTTATTCAGAATTAATAGTTTTTTACATGGACAAAAAATTCGTTTAATTTTTTCCCATCAAATACTAGAATTATAGAAAAGCACTTTGCGAAAAGAATCGGCAGAAAGACGGAATCGCGTTGACCACCGAAAAGTTTTTTGCTAATTACTTTTGCATCCTTCGACCGACTTCTTCCACTAAGTGCTCGATGGAAAGCTTATCTGTTCCTCTTTCAGAAGGCATTAACATATTTTACGAAAAGTCGTAAGAAATAAAATTTTTTTGATCAAAACTAAAATATTCACGAAATCATTGAAGAAGAAGTACCTTATCAGACGAAAATATGCCTTATCTAATAAGAGATATTTAAATTTTTTTAGTTGCATAAATGGGCGGCATTTTATTCAGAATTAATAGTTTTTTACATGGACATAAAATTCGTTTAATTTTTTCCCATTAAATACTAGAATTATAGAAAAGTACTTTGCGAAAAGAATCGGCTGTCGGACGGAATCGTGTTGACCACCGATTAGTTTTTTGCTAATAACTCTTACATCCTTCGCCCGACTTCTTCGACTAAGAACTCGATGGAAAGCTTATCTGTTCGTCTTTCCGATGGCATTAACATATTTTACGAAAAGTCGTAAGAAATAAAAGTTTTTTGATCAAAATTAAAATATCCTCGAAATCATTGACATTTAAATTTTTTTAATTGCATAAATGGGCAGCATTTTATTCAGAATTAATAGTTTTTTACATGGACAATAAATTCGTTTAAGTTTTTCCTATTCAATACTAGAATTATAGAGAAGTACTTTGCGAAAACAATCGGCAGTAGGACGGAATCGTGTTGACCACCGATTAGTTTTTTGCTAATAACTCTTGCATCCTTTGACCGACTTCTTTGACTAAGAACTCGATGGAAAGCTTATCTGTTCCTCTTTCAGATGGCATTAACATATTTTACGAAAAGTTGTAAGAAATAAAATTTTTTTGATCAAAACTAAAATATCCTCGAAATCATTGAAAAAGAAGTACCTTATCAGACGAAAATATGCCTTATCAAATAAGAGACATTTACATTTTTTTAATTGCATAAGAGCTCGATGGAAAGCTTATCTGTTCCTCTTTCAGATGGCATTAACATATTTTACGAAAAGTTGTAAAAAATAAAATTTTTTTGATCAAAACTAAAATATCCTTGGAGTCATTGAAGATTAAGTACCTTATCAGACGAAAATATGCCTTATCTAATAAAAGACATTTAAATTTTTTTTAATTGCATAAATGTGTGTCATTTTATTCAGAATTAATAGCTTTTTACATGGACAAAAAATTCGTTTAATTTTTTCCCATTCAATACTAGAGTTATAGAAAAGTACTTTGCGAAAACAATCGGCAGTAGGACGGAATCGTGTTGACCACCGATTAGTTTTTTGCTAATAACTCTGGCATCCTTCGACCGACTTCTTCGACTAAGAGCTCGATGGAAAGCTTATCTGTTCCCCTTTCAGATGGCAGTAACATATTTTACGAAAAATTGTAAAAAATAAAATTTTTTTGATCAAAACTAAAATATCCTCGGAGTCATTGAAGATTAAGTACCTTATCAGACGAAAATATGCCTTATCCATTAAAAGACATATACATTTTTTTAATTGCATAAATGGGTGTCATTTTATTCAGAATTAATAGTTTTTTACATGGACAAAAAATTCGTTTAATTTTTTCCCATTCAATACTAGAGTTATAGAAAAGTACTTTGCGAAAACAATCGGCAGTAGGACGGAATCGTGTTGACCACCGATTAGTTTTTTGCTACTAACTCTTGCATCCTTCGACCGACTTCTTCGACTAAGAGCTCGATGGAAAGCTTATCTGTTCCTCTTTCAGATGGCATTAACATATTTTACGACAAGTCGTAAGAAATAAAATTTTTTTGATCAATTCTAAAATATCCTCGGAGTCATTGAAGATTAAGTACCTTATCAAACGAAAATATGCCTTATCCAATAAGAGACATTTACATTTTTTTAATTGCATAAGAGCTCGATGGAAAGCTTATCTGTTCCTCTTTCAGAAGGCATTAACATATTTTACGAAAAGTCGTATCATTGAAGATTAATTACCTTATCAGACGAAAATATGCCTTATCTAATTAAAGACATATAAATTTTTTTAATTCCATAAATGTGTGTCATTTTATTCAGAATTAATAGCATTTTACATGGACAAAAAATTCGTTTCCCATTCAATACTAGAAGTATAGAAAAGTACTTTGCGAAAAGAATCGGCAGTAGGACGGAATCGTGTTGACCACCGATTAGTTTTTTGCTAATAACTCTTGCATCCTTCGACCGACTTCTTCGACTAAGAGCTCGATGGAAAGCTTATCTGTTGCTCTTTCAGATGGCATTAACATATTTGACGAAAAGTCGTAAGAAATAAAATTTTTTTGATCAAAACTAAAATATCCTCAAAATCATTGGAAAAGATGTACCTTATAAGACGAAAATATGCCTTATCTAATAAGAGACATTTAAATTTTTTTAATTGCATAAATTGGGCGGCATTTTATTCAGAATTAATAGTTTTTTACATGGACTAAAAATTCGTTTAATTTTTTCCCATCAAATACTAGAATTATAGAAAAGTACTTTGCGCAAAGAATCGGCAGTAGGACGGAATCGTGTTGACCACCGATTAGTTTTCTGCTAATAACTCTTGCATCCTTCGACCGACTTCTTCGACTAAGAGCTCGATGGAAAGCTTATCTGTTCCTCTTTCAGAAGGCATTAACATATTTTACGAAAAGTCGTAAGAAATAAAATGTTTTTGATCAAAACTAAAATATTCACGAAGTCATTGAAGAAGAAGTACCTTATCAGACGAAAATATGCCTTATCTAATAAGAGATATTTAAATTTTTTTAGTTGCATAAATGGGCGGCATTTTATTCAGAATTAATAGTTTTTTACATGGACAAAAAATTCGTTTAATTTTTTCCCATAAAATACTAGAATTATAGAAAAGAACTTTGCGAAAATAATCCGCAGTAGGACGGAATTGTGTTGACCACCGATTAGTTTGTGCTAATAACTCTTGCATCCTTCGACCGACTTCTTCGACTAAGAGCTCGATGGAAAGCTTATCTGTTCCTCTTTCAGAAGGCATTAATATATTATACGAAAAGTCGTAAGAAATAAAATTTTTTTGATCCAAACTAAAATATCCTCAAAATCATTGGAAAAGATGCACCTTTTAAGACGAAAATATGCCTTATCTAATAAGAGACATTTAAATTTTTTTAATTGCATAAATGGGCGGTATTTTATTCAGAATTAATAGTTTTTTACATGAACAAAAAATTCGTTTAAGTTTTTCCCATTCAATACTAGAATTATAGAAAAGTACTTTGCGAAAACAATCGGCAGTAGGACGGAATCGTGTTGACCACCGATTAGTTTTTTGCTAATAACTCTTGCATCCTTCGACCGACTTCTTCGACTAAGAGCTCGATGGAAAGCTTATCTGTTCCTCTTTCAGATAGCAGTAACATATTTTACGAAAGTCGTAAGAAATAAAATTTTTTTGATCCAAACTAAAATATCCTCAAAATCATTGGAAAAGATGTACCTTTTAAGACGAAAATATGCCTTATCTAATAAGAGACATTTAAATTTTTTTAATTGCATAAATGGGCGGTATTTTATTCAGAATTAATAGTTTTTTACATAGACAAAAAATTCGTTTAAGTTTTTCCCATTCAATACTAGAATTATAGAAAAGTACTTTGCGAAAACAATCGGCAGTAGGACGGAATCGTGTTGACCACCGATTAGTTTTTTGCTAATAACTCTTGCATCCTTCGACCGACTTCTTCGACTAAGAGCTCGATGGAAAGCTTATCTGTTCCTCTTTCAGAAGGCATTAACATATTTTACGAAAAGTCGTAAGAAATAAAATTTTTTTGATCAAAACTAAAATATTCACGAAATCATTGAAGAAGAAGTACCTTATCAGACGAAAATATGCCTTATCTAATAAGAGATATTTAAATTTTTTTAGTTGCATAAATGGGCGGCATTTTATTCAGAATTAATAGTTTTTTACATGGACAAAAAATTCGTTTAATTTTTTCCCATAAAATACTAGAATTATAGAAAAGAACTTTGCGAAAATAATCCGCAGTAGGACGGAATTGTGTTGACCACCGATTAGTTTGTGCTAATAACTCTTGCATCCTTCGACCGACTTCTTCGACTAAGAGCTCAATGGAAAGCTTATCTGTTCCTCTTTCAGAAGGCATTAAAATATTATACGAAAAGTCGTAAGAAATAAAATTTTTTTGATCCAAACTAAAATATCCTCAAAATCATTGGAAAAGATGCACCTTTTAAGACGAAAATATGCCTTATCTAATAAGAGACATTTAAATTTTTTTAATTGCATAAATGGGCGGTATTTTATTCAGAATTAATAGTTTTTTACATGAACAAAAAATTCGTTTAAGTTTTTCCCATTCAATACTAGAATTATAGAAAAGTACTTTGCGAAAACAATCGGCAGTAGGACGGAATCGTGTTGACCACCGATTAGTTTTTTGCTAATAACTCTTGCATCCTTCGACCGACTTCTTTGACTAAGAGCTCGATGGAAAGCTTATCTGTTCCTCTTTCAGATAGCAGTTACATATTTTACGAAAGTCGTAAGAAATAAAATGTTTTTGATCAAAACTAAAATATCCTCAAAATCATTGGAAAAGATGTACCTTATAAGAGGAAAATATGCCTTATCTAATAAGAGACATTTAAATTTTTTTAATTGCATAAATGGGCGGTATTTTATTCAGAATTAATAGTTTTTTACGTGGATACAAAATTCGTTTAATTTTTTCTTATTAAATACTAGAATTATAGAAAAGAACTTTGCGAAAATAATCCGCAGTAGGACGGAATTGTGTTGACCACCGATTAGTTTGTTTTAATAACTCTTGCATCCTTCGACCGACTTCTTCGACTAAGAGCTCGATGAAAAGCTTATCTGTTCCTCTTTCAGATGGCATTAACATATTTTACGAAAAGTCGTAAGAAATAAAATTTTTTTGATCAAAACTAAAATATCCTCAAAATCATTGGAAAAGATGTACCTTATAAGACGAAAATAAGCCTTATCTAATAAGAGACATTTAAATTTTTTTAATTGCATAAATTGGGCGGCATTTTATTCAGAATTAATAGTTTTTTACATGGACAAAAAATTCGTTTAATTTTTTCCCATCAAATACAAGAATTATAGAAAAGTACTTTGCGAAAAGAATCGGCAGAAGGACGGAATCGCGTTGACCACCGATAAGTTTTATGCTAATAACTCTTGCATCCTTCAACCGAATTCTCCGACTAAGAGCTCGATGGAAAGCTTATCTGTTCCTCTTTCAGAAAGCATTAACATATTTTACGAAAAGTCGTAAGAAATAAAATTTTTTTGATTAAAACTAAAATATCCACGAAATCATTGAAGAAGAAGTAGCTTATCAGACGAAAATATGCCTTATCTAATAAGAGATATTTAAATTTTTTTATTTGCATAAATGGGCGGCATTTTATTCAGAATTAATAGTTTTTTACATGGACATAAAATTCGTTTAATTTTTTCCCGGTAAATACTAGAATTATAGAAAAAAACTTTGCGAAAAGAATCGGCTGTCGGACGGAATCGTGTTGACCACCGATTAGTTTTTTGCTAATAACACTTACATCCTTCGACCGACTTCCTCGACTAAGAGCTCGATGGAAAGCTTATCTGTTCCTCTTTCAGATGGCATTAACGTATTTTACGAAAAGTCGTAAGAAATAAAATTTTTTTGATCAAAACTAAAATATCCTCGAAATCATTGAAAAAGAAGTACCTTATCAGACGAAAATATGCCTTATCTAATAAGAGACATTTAAATTTTTTTAATTGCATAAATGGGCGGTATTTTATTCAGAATTAATAGTTTTTTACATGGATACAAAATTCGTTTAATTTTTTCTTATTAAATACTAGAATTATAGAAAAGAACTTTGCGAAAATAATCCGCAGTAGGACGGAATTGTGTTGACCACCGATTAGTTTTTTGCTAATAACTCTTGCATCCTTCGACCGACTTCTTCGACTAAGAGGTCGATGGAAAGCTTATCTGTTCCTCTTTCAGAAGGCATTTACATATTTTACGAAAGTCGTAAGAAATAAAATTTTTTTGATCAAAACTAAAATATCGTCAAAATCATTGGAAAAGATGTACCTTATAAGACGAAAATATGCCTTATCTAATAAGAGACATTTAAATTTTTTTAATTGCATACATTGGGCGGCATTTTATTCAGAATTAATAGTTTTTTACATGGACAAAAAATTCGTTTAATTTTTTCCCATCAAATACTAGAATTATAGAAAAGTACTTTGCGAAAAGAATCGGCAGAAGGACGGAATCGTGTTGACCACCGATAAGTTTTATGCTAATAACTCTTGCATCCTTCAACCGAGTTCTTCGACTAAGAGCTCGATGGAAAGCATATCTGTTCCTCTTTCAGATAGCGGTAACATATTTTACGAAAAGTTGTAAGAAATAAAATTTTTTTGATCAAAACTAAAATATCCTAGGAGTCATTGAAGATTAATTACCTTATCAGACGAAAATATGCCTTATCTAATAAGAGACATATAAATTTTTTTAATTGCATAAATGGGTGTCATTTTATTCAGAATTAATAGTTTTTTACATGGAAAAAAAATTCGTTTAATTTTTTCCCATTAAATACTAGAATTATAGAAAAGTACTTTGCGAAAAGAATCGGCAGTAGGACGGAATCGTGTTGACCACCGATTAGTTTTTATACTTTTCACTTATGTGAAATAGTATAATAACTTTGTCACGGAGTTTGTAACAGATCGAAATATTAATTTCCGACTATATAAAGTATATGTATTCTTGATCCGTCTGTCTGTCTGTCTGTCTGTATGTATGCAAACTAGTCCCTCAGTTTTGAAGCTATCGAGCTGAAACTTTGCACAGATTCTTAGAATTTATTACGATGAATCATTCGTCGGAACCAGCATGATCGTATTATTGGAACAGGTAGCTCCCATACGAAAAGAAAAAGAAAAGTGAACAAAACTTGAATCGTTGTATGGAAAACTTTTTTGTTTTGTACAATAGAGTGCTGAAATTTTAAACATAGTAGTTTTACATAGTCCGACTACATGCCTGAAAGTTTCATTGAGATTGGACATCTGGAACTGGTAGCTCCCATACAAAATGAAGAAGAGGAAGAGAAGGAATATTCACGTCGTCGTATGGAAAACTTTTTTGTTTCTTAACCAATTGACTTGAAATTTTAAGGTTATGTTCTTAGGGAGGAATGAAAACTATTTTGACCAAAAGTGGGCGTAGCCACGCCCACTTATAGCGAAAATTTACCCGTTTTATGGAAAACTTTTTTGTTTTTTAACCAATTGACTTGAAACTTTACAGTTACGTTCTTAGAGAGGAATGAAAACCATTTTGACCAAAAGTGGGCGTAGCCACGCCCACTTATAGCGAAAATTAACCCGTTGCATGGAAAACTTTTTTGTTTTTTAACCAATTGACTTGAAACTTTACAGTTATGTTCTTAGGAAGGAATGAAAACTATTTTGACCAAATGTGGGCGTGGCCACGCCCTTTTATAGCGAAAATTGACCCGTTGTATGGAAAACTTTTTTGCTTTTTAACCAATTGACTTGAAACTTTAGAGTTATGTTCTTAGGGTGGAATGAAAACTATTTTGACCAAAAGTGGGCGTAGCCACGCCCACTTATAGCGAAAATTTACCCGTTGTATGGAAAACTTTTTTGTTTTTTAACCAATTGACTTGAAACTTTACAGTTATGTTCTTAGGAAGGAATGAAAACTATTTTGACCAAATGTGGGCGTGGCCACGCCCTTTTATAGCGAAAATTGACCCGTTGTATGGAAAACTTTTTTGCTTTTTAACCAATTGACTTGAAACTTTAGAGTTATGTTCTTAGGGTGAAATGAAAACAGTTTTGACAAAAAGTGGGCGTAGCCACGCCTACTTATAGCGAAAATTGACCCGTTGTATGGAAAACTTTTTTGTTTTTTTACCAATTGACTTGAAACTTTGCAGTTATGCTTTTAGGGAGGAATGAAAACTATTTTGATAAAAAGTGGACATGGCCATGCTTACTTATAGCGAAAATTGACCCTTTGTATGGAAAACTTTTTTGTTTTTTAACCAATTGACTTGAAACTTTACAGTTATGTTCTTAGGGAGGAATGAAAACTATTTTGACCAAAAGTGGGCATGGCTACGCCCACTTATCGCAAAACTTGAAACGTTGTATGGAAAACTTTTTTGTTTTTTTAACGAATTGACTTGAAACATTACAGTTATGTTGAGAGGGAGGCATGAAATCTATTCATTTAGTTATTTTTATAGTGACACAAAGTGAAAAGTATTATAGCTTCAGCCTTGCTGAAGATAGCATCCTTACTGGTTTTCTTATAACTTTTGTATCCTTCGACAGACTTTTTTGACTAAGAGCTCAATGAAAAGCTTATCTGTTCCTCTTTCAGATGGCATAAACATATTTTACGAAAAGTCGTAAGAAATAAAATGTTTTTGATCAATACTAAAGTATCCTCGGAGTCATTGAAGATTAAGTACCTTATCAGACGAAAATATGACTTATCCAATAAGAGACATTTACATTTTTTTAATTGCATAAGAGCTCGATGGAAAGCTTATCTGTTCCTCTTTCAGATGGCATTAACATATTTTACGAAAAGTTGTAAAAAATAAAATTTTTTTGATCAAAACTAAAATATCCACGGAGTCATTGAAGATTAAGTACCTTATCAGACGAAAATATGCCTTATCCATTAAGAGACATTTACATTTTTTTCATTGCATAAGAGCTCGATGGAAAGCTTATCTGTTCCTCTTTCAGAAGACATTAACATATTTTACGAAAAGTCGTAAGAAATAAAATTTTTTTGATCAAAACTAAAATATTCACGAAATCATTGAAGAAGAAGTACCTTATCAGACGAAAATATGCCTTATCTAATAAAAGACATTTAAATTTTTTTTAATTGCATAAATGTGTGTCATTTTATTCAGAATTAATAGCTTTTTACATGGACAAAAAATTCGTTTAATTTTTTCCCATCAAATACTAGAATTATAGAAAAGTACTTTGCGAAAAGAATCGGCAGAAGGACGGAATCGTGTTGACCACCGATAAGTTTTATGCTAATAACTCTTGCATCCTTCAACCGAGTTCTTCGACTAAGAGCTCGATGGAAAGCATATCTGTTCCTCTTTCAGATAGCGGTAACATATTTTACGAAAAGTTGTAAGAAATAAAATTTTTTTGATCAAAACTAAAATATCCTAGGAGTCATTGAAGATTAATTACCTTATCAGACGAAAATATGCCTTATCTAATAAGAGACATATAAATTTTTTTAATTGCATAAATGGGTGTCATTTTATTCAGAATTAATAGCTTTTTACATGGACAAAAAATTCGTTTAATTTTTTCCCATCAAATACTAGAATTATAGAAAAGAACTTTGCGAAAATAATCCGCAGTAGGACGGAATTGTGTTGACCACCGATTAGTTTTTTGCTAATAACTCTTGCATCCTTCGACCGACTTCTTCGACTAAGAGGTCGATGGAAAGCTTATCTGTTCCTCTTTCAGAAGGCATTTACATATTTTACGAAAGTCGTAAGAAATAAAATTTTTTTGATCAAAACTAAAATATCGTCAAAATCATTGGAAAAGATGTACCTTATAAGACGAAAATATGCCTTATCTAATAAGAGACATTTAAATTTTTTTAATTGCATACATTGGGCGGCATTTTATTCAGAATTAATAGTTTTTTACATGGACAAAAAATTCGTTTAATTTTTTCCCATCAAATACTAGAATTATAGAAAAGTACTTTGCGAAAAGAATCGGCAGAAGGACGGAATCGTGTTGACCACCGATAAGTTTTATGCTAATAACTCTTGCATCCTTCAACCGAGTTCTTCGACTAAGAGCTCGATGGAAAGCATATCTGTTCCTCTTTCAGATAGCGGTAACATATTTTACGAAAAGTTGTAAGAAATAAAATTTTTTTGATCAAAACTAAAATATCCTAGGAGTCATTGAAGATTAATTACCTTATCAGACGAAAATATGCCTTATCTAATAAGAGACATATAAATTTTTTTAATTGCATAAATGGGTGTCATTTTATTCAGAATTAATAGTTTTTTACATGGAAAAAAAATTCGTTTAATTTTTTCCCATTAAATACTAGAATTATAGAAAAGTACTTTGCGAAAAGAATCGGCAGTAGGACGGAATCGTGTTGACCACCGATTAGTTTTTATACTTTTCACTTATGTGAAATAGTATAATAACTTTGTCACGGAGTTTGTAACAGATCGAAATATTAATTTCCGACTATATAAAGTATATGTATTCTTGATCCGTCTGTCTGTCTGTCTGTCTGTATGTATGCAAACTAGTCCCTCAGTTTTGAAGCTATCGAGCTGAAACTTTGCACAGATTCTTAGAATTTATTACGATGAATCATTCGTCGGAACCAGCATGATCGTATTATTGGAACAGGTAGCTCCCATACGAAAAGAAAAAGAAAAGTGAACAAAACTTGAATCGTTGTATGGAAAACTTTTTTGTTTTGTACAATAGAGTGCTGAAATTTTAAACATAGTAGTTTTACATAGTCCGACTACATGCCTGAAAGTTTCATTGAGATTGGACATCTGGAACTGGTAGCTCCCATACAAAATGAAGAAGAGGAAGAGAAGGAATATTCACGTCGTCGTATGGAAAACTTTTTTGTTTCTTAACCAATTGACTTGAAATTTTAAGGTTATGTTCTTAGGGAGGAATGAAAACTATTTTGACCAAAAGTGGGCGTAGCCACGCCCACTTATAGCGAAAATTTACCCGTTTTATGGAAAACTTTTTTGTTTTTTAACCAATTGACTTGAAACTTTACAGTTACGTTCTTAGAGAGGAATGAAAACCATTTTGACCAAAAGTGGGCGTAGCCACGCCCACTTATAGCGAAAATTAACCCGTTGCATGGAAAACTTTTTTGTTTTTTAACCAATTGACTTGAAACTTTACAGTTATGTTCTTAGGAAGGAATGAAAACTATTTTGACCAAATGTGGGCGTGGCCACGCCCTTTTATAGCGAAAATTGACCCGTTGTATGGAAAACTTTTTTGCTTTTTAACCAATTGACTTGAAACTTTAGAGTTATGTTCTTAGGGTGGAATGAAAACTATTTTGACCAAAAGTGGGCGTAGCCACGCCCACTTATAGCGAAAATTTACCCGTTGTATGGAAAACTTTTTTGTTTTTTAACCAATTGACTTGAAACTTTACAGTTATGTTCTTAGGAAGGAATGAAAACTATTTTGACCAAATGTGGGCGTGGCCACGCCCTTTTATAGCGAAAATTGACCCGTTGTATGGAAAACTTTTTTGCTTTTTAACCAATTGACTTGAAACTTTAGAGTTATGTTCTTAGGGTGAAATGAAAACAGTTTTGACAAAAAGTGGGCGTAGCCACGCCTACTTATAGCGAAAATTGACCCGTTGTATGGAAAACTTTTTTGTTTTTTTACCAATTGACTTGAAACTTTGCAGTTATGCTTTTAGGGAGGAATGAAAACTATTTTGATAAAAAGTGGACATGGCCATGCTCACTTATAGCGAAAATTGACCCTTTGTATGGAAAACTTTTTTGTTTTTTAACCAATTGACTTGAAACTTTACAGTTATGTTCTTAGGGAGGAATGAAAACTATTTTGACCAAAAGTGGGCATGGCTACGCCCACTTATCGCAAAACTTGAAACGTTGTATGGAAAACTTTTTTGTTTTTTTAACGAATTGACTTGAAACATTACAGTTATGTTGAGAGGGAGGCATGAAATCTATTCATTTAGTTATTTTTATAGTGACACAAAGTGAAAAGTATTATAGCTTCAGCCTTGCTGAAGATAGCATCCTTACTGGTTTTCTTATAACTTTTGTATCCTTCGACAGACTTTTTTGACTAAGAGCTCAATGAAAAGCTTATCTGTTCCTCTTTCAGATGGCATAAACATATTTTACGAAAAGTCGTAAGAAATAAAATGTTTTTGATCAATACTAAAATATCCTCGGAGTCATTGAAGATTAAGTACCTTATCAGACGAAAATATGCCTTATCCAATAAGAGACATTTACATTTTTTTAATTGCATAAGAGCTCGATGGAAAGCTTATCTGTTCCTCTTTCAGATGGCATTAACATATTTTACGAAAAGTTGTAAAAAATAAAATTTTTTTGATCAAAACTAAAATATCCACGGAGTCATTGAAGATTAAGTACCTTATCAGACGAAAATATGCCTTATCCAATAAGAGACATTTACATTTTTTTCATTGCATAAGAGCTCGATGGAAAGCTTATCTGTTCCTCTTTCAGAAGACATTAACATATTTTACGAAAAGTCGTAAGAAATAAAATTTTTTTGATCAAAACTAAAATATTCACGAAATCATTGAAGAAGAAGTACCTTATCAGACGAAAATATGCCTTATCTAATAAAAGACATTTAAATTTTTTTTAATTGCATAAATGTGTGTCATTTTATTCAGAATTAATAGCTTTTTACATGGACAAAAAATTCGTTTAATTTTTTCCCATTCAATACTAGAATTATAGAAAAGTACTTTGCGAAAAGAATCGGCAGTAGGACGGAATCGTGTTGACCACCGATTAGTTTTTTGCTAATAACTCTTGCATCCTTCGACCGACTTCTTCGACTAAGAGCTCGATGGAAAGCTTATCTGTTCCTCTTTCAGATGGCATTAACATATTTTACGAAAAGTTGTAAGAAATAAAATTTTTTTGATCAATTCTAAAATATCCTCGGAGTTATTGAAGATTAAGTACCTTATCAGACGAAAATATGCCTTATCCAATAAGAGACATTTACATTTTTTTAATTGCTTAAGAGCTCGATGGAAAGCTTATCTGTTCCTCTTTCAGAAGACATTAACATATTTTACGAAAAGTCGTAAGAAATAAAATTTTTTTGATCAAAACTAAAATATCCTCGGAGTCATTGAAGATTAAGTACCTTATCAGACGAAAATATGCCTTATCTAATAAAAGACATATAAATTTTTTTAATTGCATAAATGTGTGTCATTTTATTCAGAATTAATAGCATTTTACATGGACAAAAAATTCGTTTCCCATTCAATACTAGAAGTATAGAAAAGTACTTTGCAAAGAGAATCGGCAGAAGGACGGAATCGTGTTGACCACCGAAAAGTTTTTTGCTAATTACTTTTGCATCCTTCGACCGACTTCTTCGACTAACACCTCGATGGAAAGCTTATCTGTTCCTCTTTCAGAAGGCATTAACATATTTTACGAAAAGTCGTAAGAAATAAAATTTTTTTTGATCAAAACTAAAATATTCACGAAATCATTGAAGAAGAAGTACCTTATCAGACGAAAATATGCCTTATCTAATAAGAGATATTTAAATTTTTTTAGTTGCATAAATGGGAGGCATTTTATTCAGAATTAATAGTTTTTTACATGGATACAAAATTCGTTTAATTTTTTTTTATTAAATACTAGAATTATAGAAAAGAACTTTGCGAAAATAATCCGCAGTAGGACGGAATTGTGTTGACCACCGATTAGTTTGTGCTAATAACTCTTGCATCCTTCGACCGACTTCTTCGACTAAGAGCTCGATGGAAAGCTTATCTGTTCCTCTTTCAGAAGGCATTAACATATTTTACGAAAAGTCGTAAGAAATAAAATTTTTTTGATCCAAACTAAAATATCCTCAAAATCATTGGAAAAGATGTACCTTTTAAGACGAAAATATGCCTTATCTAATAAGAGACATTTAAATTTTTTTAATTGCATAAATGGGCGGTATTTTATTCAGAATTAATAGTTTTTTTACATGGACAAAAAATTCGTTTAATTTTTTCCCATAAAATACTAGAATTATAGAAAAGAACTTTGCGAAAATAATCCGCAGTAGGACGGAATTGTGTTGACCACCGATTAGTTTGTGCTAATAACTCTTGCATCCTTCGACCGACTTCTTCGACTAAGAGCTCGATGGAAAGCTTATCTGTTCCTCTTTCAGAAGGCATTAACATATTTTACGAAAAGTCGTAAGAAATAAAATTTTTTTGATCAAAACTAAAATATTCACGAAATCATTGGAAAAGATGTACCTTTTAAGACGAAAATATGCCTTATCTAATAAGAGACATTTAAATTTTTTTAATTGCATAAATGGGCGGTATTTTATTCAGAATTAATAGTTTTTTACATGGACAAAAAATTCGTTTAATTTTTTCTTATTAAATACTAGAATTATAGAAAAGAACTTTGCGAAAATAATCCGCAGTAGGACGGAATTGTGTTGACCACCGATTAGTTTGTTTTAATAACTCTTGCATCCTTCGACCGACTTCTTCGACTAAGAGCTCGAAGGAAAGCTTATCTGTTCTTCTTTCAGAAGGCATTAACATATTATACGAAAAGTCGTAAGATAAAAAATTTTTTTGATCCAAACTAAAATATCCTCAAAATCATTGGAAAAGATGCACCTTTTAAGACGAAAATATGCCTTATCTAATAAGAGACATTTAAATTTTTTTAATTGCATAAATGGGCGGTATTTTATTCAGAATTAATAGTTTTTTACATGAACAAAAAATTCGTTTAAGTTTTTCCCATTCAATACTAGAATTATAGAAAAGTACTTTGCGAAAACAATCGGCAGTAGGACGGAATCGTGTTGACCACCGATTAGTTTTTTGCTAATAACTCTTGCATCCTTCGACCGACTTCTTTGACTAAGAGCTCGATGGAAAGCTTATCTGTTCCTCTTTCAGATAGCAGTAACATATTTTACGAAAGTCGTAAGAAATAAAATTTTTTTGATCAAAACTAAAATATCCTCAAAATCATTGGAAAAGATGTACCTTATAAGACGAAAATATGCCTTATCTAATAAGAGACATTTAAATTTTTTTAATTGCATAAATGGGCGGTATTTTATTCAGAATTAATAGTTTTTTACATGGATACAAAATTCGTTTAATTTTTTCCCATCAAATACTAGAATTATAGAAAAGTACTTTGCGAAAAGAATCGGCAGAAGGATGGAATCACGTTGACCACCGATAAGTTTTATGCTAATAACTCTTGCATCCTTCAACCGAATTCTCCGACTAAGAGCTCGATGGAAAGCTTATCTGTTCCTCTTTCAGAAGGCATTAACATATTTTACGAAAAGTCGTAAGAAATAAAATTTTTTTGATTAAAACTAAAATATCCACGAAATCATTGAAGAAGAAGTACCTTATCAGACGAAAATATGCCTTATCTAATAAGAGATATTTAAATTTTTTTAGTTGCATAAATGGGCGGCATTTTATTCAGAATTAATAGTTTTTTACATGGAGATAAAATTCGTTTAATTTTTTCCCGGCAAATACTAGAATTATAGAAAAAAACTTTGCGAAAAGAATCGGCTGTCGGACGGAATCGTGTTGACCACCGATTAGTTTTTTTGCTGATAACTCTTGCATCCTTCGACCGACTTCTTCGACTAAGAGCTCGATGGAAAGCTTATCTGTTCCTCTTTCAGATGGCAGTAACGTATTTTACGAAAAGTCGTAAGAAATAAAGTTTTTTTGATCAAAACTAAAATATCCTCGAAATCATTGAAAAAGAAGTACCTTATCAGACGAAAATATGCCTTATCTAATAAGAGACATTTAAATTTTTTTAATTGCATAAATGGGCGGTATTTTATTCAGAATTAATAGTTTTTTACATGGATACAAAATTCGTTTAATTTTTTCCCATCAAATACTAGAATTATAGAAAAGTACTTTGCGAAAAGAATCGGCAGAAGGACGGAATCGCGTTGACAACCGATAAGTTTTATGCTAATAACTCTTGCATCCTTCAACCGAATTCTCCGACTAAGAGCTCGATGGAAAGCTTATCTGTTCCTCTTTCAGAAGGCATTAACATATTTTACGAAAAGTCGTAAGAAATAAAATTTTTTTGATTAAAACTAAAATATCCACGAAATCATTGAAGAGTTTTGTCAAGTGTTCGGTGTGGTCGGTCGCATGAAAATTTGTCCCGTGCTATTAAATTAATTCCTCAGTGGTTTTTGTTTGAAACTAAGAAAAATAGTGTACTAACGTATTAATATTGTTCTGCCTGTGTTTACTAACAATTTGTATTATTTTTCAAACAAAAATAAGTAAGTTTTGCAAGTTTTAAATAATTACATGTAATTTTGTTATTGTAATTTAACATTTGTTGTTTACTTATCACGTGTAATTTGTTGCTGGCAAAACATCTGGTGAGAGTTTTTCTTGCGTGTGTTCCATTACATCGTCTCTCTCATTTCGCTTGGCGCTCAATAATTTTACTCTTTCAAGAGCTTTGATTATTTCATTTATTTAAAAGAGAGTTTCGTACTTTAACCCTTTAGTGACAAACGGGTTCCTTTGAAAACAAAAATTTTTAAGTGATTTCATTTTCGTTTTTTATAACTTCTTTTTTTTTTTTTTATTGTTTCTTTTATAAAAAAAAAAAAAAAAAAAATAAAATCATAATGCCTTGCTGTTTGCCTAAATGCCCAATAAAGGGTGACAAGGAAGCATTGGTGGCATGTTGGATCTGCGAGTCCACTGCTCATGTAAAATGTGCCGAATTAAATGGCCGCATTGCTGACATTTTGGAGAAGAACATCGGCCTTCACTGGTGCTGTCCAAAATGTCGTTCATCAGAGATTGAGTTACGCAAGTGGCTCAATCTTATGCAAAACGCATATAAAGATATTTCGAAAGATTTCGAGCGACTTAACGAAAAATTTAAGTCGTTTGATAAGTCTCTCTCCAGCTTTAAGTCAGTTGAACCTTCCCCTAAGCGAAAAAGGCCCCATCCGCCGCTCAAGATTTCCATTCCGACAACTTTAAGTCTTCCGGATGAGACCACGAATTTCTTTTCGCCTCTTCCGTCACCTAATGTTCCGATTGTTGTCACAGCGTCAGAAGGTTCATATGGTTCCGTTGCCAATAACAACAACGCGGTTCCTTCCGAAGTTATTCATACTGCTTCTGGAAGTAATCTCCCTCGTGGGGATCAAGAGCCAAAAAAACTTGTTGTTGTACCACATGCGCCCCATAAGAAATTCATTTTTCTTTCACGCTTAGCAGCTGATACTTCGGAAAGTGATGTAAACCACTTTATCAGCTCCAAGATGAAATCTGTCACAAATTTAACAATCTCCAAATTTAAATTTAACACAACGCGATCAATTTCATCTTTTAAAATTTCAGTGCCAGAATCCTTCTTCAACGTTTTAGTTGACTCAAATTTCTGGCCTGATGGTTGCGTTGTGCACGAGTTCAAATTTAAAGACCGTTCTAATTCGGTAAACACGGTCAAGCCTTCGGGGTCAAAAAACTAATTAATTCTTCTAGTACCCCTTCAGTTTTGACGGTAAATTTTCAAAATGTCAGAGGGTTAAACTCAAAACTAACTTCGCTTTATTTGAATAGTTTTTCATTATCTTCTGATATCATTGTCTTTGTCGAAACTTGGCTTCGCCCTGATGTTTTAAATTCGGAACTACTTTCTGACAGCTTTATTACCTTTCGTAAAGATCGTCTTGGCAAAATTGGTGGTGGAGTCTTAATCTCTGTCGCTGTTCAACACACATCGGAACAAATTTGTGTGATAGGTACTGACGATATTGAGCTGATATGCGTTAAAATAACTCTTGCAAAGACTCGCGTTTTCATTACATGCTCCTACATTCCACCACAATCAGAAGCATCAGTATATTCAGCGCATATAAACGCTATTCAATCTATTCGAGACTTGGTTAAGGACTCAGATATGATGCTGGTCTGTGGAGACTTCAACCTCCCTCATATTTCTTGGATTGCATCTGACAATTCAAATATAGTAACTCCCTTGTCTAGTAACGAATTTATTGATTCTTTACTTGAATCATCGTTTAACCAAATAAACAGCATACAAAATTCTAAGAATCGTATTCTAGATCTTGTTTTCATAAATAACATTGAGGGTGCATCACTTTGCAGATCCCCTCCAATTTCACAACCTGAAGACTCTTACCACCCAACGTTGGAGCTTACAATTACACCAAACTTACTAACACATCCTCGTCAAAATCCTACTGGTTCCAAACCTAATCGTGTATTTTGCTTCAGAAAAACCGATTTTGAACGTCTTGGTCATTTGCTTTCTAACACTGATTGGTCATTCATTCATAACACGTCCAACATTGAAAGGGCAGTAGAGTTTTTTAACGCGACTATGTATAAACTGCTTAAATTGTGTGTACCAAGAGTTAAGACTGTTACACAACAAAATAAACCGCCGTGGTTTTCAAAAGAATTATCTCGTCTAAAGAACTTAAAAAATAGATTATTTAAAAAATATAAGAGAACCGGTTCTCTTGTTGATTATGCAAACTATACAACAGTTCGCTATAGATTCACTTTATGTAACAAAAGAAATTATGATTTATATTTAGTTAAATTAAAATCCAATATATACCGTGATCCAAAAAATTTTTTTAATATCATCAAATACAAGTCTAATTCCACCTCATTTCCTTCATGTATGAAACTCAATGGTGTGGAAGGAAGTGATGATGCAACGATATCCGACCTCTTTGCTGAATTTTTCCAAAGCACCTATAATGACTATTCATACCAAAATGGTACTTACCCATACTTAATCAATGATCGAAATAATATAAATTTGCCAGTAATTGAAAATGAAACTGTTCTTAGACACTTAAAATTATTTAAACCATCTTTTACGGCTGGTCCAGATAGTGTTCCTAGTTGCGTTTTGAAGCACTGTGCCGAGATGTTGTTTATTCCATTATGTAAGCTTTTTAACATGTCGTTAAATTCTTCTATTGTACCCAAAATTTGGAAAGAGTCTTACATTATTCCCCTTTATAAAAAAGGCAGTAAGGTAGACATCTCGAATTACAGAGGCATTGCAAAGCTATGTGCTATTCCAAAACTGTTTGAACAGATCATTACGGAACAGCTACAGCACTTTGTGCCATCTCTTCTAAATTTGTCTCAGCATGGCTTTCTCAAGAAACGGTCAACGGTAACTAACTTATTAGAATTCACTTCAATTGTCAATCGAAATTTCTCGTCCGGCTGCCAAACCGATGTTGTGTACACTGATTTCAGTAAAGCATTTGATTGTGTTTGTCACTCTCTGCTTTTAATAAAACTCGAAACCTATGGTTTTCCACCATCGTTAGTCCGTTGGCTGTCGTCGTATCTTGAATCTCGAACACAATGTGTTCTTTTTAAGACATCGGTTTCGAGACGAATTTTTGTTACTTCAGGGGTTCCTCAAGGTAGTCACCTTGGCCCCTTATTGTTTAATATATTTATTAATGACTTGCCTACTGTAATCAAACACTGCCATGTTTTAATGTATGCTGATGACGTGAAATTATGTCTAACCGTTAATTCTATAGATCAGCAGAATCTGCTTCAGTCTGATCTTGACTCTCTCTCACAATGGTGTGCTGTAAACAATTTATTGTTAAACAGTGATAAATGCAAGCTAATGTCATTTTATAGAAAAAAACTAATTGTTTGCTCGTACAAGTTAAATAATTTGTACCTTGAACGTATCTCTCAGTTCAATGACCTTGGTGTTTTGATGGACCCAAAACTTCACTTCGCTTCACATATTTCGCTGTCTGTCAATAGGGCTAAAGGCGTACTGGGTTTCATCAAAAGATGGTCCAAAGAATTTAATGACCCGTACACAACTAAATTGCTTTACACTTCTTTAGTACGGCCCATTCTGGAATATGCATCGTGTGTTTGGGATCCTCAGTGTGAAAAGTATAAGAACCAAATTGAGTCTGTTCAGAAACAGTTCCTTCTGTTTGCACTTAGGAATCTACATTGGGACCCCTGTGTTCACCTTCCTCCCTATAGTAGTCGGTTGAAGCTTATTAATTTACCATCATTGTCTAGTCGTAGAAAAATGCTTGGTACTTTGTTTTTGCATAACCTAATAAATGGCATGATATTCTCTCCTACATTGTTGGCGTATATACAGTTCAGTGTCCCCGCTAGAGTAACTAGAAATTTTAGTCCGATCTGTCTTAGTACCTGCAGATCGACATATTTAGAGCATGACTCGTTTCGTGTTTTATGTAGGTATTATAACAGATATTTTAGTTTAATTGAGAACTGCTCCTCTACTAACCTTATAAAACGTAGTATTCTAACGTATTTAAATAAGTAAAAATTTTGTTTATGAAGTTTATGTTAATTAATCAACGTAGTAGTTTTAAGGAATTGTTTAAAAATTAGTTTATTAGTATTTTTTATTGTGTGTAGTGTAAGTAGTAAAGCGACTGTTGACTTGTCTGTAGTCGCGGAACAGGCTGACCTGGTGTCGCAAGTCCACTTGAGGGTAGTGCGCTACCACAACGTCTTGCGCCTGTAGTTAGAAAAAAAAAAAAAAAAAAAAAAAAAAAAGAAGAAGTACCTTATCAGACGAAAATATGCCTTATCTAATAAGAGATATTTAAATTTTTTTAGTTGCATAAATGGGCGGCATTTTATTCAGAATTAATAGTTTTTTACATGGACATAAAATTCGTTTAATTTTTTCCCGGTAAATACTAGAATTATAGAAAAAAACTTTGCGAAAAGTATCGGCTGTCGGACGGAATCGTGTTGACCACCGATTAGTTTTTTGCTAATAACTCTTACATCCTTCGACCGACTTCTTCGACTAAGAGCTCGATGGAAAGCTAATCTGTTCCTCTTTCAGATAGCAGTAACATATTTTACGAAAGTCGTAAGAAATAAAATTTTTTTGATCAAAACTAAAATATCCTCAAAATCATTGGAAAAGATGTACCTTATAAGACGAAAATATGCCTTATCTAATAAGAGACATTTACATTTTTTTAATTGCATAAATGGGCGGTAATTTATTCAGAATTAATAGTTTTTTGCATGGATACAAAATTCGTTTAATTTTTGCTTATTAAATACTAGAATTATAGAAAAGAACTTTGCGAAAATAATCCGCAGTAGGACGGAATTGTGTTGACCACCGATTAGTTTGTTTTAATAACTCTTGCATCCTTCGACCGACTTCTTCGACTAAGAGCTCGATGGAAAGCTTATCTGTTCCTCTTTCAGATGGCATTAACATATTTTACGAAAAGTCGTAAGAAATAAAATTTTTTTGATCCAAACTAAAATATCCTCAAAATCATAGGAAAAGATGTACCTTATAAGACGAAAATAAGCCTTATCTAATAAGAGACATTTAAATTTTTTTAATTGCATAAAGTGGGCGGCATTTTATTCAGAATTAATAGTTTTTTACTTGGACAAAAAATTCGTTTAATTTTTTCCCATCAAATACTAGAATTATAGAAAAGTACTTTGCGAAAAGAATCGGCAGAAGGATGGAATCACGTTGACCACCGATTAGTTTTTTGCTAATAACTCTTACATCCTTCGACCGACTTCTTCGACTAAGAGCTCGATGGAAAGCTTATCTGTTCCTCTTTCAGATGGCATTAACGTATTTTACGAAAAGTCGTAAGAAATAAAATTTTTTTGATCAAAACTAAAATATCCTCGAAATCATTGAAAAAGAAGTACCTTATCAGACGAAAATATGCCTTATCTAATAAGAGACATTTAAATTTTTTTAATTGCATAAATGGGCGGTATTTTATTCAGAATTAATAGTTTTTTACATGGATACAAAATTCGTTTAATTTTTTCTTATTAAATACTAGAATTATAGAAAAGAACTTTGCGAAAATAATCCGCAGTAGAACGGAATTGTGTTGACCACCGATTAGTTTGTTCTAATAACTCTTGCATCCTTCGACCGACTTCTTCGACTAAGAGGTCGATGGAAAGCATATCTGTTCCTCTTTCAGATAGCGGTATTATATTTTACGAAAAGTTGTAAGAAATAAAATTTTTTTGATCAAAACTAAAATATCCTCGGAGTCATTGAAGATTAATTACCTTATCAGACGAAAATATGCCTTATCTAATAAGAGACATATACATTTTTTTAATTGCATAAATGGGTGTCATTTTATTCAGAATTAATAGTTTTTTACATGGACAAAAAATTCGTTTAATTTTTTCCCATTAAATACTAGAATTATAGAAAAGTACTTTGCGAAAAGAATCGGCAGTAGGACGGAATCGTGTTGACCACCGATTAGTTTGTTTTAATAACTCTTGCATCCTTCGACCGACTTCTTCGACTAAGAGCTCGATGGAAAGCTTATCTGTTCCTCTTTCAGAAGGCATTAACATATTTTACGAAAGTCGTAAGAAATAAAATTTTTTTTTATCAAAACTAAAATATCGTCAAAATCATTGGAAAAGATGTACCTTATAAGACGAAAATATGCCTTATCTAATGAGAGACATTTAAATTTTTTTAATTGCATAAATTGGGCGGCATTTTATTCAGAATTAATAGTTTTTTACATGGACAAAAAATTCGTTTAATTTTTTCCCATCAAATACCAGAATTATAGAAAAGTACTTTGCGAAAAGAATCGGCAGAAGGACGGAATCGTGTTGACAACCGATAAGTTTTATGCTAATAACTCTTGCATCCTTCAACCGAGTTCTTCGACTAAGAGCTCGATGGAAAGCATATCTGTTCCTCTTTCAGATAGCGGTATTATATTTTACGAAAAGTTGTAAGAAATAAAATTTTTTTGATCAAAACTAAAATATCCTCGGAGTCATTGAAGATTAATTACCTTATCAGACGAAAATATGCCTTATCTAATAAGAGACATATACATTTTTTTAATTGCATAAATGGGTGTCATTTTATTCAGAATTAATAGTTTTTTACATGGACAAAAAATTCGTTTAATTTTTTCCCATTAAATACTAGAATTATAGAAAAGTACTTTGCGAAAAGAATCGGCAGTAGGACGGAATCGTGTTGACCACCGATTAGTTTTTATACTTTTCACTTATGTGAAATAGTATAATAACTTTGTCACGGAGTTTGTAACAGATCGAAATATTAATTTCCGACTATATAAAGTATATGTATTCTTGATCCGTCTGTCTGTCTGTCTGTCTGTCTGTATGTATGCAAACTAGTCCCTCAGTTTTGAAGCTATCGAGCTGAAACTTTGCACAGATTCTTAGAATTTATTACGATGAATCATTCGTCGGAACCAGCATGATCGGATTATTGGAACAGGTAGCTCCCATACGAAAAGAAAAAGAAAAGTGAACAAAACTTGAATCGTTGTATGGAAAACTTTTTTGTTTTGTACAATAGAGTGCTGAAATTTTAAACATAGTAGTTTTACATAGTCCGACTACATGCCTGAAAGTTTCATTGAGATTGGACATCTGGAACTGGTAGCTCCCATACAAAATGAAGAAGAGGAAGAGAAGGAATATTCACGTCGTCGTATGGAAAACTTTTTTGTTTCTTAACCAATTGACTTGAAATTTTAAGGTTATGTTCTTAGGGAGGAATGAAAACTATTTTGACCAAAAGTGGGCGTAGCCACGCCCACTTATAGCGAAAATTTACCCGTTGTATGGAAAACTTTTTTGTTTTTTAACCAATTGACTTGAAACTTTACAGTTATGTTCTTAGAGAGGAATGAAAACCATTTTGACCAAAAGTGGGCGTAGCTAGGCGTAGCCACGCCCACTTATAGCGAAAATTAACCCGTTGCATGGAAAACTTTTTTGTTTTTTAACCAATTGACTTGAAACTTTACAGTTATGTTCTTAGGAAGGAATGAAAACTATTTTGACCAAATGTGGGCGTGGCCACGCCCTTTTATAGCGAAAATTGACCCGTTGTATGGAAAACTTTTTTGCTTTTTAACCAATTGACTTGAAACTTTAGAGTTATGTTCTTAGGGTGGAATGAAAACTATTTTGACCAAAAGTGGGCGTAGCCACGCCCACTTATAGCGAAAATTTACCCGTTGTATGGAAAACTTTTTTGTTTTTTAACCAATTGACTTGAAACTTTACAGTTATGTTCTTAGAGAGGAATGAAAACCATTTTGACCAAAAGTGGGCGTAGCTAGGCGTAGCCACGCCCACTTATAGCGAAAATTGACCCGTTGTATGGAAAACTTTTTTGCTTTTTAACCAATTGACTTGAAACTTTAGAGTTATGTTCTTAGGGTGAAATGAAAACAGTTTTGACCAAAAGTGGGCGTAGCCACGCCTACTTTTAGCGAAAATTGACCCGTTGTATGGAAAACTTTTTTGTTTTTTTACCAATTGACTTGAAACTTTACAGTTATGTTCTTAGGGAAGAATGAAAACTATTTTGACCAAAAATGGGCATGGCTACGCCCACTTATCGCAAAACTTGACCCGTTGTATGGAAAACTTTTTTGCTTTTTAACCAATTGACTTGAAACTTTAGAGTTATGTTCTTACGGTGAAATGAAAACAGTTTTGACCAAAAGTGGGCGTAGCCACGCCTACGTATAGCGAAAATTGACCCGTTGTATGGAAAACTTTTTTGTTTTTTTACCAATTGACTTGAAACTTTGCAGTTATGCTTTTAGGGAGGAATGAAAACTATTTTGATAAAAAGTGGGCATGGCCACGCTCACTTATAGCGAAAATTGACCCTTTGTATGGAAAACTTTTTTGTTTTTTAACCAATTGACTTGAAACTTTACAGTTATGTTTTTAGGGAGGAATGAAAACTATTTTGACCAAAAGTGGGCATGGCTACGCCCACTTATCGCAAAACTTGAACCGTTGTATGGAAAACTTTTTTGTTTTTTTAACGAATTGACTTGAAACATTACAGATATGTTGAGAGGGAGGCATGAAATCTATTCATTTAGTTATTTTTATAGTGACACAAAGTGAAAAGTATTATAGCTTCAGCCTTGCTGAAGATATCATCCTTACTGGTTTTCTTATAACTTTTGTATCCTTCGACAGACTTTTTTGACTAAGAGCTCAATGAAAAGCTTATCTGTTCCTCTTCCAGATGGCATTAACATATTTTACGAAAAGTCGTAAGAAGTAAAAGTTTTTTGATCAAAACTAAAATATCCTCGAAATCATTGAAGAAGAAGTACCTTATCAGACGAAAATATGCCTTATCTAATAAGAGACATTTACATTTATTTAATTGCATAAATGGGCGGCATTTTGTTCATTCATTCTTACATGGACAAAAAATTCGTTTAATTTTTTCCCATTATATACTAGAATTATAGAAAAGTACTTTGCGAAAAGAATCGGCAGTAGGACGGAATCCACCACTTAGTTTAGTTTTTTGCTAATAACTCTTGCATGCTTCGACCGACTTCTTCGACTAAGAGCTCGATGGAAAGCTTATCTGTTCCTCTTTCAGATGGCATTAACATATTTTACGAAAAGTCGTAAGAAATAACATTTTTTTTATCAAAACTAAAATATCCTCGAAATCATTGAAGAAGAAGTACCTTATCAGACGAAAATATGCCTTATCTAATAAGAGATATTTAAATTTTTTTAGTTGCATAAATGGGCGGCATTTTATTCAGAATTAATAGTTTTTTACATGGATACAAAATTCGTTTAATTTTTTTTTATTAAATACTAGAATTATAGAAATGAACTTTGCGAAAATAATCCGCAGTAGGACGGAATTGTGTTGACCACCGATTAGTTTGTGCTAATAACTCTTGCATCCTTCGACCGACTTCTTCGACTAAGAGCTCGATGGAAAGCTTATCTGTTCCTCTTTCAGAAGGCATTAACATATTTTACTAAAAGTCGTAAGAAATAAAATTTTTTTGATCCAAACTAAACTATCCTCAAAATCATTGGAAAAGATGTACCTTTTAAGACGAAAATATGCCTTATCTAATAAGAGACATTTAAATTTTTTTAATTGCATAAATGGGCGGTATTTTATTCAGAATTAATAGTTTTTTACATAGACAAAAAATTCGTTTAAGTTTTTCCCATTAAATACTAGAATTATAGAAATGAACTTTGCGAAAAGAATCGGCAGAAGGACGGAATCGCGTTGACCACCGATAAGTTTTATGCTAATAACTCTTGCATCCTTCAACCGAATTCTCCGACTAAGAGCTCGATGGAAAGCTTATCTGTTCCTCTTTCAGAAGGCATTAACATATTTTACGAAAAGTCGTAAGAAATAAAATTTTTTTGATTAAAACTAAAATATCCACGAAATCATTGAAGAAGAAGTACCTTATCAGACGAAAATATGCCTTATCTAATAAGAGATATTTAAATTTTTTTGGTTGCATAAATGGGCGGCATTTTATTCAGAATTAATAGTTTTTTACATGGACATAAAATTCGTTTAATTTTTTCCCGGTAAATACTAGAATTATAGAAAAAAACTTTGCGAAAAGAATCGGCTGTCGGACGGAATCGTGTTGACCACCGATTAGTTTTTTGCTAATAACTCTTACATCCTTCGACCGACTTCTTCGACTAAGAGCTCGATGAAAAGCTTATCTGTTCCTCTTTCAGATGGCATTAACGTATTTTACGAAAAGTCGTAAGAAATAAAATTTTTTTGATCAAAACTAAAATATCCTCGAAATCATTGAAAAAGAAGTACCTTATCAGACGAAAATATGCTTTATCTAATAAGAGACATTTAAATTTTTTTAATTGCATAAATGGGCGGTATTTTATTCAGAATTAATAGTTTTTTACATGGATACAAAATTCGTTTAATTTTTTCTTATTAAATACTAGAATTATAGAAAAGAACTTTGCGAAAATAATCCGCAGTAGGACGGAATTGTGTTGACCACCGATTAGTTTGTTCTAATAACTCTTGCATCCTTCGACCGACTTCTTCGACTAAGAGGTCGATGGAAAGCTTATCTGTTCCTCTTTCAGAAGGCATTAACATATTTTACGAAAGTCGTAAGAAATAAAATTTTTTGGATCAAAACTAAAATATCGTCAAAATCATTGGAAAAGATGTACCTTATAAGACGAAAATATGCCTTATCTAATAAGAGACATATAAATTTTTTTAATTGCATAAATGGGTGTCATTTTATTCAGAATTAATAGTTTTTTACATGGACAAAAAATTCGTTTAATTTTTTCCCATTAAATACTAGAATTATAGAAAAGTACCTTGCGAAAAGAATCGGCAGTAGGACAGAATCGTGTTGACCACCGATTAGTTTTTATACTTTTCACTTATGTGAAATAGTATAATAACTTTGTCACGGAGTTTGTAACAGATCGAAATATTAATTTCCGACTATATAAAGTATATGTATTCTTGATCCGTCTGTCTGTCTGTCTGTATGTATGCAAACTAGTCCCTCAGTTTTGAAGCTATCGAGCTGAAACTTTGCACAGATTCTTAGAATTTATTACGATGAATCATTCGTCGGAACCAGCATGATCGGATTATTGGAACAGGTAGCTCCCATACGAAAAGAAAAAGAAAAGTGAACAAAACTTGAATCGTTGTATGGAAAACTTTTTTGTTTTGTACAATAGAGTGCTGGAATTTTAAACATAGTAGTTTTACATAGGCCGCCTACATGCCTGAAAGTTTCATTGAGATTGGACACCTGGAACTGGTAGCTCCCATACAAAATGAAGAAGAGGAAGAGAAGGAATATTGACGTCGTCGTATGGAAAACTTTTTTGTTTCTTAACCAATTGACTTGAAATTTTAAGGTTATGTTCTTAGGGAGGAATGAAAACTATTTTGACCTAAAGTGGGCGTAGCCACGCCCACTTATAGCGAAAATTTACCCGTTGTATGGAAAACTTTTTTGTTTTTTAACCAATTGACTTGAAACTTTACCGTTATGTTCTTAGAGAGGAATGAAAACCATTTTGACCAAAAGTGGGCATGGCTACGCCTAGCTAAATTGACCCGTTGTATGGAAAACTTTTTTGCTTTTTAACCAATTGACTTGAAACTTTAGAGTTATGTTCTTAGGGTGAAATGAAAACAGTTTTGACCAAAAGTGGGCGTAGCCACGCCTAGTTATAGCGAAAATTGACCCGTTGTATGGAAAACTTTTTTGTTTTTTTACCAATTGACTTGAAACTTTACAGTTATGTTCTTAGGGAGGAATGAAAACTATTTTGACCAAAAGTGGGCATGGCTACGCCCACTTATCGCATAACTTGAACCGTTGTATGGAAAACTTTTTTGTTTTTTTAACGAATTGACTTGAAACATTACAGTTATGTTGAGAGGGAGGCATGAAATCTATTCATTTAGTTATTTTTATAGTGACACAAAGTGAAAATTATTATAGCTTCAGCCTTGCTGAAGATAGCATCCTTACTGGTTTTCTTATAACTTTTGTATCCTTCGACAGACTTTTTTGACTAAGAGCTCAATGAAAAGCTTATCTGTTCCTCTTTCAGATGGCATTAACATATTTTACGAAAAGTCGTAAGAAGTAAAAGTTTTTTGATCAAAACTAAAATATCCTCGAAATCATTGAAGAAGAAGTACCTTATCAGACGAAAATATGCCTTATCTAATAAGAGACATTTACATTTTTTTAATTGCATAAATGGGCGGCATTTTGTTCATTCATTCTTACATGGACAAAAAATTCGTTTAATTTTTTCCCATTAAATACTAGAATTATAGAAAAGTACTTTGCGAAAAAAATCGGCAGTAGGACGGAATCGTGTTGACCACCAATTAGTTTTTTGCTAATAACTCTTGCATCCTTCGACCGACTTCTTCGACTAAGAGCTCGATGGAAAGCTTATCTGTTCCTCTTTCAGATGGCATTAACATATTTTACGAAAAGTCGTTAGAAATAAAATTTTTTTTATCAAAACTAAAATATCCTCGAAATCATTGAAGAAGAAGTACCTTATCAGACGAAAATATGCCTTATCTAATAAGAGATATTTAAATTTTTTTAATTGCATAAATGGGGGGCAATTTATTCAGAATTAATAGTTTTTTACATGGAGAAAAAATTCGTTTAATTTTTTCCCATTAAATACTAGAATTATAGAAAAGTACTTTGAGAAAACAATCGGCAGTAGGACGGAATCGTGTTGACCACCGATTAGTTTGTTGCTAATAATTCTTGCATGCTTCGACCGACTTCTTCGACTAAGAGCTCGATGGAAAGCTTAACTGTTCCTCTTTCAGATGACATTAACATATTTTACGAAAAATATAACAAATAAAACATTTTTGATCAAAACTAAAATATCCACGAAATCATTGAAGAAGAAGTACCTTATCAGACGAAAATATGCCTTATCTAATTAGAGACATTTAAATTTTTTTAATTGCATAAATGGGCTGCATTTTATTCAGAATTAATAGTTTTTTACATGGCCAAAAAATTCGTTTAATTTTTTCCCATCAAATACTAGAATTATAAAAAAGTACTTTGCGAAAAGAATCGGCAGTAGGACGGAATCGTGTTGACCACTGATTAGTTTTTTGCTAATAATTCTTGCATGCTTCGACCGACTTCTTCGACTAAGAGCTCGATGGAAAGCTTATCTGTTCCTCTTTCAGATGGCATTAACATATTTTACGAAAGTCGTAAGAAATAGAATTTTTTTGATCAAAACTAAAATATCTTAAAATCATTGGAACAGATGTACCTTATAAGACGAAAATATGCCTTATCTAATAAGAGACATTTAAATTTTTTTAATTGCATAAATTGGGCGGCATTTTATTCAGAATTAATAGTTTTTTACATGGACAAAAAATTCGTTTAATTTTTTCCCATCAAATACTAGAATTATAGAAAAGTACTTTGCGAAAAGAATCGGCAGAAGGACGGAATCGTGTTGACCACCGATAAGTTTTATGCTAATAACTCTTGCATCCTTCAACCGAGTTCTTCGACTAAGAGCTCGATGGAAAGCATATCTGTTCCTCTTTCAGATAGCGGTAACATATTTTACAAAAAGTTGTAAGAAATAAAATTTTTTTGATCAAAACTAAAATATCCTCGGAGTCATTGAAGATTAATTACCTTATCAGACGAAAATATGCCTTATCTAATAAGAGACATATCAATTTTTTTAATTGCATAAATGGGTGTCATTTTATTCAGAATTAATAGTTTTTTACATGGACAAAAAATTCGTTTAATTTTTTCCCATTAAATACTAGAATTATAGAAAAGTACTTTGCGAAAAGAATCGGCAGTAGGACGGAATCGTGTTGACCACCGATTAGTTTTTATACTTTTCACTTATGTGAAATAGTATAATAACTTTGTCACGGAGTTTGTAACAGATCGAAATATTAATTTCCGACTATATAAAGTATATGTATTCTTGATCCGTCTGTCTGTCTGTCTGTCTGTATGTATGCAAACTAGTCCCTCAGTTTTGAAGCTATCGAGCTGAAACTTTGCACAGATTCTTAGAATTACGATGAATCATTCGTCGGAACCAGCATGATCGGATTATTGGAACAGGTAGCTCCCATACGAAAAGAAAAAGAAAAGTGAACAAAACTTGAATCGTTGTATGGAAAACTTTTTTGTTTTGTACAATAGAGTGCTGAAATTTTAAACATAGTAGTTTTACATAGGCCGCCTACATGCCTGAAAGTTTCATTGAGATTGGACATCTGGAACTGGTAGCTCCCATACAAAATGAAGAAGAGGAAGAGAAGGAATATTGACGTCGTCGTATGGAAAACTTTTTTGTTTCTTAACCAATTGACTTGAAATTTTAAGGTTATGTTCTTAGGGAGGAATGAAAACTATTTTGACCAAAACTTATAGCGAAAATTTACCCGTTGTATGGAAAACTTTTTTGTTTTTTAACCAATTGACTTGAAACTTTACCGGTATGTTCTTAGAGAGGAATGAAAACCATTTTGACCAAAATTGGGCGTAGCTAGGCGTAGCCACGCCCACTTATAGCAAAAATTGACCCGTTGTATGGAAAACTTTTTTGCTTTTTAACCAATTGACTTGAAACTTTAGAGTTATGTTCTTAGGGTGAAATGAAAACAGTTTTGACCAAAAGTGGGCGTAGCCACGCCTACTTATAGCGAAAATTGACCCGTTGTATGGAAAACTTTTTTGTTTTTTTACCAATTGACTGGAAACTTTACAGTTATGTTCTTAGGTAGGAATGAAAACTATTTTGACCAAAAGTGGGCATGGCTACGCCCACTTATCGCATAACTTGAACCGTTGTATGGAAAACTTTTTTGTTTTTTTAACGAATTGACTTGAAACATTACAGTTATGTTGAGAGGGAGGCATGAAATCTATTCATTTAGTTATTTTTATAGTGACACAAAGTGAAAATTATTATAGCTTCAGCCTTGCTGAAGATAGCATCCTTACTGGTTTTCTTATAACTTTTGTATCCTTCGACAGACTTTTTTGACTAAGAGCTCAATGAAAAGCTTATCTGTTCCTCTTTCAGATGGCATTAACATATTTTACGAAAAGTCGTAAGAAGTAAAAGTTTTTTGATCAAAACTAAAATATCCTCGAAATCATTGAAGAAGAAGTACCTTATCAGACGAAAATATGCCTTATCTAATAAGAGACATTTAAATTTTTTTAATTGCATAAATGGGCGGCATTTTGTTCATTCATTCTTACATGGACAAAAAATTCGTTTAATTTTTTCCCATTAAATACTAGAATTATAGAAAAGTACTTTTCGAAAAAAATCGGCAGTAGGACGGAATCGTGTTGACCACCAATTAGTTTTTTGCTAATAACTCTTGCATCCTTCGACCGACTTCTTCGACTAAGAGCTCGATGGAAAGCTTATCTGTTCCTCTTTCAGATGGCATTAACATATTTTACGAAAAGTCGTTAGAAATAAAATTTTTTTTATCAAAACTAAAATATCCTCGAAATCATTGAAGAAGAAGTACCTTATCAGACGAAAATATGCCTTATCTAATAAGAGATATTTAAATTTTTTTAATTGCATAAATGGGCGGCATTTTATTCAGAATTAATAGTTTTTTACATGGAGAAAAAATTCGTTTAATTTTTTCCCATTAAATACTAGAATTATAGAAAAGTACTTTGAGAGAACA
Organism: Phortica okadai; assembly: GCA_034638295.1. NCBI lineage: Eukaryota > Metazoa > Arthropoda > Insecta > Diptera > Drosophilidae > Phortica > Phortica okadai. Next base: position 29,628,967 of record CM067851.1, read on the forward strand.
ATCGGCAGTAGGACGGAATCGTGTTGACCACCGATTAGTTTGTTGCTAATAATTCTTGCATCCTTTGACCGACTTCTTCGACTAAGAGCTCGATGGAAAGCTTATCTGTTCCTCTTTCAGATGACGTTAACATATTTTACGAAAAATATAACAAATAAAATTTTTTTGATCAAAACTAAAATATCCACGAAATCATTGAAGAAGAAGTACCTTATCAGACGAAAATATGCCTTATCTAATAAGAGACATTTAAATTTTTTTAATTGCATAAATGGGCTGCATTTTATTCAGAACTAATAGTTTTTTACATGGCCAAAAAATTCGTTTAATTTTTTCCCATCAAATACTAGAATTATAAAAAAGTACTTTGCGAAAAGAATCGGCGGTAGGACGGAATCGTGTTGACCACTGATTAGTTTTTTGCTAATAATTCTTGCATGCTTCGACCGACTTCTTCGAGTAAGAGCTCGATGGAAAGCTTATCTGTTCCTCTTTCAGATGGCATTAACATATTTTACGAAAGTCGTAAGAAATAAAATTTTTTTGATCAAAACTAAAATATCGTCAAAATCATTGGAAAAGATGTACCTTATAAGACGAAAATATGCCTTATCTAATAAGAGACATTTAAATTTTTTTAATTGCATAAATTGGGCGGCATTTTATTCAGAATTAATAGTTTTTCACATGGACAAAAAATTCGTTTAATTTTTTCCCATCAAATACTAGAATTATAGAAAAGTACTTTGCGAAAAGAATCGGCAGAAGGACGGAATCGTGTTGACCACCGATAAGTTTTATGCTAATAACTCTTGCATCCTTCAACCGACTTCTTCGACTAAGAGCTCGATGGAAAGCTTATCTGTTCCTCTTTCAGATAGCGGTAACATATTTTACGAAAAGTTGTAAGAAATAAAATTTTTTTGATCAAAACTAAAATATCCTCGAAATCATTGAAGAAGAAGTACCTTATCAGACGAAAATATGCCTTATCTAATAAGAGACATTTACATTTTTTTTAATTGCATAAATGGGCGGCATTTTGTTCATTCATTCTTACATGGACAAAAAATTTGTTTAATTTTTTCCCATTAAATACTAGAATTATAGAAAAGTACATTGCGAAAAGAATCGGGAGTAGGACGGAATCGTGTTGACCACCAATTAGTTTTTTGCTAATAACTCTTGCATCCTTCGACCGACTTCTTCGACTAAGAGCTCGATGGAAAGCTTATCAGTTCCTCTTTCAGATGGCATTAACATATTTTACGAAAAGTCGTAAGAAATAAAATTTTTTTTATCAAAACTAAAATATCCTCGAAATCATTGAAGAAGAAGTTCCTTAAAAGACGAAAATATGCCTTATCTAATAAGAGACATTTACATTTTTTTAATTGCATAAATGGGCGGCATTTTATTCAGAATTAATAGTTTTTTACATGGACAAAAAATTCGTTTAATTTTTTCCCATTAAATACTAGAATTATAGAAAAGTACTTTGAGAAAACAATCGGCAGTAGGACGGAATCGTGTTGACCACCGATTAGTTTGTTGCTAATAATTCTTGCATGCTTCGACCGACTTCTTCGACTATGAGCTCGATGGAAAGCTTATCTGTTCCTCTTTCAGATGACATTAACATATTTTACGAAAAATATAACAAATAAAATTTTTTTGATCAAAACTAAAATATCCACGAAATCATTGAAGAAGAAGTACCTTATCAGACGAAAATATGTCTTATCTAATAAGAGACATTTAAATTTTTTTAATTGCATAAATGGGCTGCATTTTATTCAGAATAAATAGTTTTTTAAATGGCCAAAAAATTCGTTTAATTTCTTCCCATCAAATACTAGAATTATAAAAAAGTACTTTGCGAAAAGAATCGGCAGTAGGACGGAATCGTGTTGAGCACTGATTAGTTTTTTGCTAATAATTCTTGCATGCTTCGACCGACTTCTTCGACTAAGAGCTCGATGGAAAGCTTATCTGTTCCTCTTTCAGATAGCGGTAACATATGTTACGAAAAGTTGTAAGAAATAAAATTTTTTTGATCAAAACTAAAATATCCTCGGAGTCATTGAAGATTAATTACCTTATCAGACGAAAATATGCCTTATCTAATAAGAGACATTTACATTTTTTTTAATTGCATAAATGGGCGGCATTTTGTTCATTCATTCTTACATGGACAAAAAATTCGTTTAATTTTTTCCCATTAAATACTAGAATGATAGAAAAGTACATTGCGAAAAGAATCGGCAGTAGGACGGAATCGTGTTGACTACCGATTAGTTTTTTGCTAATAACTCTTGCATCCTTCGACCGACTTCTTCGACTAAGAGTTCGATGGAAAGCTTATCTGTTCCTCTTTCAGATGGCATTAACATATTTTACGAAAAGTCGTAAGAAATAAAATTTTTTTTATCAAAACTAAAATATCCTCGAAATCATTGAAGAAGAAGTACCTTAAAAGACGAAAATATGCCTTATCTAATAAGAGACATTTACATTTTTTTAATTGCATAAATGGGCGGCATTTTATTCAGAATTAATAGTTTTTTACATGGACAAAAAATTCGTTTAATTTTTTCCGATTAAATACTAGAATTATAGAAAAGTACTTTGAGAAAACAATCGGCAGTAGGACGGAATCGTGTTGACCACCGATTAGTTTAATGCTAATAATTCTTGCATGCTTCGACCGACTTCTTCGACTAAGAGCTCGATGGAAAGCTTATCTGTTCCTCTTTCAGATGACATTAACATATTTTACGAAAAATATAACAAATAAAATTTTTTTGATCAAAACTAAAATATCCACGAAATCATTGAAGAAGAAGCACCTTATCAGACGAAAATATGTCTTATCTAATAAGAGACATTTAAATTTTTTTAATTGCATAAATGGGCTGCATTTTATTCAGAATTAATAGTTTTTTAAAAGGCCAAAAAATTCGTTTAGTTTCTTCCCATCAAATACTAGAATTATAAAAAAGTACTTTGCGAAAAGAATCGGCAGTAGGACGGAATCGTGTTGAGCACTGATTAGTTTTTTGGTAATAATTCTTGCATGCTTCGACCGACTTCTTCGACTAAGAGCTCGATGGAAAGCTTATCTGTTCCTCTTTCAGATGGCATTAACATATTTTACGAAAGTCGTAAGAAATAAAATTTTTTTGATCAAAACTAAAATATCGTCAAAATCATTGGAAAAGATGTACCTTATAAGACGAAAATATGCCTTATCTAATAAGAGACATTTAAATTTTTTTAATTGCATAAATTGGGCGGCATTTTATTCAGAATTAATAGTTTTTTACATGGACAAAAAATTCGTTTAATTTTTTCCCATCAAATACTAGAATTATAGAAAAGTACTTTGCGAAAAGAATCGGCAGAAGGACGGAATCGTGTTGACCACCGATAAGTTTTATGCTAATAACTCTTGCATCCTTCAACCGACTTCTTCGACTAAGAGCTCGATGGAAAGCTTATCTGTTCCTCTTTCAGATAGCGGTAACATATTTTACGAAAAGTTGTAAGAAATAAAATTTTTTTGATCAAAACTAAAATATCCTCGAAATCATTGAAGAAGAAGTACCTTATCAGACGAAAATATGCCTTATCTAATAAGAGACATTTACATTTTTTTTAATTGCATAAATGGGCGGCATTTTGTTCATTCATTCTTACATGGACAAAAAATTTGTTTAATTTTTTCCCATTAAATACTAGAATTATAGAAAAGTACATTGCGAAAAGAATCGGGAAAAGGACGGAATCGTGTTGACCACCAATTAGTTTTTTGCTAATAACTCTTGCATCCTTCGACCGACTTCTTCGACTAAGAGCTCGATGGAAAGCTTATCAGTTCCTCTTTCAGATGGCATTAACATATTTTACGAAAAGTCGTAAGAAATAAAATTTTTTTTATCAAAACTAAAATATCCTCGAAATCATTGAAGAAGAAGTTCCTTAAAAGACGAAAATATGCCTTATCTAATAAGAGACATTTACATTTTTTTAATTGCATAAATGGGCGGCATTTTATTCAGAATTAATAGTTTTTTACATGGACAAAAAATTCGTTTAATTTTTTCCCATCAAATACTAGAATTATAGAAAAGTACTTTGAGAAAACAATCGGCAGTAGGACGGAATCGTGTTGACCACCGATTAGTTTGTTGCTAATAATTTTTGCATGCTTCGACCGACTTCTTCGACTATGAGCTCGATGGAAAGCTTATCTGTTCCTCTTTCAGATGACATTAACATATTTTACGAAAAATATAACAAATAAAATTTTTTTGATCAAAACTAAAATATCCACGAAATCATTGAAGAAGAAGTACCTTATCAGACGAAAATATGTCTTATCTAATAAGAGACATTTAAATTTTTTTAATTGCATAAATGGGCTGCATTTTATTCAGAATAAATAGTTTTTTAAATGGCCAAAAAATTCGTTTAATTTCTTCCCATCAAATACTAGAATTATAAAAAAGTACTTTGCGAAAAGAATCGGCAGTAGGACGGAATCGTGTTGAGCACTGATTAGTTTTTTGCTAATAATTCTTGCATGCTTCGACCGACTTCTTCGACTAAGAGCTCGATGGAAAGCTTATCTGTTCCTCTTTCAGATAGCGGTAACATATGTTACGAAAAGTTGTAAGAAATAAAATTTTTTTGATCAAAACTAAAATATCCTCGGAGTCATTGAAGATTAATTACCTTATCAGACGAAAATATGCCTTATCTAATAAGAGACATTTACATTTTTTTTAATTGCATAAATGGGCGGCATTTTGTTCATTCATTCTTACATGGACAAAAAATTTGTTTAATTTTTTCCCATTAAATACTAGAATGATAGAAAAGTACATTGCGAAAAGAATCGGCAGTAGGACGGAATCGTGTTGACTACCGATTAGTTTTTTGCTAATAACTCTTGCATCCTTCGACCGACTTCTTCGACTAAGAGTTCGATGGAAAGCTTATCTGTTCCTCTTTCAGATGGCATTAACATATTTTACGAAAAGTCGTAAGAAATAAAATTTTTTTTATCAAAACTAAAATATCCTCGAAATCATTGAAGAAGAAGTACCTTAAAAGACGAAAATATGCCTTATCTAATAAGAGACATTTACATTTTTTTAATTGCATAAATGGGCGGCATTTTATTCAGAATTAATAGTTTTTTACATGGACAAAAAATTCGTTTAATTTTTTCCGATTAAATACTAGAATTATAGAAAAGTACTTTGAGAAAACAATCGGCAGTAGGACGGAATCGTGTTGACCACCGATTAGTTTAATGCTAATAATTCTTGCATGCTTCGACCGACTTCTTCGACTAAGAGCTCGATGGAAAGCTTATCTGTTCCTCTTTCAGATGACATTAACATATTTTACGAAAAATATAACAAATAAAATTTTTTTGATCAAAACTAAAATATCCACGAAATCATTGAAGAAGAAGCACCTTATCAGACGAAAATATGTCTTATCTAATAAGAGACATTTAAATTTTTTTAATTGCATAAATGGGCTGCATTTTATTCAGAATTAATAGTTTTTTAAAAGGCCAAAAAATTCGTTTAGTTTCTTCCCATCAAATACTAGAATTATAAAAAAGTACTTTGCGAAAAGAATCGGCAGTAGGACGGAATCGTGTTGAGCACTGATTAGTTTTTTGGTAATAATTCTTGCATGCTTCGACCGACTTCTTCGACTAAGAGCTCGATGGAAAGCTTATCTGTTCCTCTTTCAGATGGCATTAACATATTTTACGAAAGTCGTAAGAAATAAAATTTTTTTGATCAAAACTAAAATATCGTCAAAATCATTGGAAAAGATGTACCTTATAAGACGAAAATATGCCTTATCTAATAAGAGACATTTAAATTTTTTTAATTGCATAAATTGGGCGGCATTTTATTCAGAATTAATAGTTTTTTACATGGACAAAAAATTCGTTTAATTTTTTCCCATCAAATACTAGAATTATAGAAAAGTACTTTGCGAAAAGAATCGGCAGAAGGACGGAATCGTGTTGACCACCGATAAGTTTTATGCTAATAACTCTTGCATCCTTCAACCGACTTCTTCGACTAAGAGCTCGATGGAAAGCTTATCTGTTCCTCTTTCAGATAGCGGTAACATATTTTACGAAAAGTTGTAAGAAATAAAATTTTTTTGATCAAAACTAAAATATCCTCGAAATCATTGAAGAAGAAGTACCTTATCAGACGAAAATATGCCTTATCTAATAAGAGACATTTACATTTTTTTTAATTGCATAAATGGGCGGCATTTTGTTCATTCATTCTTACATGGACAAAAAATTTGTTTAATTTTTTCCCATTAAATACTAGAATTATAGAAAAGTACATTGCGAAAAGAATCGGGAGTAGGACGGAATCGTGTTGACCACCAATTAGTTTTTTGCTAATAACTCTTGCATCCTTCGACCGACTTCTTCGACTAAGAGCTCGATGGAAAGCTTATCAGTTCCTCTTTCAGATGGCATTAACATATTTTACGAAAAGTCGTAAGAAATAAAATTTTTTTTATCAAAACTAAAATATCCTCGAAATCATTGAAGAAGAAGTTCCTTAAAAGACGAAAATATGCCTTATCTAATAAGAGACATTTACATTTTTTTAATTGCATAAATGGGCGGCATTTTATTCAGAATTAATAGTTTTTTACATGGACAAAAAATTCGTTTAATTTTTTCCCATTAAATACTAGAATTATAGAAAAGTACTTTGAGAAAACAATCGGCAGTAGGACGGAATCGTGTTGACCACCGATTAGTTTGTTGCTAATAATTCTTGCATGCTTCGACCGACTTCTTCGACTATGAGCTCGATGGAAAGCTTATCTGTTCCTCTTTCAGATGACATTAACATATTTTACGAAAAATATAACAAATAAAATTTTTTTGATCAAAACTAAAATATCCACGAAATCATTGAAGAAGAAGTACCTTATCAGACGAAAATATGTCTTATCTAATAAGAGACATTTAAATTTTTTTAATTGCATAAATGGGCTGCATTTTATTCAGAATAAATAGTTTTTTAAATGGCCAAAAAATTCGTTTAATTTCTTCCCATCAAATACTAGAATTATAAAAAAGTACTTTGCGAAAAGAATCGGCAGTAGGACGGAATCGTGTTGAGCACTGATTAGTTTTTTGCTAATAATTCTTGCATGCTTCGACCGACTTCTTCGACTAAGAGCTCGATGGAAAGCTTATCTGTTCCTCTTTCAGATAGCGGTAACATATGTTACGAAAAGTTGTAAGAAATAAAATTTTTTTGATCAAAACTAAAATATCCTCGGAGTCATTGAAGATTAATTACCTTATCAGACGAAAATATGCCTTATCTAATAAGAGACATTTACATTTTTTTTAATTGCATAAATGGGCGGCATTTTGTTCATTCATTCTTACATGGACAAAAAATTCGTTTAATTTTTTCCCATTAAATACTAGAATGATAGAAAAGTACATTGCGAAAAGAATCGGCAGTAGGACGGAATCGTGTTGACTACCGATTAGTTTTTTGCTAATAACTCTTGCATCCTTCGACCGACTTCTTCGACTAAGAGTTCGATGGAAAGCTTATCTGTTCCTCTTTCAGATGGCATTAACATATTTTACGAAAAGTCGTAAGAAATAAAATTTTTTTGATCAAAACTAAAATATCGTCAAAATCATTGGAAAAGATGTACCTTATAAGACGAAAATATGCCTTATCTAATAAGAGACATTTAAATTTTTTTAATTGCATAAATTGGGCGGCATTTTATTCAGAATTAATAGTTTTTTACATGGACAAAAAATTCGTTTAATTTTTTCCCATCAAATACTAGAATTATAGAAAAGTACTTTGCGAAAAGAATCGGCAGAAGGACGGAATCGTGTTGACCACCGATAAGTTTTATGCTAATAACTCTTGCATCCTTCAACCGACTTCTTCGATTAAGAGCTCGATGGAAAGCTTATCTGTTCCTCTTTCAGATAGCGGTAACATATGTTACGAAAAGTTGTAAGAAATAAAATTTTTTTGATCAAAACTAAAATATCCTCGGAGTCATTGAAGATTAATTACCTTATCAGACGAAAATATGCCTTATCTAATAAGAGACATAAATTTTTTTAATTGCATAAATGGGTGTCATTTTATTCCGAATTAATAGTTTTTTACATGGACAAAAAATTCGTTCAATTTTTTCCCATTAAATACTAGAATTATAGAAAAGTACTTTGCGAAAAGAATCGGCAGTAGGACGGAATCGTGTTGACCACCGATTAGTTTTTATACTTTTCACTTCTGTGAAATAGTATAATAACTTTGTCACGGAGCTTGTAACAGATCGAAATATTAATTTCCGACTATATAAAGTATATATATTCTTGATCCGTCTGTCTGTCTGTCTGTATGTATGCAAACTAGTCCCTCAGTTTTGAAGCTTTCGAGCTAAAACTTTGCACAGATTCTTAGAATTTATTACGATGAATCATTCGTCGGAACCAGCATGATCGGATTATTGGAACAGGTAGCTCTCATACGAAAAGAAGAAGAAAAGTGAACAAAACTTGAATCGTTGTATGGAAAACTTTTTGTTTTGTACAATAGAGTGCTGAAATTTTAAACATAGTAGTTTTACATGGTCCGACTACATGCCTGAAAGTTTCATTGAGATTGGACATCTGGAACTGGTAGCTCCCATACAAAATGAAGAAGAGGAAGAGAAGGAATATTGACGTCGTCGTATGGAAAACTTTTTTGTTTCTTAACCAATTGACTTGAAATTTTAAGGTTATGTTCTTAGGGAGGAATGAAAACTATTTTGACCAAAAGTGGGCGTAGCCACGCCCACTTATAGCGAAAATTTACCCGTTGTATGGAAAACTTTTTTGTTTTTTAACCAATTGACTTGAAACTTTACCGTTATGTTCTTAGAGAGGAATGAAAACCATTTTGACCAAAAGTGGGCGTAGCTAGGCGTAGCCACGCCCACTTATAGCGAAAATTGACCCGTTGTATGGAAAACTTTTTTGCTTTTTAACCAATTGACTTGAAACTTTAGAGTTATGTTCTTAGGGTGAAATGAAAACAGTTTTGACCAAAAGTGGGCGTAGCCACGCCTACTTATAGCGAAAATTGACCCATTGTATGTAAAACTTTTTTGTTTTTTTACCAAATGACTTGAAACTTTGCAGTTATGTTGAGAGGGAGGCATGAAAACTATTCATTTAGTTATTTTTATAGTGACACAAAGTGAAAAGTATTATAGCTTCAGCCTTGCTGAAGATAGCATCCTTACTGGTTTTCTTATAACTTTTGTATCCTTCGACAGACTTTTTTGACTAAGAGCTCAATGAAAAGCTTATCTGTTCCTCTTTCAGATGGCATTAACATATTTTACGAAAAGTCGTAAGAAGTAAAAGTTTTTTGATCAAAACTAAAATATCCTCGAAATCATTGAAGAAGAAGTACCTTATCAGACGAAAATATGCCTTATCTAATAAGAGACATTTACATTTTTTTAATTGCATAAATGGGCGGCATTTTGTTCATTCATTCTTACATGGACAAAAAATTCGTTTAATTTTTTCCCATTAAATACTAGAATTATAGAAAAGTACTTTGCGAAAAGAATCGGCAGTAGGACGGAATCATGTTGACCACCAATTAGTTTTTTGCTAATAATTCTTGCATGCTTCGACCGACTTCTTCAACTAAGAGCTCGATGGAAAGCTTGTCTGTTCCTCTTTCAGACGGCATTAACATATTTTACGAAAAGTCGTAAGAAATAAAATTTTTTTGATCAAAACTAAAATATCCTCGAAATCATTGAAGAAGAAGTACCTTATCAGACGAAAATATGCCTTATCTAATAAGAGACATTTACATTTTTTTAATTGCATAAATGGGCGGCATTTGATTCATTAATTTTTACATGGACAAAAAATTCGTTTAATTTTTTCCCATTAAGTACTAGAATTATAGAAAAGTACTTTGCGAAAAGAATCGGCAGTAGGACGGAATCGGGTTGAACACCAATTAGTTTTTTGCTAATTACTCTTGCATCCTTCGACCGACTTCTTCGACTAAGAGCTCGATGGAAAGCTTATCTGTTCCTCTTTCAGATGACATTAACATATTTTACGAAAAAATATAACAAATAAAATTTTTTTGATCAAAACTAAAATATCCACGAAATCATTGAAGAAGAAGTACCTTATCAGACGAAAATATGCCTTATCTAATAAGAGACATTTACATTTTTTTAATTGCATAAATGGGCGGCATTTTATTCATTAATTTTTACATGGACAAAAAATTCGTTTAATTTTTTCCCATTAAGTACTAGAATTATAGAAAAGTACTTTGCGAAAGAATCGGCAGTAGGACGGAATCGGGTTGAACACCAATTAGTTTTTTGCTAATTACTCTTGCATCCTTCGACCGACTTCTTCAACTAAGAGCTCGATGGAAAGCTTGTCTGTTCCTCTTTCAGACGGCATTAACATATTTTACGAAAAGTCGTAAGAAATAAAATTTTTTTGATCAAAACTAAAATATCCTCGAAATCATTGAAGAAGAAGTACCTTATCAGACGAAAATATGCCTTATCTAATAAGAGACATTTACATTTTTTTAATTGCATAAATGGGCGGCATTTTATTCATTAATTTTTACATGGACAAAAAATTCGTTTAATTTTTTCCCATTAAGTACTAGAATTATAGAAAAGTACTTTGTGAAAAGAATCGGCAGTAGGACGGAATCGGGTTGAACACCAATTAGTTTTTTGCTAATTACTCTTGCATCCTTCGACCGACTTCTTCGACTAAGAGCTCGATGGAAAGCTTATCTGTTCCTCTTTCAGATGACATTAACATATTTTACGAAAAAATATAACAAATAAAATTTTTTTGATCAAAACTAAAATATCCACGAAATCATTGAAGAAGAAGTACCATATCAGACGAAAATATGCCTTATCTAATAAGAGACATTTACATTTTTTTAATTGCATAAATGGGCGGCATTTTATTCATTAATTTTTACATGGACAAAAAATTCGTTTAATTTTTTCCCATTAAGTACTAGAATTATAGAAAAGTACTTTGCGAAAAGAATCGGCAGTAGGACGGAATCGGGTTGAACACCAATTAGTTTTTTGCTAATTACTCTTGCATCCTTCGACCGACTTCTTCGACTAAGAGTTCGATGGAAAGCTTATCTGTTCCTCTTTCAGATGGCATTAACATATTTTACGTAAAGTCGTAAGAAATAAAATTTTTTTGATCAAAACTAAAATATCCTCGAAATCATTGAAGAAGAAGTACCTTATCAGACGAAAATATGCCTTATCTAATAAGAGACATTTACATTTTTTTAATTGCATAAATGGGCGGCATTTTATTCATTAATTTTTACATGGACAAAAAATTCGTTTAATTTTTTCCCTTTAAGTACTAGAATTATAGAAAAGTTCTTTGCGAAAAGAATCGGCAGTAGGACGGAATCATGTTGACCACCAATTAGTTTTTTGCTAATAATTCTTGCATGCTTCGACCGACTTCTTCAACTAAGAGCTCGATGGAAAGCTTGTCTGTTCCTCTTTCAGACGGCATTAACATATTTTACGTAAAGTCGTAAGAAATAAAATTTTTTTGATCAAAACTAAAATATCCTCGAAATCATTGAAGAAGAAGTACCTTATCAGACGAAAATATGCCTCATCTAATAAGAGACATTTACATTTTTTTAATTGCATAAATGGGCGGCATTTTATTCAGAATTAATAGTTTTTTACATGGACAAAAAATTCGTTTAATTTTTTCACATAAAATACTAGAATTATAGAAAAGTACTTTGCGAAAAGAATCGGCAGTAGGACGGAATCGGGTTGAACACCAATTAGTTTTTTGCTAATTACTCTTGCATCCTTCGACCGACTTCTTCGACTAAGAGTTCGATGGAAAGCTTATCTGTTCCTCTTTCAGATGGCATTAACATATTTTACGTAAAGTCGTAAGAAATAAAATTTTTTTGATCAAAACTAAAATATCCTCGAAATCATTGAAGAAGAAGTACCTTATCAGACGAAAATATGCCTTATCTAATAAGAGACATTTACATTTTTTTAATTGCATAAATGGGCGGCATTTTATTCATTAATTTTTACATGGACAAAAAATTCGTTTAATTTTTTCCCTTTAAGTACTAGAATTATAGAAAAGTTCTTTGCGAAAAGAATCGGCAGTAGGACGGAATCATGTTGACCACCAATTAGTTTTTTGCTAATAATTCTTGCATGCTTCGACCGACTTCTTCAACTAAGAGCTCGATGGAAAGCTTGTCTGTTCCTCTTTCAGACGGCATTAACATATTTTACGAAAAGTCGTAAGAAATAAAATTTTTTTGATCAAAACTAAAATATCCTCGAAATCATTGAAGAAGAAGTACCTTATCAGACGAAAATATGCCTTATCTAATAAGAGACATTTACATTTTTTTAATTGCATAAATGGGCGGCATTTTATTGAGAATTAATAGTTTTTTACATGGACAAAAAATTCGTTTAATTTTTTCCCATCAACTACTAGAATTATAGAAAAGTACTTTGCGAAAAGAATCGGCAGTAGGACGGAATCGTGTTGACCACCGATTAGTTTTTTGCTAATAATTCTTGCATGCTTCGACCGACTTCTTCAACTAAGAGCTCGATGGAAAGCTTGTCTGTTCCTCTTTCAGACGGCACTAACATATTTTACGAAAAGTCGTAAGAAATAAAATTTTTTTGATCAAAACTAAAATATCCTCGAAATCATTGAAGAAGAAGTACCTTATCAGACGAAAATATGCCTCATCTAATAAGAGACATTTACATTTTTTTAATTGCATAAATGGGCGGCATTTTATTCAGAATTAATAGTTTTTTACATGGACAAAAAATTCGTTTAATTTTTTCACATAAAATACTAGAATTATAGAAAAGTACTTTGCGAAAAGAATCGGCAGTAGGACGGAATCGGGTTGAACACCAATTAGTTTTTTGCTAATTACTCTTGCATCCTTCGACCGACTTCTTCGACTAAGAGTTCGATGGAAAGCTTATCTGTTCCTCTTTCAGATGGCATTAACATATTTTACGTAAAGTCGTAAGAAATAAATTTTTTTTGATCAAAACTAAAATATCTTCGAAATCATTGAAGAAGAAGTCCCTTATCAGTGGAAAATATGCCTTATCTAATAAGAGACATTTACATTTTTTTAATTGCATAAATGGGCGGCATTTTATTCATTAATTTTTACATGGACAAAAAATTCGTTTAATTTTTTCCCATTAAGTACTAGAATTATAGAAAAGTACTTTGCGAAAAGAATCGGCAGTAGGACGGAATCATGTTGACCACCAATTAGTTTTTTGCTAATAACTCTTGCATCCTTCGACCGACTTCTTCAACTAAGAGCTCGATGGAAAGCTTGTCTGTTCCTCTTTTAGATGGCATTAACATATTTAATGAAATGTCGTAAAAAATAAATTTTTTTATTCAAAATTAAAATATCCTCGAAATCATTGAAAAAGAAGTACCTTTTAAGACGAAAATATGCCTAATCTAATAAGAGACATTTAAATTTTTTTAGTGGCATAAATGGGCGGCATTTTATTCAGAATTAATAGTTTTTTACATGGATAAAAAATTCGTTTAATTTTTTCTTATTAAATACTAGAATTATAGAAAAGTACTTTGCGAAAATAATCGGCAGTAGGACGGAATCGTGTTGACCACCAATTAGTTTTTTGCTAATTACTCTTGCATCCTTCGACCGACTTCTTCGACTAAGAGCTCGATGGAAAGCTTATCTGTTCCTCTTTCAGATGGCATTAACATATTTTACGTAAAGTCGTAAGAAATAAAATTTTTTTGATCAAAACTAAAATATCCTCGAAATCATTGAAGAAGAAGTACCTTATCAGACGAAAATATGCCTTATCTAATAAGAGACATTTACATTTTTTTAATTGCATAAATGGGCGGCATTTTATTCATTAATTTTTACATGGACAAAAAATTCGTTTAATTTTTTCCCATTAAGTACTAGAATTAAAGAAAAGTATTTTGAGAAAACAATCGGCAGTAGGACGGAATCGTGTTGACCACCGATAAGTTTTATGCTAATAACTCTTGCATCCTTCAACCGACTTCTTCGACTAAGAGGTCGATGGAAAGCTTATCTGTTCCTCTTTCAGATAGCGGTAACATATGTTACGAAAAGTTGTAAGAAATAAAATTTTTTTGATCAAAACTAAAATATCCACGAAATCATTGAAGAAGAAGTACCTTATAAGACGAGAATATGCCTTATCTAATAAGAGATATTTACATGTTTTTAATTTGATAAATGGGCGGCATTTTATTCAGAATTAATAGTTTTTTACATGACCCAAAAATTCGTTTAATTTTTCCCCTTAAATACTAGAATTATAGAAAAGTACTTTGCGAAAAGAATCGGCAGTAGGACGGAATCGTGTTGACCACCAATTAGTTTTTTGCTAATAACTCTTGCATCCTTCGACCGACTTCTTCGACTAAGAGCTCGATGGAAAGCTTATCTGTTCCTCTTTCAGATGGCATTAACATATTTTACGTAAAGTCGTAAGAAATAAAATTTTTTTGATCAAAACAAAATATCCTCGAAATCATTGAAGAAGAAGTACCTTATCAGACGAAAATATGCCTTATCTAATAAGAGACATTTAAATTTTTTTAATTGCATAAATGGGCTGCATTTTATTCAGAATTAATAGTTTTTTACATGACCAAAAAATTCGTTTAATTTTTCCCCTTAAATACTAGAATTATAGAAAAGTACTTTGCGAAAAGAATCGGCAGTAGGACGGAAACGTGTTGACCACCGATTAGTTGTTTGCTTATAACTCTTGCATCCTTCGACCGACTTCTTCGACTAAGAGCTCGATGTAAAGCTTCTCTTTTTCTCTTTCAGATGGCATTAACATATTTTGCGAAAAGTCGTATGAAATAAAATTTTTTTGATCAAATTTAAAATATCCTCGAAATCATTGAAAAAGAAGTACCTTATAAGACGAGAATATGCCTTATCTAATAAGAGATATTTACATGTTTTTAATTTGATAAATGGGCGGCATTTTATTCAGAATTAATAGTTTTTTGCATGGACAAAAAATTCGTTTAATTTTTTCCCATTAAATACTAGAGTTATAGAAAAGTACTTTGCGAAAAGAATCGGCAGTAGGACGGAATCGTGTTGACCACCGATTAGTTGTTTGCTAATAACTCTTGCATCCTTCGACCGACTACTTCGACTAAGAGCTTGATGGAAAGCTTATCTGTTCCTCTTTCAGATGGCATTAACATATTTTACGAAAAGTTGTAAGAAATAAAATTTTTTTGATCAAAACTAAAATATCCTCGAAATCATTGAAGAAGAAGTACCTTATCAGACGAAAATATGCCTCATCTAATAAGAGACATTTAAATTTTTTTAATTGCATAAATGGGCGGCATTTTATTCAGAATTAATAGTTTTTTACATGGACAAAAAATTCGTTTAATTTTTTCACATAAAATACTAGAATTATAGAAAAGTACTTTGCGAAAAGAATCGGCAGTAGGACGGAATCGTGTTGAACACCAATTAGTTTTTTGCTAATTACTCTTGCATCCTTCGACCGACTTCTTCGACTAAGAGCTCGATGGAAAGCTTATCTGTTCCTCTTTCAGATGGCATTAACATATTTTACGTAAAGTCGTAAGAAATAAAATTTTTTTGATCAAAACTAAAATATCCTCGAAATCATTGAAGAAGAAGTACCTTATCAGACGAAAATATGCCTTATCTAATAAGAGACATTAACATTTTTTTAATTGCATAAATAGCGGCATTTTATTCATTAATTTTTACATGGACAAAAAATTCGTTTAATTTTTTCCCATTAAGTACTAGAATTATAGAAAAGTACTTTGCGAAAAGAATCGGCAGTAGGACGGAATCATGTTGACCACCAATTAGTTTTTTGCTAATAACTCTTGCATCCTTCGACCGACTTCTTCAACTAAGAGCTCGATGGAAAGCTTGTCTGTTCCTCTTTCAGATGGCATTAACATATTTAATGAAATGTCGTAAAAAATAAATTTTTTTATTCAAAATTAAAATATCCTCGAAATCATTGAAAAAGAAGTACCTTTTAAGACGAAAATATGGCTTATCTAATAAGAGACATTTAAATTTTTTTAATGGCATAAATGGACGGCATTTTATTCAGAATTAATAGTTTTTTACATGGATAAAAAATTCGTTTAATTTTTCCTTATTAAATACTAGAATTATAGAAAAGAACTTTGCGAAAATAATGCGCAGTAGGACGGAATCGTGTTGACCACCGATTAGTTTGTGCTAATAACTTTTGCATCCTTCGACCGATTTCTTCGACTAAGAGCTCGATGGAAAGCTTGTCTGTTCCTCTTTCAGAAGGCATTAACATATTTAACGAAAAGTCGTAAGATATAAAGTTTTTTTGATGAAAACTAAAATATCCTCAAAATCATTGAAAAAGAAGTACCTCATAAGAAAAAAATATGCCTTATCTAATAAGAGACATTTACATTTTTTTAATTGCATAAATGGGCGGCATTTTATTCAGAATTAAGAGTTTTTAACATGGACAAAAAATTCGTTTAATTTTTTCCCATCAAATACTAGAATTATAGAAAAGTTCTTTAAGAAAACAATCGGCAAAAGGACGGAATCGTGTTGACCACCGATTAGTTTTTTGCTTATAACTCTTGTATCCTTCGACAGACTTCTTCGACGAAAAGCTCGATGGAAAGCTTATCTGTTCCTCTTTCAGATGACATTAACATATTTTACGTAAAGTCGTAAGAAATAAAATTTTTTTGATCAAAACTAAAATATCCTCGAAATCATTGAAGAAGAAGTACCTTATCAGACGAAAATATGCCTTATCTGATAAGAGACATTAAAATTTTTTTAATTGCATAAATATGCGGCATTTTATTCAGAATTAATAGTTTTTTACATGGATAAAAAATTCGTTTAATTTTTTCCCATCAAATACTAGAATTATAGAAAAGTACTTTGCGAAAAGAATCGGCAGTAGGACGGAATCGTGTTGACCACCGATTAGTTTTTTGCTAATAATTCTTGCATGCTTCGACCGACTTCTTCAACTAAGAGCTCGATGGAAAGCTTGTCTGTTCCTCTTTCAGATGGCATTAACATATTTTACGACAAGTCGTAAGAAATAAAATTTTTTTGATCAAAACTAAAATATCCTCGGAGTCATTGAAGATTAAGTACCTTATCAGACGAAAATATGCTTTATCTAATAAGAAACATATAAATTTTTTTAAATTCCATAAATGGGCGGCATTTTATTCAGAATTAATAGTTTTTTACATGGAAAAAAAATTGGTTAAATTTTTCCCCATTAAATACTAGAATTATAGAAAAGTACTTTGCGAAAAGAATCGGCAGTAGGACGGAATCGTGTTGACCACCGAATAGTTTTTTGCTAATAATTCTTGCATGCTTCGACCGACTTCTTCAACTAAGAGGTCGATGGAAAGCATGTCTGTTCCTCTTACAGATGGCATTAACATATTTTATGAAAAGTCGTAAAAAATAAATTTTTTTATTCAAAATTAAAATATCCTCGAAATCATTGAAATAGAAGTACCTTTTAAGACGAAAATATGGCTTATCTAATAAGAGACATTTAAATTTTTTTAATGGCATAAATGGGCGGCAGTTTATTCAGAATTAATAGTTTTTTACATGGATAAAAAATTCGTTTAATTTTTCCTAATTAAATACTAGAATTAAAGAAAAGAACTTTGCGAAAATAGTGCGCAGTAGGACGGAATCGTGTTGACCACCGATTAGTTTGTGCTAATAACTTTTGCATCCTTCGACCGATTTCTTCGACTAAGAGCTCGATGGAAAGCTCATCTGTTCCTCTTTCAGAAGGCATTAACATATTTTACGAAAAGTCGTAAGATATAAAATTTTTTTGATCAAAACTAAAATATCCTCAAAATCATTGAAAAAGAAGTACCTTATAAGAAAACCAGTAAGGACGCTATCTTCAGCAAGGCTGAAGCTATAATACTTTTCACTTTGTGTCACTATAAAGAAGACTAAATGAATAGTTTTCATGCATCCCTAACAACATAACTGTAATGTTTCAAGTCAATTCGTTAAAACACAAAAAATTTTTCCATACAACGGCTTAAGTTTTGCGATAAGTGGGCGTAGCCATGCCCACATTTGGTCAAAATAGTTTTTATTCCTCCCTAAGAACATAACTGTAAAGTTTCAAGTCAATTGGTTAAAAAACAAAAAAGTTTTCCATACAACGGGTCAATTTTTGCTATAAGTAGGCGTGGCTACGCCCACTTTTGGTCAAAATAGTTTTCATTCCTCTCTAGGAACATAACTGTAAAGTTTTAAGTCAATTGGTTAAAAAACAAAAAAGTTTTCCATACAAAGGGACAATTTTCGCTATAAAAGGGCGTGGCTACGCCCACTTTTCGTCAAAATAGTTTTCATTCCTCCCTAAGAACATAACTGTAAAGTTTCAAGTCAATTGATTAAAAAACCAAAAAGTTTTCCATACAAAGGGTCAAGTTAAGCTATAAGTGGGCGTGGCCATGCCCACTTTTGATCAAAATAGTTTTCATTCCTCCCTAAGAGCATAACTGCAAAGTTTCAAGTCAATTGGTTAAAAAACAAAAAAGTTTTCCATACAACGGGTCAATTTTCGCTATAAGTAGGCGTGGCTGCGCCCACTTTTGGTTAAAATAGTTTTCATTCCTCCCTAAGAACATAACTGTAAAGTTTCAAGTCAATTGGTTAAAAAACAAAAAAGTTTTCCATACAACGTGTAAATTTTCGCTATAAGTGGGCGTGGCTACGCGTGGTTACGCCCACATTTGGTCAAAATAGATTTCATTCCTCCCTAAGAACATAACTTTAAAATTTCAAGTCAATTGGTTAAGAAACAAAAAAGTTTTCCATACAACGACGTGAATATGGCTTCTCTTCCTCTTCTTCATTTTGTATGGGAGCTACCAGTTCCAGATGTCCAATCTCAATGAAACTTTCAAGCATGTAGTCGGACCATGTAAAACTACTATGTTTAAAATTTCAGCACTCTATTGTACAAAACAAAAAAGTTTTCCATACAACGATTCAAGTTTTGTTCACTTTTCTTCTTCTTTTCGTATGGGAGCTACCTGTTCCAATAATCCGATCATGCTCGTTCCGACGAATGATGCATCGTAATAAATTCTAAGACTCTGTGCAAAGTTTCAGCTCGATAGCTTCAAAACTGAGGGACTAGTTTGCATACATACAGACAGACAGACCGACAGACAGACAGACGGACAGACGGTCAGACGGACATGGCTAAATCAACTCGTCTTGTCGTCCTGATCAAGAATATATATACTTTATATAGTCGGAAATTAATATTTCGATCTGTTACAAACTCCGTGACAAAGTTATTATACTACTTCACATAAGTGAAAAGTATAAAAATATGCCTTATCTAATAAGACACATTTAAATTTTTTTAATGGCATAAATGGGCGGCATTTTATTCAGAATTAATAGTTTTTTACATCGACAAATAGTTCGTTTAATTTTTTCCCATCAAATACTAGAATTATAGAAAAGTACTTTGCGAAAAGAATCGGCAGCAGGACGGAATCGTGTTGACCACCGATTAATTTTTTGCTAATAACTCTTGCATCCTTCGACCGACTTCTTTGACTAAGAGCTCGATGGAAAGCTTATCTGTTCCTCTTTCAGATGGCATTAACATATTTTACGAAAAGTTGTAAGAAATAAAATTTTTTTGATCAAAACTAAAATATACTCGGAGTCATTGAAGATTAAGTACCTTATCAGACAAAATATGGCTTATCTAATAAGAGACATATAAATTTTTATACCCTGTACACATACTGTGTATCAGGGTATATTGTGTTTGTTTGAGCGAAATGTATGTAACGCACAGAAGGAGGGCAGGGGGACCCTATAAAGTATATATATTCTTGATCAGGACGACAAGAGAAATTGATTAAGCCATGTCCGTCCGTCTGTCCGTCCGTCCGTCCGTCCGTCTGTCCGTCCGTATTCACCAATGGTTCTCAGAAACTATAATAGCTAGAGACTTGAAATTTGGTGGGTAGACTCGTGATGCTCGGCAGCAGATCAAGTTTGAACGGTTTTGTGCCACGCCCACTCCTTCCCGCCCATCCAGCACCACCCACTTTTTTAAAATGCTATAACTCGAACATTCAAAGAGACAGAAAAATGAAAGTCGGTATGTAGACTCAGTATAAGTAGCTCTACAAAACTGCATACCACAATTTTTCCCCCTCCTCTTCATTTCCCCTCCCCCAGTTCTTTTCTTAAATTTGCTGTATCTCCAAAACTAACAAAGGTATGAACCTGAAATTTTGTATACAAGCTCAGTGATAATACATCTTAAAAACTGCATACCACAAATTTCCCCTCTCTTTAATGGCTACCCCTCAGAGGCCTACAAACTTAAATTTTTTGTAAAATCCACATTTTTTGACCGATTTTCTTGATATTTTGAACACTATTTGAATAGGCGACGTCAGATCAATATGTTTTTGTAGATTGAGGGTGTGGCAATGCCTACCATGTGTGCAGGGTATTATATTGTCGAGTATACTCGACTATACCGCCCTTACTGGTTTTAAATTCTATAAATGGGTGTCATTTTATTTAGAATTAATAGTTTTTTACATGGACAAAAATTCGTTTAATTTTTTCCCATTAAATACTAGAATTATAGAAAACTACTTTGCGAAAAGAATCGGCAGTAGGACGGAATCGTGTTGACCGCCGATTAGTTTTTTGCTTATTACTTTTGCATCCTTCGACCGACTTCTTCGACTAAGAGCTCGATGAAAATCTTATCTGTTCCTCTTTCAGAAGGCATTAACATATATTAAGAAAAGTCGTAAGAAATAAAATTTTTTTGATCAAAACTAAAATATCCTCGAAATCATTGAAAAAGAAGTACCTTTTAAGACGAAAATATGCCTTATCTAACCAGAGACATTTAAATTTTTTTAATTGCATAAATGGGCGGCATTTTATTCAGAATTAATAGTTTTTTACATGGACAAAAAATTCGTTTAATTTTTTCCCATCAAATACTAGAATTATAGAAAAGTTCTTTAAGAAAACAATCGGCAATAGGACGAAATCGTGTTGACCACCGATTAGTTTTTTGCTTATAACTCTTGTATCCTTCGACAGACTTCTTCGACGCAAAGCTCGATGGAAAGCTTATCTGTTCCTCTTTCAGATGACATTAACATATTTTACGTAAAGTCGTAAGAAATAAAATTTTTTTGATCAAAACTAAAATATCCTCGAAATCATTGAAGAAGAAGTACCTTATCAGACGAAAATATGCCTTATCTAATAAGAGACATTAAAATTTTTTTAAATTCCATAAATGGGCGGCATTTTATTCAGAATTAATAGTTTTTTACATGGACAAAAAATTGGTTAAATTTTTTCCCATTAAATACAAGAATTATAGAAAAGTACTTTGCGAAAATAATGCGCAGTAGGACGGAATCGTGTTGACCACCGATTAGTTTGTGCTAATAACTTTTGCATCCTTCGACCGATTTCTTCGACTAAGAGCTCGATGGAAAGCTTGTCTGTTCCTCTTTCAGAAGGCATTAACATATTTTACTAAAAGTCGTAAGATATAAAATTTTTTTTATCAAAACTAAAATATCCTCAAAGTCATTGAAAAAGAAGTACCTTATAAGAAAAAAATATGCCTTATCTAATAAGACACATTTAAATTTTTTTAATGGCATAAATGGGCGGCATTTTATTCAGAATTAATAGTTTTTACATCGACAAAAAATTCGTTTAATTTTTTCACATAAAATACTAGAATTATAGAAAAGTACTTTGCGAAAAGAATCGGCAGTAGGACGGAATCGTGTTGAACACCAATTAGTTTTTTGCTAATTACTCTTGCATCCTTCTACCGACTTCTTCGACTAAGAGCTCGATGGAAAGCTTATCTGTTCCTCTTTCAGATGGCATTAACATATTTTACGTAAAGTCGTAAGAAATAAAATTTTTTTGATCAAAACTAAAATATCCTCGAAATCATTGAAGAAGAAGTACCTTATCAGACGAAAATATGCCTTATCTAATAAGAGACAATTACATTTTTTTAATTGCATAAATGGGCGGCATTTTATTCATTAATTTTTACATGGACAAAAAATTCGTTTAATTTTTTCCCATTAAGTACTAGAATTATAGAAAAGTACTTTGCGAAAAGAATCGGCAGTAGGACGGAATCATGTTGACCACCAATTAGTTTTTTGCTAATAAATCTTGCATCCTTCGACCGACTTCTTCAACTAAGAGCTCGATGGAAAGCTTGTCTGTTCCTCTTTCAGATGGCATTAACATATTTAATGAAATGTCGTAAAAAATAAATTTTTTTATTCAAAATTAACATATCCTCGAAATCATTGAAAAAGAAGTACCTTTTAAGACGAAAATATGCCTAATCTAATAAGAGACATTTGAATTTTTTTAATGGCATAAATGGGCGGCATTTTATTCAGAATTAATAGTTTTTTACATGGACAAAAAATTCGTTTAATTTTTTCTTATTAAATACTAGAATTATAGAAAAGTACTTTGCGAAAATAATCGGCAGTAGGACGGAATCGTGTTGACCACCAATTAGTTTTTTGCTAATTACTCTTGCATCCTTCGACCGACTTCTTCGACTAAGAGCTCGATGGAAAGCTTATCTGTTCCTCTTTCAGATGGCATTAACATATTTTACGTAAAGTCGTAAGAAATAAAATTTTTTTGATCAAAACTAAAATATCCTCGAAATCATTGAAGAAGAAGTACCTTATCAGACGAAAATATGCCTTATCTAATAAGAGACATTTACATTTTTTTAATTGCATAAATGGGCGGCATTTTATTCATTAATTTTTACATGGACAAAAAATTCGTTTAATTTTTTCCCATTAAATACTAGAATTATAGAAAACTACTTTGCGAAAAGAATCGGCATAACGACGGAATCGTGTTGACCACCGATTAGTTTTTTGCTAATAATTCTTGCATGCTTCGACCGACTTCTTCAACTAAGAGGTCGATGGAAAGCTTGTCTGTTCCTCTTTCAGATGGCATTAACATAATTTATGAAAAGTCGTAAAAAATAAATTTTTTTATTCAAAATTAAAATATCCTCGAAATCATTGAAAAAGAAGTACCTTTTAAGACGAAAATATGGCTTATCTAATAAGAGACATTTAAATTTTTTTAATGGCATAAATGGGCGGCATTTTATTCAGAATTAATAGTTTTTTACATGGATAAAAAATTCGTTTAATTTTTCCTTATTAAATACTAGAATTAAAGAAAAGAACTTTGCGAAAATAATGCGCAGTAGGACGGAATCGTGTTGACCACCGATTAGTTTGTGCTAATAACTTTTGCATCCATCGACCGATTTCTTCGACTAAGAGCTCGATGGAAAGCTTGTCTGTTCCTCTTTCAGAAGGCATTAACATATTTAACGAAAAGTCGTAAGATATAAAGTTTTTTTGATGAAAACTAAAATATCCTCAAAATCATTGAAAAAGAAGTACCTTATAAGAAAAAAATATGCCATATCTAATAAGACACATTTAAATTTTTTAGTGGCATAAATGGGCGGCATTTTATTCAGAATTAATAGTTTTTTACATGGATAAAAAATTCGTTTAATTTTTCCTTATTAAATACTAGAATTAAAGAAAAGAACTTTGCGAAAATAATGCGCAGTAGGACGGAATCGTGTTGACCACCGATTAGTTTGTGCTAATAACTTTTGCATCCTTCGACCGATTTCTTCGACTAAGAGCTCGATGGAAAGCTTATCTGTTCCTCTTTCAGAAGGCATTAACATGTATTACGAAAAGTCGTAAGAAATAAAATTTTTTTGATCAAAACTAAAATATCCTCGAAATCATTGAAAAAGAAGTACCTTTTAAGACGAAAATATGCCTTATCTAATAAGAGACATTTAAATTTTTTTAATTGCATAAATGGGCGGCATTTTATTCAGACTTAATAGTTTTTTACATGGAAAAAAAATTCGTTTAATTTTTTCCCATCAAATACTAGAATTATAGAAAAGTACTTTGCGAAAAGAATCGGCAGTAGGACGGAATCGTGTTGACCACCGATTTGTTTTTTGCTAATAATTTTTGCATGCTTCGACCGACTTCTTCGATAAAGAGCTCGATGGAAAGCTTTTCTGTTCCTCTTTCAGATGGCATTAACATATTTTACGAAAAGTCGTAAGAAATAAAATTTTTTTGATCAAAACTAAAATATCTTCGAAATCGTTGAAGAAGAAGTACCTTATAAGGCGAAAGTATACCTTATCTAATAAGAGACATTTACATTTTTTTAATTGCATAAATGGGCGGCATTTTATTCAGAATTAATAGTTTTTAACATGGACAAAAAATTCGTTTAATTTTTTCCCATCAAATACTAGAATTATAGAAAAGTTCTTTAAGAAAACAATCGGCAATGGGACGGAATCGTGTTGACCACCGATTAGTTTTTTGCTTATAACTCTTGTATCCTTCGACAGACTTCTTCGACGAAAAGCTCGATGGAAAGCTCATCTGTTCCTCTTTCAGATGACATTAACATATTTTACGTAAAGTCGAAAGAAATAAAATTTTTTTGATCAAAACTAAAATATCCTCGAAATCATTGAAGAAGAAGTACCTTATCAGACGAAAATATGCCTTATCTAATAAGAGACATTAAAATTTTTTTAATTGCATAAATCGGCGGCATTTTATTCAGAATTAATAGTTTTTTACATGGATCAAAAATTCGTTTAATTTTTTCCCATCAAATACTAGAATTACAGAAAAGTACTTTGCGAAAATAATCGGCAGTAGGACGGAATCGTGTTGACCACCGATTAGTTTTTTGCTAATTACTCTTGCATCCTTCGACCGACTTCTTTGACTAAGAGCTCGATGGAAAGCTTATCTGTTCCTCTTTCAGATGGCAGTAACATATTTTACGAAAAGTTGTAAGAAATAAAATTTTTTTGTTCAAAACTAAAATATCCTCGGAGTCATTGAAGATTAGGTACCTTATCAGACGAAAATATGCTTTATCTAATAAGAGACATATAAATTTTTTTAAATTCCATAAATGGGCGGCATTTTATTCAGAATTAATAGTTTTTTACATGGACAAAAAATTGGTTAAATTTTTTCCCATTAAATACTAGAATTATAGAAAAGTACTTTGCGAAAAGAATCGGCAGTAGGACGGAATCGTCTTGACCACCGATTAGTTTTTTGCTAATAATTCTTGCATGCTTCGACCGACTTCTTCAACTAAGAGGTCGATGGAAAGCTTGTCTGTTCCTCTTTCAGATGGCATTAACATATTTTATGAAAAGTCGTAAAAAATAAATTTTTTTATTCAAAATTAAAATATCCTCGAAATCATTGAAAAAGAAGTACCTTTTAAGACGAAAATATGGCTTATCTAATAAGAGACATTTAAATTTTTTTAATGGCATAAATGGGCGGCATTTTATTTAGAATTAATAGTTTTTTACATGGATAAAAAATTCGTTTAATTTTTCCTTATTAAATACTAGAATTATGGAAAAGAACTTTGCGAAAATAATGCGCAGTAGGACGGAATCGTGTTGACGACCGATTAGTTTGTGCTAATAACTTTTGCATCCTTCGACCGATTTCTTCGACTAAGAGCTCGATGGAAAGCTTGTCTGTTCCTCTTTCAGAAGGCATTAACATATTTTACGAAAAGTCGTAAGATATAAAATTTTTTTGATCAAAACTAAAATATCCTCAAAATAATTGAAAAAGAAGTACCTTATAAGAAAACCAGTAAGGACGCTATCTTCAGCAAGGCTGAAGCTATAATACTTTTCACGTTGTGTCACTAAAAAACTAAATGAATAGTTTTCATGCCTCCCTAACAACATAACTGTAAGGTTTCAAGTCAATTGGTTAAAAAACAAAAAAGTTTTCCATACAGCGGTTCCAGTTTTGCGATAAGTGGGCGTGGCTACGCTCACTTTGGGTCAAAATAGTTTTCATGCCTCCCTAAGAACATAACTGTAAAGTTTCAAGTCAATTGGTTAAAAAACAAAAAAGTTTTCCATACAACGGGTCAAATTTCGCTATAAAAGGGCGTGGCCGCGCCCACTTTTGGTCAACATTGTTTTCATTCCTCCCTAAGAACATAACTGTAAAGTTTCAAGTCAATTGGTTAAAAAACAAAAAAGTTTTCCATACAACGGGTCAAATTTCGCTATAAAAGGGCGTGGCCGCGCCCACTTTTGGTCAAAATTGTTTTCATTCCTCCCTAAGAACATAACTGTAAAGTTTCAAGTCAATTGGTTAAAAAACACAAAAGTTTTCCATACAACGGGTCAAATTTCGCTATAAAAGGGCGTGGCCACGCCCACTTTTGGTCAAAATAGTTTTCATTCCTCCCTAAGAACATAACTGTAATGTTTCAAGTCAATATGTTAAAAAACAAAAAAGTTTTCCATACAACGGGTCAATTTTCGCTATAAAAGGGCGTGGCCACGCCCACTTTTGGTCAAAATAGTTTTCATTCCTCCCTAAGAACATAACTGTAATGTTTCAAGTCAATTCGTTGAAAAACAAAAATGTTTTCCATACAACGGGTCAATTTTTGCTATAAGTGGGCGTGGCTACGCCCACTTTTGGTCAAAATAGTTTTCATTCCTCCCTAAGAACATAACTGTAAAGTTTCAAGTCAATTGGTTAAAAAACAAAAAAGTTTTCCATACAACGGGTCAATTTTCGCTATAAGTGGGCGTGGCTACCCCTGGCTACGCCCACTTTTGGTCAAAATAGTTTTCATTCCTTCCTAAGAACATAACTTTAAAATTTCAAGTCAATTGGTTAAAAAACAAAAAACTTTTTCATACAACGGGTCAATTTTCGCTAGAAGTGGGCGTGGCTACGCCCACTTTTGGTCAAAATAGTTTTCATTCCTCCCCAAGAACATAACTTTAAAATTTCAAGTCAATTGGTTGAAAAACAAAAAAGTTGTCCATACAACGACGTGAATATTGCTTCTCTTCCTCTTCTTCATTTTGTATGGGAGCTACCAGTTCCAGATGTCCAATCTCATTGAAACTTTCAGGCATGTAGTCGGACTATGTAGAACTACTATGTTTAAAATTTCAGCACTCTATCATACAAAACAAAAAAGTTTTCCATACAACGATTCAAGTTTTGTTCATTTTTATACTTTTCACTTATGTGAAATAGTATATTAACTTTGTCACGGAGTTTGTAACAGATCGAAATATTAATTTCCGACTATATAAAGTATATATATTCTTGATCAGGACGACAAGACGAGTTGATTTAGCCATGTCCGTCTGTCCGTCTGTCCGTCTGTCTGTCTGTCTGTCTGTCTGTCGGTCTGTCTACTGTCTGTCTGTCTGTCTGTCTGTATGTATGCAAACTAGTCCCTCAGTTTTGAAGCTATCGAGCTGAAACTTTGCACAGAGTCTTAGAATTTATTACGATGAATCATTCGTCGGAACCAGCATGATCGGATTATTGGAACAGGTAGCTCCCATACGAAAAGAAGAAGAAAAGTGAACAAAACTTGAATCGTTGTATGGAAAACTTTTTTGTTTTGTACAATAGAGTGCTGAAATTTTAAACATAGTAGTTTTACATGGTCCGACTACATGCCTGAAAGTTTCATTGAGATTGGACATCTGGAACTGGTAGCTCCCATACAAAATGAAGAAGAGGAAGAGAAGCCATATTCACGTCGTTGTATGGAAAACTTTTTTGTTTCTTAACTAATTGACTTGAAATTTTAAAGTTATGTTCTTAGGGAGGAATGAAATCTATTTTGACCAAATGTGGGCGTAACCACGCATAGCCACGCCCACTTATAGCGAAAATTTACCCGTTGTATGGAAAACTTTTTTGTTTTTTAACCAATTGAATTGAAATTTTACAGTTATGTTCTTAGAGAGGAATGAAAACTATTTTGACCAAAAGTGGGCGTAGCCAGGCGTAGCCACGCCCACTTATAGCTTAACTTGACCCTTTGTATGGAAAACTTTTTGTTTTTTAACCAATTGACTTGAAACTTTACAGTTATGTTCTTAGGGAGGAATGAAAACTATTTTAACCAAAAGTGGGCGTAGCCACGCCTACTTAGAGCGAAAATTGACCCGTTGTATGGAAAACTTTTTTGTTTTTTAACCAATTGACTTGAAACTTTGCAGTTATGCTCTTAGGGAGGAATGAAAACTATTTTGACCAAAAGCGGGCGTAGCCACGCCCACTTATAGCGAAAATTGACCCGTTGTATGGAAAACTTTTTTGTTTCTTAACCAATTGACTTGAAACTTTGCAGTTATGCTCTTAGGGAGGAATGAAAACTATTTTGATCAAAAGTGGGCATGGCCACGCCCACTTATAGCTTAACTTGACCCTTCGTATGGAAAACTTTTTTGTTTTTTAACCAATTGACTTGAAACTTTACAGTTATGTTCTTAGGGAGGAATGAAAACTATTTTAACCAAAAGTGGGCGTAGCCACGCCTACTTATAGCGAAAATTGACCCGTTGTATGGAAAACTTTTTTGTTTTTTAACCAATTGACTTGAAACTTTGCAGTTATGCTCTTAGGGAGGAATGAAAACTATTTTGATCAAAAGTAGGCGTGGTCACGCCCTTTTATAGCGAAAATTGACCCGTTGTATGGAAAACTTTTTTGTTTTTTAACCAATTGACTTGAAACTTTGCAGTTATGCTCTTAGGGAGGAATGAAAACTATTTTGACCAAAAGTGGGCGTAGCCACGCCTACTTATAGCAAAAATTGACCCGTTGTATGGAAAACTTTTTTGTTTTTTAACCAATTGACTTGAAACTTTGCAGTTATGCTCTTAGGGAGGAATGAAAACTATTTTGACCAAAAGTGGGCGTAGCCAGGCGTAGCCACGCCCACTTATAGTGAAAATTGACCCGTTGTATGGAAAACTTTTTTGTTTCATAACCAATTGACTTGAAACTTTGCAGTTATGCTCTTAGGGAGGAATGAAAACTATTTTGATCAAAAGTGGGCGTGGCCACGCCCACTTATAGCTTAACTTGACCCTTTGTATGGAAAACTTTTTTGTTTTTTAACCAATTGACTTGAAACTTTACAGTTATGTTCTTAGGGAGGAATGAAAACTATTTTAACCAAAAGTGGGCGTAGCCACGCCTACTTATAGCGAAAATTGACCCGTTGTATGGAAAACTTTTTTGTTTTTTAACCAATTGACTTGAAACTTTGCAGTTATGCTCTTAGGGAGGAATGAAAACTATTTTGACCAAAAGTGGGCGTAGCCACGCCTACTTATAGCAAAAATTGACCCGTTGTATGGAAAACTTTTTTGTTTTTTAACCAATTGACTTGAAACTTTGCAGTAATGCTCTTAGGGAGGAATGAAAACTATTTTGATCAAAAGTAGGCGTGGTCACGCCCTTTTATAGCGAAAATTGACCCGTTGTATGGAAAACTTTTTTGTTTTTTAACCAATTGACTTGAAACTTTACAGTTACGTTCTTAGGGAGGAATGAAAACTATTTTGACCAAAAGTGGGCGTAGCCACGCCTACTTATAGCGAAAATTGACCCTTTGTATGGAAAGCTTTTTTGTTTTTTAACCAATTGACTTGAAACTTTACAGTTATGTTCTTAGGGAGGAATAAAAACTATTTTGACCAAATGTGGTTATCGCTACGCCCACTTAACGCAAAACTTGAACCGTTGTATGGAAAAATTTTTTGTTTTTTAACGAATTGACTTGAAACATTACAGTTATGTTGTTAGGGATGCATGAAAACTATTCAGTTAGTTTTTTTTATAGTGACACAAAGTGAAAAGTATTATAGCTTCAGCCTTGCTGAAGATAGCGTCCTTACTGGTTCTTCTTCTTTTCGTATGGGGGCTACCAGTTCCAGTGGTCCGATATGGCCGGTTCCGACCAATGATTTGACTGCACGAATAAGAAGTCTCTGTGCAAAATTTCAGCTCGATATCTTCAAAACTGTGGGAGGAGATTGTATATATACAGACAGACGGACAGACGGACATGGCTAAATCAACTCGTCTTGTCGTCCTGATCAAGAATATATATACTTTATATAGTCGGAAATGAATATTTCGATCTGTTACAAACTTCAGCACAAAGTTATTATTCTGTTTCACATAAAGCAGGCCATCCATTGTCGAATTTGTTTGACGAATTTGTTGTGTTTGACGAAATATTCGTCGTTAGTGGTAGTGTTCGTTTTCAAATTTTGTGTTTGATGTTTTGTTCGAGAAAAATAGAAATTATTATACCCTGTACACACACTGTGTATCAGGGTATATTAAGTTTGTTTGAGACGGTTTGTATGTAACGCATAGAAGGAGGGGAGGGGGACCCTATAAAGTATATATATTCTTGATCAGGATGACAAGACGAATTGATATAGCCCTGTCTGTCCGTCCGTCCGTCCGTCCGTCCGTCCTCACCAATGGTTCTCGAAAACTATAAGAGGTAGAGACTTGAAATTTGGTGGATAGACTCGTGAGGTCAAACGCTAGATCAAGTTTGAAGGATTTTTTGCCACGCCCACTCCTTCCCGCCCATCGAGCACCACCCATTTTTTCAAAAGGCTGTAGCTCGAAAACCTGATGAGTTAGAAACCTGAAAATGAGTATGTAGACTCAGTATGTATAGCTCTACAAAACTGCATACCACATTTTTTCCCCCTCCCCTTCGTTTCCCCTCAAAAAGTTGTTTTCTGAAAATTGCTGTATCTCCTGAACTATAATAGATACAATGCTGAAATTTTGTATGCAAACTCAGTAAACATACCTTTTTAAAACTGCATACCACAAACTTTCATTTTTAACGCTGTGTGACAACACAAAGACAAACAAGTTGAAATTTGGCATAAATTGCGCTTT
This sequence comes from Phortica okadai, assembly GCA_034638295.1. Lineage (NCBI taxonomy): Eukaryota > Metazoa > Arthropoda > Insecta > Diptera > Drosophilidae > Phortica > Phortica okadai. The sequence continues at coordinate 29,660,177 of CM067851.1, forward strand.
GAACACTGCTTTATCCTATTTGTACCAAAAACCGTACTTAACACTGCGAAAACTATTAAAGCTAGAGACTTGAAATTTGGAAGATAGACTCGTGTGGTCGAACACTAGATCAAGTTTAAAGGAATTTTTGCCACGCCCATTCCTTCCCGCCCATCGAGCACAACAAAAGGTCATTTTTTCTTAAAATTGCTGTATATCCTAACGTATAAAGAATACAATGCTGAAAATTTGTATGCAAACACAGATAACATACCTTTTTAAAACTGCATACAAAAAACTACCACATTCCCCGCAAAGACCAACACACTAAAATTTTGCAGCAATGCTTTGTAACAAAATCCGTACTAAAGCGCCATCTAATGGCAACATTGCACTGTGAGCCCTGCCTCACTATTAGCAAATACTCAAACCATATCGTGGTACACTGCTTTTGCTGTCGGCGAATGTTTAACGTGTTATCAACATAGGTGTGTGTACAGGGTATTATATAGTTGAGAATACTCAACTATACCGCCCTTACTGGTTCTATCTTGACTTTGTTTGTCGAACAAATTTGACAGTCGATGGCAATGTTCATTTGTAAAAAGTTCTCCTAGCGTGAAGACGTGTATAAAATGTCGAAAAAATTTTTGCTATAATTTATTAATTGCCTGCAAAATGATGTTTGCAAACAATGTTTGAACTAGTTTGTGGCAAAATGTTTTTTTGTTCGACAAACAGTTTTTCAAACAAATTCGACAATGGATGGCCTACTTACGTGAAAAGTATAAAAATATGCCTTATCTAATAAGACACATTTAAATTTTTTTAAATTCCATAAATGGGCGGCATTTTATTCAGAATTAATAGTTTTTTACATCGACAAAAAGTTCGTTGAATTTTTTCCCATCAAATACTAGAATTATAGAAAAGTACTTTGCGAAAAGAATCGGCAGCAGGACGGAATCGTGTTGACCACCGATTAATTTTTTGCTAATAACTCTTGCATCCTTCGACCGACTTCTTTGACTAAGAGCTCGATGGAAAGCTTATCTGTTCCTCTTTCAGATGGCATTAACATATTTTACGAAAAGTTGTAAGAAATAAAATTTTTTTGATCAAAACTAAAATATCCTCGGAGTCATTGAAGATTAAGTACCTTATCAGACGAAAATATGCCTTATCTAATAAGAGACATATAAATTTTTTTAAATTCCATAAATGGGTGTCATTTTATTTAGAATTAATAGTTTTTTACATGGACAAAAATTCGTTTAATTTTTTCCCATTAAATACTAGAATTATAGAAAACTACTTTGCGAAAAAAATCGGCAGTAGGACGGAATCGTGTTGACCGCCGATTAGTTTTTTGCTTATTACTTTTGCATCCTTCGACCGACTTCTTTGACTAAGAGCTCGATGGAAAGCTTATCTGTTCCTCTTTCAGATGGCATTAACATATTTTACGAAAAGTTGTAAGAAATAAAATTTTTTTGATCAAAACTAAAATATCCTCGGAGTCATTGAAGATTAAGTACCTTATCAGACGAAAATATACCTTATCTAATAAAAGACATCTTATCTGTTCCTCTTTCAGATGGCATTAACATATTTTACGAAAAGTCGTAAGAAATAAAATTTTTTTGATCAAAACTAAAATATCTTCGAAATCGTTGAAGAAGAAGTACCTTATAAGGCGAAAATATGCCTTATCTAATAAGAGACATTTACATTTTTTTAATTGCATAAATGGGCGGCATTTTATTCAGAATTAATAGTTTTTAACATGGACAAAAAATTCGTTTAATTTTTTCCCATCAAATACTAGAATTATAGAAAAGTTCTTTAAGAAAACAATCGGCAATAGGACGGAATCGTGTTGACCACCGATTAGTTTTTTGCTTATAACTCTTGTATCCTTCGACAGACTTCTTCGACGAAAAGCTCGATGGAAAGCTTATCTGTTCCTCTTTCAGATGACATTAACATATTTTACGTAAAGTCGTAAGAAATAAAATTTTTTTGATCAAAACTAAAATATCCTCGAAATCATTGAAGAAGAAGTACCTTATCAGACGAAAATATGCCTTATTTAATAAGAGACATTTAAATTTTTTTAATTGCATAAATGGGCGGCATTTTATTCAGAATTAATAGTTTTTTACATGGATAAAAAATTCGTTTAATTTTTTCCCATCAAATACTAGAATTATAGAAAAGTACTTTGCGAAAATAATCGGCAGTAGGAAGGAATCGTGTTGACCACCGATTAGTTTTTTGCTAATTACTCTCGCATCCTTCGACCGACTTCTTTGACTAAGAGCTCGATGGAAAGCTTATCTGTTCCTCTTTCAGATGGCAGTAGCATATTTTACGAAAAGTTGTAAGAAATAAAATTTTTTTGTTCAAAACTAAAATATCCTCGGAGTCATTGAAGATTAGGTACCTTATCAGACGAAAATATGCTTTATCTAATAAGAGACATATAAATTTTTTTAAATTCCATAAATGGGCGGCATTTTATTCAGAATTAATAGTTTTTTACATGGACAAAAAATTCGTTTAATTTTTCCTTATTAAATACTAGAATTATGGAAAAGAACTTTGCGAAAATAATGCGCAGTAGGACGGAATCGTGTTGACCACCGATTAGTTTTTTACTAATAATTCTTGCTTGCTTCGACCGACTTCTTCGATAAAGAGCTCGATGGAAAGCATATATGTTCCTCTTTCAGATGGCATTAACATATTTTACGAAAAGTCATAAGAAATAAAATTTTTTTGATCAAAACTAAAATATCTTCGAAATCATTGAAGAAGAAGTACCTTATCAGGCGAAAATATACCTTATCTAATAAAAGACATCTTATCTGTTCCTCATTCAGATGGCATTAACATATTTTACGAAAAGTCGTAAGAAATAAAATTTTTTTGATCAAAACTAAAATATCTTCGAAATCGTTGAAGAAGAAGTACCTTATAAGGCGAAAATATACCTTATCTAATAAGAGACATTTACATTTTTTTAATTGCATAAATGGGCGGCATTTTATTCAGAATTAATAGTTTTTAACATGGACAAAAAATTCGTTTAATTTTTTCCCATCAAATACTAGAATTATAGAAAAGTACTTTAAGAAAACAATCGGCAATAGGACGGAATCGTGTTGACCACCGATCAGTTTTTTGCTTATAACTCTTGTATCCTTCGACAGACTTCTTCGACGAAAAGCTCGATGGAAAGCTTATCTGTTCCTCTTTCAGATGACATTAACATATTTTACGTAAAGTCGTAAGAAATAAAATTTTTTTGATCAAAACTAAAATATCCTCGAAATCATTGAAGAAGAAGTATCTTATCAGACGAAAATATGCCTTATTTAATAAGAGACATTTAAATTTTTTTAATTGCATAAATGGGCGGCATTTTATTCAGAATTAATAGTTTTTTACAGGGATAAAAAATTCGTTTAATTTTTTCCCATCAAATACTAGAATTATAGAAAAGTACTTTGCGAAAATAATCGGCAGTAGGACGGAATCGTGTTGACCACCGATTAGTTTTTTGCTAATTACTCTTGCATCCTTCGACCGACTTCTTTGACTAAGAGCTCGATGGAAAGCTTATCTGTTCCTCTTTCAGATGGCAGTAACATATTTTACGAAAAGTTGTAAGAAATAAAATTTGTTTGATCAAAACTAAAATATCCTCGAAATCATTGAAGAAGAAGTACCTTATCAGACGAAAATATGCCTTATTTAATAAGAGACATTTAAATTTTTTTAATTGCATAAATGGGCGGCATTTTATTCAGAATTAATAGTTTTTTACATGGATAAAAAATTCGTTTAATTTTTTCCCATCAAATACTAGAATTATAGAAAAGTACTTTGCGAAAATAATCGGCAGTAGGACGGAATCGTGTTGACCACCGATTAGTTTTTTGCTTATAACTCTTGTATCCTTCGACAGACTTCTTCGACGAAAAGCTCGATGGAAAGCTTATCTGTTCCTCTTTCAGATGACATTAACATATTTTACGTAAAGTCGTAAGAAATAAAATTTTTTTGATCAAAACTAAAATATCCTCGAAATCATTGAAGAAGAAGTACCTTATCAGACGAAAATATGCCTTATTTAATAAGAGACATTTAAATTTTTTTAATTGCATAAATGGGCGGCATTTTATTCAGAATTAATAGTTTTTTACATGGATAAAAAATTCGTTTAATTTTTTCCCATCAAATACTAGAATTATTGAAAAGTACTTTTCGAAAAGAATCGGCAGTAGGACGGAATCGTGTTGACCACCGATTAGTTTTTTACTTATAATTCTTGCTTGCTTCGACCGACTTCTTCGATAAAGAGCTCGATGGAAAGCTTATCTGTTCCTCTTTCAGATGGCATTAACATATTTTACGAAAAGTCGAAAGATAAAAAATTTTTGATCAAAACTAAAATATCTTCGAAATCATTGAAGAAGAAGTACCTTATCAGGCGAAAATATGCCTTATCTAATAAAAGACATCTTATCTGTTCCTCTTTCAGATGGCATTAACATATTTTACGAAAAGTCGTAAGAAATAAAATTTTTTTGATCAAAACTAAAATATCTTCGAAATCGTTGAAGAAGAAGTACCTTATAAGGCGAAAATATACCTTATCTAATAAGAGACATTTACATTTTTTTAATTGCATAAATGGGCAGCATTTTATTCAGAATTAATAGTTTTTAACATGGACAAAAAATTCGTTTAATTTTTTCCCATCAAATACTAGAATTATAGAAAAGTTCTTTAAGAAAACAATCGGCAATGGGACGGAATCGTGTTGACCACCGATTAGTTTTTTGCTTATAACTCTTGTATCCTTCGACAGACTTCTTCGACGAAAAGCTCGATGGAAAGCTTATCTGTTCCTCTTTCAGATGACATTAACATATTTTACGTAAAGTCGAAAGAAATAAAATTTTTTTGATCAAAACTAAAATATCCTCGAAATCATTGAAGAAGAAGTACCTTATAAGACGAAAATATGCCTTATCTAATAAGAGACATTAAAATATTTTTAATTGCATAAATGGGCGGCATTTTATTCAGAATTAATAGTTTTTTACATGGATAAAAAATTCGTTTAATTTTTTCCCATCAAATACTAGAATTATAGAAAAGTACTTTGCGAAAAGAATCGGCAGTAGGACGGAATCGTGTTGACCACCGATTAGTTTTTTGCTAATAATTCTTGCATCCTTCGACCGACTTCTTCGACTAAGAGCTCGATGGAAAGCTTGTCTATTCCTCTTTCAGATGGCATTAACATATTTTATGAAAAGTCGTAAAAAATAAATTTTTTTATTCAAAATTAAAATATCCTCGAAATCATTGAAAAAAAAGTACCTTTTAAGATGAAAATATGGCTTATCTAATAAGAGACATTTAAATTTTTTTAATGGCATAAATGGGCGGCATTTTATTCAGAATTAATAGTTTTTTACATGGATAAAAAATTCGTTTAATTTTTCCTTATTAAATACTAGAATTATGGAAAAGAACTTTGCGAAAATAATGCGCAGTAGGACGGAATCGTGTTGACCACCGATTAGTTTGTGCTAATAACTTTTGCATCCTTCGACCGATTTCTTCGACTAAGAGCTCGATGACAAGCTTATCTGTTCCTCTTTCAGATGGCATTAACATATTTTACGTAAAGTCGTAAGAAATAAAATTTTTTTGATCAAAACTAAAATATCCTCGAAATCATTGAAGAAGAAGTACCTTATCAGACGAAAATATGCCTTATTTAATAAGAGACATTTAAATTTTTTTAATTGCATAAATGGGCGGCATTTTATTCAGAATTAATAGTTTTTTACATGGATAAAAAATTCGTTTAATTTTTTCCCATCAAATACTAGAATTATTGAAAAGTACTTTTCGAAAAGAATCGGCAGTAGGAAGGAATCGTGTTGACCACCGATTAGTTTTTTACTTATAATTCTTGCTTGCTTCGACCGACTTCTTCGATAAAGAGCTCGATGGAAAGCTTATCTGTTCCTCTTTCAGATGGCATTAACATATTTTACGAAAAGTCGAAAGATAAAAAATTTTTGATCAAAACTAAAATATCTTCGAAATCATTGAAGAAGAAGTACCTTATCAGGCGAAAATATACCTTATCTAATAAAAGACATCTTATCTGTTCCTCTTTCAGATGGCATTAACATATTTTACGAAAAGTCGTAAGAAATAAAATTTTTTTGATCAAAACTAAAATATCTTCGAAATCGTTGAAGAAGAAGTACCTTATAAGGCGAAAATATACCTTATCTAATAAGAGACATTTACATTTTTTTAATTGCATAAATGGGCGGCATTTTATTCAGAATTAATAGTTTTTAACATGGACAAAAAATTCGTTTAATTTTTTCCCATCAAATACTAGAATTATAGAAAAGTTCTTTAAGAAAACAATCGGCAATGGGACGGAATCGTGTTGACCACCGATTAGTTTTTTACTTATAATTCTTGCTTGCTTCGACCGACTTCTTCGATAAAGAGCTCGATGGAAAGCTTATCTGTTCCTCTTTCAGATGACATTAACATATTTTACGTAAAGTCGAAAGAAATAAAATTATTTTGATCAAAACTAAAATATCCTCGGAGTCATTGAAGATTAAGTACCTTATCAGACGAAAATATGCCTTATCTACTAAGAGACATATAAATTTTTTTAAATTCCATAAATGGGTGTCATTTTATTTAGAATTAATAGTTTTTTACATGGATAAAAAATTCGTTTAATTTTTTCCCATCAAATACTAGAATTATAGAAAAGTACTTTGCGAAAATAATCGGCAGTAGGACGGAATCGTGTTGACCACCGATTAGTTTTTTGCTAATTACTCTTGCATCCTTCGACCGACTTCTTTGACTAAGAGCTCGATGGAAAGCTTATCTGTTCCTCTTTCAGAAGGCATTAACATATATTAAGAAAAGTCGTAAGAAATAAAATTTTTTTGATCAAAACTAAAATATCCTCGAAATCATTGAAAAAGAAGTACCTTTTAAGACGAAAATATGCCTTATCTAATAAGAGACATTTAAATTTTTTTAATTGCATAAATGGGCGGCATTTTATTCAGAATTAATAGTTTTTTACATGGACAAAAAATTCGTTTAATTTTTTCGCATCAAATACTAGAATTATTGAAAAGTACTTTTCGAAAAGAATCGGCAGTAGGACGGAATCGTGTTGACCACCGATTAGTTTTTTACTTATAATTCTTGCTTGCTTCGACCGACTTCTTCGATAAAGAGCTCGATGGAAAGCTTATCTGTTCCTCTTTCAGATGGCATTAACATATTTTACGAAAAGTCGTAAGAAATAAAATTTTTTTGATCAAAACTAAAATATCTTCGAAATCATTGAAGAAGAAGTACCTTATCAGACGAAAATATACCTTATCTAATAAAAGACATCTTATCTGTTCCTCTTTCAGATGACATTAACATATTTTACGTAAAGTCGTAAGAAATAAAATTTTTTTGATCAAAACTAAAATATCCTCGAAATCATTGAAGAAGAAGTACCTTATCAGACGAAAATATGCCTTATTTAATAAGAGACATTTAAATTTTTTTAATTGCATAAATGGGCGGCATTTTATTCAGAATTAATAGTTTTTTACATGGATAAAAAATTCGTTTAATTTTTTCCCATCAAATACTAGAATTATAGAAAAGTACTTTGCGAAAATAATCCGCAGTAGGACGGAATCGTGTTGACCACCGATTAGTTTTTTGCTAATTACTCTTGCATCCTTCGACCGACTTCTTTGACTAAGAGCTCGATGGAAAGCTTATCTGTTCCTCTTTCAGATGGCAGTAACATATTTTACGAAAAGTTGTAAGAAATAAAACTTTTTTGTTCAAAACTAAAATATCCTCGGAGTCATTGAAGATTAGGTACCTTATCAGACGAAAATATGCTTTATCTAATAAGAGACATATAAATTTTTTTAAATTCCATAAATGGGCGGCATTTTATTCAGAATTAATAGTTTTTTACATGGACAAAAAATTGGTTAAATTTTTTTCCATTAAATACTAGAATTATAGAAAAGTACTTTGCGAAAAGAATCGGCAGTAGGACGGAATCGTGTTGACCACCGATTAGTTTTTTGCTAATAATTCTTGCATGCTTCGACCGACTTCTTCAACTAAGAGGTCGATGGAAAGCTTGTCTGTTCCTCTTTCAGATGGCATTAACATATTTTATGAAAAGTCGTAAAAAATAAATTTTTTTATTCAAAATTAAAATATCCTCGAAATCATTGAAAAAGAAGTACCTTATAAGAAAAAAATATGCCTTATCTAATAAGACACATTTAAATTTTTTTAATGGCATAAATGGGCGGCATTTTATTCAGAATTAATAGTTTTTTACATCGACAAAAAGTTCGTTGAATTTTTTCCCATCAAATACTAGAATTATAGAAAAGTACTTTGCGAAAAGAATCGGCAGCAGGACGGAATCGTGTTGACCACCGATTAATTTTTTGCTAATAACTCTTGCATCCTTCGACCGACTTCTTTGACTAAGAGCTCGATGGAAAGCTTATCTGTTCCTCTTTCAGATGGCATTAACATATTTTACGAAAAGTTGTAAGAAATAAAATTTTTTTGATCAAAACTAAAATATCCTCGGAGTCATTGAAGATTAAGTACCTTATCAGACGAAAATATGCCTTATCTAATAAGACACATTAAAATTTTTTTAATGGCATAAATGGGCGGCATTTTATTCAGAATTAATAGTTTTTTACATCGACAAAAAGTTCGTTGAATTTTTTCCCATCAAATACTAGAATTATAGAAAAGTACTTTGCGAAAAGAATCGGCAGCAGGACGGAATCGTGTTGACCACCGATTAATTTTTTGCTAATAACTCTTGCATCCTTCGACCGACTTCTTTGACTAAGAGCTCGATGGAAAGCTTATCTGTTCCTCTTTCAGATGGCATTAACATATTTTACGAAAAGTTGTAAGAAATAAAATTTTTTTGATCAAAACTAAAATATCCTCGGAGTCATTGAAGATTAAGTACCTTATCAGACGAAAATATGCCTTATCTAATAAGAGACATATAAATTTTTTTAAATTCCATAAATGGGTGTCATTTTATTTAGAATTAATAAATTTTTACATGGACAAAAATTCGTTTAATTTTTTCCCATTAAATACTAGAATTATAGAAAACTACTTTGCGAAAAGAATCGGCAGTAGGACGGAATCGTGTTGACCGCCGATTAGTTTTTTGCTTATTACTTTTGCATCCTTCGACCGACTTCTTCGACTAAGAGCTCGATGAAAAGCTTATCTGTTCCTCTTTCAGAAGGCATTAACATATATTAAGTAAAGTCGTAAGAAATAAAATTTTTTTGATCAAAACTAAAATAACCTCGAAATCATTAAAGAAGAAGTACCTTATCAGACGAAAATATGGCTTATCTAATAAGAGACATTTAAATTTTTTTAATGGCATAAATGGGCGGCATTTTATTCAGAATTAATAGTTTTTTACATGGATAAAAAATTCGTTTAATTTTTCCTTATTAAATACTAGAATTATGGAAAAGAACTTTGCGAAAATAATGCGCAGTAGGACGGAATCGTGTTGACCACCGATTAGTTTTTTGCTAATAACTTTTGCATCCTTCGACCGATTTCTTCAACTAAGAGCTCGATGGAAAGCTTGTCTGTTCCTCTTTCAGAAGGCATTAACCTATTTTTCGAAAAGTCGTAAGATATAAAATTTTTTTGATCAAAACTAAAATATCCTCAAAATCATTGAAAAAGAAGTACCTTATAAGAAAAAAAAAATGCCTTATCTGATAAGACACATTTAAATTTTTTTAATGGCATAAATGGGCGGCATTTTATTCAGAATTAATAGTTTTTTACATCGACAAAAAGTTCGTTGAATTTTTTCCCATCAAATACTAGAATTATAGAAAAGTACTTTGCGAAAAGAATCGGCAGCAGGACGGAATCGTGTTGACCACCGATTAATTTTTTGCTAATAACTCTTGCATCCTTCGACCGACTTCTTTGACTAAGAGCTCGATGGAAAGCTTATCTGTTCCTCTTTCAGATGGCATTAACATATTTTACGAAAAGTTGTAAGAAATAAAATTTTTTTGATCAAAACTAAAATATCCTCGGAGTCATTGAAGATTAAGTACCTTATCAGACGAAAATATGCCTTATCTAATAAGACACATTTAAATTTTTTTAATGGCATAAATGGGCGGCATTTTATTCAGAATTAATAGTTTTTTACATCGACAAAAAGTTCGTTTAATTTTTTCCCATCAAATACTAGAATTATAGAAAAGTATTTTGCGAAAAGAATCGGCAGTAGGACGGAATCGTGTTGACCGCCGATTAGTTTTTTGCTTATTACTTTTGCATCCTTCGACCGACTTCTTCGACTAAGAGTTCGATGAAAAGCTTATCTGTTCCTCTTTCAGAAGGCATTAACATATATTAAGTAAAGTCGTAAGAAATAAAATTTTTTTGATCAAAACTAAAATATCCTCGAAATCATTGAAAAAGAAGTACCTTTTAAGACGAAAATATGCCTTATCTAATAAGAGACATTTAAATTTTTTTAATTGCATAAATGGGCGGCATTTTATTCAGAATTAATAGTTTTTTACATGGACAAAAAATTCGTTTAATTTTTTCCCATCAAATACTAGAATTATTGAAAAGTACTTTTCGAAAAGAATCGGCAGTAGGACGGAATCGTGTTGACCACCGATTAGTTTTTTACTTATAATTCTTGCATGCTTCGACCGACTTCTTCGATAAAGAGCTCGATGGAAAGCTTATCTGTTCCTCTTTCAGATGGCATTAACATATTTTACGAAAAGTCGTAAGAAATAAAATTTTTTTGATCAAAACTAAAATATCTTCGAAATCGTTAAAGAAGAAGTACCTTATCAGGCGAAAATATGCCTTATCTAATAAAAGACATCTTATCTGTTCCTCTTTCAGAAGGCATTAACATATATTAAGAAAAGTCGTAAGAAATAAAATTTTTTTGATCAAAACTAAAATATCTTCGAAATCGTTGAAGAAGAAGTACCTTATAAGGCGAAAATATACCTTATCTAATAAGAGACATTTACATTTTTTTAATTGCATAAATGGGCGGCATTTTATTCAGAATTAATAGTTTTTAACATGGACAAAAAATTCGTTTAATTTTTTCCCATCAAATACAAGAATTATAGAAAAGTTCTTTAAGAAAACAATCGGCAATAGGACGGAATCGTGTTGACCACCGATTAGTTTTTTGCTTATAACTCTTGTATCCTTCGACAGACTTCTTCGACGAAAAGCTCGATGGAAAGCTTATCTGTTCCTCTTTCAGATGACATTAACATATTTTACGTAAAATCGTAAGAAATAAAATTTTTTTGATCAAAACTAAAATATCCTCGAAATCATTGAAGAAGAAGTACCTTATCAGACGAAAATATGCCTTATCTAATAAGAGACATTAAAATTTTTTTAATTGCATAAATGGGCGGCATTTTATTCAGAATTAATAGTTTTTTACATGGATAAAAAATTTGTTTAATTTTTTCCCATCAAATACTGGAATTATAGGAAAGTACTTTGCGAAAATAATCGGCAGTAGGACGGAATCGTGTTGACCACCGATTAGTTTTTTGCTAATTACTCTTGCATCCTTCGACCAACTTCTTTGACTAAGAGCTCGATGAAAAGCTTATCTGATCCTCTTTCAGACGGCATTAACATATTTTACGAAAAGTCGTAAGAAATAAAATTTTTTTGATCAAAACTAAAATATCCTCGAAATCATTGAAGAAGAAGTACCATATCAGACTAAAACATGCCTTATCTAATAAGAGACATTAAAATTTTTTTAATTGCATAAATGGGCGGCATTTTATTCAGAATTAATAGTTTTTTTCATTGACAAAAAATTCGTTTAATTTGTTCCCGTTAAATACTAGAATTATAGAAAAGTACTTTGCGAAAAGAATCGGCACTAGGACGGAATCGTGTTGACCACCGATTAGTTTTTTGCTAATTACTCTTGTATCCTTCGAAAGACTTAATCGACTAAGAGCTCGATGAAAAGCTTATCTGATCCTCTTTCAGACGGCATTAATATATTTTACGAAAAGTCGTAAGAAATAAAATTTTTTTGATCAAAACTAAAATATCCTCGAAATCATTGAAGAAGAAGTACCTTATCAGACGAAAACATGCCTTATCTAATAAGAGACATTAAAATTTTTTTAATTGCATAAATGGGCGGCATTTTATTCAGAATTAATAGTTTTTTACATTGACAAAAAATTCGTTTAATTTTTTCCCATTAAATACTAGAAATATAGAAAAGTACTTTGCGAAAAGAATCGGCACTAGGACGGAATCGTGTTGACCACCGATTAGTTTTTTGCTAATAATTCTTGCATGCTTCGACCGACTTCTTCAACTAAGAGGTCGATGGAAAGCTTGTCTATTCCTCTTTCAGATGGCATTAACATATTTTATGAAAAGTCGTAAAAAATAAATTTTTTTATTCAAAATTAAAATATCCTCGAAATCATTGAAAAAAAAGTACCTTTTAAGACGAAAATATGGCTTATCTAATAAGAGACATTTAAATTTTTTTAATGGCATAAATGGGCGGCATTTTATTCAGAATTAATAGTTTTTTACATGGATAAAAAATTCGTTTAATTTTTCCTTATTAAATACTAGAATTATGGAAAAGAACTTTGCGAAAATAATGCGCAGTAGGACGGAATCGTGTTGACCACCGATTAGTTTGTGCTAATAACTTTTGCATCCTTCGACCGATTTCTTCGACTAAGAGCTCGATGACAAGCTTATCTGTTCCTCTTTCAGATGGCATTAACATATTTTACGTAAAGTCGTAAGAAATAAAATTTTTTTGATCAAAACTAAAATATCCTCGAAATCATTGAAGAAGAAGTACCTTATCAGACGAAAATATGCCTTATTTAATAAGAGACATTTAAATTTTTTTAATTGCATAAATGGGCGGCATTTTATTCAGAATTAATAGTTTTTTACATGGACAAAAAATTCGTTTAATTTTTTCCCATCAAATACTAGAATTATTGAAAAGTACTTTTCGAAAAGAATCGGCAGTAGGACGGAATCGTGTTGACCACCGATTAGTTTTTTACTTATAATTCTTGCATGCTTCGACCGACTTCTTCGATAAAGAGCTCGATGGAAAGCTTATCTGTTCCTCTTTCAGATGGCATTAACATATTTTACGAAAAGTCGTAAGAAATAAAATTTTTTTGATCAAAACTAAAATATCTTCGAAATCGTTAAAGAAGAAGTACCTTATCAGGCGAAAATATGCCTTATCTAATAAAAGACATCTTATCTGTTCCTCTTTCAGAAGGCATTAACATATATTAAGAAAAGTCGTAAGAAATAAAATTTTTTTGATCAAAACTAAAATATCTTCGAAATCGTTGAAGAAGAAGTACCTTATAAGGCGAAAATATACCTTATCTAATAAGAGACATTTACATTTTTTTAATTGCATAAATGGGCGGCATTTTATTCAGAATTAATAGTTTTTAACATGGACAAAAAATTCGTTTAATTTTTTCCCATCAAATACAAGAATTATAGAAAAGTTCTTTAAGAAAACAATCGGCAATAGGACGGAATCGTGTTGACCACCGATTAGTTTTTTGCTTATAACTCTTGTATCCTTCGACAGACTTCTTCGACGAAAAGCTCGATGGAAAGCTTATCTGTTCCTCTTTCAGATGACATTAACATATTTTACGTAAAGTCGTAAGAAATAAAATTTTTTTTGATCAAAACTAAAATATCCTCGAAATCATTGAAGAAGAAGTACCTTATCAGACGAAAATATGCCTTATCTAATAAGAGACATTAAAATTTTTTTAATTGCATAAATGGGCGGCATTTTATTCAGAATTAATAGTTTTTTACATGGATAAAAAATTCGTTTAATTTTTTCCCATCAAATACTGGAATTATAGGAAAGTACTTTGCGAAAATAATCGGCAGTAGGACGGAATCGTGTTGACCACCGATTAGTTTTTTGCTAATTACTCTTGCATCCTTCGACCAACTTCTTTGACTAAGAGCTCGATGAAAAGCTTATCTGATCCTCTTTCAGACGGCATTAACATATTTTACGAAAAGTCGTAAGAAATAAAATTTTTTTGATCAAAACTAAAATATCCTCGAAATCATTGAAGAAGAAGTACCATATCAGACTAAAACATGCCTTATCTAATAAGAGACATTTAAATTTTTGTAATTGCATAAGTGGGCGGAATTATATTCAGAATTAATAGTTTTTTACATCGACAAAAAGTTCGTTTAATTTTTTCCCATCAAATACTAGAATTATAGAAAAGTACTTTGCGAAAAGAATCGGCAGTAGGACGAAATCGTTTTGACCACCGATTAGTTTTTTGCTAATTACTCTTGCATCCTTCGACCAACTTCTTTGACTAAGAGCTCGATGAAAAGCTTATCTGATCCTCTTTCAGACGGCATTAACATATTTTACGAAAAGTAGTAAGAACTAAAATTTTTTTGATCAAAACTAAAATATCCACGAAATCATTGAAAAAGATGTACCTTATAAGACAAAAATATGCCTTATCTAATAAGAAACATTTAAATTTTTGTAATTGCATAAGTGGGCGGCATTATATTCAGAATTAATAGTTTTTTACATCGACAAAAAGTTCGTTTAATTTTTTCCCATCAAATACTAGAATTATAGAAAAGTACTTTGCGAAAAGAATCGGCAGTAGGACGAAATCGTTTTGACCACCGATTAATTTTTTGCTGATAACTCTTGCATCCTTCGACCGACTTCTTTGACTAAGAGCTCGATGGAAAGCTTATCTGTTCCTCATTCCGATGGCATTAACATATTTTACGAAAAGTCGTAAGAAATAAAATTTTTTTGATCAAAACTAAAATATCCTCAAAATCATTGAAAAAGATGTACCTTATAAAACAAAAATATGCCTTATCTAATAAGAGACATTTAAATTTTTTTAATTGCATAAATGGGCGGCATTTTATTCAGAATTAATAGTTTTTTACATCGACAAAAAGTTCGTTTAATTTTTTCCCATCAAATACTAGAATTATAGAAAAGTATTTTGCGAAAAGAATCGGCACTAGGACGGAATCATGTTGACCACCGATTAGTTTTTTGCTAATTACACTTGCATCCTTCGACCGACTTCTTCGACGAGGAGCTCGATGGAAAGCTTATCTGTTCCTAATTCTGATGGCATTAACATATTTTGCGAAAAGTCGTAAGAAATAAAATTTTTTTGATCAAAACTAAAATATCCTCAAAATCATTGAAAAAGATGTACCTTATAAGACAAAAATATGCCTTATCTAATAAGAGACATTTAAATTTTTTTAATTGCATAAATGGGCGGCATTTTATTCAGAATTAATAGTTTTTTACATCGACAAAAAGTTCGTTTAATTTTTTCCCATCAAATACTTGAATTATAGAAAAGTACTTTGCGAAAAGAATCGGCAGTAGGACGGAATCGTGTTGACCACCGATTAGTTTGTGCTAATAACTCTTGCATCCTTCGACCGATTTCTTCGACTAAGAGCTCGATGGAAAGCTTATCTGTTCCTCATTCCGATGGCATTAACATATTTTACGAAAAGTCGTAAGAAATAACATTTTTTTGATCACAACTAAAATATCTTCAAAATCATTGAAAAAGATGTACCTTATGAGACAAAAATATGCCTTATCTAATAAGAGACATTTAAATTTCTTTAATTGCATAAATGGGCGGCATTTTATTCAGAATTAATAGTTTTTTACATCGACAAAAAATTCGTTTAATTTTTTCCCATTAAATACTAGAATTATATAAAACTACTTTGCGAAAAGAATCGGCAGTAGGACGGAATCGTGTTGACCACCGATTAGTTTTTTGCTTATTACTTTTGCATCCTTCGACCGACTTCTTCGACTAAGAGCTCGATGGAAAGCTTATCTGTTCCTCTTTCAGAAGGCATTAACATATTTTACGAAAAGTCGTATGAAATAAAATTTTTTTGATCAAAACTAAAATATCCTCGAAATCATTGAAGAAGAAGTACCTTATCAGACGAAAATATGGCTTATCTAATAAGAGACATTTAAATTTTTTTAGTTGCATTTTACTAAGAATTAATAGTTTTTAACATGGACAAAAAATTCGTTTAATTTTTTCCCATTAAATACTAGAATTATAAAAAAGTAATTAGCGAAAAGAATCGGCAGTAGGACGGAATCGTGTTGACCACCGATTAGTTTGTGGTAATAACTCTTGCATCCTTCGATCGATTTCTTCGACTAAGAGCTCGATGGAAAGCTTGTCTGTTCCTCTTTCAGAAGGCATTAACATATTATACGAAAAGTCGTAAGAAATAAAATTTTTTTGATCAAAACTAAAATATCCTTAAAATCATTGAAGAAGAAGTACCTTATCAGACGAAAATATGCCTTATCTAATAAGAGAAATTTTCATTTTTATACCCTGTACACACACTGTGTATCAGGGTATATTAAGTTTGTTTGAGACGGTTTGTATGTAACGCATAGAAGGAGGGGAGGGGGACCCTATAAAGTATATATATTCTTGATCAGGATGACAAGACGAATTGATATAGCCCTGTCTGTCCGTCCGTCCGTCCGTCCGTCCGTCCTCACCAATGGTTCTCGAAAACTATAAGAGCTAGAGACTTGAAATTTGGTGGATAGACTCGTGAGGTCAAACGCTAGATCAAGTTTGAAGGATTTTTTGCCACGCCCACTCCTTCCCGCCCATCGAGCACCACCCATTTTTTCAAAAGGCTGTAGCTCAAAAACCTGATGAGTTAGAAACATGAAAATGAGTATGTAGACTCAGTATGTATAGCTCTACAAAACTGCATACCACATTTTTTCCCCCTCCCCTTCGTTTCCCCTCAAAAAGTTGTTTTCTTAAAATTGCTGTATCTCCTAAACTATAATAGATACAATGCTGAAATTTTGTATGCAAACTCAGTAAACATACCTTTTTAAAACTGCATACCACAAACTTTCATTTTTAACGCTGTGTGACAACGCAAAGACAAACAAGTTGAAATTTGGCATAAATTGCGCTTTGAACACTGCTTTATCCTATTTGTAACAAAAACTGTACTTAACACTGCGAAAACTATTAAAGCTAGAGACTTGAAATTTGGAAGATAGACTCGTGTGGTCGAACACTAGATGAAGTTTGAAGGAATTTTTGCCACGCCCATTCCTTCCCGCCCATCGAGCACAACAAAAGGTCATTTTTTTCTTAAAATTGCTGTATCTCCTAAAGTATAAAGAATACAATGCTGAAATTTTGTATGCAAACTCAGATAACATACCTTTTTAAAACTGCATACAACAAACTACCACTTTCCCCGCAAAGACCAACACACTAAAATTTTGCAGCAATGCTTTGTAACAAAACCCGTACTAAAGCGCCATCTAATGGCAACATTGCACTGTGAGCCCTGCCTCACTATTAGCAAATACACAAACCATATCGTGGTACACTGCTTTTGCTGTCGGCGAATGTTTAACGTGTTATCAACATAGGTGTGTGTACAGGGTATTATATAGTTGAGAATACTCAACTATACCGCCCTTACTGGTTTTAATTGCATAAATGGTTGGCATTTTATTCAGAATTAATAGTTTTTAACATGGACAAAAAATTCGTTTAATTTTTTCCCATTAAATACTAGAAGTATAGAAAAGTACTTTGCGAAAATAATCGGCAGTAGGACGGAATCGTGTTGACCACCGATTAGTTTTTTGCTAATAACTCTTGCATCCTTCGATCGATTTCTTCGACGAAAAGCTCGATGGAAAGCTTATCTGTTCCTCTTTCAGATGGCATTAACATATTTTACGAAAAGTCGTAAGAAATAAAATTTTTTTGATCAAAACTAAAATATCCTCGAAATCATTGAAGAAGAAGTACCTTATCAGATGACAATATGCCTTATCTAATAAGAGACATATAAATTTTTTTTTAAATTCCATAAATGGGTGTCATTTTATTCAGAATTAATAGTTTTTTACATGGACAAAAAATTCGTTTAATTTTTTCCCATTAAATACTAGAATTATAAAAAAGTAATTAGCGAAAAGAATCGGCAGTAGGACGGAATCGTGTTGACCACCGATTAGTTTTTTGCTAATTACTCTTGCATAAGAGCCCGATGGAAAGCTTATCTGTTGCTCTTTCCGATGGCATTAACATATATTACGAAAATTCGTAAGAAATAAAATTTTTTTTATCAAAACTAGAATATCCTCGAAATCATTGAAGAAGATATACCTTATCAGACGAAAATATGCCTTATCTAATAAGAGACATTTAAATTTTTTTAATTGCATAAATGGGCGGCCTTTTATTCAGAATTAATAGTTTTTCACATTGACAAAAAAGTCGTTTAATTTTTTCCCATTAAATACTAGAATTATAGAAAAGTACTTTGCGAAGACAATCGGCAGTAGGACGGAATCATGTTGACCACTGATTAGTTTTTTGCTAATAACTCTTGCATCCTTCGACCGACTTCTTCGACTAAGAGCTCGATGGAAAGTTTACCTGTTCCTCTTTCAGATGGCATTAATATAGTTTACGAAAAGTCGTAAGAAATAAAATTTTTTTGATCAAAACTAAAATACCCACGAAATCATTGAAGAAGATATACCTTATCAGACGAAAATATGCCTTATCTAATAAGAGACATTTAATTTTTTTTAATTGCATAAATGGGCGGTATTTTATTCAGAATTAATAGTTTTTAACATGGACAAAAAATTCGTTTAATTTTTTTCCATCAAATACTAGAATTATAGAAAAGTTCTTTGAGAAAACAATCGGCAATGGGACAGAATCGTGTTGACCACCGATTAGTTTTTTGCTTATAACTCTTGTATCCTTCGACAGACTTGTTCGACTAAGAGCTCGATGAAAAGCTTATCTGTTCCTCTTTCAGATGGCAGTAACATATTTTACGAAAAGTCGTAAGAAATAAAATTTTTTTGATCAAAACTAAAATATCCTCGAAATCATTGAAGAAGAAGTACCTTATCAGACGAAAATATGCCTTATCTAATAAGAGACATTTTCATTTTTTTAATTGCATAAATGGTTGACATTTTATTCAGAATTAATAGTTTTTAACATGGACAAAAAATTCGTTTAATTTTTTCCCATTAAATACTAGAAGTATAGAAAAGTACTTTGCGAAAATAATCGGCAGTAGGACGGAATCGTGTTGACCACCGATTAGTTTTTTGCTAATTACTCTTGCATCCTTCGACCGACTTTTTCGACGAAAAGCTCGATGGAAAGCTTATCTGTTCCTCTTTCAGATGGCATTAATATATTTTACGAAAAGTAGTAAGAAATAAAATTTTTTTGAGCAAAACTAAAATATCCTCGAAATCATTGAAGAAGAAGTACCTTATCAGACGAAAATATGCCTTATCTAATAAGAGACATATAAATTTTTTTAAATTCCATAAATGGGTGTCATTTTATTCAGAATTAATAGTTTTTTACATGGACAAAAAATTCGTTTAATTTTTTCCCATTAAATACTAGAATTATAGTAAAAGTAATTATAGATGGCATTAACATATTTTACGAAAAGTCGTAAGAAATAAAAGTTTTTTGATCAAAACTAAAATATCCTTGAAATCATTGAAGAAGAAGTACCTTATCAGACGAAAATATGCCTTATCTAATAAGAGACATTTAAATTTTTTTAATTGCATAAATGGGCGGCATTTTATTCAGAATTAATAGTTTTTTACATTGACAAAAAATTCGTTTAATTTTTTCCCATTAAATACTAGAATTATAGAAAAGTACTTTGCGAAGACAATCGGCAGTAGGACGGAATCATGTTGACCACCGATTAGTTTTTTGCTAATAACTCTTGCATCCTTCGACCGACTTCTTCGACTAAGAGCTCGATGGAAAAATTACCTGTTCCTCTTTCATATGGCATTAACATATTTTACGAAAAGTCGTAAGAAATAAAATTTTTTTGAGCAAAACTAAAATATCCTCGAAATCATTGAAGAAGAAGTACCTTATCAGACGAAAATATGCCTTATCTAATAAGAGACATTAAAATTTTTTTAATTGCATAAATGGGCGGCATTCTATTCAGAATTAATAGTTTTTTACATCGACAAAAAATGCGTTTAATTTTTTCCCATTAAATACTAGAATTATAGAAAAGTACTTTGCGAAACGAATCGGCAGTAGGACGGAAACGTGTTGACCACCGATTAGTTTTTTGCTTATAACACTTGCATCTTTCGACCGACTTCTACGACTAAGAGCTGGATTGAAAGCTTATTGTTCCTGTTTCAGATGTCATTAACATATTTTACGAAAAGTCGTAAGAAATAAAATTTTTTTGATCAAAAATAAAATGCCTTATCTAATTATTGACATTAAAATTTTTTTAATTGCATAAATGAGCGGCATTTTATTCAGAATGAATAGTTTTTTATATGGACAAAAAATTCGTTCAATTTTTTCCAATTAAATACTAGAATTATAGAAAAGTACTTTGCGAAAAGAATCGGCAGTAGGACAGAATCGTGTTGACCACCGATTAGTTTTTTGCTAATAACTCTTGCATCCTTCGACCGACTTCTTCGACTAAGAGCTCGATGGAAAAATTACCTGTTCTTCTTTCAGATGGCATTAAAATATTTTTCGAAAAGTCGTAAGAAATAAAATTTTTTTGATCAAAACTTAAATATCCTCGAAATCATTGAAAAAGAAGTGCCTTTAAAGACGAAAATATGCCTTATCTAACAAGAGACATTTAAATTTTTTTAATGGCATAAATGGGCGGCATTTTATTCAGAATTAATAGTTTTTTACATGGATAAAAAACTCGTTTAATTTTTTCCTATTAAATACTAGAATTATAGAAAAGAACTTTGCGAAAATAATCCGCAGTAGGACGGAATCGTGTTGACCACCGATTATTTTTTTTTAATTACTCTTGCATCCTTCGACCGACTTCTTCGACTAAGAGCTCGATGGAAAAATTACCTGTTCCTCTTTCAGATGGCATTAACATATTTTACGAAAAGTCGTAAGAAATAAAATTTTTTTGAGCAAAACTAAAATATCCTCGAAATCATTGAAGAAGAAGTACCTTATCAGACGAAAATATGCCTTATCTAATAAGAGACATTAAAATTTTTTTAATTGCATAAATGGGCGGCATTTTATTCAGAATTAATAGTTTTTTACATCGACAATAAGTTCGTTTAATTTTTTCCCATCAAATACTAGAATTATAGAAAAGTACTTTGCGAAATAATCGGCAGTAGGACGGAATCGTGTTGACCACCGATTAATTTTTTGCTGATAACTCTTGCATCCTTCGACCGACTTCTTTGACTAAGAGCTCGATGGAAAACTTATCTGTTCCTCATTCCGATGGCATTAACATATTTTACGAAAAGTCGTAAGAAATAAAATTTTTTTGATCAAAACTAAAATATCCTCAAAATCATTGAAAAAGATGTACCTTATAAGACAAAAATATGCCTTATCTAATAAGAGACATTTAAATTTTTTTGATTGCATAAATATTGTCAAGTGTTCGGTGTGGTCGGTCGCATGTCAAATTTGTCCTGTGTTTTTTATTAACCTCTCACTTATTTTTGTTTAAAACGTTGTGAAATTTGATTTAAAAAATTAATTATTGTTTTGATTGTGTTTTTTGAAAATTTGTTTATGTTTTTAATCAAAACTTAATTAGATTTCACTATTTTAAATAATTACAAGTGTTTTTGTTTTTGTAAAATAACACTTGCGTTGAAATTGTTGTTTCATCGAACATCTGGTGAGAGTTTCTTTTGTGTTGTGATTCGCTCTGTTCTGCTTGTTCTTATAAGAGTCGTGATTGTTTCTCTTGAAGTAAAATCCTACACTCTTAATCGTTAACCCGTTAACGTCAAGCAAGCAAATTTCAACACTTCATTTTTTATTAATATTCTTGTTGTTTTTTTTTTTATTTATATTTTTATTTTTTATTATTATTAAAATAAAATATGCCTTGCTGTTTGCCTAAGTGCCCAATTAAGAGTGAAAAAGAACTCTTAGTGGCTTGTTGGATGTGTGAGTCTACTGCTCACCTAAAATGTGCCGAACTAAACGGCCGCATTGCTGACATTTTGGAGAAAAACATCGGCCTTCACTGGTGCTGTCCAAAATGTCGCTCGTCAGAGATTGAGTTACGCAAGTGGGTCAATCTTATGCATAATGCTTACAAAGATATTTCGAGTGATTTCGAACGACTTAACGAAAAATTTAAGTCGTTTGATAAGTCTCTCTCCAACCTCAAGTCCGTTGAACCTTCACCTAAGCGAAAGAAGCCCCATCCGGCACTAAACATTCCCATTCCGACAACTCTTTGTCTGCCGGATGAGACCATGGAATTCTTTTCCCCGCTTCCTTCGCCTATTGTTCCGCCTATTGTTGTCACAGCATCAGAAAGTTCTTATGCTTCAGTTGCCAAAACCAACAATATCGTTCCTCCCGAACTTACTCAAAACGCTTCTGAAGTACATATTCCTCAAGGGGATCAACAGCCCATAAAGCTTGTTGTTGTGCCACCTGCGCCACAAAAGAAATTCATTTTTCTATCCCGCTTAGCTGCGGACACTTCTGAAAGTGATATAAATCATTTTATCACTTCCAAGATAAAATCTGTCACAAATTTAACAATTTCTAAATTTAAATTTAACTCAGCGCGATCTATTTCATCCTTCAAAATCTCAGTGCCAGAATCTTTCTTCAACGCTTTAGTTGACTCAAATTTCTGGCCTGATGGTTGCGTTGTGCATGAGTTCAAATTTAAAGACCGTACTAATACGGGAAATACGGTCAAGCCTTCTGGGTCAAAAAACTGATTACTCCCCGTAACACCCCTTCAGTTTTGACACTAAGCTTTCAAAATGTCAGAGGGTTAAACTCAAAACTAACTTCTCTTTATTTAAAAAGTTTTTCATTATCTTCTGATATCATTGTCTTTGTTGAAACATGGCTTCGCCCTGATGTTTTAAACTCTGAACTTTTCTGTGACAGCTTTATTACTTTTCGCAAAGATCGTCTTGGCAAAATTGGTGGTGGAGTTATGATCTCTGTTGCTGTTCAACACACATCGGAACAAATTTGTGTGATAGGTACTGACGACATTGAGCTAATATGCGTTAAAATAACTCTTGCAAAGACTCACGTTTTCCTTACGTGCTCTTACATTCCACCAAAATCAGAACCATCTGTTTATTCTGCACATATAAAGGCTATTCAATCTGTACTAGACTTGGTTAAGGATTCAGATACAATGCTTATCTTTGGAGACTTCAACCTCCCTCACATTTCTTGGATTGCATCCGACAATTCAAATATAGTATCTCCTTTGTCTAGTAATGATTTTATTGATTCTTTGCTTGAATCATCATTTAACCAAATAAACAGCATAAAAAATTCTAAAGATCGAATTTTAGATCTTGTTTTTATAAACAACATTGAGTTCGCATCACTTTGCAGATGCCCTCCAGTATCACAACCTGAAGACTCTTACCATCCAACGTTGGAGCTTACAATTACACTAAACTCACTAACAAATCCTCGACAAAATCCTCTAGATGCCAAACGTAACCTTGTTTTTTGTTTTAGAAAAACCGATTTTGAACGACTTGGTCTTTTGCTATCTAACACTGATTGGTCGTACATTCATAACACGCCCAACATTGAACAGGCAGTAAAGTTTTTTAACGCAACTATGTATAAACTGTTTAAATTGTGCGTACCAAGAGTTAAGATGATATCACACGTAAATAAATCGCCGTGGTTTTCAAAAGAATTATCTCGTCTAAAGAACTTAAAAAATAGATTATTTAAAAAATATAAGAGAACCGGATCTCTTGTTGATTATGTAAACTATGCAAAAGCTCGTTATAAATTCACTTTATGTAATAAACGAGATTACGATTTTTACCTAATTAAATTAAAATCCAATATATATCGCGATCCTAAAAATTTTTTTAATATAATTAAATATAAGTCTAACTCTAACTCATTTCCGTCATGTATGAAATTCAATGGTGTGGAAGGAAATGATGATGCAACGATATCCAACCTCTTTGCTGAATTTTTCCAAAGCACCTATAATAACTATTCATACCAAAACGTAACTTATCCATACTTCATCAATGATAGGACTCATATCAATGTGCCAGTTATTGAAAATGAAACAGTTCTTAGACACTTGAAATTAATTAAGTCATCTTTTACTGCTGGTCCAGATAATATTCCTAGTTGCGTTTTAAAGCACTGCGCTGAAATGTTGTTTTATCCATTATGTACGCTTTTCAACATGTCGCTTAAAAACTCTATTGTGCCCACCATTTGGAAAGAGTCTTACATTATACCCCTTTACAAAAAAGGCAGTAAGGTTGACATTTCTAATTATAGAGGCATTGCTAAACTGTGTGCTATTCCAAAACTGTTTGAACAGATCATTACGGAACAGCTACAGCACTTTGTGCCATCACTTCTAAATTTGTCTCAGCATGGCTTTCTCAAGAAACGTTCGACGGTAACTAACTTATTGGAATTCACTTCAATTATCAATCGAAATTTTTCCTCCGGCTTCCAAACTGATGTTGTGTACACAGATTTCAGTAAAGCATTTGATTGTGTTTGTCACTCTCTGCTTTTAGCAAAACTCGAAACTTATGGTTTTCCACCATCATTAGTCCGTTGGCTGTCGTCCTATCTTGAATCTCGAACTCAATGTGTTCTTTTTAAAACATCGGTTTCGAGACGAATTCTTGTTACTTCTGGGGTTCCTCAAGGTAGTCACCTTGGCCCCTTATTGTTTAATATATTTATTAATGACTTGCCTACTGTGATCAAACACTGTCATGTTTTAATGTATGCTGATGACGTGAAATTATGTCTAACCGTTAATTCTATAGATCAGCAGAATCTGCTCCAGTCTGATCTTGACTCTCTCTCACAATGGTGTGCTGTAAACAATTTATTGTTGAACAGTGAGAAATGCAAGTTAATGTCTTTTTATAGAAAAAAACTAATTGTTTGCACGTACAAGTTAAATAATCTGTACCTGGAGCGTATCTCTCAGTTTAATGACCTTGGTGTTTTGATGGATCCAAAACTTCATTTCGCTTCACATATTTCGCTGTCTGTTAATAAGGCTAGAGGCGTACTGGGTTTCATCAAAAGATGGTCCAAGGAATTTAATGACCCGTACACAACTAAATTGCTTTACACTTCTTTAGTACGGCCCATCTTGGAATATGCATCGTGTGTTTGGGATCCTCAGTGTGAAAAGTATAAGAACCAAATTGAGTCTGTTCAGAAACAGTTCCTTCTGTTTGCTCTTAGGAATCTACACTGGGACCCCTGTGTTCACCTTCCTCCCTATAGTAGTCGGTTGAAGCTTATTAATTTGCCATCATTATCTAGTCGTAGAACTATGCTTGGTACTTTGTTTTTGCATAACCTAATAAATGGCATGATATTCTCTCCTACATTGTTGGCGTATATAGAGTTCAATGTTCCCGCTAGAGTAACCAGAAATTTTAGTCCGATCTGTCTCAGTACCTGCAGATCGACATATTTAGATCATGACTCGTTTCGTGTTTTATGTAGGTATTATAACAAATATTTTAGTTTAATGGAGGACTGCTCCTCTAATAACCTTATAAAACGTAGTATTCTAACATATTTAAATAAGTAAAATTTTGTTCATTAAAACTACATAACATAACTAATTGCGTAACTTAGTAGTATTAAAGAAATTGTTTAAAAATTAGTTTATTAGTATTCTTATTGTGTGTAGAGTAAGTAGTAAAGCGACTGTTGACTTTGTCTGTAGTCGCGGAACAGGCTGACCTGGTGTCGCAAGTCCACTTGAGGGTAGTGCGCTACCACAACGTCTTGCGCCTGTAGTTTGAAAAAAAAAAAAAAAAAAAAAAAAAAAAAATGGGCGGCATTTTATTCAGAATTAATAGTTTTTTACATCGACAAAAAGTTCGTTTAATTTTTTCCCATCAAATACTAGAATTATAGAAAAGTATTTTGCGAAAAGAATCGGCACTAGGACGGAATCGTGTTGACCACCGATTAGTTTTTTGCTAATTACACTTGCATCCTTCGACCGACTTCTTCGACGAAGAGCTCGATGGAAAGCTTATCTGTTCCTAATTCCGATGGCATTAACATATTTTACGAAAAGTCGTAAGAAATAAATTTTTTTTGATCAAAACTAAAATATCCTCAAAATCATTGAAAAAGATGTACCTTATAAGACAAAAATATGCCTTATCTAATAAGAGACATTTAAATTTTTTTAATTGCATAAATGGGCGGCATTTTATTCAGAATTAATAGTTTTTTACATCGACAAAAAGTTCGTGTAATTTTTTCCCATCAAATACTAGAATTATAGAAAAGTACTTTGCGAAAAGAATCGGCACTAGGACGGAATCGGGTTGACCACCGATTAGTTTTTTGATAATAACTCTTGCATCCTTCGACCGACTTCTTCGACTAAGAGCTCGATGGAAAGCTTATCTGTTCCTCATTCCGATAGCATTAACGTATTTTACGAAAAGTCGTAAGAAATAACATTTTTTTTATCAAAACTAAAATATCCTCAAAATCATTGAAAAAGATGTACCTTATGAGACAAAAATATGCCTTATCTAATAAGAGACATTTAGATTTTTTTAATTGCATAAATGGGCGGCATTTTATTCAGAATTAATAGTTTTTTACATCGACAAAAAGTTCGTTTAATTTTTTCCCATCAAATACTAGAATTATAGAAAAGAACTTTGCGAAAAGAATCGGCAGTAGGACGGAATCGTGTTGACCACCGATTATTTTGTGCTAATAACTCTTGCATCCTTCGACCGATTTCTTCGACTAAGAGCTCGATGGAAAGCTTGTCTGTTCCTCTTTCAGAAGGCATTAACATATTTTACGAAAAGTCGTAAGAAATAAAATTTTTTTGATCAAAACTAAAATATCCTTAAAATCATTGAAAAAGATGTACCTTATAAGACAAAAATATGCCTTATCTAATAAGAGACATTTAAATTTTTTTAATTGCATAAATGGGTGGCATTTTATTCAGAATTAATAGTTTTTTACATCGACAAAAAATTCGATTAATTTTTTCCCATTAAATACTAGAATTATAGAAAACTACTTTGCGAAAAGAATCGGCAGTAGGACGGAATCGTGTTGACCACCGATTAGTTTTTTGCTTATTACTTTTGCATCCTTCGACCGACTTCTTCGACTAAGAGCTCGATGGAAAGCTTATCTGTTCCTCTTTCAGAAGGCATTAACATATTTTACGAAAAGTCGTAAGAAATAAAATTTTTTTGATCAAAACTTAAATATCCTCGAAATCATTGAAGAAGAAGTACCTTATCAGACAAAAATATGGCTTATCTAATAAGAGACATTTAAATTTTTTTAGTTGCATAAATGGGCGGCATTTTATTCAGAATTAATAGTTTTTAACATGGACAAAAAATTCGTTTAATTTTTTCCCACTAAATTCTAGAATTATAGAAAAGTACATTGCGAAAATAATCGGCAGTAGGACGGAATCGTGTTGACCACCGATTAGTTTTTTACTTATAACTCTTGTATCCTTCGACAGATTTCTTCGACTAAGAGCTCGATGAAAAGCTTATCTGCTCCTCTTTCAGACGGCATTAACATATTTTACGAAAAGTCGTAAGAAATAAAAGTTTTTTGATCAAAACTAAAATATCCTCGAAATCATTGAACAAGAAGTACCTTATCAGACGAAAATATGGCTTATCTAATAAGAGACATTTAAATTTTTTTAGTTGCATTTTACTAAGAATTAATAGTTTTTAACATGGACAAAAAATTCGTTTAATTTTTTCCCAACAAATACTAGAATTATAGAAAAGTTCTTTAAGAAAACAATCAGCAATAGGACGGAATCGTGTTGACCACCGATTAGTTTTTTGCTTATAACTCATGTATCCTTCGACAGACTTCTTCGACAAAGAGCTCGATGAAAAGCTTATCTGCTCCTCTTTCAGACGGCATTAACATATTTTACGAAAAGTCGTAAGAAATAAAAGTTTTTTGATCAAAACTAAAATATCCTCGAAATCATTGAAGAAGAAGTACCTTATCAGACGAAAATATGCCTTATCTAATAAGAGACATTTTCATTTTTTTAATTGCATAAATGGGCGGCATTTTATTCAGAATTAATAGTTTTTAACATAGACAAAAAATTCGTTGAATTGTTTCCCATTAAATACTAGAAGTATAGAAAAGTACTTTGCGAAATGAATCGGCAGTAGGACGGAATCGTGTTGACCACCGATTAGTTTTTTGCTAATTACTCTTGCATCCTTCGACCGACTTCTTCGACTAAAAGCTCGATGGAAAGCTTATCTGTTCCTCTTTCAGATGGCATTAATATATTTTACGAAAAGTCGTAAGAAATAAAATTTTTTTGATCAAAACTAAAATATCCTCGAAATCATTGAAGAAGAAGTACCTTATCAGACGAAAATATGCCTTATCTTATAAGAGACATTTTCATTTTTTTAATTGCATAAATGGTTGGCATTTTATTCAGAATTAATAGTTTTTAACATGGACAAAAAATTCGTTTAATTTTTTCCCATTAAATACTAGAAGTATAGAAAAGTACCTTGCGAAAATAATCGGCAGTAGGACGGAATCGTGTTGACCACCGATTAGTTTTTTGCTAATTACTCTTGCATCCTTCGACCGACTTCTTCGACGAAAAGCTCGATGGAAAGCTTATCTGTTCCTCTTTCAGATGGCATTAACATATTTCACGAAAAGTCGTAAGAAATAAAATTTTTTTGAGCAAAACTAAAATATCCTCGAAATCATTGAAAAAGAAGTACCTTATCAGACGAAAATATGCCTTATCTAATAAGAGACATATAAATTTTTTTAAATTCCATAAATGGGTGTCATTTTATTCAGAATTAATAGTTTTTTACATGGACAAAAAATTCGTTTAATTTTTTCCCATTAAATACTAGAATTATAAAAAAGTAATTAGCGAAAAGAATCGGCAGTAGGACGGAATCGTGTTGACCACCGATTAGTTCTTTGCTAATAACTCTTGCATAAGAGCCCGATGGAAAGCTTATCTGTTGCTCTTTCCGATGGCATTAACATATTTTACGAAAATTCGTAAGAAATAAAATTTTTTTTATCAAAACTAGAATATCCTCGAAATCATTGAAGAAGATATAGCTTATCAGACGAAAATATGCCTTATCTAATAAGAGACATTTAAATTTTTTTAATTGCATAAATGGGCGGCCTTTTATTCAGAATTAATAGTTTTTTACATTGACAAAAAATTCGTTTAATTTTTTCCCATTAAATACTAGAATTATAGAAAAGTACTTTGCGAAGACAATCGGCAGTAGGACGGAATCATGTTGACCACTGATTAGTTTTTTGCTAATAACTCTTGCATCCTTCGACCGACTTCTTCGACTAAAGGCTCGATGGAAAGTTTACCTGTTCCTCTTTCAGATGGCATTAACATAGTTTACGAAAAGTCGTAAGAAATAAAATTTTTTTGATCAAAACTAAAATATCCACGAAATCATTGAAGAAGAAGTACCTTATCAGACGAAAATATGCCTTATCTAATAAGAGGCATTAAAATTTTTTTAATTGCATAAATGGGTGGCATTCTGTTCAGAATTAATAGTTTTTTACATGGACAAAAATGCGTTTAATTTTTTCCCATTAAATACTAGAAATATAGAAAAGTACATTGCGAAAAGAATCGGCAGTATGTCGGAATCGTGTTGACCACCGATTAGTTTTTTGCTAATTACTCTTGCATCCTTCGACCGACTTTTTCGGCTAAGAGCTCGATTGAAAGCTTATCTGTTCCTCTTTCAGATGGCATTAATATATTTTACGAAAAGTCGTAAGAAATAAAATTTTTTTGATCAAAACTAAAATATCCTCGAAATCATTGAAGAAGAAGAACCTTATCAGACAAAAATATGCCTTATCTAATAAGAGACATTTAATTTTTTTTAATTGCATAAATGGGCGGTATTTTATTCAGAATTAATAGTTTTTAACACGGACAAAAAATTCGTTTAATTTTTTCCCATCAAATACTAGAATTATAGAAAAATTCTTTGAGAAAACAATCGGCAATAGGACAGAAACGTGTTGACCACCGATTAGTTTTTTGCTTATAACTCTTGTATCCTTCGACAGACTTGTTCGACTAAGAGCTCGATGAAAAGCTTATCTGATCCTCTTTCAGACGGCATTAACATATTTTACGAAAAGTCGTAAGAAATAAAAGTTTTTTGATCAAAACTGAAATATCCTCGAAATCATTGAAGAAGAAGTACCTTATCAGACGAAAATATGCCTTATCTAATAAGAGACATTTTCATTTTTTTAATTGCATAAATGATTGGCATTTTATTCAGAATTAATACTTTTTAACATGGACAAAAAATTCGTTTAATTTTTTCCCATTAAATACTAGAAGTATTGAAAAGTACTTTGCGAAAATAATCGGCAGTAGGACGGAATCGTGTTGACCACCGATTAGTTTTTTGCTAATTACTCTTGCATCCTTCGACCGACTTTTTCGGCTAAGAGCTCGATGGAAAGCTTATCTGTTCCTCTTTCAGATGGCATTAATATATTTTACGAAAAGTCGTAAGAAATAACATTTTTTTGATCAAAACTAAAATATCCTCGAAATCATTGAAGAAGAAGTACCTTATCACACAAAAGTATGCCTTATCTAATAAGAGACATTTAATTTTTTTTAATTGCATAAATGGGCGGTATTTTATTCAGAATTAATAGTTTTTAACATGGACAAAAAATTCGTTTAATTTTTTCCCATCAAATACTAGAATTATAGAAAAATTCTTTGAGAAAACAATCGGCAATAGGACAGAATCGTGTTGACCACCGATTAGTTTTTTGCTTATAACTCTTGTATCCTTCGACAGACTTGTTCGACTAAGAGCTCGATGAAAAGCTTATCTGATCCTCTTTCAGACGGCATTAACATATTTTACGAAAAGTCGTAAGAAATAAAATTTTTTTGAGCAAAACTAAAATATCCTCGAAATCATTGAAGAAGAAGTACCTTATCAGACGAAAATATGCCTTATCTAATGAGAGACATATAAATTTTTTTAAATTCCATAAATGGGTGTCATTTTATTCAGAATTAATACTTTTTTACATGGACAAAAAATTCGTTAATTTTTTCCCATTAAATACTAGAATTATAGAAAAGTAATTAGCGAAAAGAATCGGCAGTAGGACGGAATCGTGTTGACCAACGATTAGTTTTTTGCTAATAACTCTTGCATCCTTCGACCGACTTCTTCGACTAAGAGCTCGATGGAAAAATTACCTGTTCCTCTTTCAGATGGCATTAACATATTTTACGAAAAGTCGTAAGAAATAAAATTTTTTTGAGCAAAACTAAAATATCCTCGAAATCATTGAAGAAGAAGTACCTTATCAGACGAAAATATGCCTTATCTAATAAGAGACATTAAAATTTTTTTAATTGCATAAATGGGCGGCATTCTATTCAGAATTAATAATTTTTTTTATGGACAAAAAATGCGTTTAATTTTTTCCCATTAAATACTAGAATTATAGAAAAGTACTTTGCGAAAAGAATCGGCAGTATGACGGAATCGTGTTGACCACCGATTATTTTTTTCTAATTACTCTTGCATCCTTCGACCGACTTCTTCGACTAAGAGCTCGATGGAAAGCTTATCTGTTCCTCTTTCAGATGGCATTAACATATTTGACGAAAAGTCGTAAGAAATAAAATTATTTTGATCAAAACTAAAATATCCTTGAAATCATTGAAGAAGAAGTACCTTATCAGACAAAAATATGCCTTATCTAATAAAAGACATTTAAATTTTTTTAATTGCATAAATGGGCGGCATTTTATTCAGAATTAATAGTTTTTAACATGGACAAAAAATTCGTTTAATTTTTTCCCATTTAATACTAGAATTATAGAAAAGTACTTTGCGAAACGAATCGGCAGTAGGACGGAAACGTGTTGACCACCGATTAGTTTTTTGCTAATAACTCTTGCATCCTTCGACCGACTTCTTCGACTTAGAGCTCAATGGAAAGCTTATCTGTTCCTCTTTCAGATGGCATTAACATATTTTACGAAAAGTGTGAAGAAATAAATTTTTTTTGATCAAAACTAAAATATCCTCGAAATCAATGAAGAAGAAGTACCTTATCAGACGAAAATATGCCTTATCTAATAAGAGACATTTAAATTTTTTTGATTCCATAAATGGGCGGCATTTTAATCAGAATTACAAGTATTTTACATGGACAAAAAGTTCGTTTAATTTTTTCCCATTAAATACTAGATATATAGAAAAGTACTTTGCGAAAAGAATCGGCAGTAGGACGGAATCGTGCTTACCACCGAATAGTTTGTGTTAATAACTCTTGCATCCTTCGACCGACTTCTTCTAAAACTAAAATATCCTCGAAATCAATGAAGAAGATATAGCTTATCAGACGAAAATATGCCTTATCTAATAAGACACATTTAAATTTTTTTAATTGCATAAATGGCCGCCATTTTATTCAGAATAAATAGTTTCTTACATGGACAAAAAATTCGTTTAATTTTTTCCCATTAAATACTAGAATTATAGAAAAGTACTTTGTGAAACGAATCGGCAGTAGGACGGAAACGTGTTGACCACCGATTAGTTTTTTGCTTATAACACTTGCATCCTTCGACCGACTTCTTCGACTAAGAGCTGGATTGAAAGCTTATTGTTCCTGTTTCAGATGGCATTAACATATTTTACGAAAAGTCGTAAGAAATAAAATTTTTTTGATCAAAACTAAAATGCCTTATCTAATTATTGACATTAAAATTTTTTTAATTGCATAAATGAGCGGCATTTTATTCAGAATGAATAGTTTTTTATATGGACAAAAAATTCGTTTAATTTTTTCCAATTAAATACTAGAATTATAGAAAAGTACTTTGCGAAAAGAATCGGCAGTAGGACAGAATCGTGTTGACCACCGATTAGTTTTTTGCTAATAACTCTTGCATCCTTCGACCGACTTCTTCGACTAAGAGCTCGATGGAAAAATTACCTGTTCCTCTTTCAGATGGCATTAACATATTTTACGAAAAGTCGTAAGAAATAAAATTTTTTTGATCAAAACTTAAATATCCTCGAAATCATTGAAAAAGAAGTGCCTTTTAAGACGAAAATATGCCTTATCTAACAAGAGATATTTAAATTTTTTTAATTGCATAAATGGGCGGCATTTTATTCAGAATTAATAGTTTTTTACATCGACCAAAAATTCGTTTAATTTTTTCCCATCAAATACTAGAATTATAGAAAAGTACTTTGCGAAAAGAATCGGGAGTAGGACGGAATCGTGTTGACCACCGATTAGTTTTTTGCTTATAACTCTTGCATCCTTCGACCGACTTATTTGACTAAGAGCTCGATGGAAAGCTTATCTGTTCCTCTTTCAGATGGCAGTAACATATTTTACGAAAAGTTGTAAGAAAAAAAATTTTTTTGATCAAAACTAAAATATCTTCGGAGTCATTAAAGAAGACATAGACATAGGCATAGCCTGCGTAGCGCAAATAAATTTCCCCCAACGGGTCAGAGACTTCTCAGCTTTAATTCAATTAGTTTTCTAGTTTCTAACTGCGAAGTTTTTTTTTTCCTTGCTTTTTTTTCTTTCATTATATTTAATCATTCATTATCATATTTTTTGAATAACAAATTTTTTTATCTTTATTTTTATCATCATAATTATTATATATGTATATATTTCTGTTTAATTTTATTAATTTAATTTTTTTAAATATTATCTTATTATATTATTCTAAGTCACATAACAGTCAATTTGTTATTATATGAAATAAATAAATAAATAAATAAATAAAGAAGTACCTTATCAGACAAAAATATGCCTTATCTAATAAGAGACACATTAATTTTTTTAAATTCCATAAATGGGTGTCATTTTATTCAGAATTAATAGTTTTTTACATGGACAAAAAATTCGTTTAATTTTTTCCCATCAAATACTAGAATTATAGAAAAGTACTTTGCGAAAAGAATCGGCAGTAGGACGGAATCGTGTTGACCAACGAAAAGTTTTTTGCTAATTACTTTGGCATCCTTCGTTCGACTTCTTCGACTAAGAGCTCGATGGAAAGCTTATCTGTTCCTCTTTCAGATGGCATTAACATATTTTTGAAAAGTCGTAAATAATAAATTTGTTTATTCAAAATTAAAATATCCTCGAAATCATTGAAAAAGTAGTACCTTTTAAGACGAAAATTTGCCTTATCTAATAAGAGACATTTAAATTTTTTTTATTGCATAAAAATTCGTTTAATTTTTTCCCATTAAATACTAGAATTATAGAAACGTACTTTGCGAAAAGAATCGGCAGTAGGACGGAATCGTGTTGACCACCGAAAAGTTTTTTGCTAATTACTTTTGCATCCTTCGTTCGACTTCTTCGACTAAGAGCTCGATGGAAAGCTTATCTGTTCCTCTTTCAGATATCAGTAACATATTTTACGAAAAGTTGTAAGAAATAAAATTTTTTTGATCAAAACTAAAATATCCTCGGAGTCATGGAAGATTCAGTACCTTATCAGACGAAAATATGCCTTATCTAATAAGAGACATATAAATTTTTTTAATTGCATAAAAATTCGTTTAATTTTTTCCCATTAAATACTAGAATTATAGAAAAGTACTTTGCGAAAAAAACGACGGAATCGTGTTGACCACCGATTAGTTTTTTGCTTATAACTCTTGCATCCTTCGACCGACTTATTTGACTAAGAGCTCGATGGAAAGCTTAACTGTTCCTCTTTCAGATGGCAGTAACATATTTTACGAAAATATGTAAGAAAAAAAATTTTTTTGATCAACACTAAAATATCTTCGGAGTCATTAAAGAAGAAGTACCTTATCAGACAAAAATATGCCTTATCTAATAAGAGACACATACATTTTTTTAAATTCCATAAATGGGTGTCATTTTATTCAGAATTAATAGTTTTTTACATAGACAAAAAATTCGTTTAATTTTTTCCCATCAAATACTAGAATTATAGAAAAGTACTTTGCTAAAAAAATCGGCAGTAGGACGGAATCGTGTTGACCACCGATTAGTTTTTTGCTTATAACTCTTACATCCTTCGACCGACTTATTTGACTAAGAGCTCGATGGAACGCTTATCTGTTCCTCTTTCAGATATCAGTAACATATTTTACGAAAAGTTGTAAGAAATAAAATTTTTTTGATCAAAACTAAAATATCCTCGGAGTCATGGAAGATTCAGTACCTTATCAGACGAAAATATGCCTTATCTAATAAGAGACATATAAATTTTTTTAATTGCATAAAAATTCGTTTAATTTTTTCCCATTAAATACTAGAATTATAGAAAAGTACTTTGCGAAAAGAATCGGCAGTAGGACGGAATCGTGTTGACCACCGAAAAGTTTTTTGCTAATTACTTTTGCATCCTTCGACCGACTTCTTCGACTAAGAGCTCGATGGAAAGCTTATCTGTTCCTCTTTCAGAAGGCATTAACATATTTTACGAAAAGTCGTAAGAAATAAAATTTTTTTGATCAAAACTTAAATATCCTCGAAATCATTGTTTAATTCGTTTAATTTTTTCCCACTAAATACTAGAATTATAGAAAAGTACATTGCGAAAAGAATCGGCAGTAGGACGGAATCGTGTTGACCACCGATTAGTTTTTTGCTAATAACTAATAAAACTAAAATAACCTCGAAATCATTGAAGAGGAAGTACCTTATAAGACGAAAATATGCCTTATCTAATAAGAGACATATAAATTTTTTTAATTGCATAAATGGGCGGCATTTTATTCAGAATAAATAGTTTTTTACATTGACAAAAAATTCGTTTAATTTTTTCCCATTAAATACTAGAATTATAGAAAAGAAATTTGCGAAAAGAATCGGCAGTAGGACGGAATCGTGTTGACCACCGATTAGTTTTTTGCTAATAACTAACAAAACTAAAATATCATCGAAATCATTGAAGAAGAAGTACCTTATCAGACGAAAATATGCCTTATCTAATAAGAGACATTTAAATTTTTTTAATTGCATAAATGGGCGGCATTTTATTCAGAATTAATAGTTTTTTACGTGGACAAAAAATTCGTTTAATTTTTTCCCATTAAATACTAGAATTATAGAAAAGTACTTTACGAAAATAATTGGCAGTAGGACGGAAACGTGTTGACCACCGATTAGTTTTTTGCTAATAACTCTTGCATCCTTCGACCGACTTCTTCGACTAAGAGCTCGATGGAAAGCTTATCTGTTCCTCTTTCAGATGGCATTAACATATTTTACGAAAAGTGGTAAGAAATAAAATTGTTTTGATCAAAACTAAAATATCCTCGAAATCATTGAAGAAGAAGTACCTTATCAGACGAAAATATGGCTTATCTAATAAGAGACATTTAAATTTTTTTAGTTGCATAAATGGGCGGCATATTATTCAGAATTAATAGTTTTTTACATGGACAAAAAATTCGTTTAATTTCTTCCCATCAAATACTAGAATTATAGAAAAGTACTTTGAGAAAACAATCGGTTGTAGGACGGAATCGTGTTGACCACCGATTGGTTTTTTGCTTATAACTCTTGTATCCTTCGACCGACTTCTTCGACTATGAGCTCGATGAAAAGCTTATCTGTTCCTCTTTCAGATGGGATTAACAGATTTTACGAAAAGTCTGTAATGGTCGCTTATTCGTTATTGGTTTTACTGCCAATTATGGTAGGTAGTAAAATAATGCATATTTATCAGTTTTGAAATAACTGATTTGGTATTTATTTATTACCAATTATCTTTATTAATATAACACTTAATTTTACTTATTAATTCTAATAATATTTTATTGAAATTCGTTGAGCTGCAAAAGGACGCGTTCGATCTGTCGATAGAGATGAGTCAAAGTGTTGGATAATCGTCTGATCTGAGTTATCGGTCGCACGATATTCTCTGACCACATTTCAGTGTTGCCACAGCTACCCCCTTCCCAGTGACCAAGTCGGGAACGAAATGAACCTTGCGTGGTTTTAAATAAGTGCGCAACACTGTGGGTTGATTTGCATTACTTCCCGTTTGGGATTCTTTGACAACGAATGCTGGTTTAAGTCGCTCGATTGAAACGGCAACTTTTTTCCCGTTGATTTTGATTATAAATACCCGATCTGAGGAGCGTTCAACCACTTCATACGGTCCTGAGTAGGGCGGCTCCAATGGTTGTCTTACAGAATCGTCTCGCAGCATTACATGTGTGCAGTCGCGCATATGCTTCAGGATAAACATACTTTTGCTGCTGCTAAGATGATGCGCTGCCGATACCGGTCTTACTAACTTTATATGTTCTCTAAAACTCTGTATGAATTCTTTGGGTCGATCTGGTTGAGATAAGTCGTCATAAAATTCGTTTGGTAATCGTATATGAGATCCGTACACCATCTCTGCCGTTGATGTACCTAAATCTTCCTTAAAACATGTCCTAAGGCCAAATAATACAGTCGGTAGTAGATCAATCCAAGATTTGTCAGGAGTGCACATCAGGGCTGCTTTGAACGATCGGTGCCATCTTTCTATCATTCCATTCGATTGGGGGTGATATGCCGTTGTATGTATTCGTTTACTACCCACTAGCTCGCATAAAGCTTTGAACAATCCGGATTCAAATTGTGAGCCTTGATCTGTCGTTATTGTTTTGGGGCACCCAAAACGAGCAATCCAGTGTTTCCAAAACATCGATGCTACAACGTCTGCGGACATTGTTTTTAGCGGAACAGCTTCGGGCCATCTCGAGAAGCGGTCAATCATTGTAAGGCAATATCGGTACCCATTTACTAATGGCATGACAACAATGTCCAGATGAACATGGTCAAAACGGTTGTCGGGCACCTCAATCTTTTGCGGTATCATGTTGTTGTGTCTATGAATTTTTGCTCGTTGACACGGCAAACAGTTTCGTGCCCAGGT
This sequence comes from Phortica okadai, assembly GCA_034638295.1. NCBI lineage: Eukaryota > Metazoa > Arthropoda > Insecta > Diptera > Drosophilidae > Phortica > Phortica okadai. The sequence continues at coordinate 29,698,547 of CM067851.1, forward strand.
AGTTACATCTTTTCTCATTGATGGCCAAACATATTTGCGACTTATTTGGCGAAGTGTAGATCTTCCACTTGGATGTGAGAGGCCGTGTACAACAGTAAAAAGATTGAAGCGTAGAGATCGAGGAATATATATCCTAGACGTACCAGTCGACATATCACAGTACAGAGTCAGTCTATTTTCCAATTTTACAGGTTGCAGTTCAAGACTAGTTTGACCTAACAAAAGTTGGTTTAATTCGTCGTCATCGTCCTGTGCTGACTTGACCTTGTCTAAATCAATTGCTGTTGGCATCGAAGTAGCGTCTAATCGCGATAGTGCATCTGCCACAACGTTGTCTGGTCCGGAAATATGAAGAATGCTGGTTGAATATTGCGAGATGAAATCCAAATGTCGAAGTTGGCGTGGTGATGCTTTTTCAGGCTTCTGCGCAAATGCATACGTAAGTGGTTTGTGGTCTGTTTTAATCACAAAATGGCGTGCTTCTAAAATGTGTCTGAAATAACGAATAGCATCATATATGGCGAGAAGCTCTCGATCATACGTGCTATAATTTTTTTCGGCATTTGAGAGTTTGCGTGAAAAGAATCCGAGTGGTCTCCACATTTCATCGGTTTTTTGTTCCAACACTGCACCAATGGCCGAGTCGGATGCGTCGCAAACTAGTGCAAGTGTTCCGTTTGATGCGGGGTGTACGACGAGTGCTGCATTTGCCACAGATTGCTTGCATAATTCAAACGCTCTCGAAGCCTCCAAAGTCCACTCAATTTTCCGTTGGTCGTTCTTCTTGATTCCTCGGCAGATCTCACTGAGCGGTGCTTGTATTGCCGACGCGTTGCGGATACATCGTCGATAATAATTTACTATGCCCAGGAACCGTCCCAGTTCGCAGATTGTGCTTGGTTTACTATAGTTGACGATGGCATCAATGCGCTCTTTAGGTGGTCGTACTCCGTCTCGATTTATGACATGTACGGTAGACATAATCGATGCCTCTGAATATACTGTCCATGAATCGCTGGAATGTTTATGTGGCGTTTTTGAGACCAAAAGGCATATAAAGGAACTCAATAAGGCCAAAAGGTGTGCAAACAGCTGTTTTTTTAATGTCTTCGTCAGACATTGGTATTTGGTAATACGCGCGAACCAAATCGAGAGTTGTAAAAATTGTTTTACCATGAAGTTTTTCTGCGAAATCGTGGATATGCGCAATTGGATACCGGTCAGGTACCGTTATCCCATTGAGTTTACGATAATCGCCACATGCTCGCCAGCCACCGTCTTTTTTAGAAACCAAATGTAATGGGCTTGCCCAGCAGCTTTTGGATGGACGGCATATTCCTTGGTCAATTAAAAAATTTATCTCATTTTTTGCTATTGCCAATTTATCGCCCGTGAGACGTCGTGGGCGATCAGCTATTGGTTTTGCGGTTGTTTCGATGTGGTGCACTACACTATGTGTCGTGTCAACCATACTGTGTTTCGACGGAATAGTCGTTACATTCACAAATTTCTTCAATAAACCACGAACATCAGTGTCGTTGTTTAATGTTGAAATTGTCGAGGTTTTCGATTTATGTATATTACCTGTTACGCCAATATTAGTCTCTCTATCAACTAATTGTTTCATTTTGAGGTCGATGAGTAAGTTGTAGTGAGATAGAAAATTAGCTCCAATTATTGGTGAACTGACGTCTGCGATAATGAAAGGCCAATTAAATGGTCGTCGAAGTCCTAGGTCGAGAGCCAAAACAGTCGTTCCATAGGTTTGAATTGTTGTTTTATTTGCGGCGAAAAGTTTGAGATGATTGGGTGTAGTTCTTAAATTTACGAATGATCGTGGTATAACAGAGACTACTGACCCTGAATCTACGAGAAACTGCGTTTTTGATGTTCGGTCGATGATGTGTAAACGAACTTCACATGAAATTTTGTGTTAAAATTTGATGAACTGCTGGTTGTCGCACAGCTACCGCCAACCAGCGAATACGGCAGCTTTCTTAGTTTAACGATTTCGAATACAAACAACCAGGGCGGCATTTACGTGCATCGTTACCAAACTCTTGATGGTACCAACATACTTGCTGATCGTTAATGCTTTTGGTTCTGACGTCATCTCGAGGAGAGTCTGGACGTGAATTGTTTTTTGGTCGTGTTACTTGAAGAGTTTTGATATCCTTTTGAAGCTTGTTTACCGATTCTACCAGCATTTGAATTGTTTTGTTGATATCTGATGTTCTTGATGTACGTGAAATTGCTTCTATGCCATCTGATGTTGTTACTTGTTGTTGCTGCGATGGCGCAATTTCGTACATGACGTTGTTGTTGCTTGTTTCTAGCATATTGTCAGCAACTTTCGCTAGATTGTTTAAATCATCTTCTTTCCACACCGACAGCAATGGTCGCACCGATTGTGGCATGTAACTCATGAAAAGTGTGCGAATGATTGCTTCACAACCATCGTTTGGGGCAAGACGTCTAATTCGAGTCAATATTTCGGTGGGTTTTAAGCCCGAAGTGTCAATACCTTGCAAAAGGCGACGTAATTTGGTTTCTGTTGTTTCTGCAAATCTTGCAAGCAACCTAGCTTTTAGGCTTTTGTATCGATCGACCAATGGCGGTGTGGAGATTAAATCCTCGCAGCTTTGCAAAATATCATCCTCTAAGTGTACTGCAATCAGATCAAATTTGTCGGTGTCATCTTCGACATTGCTCAGCCTAAACGATCGTTCCAACGTGCACGCGGTGTAGGTTAGGTCGAATGCTTGATTGTTGATTGATCGCAGTACTTAACTGTTGCATGTTGTTTTCAAGAGCATCTAATTGAATTTTCAGTTCCTCTGCTGCCATGTTGTTGTCGTTGCTGTCGAAGAAATGTTCCTCGTTGTCGTCGTCGTTTGATTGTGTCCGTCCAGACCTTAAATCGTACTGTCGTACTTGCATTGAGTCACTGCCGACCGTTGTAATATAAAAAACATCTACGTATCACGTCGGGGTCACCACTTTGGTATTTATTTATTACCAATTACCTTTATTAATATAACACTTAATTTTACTTATTAATTCTAATAATATTTTATTGAAATTCGTTGAGCTGCAAAAGGACGCGTTCGATCTGTCGATAGAGATGAGTCAAAGTGTTGGATAATCGTCTGATCTGAGTTATCGGTCGCACGATATTCTCTGACCACATTTCAGTGTTGCCACACTGACAAATATGCTAACGCCATCTATGATCAAAAATGTTCATTGATCGTTGCCATTTTTCGTACCATGAAAATACCAAGATCACCTAGCGCCATCTATGGCAAGGCCGTACCCCAGCAGTGGCAAGGTTCGAGTTCAGGCTGTCAAAGGATGGAAACGAAAGTTCAGCCGTAGCTTACTTTAGATACATAACTATTAGTCCGATCTGATTTCTTTCTTTTATCATCGAACCAGCAACCGAACAAGTTATCTTCTTCACAAATTCACCTTCAACCTCGAAGTAAAAGTCGCTTGTATTAGCGTGGGTTAAAATACCCTGAAATTGCGTACAATTAACTTATAATTAATTGGCAATTTTCAAAAAAATCAAATTTGAACAATAAAAAAAAAAAAATTCTCAACGAATTTTATATCAATTGGTAAGTGGATTTATTAATTTATCATCGTCCACGTGCGACTGAGCGAAAATTAAATAAAATCCCTAACCATAATGTTTCTTTCATATATAGCACCTGCTATTTGCGCAATAGCTGTCCGTCGAGGAAACAGCCACCAAATCCAGAAAAATCAGCGCGGATTGGCCGAATATTTTTTGATTGCTACGAAGCAATCTGCAGCCGGAGACTCCGTAGCCAACACGACTGGCGTTCTACCGCGAGTCCCGGCTGGTTATTCTTTTCTGTTCCTTGCTTGGCTAGCAATCGACCCTCAAAACAAGGCTACACCATTTCCTGACTGGAAGAACCAACAAAGGAAGGGTATCTCGTGTTTTTTGCGAACTAGTCGCAGCCTTGAGAGATGCGGATCGACCGCAATAATTACAAAAAAAAAAAAAAATTAAGAACAGTGATAGTGAATTTAAAAGTTACAGAAAGTAAACGTGTTGTTGAAGGGCATAAAAAAATGGAACAAGTGAAGTCGCGCGTTTTAAAATTGTTAAAAGCCGCAATTGCATATACCATACGCATAAGTATGCGTGTGTTCTAAGAACAATACCGAAAAAAAAATATATCTATATATAAATATAAGTTTAAATGAAAAGTGTTGTTTGGTATAATCAGTAAGGACGCTATCTTCAGCAAGGCTGAAGCTAAAATACTTTTCACGTTGTGTCACTAAAAACTAAATGAATAGTTTTCATGCCTCCCTAACAACATAACTGTAAGGTTTCAAGTCAATTGGTTAAAAAACAAAAAAGTTTTCCATACAACGGTTTAAGTTTTGCGATAATTGGGCGAAGCCATGCCCATTTTTGATCAAAATAGTTTTCTTTCCTCCCTAAGAACATAACTGTAAAGTTTCAAGTCAATTGGTTAAAAAACAAAAAAGTTTTCCATACAACGGGTCAATTTTCGCTATAAAAGGGCGTGGCCACACCCACTTTTGGTCAAAATTGTTTTCATTCCTCCCTAAGAACATAACTGTAAAGTTTCAAGTCAATTGGTTAAAAAACAAAAAAGTTTTCCATACAACGGGTCAATTTTCGCTATAAAAGGGCGTGGCCACACCCACTTTTGGTCAAAATTGTTTTTATTCCTTCGTAAGAACAAACCTGTAAAGTTTCATGTCAATTGGTTTAAAAAAAAAAGTTTTCCATACAACGGGTCAATTTTCGCTATAAGTGGGCGTGGCTACGCCCACTTTTGGTCAAAATAGTTTTTATTCCTTCGTAAGAACATAACTGTAAAGTTTCAAGTCAATTGGTTAAAAATCAAAAAAGTTTTCCATACAACGGGTCAATTTTCGCTATAAGTGGGCGTGGCTACCCCTGGCTACGCCCACTTTTGGTCAAAATAGTTTTCATTCCTTCCTAAGAACATAACTGTAAAGTTTCAAGTCAATTCGTTAAAAAACAAAAAAGTTTTCCATACAACGACGTGAATATTGCTTCTCTTCCTCTTCTTCATTTTGTATGGGAGCTACCAGTTCCAGATGTCCAATCTCAATGAAACTTACAGGCATGTAGTCGGACTATGTAAAACTACTATGTATGTTTAAAATTTCAGCACTCTATCATACAAAACAAAAAAGTTTTCCATACAACGATTCAAGTTTTGTTCATTTTTCTTCTTCTTTTCGTATGGGGGCTACCAGTTCCAGTGGTCCGATATGGCTGGATCCGACAAATGAGTTGATCGCACAAATAAGAAGTCTCTGTGCAAAATTTCAGCTCGATATCTTCAAAACTGTGGGAGGAGATTGTATATATACAGACAGACGGACGGACAGACGGACATGGCTAAATCAACTCGTCTTGTCGTCCTGATCAAGAATATATATACTTTATATAGTCGGAAATGAATATTTCGATCTGTTACAAACTTCAGCACAAAGTTATTATACTGTTTCATATACGTGAAAAGTATAAAAATGTTTATTGTCAAGTTATGCGGACTGCCATTGTCTCCTTCATTTGGAATTTTTGGTTTTTGTTCTAAATAAATAAATAGACCTTGTATACAACAAAAAAAAAAAAAATATATATAAATAAATCAATAAAAGAAAAAAATAAATAAATAAATAAATAAATAAATAAATAGAGAATCAAATACTATACCCTACACCAAACAACACTAATAGAAACATGCCTTAAAAATAGAAATTGAACTATATTACTATATTAATTATATTATATTGTATATATATTATATCCTTATCATTTTATTTCAGACTTCACTTGTTTAGCAATTTTGTTTAAATAGAATAAATAAGCATGCGAATTCTTATATATAAGAATATAATGAAATAATCACCAGAGTAGCGAACTAAGAAAATGCTTTTAGTAATAAGCGTTGTTTTAAATAAACCTGTGAACATTTGATTTCTGAAATGTCGCGTTAATTTTGTATTTATTTCCTGACATGGGAACATAGAATAGAGAGGAGTAGTTAAAACATCAAGAGGGGTTCTTAAAATGTTTTCACTTCATTTTAAGGCCATGTTAGGGTGGGTAAAGAACAAAATGTGGCGATTAACACCATAGCCACACCAACATTTTGCCTTGTAGGAACTTCAATACTTTTGCTCAATTAAGTTGTTTGATTCCTGACAGTCTTTGACCATGCTGTCTCAGACTAGTCGTTGGTGCGTGTTTGTCGCAGACTTGGAGTATACGACTCCTTTAGTTTCAGTAGCGACTCTATAATAATAAAGTTCGTAGTGTAGGATATTGACGTCAGCAAGAACCCCCCCAAGCCGAGAACAGCTAGGATTTCAAAGGGTCCCGCCATCGCTGATTGTTAATATCCCTGGCCCGTGCAAGTGTAGATTTTCTACCTAGCACGCATATTTATTTTTTTCATCCAGGCCGATGACATAGAAGATCTCTTTTTATGATTTTTGTCATCTATGTTTGTTGGTTTTGTTTTTATTAAATCATCATTCATACGTGTCCACCATCGCTACAGAATTTTTGGCGCCCAACGTGGGGCAGACTAAGATCGCTACCTAACATAGTCGACTAGCTGTGACTAAGATCACTGCAGAATGGCTGGCAGCCTGATATATCACTACGATAGATTGTTTGCTGTTTGACTAATGGGTGACTTAGTTACAGTTGTGTGCTTTGTTTGGTATGTTAGATCTCCAACCGTATATTTTGCAATATTGCGGTGGAGCACTGATCGTTAGTTAGTCTCCACACTTATTTAGTTTTGTTGTGTTGAAAAAAAAAATTGTTTTGTATGCATAAGTGTTATTTTTGTTCTGGATCTCGATCATATACGCGCCTGCTGATCTGAGTCGACCGAAAGGATACACTAGCCACAATCGATTAAAGCGAATAACTTGGGTTACATCTTGTTTGTCTTTCTTGTGCTCATACATTGGGGTTGACCTGTGTCGTATGCACACAAAAATAATAAACAATTGGTTAATTCAACAACGTTAATTAATAGCTCGTTTGTTTTCGACTGGATATCAGTTTTTCTTTTTGCTATTCGAAGTTGGTTTTAGGTTGACGTTTGTTACACACATCTGGAAAATCGAGTATTTGAGTATTTAAATACTATCGACCGATGTTAGCGGTTTCAAATTGTTGGGGTTAGCTTTGTTCATGAAGAATGCTATATTCCATTATTCTATTGGTTTCAGTTGAGTTCATGGGAAAGGTATACGACTTCGTTGTTGCTGTATTTTGCTGGAAATACGAAGCATATGCGCATGCGTAGCTTGGTCCGTTTAATAAAGCAATGTTATGAATAATATACAAATCTTGAAGCTCGAAGTCAAAAAATTAGATTCAATACCCCAATTTAAATTCCTGTTCCGCAAGAGCAAAATGTTTTAATACTACTTCTGATTTTTTTTTATGATTCCCAAATATGTCGATTAGGAAATAGCATATAAGATGCCATTACACCATAGTTTTGAAAATACTAATGCCCCAGCAGCAGCTGAGGATAATATTTGTTTGATTTGCGACGCATGCATGACTGATACTCAAACTTGTTTAATTACTAGTTGTCAGCATGTGTTTCATAAGTCGTGTATCGAACAGCGATTACACGAAAATAATGAATGCCCTGCTTGCTTTGCAATTGTGCAAGTTAAAGCCTTGAAAGTCGTTGTCGGAAATTGTTCTCCGAAACGGAAACAAGTCACAGCCGTCATTCATCGTCCCGTTACACGTGGAGTAGCTCGAGATTTAGGTTTAGATGTAGGTGCAGTCCCAGTGGAGTCGCACTCACATAATGCTAGTAGTGTAGCATTGCCACCATCCGAGGTGAGCCATAGCACTAATCGCCATGAGCATAATATAGTCCAACCACCGCCCAGAGCACCAAGGCGTGGTAGACCAGTACGTGCGAGAAATTATCGCCGTCAAAACATACCAGATATGACAAATATCGAAAGCATCATTGAACAAACAGTCACTAGATTGCTTTCAACAATGAATGTTAGTGTGCCAATTGATTCAAATCACTCTCGAGAAGAGAGGTATCGATTTTTGGAGAATTTTCGAATTAGCTCCAGGAATCATAAGCTCTGTTTCCGCCGAAGTTTCGCAAGAACTAAAATCTGACGCTTCTGATAACTATCCGTTGTCAGATATGGAGCTCAAACAATTAGAGACAGTCAAAAGTTTGTTTCCTAATTTTGAAACACAAGGTTTAGGTCGTACTTCTCTGATTAAGCATCATATTGATGTAGGAGATGCTAAGTCAGTGAAGCAGCGATATTATCCCGTAAGTCCAGCTGTAGAAAAGCTGATGTATGCAGAAATTGATAGAATGTTAAGTTTAGGAGTAATTGAACGATTAGTTTTTTGCTAATAACTAAAAAAACTAAAATATCATCGAAATCATTGAAGAAGAAGTACCTAATAAGACGAAAATATGCCTTATCTAATAAGAGACATTTAAATTTTTTTAATTGCATAAATGGGCGGCATTTTATTCAGAATAAATAGTTTTTTACATTGACAAAAAATTCGTTTAATTTTTTCCCATTAAATACTAGAATTATAGAATAGTACTTTGCGAAAAGAATCGGCAGTAGGACGGAAACGTGTTGACCACCGATTAGTTTTTTGCTTATAACTCTTGCATCCTTCGACCGACTTCTTCGACTTATAGCTCGTTGGAAAGCTTATCTGTTCCTCTTTCAGATGGCATTAACATATTTTACGAAAAGTCGTAAGAAATAAAATTGTTTTGATCAAAACTAAAATATCCTCGAAATCATTGAAGAAGAAGTACCTTATCAGACGAAAATACGGCATATCTAAGAAGAGAAATTTAAATTTTTTTAGTTGCATAAAGGGCGGCATTTTATTCAGAATTAATAGTTTTTTACATGGACAAAAAATTCGTTTAATTTTGTCCCATCAAATACTAGAATTATAGAAAAGTACTTCGCGAAAAGAATCGGCAGTAGGACGGAATCGTGTTGACCACCGATTAGTTTTTTGCTTATAACTCTTGCATCCTTCGACCGACTTCATCGACTAAGAGCTCGATCAAAAGTTTATATGTTCCTCTTTCAGATGGCATTAACATATTTTACGAAAAGTCGTAAGTAATAAAATTTTTTTGAGCAAAACTAAAATATCCTCGAAATCATTGAAGAAGAAGTACCTTATTAGACGAAAATATGCCTTATCTAATAAGAGACATATATCGTCGAAATCATTGAAGAAGAAGTACCTTATCAGACGAAAATATGCCTTATCTAATAAGAGACATTTAAATTTTTTTAGTTGCATAAATGGGCGGCATATTATTCAGAATTAATAGTTTTTTACATGGACAAAAAATTTGTTTAATTTTTTCCTATTAAATACTAGAATTATAGAAAAGTACTTTGCGAAAAGAATCGGCAGTAGGACGGAAACGTGTTGACCACCGATAAATTTTTTTAGTTGCATAAATGGGCGGCATTTTCTTCAGAATTAATAGTTTTTTACAAGAACAAAATATTCGTTTAATTTTTTCCCATCAAATACTAGAATTATAGAAAAGTTCTTTGAGAAAACAATCGGCAGTAGGACGGAATCGTGTTGACCTCCGATTAGTTTTTTGCTTATAACTCTTGCATCCTTCGACCGACTTCATCGACTAAGAGCTCGATCAAAAGCTTATCTGTTCCTCTTTCAGATGGCATTAACATATTTTACGAAAAGTCATAAGAAATAAAATTTTTTTAATCAAAACTAAAATATCCTCGAAATCATTGAAGAAGAAGTACCTTATCAGACGAAAATATGGCTTATCTAATAAGAGACATTTAAATTTTTTTAGTTGCATAAATGGGCGGCATTTTATTCAGAATTAATAGTTTTTCACATGGACAAAAAATTCATTTAATTTTTTCCCATTAAATACTAGAATTATAGAAAAGTACTTTGAGAAAACAATCGGCAGTAGGACGGAATCGTGTTGACCACCGATTAGTTTTTTGCTTATATCTCTTGCATCCTTCGACCGACTTCTTCGACTAAGAGCTAGATGAAAAGCTTATCTGTTCCTCTTTCAGATGGCATTAACATATTTTACGAAAAGTCATAAGAAATAAAATTTTTTTAATCAAAACTAAAATATCCTCGAAATCATTGAAGAAGAAGTACCTTATCAGACGAAAATATGGCTTATCTAATAAGAGACATTTAAATTTTTTTAGTTGCATAAATGGGCGGAATTTTCTTCAGAATTAATAGTTTTTTACAAGGACAAAAAATTCGTTTAATTTTTTCCCCTCAAATACTAGAGTTATAGAAAAGTATTTTGAGAAAACAATCGGCAGTAGGACGGAATCGTGTTGACCACCGATTAGTTTTTTGCTTATAACTCTTGCATCCTTCGACCGACTTCTTCGACTAAGAGCTCGATGAAAAGCTTATCTGTTCCTCTTTCAGATGGCATTAACATATTTTACGAAAAGTCATAAGAAATAAAATTTTTTTAATCAAAACTAAAATATCCTCGAAATCATTGAAGAAGAAGTACCTTATCAGACGAAAATATGCCTTATCTAATAAGAGACATTTCAATTTTTTTAGTTGCGAAAATGGGCGGCATATTATTCAGAATTAATAGTTTTTTACATGGACACAAAATTCGTTTAATTTTTTCCCATCAAATACTAGAATTATAGAAAAGTACTTTGAGAAAACAATCGGCAGTAGGACGGCAACGTGTTGACCACCGATTAATTTTTTGCTTATAACTCTTTTATCCTTCGACCGACTTTTTCGACTAAGAACTCGATGGAAAGCTTGTCTGTTGCTCTTTCCGATGGCATTAACATATTTTACGAAATGTCGTAAGAAATACAATTTTTTTGATCAAAACTAAAATATCCTCGAAATCATTGAAGAAGAAGTACCTTATCAGACGAAAATACGGCTTATCTAATAAGAGACATTTAAAATTTTTTAGTTGCATAAATGGGCGGCATTTTATTCAGAATTAATAGTTTTTCACATGGACAAAAAATTCATTTAATTTTTTCCCATCAAATACTAGAATTATAGAAAAGTACTTTGAAAAAACAATCGGCAGTAGGACGGAATCGTGTTGACCACCGATTAGTTTTTTGCTTATATCTCTTGCATTCTTCGACCGACTTCTTCGACTAAGAGCTCGATGAAAAGCTTATCTGTTCCTCTTTCAGATGGCATTAACATATTTTACGAAAAGTCGTAAGAAATAAAATTTTTTTAATCAAAACTAAAATATCCTCGAAATCATTGAAGAAGAAGTACCTTATCAGACGAAAATATGCCTTATCTAATAAGAGACATTTCAATTTTTTTAGTTGCGAAAATGGGCGGCATATTATTCAGAATTAATAGTTTTTTACATGGACACAAAATTCGTTTAATTTTTTCCCATCAAATACTAGAATTATAGAAAAGTACTTTGAGAAAACAATCGGCAGTAGGTCGGCAACGTGTTGACCACCGATTAATTTTTTGCTTATAACTCTTTTATCCTTCGACCGACTTCTTCGACTAAGAACTCGATGGAAAGCTTGTCTGTTGCTCTTTCCGATGGCATTAACATATTTTACGAAATGTCGTAAGAAATACAATTTTTTTGATCAAAACTAAAATATCCTCGAAATCATTGAAGAAGAAGTACCATATCAGACGAAAATACGGCTTATCTAATAAGAGACATTTAAATTTTTTTAGTTGCATAAATGGGCGGCATTTTATTCAGAATTAATAGTTTTTCACATGGACAAAAAATTCATTTAATTTTTTCCCATCAAATACTAGAATTATAGAAAAGTACTTTGAGAAAACAATCGGCAGTAGGACGGAATCGTGTTGACCACCGATTAGTTTTTATACTTTTCACTTATGTGAAATAGTATATTAACTTTGTCACGGAGTTTGTAACAGATCGAAATATTAATTTCCGACTATATAAAGTATATATATTCTTGATCAGGACGACAAGACGAGTTGATTTAGCCATGTCCGTCTGTCCGTCTGTCTGTCTGTCTGTCGGTCTGTCTGTCTGTCTGTATGTATGCAAACTAGTCCCTCAGTTTTGAAGCTATCGAGCTGAAACTTTGCACAGAGTCTTAGAATTTATTACGATGAATCATTCGTCGGAACCAGCATGATCGGATTATTGGAACAGGTAGCTCCCATACGAAAAGAAGAAGAAAAGTGAACAAAACTTGAATCGTTGTATGGAAAACTTTTTTGTTTTGTACAATAGAGTGCTGAAATTTTAAACATAGTAGTTTTACATGGTCCGACTACATGCCTGAAAGTTTCATTGAGATTGGACATCTGGAACTGGTAGCTCCCATACAAAATGAAGAAGAGGAAGAGAAGCCATATTCACGTCGTTGTATGGAAAACTTTTTTGTTTCTTAACTAATTGACTTGAAATTTTAAAGTTATGTTCTTAGGGAGGAATGAAATCTATTTTGACCAAATGTGGGCGTAACCACGCATAGCCACGCCCACTTATAGCGAAAATTTACCCGTTGTATGGAAAACTTTTTTGTTTTTTAACCAATTGAATTGAAACTTTGCAGTTATGCTCTTAGGGAGGAATGAAAACTATTTTGACCAAAAGTGGGCGTAGCCACGCCTACTTATAGCAAAAATTGACCCGTTGTATGGAAAACTTTTTTGTTTTTTAACCAATTGACTTGAAACTTTGCAGTTATGCTCTTAGGGAGGAATGAAAACTATTTTGACCAAAAGTGGGCGTAGCCAGGCGTAGCCACGCCCACTTATAGCGAAAATTGACCCGTTGTATGGAAAACTTTTTTGTTTCTTAACCAATTGACTTGAAACTTTGCAGTTATGCTCTTAGGGAGGAATGAAAACTATTTTGATCAAAAGTGGGCGTGGCCACGCCCACTTATAGCTTAACTTGACCCTTTGTATGGAAAACTTTTTTGTTTTTTAACCAATTGACTTGAAACTTTACAGTTATGTTCTTAGGGAGGAATGAAAACTATTTTAACCAAAAGTGGGCGTAGCCACGCCTACTTATAGCGAAAATTGACCCGTTGTATTGAAAACTTTTTTGTTTTTTAACCAATTGACTTGAAACTTTGCAGTTATGCTCTTAGGGAGGAATGAAAACTATTTTGATCAAAAGTAGGCGTGGTCACGCCCTTTTATAGCGAAAATTGACCCGTTGTATGGAAAACTTTTTTGTTTTTTAACCAATTGACTTGAAACTTTGCAGTTATGCTCTTAGGGAGGAATGAAAACTATTTTGACCAAAAGTGGGCGTAGCCAGGCCTACTTATGGCAAAAATTGACCCGTTGTATGGAAAACTTTTTTGTTTTTTAACCAATTGACTTGAAACTTTGCAGTTATGCTCTTAGGGAGGAATGAAAACTATTTTGATCAAAAGTAGGCGTGGTCACGCCCTTTTATAGCGAAAATTGACCCGTTGTATGGAAAACTTTTTTGTTTTTTAACCAATTGACTTGAAACTTTACAGTTACGTTCTTAGGGAGGAATGAAAACTATTTTGACCAAAAGTGGGCGTAGCCACGCCTACTTATAGCGAAAATTGACCCTTTGTATGGAAAACTTTTTTGTTTTTTAACCAATTGACTTGAAACTTTACAGTTATGTTCTTAGGGAGGAATAAAAACTATTTTGACCAAATGTGGGCATCGCTACGCCCACTTAACGCAAAACTTGAACCGTTGTATGGAAAAATTTTTTGTTTTTTAACGAATTGACTTGAAACATTACAGTTATGTTGTTAGGGATGCATGAAAACTATTCAGTTAGTTTTTTTTATAGTGACACAAAGTGAAAAGTATTATAGCTTCAGCCTTGCTGAAGATAGCGTCCTTACTGGTTTGCTTATAACTCTTGCATCCTTCGACCGACTTCTTGGACTAAGAGCTCGATGAAAAGCTTATCTGTTCCTCTTTCAGATGGCATTAACATATTTTACGAAAAGTCGTAAGAAATAAAATTTTTTTAATCAAAACTAAAATATCCTCGAAATCATTGAAGAAGAAGTACCTTATCAGACGAAAATATGGCTTATCTAATAAGAGACATTTAAATTTTTTTAGTTGCATAAATGGGCGGAATTTCCTTCAGAATTAATAGTTTTTTACAAGGACAAAAAATTCGTTTAATTTTTTCCCATCAAATACTAGAATTATAGAAAAGTATTTTGAGAAAACAATCGGCAGTAGGACGGAATCGTGTTGACCACCGATTAGTTTTTTGCTTATAACTCTTGCATCCTTCGACCGACTTCTTTGACTAAGAGCTCGATGAAAAGCTTATCTGTTCCTCTTTCAGATGGCATTAACATATTTTACGAAAAGTCGTAAGAAATAAAATTTTTTTAATCAAAACTAAAATATCCTCGAAATCATTGAAGAAGAAGTACCTTATCAGACGAAAATATGGCTTATCTAATAAGAGACATTTCAATTTTTTTAGTTGCATAAATGGGCGGAATTTTCTTCAGAATTAAAAGTTTTTTACATGGACAAAAAATTCGTTTAATTTTTTCCCATCAAATACTAGAATTATAGAAAAGTATTTTGAGAAAACAATCGGCAGTAGGACAGAATCGTGTTGACCACCGATTAGTTTCTTGCTTATAACTCTTGCATCTTTCGACCGACTTCTTCGACTAAGAGCTCGATGAAAAGCTTATCTGTTCCTCTTTCAGATGGCATTAACATATTTTACGAAAAGTCGTAAGAAATAAAATTTTTTTAATCAAAACTAAAATATCCTCGAAATCATTGAAGAAGAAGTACCTTATCAGACGAAAATATGCCTTATCTAATAAGAGACATTTCAATTTTTTTAGTTGCGAAAATGGGCGGCATATTATTCAGAATTAATAGTTTTTTACATGGACACAAAATTCGTTTAATTTTTTCCCATCAAATACTAGAATTATAGAAAAGTACTTTGAGAAAACAATCGGCAGTAGGACGGAATCGTGTTGACCACCGATTGGGTTTTTGCTTATAACTCTTGTATCCTTCGACCGACTTCTTCGACTATGAGCTCGATGAAAAGCTTATCTGTTCCTCTTTCAGATGGCATTAACATATTTTACGAAAAGTCGTAAGAAATAAAATTTTTTTCATCAAAACTAAAATATCCTCGAAATCATTGAAGAAGAAGTACCTTATCAGACGAAAATATGGCTTATCTAATAAGAAACATTTAAATTTTTATACTTTTCACTTATGTGAAATAGTATATTAACTTTGTCACGGAGTTTGTAACAGATCGAAATATTAATTTCCGACTATATAAAGTATATATATTCTTGATCAGGACGACAAGACGAGTTGATTTAGCCATGTCCGTCTGTCCGTCTGTCTGTCTGTCGGTCTGTCTGTCTGTCTGTCTGTCTGTATGTATGCAAACTAGTCCCTCAGTTTTGAAGCTATCGAGCTGAAACTTTGCACAGAGTCTTAGAATTTATTACGATGAATCATTCGTCGGAACCAGCATGATCGGATTATTGGAACAGGTAGCTCCCATACGAAAAGAAGAAGAAAAGTGAACAAAACTTGAATCGTTGTATGGAAAACTTTTTTGTTTTGTACAATAGAGTGCTGAAATTTTAAACATAGTAGTTTTACATGGTCCGACTACATGCCTGAAAGTTTCATTGAGATTGGACATCTGGAACTGGTAGCTCCCATACAAAATGAAGAAGAGGAAGAGAAGCCATATTCACGTCGTTGTATGGAAAACTTTTTTGTTTCTTAACTAATTGACTTGAAATTTTGAAGTTATGTTCTTAGGGAGGAATGAAATCTATTTTGACCAAATGTGGGCGTAACCACGCATAGCCACGCCCACTTATAGCGAAAATTTACCCGTTGTATGGAAAACTTTTTTGTTTTTTAACCAATTGAATTGAAATTTTACAGTTATGTTCTTAGAGAGGAATGAAAACTATTTTGACCAAAAGTGGGCGTAGCCAGGCGTAGCCACGCCCACTTATAGCTTAACTTGACCCTTTGTATGGAAAACTTTTTTTGTTTTTTAACCAATTGACTTGAAACTTTACAGTTATGTTCTTAGGGAGGAATGAAAACTATTTTAACCAAAAGAGGGCGTAGCCACGCCTACTTAGAGCGAAAATTGACCCGTTGTATGGAAAACTTTTTTGTTTTTTAACCAATTGACTTGAAACTTTGCAGTTATGCTCTTAGGGAGGAATGAAAACTATTTTGACCAAAAGCGGGCGTAGCCACGCCCACTTATAGCGAAAATTGACCCGTTGTATGGAAAACTTTTTTGTTTCTTAACCAATTGACTTGAAACTTTGCAGTTATGCTCTTAGGGAGGAATGAAAACTATTTTGATAAAAAGTGGGCGTGGCCACGCCCACTTATAGCTTAACTTGACCTTTTGTATGGAAAACTTTTTTGTTTTTTAACCAATTGACTTGAAACTTTACAGTTATGTTCTTAGGGAGGAATGAAAACTATTTTAACCAAAAGTGGGCGTAGCCACGCCTACTTATAGCGAAAATTGACCCGTTGTATGGAAAACTTTTTTGTTTTTTAACCAATTGACTTGAAACTTTGCAGTTATGCTCTTAGGGAGGAATGAAAACTATTTTGATCAAAAGTAGGCGTGGTCACGCCCTTTTATAGCGAAAATTGACCCGTTGTATGGAAAACTTTTTTGTTTTTTAACCAATTGACTTGAAACTTTGCAGTTATGCTCTTAGGGAGGAATGAAAACTATTTTGACCAAAAGTGGGCGTAGCCACGCCTACTTATAGCAAAAATTGACCCGTTGTATGGAAAACTTTTTTGTTTTTTAACCAATTGACTTGAAACTTTGCAGTTATGCTCTTAGGGAGGAATGAAAACTATTTTGACCAAAAGTGGGCGTAGCCAGGCGTAGCCACGCCCACTTATAGCGAAAATTGACCCGTTGTATGGAAAACTTTTTTGTTTCTTAACCAATTGACTTGAAACTTTGCAGTTATGCTCTTAGGGAGGAATGAAAACTATTTTGATCAAAAGTGGGCGTGGCCACGCCCACTTATAGCTTAACTTGACCCTTTGTATGGAAAACTTTTTTGTTTTTTAACCAATTGACTTGAAACTTTACAGTTATGTTCTTAGGGAGGAATGAAAACTATTTTAACCAAAAGTGGGCGTAGCCACGCCTACTTATAGCGAAAATTGTCCCGTTGTATGGAAAACTTTTTTGTTTTTTAACCAATTGACTTGAAACTTTGCAGTTATGCTCTTAGGGAGGAATGAAAACTATTTTGATCAAAAGTAGGCGTGGTCACGCCCTTTTATAGCGAAAATTGACCCGTTGTATGGAAAACTTTTTTGTTTTTTAACCAATTGACTTGAAACTTTGCAGTTATGCTCTTAGGGAGGAATGAAAACTATTTTGACCAAAAGTGGGCGTAGCCAGGCGTAGCCACGCCCACTTATAGCGAAAATTGACCCGTTGTATGGAAAACTTTTTTGTTTCTTAACCAATTGACTTGAAACTTTGCAGTTATGCTCTTAGGGAGGAATGAAAACTATTTTGATCAAAAGTGGGCGTGGCCACGCCCACTTATAGCTTAACTTGACCCTTTGTATGGAAAACTTTTTTGTTTTTTAACCAATTGACTTGAAACTTTACAGTTATGTTCTTAGGGAGGAATGAAAACTATTTTAACCAAAAGTGGGCGTAGCCACGCCTACTTATAGCGAAAATTGTCCCGTTGTATGGAAAACTTTTTTGTTTTTTAACCAATTGACTTGAAACTTTGCAGTTATGCTCTTAGGGAGGAATGAAAACTATTTTGATCAAAAGTAGGCGTGGTCACGCCCTTTTATAGCGAAAATTGACCCGTTGTATGGAAAACTTTTTTGTTTTTTAACCAATTGACTTGAAACTTTGCAGTTATGCTCTTAGGGAGGAATGAAAACTATTTTGACCAAAAGTGGGCGTAGCCACGCCTACTTATAGCAAAAATTGACCCGTTGTATGGAAAACTTTTTTGTTTTTTAACCAATTGACTTGAAACTTTGCAGTTATGCTCTTAGGGAGGAATGAAAACTATTTTGATCAAAAGTAGGCGTGGTCACGCCCTTTTATAGCGAAAATTGACCCGTTGTATGGAAAACTTTTTTGTTTTTTAACCAATTGACTTGAAACTTTACAGTTACGTTCTTAGGGAGGAATGAAAACTATTTTGACCAAAAGTGGGCGTAGCCACGCCTACTTATAGCGAAAATTGACCCTTTGTATGGAAAACTTTTTTGTTTTTTAACCAATTGACTTGAAACTTTACAGTTATGTTCTTAGGGAGGAATAAAAACTATTTTGACCAAATGTGGGCATGGCTACGCCCACTTAACGCAAAACTTGAACCGTTGTATGGAAAAATTTTTTGTTTTTTAACGAATTGACTTGAAACATTACAGTTATGTTGTTAGGGATGCATGAAAACTATTCAGTTAGTTTTTTTTATAGTGACACAAAGTGAAAAGTATTATAGCTTCAGCCTTGCTGAAGATAGCGTCCTTACTGGTTTTAGTTGCATAAATGGTCGGCATTTTATTCAGAATTAATAGTTTTTTATATGGACTAAAAATTCGTTTAATTTTTTCCCATCAAATACTAGAATTATAGAAAAGTATTTTGAGAAAACAATCGGCAGTAGGACGGAATCGTGTTGACCACCGATTAGTTTTTTGCTTATAACTCTTGTATCCTTCGACCGACTTCTTCGACTATGAGCTCGATGAAAAGCTTATCTGTTCCTCTTTCAGATGGCATTAACATATTTTACGAAAAGTCGTAAGAAATAAAATTTTTTTCATCAAAACTAAAATATCCTCGAAATCATTGAAGAAGAAGTACCTTATCAGACGAAAATATGCCTTATCTAATAAGAGACATTTCAATTTTTTTAGTTGCGAAAATGGGCGGCACATTATTCAGAATTAATAGTTTTTTACATGGACACAAAATTCGTTTAATTTTTTTCCATCAAATACTAGAATTATAGAAAAGTACTTTGAGAAAACAATCGGCAGTAGGACGGAATCGTGTTGACCACCGATTAGTTTCTTGCTTATAACTCTTGTATCCTTCGACCGACTTCTTCGACTATGAGCTCGATGAAAAGCTTATCTGTTCCTCTTTCAGATGGCATTAACATATTTTACGAAAAGTCGTAAGAAATAAAATTTTTTTCATCAAAACTAAAATATCCTCGAAATCATTGAAGAAGAAGTACCTTATCAGACGAAAATATGGCTTATCTAATAAGAAACATTTAAATTTTTTTAGTTGCATAAATGGTCGGCATTTTATTCAGAATTAATAGTTTTTTATATGGACACAAAATTCGTTTAATTTTTTCCCATCAAATACTAGAATTATAGAAAAGTACTTTGAGAAAACAATCGGCAGTAGGACGGAATCGTGTTGACCACCGATTAGTTTCTTGCTTATAACTCTTGCATCTTTCGACCGACTTCTTCGACTAAGAGCTCGATGAAAAGCTTATCTGTTCCTCTTTCAGATGGCATTAACATATTTTACGAAAAGTCGTAAGAAATAAAATTTTTTTCATCAAAACTAAAATATCCTCGAAATCATTGAAGAAGAAGTACCTTATCAGACGAAAATATGCCTTATCTAATAAGAGACATTTCAATTTTTTTAGTTGCGAAAATGGGCGGCATATTATTCAGAATTAATAGTTTTTTACATGGACACAAAATTCGTTTAATTTTTTCCCATCAAATACTAGAATTATAGAAAAGTATTTTGAGAAAACAATCGGCAGTAGGACGGAATCGTGTTGACCACCGATTAGTTTTTTGCTTATAACTCTTGCATCCTTCGACCGACTTCTTCGACTAAGAGCTCGATGAAAAGCTTATCTGTTCCTCTTTCAGATGGCATTAACATATTTTACGAAAAGTCATAAGAAATAAAATTTTTTTAATCAAAACTAAAATATCCTCGAAATCATTGAAGAAGAAGTACCTTATCAGACGAAAATATGCCTTATCTAATAAGAGACATTTCAATTTTTTTAGTTGCGAAAATGGGCGGCACATTATTCAGAATTAATAGTTTTTTACATGGACACAAAATTCGTTTAATTTTTTCCCATCAAATACTAGAATTATAGAAAAGTACTTTGAGAAAACAATCGGCAGTAGGACGGCAACGTGTTGACCACCGATTAATTTTTTGCTTATAACTCTTTTATCCTTCGACCGACTTCTTCGACTAAGAACGCGATGGAAAGCTTGTCTGTTGCTCTTTCCGATGGCATTAACATATTTTACGAAATGTCGTAAGAAATACAATTTTTTTGATCAAAACTAAAATATCCTCGAAATCATTGAAGAAGAAGTACCTTATCAGACGAAAATACGGCTTATCTAATAAGAGACATTTAAAATTTTTTAGTTGCATAAATGGGCGGCATTTTATTCAGAATTAATAGTTTTTCACATGGACAAAAAATTCATTTAATTTTTTCCCATCAAATACTAGAATTATAGAAAAGTACTTTGAAAAAACAATCGGCAGTAGGACGGAATCGTGTTGACCACCGATTAGTTTTTTGCTTATATCTCTTGCATCCTTCGACCGACTTCTTCGACTAAGAGCTCGATGAAAAGCTTATCTGTTCCTCTTTCAGATGGCATTAACATATTTTACGAAAAGTCGTAAGAAATAAAATTTTTTTAATCAAAACTAAAATATCCTCGAAATCATTGAAGAAGAAGTACCTTATCAGACGAAAATATGCCTTATCTAATAAGAGACATATCAATTTTTTTAGTTGCGAAAATGGGCGGCATATTATTCAGAATTAATAGTTTTTTACATGGACACAAAATTCGTTTAATTTTTTCCCATCAAATACTAGAATTATAGAAAAGTACTTTGAGAAAACAATCGGCAGTAGGACGGCAACGTGTTGACCACCGATTAATTTTTTGCTTATAACTCTTTTATCCTTCGACCGACTTCTTCGACTAAGAACTCGATGGAAAGCTTGTCTGTTGCTCTTTCCGATGGCATTAACATATTTTACGAAATGTCGTAAGAAATACAATTTTTTTGATCAAAACTAAAATATCCTCGAAATCATTGAAGAAGAAGTACCTTATCAGACGAAAATACGGCTTATCTAATAAGAGACATTTAAATTTTTTTAGTTGCATAAATGGGCGGCATTTTATTCAGAATTAATAGTTTTTCACATGGACAAAAAATTCATTTAATTTTTTCCCATCAAATACTAGAATTATAGAAAAGTACTTTGAGAAAACAATCGGCAGTAGGACGGAATCGTGTTGACCACCGATTAGTTTTTTGCTTATATCTCTTGCATCCTTCGACCGACTTCTTCGACTAAGAGCTCGATGAAAAGCTTATCTGTTCCTCTTTCAGATGGCATTAACATATTTTACGAAAAGTCATAAGAAATAAAATTTTTTTAATCAAAACTAAAATATCCTCGAAATCATTGAAGAAGAAGTACCTCATCAGACGAAAATATGGCTTATCTAATAAGAGACATTTAAATTTTTTTAGTTGCATAAATGGGCGGAATTTTCTTCAGAATTAATAGTTTTTTACAAGGACAAAAAATTCGTTTAATTTTTTCCCATCAAATACTAGAATTATAGAAAAGTATTTTGAGAAAACAATCGGCAGTAGGACGGAATCGTGTTGACCACCGATTAGTTTTTTGCTTATAACTCTTGCATCCTTCGACCGACTTCTTTGACTAAGAGCTCGATGGAAAGCTTATCTGTTCCTCTTTCAGATGGCATTAACATATTTTACGAAAAGTCGTAAGAAATAAAATTTTTTTAATCAAAACTAAAATATCCTCGAAATCATTGAAGAAGAAGTACCTTATCAGACGAAAATATGGCTTATCTAATAAGAGACATTTAAATTTTTTTAGTTGCATAAATGGGCGGAATTTTCTTCAGAATTAATAGTTTTTTACATGGACAAAAAATTCGTTTAATTTTTTCCCATCAAATACTAGAATTATAGAAAAGTATTTTGAGAAAACAATCGGCAGTAGGACAGAATCGTGTTGACCACCGATTAGTTTCTTGCTTATAACTCTTGCATCTTTCGACCGACTTCTTCGACTAAGAGCTCGATGAAAAGCTTATCTGTTCCTCTTTCAGATGGCATTAACATATTTTACGAAAAGTCGTAAGAAATAAAATTTTTTTAATCAAAACTAAAATATCCTCGAAATCATTGAAGAAGAAGTACCTTATCAGACGAAAATATGCCTTATCTAATAAGAGACATTTCAATTTTTTTAGTTGCGAAAATGGGCGGCATATTATTCAGAATTAATAGTTTTTTACATGGACACAAAATTCGTTTAATTTTTTCCCATCAAATACTAGAATTATAGAAAAGTACTTTGAGAAAACAATCGGCAGTAGGACGGAATCGTGTTGACCACCGATTGGGTTTTTGCTTATAACTCTTGTATCCTTCGACCGACTTCTTCGACTATGAGCTCGATGAAAAGCTTATCTGTTCCTCTTTCAGATGGCATTAACATATTTTACGAAAAGTCGTAAGAAATAAAATTTTTTTCATCAAAACTAAAATATCCTCGAAATCATTGAAGAAGAAGTACCTTATCAGACGAAAATATGGCTTATCTAATAAGAAACATTTAAATTTTTATACTTTTCACTTATGTGAAATAGTATATTAACTTTGTCACGGAGTTTGTAACAGATCGAAATATTAATTTCCGACTATATAAAGTATATATATTCTTGATCAGGACGACAAGACGAGTTGATTTAGCCATGTCCGTCTGTCCGTCTGTCTGTCTGTCTGTCGGTCTGTCTGTCTGTCTGTCTGTCTGTATGTATGCAAACTAGTCCCTCAGTTTTGAAGCTATCGAGCTGAAACTTTGCACAGAGTCTTAGAATTTATTACGATGAATCATTCGTCGGAACCAGCATGATCGGATTATTGGAACAGGTAGCTCCCATACGAAAAGAAGAAGAAAAGTGAACAAAACTTGAATCGTTGTATGGAAAACTTTTTTGTTTTGTACAATAGAGTGCTGAAATTTTAAACATAGTAGTTTTACATGGTCCGACTACATGCCTGAAAGTTTCATTGAGATTGGACATCTGGAACTGGTAGCTCCCATACAAAATGAAGAAGAGGAAGAGAAGCCATATTCACGTCGTTGTATGGAAAACTTTTTTGTTTCTTAACTAATTGACTTGAAATTTTAAAGTTATGTTCTTAGGGAGGAATGAAATCTATTTTGACCAAATGTGGGCGTAACCACGCATAGCCACGCCCACTTATAGCGAAAATTTACCCGTTGTATGGAAAACTTTTTTGTTTTTTAACCAATTGAATTGAAATTTTACAGTTATGTTCTTAGAGAGGAATGAAAACTATTTTGACCAAAAGTGGGCGTAGCCAGGCGTAGCCACGCCCACTTATAGCTTAACTTGACCCTTTGTATGGAAAACTTTTTTTGTTTTTTAACCAATTGACTTGAAACTTTACAGTTATGTTCTTAGGGAGGAATGAAAACTATTTTAACCAAAAGAGGGCGTAGCCACGCCTACTTAGAGCGAAAATTGACCCGTTGTATGGAAAACTTTTTTGTTTTTTAACCAATTGACTTGAAACTTTGCAGTTATGCTCTTAGGGAGGAATGAAAACTATTTTGACCAAAAGCGGGCGTAGCCACGCCCACTTATAGCGAAAATTGACCCGTTGTATGGAAAACTTTTTTGTTTCTTAACCAATTGACTTGAAACTTTGCAGTTATGCTCTTAGGGAGGAATGAAAACTATTTTGATAAAAAGTGGGCGTGGCCACGCCCACTTATAGCTTAACTTGACCCTTTGTATGGAAAACTTTTTTGTTTTTTAACCAATTGACTTGAAACTTTACAGTTATGTTCTTAGGGAGGAATGAAAACTATTTTAACCAAAAGTGGGCGTAGCCACGCCTACTTATAGCGAAAATTGACCCGTTGTATGGAAAACTTTTTTGTTTTTTAACCAATTGACTTGAAACTTTGCAGTTATGCTCTTAGGGAGGAATGAAAACTATTTTGATCAAAAGTAGGCGTGGTCACGCCCTTTTATAGCGAAAATTGACCCGTTGTATGGAAAACTTTTTTGTTTTTTAACCAATTGACTTGAAACTTTGCAGTTATGCTCTTAGGGAGGAATGAAAACTATTTTGACCAAAAGTGGGCGTAGCCACGCCTACTTATAGCAAAAATTGACCCGTTGTATGGAAAACTTTTTTGTTTTTTAACCAATTGACTTGAAACTTTGCAGTTATGCTCTTAGGGAGGAATGAAAACTATTTTGACCAAAAGTGGGCGTAGCCAGGCGTAGCCACGCCCACTTATAGCGAAAATTGACCCGTTGTATGGAAAACTTTTTTGTTTCTTAACCAATTGACTTGAAACTTTGCAGTTATGCTCTTAGGGAGGAATGAAAACTATTTTGATCAAAAGTGGGCGTGGCCACGCCCACTTATAGCTTAACTTGACCCTTTGTATGGAAAACTTTTTTGTTTTTTAACCAATTGACTTGAAACTTTACAGTTATGTTCTTAGGGAGGAATGAAAACTATTTTAACCAAAAGTGGGCGTAGCCACGCCTACTTATAGCGAAAATTGTCCCGTTGTATGGAAAACTTTTTTGTTTTTTAACCAATTGACTTGAAACTTTGCAGTTATGCTCTTAGGGAGGAATGAAAACTATTTTGATCAAAAGTAGGCGTGGTCACGCCCTTTTATAGCGAAAATTGACCCGTTGTATGGAAAACTTTTTTGTTTTTTAACCAATTGACTTGAAACTTTGCAGTTATGCTCTTAGGGAGGAATGAAAACTATTTTGACCAAAAGTGGGCGTAGCCAGGCGTAGCCACGCCCACTTATAGCGAAAATTGACCCGTTGTATGGAAAACTTTTTTGTTTTTTAACCAATTGACTTGAAACTTTGCAGTTATGCTCTTAGGGAGGAATGAAAACTATTTTGATCAAAAGTGGGCGTGGCCACGCCCACTTATAGCTTAACTTGACCCTTTGTATGGAAAACTTTTTTGTTTTTTAACCAATTGACTTGAAACTTTACAGTTATGTTCTTAGGGAGGAATGAAAACTATTTTAACCAAAAGTGGGCGTAGCCACGCCTACTTATAGCGAAAATTGTCCCGTTGTATGGAAAACTTTTTTGTTTTTTAACCAATTGACTTGAAACTTTGCAGTTATGCTCTTAGGGAGGAATGAAAACTATTTTGATCAAAAGTAGGCGTGGTCACGCCCTTTTATAGCGAAAATTGACCCGTTGTATGGAAAACTTTTTTGTTTTTTAACCAATTGACTTGAAACTTTGCAGTTATGCTCTTAGGGAGGAATGAAAACTATTTTGACCAAAAGTGGGCGTAGCCACGCCTACTTATAGCAAAAATTGACCCGTTGTATGGAAAACTTTTTTGTTTTTTAACCAATTGACTTGAAACTTTGCAGTTATGCTCTTAGGGAGGAATGAAAACTATTTTGATCAAAAGTAGGCGTGGTCACGCCCTTTTATAGCGAAAATTGACCCGTTGTATGGAAAACTTTTTTGTTTTTTAACCAATTGACTTGAAACTTTACAGTTACGTTCTTAGGGAGGAATGAAAACTATTTTGACCAAAAGTGGGCGTAGCCACGCCTACTTATAGCGAAAATTGACCCTTTGTATGGAAAACTTTTTTGTTTTTTAACCAATTGACTTGAAACTTTACAGTTATGTTCTTAGGGAGGAATAAAAACTATTTTGACCAAATGTGGGCATGGCTACGCCCACTTAACGCAAAACTTGAACCGTTGTATGGAAAAATTTTTTGTTTTTTAACGAATTGACTTGAAACATTACAGTTATGTTGTTAGGGATGCATGAAAACTATTCAGTTAGTTTTTTTTATAGTGACACAAAGTGAAAAGTATTATAGCTTCAGCCTTGCTGAAGATAGCGTCCTTACTGGTTTTAGTTGCATAAATGGTCGGCATTTTATTCAGAATTAATAGTTTTTTATATGGACAAAAAATTCGTTTAATTTTTTCCCATCAAATACTAGAATTATAGAAAAGTATTTTGAGAAAACAATCGGCAGTAGGACGGAATCGTGTTGACCACCGATTAGTTTTTTGCTTATAACTCTTGTATCCTTCGACCGACTTCTTCGACTATGAGCTCGATGAAAAGCTTATCTGTTCCTCTTTCAGATGGCATTAACATATTTTACGAAAAGTCGTAAGAAATAAAATTTTTTTCATCAAAACTAAAATATCCTCGAAATCATTGAAGAAGAAGTACCTTATCAGACGAAAATATGGCTTATCTAATAAGAAACATTTAAATTTTTTTAGTTGCATAAATGGTCGGCATTTTATTCAGAATTAATAGTTTTTTATATGGACACAAAATTCGTTTAATTTTTTCCCATCAAATACTAGAATTATAGAAAAGTACTTTGAGAAAACAATCGGCAGTAGGACGGAATCGTGTTGACCACCGATTAGTTTCTTGCTTATAACTCTTGCATCTTTCGACCGACTTCTTCGACTAAGAGCTCGATGAAAAGCTTATCTGTTCCTCTTTCAGATGGCATTAACATATTTTACGAAAAGTCGTAAGAAATAAAATTTTTTTCATCAAAACTAAAATATCCTCGAAATCATTGAAGAAGAAGTACCTTATCAGACGAAAATATGCCTTATCTAATAAGAGACATTTCAATTTTTTTAGTTGCGAAAATGGGCGGCATATTATTCAGAATTAATAGTTTTTTACAAGGACACAAAATTCGTTTAATTTTTTCCCATCAAATACTAGAATTATAGAAAAGTATTTTGAGAAAACAATCGGCAGTAGGACGGAATCGTGTTGACCACCGATTAGTTTTTTGCTTATAACTCTTGCATCCTTCGACCGACTTCTTCGACTAAGAGCTCGATGAAAAGCTTATCTGTTCCTCTTTCAGATGGCATTAACATATTTTACGAAAAGTCATAAGAAATAAAATTTTTTTAATCAAAACTAAAATATCCTCGAAATCATTGAAGAAGAAGTACCTTATCAGACGAAAATATGCCTTATCTAATAAGAGACATTTCAATTTTTTTAGTTGCGAAAATGGGCGGCACATTATTCAGAATTAATAGTTTTTTACATGGACACAAAATTCGTTTAATTTTTTCCCATCAAATACTAGAATTATAGAAAAGTACTTTGAGAAAACAATCGGCAGTAGGACGGCAACGTGTTGACCACCGATTAATTTTTTGCTTATAACTCTTTTATCCTTCGACCGACTTCTTCGACTAAGAACGCGATGGAAAGCTTGTCTGTTGCTCTTTCCGATGGCATTAACATATTTTACGAAATGTCGTAAGAAATACAATTTTTTTGATCAAAACTAAAATATCCTCGAAATCATTGAAGAAGAAGTACCTTATCAGACGAAAATACGGCTTATCTAATAAGAGACATTTAAAATTTTTTAGTTGCATAAATGGGCGGCATTTTATTCAGAATTAATAGTTTTTCACATGGACAAAAAATTCATTTAATTTTTTCCCATCAAATACTAGAATTATAGAAAAGTACTTTGAAAAAACAATCGGCAGTAGGACGGAATCGTGTTGACCACCGATTAGTTTTTTGCTTATATCTCTTGCATCCTTCGACCGACTTCTTCGACTAAGAGCTCGATGAAAAGCTTATCTGTTCCTCTTTCAGATGGCATTAACATATTTTACGAAAAGTCGTAAGAAATAAAATTTTTTTAATCAAAACTAAAATATCCTCGAAATCATTGAAGAAGAAGTACCTTATCAGACGAAAATATGCCTTATCTAATAAGAGACATTTCAATTTTTTTAGTTGCGAAAATGGGCGGCATATTATTCAGAATTATTAGTTTTTTACATGGACACAAAATTCGTTTAATTTTTTCCCATCAAATACTAGAATTATAGAAAAGTACTTTGAGAAAACAATCGGCAGTAGGACGGCAACGTGTTGACCACCGATTAATTTTTTGCTTATAACTCTTTTATCCTTCGACCGACTTCTTCGACTAAGAACTCGATGGAAAGCTTGTCTGTTGCTCTTTCCGATGGCATTAACATATTTTACGAAATGTCGTAAGAAATACAATTTTTTTGATCAAAACTAAAATATCCTCGAAATCATTGAAGAAGAAGTACCTTATCAGACGAAAATACGGCTTATCTAATAAGAGACATTTAAATTTTTTTAGTTGCATAAATGGGCGGCATTTTATTCAGAATTAATAGTTTTTCACATGGACAAAAAATTCATTTAATTTTTTCCCATCAAATACTAGAATTATAGAAAAGTACTTTGAGAAAACAATCGGCAGTAGGACGGAATCGTGTTGACCACCGATTAGTTTTTTGCTTATATCTCTTGTATCCTTCGACCGACTTCTTCGACTAAGAGCTCGATGAAAAGCTTATCTGTTCCTCTTTCAGATGGCATTAACATATTTTACGAAAAGTCATAAGAAATAAAATTTTTTTAATCAAAACTAAAATATCCTCGAAATCATTGAAGAAGAAGTACCTCATCAGACGAAAATATGGCTTATCTAATAAGAGACATTTAAATTTTTTTAGTTGCATAAATGGGCGGAATTTTCTTCAGAATTAATAGTTTTTTACAAGGACAAAAAATTCGTTTAATTTTTTCCCATCAAATACTAGAATTATAGAAAAGTATTTTGAGAAAACAATCGGCAGTAGGACGGAATCGTGTTGACCACCGATTAGTTTTTTGCTTATAACTCTTGCATCCTTCGACCGACTTCTTGGACTAAGAGCTCGATGAAAAGCTTATCTGTTCCTCTTTCAGATGGCATTAACATATTTTACGAAAAGTCGTAAGAAATAAAATTTTTTTCATCAAAACTAAAATATCCTCGAAATCATTGAAGAAGAAGTACCTTATCAGACGAAAATATGGCTTATCTAATAAGAGACATTTAAATTTTTTTAGTTGCATAAATGGGCGGAATTTCCTTCAGAATTAATAGTTTTTTACAAGGACAAAAAATTCGTTTAATTTTTTCCCATCAAATACTAGAATTATAGAAAAGTATTTTGAGAAAACAATCGGCAGTAGGACGGAATCGTGTTGACCACCGATTAGTTTTTTGCTTATAACTCTTGCATCCTTCGACCGACTTCTTTGACTAAGAGCTCGATGAAAAGCTTATCTGTTCCTCTTTCAGATGGCATTAACATATTTTACGAAAAGTCGTAAGAAATAAAATTTTTTTAATCAAAACTAAAATATCCTCGAAATCATTGAAGAAGAAGTACCTTATCAGACGAAAATATGGCTTATCTAATAAGAGACATTTAAATTTTTTTAGTTGCATAAATGGGCGGAATTTTCTTCAGAATTAATAGTTTTTTACATGGACAAAAAATTCGTTTAATTTTTTCCCATCAAATACTAGAATTATAGAAAAGTATTTTGAGAAAACAATCGGCAGTAGGACAGAATCGTGTTGACCACCGATTAGTTTCTTGCTTATAACTCTTGCATCTTTCGACCGACTTCTTCGACTAAGAGCTCGATGAAAAGCTTATCTGTTCCTCTTTCAGATGGCATTAACATATTTTACGAAAAGTCGTAAGAAATAAAATTTTTTTAATCAAAACTAAAATATCCTCGAAATCATTGAAGAAGAAGTACCTTATCAGACGAAAATATGCCTTATCTAATAAGAGACATTTCAATTTTTTTAGTTGCGAAAATGGGCGGCATATTATTCAGAATTAATAGTTTTTTACATGGACACAAAATTCGTTTAATTTTTTCCCATCAAATACTAGAATTATAGAAAAGTACTTTGAGAAAACAATCGGCAGTAGGACGGAATCGTGTTGACCACCGATTGGGTTTTTGCTTATAACTCTTGTATCCTTCGACCGACTTCTTCGACTATGAGCTCGATGAAAAGCTTATCTGTTCCTCTTTCAGATGGCATTAACATATTTTACGAAAAGTCGTAAGAAATAAAATTTTTTTCATCAAAACTAAAATATCCTCGAAATCATTGAAGAAGAAGTACCTTATCAGACGAAAATATGGCTTATCTAATAAGAAACATTTAAATTTTTTTAGTTGCATAAATGGTCGGCATTTTATTCAGAATTAATAGTTTTTTATATGGACAAAAAATTCGTTTAATTTTTGCCCATCAAATACTAGAATTATAGAAAAGTACTTTGAGAAAACAATCGGCAGTAGGACGGAATCGTGTTGACCACCGATTAGTTTTTTGCTTATAACTCTTGCATCCTTCGACCGACTTCTTCGACTAAGAGCTCGATGAAAAGTTTATCTGTTCCTCTTTCAGATGGCATTAACATATTTTACGAAAAGTCATAAGAAATAAAATTTTTTTTAAAAAAAACTAAAATATCCTCGAAATCATTGAAGAAGAAGTACCTTATCAGACGAAAATACGGCTTATCTAATAAAAGACATTTAAATTTTTTTAATTGCATAAATGGGCGGCATTTTATTCAGAACTAATAGTTTTTTATATGGACAAAAAATTCGTTTAATTTTTTCCCATCAAATACTAG
The DNA here is from genome assembly GCA_034638295.1 of Phortica okadai. NCBI lineage: Eukaryota > Metazoa > Arthropoda > Insecta > Diptera > Drosophilidae > Phortica > Phortica okadai. The sequence continues at coordinate 29,729,390 of CM067851.1, forward strand.
AATTATAGAAAAGTACTTTGAGAAAACAATCGGCAGTAGGACGGAATCGTATTGACCACCGATTAGTTTCTTGCTTATAACTCTTGCATCCTTCGACCGACTTCTTCGACTAAGAGCTCGATTTAAAGCTTGTCTGTTGCTCTTTCCGATGGCATTAACATATTTTATTCGTTTAATTTTTTCCCATCAAATACTACAATTATATAAAAGTACTTTGAGAAAACAATCGGCAGTAGGACGGAATCGTGTTGACCACCGATTAGTTTTTTGCTTATAACTCTTGCATCCTTCGACCGAATTTTTGGACTAAGAGCTCGATGGAAAGCTTGTCTGTTGCTCTTTCCGATGGCATTAACATATTTTACAAAAAGTCGTAAGAAATAAAATTGTTTGCATCAAAACTAAAATATCCTCGAAATCATTGAAGAAGAAGTACCTTATCAGACGCAAATATGCCTTATCTAATAAGAAACTTTTAAATTTTTTTAGTTGCATAAATGGGCGGCATTTTATTCAGAATTAATAGTTTTTAACATGGACAAAAAATTCGTTTATTTTTTCCCATCAAATACTAGAATTATAGAAAAGTACTTTGAGAAAACAATCGGCAGTAGGACGGAATCGTGTTGACCACCGATTGGGTTTTTGCTTATAACTCTTGTATCCTTCGACCGACTTCTTCGACTATGAGCTCGATGAAAAGCTTATCTGTTCCTCTTTCAGATGGCATTAACATATTTTACGAAAAGTCGTAAGAAATAAAATTTTTTTGATCAAAACTAAAATATCCTCGAAATCATTGAAGAAGAAGTACCTTATCAGACGAAAATATGGCTTATCTAATAAGAAACATTTAAATTTTTTTAGTTGCATAAATGGGCGGCATTTTATTCAGAATTAATAGTTTTTTATATGGACAAAAAATTCGTTTAATTTTTTCCCATCAAATACTAGAATTATAGAAAAGTACTTTGAGAAAACAATCGGCAGTAGGACGGAATCGTATTGACCACCGATTAGTTTCTTGCTTATAACTCTTGCATCCTTCGACCGACTTCTTCGACTAAGAGCTCGATTTAAAGCTTGTCTGTTGCTCTTTCCGATGGCATTAACATATTTTACGAAATGTCGTAAAAAATACAATTTTTTTGATCAAAACTAAAATATCCTCGAAATCATTGAAGAAGAAGTACCTTATAAGACGAAAATATGCCTTATCTAATAAGAGACATTTAAATTTTTTTAATTGCATAAATGGGCGGCATTTTATTCAGAATTAATACTTTTGTACATGGACAAAAATTTCGTTTATTTTTCCCATTAAATACTAGAATTATAGAAAAGTACTTTGCGAAAAGAATCGGCAGTAGGACGGAATCGTGTTGACCACCGATTAGTTTTTTGCTTATAACTAATAAAACTAAAATATCCTCGAAATCGTTGAAGAAGAAGTACCTTATAAGACGAAAATATGCCTTATCTAAAAAGAGACATTTGAATTTTTGTTAATTGCATAAATGGCGGCATTTTATTCAAAATTAAGAGTTATTTACATTGACAAAAAATTCGTTTAATTTTTTCCCATTAAATACTAGAATTATAGAAAAGTACTTTGATAAAACAATCGGCAGTAGGACGGAAACGTGTTGACCACCGATTAGTTTTTTGCTAATAACTCTTGCATCCTTCGACCGACTTCTTCGACTAAGAGCACGATGAAAAGCTTATCTATTCCTCTTTCAGATGGCATAAACATATTTTACGAAATAACGTAAGAAATACAATTTTTTTGATCAAAACTAAAAAATCCTCGAAATCATTGAAGAAGAAGTACCTTATGAGACGAAAATATGCCTTATCTAATAAGAGACATTTAAATTTTTTTAATTGCATAAATGGGCGGCATATTATTCAGAATTAATAGTTTGTTACATGGACAAAATATTCGTTTATTTTTTCCCATTAAATACTAGAATTATAGAAAAGTACTTTGCGAAAAGAATCGGCAGTAGGACGGAATCGTGTTGACCACCGATTAGTTTTTTGCTAATAACTAACAAAACTGAAATATCCTCGAAATCCTTGAAGAAGAAGTACCTTATAAGACGAAAATATGCCTTATCTAATAAGAGACATTTAAATTTTTTTAATTGCATAAATGGGCGGCATTTTATTCAGAATTAATAGTTTTTTACATTGACAAAAAATTCGTTTAATTTTTTCCCATCAAATACTACAATTATAGAAAAGTACTTTGAGAAAACAATCGGCAGTAGGACGGAATCGTGTTGACCACCGATTAGTTTTTTGCTTATAACTCTTGCATCCTTCGACCGAATTTTTGGACTAAGAGCTCGATGGAAAGCTTGTCTGTTGCTCTTTCCGATGGCATTAACATATTTTACAAAAAGTCGTAAGAAATAAAATTTTTTGGATCAAAACTAAAATATCCTCGAAATCATTGAAGAAGAAGTACCTTATCAGACGAAAATATGGCTTATAATAATAAGAGACATTTAAATTTTTTTAGTTGCATAAATGGGCGGCATTTTATTCAGAATTAATACTTTTTTACATGGACTAAAAATTCGTTTAATTTTTTCCCATTAAATACTAGAATTATAGAAAAGTACTTTGCCAAAAGAATCGGCAGTAGGACGGAATCGTGTTGACCACCAATTAGTTTTTTGCTAATTACTCTTGCATCCTTCGACCGACTTCTTCGACTAATAGCTCGATGGAAAGCTTATCTGTTGCTCTTTCAGATGGCATTAACATATTTTACGAAATGTCGTAAGAAATACAATTTTTTTGATCAAAACTAAAATATCCTCGAAATCATTGAAGAAGAAGTACCTTATCAGACGAAAATATGTCTTATCTCATAAGAGACATTTAAAATTTTTTAATTGCATAAATGGGCGGCATTTTATTCAGAATTAATAGTTTTTTACATGGACAAAAAATTCGTTTAATTTTTTGCCATCAAATACTAGAATTATAGAAAAGTACTTTGAGAAAACAATCGGCAGTAGGACGGAATCGTGTTGACCACCGATTAGTTTTTTGCTTATAACTCTTTTATCCTTCGACCGACTTCTTCGACTAAGAGCTCGATAAAAAGCTTATCTGTTCCTCTTTCAGATGCCATTAACATATTTTACGAAAAGTCGTAAGAAATAAAATTTTTTGGATCAAAACTAAAATATCCTCGAAATCATTGAAGAGGAAGTACCTTATCAGACGAAAATATGCCTTGTCTAATAAGAGACATTTAAATTTTTTTAATTGCATAAATGGGCGGCATTTTATTCAGAAATAATAGTTTATTTACATGGACAAAAAATTTAAAATTAAAATTTGTTTAATTTTTTCCCATCAAATACTAGAATTATAGAAAAGTACTTTGAGAAAACAATCGGCAGTAGGACGGAAACGTATTGACCACCGATTAGTTTTTTGCTTATAACTCTTGCATCCTTCGACCGAATTCTTGGACTAAGAGCTCGATGGAAAGCTTGTCTGTTGCTCTTTCCGATGGCCTTATAAGACGAGAATATGCCTTATCTAATAAGAGACATTTAAATTTTTTTAATTGCATAAATGGGCGGCATTTTATTCAGAATTAATACTTTTGTACATGGACGAAAAATTCGTTTATTTTTTCCCATTAAATACTAGAATTATAGAAAAGTACTTTGCGAAAAGAATCGGCAGTAGGACGGAATCGTGTTGACCACCGATTAGTTTTTTGCTAATAACTAACAAAACTAAAATATCCTCGAAATCCTTGAAGAAGAAGTACCTTATAAGACGAAAATATGCCTTATCTAATAAGAGACATTTAAATTTTTTTAATTGCATAAATGGGCGGCATTTTATTCAAAATTAAGAGTTTTTTACATTGACAAAAAATTCGTTTAATTTTTTCCTATTAAATACTAGAATTATAGAAAAGTACTTTGCGAAAAGAAACGGCAGTAGGACGGAAACGTGTTGACCACCGATTAGTTTTTTGCTAATAACTCTTGCATCCTTCGACCGACTTCTTCGACTAAGAGCTCAATAGAAAGCTTATCTCTTCCTCTTTCAGATGGCATTAACATATTTTACGAAAAGTTGTAAGAAATAAAATTTTTTTGATCAAAACTAAAATATCCTCGAAATCATTGAAGAAGAAGTACCTTCTCAGACGCAAATATGCCTTATCTAATAAGAGACATTTAAAATTTTTCAATTGCATAAATGGGCGGCATATTATTCAGAATTAATAGTTTGTTACATGGACCACCGATTGGGTTTTTGCTTATAACTCTTGTATCCTTCGACCGACTTCTTCGACTATGAGCTCGATGAAAAGCTTATCTGTTCCTCTTTCAGATGGCATTAACATATTTCACGAAAAGTCGTAAGAAATAAAATTTTTTTGATCAAAACTAAAATATCCTCGAAATCATTGAAGAAGAAGTACCTTATCAGACGAAAATATGTCTTATCTAATAAGAGACATTTAAATTTTTTTAGTTGCATAAATGGGCGGCATTTTATTCAGAATTAATAGTTTTTTACATGGACAAAAAATTCGTTTAATTTTTTCCCATTAAATACTAGAATTAAAGAAAAGTACTTTGCCAAGAGAATCGGCAGTAGGACGGAATCGTGTTGACCACCGATTAGTTTTTTGCTAATTACTCTTGCATCCTTCGACCGACTTCTTCGACAAAGAGCTCGATGGAAAGCTTATCTGTTGCTCTTTCAGATGGCATTAACATATTTTACGAAAAGTTGTAAGAAATAAAATTTTTTTGATCAAAACTAAAATATCCTCGAAATCCTTGAAGAAGAACTACCTTCTCAGACGCAAATATGCCTTATCTAATAAGAGAGATTTAAATTTTTTTAATTGCATAAATGGGCGGCATTTTATTCAAAATTAATAGTATTTTACATTGACTAAAAATTCGTTTAATTTTTTCTCATTAAATACTAGAATTATAGAAAAGTACTTTTCGAAAAGAATCGGCAGTAGGACGGAACCGTGTTGACCACCGATTAGTTTTTTGCTAATTACTCTTGCATCATTCGACCGACTTCTTCGACTAAGAGCTCGATGGAAAGCTTATCTGTTCCTCTTTCAGATGGCATTAACATATTTTACGAAAAGTTGTAAGAAATAAAAATTTTTTGATCAAAACTAAAATATCCTCGAAATCATTGAAGAAGAAGTACCTTATCAGACGAAAATATGGCTTATCTAATAAGAGACATTTAAATTTTTTTAGTTGCATAAATGGGCGGCATTTTATTCAGAATTAATAGTTTTTTACATGGACAAAAAATTCGTTTAATTTTTTCCCATTAAATACTAGAATTATAGAAAAGTACTTTGCCAAGAGAATCGGCAGTAGGACGGAATCGTGTTGACCACCGATTAGTTTTTTGCTAATTACTCTTGCATCCTTCGACCGACTTCTTCGACTAAGAGCTCGATGGAAAGCTTATCTGTTGCTCTTTCAGATGGCATTAACATATTTTACGAAATGTCGTAAGAAATACAATTTTTTTGATCAAAACTAAAATATCCTCGAAATCATTGAAGAAGAAGTACCTTCTCAGACGCAAATATGCCTTATCTAATAAGAGACATTTAAAATTTTTTAATTGCATAAATGGGCGGCATATTATTCAGAATTAATAGTTTGTTACATGGACTAAAAATTCGTTTAATTTTTTCCCATCAAATACTAGAATTATAGAAAAGTACTTTGAGAAAACAATCGGCAGTAGGACGGAATCGTGTTGACCACCGATTGGGTTTTTGCTTATAACTCTTGTATCCTTCGACCGACTTCTTCGACTATGAGCTCGATGAAAAGCTTATCTGTTCCTCTTTCAGATGGCAATAACATATTTTACGAAAAGTCGTAAGAAATAAAATTTTTTTGATCAAAACTAAAATATCCTCGAAATCATTGAAGAAGAAGTACTTTCTCAGACGCAAATATGCCTTATCTAATAAGAGACATTTAACATTTTTTAATTGCATAAATGGGCGGCATTTTATTCAGAATTAATAGTTTTTTACATGGACAAAAAATTCGTTTAATTTTTTCCCATCAAATACTAGAATTATAGAAAAGTACTTTGAGAAAACAATCGGCAGTAGGACGGAATTGTGTTGACCAGCGATTAGTTTTTTGCTTATAACTCTTTTATCCTACGACCGACTTCTTCGACTAAGAGCTCGATGAAAAGCTTATCTGTTCCTCTTTCAGATGCCATTAACATATTTTACGAAAAGTCGTAAGAAATAAAATTTTTTTGATCAAAACTAAAATATCCTCGAAATCATTGAAGAAGAAGTACTTTCTCAGACGCAAATATGCCTTATCTAATAAGATACATTTAACATTTTTTAATTGCATAAATGGGCGGCATTTTATTCAGAATTAATAGTTTTTTACATGGACAAAAAATTCGTTTAATTTTTTCCCATCAAATACTAGAATTATAGAAAAGTACTTTGAGAAAACAATCGGCAGTGGGACGGAATCGTATTGACCACCGATTAGTTTCTTGCTTATAACTCTTGCATCCTTCGACCGACTTCTTCGACTAAGAGCTCGATTTAAAGCTTGTCTGTTGCTCTTTCCGATGGCATTAACATATTTTACGAAATGTCGTAAGAAATACAATTTTTTTGATCAAAACTAAAATATCCTCGAAATCATTGAAGAAGAAGTACCTTATAAGACGAAAATATGCCTTATCTAATAAGAGACATTTAAATTTTTTTAATTGCATAAATGGGCGGCATTTTATTCAGAAATAATACTTTTGTACATGGACAAAAATTTCGTTTATTTTTTCCCATTAAATACTAGAATTATAGAAAAGTACTTTGCGAAAAGAATCGGCAGTAGGACGGAATCGTGTTGACCACCGATTAGTTTTTTGCTTATAACTAATAAAACTAAAATATCCTCGAAATCGTTGAAGAAGAAGTACCTTATAAGACGAAAATATGCCTTATCTAAAAAGAGACATTTGAATTTTTGTTAATTGCATAAATGGCGGCATTTTATTCAAAATTAAGAGTTATTTACATTGACAAAAAATTCGTTTAATTTTTTCCCATCAAATACTACAATTATAGAAAAGTACTTTGAGAAAACAATCGGCAGTAGGACGGAATCGTGTTGACCACCGATTAGTTTTTTGCTTATAACTCTTGCATCCTTCGACCGAATTTTTGGACTAAGAGCTCGATGGAAAGCTTGTCTGTTGCTCTTTCCGATGGCATTAACATATTTTACAAAAAGTCGTAAGAAATAAAATTTTTTGGATCAAAACTAAAATATCCTCGAAATCATTGAAGAAGAAGTACCTTATCAGACGAAAATATGGCTTATAATAATAAGAGACATTTAAATTTTTTTAGTTGCATAAATGGGCGGCATTTTATTCAGAATTAATACTTTTTTACATGGACAAAAAATTCGTTTAATTTTTTCCCATTAAATACTAGAATTATAGAAAAGTACTTTGCCAAAACAATCGGCAGTAGGACGGAATCGTGTTGACCACCGATTAGTTTTTTGCTAATTACTCTTGCATCCTTCGACCGACTTCTTCGACTAATAGCTCGATGGAAAGCTTATCTGTTGCTCTTTCAGATGGCATTAACATATTTTACGAAGTGTCGTAAGAAATACAATTTTTTTGATCAAAACTAAAATATCCTCGAAATCATTGAAGAAGAAGTACCTTATCAGACGAAAATATGTCTTATCTAATAAGAGACATTTAAAATTTTTTAATTGCATAAATGGGCTGCATTTTATTCAGAATTAATAGTTTTTTAGATGGACAAAAAATTCGTTTAATTTTTTGCCATCAAATACTAGAATTATAGAAAAGTACTTTGAGAAAACAATCGGCAGTAGGACGGAATCGTTTTGACCACCGATTAGTTTTTTGCTTATAACTCTTTTATCCTTCGACCGACTTCTTCGACTAAGAGCTCGATAAAAAGCTTATCTGTTCCTCTTTCAGATGCCATTAACATATTTTACGAAAAGTCGTAAGAAATAAAATTTTTTGGATCAAAACTAAAATATCCTCGAAATCATTGAAGAGGAAGTACCTTATCAGACGAAAATATGCCTTGTCTAATAAGAGACATTTAAATTTTTTTAATTGCATAAATGGGCGGCATTTTATTCAGAAATAAGAGTTTATTTACATGGACAAAAAATTTAAAATTAAAATTTGTTTAATTTTTTCCCATCAAATACTAGAATTATAGAAAAGTACTTTGAGAAAACAATCGGCAGTAGGACGGAAACGTATTGACCACCGATTAGTTTTTTGCTTATAACTCTTGCATCCTTCGACCGAATTCTTGGACTAAGAGCTCGATGGAAAGCTTGTCTGTTGCTCTTTCCGATGGCCTTATAAGACGAGAATATGCCTTATCTAATAAGAGACATTTAAATTTTTTTAATTGCATAAATGGGCGGCATTTTATTCAGAATTAATACTTTTGTACATGGACAAAAAATTCGTTTATTTTTTCCCATTAAATACTAGAATTATAGAAAAGTACTTTGCGAAAAGAATCGGCAGTAGGACGGAATCGTGTTGACCACCGATTAGTTTTTTGCTAATAACTAACAAAACTAAAATATCCTCGAAATCCTTGAAGAAGAAGTACCTTATAAGACGAAAATATGCCTTATCTAATAAGAGACATTTAAATTTTTTTAATTGCATAAATAAGCGGCATTTTATTCAAAATTAAGAGTTTTTTACATTGACAAAAAATTCGTTTAATTTTTTCCTATTAAATACTAGAATTATAGAAAAGTACTTTGCGAAAAGAAACGGCAGTAGGACGGAAACGTGTTGACCACCGATTAGTTTTTTGCTAATAACTCTTGCATCCTTCGACCAACTTCTTCGACTAAGAGCTCAATAGAAAGCTTATCTCTTCCTCTTTCAGATGGCATTAACATATTTTACGAAAAGTTGTAAGAAATAAAATTTTTTTGATCAAAACTAAAATATCCTCGAAATCATTGAAGAAGAAGTACCTTCTCAGACGCAAATATGCCTTATCTAATAAGAGACATTTAAAATTTTTCAATTGCATAAATGGGCGGCATTTTATTTAGAATTAATAGTTTTTTACATGGACAAGAAATTCGTTTAATTTTTTCCCATTAAATACTAGAATTATAGAATATACTTTGCGAAAACAATCAGCAGTAGGACGGAATCGTGTTGACCACCGATTAGTTTTTTGCTAATTACTCTTGCATCCTTCGACCGACTTCTTCGACTAATAGCTCGATGGAAAGCTTATCTGTTGCTCTTTCAGATGGCATTAACATATTTTACGAAAAGTCGTAAGAAATAAAATTTTTTTGATCAAAACTAAAATATCCTCGAAATCATTGAAGAAGAAGTACCTTATCAGACGAAAATATGGCTTATCTAATAAGAAACATTTAAATTTTTTTAGTTGCATAAATGGGCGGCATTTTATTCAGAATTAATAGTTTTTTATATGGACAAAAAATTCGTTTAATTTTTTCCCATTAAATACTAGAATTATAGAAAAGTACTTTGAGAAAACAATCGGCAGTAGGACGGAATCGTATTGACCACCGATTAGTTTCTTGCTTATAACTCTTGCATCCTTCGACCGACTTCTTCGACTAAGAGCTCGATTTAAAGCTTGTCTGTTGCTCTTTCCGATGGCATTAACATATTTTACGAAATGTCGTAAGAAATACAATTTTTTTGATCAAAACTAAAATATCCTCGAAATTATTGAAGAAGAAGTACCTTATCAGACGAAAATATGTCTTATCTAATAAGAGACATTTCAATTTTTTTAATTGCATAAATGGGCGGCATTTTTTTCAGAATTAATAGTTTTTTACATGGACAAAAAATTCGTTTAATTTTTTCCCATTAAATACTAGAATTATAGAAAAGTACTTTGAGAAAACAATCGGCAGTAGGACGGAATCGTGTTGACCACCGATTAGTTTTTTGCTTATAACTAATAAAACTAAAATATCCTCGAAATCGTTGAAGAAGAAGTACCTTATAAGACGAAAATATGCCTTATCTAAAAAGAGACATTTAAAATTTTTCAATTGCATAAATGGGCGGCACATTATTCAGAATTAATAGTTTGTTACATGGACTAAAAATTCGTTTAATTTTTTCCCATCAAATACTAGAATTATAGAAAAGTACTTTGAGAAAACAATCGGCAGTAGGACGGAATCGTGTTGACCAGCGATTAGTTTTTTGCTTATAACTCTTTTATCCTACGACCGACTTCTTCGACTATGAGCTCGATGAAAAGCTTATCTGTTCCTCTTTCAGATGGCAATAACATATTTTACGAAAAGTCGTAAGAAATAAAATTTTTTTGATCAAAACTAAAATATCCTCGAAATCATTGAAGAAGAAGTACCTCATCAGACGAAAATATGGCTTATCTAATAAGAGACATTTAACATTTTTTAATTGCATAAATGGGCGGCATTTTATTCAGAATTAATAGTTTGTTACATGGACTAAAAATTCGTTTAATTTTTTCCCATCAAATACTAGAATTATAGAAAAGTACTTTGAGAAAACAATCGGCAGTAGGACGGAATCGTGTTGACCACCGATTGGGTTTTTGCTTATAACTCTTGTATCCTTCGACCGACTTCTTCGACTAAGAGCTCGATGGAAAGCTTGTCTGTTGCTCTTTCCGTTGGCATTAACATATTTTACGAAATGTCGTAAGAAATACAATTTTTTTGATCAAAACTAAAATATCCTCGAAATCATTGAAGAAGAAGTACCTTATAAGACGAAAATATGCCTTATCTAATAAGAGACATTTAAAATTTTTTAATTGCATAAATGGGCGGCACATTATTCAGAATTAATAGTTTGTTACATGGACTAAAAATTCGTTTAATTTTTTCCCATCAAATACTAGAATTATAGAAAAGTACTTTGAGAAAACAATCGGCAGTAGGACGGAATCGTGTTGACCACCGATTAGTTTTTTGCTTATAACTCTTGCATCCTTCGACCGAATTTTTGGACTAAGAGCTCGATGGAAAGCTTGTCTGTTGCTCTTTCCGATGGCATTAACATATTTTACAAAAAGTCGTAAGAAATAAAATTTTTTGGATCAAAACTAAAATATCCTCGAAATCATTGAAGAAGAAGTACCTTATCAGACGAAAATATGGCTTATAATAATAAGAGACATTTAAATTTTTTTAGTTGCATAAATGGGCGGCATTTTATTCAGAATTAATACTTTTTTACATGGACAAAAAATTCGTTTAATTTTTTCCCATTAAATACTAGAATTATAGAAAAGTACTTTGCCAAAACAATCGGCAGTAGGACGGAATCGTGTTGACCACCGATTAGTTTTTTGCTAATTACTCTTGCATCCTTCGACCGACTTCTTCGACTAATAGCTCGATGGAAAGCTTATCTGTTGCTCTTTCAGATGGCATTAACATATTTTACGAAGTGTCGTAAGAAATACAATTTTTTTGATCAAAACTAAAATATCCTCGAAATCATTGAAGAAGAAGTACCTTATCAGACGAAAATATGTCTTATCTAATAAGAGACATTTAAAATTTTTTAATTGCATAAATGGGCGGCATTTTATTCAGAATTAATAGTTTTTTAGATGGACAAAAAATTCGTTTAATTTTTTGCCATCAAATACTAGAATTATAGAAAAGTACTTTGAGAAAACAATCGGCAGTAGGACGGAAACGTATTGACCACCGATTAGTTTTTTGCTTATAACTCTTGCATCCTTCGACCGAATTCTTGGACTAAGAGCTCGATGGAAAGCTTGTCTGTTGCTCGTTCCGATGGCCTTATAAGACGAGAATATGCCTTATCTAATAAGAGACATTTAAATTTTTTTAATTGCATAAATGGGCGGCATTTTATTCAGAATTAATACTTTTGTACATGGACAAAAAATTCGTTTATTTTTTCCCATTAAATACTAGAATTATAGAAAAGTACTTTGCGAAAAGAATCGGCAGTAGGACGGAATCGTGTTGACCACCGATTAGTTTTTTGCTAATAACTAACAAAACTAAAATATCCTCGAAATCCTTGAAGAAGAAGTACCTTATAAGACGAGAATATGCCTTATCTAATAAGAGACATTTAAATTTTTTTAATTGCATAAATAAGCGGCATTTTATTCAAAATTAAGAGTTTTTTACATTGACAAAAAATTCGTTTAATTTTTTCCTATTAAATACTAGAATTATAGAAAAGTACTTTGCGAAAAGAAACGGCAGTAGGACGGAAACGTGTTGACCACCGATTAGTTTTTTGCTAATAACTCTTGCATCCTTCGACCGACTTCTTCGACTAAGAGCTCAATAGAAAGCTTATCTCTTCCTCTTTCAGATGGCATTAACATATTTTACGAAAAGTTGTAAGAAATAAAATTTTTTTGATCAAAACTAAAATATCCTCGAAATCATTGAAGAAGAAGTACCTTCTCAGACGCAAATATGCCTTATCTAATAAGAGACATTTAAAATTTTTCAATTGCATAAATGGGCGGCATATTATTCAGAATTAATAGTTTGTTACATGGACTAAAAATTCGTTTAATTTTTTCCCATCAAATACTAGAATTATAGAAAAGTACTTTGAGAAAACAATCGGCAGTAGGACGGAATCGTGTTGACCACCGATTGGGTTTTTGCTTACAACTCTTGTATCCTTCGACCGACTTCTTCGACTATGAGCTCGATGAAAAGCTTATCTGTTCCTCTTTCAGATGGCATTAACATATTTCACGAAAAGTCGTAAGAAATAAAATTTTTTTGATCAAAACTAAAATATCCTCGAAATCATTGAAGAAGAAGTACCTTATCAGACGAAAATATGTCTTATCTAATAAGAGACATTTAAATTTTTTTAGTTGCATAAATGGGCGGAATTTTATTCAGAATTAATAGTTTTTTACATGGACAAAAAATTCGTTTAATTTTTTCCCATTAAATACTAGAATTAAAGAAAAGTACTTTGCCAAGAGAATCGGCAGTAGGACGGAATCGTGTTGACCACCGATTAGTTTTTTGCTAATTACTCTTGCATCCTTCGACCGACTTCTTCGACAAAGAGCTCGATGGAAAGCTTATCTGTTGCTCTTTCAGATGGCATTAACATATTTTACGAAAAGTTGTAAGAAATAAAATTTTTTTGATCAAAACTAAAATATCCTCGAAATCCTTGAAGAAGAACTACCTTCTCAGACGCAAATATGCCTTATCTAATAAGAGAGATTTAAATTTTTTTAATTGCATAAATGGGCGGCATTTTATTCAAAGTTAATAGTATTTTACATTGACAAAAAATTCGTTTAATTTTTTCTCATTAAATACTAGAATTATAGAAAAGTACTTTTCGAAAAGAATCGGCAGTAGGACGGAACCGTGTTGACCACCGATTAGTTTTTTGCTAATTACTCTTGCATCATTCGACCGACTTCTTCGACTAAGAGCTCGATGGAAAGCTTATCTGTTCCTCTTTCAGATGGCATTAACATATTTTACGAAAAGTTGTAAGAAATAAAAATTTTTTGATCAAAACTAAAATATCCTCGAAATCATTGAAGAAGAAGTACCTTATCAGACGAAAATATGGCTTATCTAATAAGAGACATTTAAATTTTTTTAGTTGCATAAATGGGCGGCATTTTATTCAGAATTAATAGTTTTTTACATGGACAAAAAATTCGTTTAATTTTTTCCCATTAAATACTAGAATTATAGAAAAGTACTTTGCCAAGAGAATCGGCAGTAGGACGGAATCGTGTTGACCACCGATTGGTTTTTTGCTAATTACTCTTGCATCCTTCGACCGACTTCTTCGACTAAGAGCTCGATGGAAAGCTTATCTGTTGCTCTTTCAGATGGCATTAACATATTTTACGAAATGTCGTAAGAAATACAATTTTTTTGATCAAAACTAAAATATCCTCGAAATCATTGAAGAAGAAGTACCTTCTCAGACGCAAATATGCCTTATCTAATAAGAGACATTTAAAATTTTTTAATTGCATAAATGGGCGGCATATTATTCAGAATTAATAGTTTGTTACATGGACTAAAAATTCGTTTAATTTTTTCCCATCAAATACTAGAATTATATAAAAGTACTTTGAGAAAACAATCGGCAGTAGGACGGAATCGTGTTGACCACCGATTGGGTTTTTGCTTATAACTCTTGTATCCTTCGACCGACTTCTTCGACTATGAGCTCGATGAAAAGCTTATCAGTTCCTCTTTCAGATGGCAATAACATATTTTACGAAAAGTCGTAAGAAATAAAATTTTTTTGATCAAAACTAAAATATCCTCGAAATCATTGAAGAAGAAGTACTTTCTCAGACGCAAATATGCCTTATCTAATAAGAGACATTTAACATTTTTTAATTGCATAAATGGGCGGCATTTTATTCAGAATTAATAGTTTTTTACATGGACAAAAAATTCGTTTAATTTTTTCCCATCAAATACTAGAATTATAGAAAAGTACTTTGAGAAAACAATCGGCAGTAGGACGGAATCGTGTTGACCAGCGATTAGTTTTTTGCTTATAACTCTTTTATCCTACGACCGACTTCTTCGACTAAGAGCTCGATGAAAAGCTTATCTGTTCCTCTTTCAGATGCCATTAACATATTTTACGAAAAGTTGTAAGAAATAAAAATTTTTTGATCAAAACTAAAATATCCTCGAAATCATTGAAGAAGAAGTACCTTATCAGACGAAAATATGGCTTATCTAATAAGAGACATTTAAATTTTTTTAGTTGCATAAATGGGCGGCATTTTATTCAGAATTAATAGTTTTTTACATGGACAAAAAATTCGTTTAATTTTTTCCCATTAAATACTAGAATTATAGAAAAGTACTTTGCCAAGAGAATCGGCAGTAGGACGGAATCGTGTTGACCACCGATTGGTTTTTTGCTAATTACTCTTGCATCCTTCGACCGACTTCTTCGACTAAGAGCTCGATGGAAAGCTTATCTGTTGCTCTTTCAGATGGCATTAACATATTTTACGAAATGTCGTAAGAAATACAATTTTTTTGATCAAAACTAAAATATCCTCGAAATCATTGAAGAAGAAGTACCTTCTCAGACGCAAATATGCCTTATCTAATAAGAGACATTTAAAATTTTTTAATTGCATAAATGGGCGGCATATTATTCAGAATTAATAGTTTGTTACATGGACTAAAAATTCGTTTAATTTTTTCCCATCAAATACTAGAATTATAGAAAAGTACTTTGAGAAAACAATCGGCAGTAGGACGGAATCGTGTTGACCACCGATTGGGTTTTTGCTTATAACTCTTGTATCCTTCGACCGACTTCTTCGACTATGAGCTCGATGAAAAGCTTATCAGTTCCTCTTTCAGATGGCAATAACATATTTTACGAAAAGTCGTAAGAAATAAAATTTTTTTGATCAAAACTAAAATATCCTCGAAATCATTGAAGAAGAAGTACTTTCTCAGACGCAAATATGCCTTATCTAATAAGAGACATTTAACATTTTTTAATTGCATAAATGGGCGGCATTTTATTCAGAATTAATAGTTTTTTACATGGACAAAAAATTCGTTTAATTTTTTCCCATCAAATACTAGAATTATAGAAAAGTACTTTGAGAAAACAATCGGCAGTAGGACGGAATCGTGTTGACCAGCGATTAGTTTTTTGCTTATAACTCTTTTATCCTACGACCGACTTCTTCGACTAAGAGCTCGATGAAAAGCTTATCTGTTCCTCTTTCAGATGCCATTAACATATTTTACGAAAAGTCGTAAGAAATAAAATTTTTTTGATCAAAACTAAAATATCCTCGAAATCATTGAAGAAGAAGTACTTTCTCAGACGCAAATATGCCTTATCTAATAAGATACATTTAACATTTTTTAATTGCATAAATGGGCGGCATTTTATTCAGAATTAATAGTTTTTTACATGGACAAAAAATTAAAAATTAAAATTTGTTTAATTTTTTCCCATCAAATACTAGAATTATAGAAAAGTACTTTGAGAAAACAATCGGCAGTAGGACGGAATCGTGTTGACCACCGATTGGGTTTTTGCTTATAACTCTTGTATCCTTCGACCGACTTCTTCGACTAAGAGCTCGATGGAAAGCTTGTCTGTTGCTCTTTCCGTTGGCATTAACATATTTTACGAAATGTCGTAAGAAATACAATTTTTTTGATCAAAACTAAAATATCCTCGAAATCATTGAAGAAGAAGTACCTTATAAGACGAAAATATGCCTTATCTAATAAGAGACATTTAAATTTTTTTAATTGCATAAATGGGCGGCATTTTATTCAGAATTAAGAGTTTTTTACATTGACAAAAAATTCGTTTATTTTTTCCCATTAAATACTAGAATTATAGAAAAGTACTTTGCGAACAGAATCGGCAGTAGGACGGAATCGTGTTGACCACCGATTAGTTTTTTGCTAATAACTAACAAAACTAAAATATCCTCGAAATCCTTGAAGAAGAAGTACCTTATAAGACGAAAATATGCCTTATCTAATAAGAGACATTTAAATTTTTTTAATTGCATAAATGGGCGGCATTTTATTCAAAATTTATAGTTTTTTACATTGACAAAAAATTCGTTTAATTTTTTCCCATTAAATACTAGAATTATAGAAAAGTACTTTTCGAAAAGAATCGGCAGTAGGACGGAAACGTGTTGACCACCGATTAGTTTTTTGCTTATAACTCTTGCATCCGTCGACCGACTTCTTCGACTAAGAGCTCTATGGAAAGCTTATCTCTTCGTCTTTCAGATGGCATTAACATATTTTACGGAAAAAGGTAAGAAATAAAATTGTTTTGATCAAAACTAAAATATCCTTGAAATCATTGAAATAGAAGTACCTTATCAGACGAAAATTTGGCTTATCTAACAAGAGACATTTAAATTTTTTTAGTTGCATAAATGGGCGGCATTTTATTCAGAATTAATAGTTTTTTACATGGACAAAAAATTCGTTTAATTTTTTCCCATTAAATACTAGAATTATAGCAAAGTACTTTGCCAAGAGAATCGGCAGTAGGACGGAATCGTGTTGACCACCGATTAGGTTTTTGCTTATAAATCTTGCATCCTGTGATCGACTTCTTCGACTAAGAGCTCGATGGAAAGCTTATCTGTTGCTCTTTCAGATGGCATTAACATATTTTACGAAATTTCGTAAGAAATAAAATTTTTTTGATCAAAACTAAAATATCCTCGAAATCATTGAAGAAGAAGTACCTTATCAGACGAAAATATGTCTTATCTAATAAGAGACATTTAAATTTTTTTAGTTGAATAAATGGGCGGCATTTTATTCAGAATTAATAGTTTTTTACATGGACAAAAAATTCGTTTAATTTTTTCCCATTAAATACTAGAATTATAGAAAAGTACTTTGAGAAAACAATCGGCAGTAGGACGGAATCGTGTTGACCACCGATTGGGTTTTTGCTTATAACTTGTATCCTTCGACCGACTTCTTCGACTATGAGCTCGATGAAAAGCTTATCTGTTCCTCTTTCAGATGGCATTAACATATTTTACGAAAAGTCGTAAGAAATAAAATTTTTTTGATCAAAACTAAAATATCCTCGAAATCATTGAAGAAGAAGTACCTTATCAGACGAAAATATGTCTTATCTAATAAGAGACATTTAAATTTTTTTAGTTGCATAAATGGGCGGCATTTTATTCAGAATTAATAGTTTTTTACATGGACAAAAAATTCGTTTAATTTTTTCCCATTAAATACTAGAATTATAGAAAAGTACTTTGCCAAGAGAATCGGCAGTAGGACGGAATCGTGTTGACCACCGATTAGTTTTATGCTAATTACTCTTGCATCCTTCGACCGACTTCTTCGACAAAGAGCTCGATGGAAAGCTTATCTGTTGCTCTTTCAGATGGCATTAACATATTTTACGAAAAGTTGTAAGAAATAAAATTTTTTTGATCAAAACTAAAATATCCTCGAAATCCTTGAAGAAGAACTACCTTCTCAGACGCAAATATGCCTTATCTAATAAGAGACATTTAACATTTTTTAATTGCATAAATGGGCGGCATTTTATTCAGAATTAATAGTTTTTTACATGGACAAAAAATTCGTTTAATTTTTTCCCATCAAATACTAGAATTATAGAAAAGTACTTTGAGAAAACAATCGGCAGTAGGACGGAATCGTGTTGACCACCGATTAGTTTTTTGCTTATAACTCTTTTATCCTTCGACCGACTTATTCAACTAAGAGCTCGATGGAAAGCTTATCTGTTCCTCTTTCAGATGCCATTAACATATTTTACGAAATGTCCTCGAAATCATTGAAGAAGAAGTACCTTCTCAGACGAAAATATGGCTTATCTAATAAGAGACATTTAAATTTTTTTAGTTGCATAAATGGGCGGCATTTTATTCAGAATTAATAGTTTTTTACATGGACAAAAAATTCGTTTAATTTTTTCCCATTAAATACTAGAATTATAGAAAACTACTTTGCCAAGAGAATCGGCAGTAGGACGGAATCGTGTTGACCACCGATTAGTTTTTTGCTAATTACTCTTGCATCCTTCGACCGACTTCTTCGACTAAGAGCTCGATGGAAAGCTTATCTGTTGCTCTTTCAGATGGCATTAACATATTTTACGAAATGTCCTCGAAATCATTGAAGAAGAAGTACCTTCTCAGACGCAAATATGCCTTATCTAATAAGAGACATTTAAAATTTTTTAATTGCATAAATGGACGGCATATTATTCAGAATTAATAGTTTTTTACATGGACAAAAAATTAAAAATTAAAATTTGTTTAATTTTTTCCCATCAAATACTAGAATTATAGAAAAGTATTTTGAGAAAACAATCGGCAGTAGGACGGAATCATGTTGACCACCGATTGGGTTTTTGCTTATAACTCTTGTATCCTTCGACCGACTTCTTCGACTATGAGCTCGATGAAAAGCTTATCTGTTCCTCTTTCAGATGGCAATAACATATTTCACGAAAAGTCGTAAGAAATAAAATTTTTTTGATCAAAACTAAAATATCCTCGAAATCATTGAAGAAGAAGTACTTTCTCAGACGCAAATATGCCTTATCTAATAAGAGACATTTAACATTTTTTAATTGCATAAATGGGCGGCATTTTATTCAGAATTAATAGTTTTTTACATGGACAAAAAATTCGTTTAATTTTTTCCCATCAAATACTAGAATTATAGAAAAGTACTTTGAGAAAACAATCGGCAGTAGGACGGAATCGTGTTGACCACCGATTAGTTTTTTGCTTATAACTCTTTTATCCTTCGACCGACTTATTCAACTAAGAGCTCGATGGAAAGCTTATCTGTTCCTCTTTTACATGGCATTAACATATTTTACGAAAAGTCGTAAGAAATAAAATTTTTTTTATCAAAACTAAAATATCCTCGAAATCATTGAAGAAGAAGTACCTTATCAGACGAAAATATGCCTTATCTTATAAGAGACATTTAAATTTTCTTAATTGCATAAATGGGCGGTATTTTATTCAGAATTAATAGTTTTTTACATGAACAAAAAATTCGTTTAATTTTTTCCCACTAAATACTAGAATTATAGAAAAGTACTTTGCGAAAAGAATCGGCAGTAGGACGGAATCGTGTTGACCACCGATTAGTTTTTTGCTAATAACTCTTGCATCCTTCGACTGACTTATTCGACTAAGAGCTCGATGGAAAGCTTATCTGTTCCTCTTTTACATGGCATTAACATATTTTACGAAAAGTCGTAAGAAATAAAATTTTTTTTATCAAAACTAAAATATTCTCGAAATCATTGAAGAAGAAGTACCTTATCAGACGAAAATATGTCTTAACTTATAAGAGACATTTAAATTTTTTTAATTGTATGAATGGGCGGCATTTTATTCAGAATTAATAGTTTTTTACATGGACAAAAAATTCGTTTAATTTTTTCCCATCAAATACTAGAATTATAGAAAAGTACTTTGAGAAAACAATCGGCAGTAGGACGGAATCGTGTTGACCACCGATTAGTTTTTTGCTTATAACTCTTTTATCCTACGACCGACTTCTTCGACTAAGAGCTCGATGAAAAGCTTATCTGTTCCTCTTTCAGATGCCATTAACATATTTTACGAAAAGTCGTAAGAAATAAAATTTTTTTGATCAAAACTAAAATATCCTCGAAATAATTGAAGAAGAAGTACTTTCTCAGACGCAAATATGCCTTATCTAATAAGATACATTTAACATTTTTTAATTGCATAAATGGGCGGCATTTTATTCAGAATTAATAGTTTTTTACATGGACAAAAAATTAAAAATTAAAATTTGTTTAATTTTTTCCCATCAAATACTAGAATTATAGAAAAGTACTTTGAGAAAACAATCGGCAGTAGGACAGAATCGTGTTGACCACCGATTGGGTTTTTGCTTATAACTCTTGTATCCTTCGACCGACTTCTTCGACTAAGAGCTCGATGGAAAGCTTGTCTGTTGCTCTTTCCGTTGGCATTAACATATTTTACGAAATGTCGTAAGAAATACAATTTTTTTGATCAAAACTAAAATATCCTCGAAATCATTGAAGAAGAAGTACCTTATAAGACGAAAATATGCCTTATCTAATAAGAGACATTTAAATTTTTTTAATTGCATAAATGGGCGGCATTTTATTCAGAATTAATACTTTCGTACATGGACAAAAAATTCGTTTATTTTTTCCCATTAAATACTAGAATTATAGAAAAGTACTTTGCGAACAGAATCGGCAGTAGGACGGAATCGTGTTGACCACCGATTAGTTTTTTGCTAATAACTAACAAAACTAAAATATCCTCGAAATCCTTGAAGAAGAAGTACCTTATAAGACGAAAATATGCCTTATCTAATAAGAGACATTTAAATTTTTTTAATTGCATAAATGGGCGGCATTTTATTCAAAATTTATAGTTTTTTACATTGACAAAAAATTCGTTTAATTTTTTCCCATTAAATACTAGAATTATAGAAAAGTACTTTTCGAAAAGAAACGGCAGTAGGACGGAAACGTGTTGACCACCGATTAGTTTTTTGCTAATAACTCTTGCATCCGTCGACCGACTTCTTCGACTAAGAGCTCTATGGAAAGCTTATCTCTTCGTCTTTCAGATGGCATTAACATATTTTACGGAAAAAGGTAAGAAATAAAATTGTTTTGATCAAAACTAAAATATCCTTGAAATCATTGAAATAGAAGTACCTTATCAGACGAAAATTTGGCTTATCTAACAAGAGACATTTAAATTTTTTTAGTTGCATAAATGGACGGCATTTTATTCAGAATTAATAGTTTTTTACATGGACAAAAAATTCGTTTAATTTTTTCCCATTAAATACTAGAATTATAGAAAAGTACTTTGCCAAGAGAATCGGCAGTAGGACGGAATCGTGTTGACCACCGATTAGTTTTTTGCTAATTACTCTTGCATCCTTCGACCGACTTCTTCGACTAAGAGCTCGATGGAAAGCTTATCTGTTGCTCTTTCAGATGGCATTAACATATTTTACGAAATTTCGTAAGAAATAAAATTTTTTTGATCAAAACTAAAATATCCTCGAAATCATTGAAGAAGAAGTACCTTATCAGACGAAAATATGTCTTATCTAATAAGAGACATTTAAATTTTTTTAGTTGCATAAATGGGCGGCATTTTATTCAGAATTAATAGTTTTTTACATGGACTAAAAATTCGTTTAATTTTTTCCCATCAAATACTAGAATTATAGAAAAGTACTTTGAGAAAACAATCGGCAGTAGGACGGAATCGTGTTGACCACCGATTGGGTTTTTGCTTATAACTCTTGTATCCTTCGACCGACTTCTTCGACTATGAGCTCGATGAAAAGCTTATCTGTTCCTCTTTCAGATGGCATTAACATATTTTACGAAAAGTCGTAAGAAATAAAATTTTTTTGATCAAAACTAAAATATCCTCGAAATCATTGAAGAAGAAGTACCTTATCAGACGAAAATATGTCTTATCTAATAAGAGACATTTAAATTTTTTTAGTTGCATAAATGGGCGGCATTTTATTCAGAATTAATAGTTTTTTACATCGACAAAAAATTCGTTTAATTTTTTCCCATTAAATACTAGAATTATAGAAAAGTACTTTGCCAAGAGAATCGGCAGTAGGACGGAATCGTGTTGACCACCGATTAGTTTTTTGCTAATTACTCTTGCATCCTTCGACCGACTTCTTCGACAAAGAGCTCGATGGAAAGCTTATCTGTTGCTCTTTCAGATGGCATTAACATATTTTACGAAAAGTTGTAAGAAATAAAATTTTTTTGATCAAAACTAAAATATCCTCGAAATCCTTGAAGAAGAAGTACCTTCTCAGACGCAAATATGCCTTATCTAATAAGAGAGATTTAAATTTTTTTAATTGCATAAATGGGCGGCATTTTATTCAAAATTAATAGTATTTTACATTGACAAAAAATTCGTTTAATTTTTTCTCATTAAATACTAGAATTATAGAAAAGTACTTTTCGAAAAGAATCGGCAGTAGGACGGAACCGTGTTGACCACCGATTAGTTTTTTGCTAATTACTCTTGCATCCTTAGACCGACTTCTTCGACTAAGAGCTCGATGGAAAGCTTATCTGTTCCTCTTTCAGATGGCATTAACATATTTTACGAAAAGTTGTAAGAAATAAAAATTTTTTGATCAAAACTAAAATATCCTCGAAATCATTGAAGAAGAAGTACCTTATCAGACGAAAATATGGCTTATCTAATAAGAGACATTTAAATTTTTTTAGTTGCATAAATGGGCGGCATTTTATTCAGAATTAATAGTTTTTTACATGGACAAAAAATTCGTTTAATTTTTTCCCATTAAATACTAGAATTATAGAAAAGTACTTTGCCAAGAGAATCGGCAGTAGGACGGAATCGTGTTGACCACCGATTAGTTTTTTGCTAATTACTCTTGCATCCTTCGACCGACTTCTTCGACTAAGAGCTCGATGGAAAGCTTATCTGTTGCTCTTTCAGATGGCATTAACATATTTTACGAAATGTCCTCGAAATCATTGAAGAAGAAGTACCTTCTCAGACGCAAATATGCCTTATCTAATAAGAGACATTTAAAATTTTTTAATTGCATAAATGGACGGCATATTATTCAGAATTAATAGTTTTTTACATGGACAAAAAATTAAAAATTAAAATTTGTTTAATTTTTTCCCATCAAATACTAGAATTATAGAAAAGTACTTTGAGAAAACAATCGGCAGTAGGACGGAATCATGTTGACCACCGATTGGGTTTTTGCTTATAACTCTTGTATCCTTCGACCGACTTCTTCGACTATGAGCTCGATGAAAAGCTTATCTGTTCCTCTTTCAGATGGCAATAACATATTTCACGAAAAGTCGTAAGAAATAAAATTTTTTTGATCAAAACTAAAATATCCTCGAAATCATTGAAGAAGAAGTACTTTCTCAGACGCAAATATGCCTTATCTAATAAGAGACATTTAACATTTTTTAATTGCATAAATGGGCGGCATTTTATTCAGAATTAATAGTTTTTTACATGGACAAAAAATTCGTTTAATTTTTTCCCATCAAATACTAGAATTATAGAAAAGTACTTTGAGAAAACAATCGGCAGTAGGACGGAATCGTGTTGACCACCGATTAGTTTTTTGCTTATAACTCTTTTATCCTACGACCGACTTCTTCGACTAAGAGCTCGATGAAAAGCTTATCTGTTCCTCTTTCAGATGCCATTAACATATTTTACGAAAAGTCGTAAGAAATAAAATTTTTTTGATCAAAACTAAAATATCCTCGAAATCATTGAAGAAGAAGTA
This sequence comes from Phortica okadai, assembly GCA_034638295.1. Classification (NCBI taxonomy): domain Eukaryota; kingdom Metazoa; phylum Arthropoda; class Insecta; order Diptera; family Drosophilidae; genus Phortica; species Phortica okadai. The sequence goes on from CM067851.1 coordinate 29,753,410, forward strand.
CTTTCTCAGACGCAAATATGCCTTATCTAATAAGATACATTTAACATTTTTTAATTGCATAAATGGGCGGCATTTTATTCAGAATTAATAGTTTTTTACATGGACAAAAAATTAAAAATTAAAATTTGTTTAATTTTTTCCCATCAAATACTAGAATTATAGAAAAGTACTTTGAGAAAACAATCGGCAGTAGGACGGAATCGTGTTGACCACCGATTGGGTTTTTGCTTATAACTCTTGTATCCTTCGACCGACTTCTTCGACTAAGAGCTCGATGGAAAGCTTGTCTGTTGCTCTTTCCGTTGGCATTAACATATTTTACGAAATGTCGTAAGAAATACAATTTTTTTGATCAAAACTAAAATATCCTCGAAATCATTGAAGAAGAAGTACCTTATAAGACGAAAATATGCCTTATCTAATAAGAGACATTTAAATTTTTTTAATTGCATAAATGGGCGGCATTTTATTCAGAATTAATACTTTCGTACATGGACAAAAAATTCGTTTATTTTTTCCCATTAAATACTAGAATTATAGAAAAGTACTTTGCGAACAGAATCGGCAGTAGGACGGAATCGTGTTGACCACCGATTAGTTTTTTGCTAATAACTAACAAAACTAAAATATCCTCGAAATCCTTGAAGAAGAAGTACCTTATAAGACGAAAATATGCCTTATCTAATAAGAGACATTTAAATTTTTTTAATTGCATAAATGGGCGGCATTTTATTCAAAATTTATAGTTTTTTACATTGACAAAAAATTCGTTTAATTTTTTCCCATTAAATACTAGAATTATAGAAAAGTACTTTTCGAAAAGAAACGGCAGTAGGACGGAAACGTGTTGACCACCGATTAGTTTTTTGCTAATAACTCTTGCATCCGTCGACCGACTTCTTCGACTAAGAGCTCTATGGAAAGCTTATCTCTTCGTCTTTCAGATGGCATTAACATATTTTACGGAAAAAGGTAAGAAATAAAATTGTTTTGATCAAAACTAAAATATCCTTGAAATCATTGAAATAGAAGTACCTTATCAGACGAAAATTTGGCTTATCTAACAAGAGACATTTAAATTTTTTTAGTTGCATAAATGGACGGCATTTTATTCAGAATTAATAGTTTTTTACATGGACAAAAAATTCGTTTAATTTTTTCCCATTAAATACTAGAATTATAGAAAAGTACTTTGCCAAGAGAATCGGCAGTAGGACGGAATCGTGTTGACCACCGATTAGTTTTTTGCTAATTACTCTTGCATCCTTCGACCGACTTCTTCGACTAAGAGCTCGATGGAAAGCTTATCTGTTGCTCTTTCAGATGGCATTAACATATTTTACGAAATTTCGTAAGAAATAAAATTTTTTTGATCAAAACTAAAATATCCTCGAAATCATTGAAGAAGAAGTACCTTATCAGACGAAAATATGTCTTATCTAATAAGAGACATTTAAATTTTTTTAGTTGCATAAATGGGCGGCATTTTATTCAGAATTAATAGTTTTTTACATGGACTAAAAATTCGTTTAATTTTTTCCCATCAAATACTAGAATTATAGAAAAGTACTTTGAGAAAACAATCGGCAGTAGGACGGAATCGTGTTGACCACCGATTGGGTTTTTGCTTATAACTCTTGTATCCTTCGACCGACTTCTTCGACTATGAGCTCGATGAAAAGCTTATCTGTTCCTCTTTCAGATGGCATTAACATATTTTACGAAAAGTCGTAAGAAATAAAATTTTTTTGATCAAAACTAAAATATCCTCGAAATCATTGAAGAAGAAGTACCTTATCAGACGAAAATATGTCTTATCTAATAAGAGACATTTAAATTTTTTTAGTTGCATAAATGGGCGGCATTTTATTCAGAATTAATAGTTTTTTACATCGACAAAAAATTCGTTTAATTTTTTCCCATTAAATACTAGAATTATAGAAAAGTACTTTGCCAAGAGAATCGGCAGTAGGACGGAATCGTGTTGACCACCGATTAGTTTTTTGCTAATTACTCTTGCATCCTTCGACCGACTTCTTCGACAAAGAGCTCGATGGAAAGCTTATCTGTTGCTCTTTCAGATGGCATTAACATATTTTACGAAAAGTTGTAAGAAATAAAATTTTTTTGATCAAAACTAAAATATCCTCGAAATCCTTGAAGAAGAAGTACCTTCTCAGACGCAAATATGCCTTATCTAATAAGAGAGATTTAAATTTTTTTAATTGCATAAATGGGCGGCATTTTATTCAAAATTAATAGTATTTTACATTGACAAAAAATTCGTTTAATTTTTTCTCATTAAATACTAGAATTATAGAAAAGTACTTTTCGAAAAGAATCGGCAGTAGGACGGAACCGTGTTGACCACCGATTAGTTTTTTGCTAATTACTCTTGCATCCTTAGACCGACTTCTTCGACTAAGAGCTCGATGGAAAGCTTATCTGTTCCTCTTTCAGATGGCATTAACATATTTTACGAAAAGTTGTAAGAAATAAAAATTTTTTGATCAAAACTAAAATATCCTCGAAATCATTGAAGAAGAAGTACCTTATCAGACGAAAATATGGCTTATCTAATAAGAGACATTTAAATTTTTTTAGTTGCATAAATGGGCGGCATTTTATTCAGAATTAATAGTTTTTTACATGGACAAAAAATTCGTTTAATTTTTTCCCATTAAATACTAGAATTATAGAAAAGTACTTTGCCAAGAGAATCGGCAGTAGGACGGAATCGTGTTGACCACCGATTAGTTTTTTGCTAATTACTCTTGCATCCTTCGACCGACTTCTTCGACTAAGAGCTCGATGGAAAGCTTATCTGTTGCTCTTTCAGATGGCATTAACATATTTTACGAAATGTCGTAAGAAATACAATTTTTTTGATCAAAACTAAAATATCCTCGAAATCATTGAAGAAGAAGTACCTTCTCAGACACAAATATGCCTTATCTAATAAGAGACATTTAAAATTTTTTAATTGCATAAATGGGCGGCATATTATTCAGAATTAATAGTTTGTTACATGGGCTAAAAATTCGTTTAATTTTTTCCCATCAAATACTAGAATTATAGAAAAGTACTTTGAGAAAACAATCGGCAGTAGGACGGAATCGTGTTGACCAGCGATTAGTTTTTTGCTTATAACTCTTTTATCCTACGACCGACTTCTTCGACTAAGAGCTCGATGAAAAGCTTATCTGTTCCTCTTTCAGATGCCATTAACATATTTTACGAAAAGTCGTAAGAAATAAAATTTTTTTGATCAAAACTAAAATATCCTCGAAATCATTGAAGAGGAAGTACCATATCAGACGAAAATATGCCTTGTCTAATAAGAGACATTTAAATTTTTTTAATTGCATAAATGGGCGGCATTTTATTCAGAATTAATAGTTTTTTACATGGACAAAAAATTAAAATTTAAAATTTGTTTAATTTTTTCCCATCAAATACTAGAATTATAGAAAAGTACTTTGAGAAAACAATCGGTGGTCGTGTTGACCACCGATTGGGTTTTTGCTTATAACTCTTGTATCCTTCGACCGACTTCTTCGACTAAGAGCTCGATGGAAAGCTTGTCTGTTGCTCTTTCCGTTGGCATTAACATATTTTACGAAATGTCGTAAGAAATACAATTTTTTTGATCAAAACTAAAATATCCTCGAAATCATTGAAGAAGAAGTACCTTATAAGACGAAAATATGCCTTGTCTAATAAGAGACATTTAAATTTTTTTAATTGCATAAATGGGCGGCATTTTATTAAGAATTAATACTTTTGTACATGGACAAAAAATTCGTTTATTTTTTCCTATTAAATACTAGAATTATAGAAAAGTACTTTGCGAACAGAATCGGCAGTAGGACGGAATCGTGTTGACCACCGATTAGTTTTTTGCTAATAACTAACAAAACTAAAATATCCTCGAAATCCTTGAAGAAGAAGTACCTTATAAGACGAAAATATGCCTTATCTAATAAGAGACATTTAAATTTTTTTAATTGCATAAATGGGCGGCATTTTATTCAAAATTAATAGTTTTTTACATTGACAAAAAATTCGTTTAATTTTTTCCCATTAAATACTAGAATTATAGAAAAGTACTTTTCGAAAAGAATCGGCAGTAGGACGGAAACGTGTTGACCACCGATTAGTTTTTTGCTAATAACTTTTGCATCCGTCGACCGACTTCTTCGACTAAGAGCTCTATGGAAAGCTTATCTCTTCCTCTTTCAGATGGCATTAACATATTTTACGGAAAGAGGTAAGAAATAAAATTGTTTTGATCAAAACTAAAATATCCTTGAAATCATTGAAATAGAAGTACCTTATCAGACGAAAATTTGGCTTATCTAACAAGAGACATATAAATTTTTTTAGTTGCATAAATGGACGGCATTTTATGCAGAATTAATAGTTTTTTACATGGACAAAAAATTCGTTTAATTTTTTCCCATTAAATACTAGAATTATAGAAAAGTACTTTGTTAAGAGAATCGGCAGTAGGACGGAATCGTGTTGACCACCGATTAGTTTTTTGCTAATTACTCTTGCATCCTTCGACCGACTTCTTCGACTAAGAGCTCGATGGAAAGCTTATCTGTTGCTCTTTCAGATGGCATTAACATATTTTACGAAATTTCGTAAGAAATAAAATTTTTTTGATCAAAACTAAAATATCCTCGAAATTATTGAAGAAGAAGTACCTTATCAGACGAAAATATGTCTTATCTAATAAGAGACATTTCAATTTTTTTAATTGCATAAATGGGCGGCATTTTTTTCAGAATTAATAGTTTTTTACATGGACAAAAAATTCGTTTAATTTTTTCTCATTAAATACTAGAATTATAGAAAAGTACTTTGCCAAGAGAATCGGCAGTAGGACGGAATCGTGTTGACCACCGATTAGTTTTTTGCTAATTACTCTTGCATCCTTCGACCGACTTCTTCGACTAAGAGCTCGATAGAAAGCTTATGTGTTCCTCTTTCAGATGGCATTAACATATTTTACGAAAAGTGGTAAGAAATAAAATTTTTTTGATCAAAACTAAAATATCCTCGAAATCATTGAAGAAGAAGTACCTTATCAGACGAAAATATGCCTTATCTAATAAGAGACATTTCAATTTTTTTAGTTGCATAAATGGGCGGCATATTATTCAGAATTATTAGTTTGTTACATGGACTAAAAATTCGTTTAATTTTTTCCCATCAAATACTAGAATTATAGAAAAGTACTTTGAAAAAACAATCGGCAGTAGGACGGAATCGTGTTGACCAGCGATTAATTTTTTGCTTATAACTCTTGCATCCTTCGACCGAATTCTTCGACTATGAGCTCGATGAAAAGCTTATCTGTTCCTCTTTCAGATGGCATTAACATATTTTACGAAAAGTCGTAAGAAATAAAATTTTTTTGATCAAAACTAAAATATCCTCGAAATTATTGAAGAAGAAGTACCTTTTCAGACGCAAATATGCCTTATCTAATAAGAGACATTTAAAATTTTTTAATTGCATAAATGGGCGGCATTTTATTCAGAATTAATAGTTTTTTACATGGACAAAAAATTCGTTTAATTTTTTCCCATTAAATACTAGAATTATAAAAAACTACTTTGCGAAAAGAATCGGCAGTAGGACGGAATCTTGTTGACCACCGATTAGTTTTTTGCTAATAACTCTTGCATCCTTCGACCGACTTCTTTGACTAAGAGCTCAATGGAAAGCTTGTCTGTTGCTCTTTCCGATGGCATTAACATATTTTACGAAAAGTTGTAAGAAATACAATTTTTTTGATCAAAACTAAAATATCCTCGAAATCATTGAAAAAGAAGTACCTTCTCAGACGCAAATATGCCTTATCTAATAAGAGACATTTAAAATTTTTTAATTGCATAAATGGGCGGCATTTTATTCAGAATTAATAGTTTGTTACATGGATTAAAAATTCGTTTAATTTTTTCCCATCAAATACTAGAATTATAGAAAAGTACTTTGAGAAAACAATCGGCAGTAGGACGGAATCGTGTTGACCACCGATTGGGTTTTTGCTTATAACTCTTGTATCCTTCGACCGACTTCTTCGACTATGAGCTCGATGAAAAGCTTATCTGTTCCTCTTTCAGATGACATTAACATATTTTACGAAAAGTCGTAAGAAATAAAATTTTTTTGATCAAAACTAAAATATCCTCGAAATCATTGAAGAAAAAGTACCTTATCAGACGAAAATATGTCTTATCTATAAGAGACATTTAAATTTTTTTAGTTGCATAAATGGGCGGCATTTTATTCAGAATTAATAGTTTTTTACATGGACAAAAAATTCGTTTAATTTTTTCCCATTAAATACTAGAATTATAGAAAAGTACTTTGCCAAGAGAATCGGCAGTAGGACGGAATCGTGTTGACCACCGATTAGTTTTTTGCTAATTACTCTTGCATCCTTCGACCGACTTCTTCGACTAAGAGCTCGATGGAAAGCTTATCTGTTGCTCTTTCAGATGGCATTAACATATTTTACGAAATGTCGTAAGAAATACAATTTTTTTGATCAAAACTAAAATATCCTCGAAATCATTGAAGAAGAAGTACCTTATCAGACGAAAATATGTCTTATCTAATAAGAGACATTTCAATTTTTTTAATTGCATAAATGGGCGGCATTTTTTTTAGAATTAATAGTTTTTTGCATGGACAAAAAATTCGTTTAATTTTTTCCCATTAAATACTAGAATTATAGAAAAGTACTTTGCCAAGAGAATCGGCAGTAGGACGGAATCGTGTTGACCACCGATTAGTTTTTTGCTAATTACACTTGCATCCTTCGACCGACTTCTTCGACTAAGAGCTCGATGGAAAGCTTATCTGTTCCTCTTTCAGATGGCATTAACATATTTTACGAAATGTCGTAAGAAATACAATTTTTTTGATCAAAACTAAAATATCCTCGAAATCATTGAAGAAGAAGTACCTTCTCAGACGCAAATATGCCTTATCTAATAAGAGACATTTAAAATTTTTTAATTGCATAAATGGGCGGCATTTTATTCAGAATTAATAGTTTTTTACATGGACAAAAAATTTAAAATTAAAATTTGTTTAATTTTTTCTCATCAAATACTAGAATTATAGAAAAGTACTTTGAGAAAACAATCGGCAGTAGGACGGAATCGTGTTGACCACCGATTAGTTTTTTGCTTATAACTCTTGTATCCTTCGACCGAATTCTTGGACTAAGAGCTCGATGGAAAGCTTGTCTGTTGCTCTTTCCGATGGCATTAACATATTTTACGAAATGTCGTAAGAAATACAATTTTTTTGATCAAAACTAAAATATCCTCGAAATCATTGAAGAAGAAGTACCTTATAAGACGAGAATAAGCCTTATCTAATAAGAGACATTTAAATTTTTTTAATTGCATAAATGGGCGGCATTTTATTCAGAATTAATAGTTTATTACATGGACAAAAAATTCGTTTAATTTTTTCCCATTAAATACTAGAATTATAGAAAAGTACTTTGCCAAAAGAATCGGCAGTAGGACGGAATCGTGTTGACCACCGATTAGTTTTTTGCTAATTACTCTTGCATCCTTCGACCGACTTCTTCGACTAAGAGCTCGATGGAAAGCTTATCTTTTTCTCTTTCAGATGGCATTAACATATTTTACGAAAAGTTGTAAGAAATAAAATTTTTTTGATCAAAACTAAAATATCCTCGAAATTATTGAAGAAGAAGTACCTTCTCAGACGCAAATATGGCTTATCTAATAAGAGACATTTAAATTTTTTTAGTTGCATTAATGGGCGGCATTTTATTCAGAATTAATAGTTTTTTACATGGACAAAAAATTTAAAATTAAAATTTGTTTAATTTTTTCCCATCAAATACTAGAATTATAGAAAAGTACTTTGAGAAAACAATCGGCAGTAGGACGGAATCGTGTTGACCACCGATTAGTTTTTTGCTTATAACTCTTGCATCCTTCGACCGAATTCTTGGACTAAGAGCTCGATGGAAAGCTTATCTCTTCCTCTTTCAGATGGCATAAACATATTTTACGAAAAATTGTAAGAAATAAAATTTTTTTGATCAAAACTAAAATATCCTCGAAATCATTGAAGAAGAAGTACCTTATCAGACGAAAATATGGCTTATCTAATAAGAGACATTTAAATTTTTTTAGTTGCATAAATGGGCGGCATTTTATTCAGAATTAATAGTTTTTTACATGGACAAAAAATTCGTTTAATTTTTTCCCATTAAATACTAGAATTATAGAAAAGTACTTTGCCAAGAGAATCGGCAGTAGGACGGAATCGTGTTGACCACCGATTAGTTTTTTGCTAATTACTCTTGCATCCTTCGACCGACTTCTTCGACTAAGAGCTCGATGGAAAGCTTATCTGTTGCTCTTTCAGATGGCATTAACATATTTTACGAAATGTCGTAAGAAAAACAATTTTTTTGATCAAAACTAAATTATCCTCGAAATCATTGAAGAGGAAGTACCTTATCAGACGAAAATATGCCTTGTCTAATAAGAGACATTTAAATTTTTTTAATTGCATAAATGGGCGGCATTTTATTCAGAATTAATAGTTTTTTACATGGACAAAAAATTTAAAATTAAAATTTGTTTAATTTTTTCCCATCAAATACTAGAATTATAGAAAAGTACTTTGAGAAAACAATCGGCAGTAGGACGGAATCGTGTTGACCACCGATTAGTTTTTTGCTTATAACTCTTGCATCCTTCGACCGAATTCTTGGACTAAGAGCTCGATGGAAAGCTTGTCTGTTGCTCTTTCCAATGGCATTAACATATTTTACGAAATGTCGTAAGAAATACAATTTTTTTGATCAAAACTAAAATATCCTCGAAATCATTGAAGAAGAAGTACCTTATAAGACGAGAATAAGCCTTATCTAATAAGAGACATTTAAATTTTTTTAATTGCATAAATGGGCGGCATTTTATTCAGAATTAATAGTTTGTTACATGGACTAAAAATTCGTTTAATTTTTTCCCATTAAATACTAGAATTATAGAAAAGTACTTTGAGAAAACAATCGGCAGTAGGACGGAATCGTGTTGACCACCGATTAGTTTTTTGCTAATTACTCTTGTATCCTTCGACCGACTTCTTCGACTATGAGCTCGATGGAAAGCTTATCTGTTCCTCGTTCAGATGGCATTAACATATTTTACGAAATGTCGTAAGAAAAACAATTTTTTTGATCAAAACTAAAATATTCTCGAAATCATTGAAGAAGAAGTACCTTATCAGACGAAAATATGTCTTATCTAATAAGAGACATTTAAATTTTTTTAATTGCATAAATGGGCGGCATTTTTTCCAGAATTAATAGTTTTTTACATGGACAAAAAATTCGTTTAATTTTTTTTCTATTAAATACTAGAATTGTAGAAAAGTACTTTGCCAAAAGAATCGGCAGTAGGACGGAATCGTGTTGACCACCGATTAGTTTTTTGCTAATTACTCTTGCATCCTTCGACCGACTTCTTCGACTAAGAGCTCGATGGAAAGCTTATCTGTTTCTCTTTCAGATGGCATTAACATATTTTACGAAAAGTTGTAAGAAATAAAATTTTTTTGATCAAAACTAAAATATCCTCGAAATTATTGAAGAAGAAGTACCTTCTCAGACGCAAATATGGCTTATCTAATAAGAGACATTTAAATTTTTTTAGTTGCACAAATTGGCGGCATTTTATTCAGAATTAATAGTTTTTTACATGGACAAAAAATTCGTTTAATTTTTTCCCATAAAATACTAGAATTACAGAAAAGTACTTTGCCAAGAGAATCGGCAGTAGGACGGAATCGTGTTGACCACCGATTAGTTTTTTGCTAATTACTCTTGCATCCTTCGACCGACTTCTTCGACTAAGAGCTCGATGGAAAGCTTATCTGTTGCTCTTTCAGATGGCATTAACATATTTTACGAAATGTCGTAAGAAAAACAATTTTTTTGATCAAAACTAAAATATCCTCGAAATCATTGAAGAGGAAGTACCTTATCAGACGAAAATATGCCTTGTCTAATAAGAGACATTTAAATTTTTTTAATTGCATAAATGGGCGGCATTTTATTCAGAATTAATAGTTTTTTACATGGACAAAAAATTTAAAATTAAAATTTGTTTAATTTTTTCCCATCAAATACTAGAATTATAGAAAAGTACTTTGAGAAAACAATCGGCAGTAGGACGGAATCGTGTTGACCACCGATTGGGTTTTTGCTTATAACTCTTGTATCCTTCGACCGACTTCTTCGACTAAGAGCTCAATGGAAAGCTTATCTCTTCCTCTTTCAGATGGCATTAACATATTTTACGAAAAGTTGTAAGAAATAAAATTTTTTTGATCAAAACTAAAATATCCTCGAAATCATTGAAGAAGAAGTACCTTATCAGACGAAAATATGGCTTATCTAATAAGTGACATTTAAATTTTTTTAGTTGCATAAATGGGCGGCATTTTATTCAGAATTAATAGTTTGTTACATGGACTAAAAATTCGTTTAATTTTTTCCCATTAAATACTAGAATTATAGAAAAGTACTTTGAGAAAACAATCGGCAGTAGGACGGAATCGTGTTGACCACCGATTAGTTTTTTGCTAATTACTCTTGTATCCTTCGACCGACTTCTTCGACTATGAGCTCGATGGAAAGCTTATCTGTTCCTCGTTCAGATGGCATTAACATATTTTACGAAATGTCGTAAGAAAAACAATTTTTTTGATCAAAACTAAAATATCCTCGAAATCATTGAAGAAGAAGTACCTTATCAGACGAAAATATGTCTTATCTAATAAGAGACATTTAAATTTTTTTAATTGCATAAATGGGCGGCATTTTTTCCAGAATTAATAGTTTTTTACATGGACAAAAAATTCGTTTAATTTTTTTTCTATTAAATACTAGAATTGTAGAAAAGTACTTTGCCAAAAGAATCGGCAGTAGGACGGAATCGTGTTGACCACCGATTAGTTTTTTGCTAATTACTCTTGCATCCTTCGACCGACTTCTTCGACTAAGAGCTCGATGGAAAGCTTATCTGTTTCTCTTTCAGATGGCATTAACATATTTTACGAAAAGTTGTAAGAAATAAAATTTTTTTGATCAAAACTAAAATATCCTCGAAATTATTGAAGAAGAAGTACCTTCTCAGACGCAAATATGGCTTATCTAATAAGAGACATTTAAATTTTTTTAGTTGCACAAATTGGCGGCATTTTATTCAGAATTAATAGTTTTTTACATGGACAAAAAATTCGTTTAATTTTTTCCCATAAAATACTAGAATTACAGAAAAGTACTTTGCCAAGAGAATCGGCAGTAGGACGGAATCGTGTTGACCACCGATTAGTTTTTTGCTAATTACTCTTGCATCCTTCGACCGACTTCTTCGACTAAGAGCTCGATGGAAAGCTTATCTGTTGCTCTTTCAGATGGCATTAACATATTTTACGAAATGTCGTAAGAAAAACAATTTTTTTGATCAAAACTAAAATATCCTCGAAATCATTGAAGAGGAAGTACCTTATCAGACGAAAATATGCCTTGTCTAATAAGAGACATTTAAATTTTTTTAATTGCATAAATGGGCGGCATTTTATTCAGAATTAATAGTTTTTTACATGGACAAAAAATTTAAAATTAAAATTTGTTTAATTTTTTCCCATCAAATACTAGAATTATAGAAAAGTACTTTGAGAAAACAATCGGCAGTAGGACGGAATCGTGTTGACCACCGATTGGGTTTTTGCTTATAACTCTTGTATCCTTCGACCGACTTCTTCGACTAAGAGCTCAATGGAAAGCTTATCTCTTCCTCTTTCAGATGGCATTAACATATTTTACGAAAAGTTGTAAGAAATAAAATTTTTTTGATCAAAACTAAAATATCCTCGAAATCATTGAAGAAGAAGTACCTTATCAGACGAAAATATGGCTTATCTAATAAGTGACATTTAAATTTTTTTAGTTGCATAAATGGGCGGCATTTTATTCAGAATTAATAGTTTTTTACATGGACAAAAAATTCGTTTAATTTTTTCCCATTAAATACTAGAATTATAGAAAAGTACTTTGCCAAAAGAATCGGCAGTAGGACGGACTCGTGTTGACCACCGATTAGTTTTTTGCTAATTACTCTTGCATCCTTCGACCAACTTCTTCGACTAAGAGCTCGATGGAAAGCTTATCTGTTTCTCTTTCAGATGGCATTAACATATTTTACGAAAAGTTGTAAGAAATAAAATTTTTTTGATCAAAACTAAAATATCCTCGAAATTATTGAAGAAGAAGTACCTTCTCAGACGCAAATATGCCTTATCTAATAAGAGACATTTAAAATTTTTTAATTGCATAAATGGGCGGCATTTTATTCAGAATTAATAGTTTGTTACATGGACTAAAAATCCGTTTAATTTTTTCCCATCAAATACTAGGATTATAGAAAAGTACTTTGAGAAAACAATCGGCAGTAGGACGGAATCGTGTTGACCACCGATTGGGTTTTTGCTTATAACTCTTGTATCCTTCGACCGACTTCTTCGACTAAGAGCTCAATGGAAAGCTTATCTCTTCCTCTTTCAGATGGCATTAACATATTTTACGAAAAGTTGTAAGAAATAAAATTTTTTTGATCGAAACTAAAATATCCTCGAAATCATTGAAGAAGAAGTACCTTATCAGACGAAAATATGGCTTATCTAATAAGAGACATTTAAATTTTTTTAGTTGCATAAATGGGCGGCATTTTATTCAGAATTAATAGTTTTTTAAATGGACAAAAATTCGTTTAATTTTTTCCCATTAAATACTAGAATTATAGAAAAGTCCTTTGCCAAGAGAATCGGCAGTAGGACGGAATCGTGTTGACCACCGATTAGTTTTTTGCTAATTACTCTTGCATCCTTCGACCGACTTCTTCGACTAAGAGCTCGATGGAAAGCTTATCTGTTCCTCGTTCAGATGGCATTAACATATTTTACGAAATGTCGTAAGAAAAACAATTTTTTTGATCAAAACTAAAATATCCTCGAAATCATTGAAGAAGAAGTACCTTATCAGACGAAAATATGTCTTATCTAATAAGAGACATTTAAATTTTTTTAATTGCATAAATGGGCGGCATTTTTTTCAGAATTAATAGTTTTTTACATGGACAAAAAATTCGTTTAATTTTTTTTCTAGTACATACTAGAATTGTAGAAAAGTACTTTGCCAAAAGAATCGGCAGTAGGACGGAATCGTGTTGACCACCGATTGGGTTTTTGCTTATAACTCTTGTATCCTTCGACCGACTTCTTCGACTAAGAGCTCGATGGAAAGCTTATCTGTTTCTCTTTCAGATGGCATTAACATATTTTACGAAAAGTTGCAAGAAATAAAATTTTTTTGATCAAAACTAAAATATCCTCGAAATCATTGAAGAAGAAGTACCTTATCAGACGAAAATATGTCTTATCTAATAAGAGACATTTAAATTTTTTTAATTGCATAAATGGGCGGCATTTTTTTCAGAATTAATAGTTTTTTACATGGACAAAAAATTCGTTTAATTTTTTTTCTATTAAATACTAGAATTGTAGAAAAGTACTTTGCCAAAAGAATCGGCAGTAGGACGGAATCGTGTTGACCACCGATTAGTTTTTTGCTAATTACTCTTGCATCCTTCGACCGACTTCTTCGACTAAGAGCTCGATGGAAAGCTTATCTGTTTCTCTTTCAGATGGCATTAACATATTTTACGAAAAGTTGTAAGAAATAAAATTTTTTTGATCAAAACTAAAATATCCTCGAAATTATTGAAGAAGAAGTACCTTCTCAGACGCAAATATGGCTTATCTAATAAGAGACATTTAAATTTTTTTAGTTGCATTAATGGGCGGCATTTTATTCAGAATTAATAGTTTTTTACATGGACAAAAAATTTAAAATTAAAATTTGTTTAGTTTTTTCCCATCAAATACTAGAATTATAGAAAAGTACTTTGAGAAAACAATCGGCAGTAGGACGGAATCGTGTTGACCACCGATTAGTTTTTTGCTTATAACTCTTGCATCCTTCGACCGAATTCTTGGACTAAGAGCTCGATGGAAAGCTTATCTCTTCCTCTTTCAGATGGCATAAACATATTTTACGAAAAGTTGTAAGAAATAAAATTTTTTTTGATCAAAACTAAAATATCCTCGAAATCATTGAAGAAGAAGTACCTTATCAGACGAAAATATGGCTTATCTAATAAGAGACATTTAAATTTTTTTAGTTGTATAAATGGGCGGCATTTTATTCAGAATTAATAGTTTTTTACATGGACAAAAAATTCGTTTAATTTTTTCCCATTAAATACTAGAATTATAGAAAAGTACTTTGCCAAGAGAATCGGCAGTAGGACGGAATCGTGTTGACCACCGATTAGTTTTTTGCTAATTACTCTTGCATCCTTCGACCGACTTCTTCGACTAAGAGCTCGATGGAAAGCTTATCTGTTGCTCTTTCAGATGGCATTAACATATTTTACGAAATGTCGTAAGAAAAACAATTTTTTTGATCAAAACTAAAATATCCTCGAAATCATTGAAGAGGAAGTACCTTATCAGACGAAAATATGCCTTGTCTAATAAGAGACATTTAAATTTTTTTAATTGCATTAATGGGCGGCATTTTATTCAGAATTAATAGTTTTTTACATGGACAAAAAATTTAAAATTAAAATTTGTTTAGTTTTTTCCCATCAAATACTAGAATTATAGAAAAGTACTTTGAGAAAACAATCGGCAGTAGGACGGAATCGTGTTGACCACCGATTGGGTTTTTGCTTATAACTCTTGTATCCTTCGACCGACTTCTTCGACTAAGAGCTCAATGGAAAGCTTATCTCTTCCTCTTTCAGATGGCATTAACATATTTTACGAAAAGTTGTAAGAAATAACATTTTTTTGATCAAAACTAAAATATCCTCGAAATCATTGAAGAAGAAGTACCTTATCAGACGAAAATATGGCTTATCTAATAAGTGACATTTAAATTTTTTTAGTTGCATAAATGGGCGGCATTTTATTCAGAATTAATAGTTTTTTACATGGACAAAAAATTCGTTTAATTTTTTCCCATTAAATACTAGAATTATAGAAAAGTACTTTGCCAAAAGAATCGGCAGTAGGACGGACTCGTGTTGACCACCGATTAGTTTTTTGCTAATTACTCTTGCATCCTTCGACCAACTTCTTCGACTAAGAGCTCGATGGAAAGCTTATCTGTTTCTCTTTCAGATGGCATTAACATATTTTACGAAAAGTTGTAAGAAATAAAATTTTTTTGATCAAAACTAAAATATCCTCGAAATTATTGAAGAAGAAGTACCTTCTCAGACGCAAATATGCCTTATCTAATAAGAGACATTTAAAATTTTTTAATTGCATAAATGGGCGGCATTTTATTCAGAATTAATAGTTTGTTACATGGACTAAAAATCCGTTTAATTTTTTCCCATCAAATACTAGGATTATAGAAAAGTACTTTGAGAAAACAATCGGCAGTAGGACGGAATCGTGTTGACCACCGATTGGGTTTTTGCTTATAACTCTTGTATCCTTCGACCGACTTCTTCGACTAAGAGCTCAATGGAAAGCTTATCTCTTCCTCTTTCAGATGGCATTAACATATTTTACGAAAAGTTGTAAGAAATAAAATTTTTTTGATCGAAACTAAAATATCCTCGAAATCATTGAAGAAGAAGTACCTTATCAGACGAAAATATGGCTTATCTAATAAGAGACATTTAAATTTTTTTAGTTGCATAAATGGGCGGCATTTTATTCAGAATTAATAGTTTTTTAAATGGACAAAAATTCGTTTAATTTTTTCCCATTAAATACTAGAATTATAGAAAAGTCCTTTGCCAAGAGAATCGGCAGTAGGACGGAATCGTGTTGACCACCGATTAGTTTTTTGCTAATTACTCTTGCATCCTTCGACCGACTTCTTCGACTAAGAGCTCGATGGAAAGCTTATCTGTTCCTCGTTCAGATGGCATTAACATATTTTACGAAATGTCGTAAGAAAAACAATTTTTTTGATCAAAACTAAAATATCCTCGAAATCATTGAAGAAGAAGTACCTTATCAGACGAAAATATGTCTTATCTAATAAGAGACATTTAAATTTTTTTAATTGCATAAATGGGCGGCATTTTTTTCAGAATTAATAGTTTTTTACATGGACAAAAAATTCGTTTAATTTTTTTTCTAGTACATACTAGAATTGTAGAAAAGTACTTTGCCAAAAGAATCGGCAGTAGGACGGAATCGTGTTGACCACCGATTGGGTTTTTGCTTATAACTCTTGTATCCTTCGACCGACTTCTTCGACTAAGAGCTCGATGGAAAGCTTATCTGTTTCTCTTTCAGATGGCATTAACATATTTTACGAAAAGTTGCAAGAAATAAAATTTTTTTGATCAAAACTAAAATATCCTCGAAATCATTGAAGAAGAAGTACCTTATCAGACGAAAATATGTCTTATCTAATAAGAGACATTTAAATTTTTTTAATTGCATAAATGGGCGGCATTTTTTCAGAATTAATAGTTTTTTACATGGACAAAAAATTCGTTTAATTTTTTTTCTATTAAATACTAGAATTGTAGAAAAGTACTTTGCCAAAAGAATCGGCAGTAGGACGGAATCGTGTTGACCACCGATTAGTTTTTTGCTAATTACTCTTGCATCCTTCGACCGACTTCTTCGACTAAGAGCTCGATGGAAAGCTTATCTGTTTCTCTTTCAGATGGCATTAACATATTTTACGAAAAGTTGTAAGAAATACAATTTTTTTGATCAAAACTAAAATATCCTCGAAATTATTGAAGAAGAAGTACCTTCTCAGACGCAAATATGGCTTATCTAATAAGAGACATTTAAATTTTTTTAGTTGCATTAATGGGCGGCATTTTATTCAGAATTAATAGTTTTTTACATGGACAAAAAATTTAAAATTAAAATTTGTTTAGTTTTTTCCCATCAAATACTAGAATTATAGAAAAGTACTTTGAGAAAACAATCGGCAGTAGGACGGAATCGTGTTGACCACCGATTAGTTTTTTGCTTATAACTCTTGCATCCTTCGACCGAATTCTTGGACTAAGAGCTCGATGGAAAGCTTATCTCTTCCTCTTTCAGATGGCATAAACATATTTTACGAAAAGTTGTAAGAAATAAAATTTTTTTTGATCAAAACTAAAATATCCTCGAAATCATTGAAGAAGAAGTACCTTATCAGACGAAAATATGGCTTATCTAATAAGAGACATTTAAATTTTTTTAGTTGTATAAATGGGCGGCATTTTATTCAGAATTAATAGTTTTTTACATGGACAAAAAATTCGTTTAATTTTTTCCCATTAAATACTAGAATTATAGAAAAGTACTTTGCCAAGAGAATCGGCAGTAGGACGGAATCGTGTTGACCACCGATTAGTTTTTTGCTAATTACTCTTGCATCCTTCGACCGACTTCTTCGACTAAGAGCTCGATGGAAAGCTTATCTGTTGCTCTTTCAGATGGCATTAACATATTTTACGAAATGTCGTAAGAAAAACAATTTTTTTGATCAAAACTAAAATATCCTCGAAATCATTGAAGAGGAAGTACCTTATCAGACGAAAATATGCCTTGTCTAATAAGAGACATTTAAATTTTTTTAATTGCATAAATGGGCGGCATTTTATTCAGAATTAATAGTTTTTTATATGGACAAAAAATTTAAAATTAAAATTTGTTTAATTTTTTCCCATCAAATACTAGAATTATAGAAAAGTACTTTGAGAAAACAATCGGCAGTAGGACGGAATCGTGTTGACCACCGATTAGTTTTTTGCTTATAACTCTTGCATCTTTCGACCGAATTCTTGGACTAAGAGCTCGATGGAAAGCTTGTCTGTTGCTTTTTCCGATGGCATTAACATATTTTACGAAATGTCGTAAGAAATACAATTTTTTTGATCAAAACTAAAATATCCTCGAAATCATTGAAGAAGAAGTACCTTATAAGACGAGAATAAGCCTTATCTAATAAGAGACATTTAAATTTTTTTAATTGCATAAATGGGCGGCATTTTATTCAGAATTAATAGTTTGTTACATGGACTAAAAATTCGTTTAATTTTTTCACATTAAATACTAGAATTATAGAAAAGTACTTTGAGAAAACAATCGGCAGTAGGACGGAATCGTGTTGACCACCGATTGGGTTTTTGCTTATAACTCTTGTATCCTTCGACCGACTTCTTCGACTAAGAGCTCAATGGAAAGCTTATCTCTTCCTCTTTCAGATGGCATTAACATATTTTACGAAAAGTTGTAAGAAATAAAATTTTTTTGATCAAAACTAAAATATCCTCGAAATCATTGAAGAAGAAGTACCTTATCAAACGAAAATATGGCTTATCTAATAAGAGACATTTAAATTTTTTTAGTTGCATAAATGGGCGGCATTTTATTCAGAATTAATAGTTTTTTACATGAACAAAAAATTCGTTTAATTTTTTCCCATTAAATACTAGAATTATAGAAAAGTACTTTGCCAAAAGAATCGGCAGTAGGACGGAATCGTGTTGACCACCGATTAGTTTTTTGCCAATTACTCTTGCATCCTTCGACCAACTTCTTCGACTAAGAGCTCGATGGAAAGCTTATCTGTTTCTCTTTCAGATGGCATTAACATATTTTACGAAAAGTTGTAAGAAATAAAATTTTTTTGATCAAAACTAAAATATCCTCGAAATTATTGAAGAAGAAGTACCTTCTCAGACGCAAATATGCCTTATCTAATAAGAGACATTTAAAATTTTTTAATTGCATAAATGGGCGGCATTTTATTCAGAATTAATAGTTTGTTACATGGACTAAAAATCCGTTTAATTTTTTCCCATCAAATACTAGGATTATAGAAAAGTACTTTGAGAAAACAATCGGCAGTAGGACGGAATCGTGTTGACCACCGATTGGGTTTTTGCTTATAACTCTTGTATCCTTCGACCGACTTCTTCGACTAAGAGCTCAATGGAAAGCTTATCTCTTCCTCTTTCAGATGGCATTAACATATTTTACGAAAAGTTGTAAGAAATAAAATTTTTTTGATCGAAACTAAAATATCCTCGAAATCATTGAAGAAGAAGTACCTTATCAGACGAAAATATGGCTTATCTAATAAGAGACATTTAAATTTTTTTAGTTGCATAAATGGGCGGCATTTTATTCAGAATTAATAGTTTTTTAAATGGACAAAAATTCGTTTAATTTTTTCCCATTAAATACTAGAATTATAGAAAAGTCCTTTGCCAAGAGAATCGGCAGTAGGACGGAATCGTGTTGACCACCGATTAGTTTTTTGCTAATTACTCTTGCATCCTTCGACCGACTTCTTCGACTAAGAGCTCGATGGAAAGCTTATCTGTTCCTCGTTCAGATGGCATTAACATATTTTACGAAATGTCGTAAGAAAAACAATTTTTTTGATCAAAACTAAAATATCCTCGAAATCATTGAAGAAGAAGTACCTTATCAGACGAAAATATGTCTTATCTAATAAGAGACATTTAAATTTTTTTAATTGCATAAATGGGCGGCATTTTTTTCAGAATTAATAGTTTTTTACATGGACAAAAAATTCGTTTAATTTTTTTTCTAGTACATACTAGAATTGTAGAAAAGTACTTTGCCAAAAGAATCGGCAGTAGGACGGAATCGTGTTGACCACCGATTGGGTTTTTGCTTATAACTCTTGTATCCTTCGACCGACTTCTTCGACTAAGAGCTCGATGGAAAGCTTATCTGTTTCTCTTTCAGATGGCATTAACATATTTTACGAAAAGTTGCAAGAAATAAAATTTTTTTGATCAAAACTAAAATATCCTCGAAATCATTGAAGAAGAAGTACCTTATCAGACGAAAATATGTCTTATCTAATAAGAGACATTTAAATTTTTTTAATTGCATAAATGGGCGGCATTTTTTCAGAATTAATAGTTTTTTACATGGACAAAAAATTCGTGTAATTTTTTTTCTATTAAATACTAGAATTGTAGAAAAGTACTTTGCCAAAAGAATCGGCAGTAGGACGGAATCGTGTTGACCACCGATTAGTTTTTTGCTAATTACTCTTGCATCCTTCGACCGACTTCTTCGACTAAGAGCTCGATGGAAAGCTTATCTGTTTCTCTTTCAGATGGCATTAACATATTTTACGAAAAGTTGTAAGAAATAAAATTTTTTTGATCAAAACTAAAATATCCTCGAAATTATTGAAGAAGAAGTACCTTCTCAGACGCAAATATGGCTTATCTAATAAGAGACATTTAAATTTTTTTAGTTGCATTAATGGGCGGCATTTTATTCAGAATTAATAGTTTTTTACATGGACAAAAAATTTAAAATTAAAATTTGTTTAGTTTTTTCCCATCAAATACTAGAATTATAGAAAAGTACTTTGAGAAAACAATCGGCAGTAGGACGGAATCGTGTTGACCACCGATTAGTTTTTTGCTTATAACTCTTGCATCCTTCGACCGAATTCTTGGACTAAGAGCTCGATGGAAAGCTTATCTCTTCCTCTTTCAGATGGCATAAACATATTTTACGAAAAGTTGTAAGAAATAAAATTTTTTTTGATCAAAACTAAAATATCCTCGAAATCATTGAAGAAGAAGTACCTTATCAGACGAAAATATGGCTTATCTAATAAGAGACATTTAAATTTTTTTAGTTGTATAAATGGGCGGCATTTTATTCAGAATTAATAGTTTTTTACATGGACAAAAAATTCGTTTAATTTTTTCCCATTAAATATTAGAATTATAGAAAAGTACTTTGCCAAGAGAATCGGCAGTAGGACGGAATCGTGTTGACCACCGATTAGTTTTTTGCTAATTACTCTTGCATCCTTCGACCAACTTCTTCGACTAAGAGCTCGATGGAAAGCTTATCTGTTGCTCTTTCAGATGGCATTAACATATTTTACGAAATGTCGTAAGAAAAACAATTTTTTTGATCAAAACTAAAATATCCTCGAAATCATTGAAGAGGAAGTACCTTATCAGACGAAAATATGCCTTGTCTAATAAGAGACATTTAAATTTTTTTAATTGCATAAATGGGCGGCATTTTATTCAGAATTAATAGTTTTTTATATGGACAAAAAATTTAAAATTAAAATTTGTTTAATTTTTTCCCATCAAATACTAAAATTATAGAAAAGTACTTTGAGAAAACAATCGGCAGTAGGACGGAATCGTGTTGACCACCGATTAGTTTTTTGCTTATAACTCTTGCATCTTTCGACCGAATTCTTGGACTAAGAGCTCGATGGAAAGCTTGTCTGTTGCTTTTTCCGATGGCATTAACATATTTTACGAAATGTCGTAAGAAATACAATTTTTTTGATCAAAACTAAAATATCCTCGAAATCATTGAAGAAGAAGTACCTTATAAGACGAGAATAAGCCTTATCTAATAAGAGACATTTAAATTTTTTTAATTGCATAAATGGGCGGCATTTTATTCAGAATTAATAGTTTGTTACATGGACTAAAAATTCGTTTAATTTTTTCACATTAAATACTAGAATTATAGAAAAGTACTTTGAGAAAACAATCGGCAGTAGGACGGAATCGTGTTGACCACCGATTGGGTTTTTGCTTATAACTCTTGTATCCTTCGACCGACTTCTTCGACTAAGAGCTCAATGGAAAGCTTATCTCTTCCTCTTTCAGATGGCATTAACATATTTTACGAAAAGTTGTAAGAAATAAAATTTTTTTGATCAAAACTAAAATATCCTCGAAATCATTGAAGAAGAAGTACCTTATCAAACGAAAATATGGCTTATCTAATAAGAGACATTTAAATTTTTTTAGTTGCATAAATGGGCGGCATTTTATTCAGAATTAATAGTTTTTTACATGAACAAAAAATTCGTTTAATTTTTTCCCATTAAATACTAGAATTATAGAAAAGTACTTTGCCAAAAGAATCGGCAGTAGGACGGAATCGTGTTGACCACCGATTAGTTTTTTGCCAATTACTCTTGCATCCTTCGACCGACTTCTTCGACTAAGAGCTCGATGGAAAGCTTATCTGTTTCTGTTTCAGATGGCATTAACATATTTTACGAAAAGTTGTAAGAAATAAAATTTTTTTGATCAAAACTAAAATATCCTCGAAATTATTGAAGAAGAAGTACCTTCTCAGACGCAAATATGCCTTATCTAATAAGAGACATTTAAAATTTTTTAATTGCATAAATGGGCGGCATTTTATTCAGAATTAATAGTTTTTTACATGGACTAAAAATCCGTTTAATTTTTTCCCATCAAATACTAGAATTATAGAAAAGTACTTTGAGAAAACAATCGGCAGTAGGACGGAATCGTGTTGACCACCGATTGGGTTTTTGCTTATAACTCTTGTATCCTTCGACCGACTTCTTCGACTAAGAGCTCAATGGAAAGCTTATCTCTTCCTCTTTCAGATGGCATTAACATATTTTACGAAAAGTTGTAAGAAATAAAATTTTTTTGATCGAAACTAAAATATCCTCGAAATCATTGAAGAAGAAGTACCTTATCAGACGAAAATATGGCTTATCTAATAAGAGACATTTAAATTTTTTTAGTTGCATAAATGGGCGGCATTTTATTCAGAATTAATAGTTTTTTAAATGGACAAAAAATTCGTTTAATTTTTTCCCATTAAATACTAGAATTATAGAAAAGTCCTTTGCCAAGAGAATCGGCAGTAGGACGGAATCGTGTTGACCACCGATTAGTTTTTTGCTAATTACTCTTGCATCCTTCGACCGACTTCTTCGACTAAGAGCTCGATGGAAAGCTTATCTGTTCCTCGTTCAGATGGCATTAACATATTTTACGAAATGTCGTAAGAAAAACAATTTTTTTGATCAAAACTAAAATATCCTCGAAATCATTGAAGAGGAAGTACCTTATCAGACGAAAATATGCCTTGTCTAATAAGAGACATTTAAATTTTTTTAATTGCATAAATGGGCGGCATTTTATTCAGAATTAATAGTTTTTTACATGGACAAAAAATTTAAAATTAAAATTTGTTTAATTTTTTCCCATCAAATACTAGAATTATAGAAAAGTACTTTGAGAAAACAATCGGCAGTAGGACGGAATCGTGTTGACCACCGATTAGTTTTTTGCTTATAACTCTTGCATCCTTCGACCGAATTCTTGGACTAAGAGCTCGATGGAAAGCTTGTCTGTTGCTCTTTTCGATGGCATTAACATATTTTACGAAATGTCGTAAGAAATACAATTTTTTTGATCAAAACTAAAATATCCTCGAAATCATTGAAGAAGAAGTACCTTATAAGACGAGAATAAGCCTTATCTAATAAGAGACATTTAAATTTTTTTAATTGCATAAATGGGCGGCATTTTATTCAGAATTAATAGTTTGTTACATGGACTAAAAAGTCGTTTAATTTTTTCCCATTAAATACTAGAATTATAGAAAAGTACTTTGAGAAAACAATCGGCAGTAGGACGGAATCGTGTTGACCACCGATTGGGTTTTTGCTTATAACTCTTGTATCCTTCGACCGACTTCTTCGACTAAGAGCTCAATGGAAAGCTTATCTCTTCCTCTTTCAGATGGCATTAACATATTTTACGAAAAGTTGTAAGAAATAAAATTTTTTTGATCAAAACTAAAATATCCTCGAAATCATTGAAGAAGAAGTACCTTATCAGACGAAAATATGGCTTATCTAATAAAAGACATTTAAATTTTTTTAGTTGCATAAATGGGCGGCATTTTATTCAGAATTAATAGTTTTTTACATGGACAAAAAATTCGTTTAATTTTTTCCCATTAAATACTAGAATTATAGAAAAGTACTTTGCCAAAAGAATCGGCAGTAGGACGGAGTCGTGTTGACCACCGATTAGTTTTTTGCTAATTACTCTTGCATCCTTCGACCGACTTCTTCGACTAAGAGCTCGATGGAAAGCTTATCTGTTTCTCTTTCAGATGGCATTAACATATTTTACGAAAAGTTGTAAGAAATAAAATTTTTTTGATCAAAACTAAAATATCCTCGAAATTATTGAAGAAGAAGTACCTTCTCAGACGCAAATATGCCTTATCTAATAAGAGACATTTAAAATTTTTTAATTGCATAAATGGGCGGCATTTTATTCAGAATTAATAGTTTGTTACATGGACTAAAAATCCGTTTAATTTTTTCCCATCAAATACTAGGATTATAGAAAAGTACTTTGAGAAAACAATCGGCAGTAGGACGGAATCGCGTTGACCACCGATTGGGTTTTTGCTTATAACTCTTGTATCCTTCGACCGACTTCTTCGACTAAGAGCTCAATGGAAAGCTTATCTCTTCCTCTTTCAGATGGCATTAACATATTTTACGAAAAGTTGTAAGAAATAAAATTTTTTTGATCGAAACTAAAATATCCTCGAAATCATTGAAGAATAAGTACCTTATCAGACGAAAATATGGCTTATCTAATAAGAGACATTTAAATTTTTTTAGTTGCATAAATGGGCGGCATTTTATTCAGAATTAATAGTTTTTTAAATGGACAAAAAATTCGTTTAATTTTTTCCCATTAAATACTAGAATTATAGAAAAGTCCTTTGCCAAGAGAATCGGCAGTAGGACGGAATCGTGTTGACCACCGATTAGTTTTTTGCTAATTACTCTTGCATCCTTCGACCGACTTCTTCGACTAAGAGCTCGATGGAAAGCTTATCTGTTCCTCGTTCAGATGGCATTAACATATTTTACGAAAAGTCGTAAGAAAAACAATTTTTTTGATCAAAACTAAAATATCCTCGAAATCATTGAAGAAGAAGTACCTTATCAGACGAAAATATGTCTTATCTAATAAGAGACATTTAAATTTTTTTAATTGCATAAATGGGCGGCATTTTTTTCAGAATTAATAGTTTTTTACATGGACAAAAAATTCGTTTAATTTTTTTTCTATTAAATACTAGAATTGTAGAAAAGTACTTTGCAAAAAGAATCGGCAGTAGGACGGAATCGTGTTGACCACCGATTGGGTTTTTGCTTATAACTCTTGTATCCTTCGACCGACTTCTTCGACTAAGAGCTCGATGGAAAGCTTATCTGTTTCTCTTTCAGATGGCATTAACATATTTTACGAAAAGTTGTAAGAAATAAAATTTTTTTGATCAAAACTAAAATATCCTCGAGATTATTGAAGAAGAAGTATCTTATCAGACGAAAATATGGCTTATCTAATAAGAGACATTTAAAATTTTTTAATTGCATGAATGGGCGGCATTTTATTCAGAATTAATAGTTTGTTACATGGACTAAAAATCCGTTTAATTTTTTCCCATCAAATACTAGGATTATAGAAAAGTACTTTGAGAAAACAATCGGCAGTAGGACGGAATCGTGTTGACCACCGATTGGGTTTTTGCTTATAACTCTTGTATCCTTCGACCGACTTCTTCGACTAAGAGCTCAATGGAAAGCTTATCTCTTCCTCTTTCAGATGGCATTAACATATTTTACGAAAAGTTGTAAGAAATAAAATTTTTTTGATCGAAACTAAAATATCCTCGAAATCATTGAAGAATAAGTACCTTATCAGACGAAAATATGGCTTATATAATAAGAGACATTTAAATTTTTTTAGTTGCATAAATGGGCGGCATTTTATTCAGAATTAATAGTTTTTTAAATGGACAAAAAATTCGTTTAATTTTTTCCCATTAAATACTAGAATTATAGAAAAGTCCTTTGCCAAGAGAATCGGCAGTAGGACGGAATCGTGTTGACCACCGATTAGTTTTTTGCTAATTACTCTTGCATCCTTCGACCGACTTCTTCGACTAAGAGCTCGATGGAAAGCTTATCTGTTCCTCGTTCAGATGGCATTAACATATTTTACGAAAAGTCGTAAGAAAAACAATTTTTTTGATCAAAACTAAAATATCCTCGAAATCATTGAAGAAGAAGTACCTTATCAGACGAAAATATGTCTTATCTAATAAGAGACATTTAAATTTTTTTAATTGCATAAATGGGCGGCATTTTTTTCAGAATTAATAGTTTTTTACATGGACAAAAAATTCGTTTAATTTTTTTTCTATTAAATACTAGAATTGTAGAAAAGTACTTTGCCAAAAGAATCGGCAGTAGGACGGAATCGTGTTGACCACCGATTGGGTTTTTGCTTATAACTCTTGTATCCTTCGACCGACTTCTTCGACTAAGAGCTCGATGGAAAGCTTATCTGTTTTTCTTTCAGATGGCATTAACATATTTTACGAAAAGTTGTAAGAAATAAAATTTTTTTGATCAAAACTAAAATATCCTCGAGATTATTGAAGAAGAAGTATCTTATCAGACGAAAATATGGCTTATCTAATAAGAGACATTTAAAATTTTTTAATTGCATAAATGGGCGGCATTTTATTCAGAATTAATAGTTTGTTACATGGACTAAAAATCCGTTTAATTTTTTCCCATCAAATACTAGAATTATAGAAAAGTACTTTGAGAAAACAATCGGCAGTAGGACGGAATCGTGTTGACCACCGATTAGTTTTTTGCTTATAACTCTTGCATCCTTCGACCGAATTCTTGGACTAAGAGCTCGATGGAAAGCTTATCTCTTCCTCTTTCAGATGGCATAAACATGTTTTACGAAAAGTTGTAAGAAATAAAATTTTTTTTGATCAAAACTAAAATATCCTCGAAATCATTGAAGAAGAAGTACCTTATCAGACGAAAATATGGCTTATCTAATAAGAGACATTTAAATTTTTTTAGTTGCATAAATGGGCGGCTTTTTATTCAGAATTAATAGTTTTTTACATGGACAAAAAATTCGTTTAATTTTTTCCCATTAAATACTAGAATTATAGAAAAGTACTTTGCCAAGAGAATCGGCAGTAGGACGGAATCGTGTTGACCACCGATTAGTTTTTTGCTACTTACTCTTGCATCCTTCGATCGACTTCTTCGACTAAGAGCTCGATGGAAAGCTTATCTGTTTCTCTTTCAGATGGCATTAACATATTTTACGAAAAGTTGTAAGAAATAAAATTTTTTTGATCAAAACTAAAATATCCTCGAAATTATTGAAGAAGAAGTACCTTCTCAGACGAAAATATGGCTTATCTAATAAGAGACATTTAAATTTTTTTAGTTGCATTAATGGGCGGCATTTTATTCAGAATTAATAGTTTTTTACATGGACAAAAAATTTAAAATTAAAATTTGTTTAATTTTTTCCCATCAAATACTAGAATTATAGAAAAGTACTTTGAGAAAACAATCGGCAGTAGGACGGAATCGTGTTGACCACCGATTAGTTTTTTGCTTATAACTCTTGCATCCTTCGACCGAATTCTTGGACTAAGAGCTCGATGGAAAGCTTATCTCTTCCTCTTTCAGATGGCATTAACATATTTTACGAAATGTCGTAAGAAAAACAATTTTTTTGATCAAAACTAAAATATCCTCGAAATCATTGAAGAGGAAGTACCTTATCAGACGAAAATATGCCTTGTCTAATAAGAGACATTTAAATTTTTTTAATTGCATAAATGGGCGGCATTTTATTCAGAATTAATAGTTTTTTACATGGACAAAAAATTTAAAATTAAAATTTGTTTAATTTTTTCCCATCAAATACTAGAATTATAGAAAAGTACTTTGAGAAAACAATCGGCAGTAGGACGGAATCGTGTTGACCACCGATTAGTTTTTTGCTTATAACTCTTGCATCCTTCGACCGAATTCTTGGACTAAGAGCTCGATGGAAAGCTTGTCTGTTGCTCTTTCCGATGGCATTAACATATTTTACGAAATGTCGTAAGAAATACAATTTTTTTGATCAAAACTAAAATATCCTCGAAATCATTGAAAAAGAAGTACCTTATAAGACGAGAATAAGCCTTATCTAATAAGAGACATTTAAATTTTTTTAATTGCATAAATGGGCGGCATTTTATTCAGAATTAATAGTTTGTTACATGGACTAAAAATTCGTTTAATTTTTTCACATTAAATACTAGAATTATAGAAAAGTACTTTGAGAAAACAATCGGCAGTAGGACGGAATCGTGTTGACCACCGATTGGTTTTTTGCTTATAACTCTTGTATCCTTCGACCGACTTCTTCGACTAAGAGCTCAATGGAAAGCTTATCTCTTCCTCTTTCAGATGGCATTAACATATTTTACGAAAAGTTGTAAGAAATAAAATTTTTTTGATCAAAACTAAAATATCCTCGAAATCATTGAAGAAGAAGTACCTTATCAGACGAAAATATGGCTTATCTAATAAGAGACATTTAAAATTTTTTAATTGCATAAATGGGCGGCATTTTATTCAGAATTAATAGTTTTTTACATGGACAAAAAATTCGTTTAATTTTTTCCCATTAAATACTAGAATTATAGAAAAGTACTTTGCCAAAAGAATCGGCAGTAGGACGGAATCGTGTTGACCACCGATTGGGTTTTTGCTTATAACTCTTGTATCCTTCGACCGACTTCTTCGACTAAGAGCTCAATGGAAAGCTTATCTCTTCCTCTTTCAGATGGCATTAACATATTTTACGAAAAGTTGTAAGAAATAAAATTTTTTTGATCAAAACTAAAATATCCTCGAAATCATTGAAGAAGAAGTACCTTATCAGACGAAAATATGGCTTATCTAATAAGAGACATTTAAATTTTTTTAGTTGCATAAATGGGCGGCATTTTATTCAGAATTAATAGTTTTTTACATGGACAAAAAATTCGTTTAATTTTTTCCCATTAAATACTAGAATTATAGAAAAGTACTTTGCCAAAAGAATCGGCAGTAGGACGGAATCGTGTTGACCACCGATTAGTTTTTTGCCAATTACTCTTGCATCCTTCGACCGACTTCTTCGACTAAGAGCTCGATGGAAAGCTTATCTGTTTCTCTTTCAGATGGCATTAACATATTTTACGAAAAGTTGTAAGAAATAAAATTTTTTTGATCAAAACTAAAATATCCTCGAAATCATTGAAGAAGAAGTACCTTATCAGACGAAAATATGGCTTATCTAATAAGAGACATTTAAATTTTTTTAGTTGCATAAATGGGCGGCATTTTATTCAGAATTAATAGGTTTTTAAATGGACAAAAAATTCGTTTAATTTTTTCCCATTAAATACTAGAATTATAGAAAAGTCCTTTGCCATAGAATCGGCAGTAGGACGGAATCGTGTTGACCACCGATTAGTTTTTTGCTAATTACTCTTACATCCTTCGACCGACTTCTTCGACTAAGAGCTCGATGGAAAGCTTATCTGTTCCTCGTTCAGATGGCATTAACATATTTTACGAAATGTCGTAAGAAAAACAATTTTTTTGATCAAAACTAAAATATCCTCGAAATCATTGAAGAAGAACTCCTTATCAGACGAAAATATGTACTAGTGAAGAAGTACCTTCTCAGACGCAAATATGCCTTATCTAATAAGAGACATTTAAAATTTTTTAATTGCATAAATGGGCGGCATTTTATTCAGAATTAATAGTTTGTTACATGGACTAAAAATCCGTTTAATTTTTTCCCATCAAATACTAGAATTATAGAAAAGTACTTTGAGAAAACAATCGGCAGTAGGACGGAATCGTGTTGACCACCGATTGGGTTTTTGCTTATAACTCTTGTATCCTTCGACCGACTTCTTCGACTAAGAGCTCAATGGAAAGCTTATCTCTTCCTCTTTCAGATGGCATTAACATATTTTACGAAAAGTTGTAAGAAATAAATTTTTTTTGATCGAAACTAAAATATCCTCGAAATCATTGAAGAAGAAGTACCTTATCAGACGAAAATATGGCTTATCTAATAAGAGACCTTTAAATTTTTTTAGTTAGCTCGATGGAAAGCTTATCTATTCCTCGTTCAGATGGCATTAACATATTTTACGAAATGTCGTAAGAAAAACAATTTTTTTGATCAAAACTAAAATATCCTCGAAATCATTGAAGAAGAAGTACCTTATCAGACGCAAATATGACTTATCTAATAAGAGACATTTAAATTTTTTTAGTTGCATAAATGGGCGGCATTTTATTCAGAATTAATAGTTTTTTACATGGACAAAAAATGCGTTTAATTTTTTCCCATTAAATACTAGAATTATAGAAAAGTACTTTGCGAAACGAATCGGCGGTAGGACGGAAACGTGTTGACCACCGATTAGTTTTTTGCTAATTACTCTTGCATCCTTCGACCGACTTCTTCGACTAAGAGCTCGATGGAAAGCTTATCGGTTCCTCTTTCAGATGGCATTAACATATTTTACGAAAAGTTGTAAGAAATAAAATTTTTTTGATCAAAACTAAAATATCCTCGAAATCATTGAAGAGGAAGTACCTTATCAGACGAAAATATGTCTTATCTAATAAGAGACATTCAAATTTTTTTAATTGCATAAATGGGCGGCATTTTTTTCAGAATTAATAGTTTTTTACATGGACAAAAAATTCGTTTAATTTTTTTTCTATTAAATACTAGAATTGTAGAATAGTACTTGCCAAAAGAATCGGCAGTAGGACGGAATCGTGTTGACCACCGATTAGTTTTTTGCTAATTACTCTTGCATCCTTCGACCGACTTCTTCGACTAAGAGCTCGATGGAAAGCTTATCTGTTCCTCGTTCAGATGGCATTAACATATTTCACGAAATGTCGTAAGAAAAACAATTTTTTTGATCAAAACTAAAATATCCTCGAAATCATTGAAGAAGAAGTACCTTATCAGACGAAAATATGTCTTATCTAATAAGAGACATTTAAATTTTTTTAATTGCATAAATGGGCGGCATTTTTTTCAGAATTAATAGTTTTTTACATGGACAAAAAATTCGTTTAATTTTTTTTCTATTAAATACTAGAATTCTAGAAAAGTACTTTGCCAAAAGAATCGGCAGTAGGACGGAATCGTGTTGACCACCGATTAGTTTTTTGCTAATTACTCTTGCATCCTTCGACCGACTTCTTCGACTTAGAGCTCGATGGAAAGCTTATCTGTTTCTCTTTCAGATGGCATTAACATATTTTACGAAAAGTTGTAAGAAATAAAATTTTTTTGATCAAATTAAAATATCCTCGAGATTATTGAAGAAGAAGTACCTTCTCAGACGCAAATATGACTTATCTAATAAGAGACATTTAAATTTTTTTAGTTGCATAAATGGGCGGCATTTTATTCAGAATTAATAGTTTTTTACATGGACAAAAAATTCGTTTAATTTTTTTTCTATTAAATACTAGAATTGTAGAAAAGTACTTTGCCAAAAGAATCGGCAGTAGGACGGAATCGTGTTGACCACCGATTGGGTTTTTGCTTATAACTCTTGTATCCTTCGACCGACTTCTTCGACTAAGAGCTCAATGGAAAGCTTATCTCTTCCTCTTTCAGATGGCATTAACATATTTTACGAAAAGTTGTAAGAAATAAAATTTTTTTCATCAAAACTAAAATATCCTCGAAATCATTGAAGAGGAAGTACCTTACCAGACGAAAATATGCCTTGTCTAATAAGAGACATTTAAATTTTTTTAATTGCATAAATGGGCGGCATTTTATTCAGAATTAATAGTTTTTTACATGGACAAAAAATTTAAAATTAAAATTTGTTTAATTTTTTCCCATCAAATACTAGAATTATAGAAAAGTACTTTGAGAAAAAAATCGTCAGTAGGACGGAATCGTGTTGACCACCGATTAGTTTTTTGCTTATAACTCTTGCATCCTTCGACCGAATTCTTGGACTAAGAGCTCGATGGAAAGCTTGTCTGTTGCTCTTTTCGATGGCATTAACATATTTTACGAAATGTCATAAGAAATTCAATTTTTTTGATCAAAACTAAAATATCCTCGAAATCATTGAAGAAGAAGTACCTTATAAGACGAAAATATGCCTTATCTAATAAGAGACATTTAAATTTTTTTAATTGCATAAATGGGCGGCATTTTATTCAGAATTAATACTTTTGTACATGGACAAAAAATTCGTTTATTTTTTCCCATTAAATACTAGAATTATAGAAAAGTACTTTGCGAAAAGAATCGGCAGTAGGACGGAATCGTGTTGACCACCGATTAGTTTTTTGCTAATAACTAACAAAACTAAAATATCCTCGAAGTCCTTGAAGAAGAAGTACCTTATAAGACGAAAATATGCCTTATCTAATAAGAGACATTTAAATTTTTTTAATTGCATAAATGGGCGGCATTTTATTCAAAATTAATAGTTTTTTACATTGACAAAAAATTCGTTTAATTTTTTCCCATTAAATACTAGAATTATAGAAAAGTACTTTTCGAAAAGAATCGGCAGTAGGACGGAAACGTGTTGACCACCGATTAGTTTTTTGCTAATAACTCTTGCATCCGTCGACCGACTTCTTCGACTAAGAGCTCAATGGAAAGCTTATCTCTTCCTCTTTCAGATGGCATTAACATATTTTACGAAAAAAGGTAAGAAATAAAATTGTTTTGATCAAAACTAAAATATCCTCGAAATTATTGAATAAGAAATACCTTATCAGACAAAAATTTGGATTATCTAATAAGAGACATTTAAATTTTTTTAGTTGCATAAATGGGCGGCATTTTATTCAGAATTACTAGTTTTTTACATTGATAAAAAATTCGTTTAAATTTTTCCTATTGAATACTAGAATTATAGAAATGTACTTTGCGAAAAGAATCGGCAGTAGGACGGAAACGTGTAGACCACCGATTAGTTTTTTGCTAATTACTCTTGCATCCTTCGATCGACTTCTTCGACTAAGAGCTCGACGGAAAGCTTATCTGTTGCTCTTTCAGATGGCATTAACATATTTTACGAAATGTCGTAAGAAATAAAATTTTTTTGATCAAAACTAAAATATCCTCGAAATCATTGAAG
The DNA here is from genome assembly GCA_034638295.1 of Phortica okadai. Lineage (NCBI taxonomy): Eukaryota > Metazoa > Arthropoda > Insecta > Diptera > Drosophilidae > Phortica > Phortica okadai. The sequence continues at coordinate 29,786,461 of CM067851.1, forward strand.
AAGAAGTACCTTATCAGACGAAAATATGTCTTATCTAATAAGAGACATTTCAATTTTTTTAATTGCATAAATGGGCGGCATTTTTTTCAGAATTAATAGTTTTTTACATGGACAAAAAATTCGTTTAATTTTTACCCATTAAATACTAGAATTATAGAAAAGTACTTTGCCAAGAGAATCGGCAGTAGGACGGAATCGTGTTGACCACCGATTAGTTTTTTGCTAATTACTCTTGCATCCTTCGACCGACTTCTTCGACTAAGAGCTCGATAGAAAGCTTATCTGTTCCTCTTTCAGATGGCATTAACATATTTTACGAAAAGTGGTAAAAAATAAAATTTTTTTGATCAAAACTAAAATATCCTCGAAATCATTGAAGAAGAAGTACCTTATCAGACGAAAATATGCTTTATCTAATAAGAGACATTTCAATTTTTTTAGTTGCATAAATGGGCGGCATATTATTCAGAATTAATAGTTTGTTACATGGACTAAAAATTCGTTTAATTTTTTCCCATCAAATACTAGAATTATAGAAAAGTACTTTGAGAAAACAATCGGCAGTAGGACGGAATCGTGTTGACCAGCGATTAATTTTTTGCTTATAACTCTTGCATCCTTCGACCGAATTCTTCGACTATGAGCTCGATGAAAAGCTTATCTGTTCCTCTTTCAGATGGCATTAACATATTTTACGAAAAGTCGTAAGAAATAAAATTTTTTTGATCAAAACTAAAATATCTTCGAAATCATTGAAGAAGAAGTACCTTATCAGACGAAAATATGTCTTATCTAATAAAAGACATTTAAATTTTTTTAGTTGCATAAATGGGCGGCATTTTATTCAGAATTAATAGTTTTTTACATGGACAAAAAATTCGTTTAATTTTTTCCCATTAAATACTAGAATTATAGAAAAGTACTTTGCCAAGAGAATCGGCAGTAGGACGGAATCGTGTTGACCACCGATTAGTTTTTTGCTAATTACTCTTGCATCCTTCGACCGACTTCTTCGACTAAGAGCTCGATGGAAAGCTTATCTGTTGCTCTTTCAGATGGCATTAACATATTTTACGAAATGTCGTAAGAAATACAATTTTTTTGATCAAAACTAAAATATCCTCGAAATCATTGAAGAACTAGAATTATAGAAAAGTACTTTGCCAAGAGAATCGGCAGTAGGACGGAATCGTGTTGACCACCGATTAGTTTTTTGCTAATTACACTTGCATCCTTCGACCGACTTCTTCGACTAAGAGCTCGATGGAAAGCTTATCTGTTCCTCTTTCAGATGACATTAACATATTTTACGAAATGTCGTAAGAAATACAATTTTTTTGATCAAAACTAAAATATGCTCGAAATCATTGAAGAAGAAGTACCTTCTCAGACGCAAATATGCCTTATCTAATAAAAGACATTTAAAATTTTTTAATTGCATAAATGGGCGGAATTTTATTCAGAATTAATAGTTTTTTACATGGACAAAAAATTCGTTTAATTTTTTCCCATCAAATACTAGAATTATAGAAAAGTACTTTGAGAAAACAATCGGCAGTAGGACGGAATCGTGTTGACCAGCGATTAATTTTTTGCTTATAACTCTTTTATCCTTCGACCGAATTCTTCGACTAAGAGCTCGATGAAAAGCTTATCTGTTCCTCTTTCAGATGCCATTAACATATTTTACGAAAAGTCGTAAGAAATAAAATTTTTTGGATCAAAACTAAAATATCCTCGAAATCATTGAAGAGGAAGTACCTTATCAGACGAAAATATGCCTTGTCTAATAAGAGACATTTAAATTTTTTTAATTGCATAAATGGGCGGCATTTTATTCAGAATTAATAGTTTTTTAAATGGACAAAAAATTTAAAATTAAAATTTGTTTAATTTTTTCCCATCAAATACTAGAGTAATAGAAAAGTACTTTGAGAAAACAATCGACAGTAGGACGGAATCGTGTTGACCACCGATTAGTTTTTTGCTTATAACTCTTGCATCCTTCGACCGAATTCTTCGACAATGAGCTCGATGAAAAGCTTATCTGTTCCTCTTTCAGATGGCATTAACATATTTTACGAAAAGTCGTAAGAAATAAAATTTTTTTGATCAAAACTAAAATATCTTCGAAATCATTGAAGAAGAAGTACCTTATCAGACGAAAATATGTCTTATCTAATAAAAGACATTTAAATTTTTTTAGTTGCATAAATGGGCGGCATTTTATTCAGAATTAATAGTTTTTTACATGGACAAAAAATTCGTTTAATTTTTTCCCATTAAATACTAGAATTATAGAAAAGTACTTTGCCAAGAGAATCGGCAGTAGGACGGAATCGTGTTGACCACCGATTAGTTTTTTGCTAATTACTCTTGCATCCTTCGACCGACTTCTTCGACTAAGAGCTCGATGGAAAGCTTATCTGTTGCTCTTTCAGATGGCATTAACATATTTTACGAAATGTCGTAAGAAATACAATTTTTTTGATCAAAACTAAAATATCCTCGAAATCATTGAAGAACTAGAATTATAGAAAAGTACTTTGCCAAGAAAATCGGCAGTAGGACGGAATCGTGTTGACCACCGATTAGTTTTTTGCTAATTACTGTTGCATCCTTCGACCGACTTCTTCGACTAAGAGCTCGATGGAAAGCTTATCTGTTGCTCTTTCAGATGGCATTAACATATTTTACGAAATGTCGTAAGATATACAATTTTTTTGATCAAAACTAAAATATCCTCGAAATCATTGAAGAAGAAGTACCTTATCAGACGAAAATATGTCTTATCTAATAAGAAACATTTCAATTTTTTTAATTGAATAAATGGGCGGCATTTTTTTTAGAATTAATAGTTTTTTACATGGACAAAAAATTCGTTTAATTTTTTCCCATTAAATACTAGAATTATAGAAAAGTACTTTGCCAAGAGAATCGGCAGTAGGACGGAATCGTGTTGACCACCGATTAGTTTTTTGCTAATTACACTTGCATCCTTCGACCGACTTCTTCGACTAAGAGCTCGATGGAAAGCTTATCTGTTCCTCTTTCAGATGGCATTAACATATTTTACGAAAAGTGGTAAAAAATAAAATTTTTTTGATCAAAACTAAAATATCCTCGAAATCATTGAAGAAGAAGTACCTTATCAGACGAAAATATGTCTTATCTAATAAGAGACATTTCAATTTTTTTAATTGCATAAATGGGCGGCATTTTTTTCAGAATTAATAGTTTTTTACATGGACAAAAAATTCGTTTAATTTTTACCCATTAAATACTAGAATTATAGAAAAGTACTTTGCCAAGAGAATCGGCAGTAGGACGGAATCGTGTTGACCACCGATTAGTTTTTTGCTAATTACTCTTGCATCCTTCGACCGACTTCTTCGACTAAGAGCTCGATAGAAAGCTTATCTGTTCCTCTTTCAGATGGCATTAACATATTTTACGAAAAGTGGTAAAAAATAAAATTTTTTTGATCAAAACTAAAATATCCTCGAAATCATTGAAGAAGAAGTACCTTATCAGACGAAAATATGCTTTATCTAATAAGAGACATTTCAATTTTTTTAGTTGCATAAATGGGCGGCATATTATTCAGAATTAATAGTTTGTTACATGGACTAAAAATTCGTTTAATTTTTTCCCATCAAATACTAGAATTATAGAAAAGTACTTTGAGAAAACAATCGGCAGTAGGACGGAATCGTGTTGACCAGCGATTAATTTTTTGCTTATAACTCTTGCATCCTTCGACCGAATTCTTCGACTATGAGCTCGATGAAAAGCTTATCTGTTCCTCTTTCAGATGGCATTAACATATTTTACGAAAAGTCGTAAGAAATAAAATTTTTTTGATCAAAACTAAAATATCTTCGAAATCATTGAAGAAGAAGTACCTTATCAGACGAAAATATGTCTTATCTAATAAAAGACATTTAAATTTTTTTAGTTGCATAAATGGGCGGCATTTTATTCAGAATTAATAGTTTTTTACATGGACAAAAAATTCGTTTAATTTTTTCCCATTAAATACTAGAATTATAGAAAAGTACTTTGCCAAGAGAATCGGCAGTAGGACGGAATCGTGTTGACCACCGATTAGTTTTTTGCTAATTACTCTTGCATCCTTCGACCGACTTCTTCGACTAAGAGCTCGATGGAAAGCTTATCTGTTGCTCTTTCAGATGGCATTAACATATTTTACGAAATGTCGTAAGAAATACAATTTTTTTGATCAAAACTAAAATATCCTCGAAATCATTGAAGAACTAGAATTATAGAAAAGTACTTTGCCAAGAGAATCGGCAGTAGGACGGAATCGTGTTGACCACCGATTAGTTTTTTGCTAATTACACTTGCATCCTTCGACCGACTTCTTCGACTAAGAGCTCGATGGAAAGCTTATCTGTTCCTCTTTCAGATGACATTAACATATTTTACGAAATGTCGTAAGAAATACAATTTTTTTGATCAAAACTAAAATATGCTCGAAATCATTGAAGAAGAAGTACCTTCTCAGACGCAAATATGCCTTATCTAATAAAAGACATTTAAAATTTTTTAATTGCATAAATGGGCGGAATTTTATTCAGAATTAATAGTTTTTTACATGGACAAAAAATTCGTTTAATTTTTTCCCATCAAATACTAGAATTATAGAAAAGTACTTTGAGAAAACAATCGGCAGTAGGACGGAATCGTGTTGACCAGCGATTAATTTTTTGCTTATAACTCTTTTATCCTTCGACCGAATTCTTCGACTAAGAGCTCGATGAAAAGCTTATCTGTTCCTCTTTCAGATGCCATTAACATATTTTACGAAAAGTCGTAAGAAATAAAATTTTTTGGATCAAAACTAAAATATCCTCGAAATCATTGAAGAGGAAGTACCTTATCAGACGAAAATATGCCTTGTCTAATAAGAGACATTTAAATTTTTTTAATTGCATAAATGGGCGGCATTTTATTCAGAATTAATAGTTTTTTAAATGGACAAAAAATTTAAAATTAAAATTTGTTTAATTTTTTCCCATCAAATACTAGAGTAATAGAAAAGTACTTTGAGAAAACAATCGACAGTAGGACGGAATCGTGTTGACCACCGATTAGTTTTTTGCTTATAACTCTTGCATCCTTCGACCGAATTCTTCGACAATGAGCTCGATGAAAAGCTTATCTGTTCCTCTTTCAGATGGCATTAACATATTTTACGAAAAGTCGTAAGAAATAAAATTTTTTTGATCAAAACTAAAATATCTTCGAAATCATTGAAGAAGAAGTACCTTATCAGACGAAAATATGTCTTATCTAATAAAAGACATTTAAATTTTTTTAGTTGCATAAATGGGCGGCATTTTATTCAGAATTAATAGTTTTTTACATGGACAAAAAATTCGTTTAATTTTTTCCCATTAAATACTAGAATTATAGAAAAGTACTTTGCCAAGAGAATCGGCAGTAGGACGGAATCGTGTTGACCACCGATTAGTTTTTTGCTAATTACTCTTGCATCCTTCGACCGACTTCTTCGACTAAGAGCTCGATGGAAAGCTTATCTGTTGCTCTTTCAGATGGCATTAACATATTTTACGAAATGTCGTAAGAAATACAATTTTTTTGATCAAAACTAAAATATCCTCGAAATCATTGAAGAACTAGAATTATAGAAAAGTACTTTGCCAAGAAAATCGGCAGTAGGACGGAATCGTGTTGACCACCGATTAGTTTTTTGCTAATTACTGTTGCATCCTTCGACCGACTTCTTCGACTAAGAGCTCGATGGAAAGCTTATCTGTTGCTCTTTCAGATGGCATTAACATATTTTACGAAATGTCGTAAGATATACAATTTTTTTGATCAAAACTAAAATATCCTCGAAATCATTGAAGAAGAAGTACCTTATCAGACGAAAATATGTCTTATCTAATAAGAAACATTTCAATTTTTTTAATTGAATAAATGGGCGGCATTTTTTTTAGAATTAATAGTTTTTTACATGGACAAAAAATTCGTTTAATTTTTTCCCATTAAATACTAGAATTATAGAAAAGTACTTTGCCAAGAGAATCGGCAGTAGGACGGAATCGTGTTGACCACCGATTAGTTTTTTGCTAATTACACTTGCATCCTTCGACCGACTTCTTCGACTAAGAGCTCGATGGAAAGCTTATCTGTTCCTCTTTCAGATGGCATTAACATATTTTACGAAATGTCGTAAGAAATACAATTTTTTTGATCAAAACTAAAATATGCTCGAAATCATTGAAGAAGAAGTACCTTCTCAGACGCAAATATGCCTTATCTAATAAAAGACATTTAAAATTTTTTAATTGCATAAATGGGCGGAATTTTATTCAGAATTAATAGTTTTTTACATGGACAAAAAATTCGTTTAATTTTTTCCCATCAAATACTAGAATTATAGAAAAGTACTTTGAGAAAACAATCGGCAGTAGGACGGAATCGTGTTGACCAGCGATTAATTTTTTGCTTATAACTCTTTTATCCTTCGACCGAATTCTTCGACTAAGAGCTCGATGAAAAGCTTATCTGTTCCTCTTTCAGATGCCATTAACATATTTTACGAAAAGTCGTAAGAAATAAAATTTTTTGGATCAAAACTAAAATATCCTCGAAATCATTGAAGAGGAAGTACCTTATCAGACGAAAATATGCCTTGTCTAATAAGAGACATTTAAATTTTTTTAATTGCATAAATGGGCGGCATTTTATTCAGAATTAATAGTTTTTTAAATGGACAAAAAATTTAAAATTAAAATTTGTTTAATTTTTTCCCATCAAATACTAGAGTAATAGAAAAGTACTTTGAGAAAACAATCGACAGTAGGACGGAATCGTGTTGACCACCGATTAGTTTTTTGCTTATAACTCTTGCATCCTTCGACCGAATTCTTGGACTAAGAGCTCGATGGAAAGCTTGTCTGTTGCTCTTTCCGATGGCATTAATATATTTTACGAAATGTCGTAAGAAATACAATTTTTTTGATCAAAACGAAAATATCCTCGAAATCATAGAAGATCATTGAAGAATCATTGAAGAAGAAGTACCTTATAAGACGAAAATATGCCTTATCTAATAAGAGACATTTAAATTTTTTTAATTGCATAAATGGGCGGCATTTTATTCAGAATTAATAGTTTGTTACATTGACTAAAAATTCGTTTAATTTTTTCCATTCAAATACTAGAATTATAGAAAAGTACTTTGAGAAAACAATCGGCAGTAGGACGGAATCGTGTTGACCTCCGATTGGGTTTTTGCTTATAACTCTTGTATCCTTCGTTCGACTTCTTTGACTAAGAGTTCAATGGAAAGCTTATCTCTTCCTCTTTCAGATGGCATTAACATATTTTACGAAAAGTTGTAAGAAATAAAATTTTTTTGATCAAAACTAAAATATCCTCGAAATCATTGAAGAAGAAGTACCTTATCAGACGAAAATATGGCTTATCTAATAAGAGATATTTAAATTTTTTTAGTTGCATAAATGGGCGGCATTTTATTCAGAATTAATAGTTTTTTACATGGACAAAAAATTCGTTTAATTTTTTCCCATTAAATACTAGAATTATAGAAAAGTACTTTGCCAAGAGAATCGGCAGTAGGACGGAATCGTGTTGACCACCGATTAGTTTTTTGCTAATTACTCTTGCATCCTTCCACCGACTTCTTCGACTAAGAGCTCGATGGAAACCTTATCTGTTGCTCTTTCAGATGGCATTAACATATTTTACGAAATGTCGTAAGAAATACAATTTTTTTGATCAAAACTAAAATATCCTCGAAATCATTGAAGAAGAAGTACCTTATAAGACGAGAATAGGCCTTATATAATAAGAGACATTTAAATTTTTTTAATTGCATAAATGGGCGGCATTATTTTCAGAATTAATAGTTTTTTACATGGACTTAAAATTCGTTTAATTTTTTCCCATCAAATACTAGAATTATAGAAATGTACTTTGAGAAAACAATCGGCAGTAGGACGGAATCGTGTTGACCACCGATTGGGTTTTTGCTTATAACTGTTGTATCCTTCGACCGACTTCTTCGACTAAGAGCTCAATGGAAAGCTTATCTCTCCCTCTTTCAGATGGCATTAACATATTTTACGAAAAGTTGTAAGAAATAAAATTTTTTTGATCAAAACTAAAATATCCTCGAAATCATTGAAGAAGAAGTACCTTATAAGACGAAAATATGCCTTATCTAATAAGAGACATTTAAATTTTTTTAGTTGCATAAATGGGCGGCATTTTATTCAGAATTAATAGTTTTTTACATGGACAAAAAATTCGTTTAATTTTTTCCCATTAAATACTAGAATTATAGAAAAGTACTTTGCCAAGAGAATCGGCAGTAGGACGGAATCGTGTTGACCACCGATTAGTTTTTTGCTAATAACTAACAAAACTAAAATATCGTCGAAGTCCTTGAAGAAGAAGTACCTTATAAGACGAAAATATGCCTTATCTAATAAGAGACATTTAATTTTTTTTAATTGCATAAATGGGCGGCATTTTATTCAAAATTAATAGTTTTTTACATTGACAAAAAATTCGTTTAATTTTTTCCCATTAAATACTAGAATTATAGAAAAGTACTTTTCGAAAAGAATCGGCAGTAGGACGGAAACGTGTTGACCACCGATTAGTTTATTGCTAATAACTCTTGCATCCGTCGACCGACTTCTTCGACTAAAAGCTCAATGGAAAGCTTATCTCTTCCTCTTTCAGATGCCATTAACATATTTTACGAAAAAAGGTAAGAAATAAAATTGTTTTGATCAAAACTAAAATATCCTCGAAATTATTGAATAAGAAGTACCTTATCAGACAAAAATTTGGATTATCTAATAAGAGACATTTAAATTTTTTTAGTTGCATAAATGGGCGGCATTTTATTCAGAATTACTAGTTTTTTACATTGATAAAAAATTCGTTTAAATTTTTCCTATTGAATACTAGAATTATAGAAATGTATTTTGCGAAAAGAATCGGCAGTAGGACGGAAACGTGTAGACCACCGATTAGTTTTTTGCTAATTACTCTTGCATCCTTCGATCGACTTCTTCGACTAAGAGCTCGACGGAAAGCTTATCTGTTGCTCTTTCAGATGGCATTAACATATTTTACGAAATGTCGTAAGAAATAAAATTTTTTTGATCAAAACTAAAATATCCTCGAAATCATTGAAGAAGAAGTACCTTATCAGACGAAAATATGTCTTATCTAATAAAAGACATTTAAATTTTTTTAGTTGCATAAATGGGCGGCATTTTATTCAGAATTAATAGTTTTTTACATGGACAAAAAATTCGTTTAATTTTTTCCCATTAAATACTAGAATTATAGAAAAGTACTTTGCCAAGAGAAACGGCAGTAGGACGGAATCGTGTTGACCACCGATTAATTTTTTGCTAATTACTCTTGCATCCTTTAACCGACTTCTTCGACTAAGAGCTCGATGGAAAGCTTATCTGTTGCTCTTTCAGATGGCATTAACATATTTTACGAAATGTCGTAAGAAATACAATTTTTTTGATCAAAACTAAAATATCCTCGAAATCATTGAAGAACTAGAATTATAGAAAAGTACTTTGCGAAAACAATCGGCAGTAGGACGGAATCGTGTTGACCACCGATTATTTTTTTGCTAATAACTCTTGCATCCTTCGACCGACTTCTTCGACTAAGAGCTCGATAGAAAGCTTATCTGTTCCTCTTTCAGATGGCATTAACATATTTTACGAAATGTCGTAAGAAATACAATTTTTTTGATCAAAACTAAAATATCCTCGAAATCATTGAAGAAGAAGTACCTTATCAGACGAAAATATGTCTTATCTAATAAGAAACATTTCAATTTTTTTAATTGAATAAATGGGCGCCATTCTTTTTAGAATTAATAGTTTTTTACATGGACAAAAAATTCGTTTAATTTTTTCCCATTAAATACTAGAATTATAGAAAAGTACTTTGCCAAGAGAATCGGCAGTAGGACGGAATCGTGTTGACCACCGATTAGTTTTTTGCTAATTACACTTGCATCCTTCGACCGACTTCTTCGACTAAGAGCTCGATGGAAAGCTTATCTGTTCCTCTTTCAGATGGCATTAACATATTTTACGAAATGTCGTAAGAAATACAATTTTTTTGATCAAAACTAAAATATGCTCGAAATCATTGAAGAAGAAGTACCTTCTCAGACGCAAATATGCCTTATCTAATAAAAGACATTTAAAATTTTTTAATTGCATAAATGGGCGGAATTTTATTCAGAATTAATAGTTTTTTACATGGACAAAAAATTAGTTTAATTTTTTCCCATCAAATACTAGAATTATAGAAAAGTACTTTGAGAAAACAATCGGCAGTAGCACGGAATCGTGTTGACCACCGATTAGTTTTTTGCTTATAACTCTTTTATCCTTCGACCGACTTCTTCGACTAAGAGCTCGATGAAAAGCTTATCTGTTCCTCTTTCAGATGCCATTAACATATTTTACGAAAAGTCGTAAGAAATAAAATTTTTTGGATCAAAACTAAAATATCCCCGAAATCATTGAAGAGGAAGTACCTTATCAGACGAAAATATGCCTTGTCTAATAAGAGACATTTAAATTTTTTTATTTGCATAAATGGGCGGCATTTTATTCAGAATTAATAGTTTTTTAAATGGACAAAAAATTTAAAATTAAAATTTGTTTAATTTTTTCCCATCAAATACTAGAATTATAGAAAAGTACTTTGAGAAAACAATCGACAGTAGGACGGAATCGTGTTGACCACCGATTAGTTTTTTGCTTATAACTCTTGCATCCTTCGACCGAATTCTTGGACTAAGAGCTCGATGGAAAGCTTGTCTGTTGCTCTTTCCGATGGCATTAACATATTTTACGAAATGTCGTAAGAAATACAATTTTTTTGATCAAAACGAAAATATCCTCGAAATCATAGAAGATCATTGAAGAATCATTGAAGAAGAAGTACCTTATAAGACGAAAATATGCCTTATCTAATAAGAGACATTTAAATTTTTTTAATTGCATAAATGGGCGGCATTTTATTCAGAATTAACAGTTTGTTACATGGACTAAAAATTCGTTTAATTTTTTCCCATCAAATACTAGAATTATAGAAAAGTACTTTGAGAAAACAATCGGCAGTAGGACGGAATCGTGTTGACCACCGATTGGGTTTTTGCTTATAACTCTTGTATCCTTCGACCGACTTCTTAAACTAAGAGCTCAATGGAAAGCTTATCTCTTCCTCTGTCAGATGGCATTAACATATTTTACGAAAAGTTGTAAGAAATAAAATTTTTTTGATCAAAACTAAAATATCCTCGAAATCATTGAAGAAGAAGTACCTTATCAGACGAAAATATGGCTTATCTAATAAGAGACATTTAATTTTTTTAATTGCATAAATGGGCGGCATTTTTTTCAGAATTAATAGTTTTTTACATGGACAAAAAATTCGTTTAATTTTTTCCCATTAAATACTAGAATTATAGAAAAGTACTTTGCGAAAAGAATCGGCAGTACGACGGAATCGTATTGACCACCGATTAGTTTTTTGCTAATTACTCTTGCATCCTTCGTCCGACTTCTTCGACTAAGAGCTCGATGCAAAGCTCATCTGTTCCTCTTTCAGATGGCACTAACATATTTTACGAAAAGTCGTAAGAAATAAAATTTTGTTGATCAAAACTAAAATGCCATATCTAATAAGAGACATTAAAATTTTTTTAATTGCATAAATGGGCGGCAGTTTATTCAGAATTAATAGTTTTTTACATGGACAAAAAATTTAAAATTAAAATTTGTTTAATTTTTTCCCATCAAATACTAGAATTATAGAAAAGTACTTTGAGAAAACAACCGGCAGTAGGACGGAATCGTGTTGACCACCGATTAGTTTTTTGCTTATAACTCTTGCATCCTTCGACCGAATTCTTGGACTAAGAGCTCGATGGACAGCTTGTCTGTTGCTCTTTCCGATGGCATTAACATATTTTACGAAATGTCGTAAGAAATACAATTTTTTTGATCAAAACTAAAATATCCTCGAAATCATTGAAGAAGAAGTACCTTATAAGACGAGAATAAGCCTTATCTAATAAGAGACATTTAAATTTTTTTAATTGCATAAATGGGCGGCATTTTATTCAGAATTAATAGTTTGTTACATGGACTAAAAATTCATTTCATTTTTTCCCATCAAATACTAGAATTATAGAAAAGTACTTTGAGAAAACAATCGACAGTAGGACGGAATCGTGTTGACCACCGATTGGGTTTTTGCTTATAACTCTTGTATCCTTCGACCGACTTCTTAAACTAAAAGCTCAATGGAAAGCTTATCTCTTCCTCTTTCAGATGGCATTAACATATTTTACGAAAAGTTGTAAGAAATAAAATTTTTTTGATCAAAACTAAAATATCCTCGAAATCATTGAAGAAGAAGTACCTTATCAGACGAAAATATGGCTTATCTAATAAGAGACATTTAATTTTTTTAATTGCATAAATGGGCGGCATTTTTTTCAGAATTAATAGTTTTTTACATGGACAAAAAATTCGTTTAATTTTTTCCCATTAAATACTAGAATTATAAAAAAGTACTTTGCGAAAAGAATCGGCAGTACGACGGAATCGTGTTGACCAACGATTAGTTTTTTATACTTTTCACTTATGTGAAATAGTATATTAACTTTGTCACGGAGTTTGTAACAGATCGAAATATTAATTTCCGACTATATAAAGTATATATATTCTTGATCAGGACGACAAGACGAGTTGATTTAGCCATGTCCGTCTGTCCGTCTGTCCGTCTGTCTGTCTGTCTGTCGGTCTGTCTGTCTGTCTGTCTGTATGTATGCAAACTAGTCCCTCAGTTTTGAAGCTATCGAGCTGAAACTTTGCACAGAGTCTTAGAATTTATTACGATGAATCATTCGTCGGAACCAGCATGATCGGATTATTGGAACAGGTAGCTCCCATACGAAAAGAAGAAGAAAAGTGAACAAAACTTGAATCGTTGTATGGAAAACTTTTTTGTTTTGTACAATAGAGTGCTGAAATTTTAAACATAGTAGTTTTACATGGTCCGACTACATGCCTGAAAGTTTCATTGAGATTGGACATCTGGAACTGGTAGCTCCCATACAAAATGAAGAAGAGGAAGAGAAGCCATATTCACGTCGTTGTATGGAAAACTTTTTTGTTTCTTAACTAATTGACTTGAAATTTTAAAGTTATGTTCTTAGGGAGGAATGAAATCTATTTTGACCAAATGTGGGCGTAACCACGCATAGCCACGCCCACTTATAGCGAAAATTTACCCGTTGTATGGAAAACTTTTTTGTTTTTTAACCAATTGAATTGAAATTTTACAGTTATGTTCTTAGAGAGGAATGAAAACTATTTTGACCAAAAGTGGGCGTAGCCAGGCGTAGCCACGCCCACTTATAGCTTAACTTGACCCTTTGTATGGAAAACTTTTTTGTTTTTTAACCAATTGACTTGAAACTTTACAGTTATGTTCTTAGGGAGGAATGAAAACTATTTTAACCAAAAGTGGGCGTAGCCACGCCTACTTAGAGCGAAAATTGACCCGTTGTATGGAAAACTTTTTTGTTTTTTAACCAATTGACTTGAAACTTTGCAGTTATGCTCTTAGGGAGGAATGAAAACTATTTTGACCAAAAGCGGGCGTAGCCACGCCCACTTATAGCGAAAATTGACCCGTTGTATGGAAAACTTTTTTGTTTCTTAACCAATTGACTTGAAACTTTGCAGTTATGCTCTTAGGGAGGAATGAAAACTATTTTGATCAAAAGTGGGCGTGGCCACGCCCACTTATAGCTTAACTTGACCCTTTGTATGGAAAACTTTTTTGTTTTCTAACCAATTGACTTGAAACTTTACAGTTATGTTCTTAGGGAGGAATGAAAACTATTTTAACCAAAAGTGGGCGTAGCCACGCCTACTTATAGCGAAAATTGACCCGTTGTATGGAAAACTTTTTTGTTTTTTAACCAATTGACTTGAAACTTTGCAGTTATGCTCTTAGGGAGGAATGAAAACTATTTTGATCAAAAGTAGGCGTGGTCACGCCCTTTTATAGCGAAAATTGACCCGTTGTATGGAAAACTTTTTTGTTTTTTAACCAATTGACTTGAAACTTTGCAGTTATGCTCTTAGGGAGGAATGAAAACTATTTTGACCAAAAGTGGGCGTAGCCACGCCTACTTATAGCAAAAATTGACCCGTTGTATGGAAAACTTTTTTGTTTTTTAACCAATTGACTTGAAACTTTGCAGTTATGCTCTTAGGGAGGAATGAAAACTATTTTGACCAAAAGTGGGCGTAGCCAGGCGTAGCCACGCCCACTTATAGCGAAAATTGACCCGTTGTATGGAAAACTTTTTTGTTTCTTAACCAATTGACTTGAAACTTTGCAGTTATGCTCTTAGGGAGGAATGAAAACTATTTTGATCAAAAGTGGGCGTGGCCACGCCCACTTATAGCTTAACTTGACCCTTTGTATGGAAAACTTTTTTGTTTTTTAACCAATTGACTTGAAACTTTACAGTTATGTTCTTAGGGAGGAATGAAAACTATTTTAAACAAAAGTGGGCGTAGCCACGCCTACTTATAGCGAAAATTGACCCGTTGTATGGAAAACTTTTTTGTTTTTTAACCAATTGACTTGAAACTTTGCAGTTATGCTCTTAGGGAGGAATGAAAACTATTTTGATCAAAAGTAGGCGTGGTCACGCCCTTTTATAGCGAAAATTGACCCGTTGTATGGAAAACATTTTTGTTTTTTAACCAATTGACTTGAAACTTTGCAGTTATGCTCTTAGGGAGGAATGAAAACTATTTTGACCAAAAGTGGGCGTAGCCAGGCCTACTTATAGCAAAAATTGACCCGTTGTATGGAAAACTTTTTTGTTTTTTAACCAATTGACTTGAAACTTTGCAGTTATGCTCTTAGGGAGGAATGAAAACTATTTTGATCAAAAGTAGGCGTGGTCACGCCCTTTTATAGCGAAAATTGACCCGTTGTATGGAAAACTTTTTTGTTTTTTAACCAATTGACTTGAAACTTTACAGTTACGTTCTTAGGGAGGAATGAAAACTATTTTGACCAAAAGTGGGCGTAGCCACGCCTACTTATAGCGAAAATTGACCCTTTGTATGGAAAACTTTTTTGTTTTTTAACCAATTGACTTGAAACTTTACAGTTATGTTCTTAGGGAGGAATAAAAACTATTTTGACCAAATGTGGGCATCGCTACGCCCACTTAACGCAAAACTTGAACCGTTGTATGGAAAATTTTTTTGTTTTTTAACGAATTGACTTGAAACATTACAGTTATGTTGTTAGGGATGCATGAAAACTATTCAGTTAGTTTTTTTTATAGTGACACAAAGTGAAAAGTATTATAGCTTCAGCCTTGCTGAAGATAGCGTCCTTACTGGTTGCTAATTACTCTTGCATCCTTCGACCGACTTCTTCGACTAAGAGCTCGATGCAAAGCTCATCTGTTCCTCTTTCAGATGGCACTAACATATTTTACGAAAAGTCGTAAGAAATAAAATTTTGTTGATCAAAACTAAAATGCCATATCTAATAAGAGACATTAAAATTTTTTTAATTTCATAAATGGGCGGCAGTTTATTCAGAATTAATAGTTTTTTACATGGACAAAAAATTTAAAATTAAAATTTGTTTAATTTTTTCCCATCAAATACTAGAATTATAGAAAAGTACTTTGAGAAAACAACCGGCAGTAGGACGGAATCGTGTTGACCACCGATTAGTTTTTTGCTTATAACTCTTGCATCCTTCGACCGAATTCTTGGACTAAGAGCTCGATGGACAGCTTGTCTGTTGCTCTTTCCGATGGCATTAACATATTTTACGAAATGTCGTAAGAAATACAATTTTTTTGATCAAAACTAAAATATCCTCGAAATCATTGAAGAAGAAGTACCTTATAAGACGAGAATAAGCCTTATCTAATAAGAGACATTTAAATTTTTTTAATTGCATAAATGGGCGGCATTTTATTCAGAATTAATAGTTTGTTACATGGACTAAAAATTCGTTTCATTTTTTCCCATCAAATACTAGAATTATAGAAAAGTACTTTGAGAAAACAATCGGCAGTAGGACGGAATCGTGTTGACCACCGATTGGGTTTTTGCTTATAACTCTTGTATCCTTCGACCGACTTCTTGGACTAAGAGCTCAATGGAAAGCTTATCTCTTCCTCTTTCAGATGGCATTAACATATTTTACGAAAAGTTGTAGGAAATAAAATTTTTTTGATCAAAACTAAAATATCCTCGAAATCATTGAAGAAGAAGTACCTTATCAGACGAAAATATGGCTTATCTAATAAGAGACATTTAATTTTTTTAATTGCATAAAGGGGCGGCATTTTTTTCAGAATTAATAGTTTTTTACATGGACAAAAAATTCGTTTAATTTTTTCCCATTAAATACTAGAATTATAGAAAAGTACTTTGCGAAAAGAATCGGCAGTACGACGGAATCGTGTTGACCAACGATTAGTGTTTTGCTAATTACTCTTGTATCCTTCGACCGACTTCTTCGACTATGAGCTCGATGAAAAGCTTATCTGTTCCTCTTTCAGATGGCAATAACATATTTTACGAAAAGTCGTAAGAAATAAAATTTTTTTGATCAAAACTAAAATATCCTCGAAATCATTGAAGAAGAAGTACTTTCTCAGACGCAAATATTCCTTATCTAATAAGAGACATTTAAAATTTTTTAATTGCATAAATGGGCGGCATTTTATTCAGAATTAATAGTTTTTTACATGGACAAAAAATTTAAAATTAAAATTTGTTTAACTTTTTCCCATCAAATACTAGAATTATAGAAAAGTACTTTGAGAAAAAAATGGTCAGTAGGACGGAATCGTGTTGACCACCGTTTAGATTTTTGCTAATTTCTCTTGCATCCTTCGAGCGACTTCTTCGACTAAGAGCTCGACGGAAAGCTTATCTGTTGCTCTTTCAGATGGCATTAACATATTTTACGAAATGTCGTAAGAAATAAAATTTTTTTGATCAAAACTAAAATATCCTCGAAATCATTGAAGAAGAAGTACCTTATCAGACGAAAGTATGTCTTATCTAATAAGAGACATTTCAATTTTTTTAATTGCATAAATAGGCGGCATTTTTTTCAGAATTAATAGTTTTTTACATGGACAAAAAATTCGTTTAATTTTTTCCCATTAAATATTAGAATTATAGAAAAGTACTTTGCCAAGAGAATCGGCAGTAGGACGGAATCGTGTTGACCACCGATTAGTTTTTTGCTAATTACTCTTGCATCCTTCGACCGACTTCTTCGACTAAGAGCTCGATAGAAAGCTTATCTGTTCCTCTTTCAGATGGCATTAACATATTTTACGAAAAGTGGTAAGAAATAAAATATTTTTGATCAAAACTAAAATATCCTCGAAATCATTGAAGAAGAAGTACCTTATCAGACGAAAATATGCCTTATCTAATAAGAGACATTTCAATTTTTTTAGTTGCATAAATGGGCGGCATATTATTCAGAATTAATAGTTTGTTATATGGACTAAAAATTCGTTTAATTTTTTCCCATCAAATACTAGAATTATAGAAAAGTACTTTGAGAAAACAATCGGCAGTAGGACGGAATCGTGTTGACCAGCGATTAATTTTTTGCTTATAACTCTTGCATCCTTCGACCGAATTCTTCGACTAAGAGCTCGATGGAAAGCTTGTCTGTTGCTCTTTCCGATGGCATTAACATATTTTACGAAATGTCTTAAGAAATACAATTTTTTTGATCAAAACTAAAATATCCTCGAAATCATTGAAGAAGAAGTACCTTATCAGACGAAAATATGGCTTATCTAATGAGAGACATTTAAATTTTTTTAGTTGCATAAATGGGCGGCATTTTATTCAGAATTAATAGTTTTTTACATGGACAAAAAATTCGTTTATTTTTTCCCATTAAATACTAGAATTATAGAAAAGTACTTTGCGAAAAGAATCGGCAGTAGGACGGAATCGTGTTGACCACCGATTAGTTTTTTGCTAATAACTAACAAAACTAAGATATCCTCGAAATCCTTGAAGAAGAAGTACCTTATAAGACGAAAATATGCCTTATCTAATAAGAGACATTTAAATTTTCTTAATTGCATAAATGGGCGGCATTTTATTCAAAATTAAAATTTTTTTATATTGACAAAAAATTCGTTTAATTCTTTCCCATTAAATACTAGAATTATAAAAAATTACTTTTCGAAAAGAATCGCCAGTAGGACGGAACCGTGTTGACCACCGATTAGTTTTTTGCTAATTACTCTTGCATCCTTCGACCGACTTCTTCGACTAAGAGCTCGATGGAAAGCTTATCTCTTCCTCTTTCAGATGGCATTAACATATTTTACGAAAAGTTGTAAGATATAAAATTTTTTTGATCGAAACTAAAATATCCTCGAAATCATTGAAGAAAAAGTACCTTATCAGACGAAAATATGGCTTATCTAATAAGAGACATTTAAATGTTTTTAGTTGCATAAATGGGCGGCATTTTTTTCAGAATTAATAGTTTTTTACATGGACAAAAAATTCGTTTAATTTTTTCCCATCAAATACTAGAATTATAGAAAAGTACTTTGAGAAAAAAATCGTCAGTAGGACGGAATCGTGTTGACCACCGTTTAGTTTTTTGCTAATTACTCTTGCATCCTTCGAGCAACTTCTTCGACTAAGAGCTCGACGGAAAGCTTATCTGTTGCTCTTTCAGATGGCATTAACATATTTTACGAAATGTCGTAAGAAATAAAATTTTTTTGATCAAAACTAAAATATCCTCGAAATCATTGAAGAAGAAGTACCTTATCAGACGAAAGTATGTCTTATCTAATAAGAGACATTTCAATTTTTTTAATTGCATATGTGGGCGGCATTTTTTTCAGAATTAATAGTTTTTTACATGGACAAAAAATTCGTTTAATTTTTTCCCATTAAATATTAGAATTATAGAAAAGTACTTTGCCAAGAGAATCGGCAGTAGGACGGAATCGTGTTGACCACCGATTAGTTGTTTGCTAATTACTCTTGCATCCTTCGACCGACTTCTTCGACTAAGAGCTCGATAGAAAGCTTATCTGTTCCTCTTTCAGATGGCATTAACATATTTTACGAAAAGTGGTAAGAAATAAAATTTTTTTGATCAAAACTAAAATATCCTCGAAATCATTGAAGAAGAAGTACCTTATCAGACGAAAATATGGCTTATCTAATAAGAGACATTTAAATTTTTTTAGTTGCATAAATGGGCGGCATTTTATTCAGAATTAATAGTTTTTTACATGGACAAAAAACTCGTTTATTTTTTCCCATTAAATACTAGAATTATAGAAAAGTACTTTGCGAAAAAAATCGGCAGTAGGACGGAATCGTGTTGACCACCAATTAGTTTTTTGCTAATAACTAACAAAACTAAAATATCCTCGAAATCCTTGAAGAAGAAGTACCTTATAAGACGAAAATATGCCTTATCTAATAAGAGACATTTAAATTTTCTTAATTGCATAAATGGGCGGCATTTTATTCAGAATTAATAGTTTTTTACATGGACAAAAAATTCGTTTAATTTTTTCCCATTAAATACTAGAATTATAGAAAAGTACTTTGAGAAAACAATCGGCAGTAGGACGGAAACGTGTTGACCACCGATTAGTTTTTTGCTTATAACTCTTGCATCCTTCGACCGACTTCTTCGACTAAGAGCTCAATGGAAAGCTTATCACTTCCTCTTTCAGATGGCATTAACATATTTTACGAAAAGTTGTAAGAAATAAAAATTTTTTGATCAAAACTAAAATATCCTCGAAATCATTGAAGAAGAAGTACCTTATCAGACGAAAATATGGCTTATCTAATAAGAGACATTTAAATTTTTATACTTTTCACTTATGTGAAATAGTATATTAACTTTGTCACGGAGTTTGTAACAGATCGAAATATTAATTTCCGACTATATAAAGTATATATATTCTTGATCAGGACGACAAGACGAGTTGATTTAGCCATGTCCGTCTGTCCGTCTGTCCGTCTGTCTGTCGGTCTGTCTGTCTGTCTGTCTGTATGTATGCAAACTAGTCCCTCAGTTTTGAAGCTATCGAGCTGAAACTTTGCACAGAGTCTTAGAATTTATTACGATGAATCATTCGTCGGAACCAGCATGATCGGATTATTGGAACAGGTAGCTCCCATACGAAAAGAAGAAGAAAAGTGAACAAAACTTGAATCGTTGTATGGAAAACTTTTTTGTTTTGTACAATAGAGTGCTGAAATTTTAAACATAGTAGTTTTACATGGTCCGACTACATGCCTGAAAGTTTCATTGAGATTGGACATCTGGAACTGGTAGCTCCCATACAAAATGAAGAAGAGGAAGAGAAGCCATATTCACGTCGTTGTATGGAAAACTTTTTTGTTTCTTAACTAATTGACTTGAAATTTTAAAGTTATGTTCTTAGGGAGGAATGAAATCTATTTTGACCAAATGTGGGCGTAACCACGCATAGCCACGCCCACTTATAGCGAAAATTTACCCGTTGTATGGAAAACTTTTTTGTTTTTTAACCAATTGAATTGAAATTTTACAGTTATGTTCTTAGAGAGGAATGAAAACTATTTTGACCAAAAGTGGGCGTAGCCAGGCGTAGCCAGGCGTAGCCACGCCCACTTATAGCTTAACTTGACCCTTTGTATGGAAAACTTTTTTGTTTTTTAACCAATTGACTTGAAACTTTACAGTTATGTTCTTAGGGAGGAATGAAAACTATTTTAACCAAAAGTGGGCGTAGCCACGCCTACTTAGAGCGAAAATTGACCCGTTGTATAGAAAACTTTTTTGTTTTTTAACCAATTGACTTGAAACTTTGCAGTTATGCTCTTAGGGAGGAATGAAAACTATTTTGACCAAAAGCGGGCGTAGCCACGCCCACTTATAGCGAAAATTGACCCGTTGTATGGAAAACTTTTTTGTTTCTTAACCAATTGACTTGAAACTTTGCAGTTATGCTCTTAGGGAGGAATGAAAACTATTTTGATCAAAAGTGGGCGTGGCCACGCCCACTTATAGCTTAACTTGACCCTTTGTATGGAAAACTTTTTTGTTTTTTAACCAATTGACTTGAAACTTTGCAGTTATGCTCTTAGGGAGGAATGAAAACTATTTTGATCAAAAGTAGGCGTGGTCACGCCCTTTTATAGCGAAAATTGACCCGTTGTATGGAAAACTTTTTTGTTTTTTAACCAATTGACTTGAAACTTTGCAGTTATGCTCTTAGGGAGGAATGAAAACTATTTTGACCAAAAGTGGGCGTAGCCACGCCTACTTATAGCAAAAATTGACCCGTTGTATGGAAAACTTTTTTGTTTTTTAACCAATTGACTTGAAACTTTGCAGTTATGCTCTTAGGGAGGAATGAAAACTATTTTGACCAAAAGTGGGCGTAGCCACGCCCACTTATAGCGAAAATTGACCCGTTGTATGGAAAACCTTTTTGTTTCTTAACCAATTGACTTGAAACTTTGCAGTTATGCTCTTAGGGAGGAATGAAAACTATTTTGATGAAAAGTGGGCGTGGCCACGCCCACTTATAGCTTAACTTGACCCTTTGTATGGAAAACTTTTTTGTTTTTTAACCAATTGACTTGAAACTTTACAGTTATGTTCTTAGGGAGGAATGAAAACTATTTTAACCAAAAGTGGGCGTAGCCACGCCTACTTATAGCGAAAATTGACCCGTTGTATGGAAAACTTTTT
This sequence comes from Phortica okadai, assembly GCA_034638295.1. Taxonomy (NCBI): domain Eukaryota; kingdom Metazoa; phylum Arthropoda; class Insecta; order Diptera; family Drosophilidae; genus Phortica; species Phortica okadai. The sequence goes on from CM067851.1 coordinate 29,808,373, forward strand.
TGTTTTTTAACCAATTGACTTGAAACTTTGCAGTTATGCTCTTAGAGAGGAATGAAAACTATTTTGATCAAAAGTAGGCGTGGTCACGCCCTTTTATAGCGAAAATTGACCCGTTGTATGGAAAACTTTTTTGTTTTTTAACCAATTGACTTGAAACTTTGCAGTTATGCTCTTAGGGAGGAATGAAAACTATTTTGACCAAAAGTGGGCGTAGCCACGCCTACTTATAGCAAAAATTGACCCGTTGTATGGAAAACTTTTTTGTTTTTTAACCAATTGACTTGAAACTTTGCAGTTATGCTCTTAGGGAGGAATGAAAACTATTTTGATCAAAAGTAGGCGTGGTCACGCCCTTTTATAGCGAAAATTGACCCGTTGTATGGCAAACTTTTTTGTTTTTTAACCAATTGACTTGAAACTTTACAGTTATGTTCTTAGGGAGGAATGAAAACTATTTTAACCAAAAGTGGGCATGGCTACGCCCACTTAACGCAAAACTTGAACCGTTGTATGGAAAAATTTTTTGTTTTTTAACGAATTGACTTGAAACATTACAGTTATGTTGTTAGGGATGCATGAACACTATTCAGTTAGTTTTTTTTATAGTGACACAAAGTGAAAAGTATTATAGCTTCAGCCTTGCTGAAGATAGCGTCCTTACTGGTTTTAATTGCATAAATGGGCGGCATTTTATTCGGAATTAATAGTTTTTTACATGGACAAAAAACTCGTTTATTTTTTCCCATTAAATACTAGAATTATAGAAAAGTACTTTGCGAAAAAAATCGGCAGTAGGACGGAATCGTGTTGACCACCAATTAGTTTTTTGCTAATAACTAACAAAACTAAAATATCCTCGAAATCCTTGAAGAAGAAGTACCTTATAAGACGAAAATATGCCTTATCTAATAAGAGACATTTAAATTTTCTTAATTGCATAAATGGGCGGCATTTTATTCAGAATTAATAGTTTTTTACATGGACAAAAAATTCGTTTAATTTTTTCCCATTAAATACTAGAATTATAGAAAAGTACTTTGAGAAAACAATCGGCAGTAGGACGGAAACGTGTTGACCACCGATTAGTTTTTTGCTTATAACTCTTGCATCCTTCGACCGACTTCTTCGACTAAGAGCTCAATGGAAAGCTTATCACTTCCTCTTTCAGATGGCATTAACATATTTTACGAAAAGTTGTAAGAAATAAAAATTTTTTGATCAAAACTAAAATATCCTCGAAATCATTGAAGAAGAAGTACCTTATCAGACGAAAATATGGCTTATCTAATAAGAGACATTTAAATTTTTATACTTTTCACTTATGTGAAATAGTATATTAACTTTGTCACGGAGTTTGTAACAGATCGAAATATTAATTTCCGACTATATAAAGTATATATATTCTTGATCAGGACGACAAAACGAGTTGATTTAGCCATGTCCGTCTGTCCGTCTGTCTGTCTGTCTGTCGGTCTGTCTGTCTGTCTGTCTGTCTGTATGTATGCAAACTAGTCCCTCAGTTTTGAAGCTATCGAGCTGAAACTTTGCACAGAGTCTTAGAATTTATTACGATGAATCATTCGTCGGAACCAGCATGATCGGATTATTGGAACAGGTAGCTCCCATACGAAAAGAAGAAGAAAAGTGATCAAAACTTGAATCGTTGTATGGAAAACTTTTTTGTTTTGTACAATAGAGTGCTGAAATTTTAAACATAGTAGTTTTACATGGTCCGACTACATGCCTGAAAGTTTCATTGAGATTGGACATCTGGAACTGGTAGCTCCCATACAAAATGAAGAAGAGGAAGAGAAGCCATATTCACGTCGTTGTATGGAAAACTTTTTTGTTTCTTAACTAATTGACTTGAAATTTTAAAGTTATGTTCTTAGGGAGGAATGAAATCTATTTTGACCAAATGTGGGCGTAACCACGCATAGCCACGCCCACTTATAGCGAAAATTTACCCGTTGTATGGAAAACTTTTTTGTTTTTTAACCAATTGAATTGAAATTTTACAGTTATGTTCTTAGAGAGGAATGAAAACTATTTTGACCAAAAGTGGGCGTAGCCAGGCGTAGCCAGGCGTAGCCACGCCCACTTATAGCTTAACTTGACCCTTTGTATGGAAAACTTTTTTGTTTTTTAACCAATTGACTTGAAACTTTACAGTTATGTTCTTAGGGAGGAATGAAAACTATTTTAACCAAAAGTGGGCGTAGCCACGCCTACTTAGAGCGAAAATTGACCCGTTGTATAGAAAACTTTTTTGTTTTTTAACCAATTGACTTGAAACTTTGCAGTTATGCTCTTAGGGAGGAATGAAAACTATTTTGACCAAAAGCGGGCGTAGCCACGCCCACTTATAGCGAAAATTGACCCGTTGTATGGAAAACTTTTTTGTTTCTTAACCAATTGACTTGAAACTTTGCAGTTATGCTCTTAGGGAGGAATGAAAACTATTTTGACCAAAAGTGGGCGTAGCCAGGCGTAGCCACGCCCACTTATAGCTTAACTTGACCCTTTGTATGGAAAACTTTTTTGTTTTTTAACCAATTGACTTGAAACTTTACAGTTATGTTCTTAGGGAGGAATGAAAACTATTTTAACCAAAAGTGGGCGTAGCCACGCCTACTTAGAGCGAAAATTGACCCGTTGTATAGAAAACTTTTTTGTTTTTTAACCAATTGACTTGAAACTTTGCAGTTATGCTCTTAGGGAGGAATGAAAACTATTTTGACCAAAAGCGGGCGTAGCCACGCCCACTTATAGCGAAAATTGACCCGTTGTATGGAAAACTTTTTTGTTTCTTAACCAATTGACTTGAAACTTTGCAGTTATGCTCTTAGGGAGGAATGAAAACTATTTTGATCAAAAGTGGGCGTGGCCACGCCCACTTATAGCTTAACTTGAGCCTTTGTATGGAAAACTTTTTTGTTTTTTAACCAATTGACTTGAAACTTTACAGTTATGTTCTTAGGGAGGACTGAAAACTATTTTAACCAAAAGTGGGCGTAGCCACGCCTACTTATAGCGAAAATTGACCCGTTGTATGGAAAACTTTTTTGTTTTTTAACCAATTGACTTGAAACTTTGCAGTTATGCTCTTAGGGAGGAATGAAAACTATTTTGATCAAAAGTAGGCGTGGTCACGCCCTTTTATAGCGAAAATTGACCCGTTGTATGGAAAACTTTTTTGTTTTTTAACCAATTGACTTGAAACTTTGCAGTTATGCTCTTAGGGAGGAATGAAAACTATTTTGACCAAAAGTGGGCGTAGCCACGCCTACTTATAGCAAAAATTGACCCGTTGTATGGAAAACTTTTTTGTTTTTTAACCAATTGACTTGAAACTTTGCAGTTATGCTCTTAGGGAGGAATGAAAACTATTTTGACCAAAAGTGGGCGTAGCCACGCCCACTTATAGCGAAAATTGACCCGTTGTATGGAAAACCTTTTTGTTTCTTAACCAATTGACTTGAAACTTTGCAGTTATGCTCTTAGGGAGGAATGAAAACTATTTTGATGAAAAGTGGGCGTGGCCACGCCCACTTATAGCTTAACTTGACCCTTTGTATGGAAAACTTTTTTGTTTTTTAACCAATTGACTTGAAACTTTACAGTTATGTTCTTAGGGAGGAATGAAAACTATTTTAACCAAAAGTGGGCGTAGCCACGCCTACTTATAGCGAAAATTGACCCGTTGTATGGAAAACTTTTTTGTTTTTTAACCAATTGACTTGAAACTTTGCAGTTATGCTCTTAGAGAGGAATGAAAACTATTTTGATCAAAAGTAGGCGTGGTCACGCCCTTTTATAGCGAAAATTGACCCGTTGTATGGAAAACTTTTTTGTTTTTTAACCAATTGACTTGAAACTTTGCAGTTATGCTCTTAGGGAGGAATGAAAACTATTTTGACCAAAAGTGGGCGTAGCCACGGCTACTTATAGCAAAAATTGACCCGTTGTATGGAAAACTTTTTTGTTTTGTAACCAATTGACTTGAAACTTTGCAGTTATGCTCTTAGGGAGGAATGAAAACTATTTTGATCAAAAGTAGGCGTGGTCACGCCCTTTTATAGCGAAAATTGACCCGTTGTATGGAAAACTTTTTTGTTTTTTAACCAATTGACTTGAAACTTTACAGTTATGTTCTTAGGGAGGAATGAAAACTATTTTGACCAAAAGTGGGCATGGCTACGCCCACTTAACGCAAAACTTGAACCGTTGTATGGAAAAATTTTTTGTTTTTTAACGAATTGACTTGAAACATTACAGTTATGTTGTTAGGGATGCATGAACACTATTCAGTTAGTTTTTTTTATAGTGACACAAAGTGAAAAGTATTATAGCTTCAGCCTTGCTGAAGATAGCGTCCTTACTGGTTTTAATTGCATAAATGGGCGGCATTTTATTCGGAATTAATAGTTTTTTACATGGACAAAAAATTCGTTTAATTTTTTCCCATTAAATACTAGAATTATAGAAAAGTACTTTGCGAAGAGAATCGGCAGTAGGACGGAATCGTGTTGACCACCGATTAGTTTTTTGCTAATTACTCTTGCATCCTTCGACCGACTTCTTCGACTAAGAGCTCGATGGAAAGCTTGTCTGTTGCTCTTTCCGATGGCATTAACATATTTAACGATGGAAAGCTTATCAGTTCCTCTTTCAGATGGCATTAACATATTTTACGAAAAGTCGTAAGAAATAAATTTTTTTTGATCAAAACTAAAATATCCTCGAAATCATTGAAGAAGAAGTACCTTACCTTATCAGACGACAATATGCCTTATCTAATAAGAGACATTTAAATTTTCTTAATTGCATAAATGGGCGGCATTTTATTCAGAATTAATAGTTTTTTACATTGACAAAAAATTCGTTTAATTTTTTCCCATTAAATACTAGAATTATAGAAAAGTACTTTTCGAAAAGAATCGGCAGTAGGTCGGAAACGTGTTGACCACCAATTAGTTTTTTGCTAATAACTCTTGCATCCTTCGACCGACTTCTTCGACTAAGAGCTCAATGGAAAGCTTATCTCTTCTTCTTTCAGATGGCATTAACATATTTTACGAAAAGTTGTAAGAAATAAAATTTTTTTGATCAAAACTAAAATATCCTCGAAATCATTGAAGAAGAAGTACCTTATCAGACGAAATTATGCCTTATCTAATAAGCGACATTTAAATTTTTTTAATTGCTTAAATGGTCGGCATTTTATTCAGAATTAATAATTTTTACATGGACAAAAAATTCGTGTAATTTTTTCCCAATAAATACTAGAATTATAGAAAAGTACTTTGCGAAAAGAATCGGCAGTAGGACGGAATCGTGTTGACCACCGATTAGTTTTTTGCTAATTACTTTTGCATCCTTCGACCGACTTCTTCGACTAAGAGCTCGATGGAAAGCTTATCTGTTCCTCTTTCAGATGGCATTAACATATTTTACGAAAAGTCGTAAGAAATAAAATTTTTTTGATCAAAACTAAAATATACTCGAAATCATTGAAGAAGGATTTCCTTATCAGACGAAAATATGGCTTATCTAATAAGAGACATTTAAATTTTTTTAGTTGCATAAATGGGCGGCATTTTATTCAGAATTAATAGTTTTTTACATGGACAAAAAATTCGTTTAATTTTTTCCCATCAAATACTATAATTATAGAAAAGTACTTTGAGAAAACAATCGGCAGTAGGAAGGAATCGTGTTGACCACCGATTAGTTTTTTGCTTATAACTCTTGTATCCTTCGACAGACTTCTTCGACTAAGAGCTCGATGGAAAGCCTATCTGTTCCTCTTTCAGATGGCAGTAACATATTTTACGAAAAAACTTAAGAAATCAAATTTTTTTCATCAAAACTAAAATATCCTCGAAATCATTGAAGAAGAAGTACCTTATCAGACGAAAATATGCCTTATCTAATAAGAGACATTTAAATTTTTTTAGTTGCATAAATGGGCGGCATTTTATTCAGAATTAATAGTTTTTTATATGGACAAAAAATTCGTTTAATTTTTTCCCATTAAATACTAGAATTATAGAAAATTACTTTGCGAAAAGAATCGGCTGTAGGACGGAATCGTGTTGACCACCGATTAGTTTTTTGCTTATAACTCTTGCATCCTTCGACCGACTTCTTCGACTTAGAGCTCGATGGTAAGCTTTTCTGTTCCTCTTTCAGATGGCATTAACATATTTGACGAAATGTTGTAAGAAATAAAAGTTTTTTGATTAAAACTAAAATATCGTCGAAATCATTGAAGAAGAAGTACCTTATCAGACGAAAATATGCCTTATCTAATAAGAGACATTAAAATTTTTTCAATGGCATAAATGGGCGGCATTTGATTCAGAATTAATAGTTTTTTACCTGGAAAAAAATTCGTTAAATTTTTTCCCATTATATACTAGAATTATAGTAAAGTACTTTGCGAAAAGAATCGGAAGTAGGACGGAATCGTGTTGACCACCGATTAGTTTTTTGCTAATTACTCTTGCATCCAGCGACCGACTTCTTCGACTAAGAGCTCGATGGAAAGCTTATCTGTTCCTCTTTCAGATGGCATTGACATATTTTACGGAAAGTCGTAAGAAATAAAATTTTTTTGATCCAAACTAAAATATCCTCGAAATCATTAAAGAAGAAGTACCTTATCAGACGAAAATATGCCTTATCTAATAAGAGACATTTAAGTCTCTTTAATTGCATAAATAGGCGGCATTTTATTCAGAATCAATAGCTATTTACATGGACAAAAAATTCGTTTAATTTTTTCCCATCAAATACTAGAATTATAGAAAAGTACTTTGCGAAAAGAATCGGTAGTAGGACGGAATCGTGTTGACCACCGATTAGTTTTTTGTTTATAACTCTTGCATCCAGCGACCGACTTCTTCGACTGAGAGCTCGATGGAAAGCTTATCTGTTCCTCTTTCAGATGGCATTAACATATTTTACGGAAAGTCGTAAGAAATAAAATGTTTTTGATCCAAACTAAAATATCCTCGAAATCATTAAAGAAGAAGTACCTTATCAGACGACAATATGCCTTATCTAATAAGAGACATTTAAATCTTTTTAATTGCATTAATAGGCGGCATTTTATTCAGAATTAATAGCTATTTACATGGACAAAAAATTCGTTTAATTTTTTCCAAGTAAATACTAGAATTATAGAAAAGTACTTTGCGAAAAGAATCGGCTGTAGGACTGAATCGTGTTGACCACCGATTAGTTTTTTGCTAATAACTATTGCATCCAGTGACCGACTTCTTCGACTAAGAGCTCGATTTTCGGAAAGTCGTAAAAAATAAAATTTTTTTTGATCAAACCTAAAATATCCTCAAACTCATTCAATAAGAAGTACCTTATCAGACGAAAATATGCCTTATCTAATAAGAGACATTTAAATTTTTTCAATGGCATAAATGGGCGGCATTTTATTCAGAATTAATAGTTTTTTACCTGGAAAAAAATTCGTTAAATTTTTTCCCATTAAGTACTAGAATTATACAAAAGTACTTTGCGAAAAGAATCGGCAGTAGGACGGAATCGTGTTGACCACCGATTAGTTTTTTGCTAATTACTCTTGCATCCTTCGACCGACTTCTTCGACTAAGAGCTCGATGGAAAGCTTATCTGTTCCTCCTTCAGATGGCATTAACATATTTTACGGAAAGTCGTAAGAAATAAAATTTTTTTTAATCAAAACTAAAATATCCTCGAAATCATTAAAGAAGAAGTACCTTATCAGACGAAAATGTGCCTTATCTAATAAGAGACATTTAAGTCTTTTTAATTGCATAAATAGGCGGCATTTTATTCAGAATCAATAGCTATTTACATGGACAAAAAATTCGTTTAATTTTTTCCCATCAAATACTAGAATTATAGAAAAGTACTTTGCGAAAAGAATCGGTAGTAGGACGGAATCGTGTTGACCACCGATTAGTTTTTTGCTTATAACTCTTGCATCCAGCGACCGACTTCTTCGACTAAGAGCTCGATGGAAAGCTTATCTGTTCCTCTTTCAGATGGCATTAACATATTTTACGGAAAGTCGTAAGAAATAAAATGTTTTTGATCCAAACTAAAATATCCTCGAAATCATTGAAGAAGAAGTACCTTATCAGACGAAAATATGCCTTATCTAATAAGAGACATTTAAATTATTTTAGTTGCATAAATGGGCGGCATTTTATTCAGAATTAATAGTTTTTTATATGGACAAAAAATTCGTTTAATTTTTTCCCATTAAATACTAGAATTATAGAAAATTACTTTGCGAAAAGAATCGGCTGTAGGACGGAATCGTGTTGACCACCGATTAGTTTTTTGCTTATAACTCTTGCATCCTTCGACCGACTTCTTCGACTTAGAGCTCGATGGTAAGCTTTTCTGTTCCTCTTTCAGATGGCATTAACATATTTAACGAAATGTTGTAAGAAATAAAAGTTTTTTGATTAAAACTAAAATATCGTCGAAATCATTGAAGAAGAAGTACCTTATCAGACGAAAATATGCCTTATCTAATAAGAGACATTTAAATTATTTTAGTTACATAAATGGGCGGCATTTTATTCAGAATTAATAGTTTTTTATATGGACAAAAAATTAGTTTAATTTTTTCCCATTAAATACTAGAATTATAGAAAATTACTTTGCGAAAAGAATCGGCTGTAGGACGGAATCGTGTTGACCACCGATTAGTTTTTTGCTTATAACTCTTGCATCCTTCGACCGACTTCTTCGACTTAGAGCTCGATGGTAAGCTTTTCTGTTCCTCTTTCAGATGGCATTAACATATTTGACGAAATGTTGTAAGAAATAAAAGTTTTTTGATTAAAACTAAAATATCGTCGAAATCATTGAAGAAGAAGTACCTTATCAGACGAAAATATGCCTTATCTAATAAGAGACATTTAAGTCTTTTTAATTGCATAAATAGGCGGCATTTTATTCAGAATCAATAGCTATTTACATGGACAAAAAATTCGTTTAATTTTTTCCCATCAAATACTAGAATTATAGAAAAGTACTTTGCGAAAAGAATCGGTAGTAGGGCGGAATCGTGTTGACCACCGATTAGTTTTTTGTTTATAACTCTTGCATCCAGCGACCGACTTCTTCGACTAAGAGCTCGATGGAAAGCTTATCTGTTCCTCTTTCAGATGGCATTAACATATTTTACGGAAAGTCGTAAGAAATAAAATGTTTTTGATCCAAACTAAAATATCCTCGAAATCATTAAAGAAGAAGTACCTTATCAGACGACAATATGCCTTATCTAATAAGAGACATTTAAATCTTTTTAATTGCATTAATAGGCGGCATTTTATTCAGAATTAATAGCTATTTACATGGACAAAAAATTCGTTTAATTTTTTCCAAGTAAATACTAGAATTATAGAAAAGTACCTTGCGAAAAGAATCGGCTGTAGGACTGAATCGTGTTGACCACCGATTAGTTTTTTGCTAATAACTCTTGCATCCAGTGACCGACTTCTTCGACTAAGAGCTCGATTTTCGGAAAGTCGTAAAAAATAAAATTTTTTTTGATCAAACCTAAAATATCCTCAAACTCATTCAATAAGAAGTACCTTATCAGACGAAAATATGCCTTATCTAATAAGAGACATTTAAATTTTTTCAATGGCATAAATGGGCGGCATTTTATTCAGAATTAATAGTTTTTTACCTGGAAAAAAATTCGTTAAATTTTTTCCCATTAAGTACTAGAATTATACAAAAGTACTTTGCGAAAAGAATCGGCAGTAGGACAGAATCGTGTTGACCACCGATTAGTTATTTGCTAATTACTCTTGCATCCTTCGACCGACTTCTTCGACTAAGAGCTCGATGGAAAGCTTATCTGTTCCTCCTTCAGATGGCATTAACATATTTTACGGAAAGTCGTAAGAAATACAATTTTTTTTAATCAAAACTAAAATATCCTCGAAATCATTGAAGAAGAAGTACCTTATAAGACGAAAATATGCCTTATCTAATAAGAGACATTAAAATCTTTTTAATTGCATAAATAGGCGGCATTTTATTCAAAATTAATAGCTATTTACGTGGACAAAAAATTCGTTTAATCGATCGAAACTTAAATATCCTCGAAATCATTGAAGAAGAAGTACCTTATCAGACGAAAATATGCCTTATCTAATAAGAGACATTTAAATTTTTTTAATTGCATAAATGGGCGGCATTTTATTTAGAATTAATAGCTATTTACATGGACAAAAAATTTGTTTAATTTTTTCCCATCAAATACTAGAATTATAGAAAAGTACTTTGCGAAAAGAATCGGTAGTAGGACGGAATCGTGTTGACCACCGATTAGTTTTTTGCTTATAACTCTTGCATCCAGCGACCGACTTCTTCGACTAAGAGCTCGATGGAAAGCTTATCTGTTCCTCCTTCAGATGGCATTAACATATTTTACGGAAAGTCGTAAGAAATAAAATTTTTTTTAATCAAAACTAAAATATCCTCGAAATCATTAAAGAAGAAGTACCTTATCAGACGAAAATGTGCCTTATCTAATAAGAGACATTTAAGTCTTTTTAATTGCATAAATAGGCGGCATTTTATTCAGAATCAATAGCTATTTACATGGACAAAAAATTCGTTTAATTTTTTCCCATCAAATACTAGAATTATAGAAAAGTACTTTGCGAAAAGAATCGGTAGTAGGACGGAATCGTGTTGACCACCGATTAGTTTTTTGCTTATAACTCTTGCATCCAGCGACCGACTTCTTCGACTAAGAGCTCGATGGAAAGCTTATCTGTTCCTCTTTCAGATGGCATTAACATATTTTACGGAAAGTCGTAAGAAATAAAATGTTTTTGATCCAAACTAAAATATCCTCGAAATCATTGAAGAAGAAGTACCTTATCAGACGAAAATATGCCTTATCTAATAAGAGACATTTAAATTATTTTAGTTGCATAAATGGGCGGCATTTTATTCAGAATTAATAGTTTTTTATATGGACAAAAAATTCGTTTAATTTTTTCCCATTAAATACTAGAATTATAGAAAATTACTTTGCGAAAAGAATCGGCTGTAGGACGGAATCGTGTTGACCACCGATTAGTTTTTTGCTTATAACTCTTGCATCCTTCGACCGACTTCTTCGACTTAGAGCTCGATGGTAAGCTTTTCTGTTCCTCTTTCAGATGGCATTAACATATTTGACGAAATGTTGTAAGAAATAAAAGTTTTTTGATTAAAACTAAAATATCGTCGAAATCATTGAAGAAGAAGTACCTTATCAGACGAACATATGCCTTATCTAATAAGAGACATTTAAATTTTTTCAATGGCATAAATGGGCGGCATTTTATTCAGAATTAATAGTTTTTTACCTGGAAAAAAATTCGTTAAATTTTTTCCCATTAAGTACTAGAATTATACAAAAGTACTTTGCGAAAAGAATCGGCAGTAGGACGGAATCGTGTTGACCACCGATTAGTTTTTTGCTAATTACTCTAGCATCCTTCGACCGACTTCTTCGACTAAGAGCTCGATGGAAAGCTTATCTGTTCCTCCTTCAGATGGCATTAACATATTTTACGGAAAGTCGTAAGAAATACAATTTTTTTTAATCAAAACTAAAATATCCTCGAAATCATTGAAGAAGAAGTACCTTATAAGACGAAAATATGCCTTATCTAATAAGAGACATTAAAATCTTTTTAATTGCATAAATAGGCGGCATTTTATTCAAAATTAATAGCTATTTACGTGGACAAAAAATTCGTTTAATCGATCGAAACTTAAATATCCTCGAAATCATTGAAGAAGAAGTACCTTATCAGACGAAAATATGCCTTATCTAATAAGAGACATTTAAATTTTTTTAATTGCATAAATGGGCGGCATTTTATTTAGAATTAATAGCTATTTACATGGACAAAAAATTCGTTTAATTTTTTCCCATCAAATACTAGAATTATAGAAAAGTACTTTGCGAAAAGAATCGGAAGTAGGACGGAATCGTGTTGACCACCGATTAGTTTTTTGCTAATTACTCTTGCATCCAGCGACCGACTTCTTCGACTAAGAGCTCGATGGAAAGCTTATCTGTTCCTCTTTCAGATGGCATTGACATATTTTACGGAAAGTCGTAAGAAATAAAATTTTTTTGATCCAAACTAAAATATCCTCGAAATCATTAAAGAAGAAGTACCTTATCAGACGAAAATATGCCTTATCTAATAAGAGACATTTAAGTCTTTTTAATTGCATAAATAAGCGGCATTTTATTCAGAATCAATAGCTATTCACATGGACAAAAAATTCGTTTAATTTTTTCCCATCAAATACTAGAATTATAGAAAAGTACTTTGCGAAAAGAATCGGTAGTAGGACGGAATCGTGTTGACCACCGATTAGTTTTTTGCTTATAACTCTTGCATCCAGCGACCGACTTCTTCGACTAAGAGCTCGATGAAAAGCTTATCTGTTCCTCTTTCAGATGGCATTAACATATTTTACGGAAAGTCGTAAGAAATAAAATGTTTTTGATCCAAACTAAAATATCCTCGAAATCATTAAAGAAGAAGTACCTTATCAGACGACAATATGCCTTATCTAATAAGAGACATTTAAATCTTTTTAATTGCATTAATAGGCGGCATTTTATTCAGAATTAATAGCTATTTACATGGACAAAAAATTCGTTTAATTTTTTCCAAGTAAATACTAGAATTATAGAAAAGTACTTTGCGAAAAGAATCGGCTGTAGGACTGAATCGTGTTGACCACCGATTAGTTTTTTGCTAATAACTCTTGCATCCAGTGACCGACTTCTTCGACTAAGAGCTCGATTTTCGGAAAGTCGTAAAAAATAAAATTTTTTTTGATCAAAACTAAAATATCCTCAAACTCATTCAATAAGAAGTACCTTATCAGACGAAAATATGCCTTATCTAATAAGAGACATTTAAATTTTTTCAATGGCATAAATGGGCGGCATTTTGTTCAGAATTAATAGTTTTTTACCTGGAAAAAAATTCGTTAAATTTTTTCCCATTAAATACTAGAATTATACAAAAGTACTTTGCGAAAAGAATCGGCAGTAGGACGGAATCGTGTTGACCACCGATTAGTTTTTTGCTAATTACTCTTGCATCCTTCGCCCGACTTCTTCGACTAAGAGCTCGATGGAAAGCTTATCTGTTCCTTCTTCAGATGGCATTAACATATTTTACGGAAAGTCGTAAGAAATAAAATTTTTTTTAATCAAAACTAAAATATCCTCGAAATCATTGAAGAAGAAGTACGTTATAAGACGAAAATATGCCTTATCTAATAAGAGACATTAAAATCTTTTTAATTGCATAAATAGGCGGCATTTTATTCAGAATTAATAGCTATTTACGTGGACAAAAAATTCGTTTAATCGATCAAAACTTAAATATCCTCGAAATCATTGAAGAAGAAGTACCTTATCAGACGAAAATATGCCGTATCTTATAAGAGACATTTAAATTTTTTTAATTGCATAAATGGGCGGCATTTTATTTAGAATTAATAGTTTTTTACATGGACAAGAAATTCGTTTAATTTTTTCCCATTAAATACTAGAATTATAGAAAAGTACTCTGCGAAAACAATCAGCAGTAGGACGGAATCGTGTTGACCACCGATTAGTTTTTTGCTAATAACTAACAAAACTAAAATATCCTCGAAATCCTTGAAGAAGAAGTACCTTATAAGACGAAAATATGCCTTATCTAATAAGAGACATTAAAATCTTTTTAATTGCATAAATAGGCGGCATTTTATTCAGAATTAATAGCTATTTACGTGGACAAAAAATTCGTTTAATAGATCAAAACTTAAATATCCTCGAAATCATTGAAGAAGAAGTACCTTATCAGACGAAAATATGCCTTATCTAATAAGAGACATTTACATTTTTATACTTTTCACTTATGTGAAATAGTATATTAACTTTGTCACGGAGTTTGTAACAGATCGAAATATTAATTTCCGACTATATAAAGTATATATATTCTTGATCAGGACGACAAGACGAGTTGATTTAGCCATGTCCGTCTGTCCGTCTGTCCGTCTGTCTGTCTGTCTGTCTGTCTGTCTGTCTGTCTGTCTGTCTGTCTGTCTGTATGTATGCAAACTAGTCCCTCAGTTTTGAAGCTATCGAGCTGAAACTTTGCACAGAGTCTTAGAATTTATTACGATGAATCATTCGTCGGAACCAGCATGATCGGATTATTGGAACAGGTAGCTCCCATACGAAAAGAAGAAGAAAAGTGAACAAAACTTGAATCGTTGTATGGAAAACTTTTTTGTTTTGTACAATAGAGTGCTGAAATTTTAAACATAGTTGTTTTACATGGTCCGACTACATGCCTGAAAGTTTCATTGAGATTGGACATCTGGAACTGGTAGCTCCCATACAAAATGAAGAAGAGGAAGAGAAGCCATATTCACGTCGTTGTATGGAAAACTTTTTTGTTTCTTAACCAATTGACTTGAAATTTTAAAGTTATGTTCTTAGGGAGGAATGAAAACTATTTTGACCAAAAGTGGGCGTAACCACGCGTAGCCACGCCCACTTATAGCGAAAATTTACCCGTTGTATGGAAAACTTTTTTGTTTTTTAACCAATTGACTTGAAACTTTGCAGTTATGCTCTTAGGGAGGAATGAAAACTATTTTGATCAAAAGTGGGCGTGGCCACGCCCACTTATAGCTTAACTTGACCCTTTGTATGGAAAACTTTCTTGTTTTTTAACCAATTGACTTGAAACTTTACAGTTATGTTCTTAGGGAGGAATGAAAACTATTTTGACCAAAAGTGGGCGTAACCACGCGTAGCCACGCCCACTTATAGCGAAAATTGACCCTTTGTATGGAAAACTTTTTTGTTTTTTAACCAATTGACTTGAAACTTTACAGTTATGTTCTTAGAGAGGAATGAAAACTATTTTGACCAAAAGTGGGCGTAGCCACGCCCACTTATAGCGAAAATTTACCCGTTGTATGGAAAACTTTTTTGTTTTTTAACCAATTGACTTGAAACCTTGCAGTTATGCTCTTAGGGAGGAATGAAAACTATTTTGATCAAAAGTGGGCGTGGCCACGCCCACTTATAGCTTAACTTGACCCTTTGTATGGAAAACTTTCTTGTTTTTTAACCAATTGACTTGAAACTTTACAGTTATGTTCTTAGGGAGGAATGAAAACTATTTTGACCAAAAGTGGGCGTAACCACGCGTAGCCACGCCCACTTATAGCGAAAATTGACCCTTTGTATGGAAAACTTTTTTGTTTTTTAACCAATTGACTTGAAACTTTACAGTTATGTTCTTAGAGAGGAATGAAAACTATTATGACCAAAAGTGGGCGTAGCCACGCCCACTTATAGCGAAAATTGACCCTTTGTATGGAAAACTTTTTTGTTTTTTAACCAATTGACTTGAAACTTTACAGTTATGTTCTTAGGGAGGAATGAAAACTATTTTGACCAAAAGTGGGCGTAACCACGCCCACTTATAGCGAAAATTTACCCGTTGTATGGAAAACTTTTTTGTTTTTTAACGAATTGACTTGAAACTTTGCAGTTATGCTCTTAGGGAGGAATGAAAACTATTTTGACCAAAAGTGGGCGTAGCCACGCCCACTTATAGCGAAAATTTACCCGTTGTATGGAAAACTTTTTTGTTTTTTAACCAATTGACTTGAAACTTTACAGTTATGTTCTTAGAGAGGAATGAAAACTATTTTGACCAAAAGTGGGCGTAGCCACGCCCACTTATAGCGAAAATTGACCCTTTGTATGGAAAACTTTTTTGTTTTTTAACCAATTGACTTGAAACTTTACAGTTATGTTCTTAGAGAGGAATGAAAACTATTTTGACCAAAAGTGGGCGTAGCCACGCCCACTTATAGCGAAAATTTACCCGTTGTATGGAAAACTTTTTTGTTTTTTAACCAATTGACTTGAAACTTTGCAGTTATGTTCTTAGAGAGGAATGAAAACTATTTTGACCAAAAGTGGGCGTAGCCACGCCCACTTATAGCGAAAATTGACACTTTGTATGGAAAACTTTTTTGTTTTTTAACCAATTGACTTGAAACTTTACAGTTATGTTCTTAGAGAGGAATGAAAACTATTTTGACCAAAAGTGGGCGTAGCCACGCCCACTTATAGCGAAAATTTATCCGTTGTATGGAAAACTTTTTTGTTTTTTAACCAATTGACTTGAAACTTTGCAGTTGTGCTCTTAGGGAGGAATAAAAACTATTTTGACCAAATGTGGGCATGGCTACGCCCACTTATCGCAAAACTTGAACCGTTGTATGGAAAAATTTTTTGTTTTTTAACGAATTGACTTGAAACATTACAGTTATGTTGTTAGGGAGGCATGAAAACTATTCATTTAGTTTTTTTTATAGTGACACAAAGTGAAAAGTATTATAGCTTCAGCCTTGCTGAAGATAGCGTCCTTACTGGTTTTAATTGCATAAATGGGCGGCATTTTATTTAGAATTAATAGTTTTTTACATGGACAAGAAATTCGTTTAATTTTTTCCCATTAAATACTAGAATTATAGAAAAGTACTTTGCGAAAACAATCAGCAGTAGGACGGAATCGTGTTGACCACCGATTAGTTTTTTCCTAATAACTCTTGAATCCTTCGATCGACTTCTTCGACTAAGAGCTCGATGGAAAGCTTATCGGTTCCTCTTTCAGATGGCATTAACATATTTAACGATGGAAAGCTTATCAGTTCCTCTTTCAGATGGCATTAACATATTTTACGAAAAGTCGTAAGAAATAAAATTTTTTTGATCAAATTTAAAATATCATCAAAATCATTAAAGAAGAAGTACCATATAAGACGAAAATATGCCTTATCTAATAAGAGACATTTAAATTGTTTTAATTGCATAAATGGGCGGCATTTTATTCAGAATTAATAGTTTTTTACATGGACAAAAAATTCGTGTAATCTTTTCCCAATAAATACTAGAATTATAGAAAAGTACTTTGCGAAAAGAATCGGCAGTAGGACGGAATCGTGTTGACCACCGATTAGTTTTTTGCTAATTACTTTTGCATCCTTCGACCGACTTCTTCGACTAAGAGCTCGATGGAAAGCTTGTCTGTTGCTCTTTCCGATGGCATTAACATATTTTACGAAATGTCGTAAGATATACAATTTTTTTGATCAAAACTAAAATATCCTCGAAATCCTTGAAGAAGAAGGTACCTTATAAGACGAAAATATGCCTTATCTAATAAGAGACATTAAAATCTTTTTAATTGCATAAATAGGCGGCATTTTATTCAGAATTAATAGCTATTTACGTGGACAAAAAATTCGTTTAATCGATCAAAACTTAAATATCCTCGAAATCATTGAAGAAGAAGTACCTTATCAGACGAAAATATGCCGTATCTAATAAGAGACATTTAAATTTTTTTAATTGCATAAATGGGCGGCATTTTATTTAGAATTAATAGTTTTTTACATGGACAAGAAATTCGTTTCATTTTTTCTCATTAAATACTAGAATTATAGAAAAGTACTTTGCGAAAACAATCGGCAGTAGGACGGAATCGTGTTGACCACCGATTAGTTTTTTGCTAATAACTCTTGCATCCAGTGACCGACTTCTTCGACTAAGAGCTCGATTTTCGGAAAGTCGTAAAAAATAAAATTTTTTTTGATCAAAACTAAAATATCCTCAAACTCATTCAATAAGAAGTACCTTATCAGACGAAAATATGCCTTATCTAATAAGAGACATTTAAATTTTTTCAATGGCATAAATGGGCGGCATTTTGTTCAGAATTAATAGTTTTTTACCTGGAAAAAAATTCGTTAAATTTTTTCCCATTAAATACTAGAATTATACAAAAGTACTTTGCGAAAAGAATCGGCAGTAGGACGGAATCGTGTTGACCACCGATTAGTTTTTTGCTAATTACTCTTGCATCCTTCGCCCGACTTCTTCGACTAAGAGCTCGATGGAAAGCTTATCTGTTCCTTCTTCAGATGGCATTAACATATTTTACGGAAAGTCGTAAGAAATAAAATTTTTTTTAATCAAAACTAAAATATCCTCGAAATCATTGAAGAAGAAGTACCTTATAAGACGAAAATATGCCTTATCTAATAAGAGACATTAAAATCTTTTTAATTGCATAAATAGGCGGCATTTTATTCAGAATTAATAGCTATTTACGTGGACAAAAAATTCGTTTAATCGATCAAAACTTAAATATCCTCGAAATCATTGAAGAAGAAGTACCTTATCAGACGAAAATATGCCGTATCTAATAAGAGACATTTAAATTTTTTTAATTGCATAAATGGGCGGCATTTTATTTAGAATTAATAGTTTTTTACATGGACAAGAAATTCGTTTAATTTTTTCCCATTAAATACTAGAATTATAGAAAAGTACTCTGCGAAAACAATCAGCAGTAGGACGGAATCGTGTTGACCACCGATTAGTTTTTTGCTAATAACTAACAAAACTAAAATATCCTCGAAATCCTTGAAGAAGAAGTACCTTATAAGACGAAAATATGCCTTATCTAATAAGAGACATTAAAATCTTTTTAATTGCATAAATAGGCGGCATTTTATTCAGAATTAATAGCTATTTACGTGGACAAAAAATTCGTTGAATAGATCAAAACTTAAATATCCTCGAAATCATTGAAGAAGAAGTACCTTATCAGACGAAAATATGCCTTATCTAATAAGAGACATTTACATTTTTTTAATTGCATAAATGGGCGGCATTTTATTTAGAATTAATAGTTTTTTACATGGACAAGAAATTCGTTTAATTTTTTCCCATTAAATACTAGAATTATAGAAAAGTACTTTGCGAAAACAATCAGCAGTAGGACGGAATCGTGTTGACCACCGATTAGTTTTTTCCTAATAACTCTTGAATCCTTCGATCGACTTCTTCGACTAAGAGCTCGATGGAAAGCTTATCGGTTCCTCTTTCAGATGGCATTAACATATTTAACGATGGAAAGCTTATCAGTTCCTCTTTCAGATGGCATTAACATATTTTACGAAAAGTCGTAAGAAATAAAATTTTTTTGATCAAATTTAAAATATCATCAAAATCATTAAAGAAGAAGTACCATATAAGACGAAAATATGCCTTATCTAATAAGAGACATTTAAATTGTTTTAATTGCATAAATGGGCGGCATTTTATTCAGAATTAATAGTTTTTTACATGGACAAAAAATTCGTGTAATCTTTTCCCAATAAATACTAGAATTATAGAAAAGTACTTTGCGAAAAGAATCGGCAGTAGGACGGAATCGTGTTGACCACCGATTAGTTTTTTGCTAATTACTTTTGCATCCTTCGACCGACTTCTTCGACTAAGAGCTCGATGGAAAGCTTGTCTGTTGCTCTTTCCGATGGCATTAACATATTTTACGAAATGTCGTAAGATATACAATTTTTTTGATCAAAACTAAAATATCCTCGAAATCCTTGAAGAAGAAGTACCTTATAAGACGAAAATATGCCTTATCTAATAAGAGACATTTAAATTTTTTTAATTGCAGAAATGGGCGGCATTTTATTCAAAATTAATAGTTTTTTACAGTGACAAAAAATTCGTTTCATTTTTTCTCATTAAATACTAGAATTATAGAAAAGTACTTTGCGAAAACAATCGGCAGTAGGACGGAATCGTGTTGACCACCGATTAGGTTTTTGCTAATAACTCTTGCATCCTTCGACCGACTTCTTCGACTAAGAGCTCAATGGAAAGCTTATCTCTTCCTCTTTCAGATGGCATTAACATATTTTACGAAAAGTTGTAAGAAATAAAATTTTTTTTGATCAAAACTAAAATATCCTCGAAATCATTGAAGAAGAAGTACCTTATCAGACGAAAATATGGCTTATCTAATAAGAGACATTTAACTTTTTTTAGTTGCATAAATGGGCGGCATTTTATTCAGAATTAATAGTTTTTTACATGGACAAAAAATTCGTTTAATTTTTTCCCATCAAATACTAGAATTATAGAAAAGTACTTTGAGAAAACAATCGGCAGTAGGACGGAATCGCGTTGACCACCGATTAGTTTTTTGCTTATAACTCTTGCATCTTTCGACCGACTTCTTCGACTAAGAGCTCAATGGAAAGCTTATCTCTTCCTCTTTCAGATGGCATTAACATATTTTACGAAAAGTCGTAAGAAATAAAATTTTTTTGATCAAAACTAAAATATCCTCGAAATCATTGAAGAAAAAGTACCTTACCTTATCAGACGAAAATATGCCTTATCTAATAAGAGACATTTAAATTTTTTTAATTGCATAAATGGGCGGCATTTTATTCAGAATTAATAGTTATTTACATGGACAAAAAATTCGTTTAATTTTTTCCCATTAAATACTAGAATTATAGAAAAGTACTTTTCGAAAAGAATCGGCAGTAGGACGGAATCGTGTTGACCACCGATTATTTTTTTCCTAATATCTCTTGCATCCTTCGATCGACTTCTTCGACTAAGAGCTCGATGGAAAGCTTATCTGTTCCTCTTTCAGATGGCATTAACATATTTAACGATGGAAAGCTTATCAGTTCCTCTTTCAGATGGCATTAACATATTTTACGAAAAGTCGTAAGAAATAAAATTTTTTTGATCAAAACTAAAATATCATCGAAATCATTGAAGAAAAAGTACCTTACCTTATCAGACGAAAATATGCCTTATCTAATAAGAGACATTTAAATTTTCTTAATTGAATAATAATTTTATTCAGAATTAATATTTTTTTACATGGACAAAATATTCGTTTAATTTTTTCCCATTAAATACTAGAATTATAAAAAAGTACTTTGCGAAAAGAATCGGCAGTAGGACGGAAAAGTGTTGACCACCGATTAGTTTTTTGCTGATAACTCTTGCATCCTTCGACCGACTTCTTTGACTAAGAGCTCGATGGAAAGCTTATCTGTTCCTCTTTCAGATGGCATTAACAAATTTTATGAAAAGTCGTAATAAACAAAATTTTTTTGATCCAAACTAAAATATCCTCGAAATCATTAAAGAAGAAGTACCTTATCAGACGAAAATATGCCTTATCTAATAAGAGACATTTAAATTTTTTTAATTGCATAAATGGGCGGCATTTTATTCAAAATGAATAGTTTTTTACATTGACAAAAAATTCGTTTAATTTTTTCCCATTAAATACTAGAATTTTCGAAAAGAATCGGCAGTAGGACGGAAACTTGTTGACCACCGATTAGTTTTTTGCTAATAACTCTTGCATCCTTCGACCGATTTCATCGACTAAGAGCTCAATGGAAAGCTTATCTCTTCCTCTTCCAGATGGCATTAACATATTTTACGAAAAGTTGTAAGAAATAAAATTTTTTTGATCAAAACTAAAATATCCTCGAAATCATTGAAGAAAAAGTACCTTATAAGACGAAAATATGCCTTATCTAATAAGAGACATTTAAATTTTTTTAATTGCATAAATGGGCGGCATTTTATTCAAAATTAATAGTTTTTTACATTGACAAAAAATTCTTTTAATTTTTTCCCATTAAATACTAGAATTATAGAAACATACTTTGCGAAAAGAATCGGCAGTAGGACGGAATCGTGTTGACCACCGATTAGTTTTTTGCTAATAACTAACAAAACTAAAATATCCTCGAAATCCTTGAAGAAGAAGTACCTTATAAGACGAAAATATACCTTATCTACTAAGAGACATTTAAATTTTTTTAATTGCATAAATGGGCGGCATTTTATTCAAAATTAATAGTTTTTTACATTGACAAAAAATTCGTTTAATTTTTTCCCATTAAATACTAGAATTATAGAAAAGTACTTTTCGAAAATAATCGGCAGTAGGTCGGAAACGTGTTGACCACCGATTAGTTTTTTGCTAATAACTCTTGCATCCTTCGACCGACTTCTTCGACTAAGAGCTCAATGGAAAGCTTATCTCTTCTTCTTTCAGATGGAATTAACATATTTTACGAAAAGTTGTAAGAAATAAAATTTTTTTGATCAAAACTAAAATATCCTCGAAATCATTGAAGAAGAAGTACCTTATCAGACGAAATTATGCCTTATCTAATAAGCGACATTTCAAGTTTTTTAATTGCTTAAATGGTCGGCATTTTATTCAGAATTAATAATTTTTTACATGGACAAAAAATTCGTGTAATTTTTTCCCAATAAATACTAGAATTATAGAAAAGTACTTTGCGAAAAGAATCGGCAGTAGGACGGAATCGTGTTGACCACCGATTAGTTTTTTGCTAATTACTTTTGCATCCTTCGACCGACTTCTTCGACTAAGAGCTCGATGGAAAGCTTATCTGTTCCTCTTTCAGATGGCATTAACATATTTTACGAAAAGTCGTAAGAAATAAAATTTTTTTGATCAAAACGAAAATATACTCGAAATCATTAAAGAAGGATTTCCTTATCAGACGAAAATATGCCTTATCTAATAAGAGACATTTAAATTTTTTTAGTTGCATAAATGGGCGGCATTTTATTCAGAATTAATAGTTTTTTACATGGACAAAAAATTCGTTTAATTTTTTCCCATCAAATACTATAATTATAGAAAAGTACTTTGAGAAAACAATCGGCAGTAGGAAGGAATCGTGTTGACCACCGATTAGTTTTTTGCTTATAACTCTTGTATCCTTCGACAGACTTCTTCGACTAAGAGCTCGATGGAAAGCCTATCTGTTCCTCTTTCAGATGGCAGTAACATATTTTACGAAAAAACTTAAGAAATCAAATTTTTTTCATCAAAACTAAAATATCCTCGAAATCATTGAAGAAGAAGTACCTTATCAGACGAAAATATGCTTTATCTAATAAGAGACATTTCAATTTTTTTAGTTGCATAAATGGGCGGCATTTTATCCAGAATTAATAGTTTTTTACCTGGAAAAAAATTCGTTAAATTTTTTCCCATTAAATACTAGAATTATAGAAAAGTACTTTGCGAAAAGAATCGGAAGTAGGACGGAATCGTGTTGACCACCGATTAGTTTTTTGCTAATAACTCTTGCATCCAGCGACCGACTTCTTCGACTAAGAGCTCGATGGAAAGCTTATCTGTTCCTCTTTCAGATGGCATTGACATATTTTACGGAAAGTCGTAAGAAATAAAATTTTTTTGATCCAAACTAAAATATCCTCGAAATCATTAAAGAAGAAGTACCTTATCAGACGAAAATATGCCTTATCTAATAAGAGACATTTAAGTCTTTTTAATTGCATAAATAGGCGGCATTTTATTCAGAATCAATAGCTATTTACATGGACAAAAAATTCGTTTAATTTTTTCCCATCAAATACTAGAATTATAGAAAAGTACTTTGCGAAAAGAATCGGTAGTAGGACGGAATCGTGTTGACCACCGATTAGTTTTTTGCTTATAACTCTCGCATCCAGCGACCGACTTCTTCGACTAAGAGCTCGATGGAAAGCTTATCTGTTCCTCTTTCAGATGGCATTAACATATTTTACGGAAAGTCGTAAGAAATAAAATTTTTTTGATGAAAACTAAAATATCATCGAAATCATTGAAGAAGAAGTACCTTATCAGACGACAATATGCCTTATCTAATAAGAGACATTTAAATCTTTTTAATTGCATTAATAGGCGGCATTTTATTCAGAATTAATAGCTATTTACATGGACAAAAAATTCGTTTAATTTTTTCCAAGTAAATACTAGAATTATAGAAAAGTACTTTGCGAAAAGAATCGGCTGTAGGACTGAATCGTGTTGACCACCGATTAGTTTTTTGCTAATAACTCTTGCATCCAGTGACCGACTTCTTCGACTAAGAGCTCGATTTTACGGAAAGTCGTAAAAAATAAAATTTTTTTTGATCAAAACTAAAATATCCTCGAAATCATTGAAGAAGAAGTACCTTATCAGACGAAAATATGCCTTATCTAATAAGAGACATTTGAATTTTTTAATTGCATAAATGGGCGGCATTTTATTTAGAATTAATAGTTTTTTACATGGACAAGAAATTCGTTTAATTTTTTCCCATTAAATACTAGAATTATAGAAAAGTACTTTGCGAAAACAATCAGCAGTAGGACGGAATCGTGTTGACCACCGATTAGTTTTTTCCTAATAACTCTTGAATCCTTCGATCGACTTCTTCGACTAAGAGCTCGATGGAAAGCTTATCGGTTCCTCTTTCAGATGGCATTAACATATTTAACGATGGAAAGCTTATCAGTTCCTCTTTCAGATGGCATTAACATATTTTACGAAAAGTCGTAAGAAATAAAATTTTTTTGATCAAATTTAAAATATCATCAAAATCATTAAAGAAGAAGTACCTTATAAGACGAAAATATGCCTTATCTAATAAGAGACATTTAAATTTTTTTAATTGCATAAATGGGCGGCATTTTATTCAGAATTAATAGTTTTTTACATGGACAAAATATTCGTTTAATTTTTTCCAATTAGAGACTAGAATTATAAAAAAGTACTTTGCGAAAAGAATCGGCAGTAGGACGGAAACGTGTTGAAAACCGATTAGTTTTTTGCTAATAACTCTCTCATCCTTCGACCGACTTCTTCGACTAAGAGCTCGATGGAAAGCTTATCTGTTCCACTTTCAGATGGCAGTAACATATTTTACGAAAAAACTTAAGAAATCAAATTTTTTTGATCAAAACTAAAATATCCTCGAAATCATTAAAGAAGAAGTACCTTATCAGACGAAATTATTCCTTATCTAATAAGAGACATTTAAATTTTTTTAATTGCATAAGTGGGGGGCATTTTATTCAGAATTAATAGTTTTTTACATGGATAAAAAAATTCGTTTAATTTTTTCCCATTAAATACTAGAATTATAGAAAAGTACTTTGCGAAAAGAATCGGCAGTAGGACGGAATCGTGTTAAAAACCGATTAGTTTTTTGCTTATAACTCTTGCATCCTTCGACCGACTTCTTCGACTAAGAGCTCGATGGTAAGTTTTCTGTTGCTCTTTCAGATGGCATTAACATATTTTATGAAAAGTCGTGAGAAGTAAATTTTTTTATTCAAAACTAAAATATCTTCGAAATCATTGAAAAAGAAGTACCTTTTAAGACGAAAATATACCTTATCTAATAAGAGACATTTAAATTTTTTTAATTGTATAAATGGGCGGCATTTTATTTAGAATTAATAGTTTTTTACATGGACAAAAAATTCGTTTAATATTTTCCCATTAAATACTAGAATTATAGAAAAGTACTTTGCGAAAAGAATCGGCAGTAGGACGGCAACGTGTTGACCACCGATTAGTTTTATGCTCATTACTCTTGCATCCTTCGACCAACTTCTTCGACTAAGAGCTCGATGGAAAGCTTATCTGTTCCTCTTTCAGATGGCATTAACATATTTTACGGAAAGTCGTAAGAAAAAAATTTTTTTTGATCTAAACTAAAATATCCTCAAAATCATTGAAAAAGATGTACCTTACAAGAGGAAAATATGCCTTATCTAATAAGAGACATTTAAATTTTTTTTATTGCATAAATTGGCGGCATTTAATTCATAATTAATAGTTTTTTACATGGACAAAAAATTCGTTTAATTTTTTCCCATTAAATACTAGAATTATAGAAAAGTACTTTGCGAAAAGAATCGGCAGTAGGACGGAATCGTATTGAACACCGATTAGTTTTTTGCTAATTACTCTTGCATCCTTCGACCGACTTCTTCGACTAAGAGCTCGATGGAAAGCTTATCTGTTCCTCTTTCAGATGGCATTAACATATTTTACGGAAAGTCGTAAGAAATAAAATTTTTTTTGATCAAAACTAAAATATCCTCGAAATCATTGAAGAAGAAGTACCTTATCAGACGAAATTATGCCTTATCTAATAAGAGACATTTAAATTTTTTTAGTTGCATAAATGGGCGACATTTTATTCAGAATTAATAGTTTTTTACATGGACAAAAAATTCGTTTAATTTTTTCCCATCAAATACTCTAATTATAGAAAAGTACTTTGAGAAAACAATCGGCAGTAGGAAGGAATCGTGTTGACCACCGATTAGTTTTTTGCTTATAACTCTTGTATCCTTCGACAGACTTCTTTGACTAAGAGTTCGATGGAAAGCCTATCTGTTCCTCTTTCAGATGGCAGTAACATATTTTACGAAAAAACTTAAGAAATCAAATTTTTTTGATCAAAACTAAAATATCCTCGAAATCATTAAAGAAGAAGTACCTTATCAGACGAAAATATGCCTTATCTAATAAGAGACATTTAAATTTTTTTAATTGCATAAATGGGGGGCATTTTATTCAGAATTAATAGTTTTTTACATGGGTAAAAAAATTCGTTTAATTTTTTCCCATTAAATACTAGAATTATAGAAAAGTACTTTGCGAAAAGAATCGGTTGTAGGACGGAATCGTGTTGACCACCGATTAGTTTTTTGCTTATAACTCTTGCATCCTTCGACCGACTTCTTCGATTTAGAGCTCGATGGAAAGCTTATCTGTTCCTCTTTCAGATGGCATTAACATATTTTACGGAAAGTCGTAAGAAATAAAATTTTTTTGATCCAAACTAAAATATCCTCGAAATCATAAAAGAAGAAGTACCTTATCAGACGACAATATGCCTTATCTAATAAGAGACATTTAAATCTTTTTAATTGCATTAACAGGCGGCATTTTATTCAGAATTATTAGCTATTTACATGGACAAAAAATTCGTTTAATTTTTTCCAAGTAAATACTAGAATTATAGAAAAGTACTTTGCGAAAAGAATCGGCTGTAGGACTGAATCGTGTTGACCACCGATTAGTTTTTTGCTAATAACTCTTGCATTCAGTGACCGACATCTTCGACTAAGAGCTCGATTTTACGGAAAGTCGTAAAAAATAAAATTTTTTTTGATCAAAACTAAAATATCCTCGAACTCATTCAATAAGAAGTACCTTATCAGACGAAAATATGCCTTATCTAATAAGAGACATTTAAATTTTTTCAATGGCATAAATGGGCGGCATTTTATTCAGAATTAATAGTTTTTTACATGGACAAAAAATTCGTTAAATTTTTTCCCATTAAATACTAGAATTATACAAAAGTACTTTGGGAAAAGAATCGGCAGTAGGACGGAATCGTGTTGACCACCGATTAGTTTTTTGCTAATTACTCTTGCATCCTTCGACCGACTTCTTCGACTAAGAGCTCGATGGAAAGCTTATCTGTTCCTCCTTCAGATGGCATTAACATATTTTACGGAAAGTCGTAAGAAATAAAATTTTTTTAATCAAAACTAAAATATCCTCGAAATCATTGAAGAAGAAGTACCTTATCAGACGAAAATATGCCTTATCTAATAAGAGACATTTAAATCTTTTTAATTGCATAAATAGGCGGCATTTTATTCAGAATTAATAGCTATTTACGTGAACAAAAAATTCGTTTAATCGATCAAAACTTAAATATCCTCGAAATCATTGAAGAAGAAGTACCTTATCAGACGAAAATATGCCTTATCTAATAAGAGACATTTAAATTTTTTTAATTGCATAAATGGGCGGCATTTTATTTAGAATTAATAGTTTTTTACATGGACAAGAAATTCGTTTAATTTTTTCCCATTAAATACTAGAATTATAGAAAAGTACTTTGCGAAAACAATCAGCAGTAGGACGGAATCGAGTTGACCACCGATTAGTTTTTTCCTAATAACTCTTGCATCCTTCGATCGACTTCTTCGACTAAGAGCTCGATGGAAAGCTTATCGGTTCCTCTTTCAGATGGCATTAACATATTTAACGATGGAAAGCTTATCAGTTCCTCTTTCAGATGGCATTAACATATTTTACGAAAAGTCGTAAGAAATAAAATTTTTTTGATCAAATTTAAAATATCATCAAAATCATTAAAGAAGAAGTACCTTATAAGACGAAAATATGCCTTATCTAATAAGAGACATTTAAATTGTTTTAATTGCATAAATGGGCGGCATTTTATTCAGAATTAATAGTTTTTTACATGGACAAAATATTCGTTTAATTTTTTCCAATTAGAGACTAGAATTATAAAAAAGTACTTTGCGAAAAGAATCGGCAATAGGACGGAAACGTGTTGAACACCGATTAGTTTTTTGCTAATAACTCTCTCATCCTTCGACCGACTTCTTCGACTAAGAGCTCGATGGAAAGCTTATCTGTTCCACTTTCAGATGGCATTAACATATTTTACGGAAAGTCGTAAGAAATAAAATTTTTTTGATCCAAACTAAAATATCCTCGAAATCATTAAAGAAGAAGTACCTTATCAGACGACAATATGCCTTATCTAATAAGAGACATTTAAATCTTTTTAATTGCATTAATAGGCGGCATTTTATTCAGAATTAATAGCTATTTACATGGACAAAAAATTCGTTTAATTTTTTCCAAGTAAATACTAGAATTATAGAAAAGTACTTTGCGAAAAGAATCGGCTGTAGGACTGAATCGTGTTGACCACCGATTATTTTTTTGGTAATAACTCTTGCATCCTTCGACCGACTTCTTCGACTAAGAGCTCGATGGAAAGCTTATCTGTTCCTCCTTCAGATGGCATTAACATATTTTACGGAAAGTCGTAAGAAATAAAATTTTTTTTGATCTAAACTAAAATATCCTCGAACTCATTCAATAAGAAGTACCTTATCAGACGAAAATATGCCTTATCTAATAAGAGACATTTAAATTTTTTCAATGGCATAAATGGGCGGCATTTTATTCAGAATTAATAGTTTTTTACCTGGAAAAAAATTCGTTAAATTTTTTCCCATTAAATACTAGAATTATACAAAAGTACTTTGCGAAAAGAATCGGCAGTAGGACGGAATCGTGTTGACCACCGATTAGTTTTTTGCTAATTACTCTTGCATCCTTCGACCGACTTCTTCGACTAAGAGCTCGATGGAAAGCTTATCTGTTCCTCCTTCAGATGGCATTAACATATTTTACGGAAAGTCGTAAGAAATAAAATTTTTTTTGATCTAAACTAAAATATCCTCAAAATCATTGAAAAAGATGTACCTTACAAGAGGAAAATATGCCTTATCTAATAAGAGACATTTAAATTTTTTTAATTGCATAAATTGGCGGCATTTAATTCATAATTAATAGTTTTTTACATGGACAAAAAATTCGTTTAATTTTTTCCCATTAAATACTAGAATTATAGAAAAGTACTTTGCGAAAAGAATCGGCAGTAGGACGGAATCGTATTGAACACCGATTAGTTTTTTGCTAATTACTCTTGCATCCTTCGACCGACTTCTTCGACTAAGAGCTCGATGGAAAGCTTATCTGTTCCTCTTTCAAATGGCATTAACATATTTTACGGAAAGTCGTAAGAAATAAAATTTTTTTTGATCAAAACTAAAATATCCTCGAAATCATTGAAGAAGAAGTACCTTATCAGACGAAATTATGCCTTATCTACTAAGAGACATTTAAATTTTTTTAGTTGCATAAATGGGCGGCATTTTATTCAGAATTAATAGTTTTTTACATGGACAAAAAATTCGTTTAATTTTTTCCCATCAAATACTATAATTATAGAAAAGTACTTTGAGAAAACAATCGGCAGTAGGAAGGAATCGTGTTGACCACCGATTAATTTTTTCCTAATATCTCTTGCATCCTTCGATCGACTTCTTCGACTAAGAGCTCGATGGAAAGCTTATCTGTTCCTCTTTCAGATGGCATTAACATATTTAACGATGGAAAGCTTATCAGTTCCTCTTTCAGATGGCATTAACATATTTTACGATAAGACGTAAGAAATAAAATTTTTTTGATCGAAACTAAAATATCATCGAAATCATTGAAGAAAAAGTACCTTACCTTATCAGACGAAAATATGCCTTATCTAATAAGAGACATTTAAATTTTCTTAATTGAATAATAATTTTATTCAGAATTAATATTTTTTTACATGGACAAAATATTCGTTTAATTTTTTCCCATTAAATACTAGAATTATAAAAAAGTACTTTGCGAAAAGAATCGGCAGTAGGACGGAAAAGTTTTGACCACCGATTAGTTTTTTGCTGATAACTCTTGCATCCTTCGACCGACTTCTTTGACTAAGAGCTCGATGGAAAGCTTATCTGTTCCTCTTTCAGATGGCATTAACAAATTTTATGAAAAGTCGTAATAAACAAAATTTTTTTGATCCAAACTAAAATATCCTCGAAATCATTAAAGAAGAAGTACCTTATCAGACGAAAATATGCCTTATCTAATAAGAGACATTTAAATTTTTTTAATTGCATAAATGGGCGGCATTTTATTCAAAATGAATAGTTTTTTACATTGACAAAAAATTCGTTTAATTTTTTCCCATTAAATACTAGAATTTTCGAAAAGAATCGGCAGTAGGACGGAAACTTGTTGACCACCGATTAGTTTTTTGCTAATAACTCTTGCATCCTTCGACCGATTTCATCGACTAAGAGCTCAATGGAAAGCTTATCTCTTCCTCTTCCAGATGGCATTAACATATTTTACGAAAAGTTGTAAGAAATAAAATTTTTTTGATCAAAACTAAAATATCCTCGAAATCATTGAAGAAAAAGTACCTTATAAGACGAAAATATGCCTTATCTAATAAGAGACATTTAAATTTTTTTAATTGCATAAATGGGCGGCATTTTATTCAAAATTAATAGTTTTTTACATTGACAAAAAATTCTTTTAATTTTTTCCCATTAAATACTAGAATTATAGAAAAATACTTTGCGAAAAGAATCGGCAGTAGGACGGAATCGTGTTGACCACCGATTAGTTTTTTGCTAATAACTAACAAAACTAAAATATCCTCGAAATCCTTGAAGAAGAAGTACCTTATAAGACGAAAATATACCTTATCTAATAAGAGACATTTAAATTTTTTTAATTGCATAAATGGGCGGCATTTTATTCAAAATTAATAGTTTTTTACATTGCCAAAAAATTCGTTTAATTTTTTCCCATTAAATACTAGAATTATAGAAAAGTACTTTTCGAAAATAATCGGCAGTAGGTCGGAAACGTGTTGACCACCGATTAGTTTTTTGCTAATAACTCTTGCATCCTTCGACCGACTTCTTCGACTAAGAGCTCAATGGAAAGCTTATCTCTTCTTCTTTCAGATGGAATTAACATATTTTACGAAAAGTTGTAAGAAATAAAATTTTTTTGATCAAAACTAAAATATCCTCGAAATCATTGAAGAAGAAGTACCTTATCAGACGAAATTATGCCTTATCTAATAAGCGACATTTCAATTTTTTTAATTGCTTAAATGGTCGGCATTTTATTCAGAATTAATAATTTTTTACATGGACAAAAAATTCGTGTAATTTTTTCCCAATAAATACTAGAATTATAGAAAAGTACTTTGCGAAAAGAATCGGCAGTAGGACGGAATCGTGTTGACCACCGATTAGTTTTTTGCTAATTACTTTTGCATCCTTCGACCGACTTCTTCGACTAAGAGCTCGATGGAAAGCTTATCTGTTCCTCTTTCAGATGGCATTAACATATTTTACGAAAAGTCGTAAGAAATAAAATTTTTTTGATCAAAACGAAAATATACTCGAAATCATTGAAGAAGGATTTCCTTATCAGACGAAAATATGCCTTATCTAATAAGAGACATTTAAATTTTTTTAGTTGCATAAATGGGCGGCATTTTATTCAGAATTAATAGTTTTTTACATGGACAAAAAATTCATTTAATTTTTTCCCATCAAATACTATAATTATAGAAAAGTACTTTGAGAAAACAATCGGCAGTAGGAAGGAATCGTGTTGACCACCGATTAGTTTTTTGCTTATAACTCTTGTATCCTTCGACAGACTTCTTCGACTAAGAGCTCGATGGAAAGCCTATCTGTTCCTCTTTCAGATGGCAGTAACATATTTTACGAAAAAACTTAAGAAATCAAATTTTTTTCATCAAAACTAAAATATCCTCGAAATCATTGAAGAAGAAGTACCTTATCAGACGAAAATATGCCTTATCTAATAAGAAACATTTAAATTTTTTTAGTTGCATAAATGGGCGGCATTTTATTCAGAATTAATAGTTTTTTACATGGACAAAAAATTCGTTTAATTTTTTCCCATTAAATACTAGAATTATAGAAAAGTACTTTGCGAAAAGAATCGGCTGTAGGACGGAATCGTGTTGACCACCGATTAGTTTTTTGCTTATAACTCTTGCATCCTTCGACCGACTTCTTCGACTTAGAGCTCGATGGTAAGCTTTTCTGTTCCTCTTTCAGATGGCATTAACATATTTGACGAAATGTTGTAAGAAATAAAAGTTTTTTGATCAAAACTAAAATATCCTCGAAATCATTGAAGAAGAAGTACCTTATCAGACGAAAATATGCTTTATCTAATAAGAGACATTTCAATTTTTTTAGTTGCATAAATGGGCGGCATTTTATCCAGAATTAATAGTTTTTTACCTGGAAAAAAATTCGTTAAATTTTTTCCCATTAAATACTAGAATTATAGAAAAGTACTTTGCGAAAAGAATCGGAAGTAGGACGGAATCGTGTTGACCACCGATTAGTTTTTTGCTAATAACTCTTGCATCCAGCGACCGACTTCTTCGACTAAGAGCTCGATGGAAAGCTTATCTGTTCCTCTTTCAGATGGCATTGACATATTTTACGGAAAGTCGTAAGAAATAAAATTTTTTTGATCCAAACTAAAATATCCTCGAAATCATTAAAGAAGAAGTACCTTATCAGACGAAAATATGCCTTATCTAATAAGAGACATTTAAGTCTTTTTAATTGCATAAATAGGCGGCATTTTATTCAGAATCAATAGCTATTTACATGGACAAAAAATTCGTTTAATTTTTTCCCATCAAATACTAGAATTATAGAAAAGTACTTTGCGAAAAGAATCGGTAGTAGGACGGAATCGTGTTGACCACCGATTAGTTTTTTGCTTATAACTCTCGCATCCAGCGACCGACTTCTTCGACTAAGAGCTCGATGGAAAGCTTATCTGTTCCTCTTTCAGATGGCATTAACATATTTTACGGAAAGTCGTAAGAAATAAAATTTTTTTGATGAAAACTAAAATATCATCGAAATCATTGAAGAAGAAGTACCTTATCAGACGACAATATGCCTTATCTAATAAGAGACATTTAAATTTTTTTAATTGCATAAATGGGCGGCATTTTATTCAAAATTAATAGTTTTTTACATTGACAAAAAATTCTTTTAATTTTTTCCCATTAAATACTAGAATTATAGAAAAATACTTTGCGAAAAGAATCGGCAGTAGGACGGAATCGTGTTGACCACCGATTAGTTTTTTGCTAATAACTAACAAAACTAAAATATCCTCGAAATCCTTGAAGAAGAAGTACCTTATAAGACGAAAATATACCTTATCTAATAAGAGACATTTAAATTTTTTTAATTGCATAAATGGGCGGCATTTTATTCAAAATTAATAGTTTTTTACATTGCCAAAAAATTCGTTTAATTTTTTCCCATTAAATACTAGAATTATAGAAAAGTACTTTTCGAAAATAATCGGCAGTAGGTCGGAAACGTGTTGACCACCGATTAGTTTTTTGCTAATAACTCTTGCATCCTTCGACCGACTTCTTCGACTAAGAGCTCAATGGAAAGCTTATCTCTTCTTCTTTCAGATGGAATTAACATATTTTACGAAAAGTTGTAAGAAATAAAATTTTTTTGATCAAAACTAAAATATCCTCGAAATCATTGAAGAAGAAGTACCTTATCAGACGAAATTATGCCTTATCTAATAAGCGACATTTCAATTTTTTTAATTGCTTAAATGGTCGGCATTTTATTCAGAATTAATAATTTTTTACATGGACAAAAAATTCGTGTAATTTTTTCCCAATAAATACTAGAATTATAGAAAAGTACTTTGCGAAAAGAATCGGCAGT
This sequence comes from Phortica okadai, assembly GCA_034638295.1. Classification (NCBI taxonomy): domain Eukaryota; kingdom Metazoa; phylum Arthropoda; class Insecta; order Diptera; family Drosophilidae; genus Phortica; species Phortica okadai. Next base: position 29,842,415 of record CM067851.1, read on the forward strand.
AGGACGGAATCGTGTTGACCACCGATTAGTTTTTTGCTAATTACTTTTGCATCCTTCGACCGACTTCTTCGACTAAGAGCTCGATGGAAAGCTTATCTGTTCCTCTTTCAGATGGCATTAACATATTTTACGAAAAGTCGTAAGAAATAAAATTTTTTTGATCAAAACGAAAATATACTCGAAATCATTGAAGAAGGATTTCCTTATCAGACGAAAATATGCCTTATCTAATAAGAGACATTTAAATTTTTTTAGTTGCATAAATGGGCGGCATTTTATTCAGAATTAATAGTTTTTTACATGGACAAAAAATTCATTTAATTTTTTCCCATCAAATACTATAATTATAGAAAAGTACTTTGAGAAAACAATCGGCAGTAGGAAGGAATCGTGTTGACCACCGATTAGTTTTTTGCTTATAACTCTTGTATCCTTCGACAGACTTCTTCGACTAAGAGCTCGATGGAAAGCCTATCTGTTCCTCTTTCAGATGGCAGTAACATATTTTACGAAAAAACTTAAGAAATCAAATTTTTTTCATCAAAACTAAAATATCCTCGAAATCATTGAAGAAGAAGTACCTTATCAGACGAAAATATGCCTTATCTAATAAGAAACATTTAAATTTTTTTAGTTGCATAAATGGGCGGCATTTTATTCAGAATTAATAGTTTTTTACATGGACAAAAAATTCGTTTAATTTTTTCCCATTAAATACTAGAATTATAGAAAAGTACTTTGCGAAAAGAATCGGCTGTAGGACGGAATCGTGTTGACCACCGATTAGTTTTTTGCTTATAACTCTTGCATCCTTCGACCGACTTCTTCGACTTAGAGCTCGATGGTAAGCTTTTCTGTTCCTCTTTCAGATGGCATTAACATATTTGACGAAATGTTGTAAGAAATAAAAGTTTTTTGATCAAAACTAAAATATCCTCGAAATCATTGAAGAAGAAGTACCTTATCAGACGAAAATATGCTTTATCTAATAAGAGACATTTCAATTTTTTTAGTTGCATAAATGGGCGGCATTTTATCCAGAATTAATAGTTTTTTACCTGGAAAAAAATTCGTTAAATTTTTTCCCATTAAATACTAGAATTATAGAAAAGTACTTTGCGAAAAGAATCGGAAGTAGGACGGAATCGTGTTGACCACCGATTAGTTTTTTGCTAATAACTCTTGCATCCAGCGACCGACTTCTTCGACTAAGAGCTCGATGGAAAGCTTATCTGTTCCTCTTTCAGATGGCATTGACATATTTTACGGAAAGTCGTAAGAAATAAAATTTTTTTGATCCAAACTAAAATATCCTCGAAATCATTAAAGAAGAAGTACCTTATCAGACGAAAATATGCCTTATCTAATAAGAGACATTTAAGTCTTTTTAATTGCATAAATAGGCGGCATTTTATTCAGAATCAATAGCTATTTACATGGACAAAAAATTCGTTTAATTTTTTCCCATCAAATACTAGAATTATAGAAAAGTACTTTGCGAAAAGAATCGGTAGTAGGACGGAATCGTGTTGACCACCGATTAGTTTTTTGCTTATAACTCTCGCATCCAGCGACCGACTTCTTCGACTAAGAGCTCGATGGAAAGCTTATCTGTTCCTCTTTCAGATGGCATTAACATATTTTACGGAAAGTCGTAAGAAATAAAATTTTTTTGATGAAAACTAAAATATCATCGAAATCATTGAAGAAGAAGTACCTTATCAGACGACAATATGCCTTATCTAATAAGAGACATTTAAATCTTTTTAATTGCATTAATAGGCGGCATTTTATTCAGAATTAATAGCTATTTACATGGACAAAAAATTCGTTTAATTTTTTCCAAGTAAATACTAGAATTATAGAAAAGTACTTTGCGAAAAGAATCGGCTGTAGGACTGAATCGTGTTGACCACCGATTAGTTTTTTGCTAATAACTCTTGCATCCAGTGACCGACTTCTTCGACTAAGAGCTCGATTTTACGGAAAGTCGTAAAAAATAAAATTTTTTTTGATCAAAACTAAAATATCCTCAAACTCATTCAATAAGAAGTACCTTATCAGACGAAAATATGCCTTATCTAATAAGAGACATTTAAATTTTTTCAATGGCATATATGGGCGGCATTTTATTCAGAATTAATAGTTTTTTACCTGGAAAAAAATTCGTTAAATTTTTTCCCATTAAATACTAGAATTATACAAAAGTACTTTGCGAAAAGAATCGGCAGTAGGACGGAATCGTGTTGACCACCGATTAGTTTTTTGCTAATAACTCTTGCATCCAGCGACCGACTTCTTCGACTAAGAGCTCGATGGAAAGCTTATCTGTTCCTCTTTCAGATGGCATTGACATAGTTTACGGAAAGTCGTAAGAAATAAAATTTTTTTTAATCAAAACTAAAATATCCTCGAAATCATTGAAGAAGAAGTACCTTATCAGACGAAAATATGCCTTATCTAATAAGAGACATTTAAATCTTTTTAATTGCATAAATAGGCGGCATTTTATTCAGAATTAATAGCTATTTACGTGGACAAAAAATTCGTTTAATCGATCAAAACTTAAATATCCTCGAAATCATTGAAGAAGAAGTACCTTATCAGACGAAAATATGCCTTATCTAATAAGAGACATTTGAATTTTTTTAATTGCATAAATGGGCGGCATTTTATTTAGAATTAATAGTTTTTTACATGGACAAGAAATTCGTTTAATTTTTTCCAATTAGAGACTAGAATTATAAAAAAGTACTTTGCGAAAAGAATCGGCAGTAGGACGGAAACGTGTTGAAAACCGATTAGTTTTTTGCTAATAACTCTCTCATCCTTCGACCGACTTCTTCGACTAAGAGCTCGATGGAAAGCTTATCTGTTCCACTTTCAGATGGCAGTAACATATTTTACGAAAAAACTTAAGAAATCAAATTTTTTTGATCAAAACTAAAATATCCTCGAAATCATTAAAGAAGAAGTACCTTATCAGACGAAATTATTCCTTATCTAATAAGAGACATTTAAATTTTTTTAATTGCATAAGTGGGGGGCATTTTATTCAGAATTAATAGTTTTTTACATGGATAAAAAAATTCGTTTAATTTTTTCCCATTAAATACTAGAATTATAGAAAAGTACTTTGCGAAAAGAATCGGCAGTAGGACGGAATCGTGTTAAAAACCGATTAGTTTTTTGCTTATAACTCTTGCATCCTTCGACCGACTTCTTCGACTAAGAGCTCGATGGTAAGTTTTCTGTTGCTCTTTCAGATGGCATTAACATATTTTATGAAAAGTCGTGAGAAGTAAATTTTTTTATTCAAAACTAAAATATCTTCGAAATCATTGAAAAAGAAGTACCTTTTAAGACGAAAATATACCTTATCTAATAAGAGACATTTAAATTTTTTTAATTGTATAAATGGGCGGCATTTTATTTAGAATTAATAGTTTTTTACATGGACAAAAAATTCGTTTAATATTTTCCCATTAAATACTAGAATTATAGAAAAGTACTTTGCGAAAAGAATCGGCAGTAGGACGGCAACGTGTTGACCACCGATTAGTTTTATGCTCATTACTCTTGCATCCTTCGACCAACTTCTTCGACTAAGAGCTCGATGGAAAGCTTATCTGTTCCTCTTTCAGATGGCATTAACATATTTTACGGAAAGTCGTAAGAAAAAAATTTTTTTTGATCTAAACTAAAATATCCTCAAAATCATTGAAAAAGATGTACCTTACAAGAGGAAAATATGCCTTATCTAATAAGAGACATTTAAATTTTTTTTATTGCATAAATTGGCGGCATTTAATTCATAATTAATAGTTTTTTACATGGACAAAAAATTCGTTTAATTTTTTCCCATTAAATACTAGAATTATAGAAAAGTACTTTGCGAAAAGAATCGGCAGTAGGACGGAATCGTATTGAACACCGATTAGTTTTTTGCTAATTACTCTTGCATCCTTCGACCGACTTCTTCGACTAAGAGCTCGATGGAAAGCCTATCTGTTCCTCTTTCAGATGGCAGTAACATATTTTACGAAAAAACTTAAGAAATCAAATTTTTTTGATCAAAACTAAAATATCCTCGAAATCATTAAAGAAGAAGTACCTTATCAGACGAAAATATGCCTTATCTAATAAGAGACATTTAAATTTTTTTAATTGCATAAATGGGGGGCATTTTATTCAGAATTAATAGTTTTTTACATGGGTAAAAAAATTCGTTTAATTTTTTCCCATTAAATACTAGAATTATAGAAAAGTACTTTGCGAAAAGAATCGGTTGTAGGACGGAATCGTGTTGACCACCGATTAGTTTTTTGCTTATAACTCTTGCATCCTTCGACCGACTTCTTCGATTTAGAGCTCGATGGTAAGCTTTTCTGTTCCTCTTTCAGATGGCATTAACATATTTGACGAAATGTTGTAAGAAATAAAAGTTTTTTGATCAAAACTAAAATATCCTCGAAATCATTGAAGAAGAAGTACCTTATCAAACGAAAATATGCCTTATATAATAAGAGACATTTAAGTCTTTTTAATTGCATAAATAGGCGGCATTTTATTCAGAATTAATAGCTATTTACATGGACAAAAAATTCGATTAATTTTTTCCCATCAAATACTAGAATTATAGAAAAGTACTTTGCGAAAAGAATCGGTAGTAGGACGGAATCGTGTTGACCACCGATTAGTTTTTTGCTTATAACTCTTGCATCCAGCGACCGACTTCTTCGACCAAGAGCTCGATGGAAAGCTTATCTGTTCCTCTTTCAGATGGCATTAACATATTTTACGGAAAGTCGTAAGAAATAAAATTTTTTTGATCCAAACTAAAATATCCTCGAAATCATTAAAGAAGAAGTACCTTATCAGACGACAATATGCCTTATCTAATAAGAGACATTTAAATCTTTTTAATTGCATTAACAGGCGGCATTTTATTCAGAATTATTAGCTATTTACATGGACAAAAAATTCGTTTAATTTTTTCCAAGTAAATACTAGAATTATAGAAAAGTACTTTGCGAAAAGAATCGGCTGTAGGACTGAATCGTGTTGACCACCGATTAGTTTTTTGCTAATAACTCTTGCATCCAGTGACCGACATCTTCGACTAAGAGCTCGATTTTACGGAAAGTCGTAAAAAATAAAATTTTTTTTGATCAAAACTAAAATATCCTCGAACTCATTCAATAAGAAGTACCTTATCAGACGAAAATATGCCTTATCTAATAAGAGACATTTAAATTTTTTCAATGGCATAAATGGGCGGCATTTTATTCAGAATTAATAGTTTTTTACATGGACAAAAAATTCGTTAAATTTTTTCCCATTAAATACTAGAATTATACAAAAGTACTTTGCGAAAAGAATCGGCAGTAGGACGGAATCGTGTTGACCACCGATTAGTTTTTTGCTAATTACTCTTGCATCCTTCGACCGACTTCTTCGACTAAGAGCTCGATGGAAAGCTTATCTGTTCCTCCTTCAGATGGCATTAACATATTTTACGGAAAGTCGTAAGAAATAAAATTTTTTTAATCAAAACTAAAATATCCTCGAAATCATTGAAGAAGAAGTACCTTATCAGACGAAAATATGCCTTATCTAATAAGAGACATTTAAATCTTTTTAATTGCATAAATAGGCGGCATTTTATTCAGAATTAATAGCTATTTACGTGAACAAAAAATTCGTTTAATCGATCAAAACTTAAATATCCTCGAAATCATTCAAGAAGAAGTACCTTATCAGACGAAAATATGCCTTATCTAATAAGAGACATTTAAATTTTTTTAATTGCATAAATGGGCGGCATTTTATTCAGAATTAATAGTTTTTTACATGGACAAGAAATTCGTTTAATTTTTTCCCATTAAATACTAGAATTATAGAAAAGTACTTTGCGAAAACAATCAGCAGTAGGACGGAATCGAGTTGACCACCGATTAGTTTTTTGCTAATAACTCTTGCATCTTTCGACCGACTTCTTCAACTAAGAGCTCGATGGAAAGCTTATCGGTTCCTCTTTCAGATGGCATTAACATATTTAACGATGGAAAGCTTATCAGTTCCTCTTTCAGATGGCATTAACATATTTTACGAAAAGTCGTAAGAAATAAAATTTTTTTGATCAAATTTAAAATATCATCAAAATCATTAAAGAAGAAGTACCTTATAAGACGAAAATATGCCTTATCTAATAAGAGACATTTAAATTGTTTTAATTGCATAAATGGGCGGCATTTTATTCAGAATTAATAGTTTTTTACATGGACAAAATATTCGTTTAATTTTTTCCAATTAGAGACTAGAATTATAAAAAAGTACTTTGCGAAAAGAATCGGCAATAGGACGGAAACGTGTTGAACACCGATTAGTTTTTTGCTAATAACTCTCTCATCCTTCGACCGACTTCTTCGACTAAGAGCTCGATGGAAAGCTTATCTGTTCCACTTTCAGATGGCATTAACATATTTTACGGAAAGTCGTAAGAAATAAAATTTTTTTGATCCAAACTAAAATATCCTCGAAATCATTAAAGAAGAAGTACCTTATCAGACGACAATATGCCTTATCTAATAAGAGACATTTAAATCTTTTTAATTGCATTAATAGGCGGCATTTTATTCAGAATTAATAGCTATTTACATGGACAAAAAATTCGTTTAATTTTTTCCAAGTAAATACTAGAATTATAGAAAAGTACTTTGCGAAAAGAATCGGCTGTAGGACTGAATCGTGTTGACCACCGATTAGTTTTTTGCTAATAACTCTTGCATCCTTCGACCGACTTCTTCGACTAAGAGCTCGATGGAAAGCTTATCTGTTCCTCCTTCAGATGGCATTAACATATTTTACGGAAAGTCGTAAGAAATAAAATTTTTTTTGATCTAAACTAAAATATCCTCGAACTCATTCAATAAGAAGTACCTTATCAGACGAAAATATGCCTTATCTAATAAGAGACATTTAAATTTTTTCAATGGCATAAATGGGCGGCATTTTATTCAGAATTAATAGTTTTTTACCTGGAAAAAAATTCGTTAAATTTTTTCCCATTAAATACTAGAATTATACAAAAGTACTTTGCGAAAAGAATCGGCAGTAGGACGGAATCGTGTTGACCACCGATTAGTTTTTTGCTAATTACTCTTGCATCCTTCGACCGACTTCTTCGACTAAGAGCTCGATGGAAAGCTTATCTGTTCCTCCTTCAGATGGCATTAACATATTTTACGGAAAGTCGTAAGAAATAAAATTTTTTTTGATCTAAACTAAAATATACTCAAAATCATTGAAAAAGATGTACCTTACAAGAGGAAAATATGCCTTATCTAATAAGAGACATTTAAATTTTTTTAATTGCATAAATTGGCGGCATTTAATTCATAATTAATAGTTTTTTACATGGACAAAAAATTCGTTTAATTTTTTCCCATTAAATACTAGAATTATAGAAAAGTACTTTGCGAAAAGAATCGGCAGTAGGACGGAATCGTATTGAACACCGATTAGTTTTTTATACTTTTCACTTATGTGAAATAGTATATTAACTTTGTCACGGAGTTTGTAACAGATCGAAATATTAATTTCCGACTATATAAAGTATATATATTCTTGATCAGGACGACAAGACGAGTTGATTTAGCCATGTCCGTCTGTCCGTCTGTCCGTCTGTCTGTCTGTCTGTCTGTCTGTCTGTCTGTCTGTCTGTCTGTCTGTCTGTATGTATGCAAACTAGTCCCTCAGTTTTGAAGCTATCGAGCTGAAACTTTGCACAGAGTCTTAGAATTTATTACGATGAATCATTCGTCGGAACCAGCATGATCGGATTATTGGAACAGGTAGCTCCCATACGAAAAGAAGAAGAAAAGTGAACAAAACTTGAATCGTTGTATGGAAAACTTTTTTGTTTTGTACAATAGAGTGCTGAAATTTTAAACATAGTTGTTTTACATGGTCCGACTACATGCCTGAAAGTTTCATTGAGATTGGACATCTGGAACTGGTAGCTCCCATACAAAATGAAGAAGAGGAAGAGAAGCCATATTCACGTCGTTGTATGGAAAACTTTTTTGTTTCTTAACCAATTGACTTGAAATTTTAAAGTTATGTTCTTAGGGAGGAATGAAAACTATTTTGACCAAAAGTGGGCGTAACCACGCGTAGCCACGCCCACTTATAGCGAAAATTTACCCGTTGTATGGAAAACTTTTTTGTTTTTTAACCAATTGACTTGAAACTTTGCAGTTATGCTCTTAGGGAGGAATGAAAACTATTTTGATCAAAAGTGGGCGTGGCCACGCCCACTTATAGCTTAACTTGACCCTTTGTATGGAAAACTTTCTTGTTTTTTAACCAATTGACTTGAAACTTTACAGTTATGTTCTTAGGGAGGAATGAAAACTATTTTGACCAAAAGTGGGCGTAACCACGCGTAGCCACGCCCACTTATAGCGAAAATTGACCCTTTGTATGGAAAACTTTTTTGTTTTTTAACCAATTGACTTGAAACTTTACAGTTATGTTCTTAGAGAGGAATGAAAACTATTTTGACCAAAAGTGGGCGTAGCCACGCCCACTTATAGCGAAAATTTACCCGTTGTATGGAAAACTTTTTTGTTTTTTAACCAATTGACTTGAAACCTTGCAGTTATGCTCTTAGGGAGGAATGAAAACTATTTTGATCAAAAGTGGGCGTGGCCACGCCCACTTATAGCTTAACTTGACCCTTTGTATGGAAAACTTTCTTGTTTTTTAACCAATTGACTTGAAACTTTACAGTTATGTTCTTAGGGAGGAATGAAAACTATTTTGACCAAAAGTGGGCGTAACCACGCGTAGCCACGCCCACTTATAGCGAAAATTGACCCTTTGTATGGAAAACTTTTTTGTTTTTTAACCAATTGACTTGAAACTTTACAGTTATGTTCTTAGAGAGGAATGAAAACTATTATGACCAAAAGTGGGCGTAGCCACGCCCACTTATAGCGAAAATTGACCCTTTGTATGGAAAACTTTTTTGTTTTTTAACCAATTGACTTGAAACTTTACAGTTATGTTCTTAGGGAGGAATGAAAACTATTTTGACCAAAAGTGGGCGTAACCACGCCCACTTATAGCGAAAATTTACCCGTTGTATGGAAAACTTTTTTGTTTTTTAACGAATTGACTTGAAACTTTGCAGTTATGCTCTTAGGGAGGAATGAAAACTATTTTGACCAAAAGTGGGCGTAGCCACGCCCACTTATAGCGAAAATTTACCCGTTGTATGGAAAACTTTTTTGTTTTTTAACCAATTGACTTGAAACTTTACAGTTATGTTCTTAGAGAGGAATGAAAACTATTTTGACCAAAAGTGGGCGTAGCCACGCCCACTTATAGCGAAAATTGACCCTTTGTATGGAAAACTTTTTTGTTTTTTAACCAATTGACTTGAAACTTTACAGTTATGTTCTTAGAGAGGAATGAAAACTATTTTGACCAAAAGTGGGCGTAGCCACGCCCACTTATAGCGAAAATTTACCCGTTGTATGGAAAACTTTTTTGTTTTTTAACCAATTGACTTGAAACTTTGCAGTTATGTTCTTAGAGAGGAATGAAAACTATTTTGACCAAAAGTGGGCGTAGCCACGCCCACTTATAGCGAAAATTGACACTTTGTATGGAAAACTTTTTTGTTTTTTAACCAATTGACTTGAAACTTTACAGTTATGTTCTTAGAGAGGAATGAAAACTATTTTGACCAAAAGTGGGCGTAGCCACGCCCACTTATAGCGAAAATTTATCCGTTGTATGGAAAACTTTTTTGTTTTTTAACCAATTGACTTGAAACTTTGCAGTTGTGCTCTTAGGGAGGAATAAAAACTATTTTGACCAAATGTGGGCATGGCTACGCCCACTTATCGCAAAACTTGAACCGTTGTATGGAAAAATTTTTTGTTTTTTAACGAATTGACTTGAAACATTACAGTTATGTTGTTAGGGAGGCATGAAAACTATTCATTTAGTTTTTTTTATAGTGACACAAAGTGAAAAGTATTATAGCTTCAGCCTTGCTGAAGATAGCGTCCTTACTGGTTGCTAATTACTCTTGCATCCTTCGACCGACTTCTTCGACTAAGAGCTCGATGGAAAGCTTATCTGTTCCTCTTTCAAATGGCATTAACATATTTTACGGAAAGTCGTAAGAAATAAAATTTTTTTTGATCAAAACTAAAATATCCTCGAAATCATTGAAGAAGAAGTACCTTATCAGACGAAATTATGCCTTATCTACTAAGAGACATTTAAATTTTTTTAGTTGCATAAATGGGCGGCATTTTATTCAGAATTAATAGTTTTTTACATGGACAAAAAATTCGTTTAATTTTTTCCCATCAAATACTATAATTATAGAAAAGTACTTTGAGAAAACAATCGGCAGTAGGAAGGAATCGTGTTGACCACCGATTAGTTTTTTGCTTATAACTCTTGTATCCTTCGACAGACTTCTTCGACTAAGAGCTCGATGGAAAGCCTATCTGTTCCTCTTTCAGATGGCAGTAACATATTTTACGAAAAAACTTAAGAAATCAAATTTTTTTGATCAAAACTAAAATATCCTCGAAATCATTAAAGAAGAAGTACCTTATCAGACGAAAATATGCCTTATCTAATAAGAGACATTTAAATTTTTTTAATTGCATAAATGGGGGGCATTTTATTCAGAATTAATAGTTTTTTACATGGATAAAAAAATTCGTTTAATTTTTTCCCATTAAATACTAGAATTATAGAAAAGTACTTTGCGAAAAGAATCGGTTGTAGGACGGAATCGTGATGACCACCGATTAGTTTTTTGCTTATAACTCTTGCATCCTTCGACCGACTTCTTCGACTTAGAGCTCGATGGTAAGCTTTTCTGTTCCTCTTTCAGATGGCATTAACATATTTGACGAAATGTTGTAAGAAATAAAAGTTTTTTGATCAAAACTAAAATATCCTCGAAATCATTGAAGAAGAAGTACCTTATCAAACGAAAATATGCCTTATCTAATAAGAGACATTTAAATTTTTTTAATTGCATAAATTGGCAGCATTTAATTCATAATTAATAGTTTTTTACATGGACAAAAAATTCGTTTAATTTTTTCCCATTAAATACTAGAATTATACAAAAGTACTTTGCGAAAAGAATCGGCAGTAGGACGGAATCGTGTTGACCACCGATTAGTTTTTTGCTAATTACTCTTGCATCCTTCGACCGACTTCTTCGACTAAGAGCTCGATGGAAAGCTTATCTGTTCCTCCTTCAGATGGCATTAACATATTTTACGGAAAGTCGTAAGAAATAAAATTTTTTTTAATCAAAACTAAAATATCCTCGAAATCATTGAAGAAGAAGCACCTTATCAGACGAAAATATGCCTTATCTAATAAGAGACATTTAAATCTTTTTAATTGCATAAAAAGGCGGCATTTTATTCAGAATTAATAGCTATTTACGTGAACAAAAAATTCGTTTAATCGATCAAAACTTAAATATCCTCGAAATCATTGAAGAAGAAGTACCTTATCAGACGAAAATATGCCTTATTTAATAAGAGACATTTAAATTTTTTTAATTGCATAAATGGGCGGCATTTTATTTAGAATTAATAGTTTTTTACATGGACAAGAAATTCGTTTAATTTTTTCCCATTAAATACTAGAATTATAGAAAAGTACTTTGCGAAAACAATCAGCAGTAGGACGGAATCGTGTTGACCACCGATTAGTTTTTTCCTAATAACTCTTGCATCCTTCGATCGACTTCTTCGACTAAGAGCTCGATGGAATGCTTATCGGTTCCTCTTTCAGATGGCATTAACATATTTAACGATGGAAAGCTTATCAGTTCCTCTTTCAGATGGCATTAACATATTTTACGAAAAGTCGTAAGAAATAAAATTTTTTTGATCAAATTTAAAATATCATCAAAATCATTAAAGAAGAAGTACCTTATAAGACGAAAATATGCCTTATCTAATAAGAGACATTTAAATTGTTTTAATTGCATAAATGGGCGGCATTTTATTCAGAATTAATAGTTTTTTACATGGACAAAATATTCGTTTAATTTTTTCCAATTAGAGACTAGAATTATAAAAAAGTACTTTGCGAAAAGAATCGGCAGTAGGACGGAAACGTGTTGAACACCGATTAGTTTTTTGCTAATAACTCTCTCATCCTTCGACCGACTTCTTCGACTAAGAGCTCGATGGAAAGCTTATCTGTTCCACTTTCAGATGGCATTAACATATTTTACGGAAAGTCGTAAGAAATAAAATTTTTTTGATCCAAACTAAAATATCCTCGAAATCATTAAAGAAGAAGTACCTTATCAGACGACAATATGCCTTATCTAATAAGAGACATTTAAATCTTTTTAATTGCATTAATAGGCGGCATTTTATTCAGAATTAATAGTTATTTACATGGACAAAAAATTCGTTTAATTTTTTCCAAGTAAATACTAGAATTATAGAAAAGTACTTTGCGAAAAGAATCGGCAGTAGGACTGAATCGTGTTGACCACCGATTAGTTTTTTGCTAATAACTCTTGCATCCAGTGACCGACATCTTCGACTAAGAGCTCGATTTTACGGAAAGTCGTAAAAAATAAAATTTTTTTTGATCAAAACTAAAATATCCTCGAACTCATTCAATAAGAAGTCCCTTATCAGACGAAAATATGCCTTATCTAATAAGAGACATTTAAATTTTTTCAATGGCATAAATGGGCGGCATTTTATTCAGAATTAATAGTTTTTTACCTGGAAAAAAATTCGTTAAATTTTTTCCCATTCAATACTAGAATTATACAAAAGTACTTTGCGAAAAGAATCGGCAGTAGGACGGAATCGTGTTGACCACCGATTAGTTTTTTGCTAATTACTCTTGCATCCTTCGACCGACTTCTTCGACTAAGAGCTCGATGGAAAGCTTATCTGTTCCTCCTTCAGATGGCATTAACATATTTTACGGAAAGTCGTAAGAAATAAAATTTTTTTTGATCTAAACTAAAATATCCTCAAAATCATTGAAAAAGATGTACCTTACAAGAGGAAAATATGCCTTATCTAATAAGAGACATTTAAATTTTTATACTTTTCACTTATGTGAAATAGTATATTAACTTTGTCACGGAGTTTGTAACAGATCGAAATATTAATTTCCGACTATATAAAGTATATATATTCTTGATCAGGACGACAAGACGAGTTGATTTAGCCATGTCCGTCTGTCCGTCTGTCTGTCTGTATGTATGCAAACTAGTCCCTCAGTTTTGAAGCTATCGAGCTGAAACTTTGCACAGAGTCTTAGAATTTATTACGATGAATCATTCGTCGGAACCAGCATGATCGGATTATTGGAACAGGTAGCTCCCATACGAAAAGAAGAAGAAAAGTGAACAAAACTTGAATCGTTGTAAGGAAAACTTTTTTGTTTTGTACAATAGAGTGCTGAAATTTTAAACATAGTAGTTTTACATGGTCCGACTACATGCCTGAAAGTTTCATTGAGATTGGACATCTGGAACTGGTAGCTCCCATACAAAATGAAGAAGAGGAAGAGAAGGAATATTCACGTCGTTGTATGGAAAACTTTTTTGTTTCTTAACCAATTGACTTGAAATTTTAAAGTTATGTTCTTAAGGAGGAATGAAATCTATTTTGACCAAAAGTGGGCGTAACCACGCGTAGCCACGCCCACTTATAGCGAAAATTTACCCGTTGTATGGAAAACTTTTTTGTTTTTTAACCAATTGACTTGAAACTTTACAGTTATGTTCTTAGAGAGGAATGAAAACTATTTTGATCAAAAGTGGGCGTAGCCAGGCGTAGCCACGCCCACTTATAGCGAAAATTGACCCATTGTATGGAAAACTTTTTTGTTTTTTAACCAATTGACTTGAAACTTTGCAGTTATGCTCTTAGGGAGGAATGAAAACTATTTTGATCAAAAGTAGGCGTGGTCACGCCCTTTTATAGCGAAAATTGACCCGTTGTATGGAAAACTTTTTTGTTTTTTAACCAATTGACTTGAAACTTTACAGTTATGTTCTTAGGGAGGAATGAAAACTATTTTGACCAAAAGTGGGCGTAGCCACGCCTACTTATAGCGAAAATTGACCCTTTGTATGGAAAACTTTTTTGTTTTTTAACCAATTGACTTGAAACTTTACAGTTATGTTCTTAGGGAGGAATAAAAACTATTTTGACCAAATGTGGGCATGGCTACGCCCACTTAACGCAAAACTTGAACCGTTGTATGGAAAATTTTTTTGTTTTTTATCGAATTGACTTGAAACATTACAGTTATGTTGTTAGGGATGCATGAAAACTATTCAGTTAGTTTTTTTATAGTCACACAAAGTGAAAAGTATTATAGCTTCAGCCTTGCTGAAGATAGCGTCCTTACTGGTTGCTAATAACTCTTGCATCCTTCGACCGACTTCTTCGACTAAGAGCTCGATGGAAAGCCTTTCTGTTCCTCTTTCAGATGGCATTAACATATTTTACGAAAAGACGTAAGAAATAAAATTTTTTTGATCAAAACTAAAATATCCTCCAAATCATTGAAGAAGAAGTACCTTATCAGACGAAAATATGCCTTATCTAATAAAAGACATTTAAATTTTTTTAATTGCATAAATGGGCGGCATTTTATTCAGAATTAATAGTTTTTACAAGAACAAAAAATTCGTTTAATTTTTTCCCATTAAATACAAGAATTATAGAAAAGTACTTTGCGAAAAAATCGGCTGTAGGACGGAATCGTGTTGACCACCGCTTAGTTTTTTGCGAATAACTCTTGCATCTTTCGACCGACTTCTTCGACTAAGAGCTCGATGGAAAGCTTATTGTGTTCTTCTTTCAGATGGCATTAATATATTTTACGATGGAAACCTTATATGTTCCTCTTTCAGATGGCATTAACATATTTAACGAAAAGTCGTAAGAAATAAAATTTTTTTGATCAAAACTAATATATCCTCGAAATCATTGAAGAAGAAGTACCTTTTCAGACGAAAATATGCCTCATCTAATAAGAGACATTTAAATTTTTTTTAATTGCATAAATGAGCGGCATTTTATTCAGAATTAATAGTCTTAACAGGAACAAAAAATTCGTTTTATTTGTTCCCATTAAATACAAGAATTATAGAAAAGTACTTTCCGAAAAAATCGGCTGTAGGACGGAATCGTGTTGACCACCGATTAGTTTTTTGCTAATTACTCTTGCATCTTTCGACCGACTTCTTCGACTAAGAGCTCGATGGAAAGCTTATCTGTTCTTCTTTCAGATGGCATTAACATATTTTACGAAAAGTCATAAGAAATACAATTTTTTTGATCAAAACTAAAATATCCTCGAAATCATTGAAGAAGAAGTACCTTATCAGACGAAAATATGCCTTATCTAATAAGAGACATTTCATTTTTTTTGTTTTTGCATACATGGGTAGCATTTTATTCAGAATTAATAATTATTTATATGGACAAAAAATTTGTCTAATTTTTTCCCGTTAAATACTAGAATTATAGAAAAGTACTTTGCGAAAAGAATCGGCAGTAGGACGGAATCGTGTTGACCACCGATTAGTTTTTTGCTAATTACTCTTGCATCTTTCGACCGACTTCTTCGACTAAGAGCTCGATGGAAAGCTTATCTGTTCTTCTTTCAGATGGCATTAACATATTTTACGAAAAGTAAGAAATAAAATTTTTTTGATCAAAACTAAAATATCCTCGAAATCATTGAAGGAGAAGTACCTTATCAGACGAAATATGCCTTATATATGTAATAAGAGACATTTTAATTTTTATACTTTTCACTTATGTGAAATAGTATATTAACTTTGTCACGGAGTTTGTAACAGATCGAAATATTAATTTCCGACTATATAAAGTATATATATTCTTGATCAGGACGACAAGACGAGTTGATTTAGCCATGTCCGTCTGTCCGTCTGTCCGTCTGTCTGTCTGTCTGTCTGTCTGTCTGTCTGTCTGTATGTATGCAAACTAGTCCCTCAGTTTTGAAGCTATCGAGCTGAAACTTTGCACAGAGTCTTAGAATTTATTACGATGAATCATTCGTCGGAACCAGCATGATCGGATTATTGGAACAGGTAGCTCCCATACGAAAAGAAGAAGAAAAGTGAACAAAACTTGAATCGTTGTATGGAAAACTTTTTTGTTTTGTACAATAGAGTGCTGAAATTTTAAACATAGTTGTTTTACATGGTCCGACTACATGCCTGAAAGTTTCATTGAGATTGGACATCTGGAACTGGTAGCTCCCATACAAAATGAAGAAGAGGAAGAGAAGCCATATTCACGTCGTTGTATGGAAAACTTTTTTGTTTCTTAACCAATTGACTTGAAATTTTAAAGTTATGTTCTTAGGGAGGAATGAAAACTATTTTGACCAAAAGTGGGCGTAACCACGCGTAGCCACGCCCACTTATAGCGAAAATTTACCCGTTGTATGGAAAACTTTTTTGTTTTTTAACCAATTGACTTGAAACTTTGCAGTTATGCTCTTAGGGAGGAATGAAAACTATTTTGATCAAAAGTGGGCGTGGCCACGCCCACTTATAGCTTAACTTGACCCTTTGTATGGAAAACTTTCTTGTTTTTTAACCAATTGACTTGAAACTTTACAGTTATGTTCTTAGGGAGGAATGAAAACTATTTTGACCAAAAGTGGGCGTAACCACGCGTAGCCACGCCCACTTATAGCGAAAATTGACCCTTTGTATGGAAAACTTTTTTGTTTTTTAACCAATTGACTTGAAACTTTACAGTTATGTTCTTAGAGAGGAATGAAAACTATTTTGACCAAAAGTGGGCGTAGCCACGCCCACTTATAGCGAAAATTTACCCGTTGTATGGAAAACTTTTTTGTTTTTTAACCAATTGACTTGAAACCTTGCAGTTATGCTCTTAGGGAGGAATGAAAACTATTTTGATCAAAAGTGGGCGTGGCCACGCCCACTTATAGCTTAACTTGACCCTTTGTATGGAAAACTTTCTTGTTTTTTAACCAATTGACTTGAAACTTTACAGTTATGTTCTTAGGGAGGAATGAAAACTATTTTGACCAAAAGTGGGCGTAACCACGCGTAGCCACGCCCACTTATAGCGAAAATTGACCCTTTGTATGGAAAACTTTTTTGTTTTTTAACCAATTGACTTGAAACTTTACAGTTATGTTCTTAGAGAGGAATGAAAACTATTATGACCAAAAGTGGGCGTAGCCACGCCCACTTATAGCGAAAATTGACCCTTTGTATGGAAAACTTTTTTGTTTTTTAACCAATTGACTTGAAACTTTACAGTTATGTTCTTAGGGAGGAATGAAAACTATTTTGACCAAAAGTGGGCGTAACCACGCCCACTTATAGCGAAAATTTACCCGTTGTATGGAAAACTTTTTTGTTTTTTAACGAATTGACTTGAAACTTTGCAGTTATGCTCTTAGGGAGGAATGAAAACTATTTTGACCAAAAGTGGGCGTAGCCACGCCCACTTATAGCGAAAATTTACCCGTTGTATGGAAAACTTTTTTGTTTTTTAACCAATTGACTTGAAACTTTACAGTTATGTTCTTAGAGAGGAATGAAAACTATTTTGACCAAAAGTGGGCGTAGCCACGCCCACTTATAGCGAAAATTGACCCTTTGTATGGAAAACTTTTTTGTTTTTTAACCAATTGACTTGAAACTTTACAGTTATGTTCTTAGAGAGGAATGAAAACTATTTTGACCAAAAGTGGGCGTAGCCACGCCCACTTATAGCGAAAATTTACCCGTTGTATGGAAAACTTTTTTGTTTTTTAACCAATTGACTTGAAACTTTGCAGTTATGTTCTTAGAGAGGAATGAAAACTATTTTGACCAAAAGTGGGCGTAGCCACGCCCACTTATAGCGAAAATTGACACTTTGTATGGAAAACTTTTTTGTTTTTTAACCAATTGACTTGAAACTTTACAGTTATGTTCTTAGAGAGGAATGAAAACTATTTTGACCAAAAGTGGGCGTAGCCACGCCCACTTATAGCGAAAATTTATCCGTTGTATGGAAAACTTTTTTGTTTTTTAACCAATTGACTTGAAACTTTGCAGTTGTGCTCTTAGGGAGGAATAAAAACTATTTTGACCAAATGTGGGCATGGCTACGCCCACTTATCGCAAAACTTGAACCGTTGTATGGAAAAATTTTTTGTTTTTTAACGAATTGACTTGAAACATTACAGTTATGTTGTTAGGGAGGCATGAAAACTATTCATTTAGTTTTTTTTATAGTGACACAAAGTGAAAAGTATTATAGCTTCAGCCTTGCTGAAGATAGCGTCCTTACTGGTTGCTAATTACTCTTGCATCCTTCGACCGACTTCTTCGACTAAGAGCTCGATGGAAAGCTTATCTGTTCCTCTTTCAAATGGCATTAACATATTTTACGGAAAGTCGTAAGAAATAAAATTTTTTTTGATCAAAACTAAAATATCCTCGAAATCATTGAAGAAGAAGTACCTTATCAGACGAAATTATGCCTTATCTACTAAGAGACATTTAAATTTTTTTAGTTGCATAAATGGGCGGCATTTTATTCAGAATTAATAGTTTTTTACATGGACAAAAAATTCGTTTAATTTTTTCCCATCAAATACTATAATTATAGAAAAGTACTTTGAGAAAACAATCGGCAGTAGGAAGGAATCGTGTTGACCACCGATTAGTTTTTTGCTTATAACTCTTGTATCCTTCGACAGACTTCTTCGACTAAGAGCTCGATGGAAAGCCTATCTGTTCCTCTTTCAGATGGCAGTAACATATTTTACGAAAAAACTTAAGAAATCAAATTTTTTTGATCAAAACTAAAATATCCTCGAAATCATTAAAGAAGAAGTACCTTATCAGACGAAAATATGCCTTATCTAATAAGAGACATTTAAATTTTTTTAATTGCATAAATGGGGGGCATTTTATTCAGAATTAATAGTTTTTTACATGGATAAAAAAATTCGTTTAATTTTTTCCCATTAAATACTAGAATTATAGAAAAGTACTTTGCGAAAAGAATCGGTTGTAGGACGGAATCGTGTTGACCACCGATTAGTTTTTTGCTTATAACTCTTGCATCCTTCGACCGACTTCTTCGACTTAGAGCTCGATGGTAAGCTTTTCTGTTCCTCTTTCAGATGGCATTAACATATTTGACGAAATGTTGTAAGAAATAAAAGTTTTTTGATCAAAACTAAAATATCCTCGAAATCATTGAAGAAGAAGTACCTTATCAAACGAAAATATGCCTTATCTAATAAGAGACATTTAAATTTTTTTAATTGCATAAATTGGCAGCATTTAATTCATAATTAATAGTTTTTTACATGGACAAAAAATTCGTTTAATTTTTTCCCATTAAATACTAGAATTATACAAAAGTACTTTGCGAAAAGAATCGGCAGTAGGACGGAATCGTGTTGACCACCGATTAGTTTTTTGCTAATTACTCTTGCATCCTTCGACCGACTTCTTCGACTAAGAGCTCGATGGAAAGCTTATCTGTTCCTCCTTCAGATGGCATTAACATATTTTACGGAAAGTCGTAAGAAATAAAATTTTTTTTAATCAAAACTAAAATATCCTCGAAATCATTGAAGAAGAAGCACCTTATCAGACGAAAATATGCCTTATCTAATAAGAGACATTTAAATCTTTTTAATTGCATAAAAAGGCGGCATTTTATTCAGAATTAATAGCTATTTACGTGAACAAAAAATTCGTTTAATCGATCAAAACTTAAATATCCTCGAAATCATTGAAGAAGAAGTACCTTATCAGACGAAAATATGCCTTATCTAATAAGAGACATTTAAATTTTTTTAATTGCATAAATGGGCGGCATTTTATTTAGAATTAATAGTTTTTTACATGGACAAGAAATTCGTTTAATTTTTTCCCATTAAATACTAGAATTATAGAAAAGTACTTTGCGAAAACAATCAGCAGTAGGACGGAATCGTGTTGACCACCGATTAGTTTTTTCCTAATAACTCTTGCATCCTTCGATCGACTTCTTCGACTAAGAGCTCGATGGAATGCTTATCGGTTCCTCTTTCAGATGGCATTAACATATTTAACGATGGAAAGCTTATCAGTTCCTCTTTCAGATGGCATTAACATATTTTACGAAAAGTCGTAAGAAATAAAATTTTTTTGATCAAATTTAAAATATCATCAAAATCATTAAAGAAGAAGTACCTTATAAGACGAAAATATGCCTTATCTAATAAGAGACATTTAAATTGTTTTAATTGCATAAATGGGCGGCATTTTATTCAGAATTAATAGTTTTTTACATGGACAAAATATTCGTTTAATTTTTTCCAATTAGAGACTAGAATTATAAAAAAGTACTTTGCGAAAAGAATCGGCAGTAGGACGGAAACGTGTTGAACACCGATTAGTTTTTTGCTAATAACTCTCTCATCCTTCGACCGACTTCTTCGACTAAGAGCTCGATGGAAAGCTTATCTGTTCCACTTTCAGATGGCATTAACATATTTTACGGAAAGTCGTAAGAAATAAAATTTTTTTGATCCAAACTAAAATATCCTCGAAATCATTAAAGAAGAAGTACCTTATCAGACGACAATATGCCTTATCTAATAAGAGACATTTAAATCTTTTTAATTGCATTAATAGGCGGCATTTTATTCAGAATTAATAGTTATTTACATGGACAAAAAATTCGTTTAATTTTTTCCAAGTAAATACTAGAATTATAGAAAAGTACTTTGCGAAAAGAATCGGCAGTAGGACTGAATCGTGTTGACCACCGATTAGTTTTTTGCTAATAACTCTTGCATCCAGTGACCGACATCTTCGACTAAGAGCTCGATTTTACGGAAAGTCGTAAAAAATAAAATTTTTTTTGATCAAAACTAAAATATCCTCGAACTCATTCAATAAGAAGTCCCTTATCAGACGAAAATATGCCTTATCTAATAAGAGACATTTAAATTTTTTCAATGGCATAAATGGGCGGCATTTTATTCAGAATTAATAGTTTTTTACCTGGAAAAAAATTCGTTAAATTTTTTCCCATTCAATACTAGAATTATACAAAAGTACTTTGCGAAAAGAATCGGCAGTAGGACGGAATCGTGTTGACCACCGATTAGTTTTTTGCTAATTACTCTTGCATCCTTCGACCGACTTCTTCGACTAAGAGCTCGATGGAAAGCTTATCTGTTCCTCCTTCAGATGGCATTAACATATTTTACGGAAAGTCGTAAGAAATAAAATTTTTTTTGATCTAAACTAAAATATCCTCAAAATCATTGAAAAAGATGTACCTTACAAGAGGAAAATATGCCTTATCTAATAAGAGACATTTAAATTTTTATACTTTTCACTTATGTGAAATAGTATATTAACTTTGTCACGGAGTTTGTAACAGATCGAAATATTAATTTCCGACTATATAAAGTATATATATTCTTGATCAGGACGACAAGACGAGTTGATTTAGCCATGTCCGTCTGTCCGTCTGTCTGTCTGTATGTATGCAAACTAGTCCCTCAGTTTTGAAGCTATCGAGCTGAAACTTTGCACAGAGTCTTAGAATTTATTACGATGAATCATTCGTCGGAACCAGCATGATCGGATTATTGGAACAGGTAGCTCCCATACGAAAAGAAGAAGAAAAGTGAACAAAACTTGAATCGTTGTAAGGAAAACTTTTTTGTTTTGTACAATAGAGTGCTGAAATTTTAAACATAGTAGTTTTACATGGTCCGACTACATGCCTGAAAGTTTCATTGAGATTGGACATCTGGAACTGGTAGCTCCCATACAAAATGAAGAAGAGGAAGAGAAGGAATATTCACGTCGTTGTATGGAAAACTTTTTTGTTTCTTAACCAATTGACTTGAAATTTTAAAGTTATGTTCTTAAGGAGGAATGAAATCTATTTTGACCAAAAGTGGGCGTAACCACGCGTAGCCACGCCCACTTATAGCGAAAATTTACCCGTTGTATGGAAAACTTTTTTGTTTTTTAACCAATTGACTTGAAACTTTACAGTTATGTTCTTAGAGAGGAATGAAAACTATTTTGATCAAAAGTGGGCGTAGCCAGGCGTAGCCACGCCCACTTATAGCGAAAATTGACCCATTGTATGGAAAACTTTTTTGTTTTTTAACCAATTGACTTGAAACTTTGCAGTTATGCTCTTAGGGAGGAATGAAAATTATTTCGATCAAAAGTGGGCGTGGCCACGCCCACTTATAGCTTAACTTGACCCTTTGTATGGAAAACTTTTTGGTTTTTTAATCAATTGACTTGAAACTTTACAGTTATGTTCTTAGGGAGGAATGAAAACTATTTTGACGAAAAGTGGGCGTAGCCACGCCCTTTTATAGCGAAAATTGACCCTTTGTATGGAAAACTTTTTTGTTTTTTAACCAATTGACTTGAAACTTTACAGTTATGTTCTTAGGGAGGAATGAAAACTATTTTAACCAAAAGTGGGCGTAGCCACACCCATTTATAGGTTAACTTGACCCTTTGTATGGAAAACATTTTGGTTTTTTAATCAATTAACTTGAAACTTTACAGTTATGTTCTTAGAGAGGAATGAAAACTATTTTGACGAAAAGTGGGCGTAGCCACGCCCTTTTATAGCGAAAATTGACCCTTTGTATGGAAAACTTTTTTGTTTTTTAACCAATTGACTTAAAACTTTACAGTTATGTTCCTAGGGAGGAATGAAAACTATTTTGACCAAAAGTGGGCGTAGCCACGCCTACTTATAGCAAAAATTGACCCGTTGTATGGAAAACTTTTTTGTTTTTTAACCAATTGACTTGAAACTTTGCAGTTATGCTCTTAGGGAGGAATGAAAACTATTTTGACCAAAAGTGGGCATGGCTACGCCCACTTATCGCAAAACTTGAACCGCTGTATGGAAAACTTTTTTGTTTTTTAACCAATTCACTTGAAACTTTGCAGTTATGCTCTTAGGGAGGAATGAAAACTATTTTGATCAAAAGTGGGCATGGCCACACCCATTTATAGGTTAACTTGACCCTTTGTATGGAAAACTTTTTGGTTTTTTAATCAATTGACTTGAAACTTTACAGTTATGTTCTTAGGGAGGAATGAAAACTATTCATTTAGTTTGTTTTATAGTGACACAAAGTGAAAAGTATTATAGCTTCAGCCTTGCTGAAGATAGCGTCCTTACTGGTTTTAATTGCATAAATTGGCGGCATTTAATTCATAATTAATAGTTTTTTACATGGACAAAAAATTCGTTTAATTTTTTCCCATTAAATACTAGAATTATAGAAAAGTACTTTGCGAAAAGAATCGGCAGTAGGACGGAATCGTGTTGACCACCGATAAGTTTTTTGCTAATTACTCTTGCATCCTTCGACCGACTTCTTCGACTAAGAGCTCGATGGAAAGCTTATCTGTTCCTCTTTCAGATGGCATTAACATATTTTACGGAAAGTCGTAAGAAATAAAATTTTTTTTGATCAAAACTAAAATATCCTCGAAATCATTGAAGAAGAAGTACCTTATCAGACGAAATTATGCCTTATCTAATAAGAGACATTTAAATTTTTTTAGTTGCATAAATGGGCGGCATTTTATTCAGAATTAATAGTTTTTTACATGGACAAAAAATTCGTTTAATTTTTTCCCATCAAATACTATAATTATAGAAAAGTACTTTGAGAAAACAATCGGCAGTAGGAAGGAATCGTGTTGACCACCGATTAGTTTTTTGCTTATAACTCTTGTATCCTTCGACAGACTTCTTCGACTAAGAGCTCGATGGAAAGCCTATCTGTTCCTCTTTCAGATGGCAGTAACATATTTTACGAAAAAACTTAAGAAATCAAATTTTTTTGATCAAAACTAAAATATCCTCGAAATCATTAAAGAAGAAGTACCTTATCAGACGAAAATATGCCTTATCTAATAAGAGACATTTAAATTTTTTTAATTGCATAAATGGGGGGCATTTTATTCAGAATTAATAGTTTTTTACATGGATAAAAAAATTCGTTTAATTTTTTCCCATTAAATACTAGAATTATAGAAAAATACTTTGCGAAAAGAATCGGTTGTAGGACGGAATCGTGTTGACCACCGATTAGTTTTTTGCTTACAACTCTTGCATCCTTCGACCGACTTCTTCGACTTAGAGCTCGATGGTAAGCTTTTCTGTTCCTCTTTCAGATGGCATTAACATATTTGACGAAATGTTGTAAGAAATAAAAGTTTTTTGATCAAAACTAAAATATCCTCGAAATCATTGAAGAAGAAGTACCTTATCAAACGAAAATATGCCTTATCTAACAAGAGACATTTAAATTTTTTCAATGGCATAAATGGGCGGCATTTAATTCAGTATTAATAGTTTTTTACCTGGAAAAAAATTCGTTAAATTTTTTCCCATTAAATACTAGAATTATACAAAAGTACTTTGCGAAAAGAATCGGCAGTAGGACGGAATCGTGTTGACCACCGATTAGTTTTTTGCTAATTACTCTTGCATCCTTCGACCGACTTCTTCGACTAAGAGCTCGATGGAAAGCTTATCTGTTCCTCCTTCAGATGGCATTAACATATTTTACGGAAAGTCGTAAGAAATAAAATTTTTTTTAATCAAAACTAAAATATCCTCGAAATCATTGAAGAAGAAGTACCTTATCAGACGAAAATATGCCTTATCTAATAAAAGACATTTAAATCTTTTTAATTGCATAAATAGGCGGCATTTTATTCAGAATTAATAGCTATTTACGTGAACAAAAAATTCGTTTAATCGATCAAAACTTAAATATCCTCGAAATCATTGAAGAAGAAGTACCTTATCAGACGAAAATATGCCTTATCTAATAAGAGACATTTAAATTTTTTTAATTGCATAAATGGGCGGCATTTTATTTAGAATTAATAGTTTTTTACATGGACAAGAAATTCGTTTAATTTTTTCCCATTAAATACTAGAATTATAGAAAAGTACTTTGCGAAAACAATCAGCAGTAGGACGGAATCGTGTTGACCACCGATTAGTTTTTTCCTAATAACTCTTGCATCCTTCGATCGACTTCTTCGACTAAGAGCTCGATGGAAAGCTTATCGGTTCCTCTTTCAGATGGCATTAACATATTTAACGATGGAAAGCTTATCAGTTCCTCTTTCCGATGGCATTAACATATTTTACGAAAAGTCGTAAGAAATAAAATTTTTTTGATCAAATTTAAAATATCATCAAAATCATTAAAGAAGAAGTACCTTATAAGACGAAAATATGCCTTATCTAATAAGAGACATTTAAATTGTTTTAATTGCATAAATGGGCGGCATTTTATTCAGAATTAATAGTTTTTTACATGGACAAAATATTCGTTTAATTTTTTCCAATTAGAGACTAGAATTATAAAAAAGTACTTTGCGAAAAGAATCGGCAGTAGGACGGAAACGTGTTGAACACCGATTAGTTTTTTGCTAATAACTCTCTCATCCTTCGACCGACTTCTTTGACTAAGAGCTCGATGGAAAGCTTATCTGTTCCACTTTCAGATGGCATTAACATATTTTACGGAAAGTCGTAAGAAATAAAATTTTTTTGATCCAAACTAAAATATCCTCGAAATCATTGAAGAAGAAGTACCTTATCAGACGAAATTATGCCTTATCTAATAAGAGACATTTAAATTTTTTTAGTTGCATAAATGGGCGGCATTTTATTCAGAATTAATAGTTTTTTACATGGACAAAAAATTCGTTTAATTTTTTCCCATCAAATACTATAATTATAGAAAAGTACTTTGAGAAAACAATCGGCAGTAGGAAGGAATCGTGTTGACCACCGATTAGTTTTTTGCTTATAACTCTTGTATCCTTCGACAGACTTCTTCGACTAAGAGCTCGATGGAAAGCCTATCTGTTCCTCTTTCAGATGGCAGTAACATATTTTACGAAAAAACTTAAGAAATCAAATTTTTTTGATCAAAACTAAAATATCCTCGAAATCATTAAAGAAGAAGTACCTTATCAGACGAAAATATGCCTTATCTAATAAGAGACATTTAAATTTTTTTAATTGCATAAATGGGGGGCATTTTATTCAGAATTAATAGTTTTTTACATGGATAAAAAAATTCGTTTAATTTTTTCCCATTAAATACTAGAATTATAGAAAAGTACTTTGCGAAAAGAATCGGTTGTAGGACGGAATCGTGTTGACCACCGATTAGTTTTTTGCTTATAACTCTTGCATCCTTCGACCGACTTCTTCGACTTAGAGCTCGATGGTAAGCTTTTCTGTTCCTCTTTCAGATGGCATTAACATATTTGACGAAATGTTGTAAGAAATAAAAGTTTTTTGATCAAAACTAAAATATCCTCGAAATCATTGAAGAAGAAGTACCTTATCAAACGAAAATATGCCTTATCTAATAAGAGACATTTAAATTTTTTCAATGGCATAAATGGGCGGCATTTAATTCAGTATTAATAGTTTTTTACCTGGAAAAAAATTCGTTAAATTTTTTCCCATTAAATACTAGAATTATACAAAAGTACTTTGCGAAAAGAATCGGCAGTAGGACGGAATCGTGTTGACCACCGATTAGTTTTTTGCTAATTACTCTTGCATCCTTCGACCGACTTCTTCGACTAAGAGCTCGATGGAAAGCTTATCTGTTCCTCCTTCAGATGGCATTAACATATTTTACGGAAAGTCGTAAGAAGTAAAATTTTTTTTAATCAAAACTAAAATATCCTCGAAATCATTGAAGAAGAAGTACCTTATCAGACGAAAATATGCCTTATCTAATAAAAGACATTTAAATCTTTTTAATTGCATAAATAGGCGGCATTTTATTCAGAATTAATAGCTATTTACGTGAACAAAAAATTCGTTTAATCGATCAAAACTTAAATATCCTCGAAATCATTGAAGAAGAAGTACCTTATCAGACGAAAATATGCCTTATCTAATAAGAGACATTTAAATTTTTTTAATTGCATAAATGGGCGGCATTTTATTTAGAATTAATAGTTTTTTACATGGACAAGAAATTCGTTTAATTTTTTCCCATTAAATACTAGAATTATAGAAAAGTACTTTGCGAAAACAATCAGCAGTAGGACGGAATCGTGTTGACCACCGATTAGTTTTTTCCTAATAACTCTTGCATCCTTCGATCGACTTCTTCGACTAAGAGCTCGATGGAAAGCTTATCGGTTCCTCTTTCAGATGGCATTAACATATTTAACGATGGAAAGCTTATCAGTTCCTCTTTCAGATGGCATTAACATATTTTACGAAAAGTCGTAAGAAATAAAATTTTTTTGATCAAATTTAAAATATCATCAAAATCATTAAAGAAGAAGTACCTTATAAGACGAAAATATGCCTTATCTAATAAGAGACATTTAAATTGTTTTAATTGCATAAATGGGCGGCATTTTATTCAGAATTAATAGTTTTTTACATGGACAAAATATTCGTTTAATTTTTTCCAATTAGAGACTAGAATTATAAAAAAGTACTTTGCGAAAAGAATCGGCAGTAGGACGGAAACGTGTTGAACACCGATTAGTTTTTTGCTAATAACTCTCTCATCCTTCGACCGACTTCTTCGACTAAGAGCTCGATGGAAAGCTTATCTGTTCCACTTTCAGATGGCATTAACATATTTTACGGAAAGTCGTAAGAAATAAAATTTTTTTGATCCAAACTAAAATATCCTCGAAATCATTAAAGAAGAAGTACCTTATCAGACGACAATATGCCTTATCTAATAAGAGACATTTAAATCTTTTTAATTGCATCTATAGGCGGCATTTTATTCAGAATTAATAGCTATTTACATGGACAAAAAATTCGTTTAATTTTTTCCAAGTAAATACTAGAATTATAGAAAAGTACTTTGCGAAAAGAATCGGCAGTAGGACTGAATCGTGTTGACCACCGATTAGTTTTTTGCTAATAACTCTTGCATCCAGTGACCGACATCTTCGACTAAGAGCTCGATTTTACGGAAAGTCGTAAAAAATAAAATTTTTTTTGATCAAAACTAAAATATCCTCGAACTCATTCAATAAGAAGTACCTTATCAGACGAAAATATGCCTTATCTAATAAGAGACATTTAAATTTTTTCAATGGCATAAATGGGCGGCATTTTATTCAGAATTAATAGTTTTTTACCTGGAAAAAATTCGTTAAATTTTTTCCCATTAAATACTAGAATTATACAAAAGTACTTTGCGAAAAGAATCGGCAGTAGGACGGAATCGTGTTGACCACCGATTAGTTTTTTGCTAATTACTCTTGCATCCTTCGACCGACTTCTTCGACTAAGAGCTCGATGGAAAGCTTATCTGTTCCTCCTTCAGATGGCATTAACATATTTTACGGAAAGTCGTAAGAAATAAAATTTTTTTTAATCAAAACTAAAATATCCTCGAAATCATTGAAGAAGAAGTACCTTATCAGACGAAAATATGCCTTATCTAATAAGAGACATTTAAATCTTTTTAATTGCATAAATAGGCGGCATTTTATTCAGAATTAATAGCTATATACGTGGACAAAAAATTCGTTTAATCGATCAAAACTTAAATATCCTCGAAATCATTGAAGAAGAAGTACCTTATCGGACGAAAATATGCCTTATCTAATAAGAGACATTTAAATTTTTTTAATTTCATAAATGGGCGGCATTTTATTTAGAATTAATAGTTTTTTACATGGACAAGAAATTCGTTTAATTTTTTCCCGTTAAATACTAGAATTATAGAAAAGTACTTTGCGAAAACAATCAGCAGTAGGACGGAATCGTGTTGACCACCGATTAGTTTTTTCCTAATAACTCTCTCATCCTTCGACCGACTTCTTCGACTAAGAGCTCGATGGAAAGCTTATCGGTTCCTCTTTCAGATGGCATTAACATATTTAACGATGGAAAGCTTATCAGTTCCTCTTTCAGATGGCATTAACATATTTTACGAAAAGTCGTAAGAAATAAAATTTTTTTGATCAAATTTAATATATCATCAAAATCATTGAAGAAGAAGTACCTTATAAGACGAAAATATGCCTTATCTAATAAGAGACATTTAAATTGTTTTAATTGCATAAATGAGCGGCATTTTATTCAGAATTAATAGTTTTTTACATGGACAAAATATTCGTTTAATTTTTTCCAATTAGAGACTAGAATTATAAAAAAGTACTTTGCGAAAAGAATCGGCAGTAGGACGGAAACGTGTTGAACACCGATTAGTTTTTTGCTAATAACTCTTGCATCCAGCGACCGACTTCTTCGACTAAGAGCTCGATGGAAAGCTTATCTGTTCCACTTTCAGATGGCAGTAACATATTTTACGAAAAAACTTAAGAAATCAAATTTTTTTGATCAAAACTAAAATATCCTCGAAATCATTGAAGAAGAAGTACCTTATCAGACGAAAATATGCCTTATCTAATAAGAGACATTTAAATTTTTTTAATTGTATAAATGGGCGGCATTTTATTCAGAATTAATAGTTTTTTACATGGATAAAAAAATTCGTTTAATTTTTTCCCATTAAATACTAGAATTATAGAAAAGTACTTTGCGAAAAGAATCGGCAGTAGGACGGAATCGTGTTAAAAACCGATTAGTTTTTTGCTTATAACTCTTGCATCCTTCGACCGATTTCTTCGACTAAGAGCTCGATGGTAAGTTTTCTGTTCCTCTTTCAGATGGCATTAACATATTTTATGAAAAGTCGTGAGAAGTAAATTTTTTTATTCAAACCTAAAATATCTTCGAAATCATTGAAAAAGAAGTACCTTTTAAGACGAAAATATACCTTATCTAATAAGAGACATTTAAATTTTTTTAATTGTATAAATGGGCGGCATTTTATTCAGAATTAATAGTTTTTTACATGGATAAAAAAATTCGTTTAATTTTTTCCCATTAAATACTAGAATTATAGAAAAGTACTTTGCGAAAAGAATCGGCAGTAGGACGGCAACGTGTTGACCACCGATTAGTTTTATGCTCATTACTCTTGCATCCTTCGACCGACTTCTTCGACTAAGAGCTCGATGGAAAGCTTATCTGTTCCTCTTTCAGATGGCATTAACATATTTTACGGAAAGTCGTAAGAAATAAAATTTTTTTTGATCAAAACTAAAATATCCTCGAAATCATTGAAGAAGAAGTACCTTATCAGACGAAAATATGCCTTATCTAATAAGAGACATTTAAATTTTTTTAATTGCATAAATGGGCGGCATTTTATTCAGAATTAATAGTTTTTTATATGGACAAGAAATTCTTTTAATTTTTTCCCATTAAATAAAAGAATTATAGAAAAGTACTTTGCGAAAAGAATCGGCAGAAGGACGGAATCGTGTTGACCACCGATTAGTTTTCTCCTAATAACTCTTGCATCCTTCGATCGACTTCTTCGACTAAGAGCTCGTTGGAAAGCTTATCTGTTCCTCTTTCAGATGGCATTAACATATTTTACGGAAAGTCGTAAGAAATCAAATTTTTTTGATCCAAACTAAAATATCCTCGAAATCATTAAAGAACAAGTACCTTATCAGACGACAATATGCCTTATCTAATAAGAGACATTTAAATCTTTTTAATTGCATTAATAGGCGGCATTTTATTCAGAATTAATAGCTATTTACATGGACAAAAAATTCGTTTAATTTTTTCCAAGTAAATACTAGAATTATAGAAAAGTACTTTGCGAAAAGAATCGGCTGTAGGACTGAATCGTGTTGACCACCGATTAGTTTTTTGCTAATAACTCTTGCATCCAGTGACCGACATCTTCGACTACGAGCTCGATGGAAAGCTTATCTGTTCCTCCTTCAGATGGCATTAACATATTTTACGGAAAGTCGTAAGAAATAAAATTTTTTTTAATCAAAACTAAAATATCCTCGAAATCATTGAAGAAGAAGTACCTTATCAGACGAAAATATGCCTTATCTAATAAGAGACATTTAAATCTTTTTAATTGCATAAATAGGCGGCATTTTATTCAGAATTAATAGCTATTTACGTGGACAAAAAATTCGTTTAATCGATCAAAACTTAAATATCCTCGAAATCATTGAAGAAGAAGTACCTTATCAGACGAAAATATGCCTTATCTAATAAGAGACATTTAAATTTTTTTAATTGCATAAATGGGCGGCATTTTATTTAGAATTAATAGTTTTTTACATGGACAAGAAATTCGTTTAATTTTTTCCCATTAAATACTAGAATTATAGAAAAGTACTTTGCGAAAACAATCAGCAGTAGGACGGAATCGTGTTGACCACCGATTAGTTTTTTCCTAATAACTCTCTCATCCTTCGACCGACTTCTTCGACTAAGAGCTCGATGGAAAGCTTATCGGTTCCTCTTTCAGATGGCATTAACATATTTTACGAAAAGTCGTAAGAAATAAAATTTTTTTGATCAAATTTAAAATATCAGCAAAATCATCAAAGAAGAAGTACCTTATAAGACGAAAATATGCCTTATCTAATAAGAGACATTTAAATTGTTTTAATTGCATAAATGAGCGGCATTTTATTCAGAATTATGGTTTTTTACATGGACAAAATATTCGTTTAATTTTTTCCAATTAGAGACTAGAATTATAAAAAAGTACTTTGCGAAAAGAATCGGCAGTAGGACGGAAACGTGTTGAACACCGATTAGTTTTTTGCTAATAACTCTCTCATCCTTCGACCGACTTCTTCGACTAAGAGCTCGATGGAAAGCTTATCTGTTCCACTTTCAGATGGCAGTAACATATTTAACGAAAAAACTTAAGAAATCAAATTTTTTTGATCAAAACTAAAATATCCTCGAAATCCTTGAAGAAGAAGTACCTTATCAGACGAAATTATGCCTTATCTAATAAGAGACATTTAAATTTTTTTAATTGCATAAATGGGGGGCATTTTATTCAGAATTAATAGTTTTTTACATGGATAAAACAATTCGTTTAATTTTTTCCCATTCAATACTAGAATTATAGAAAAGTACTTTGCGAAAAGAATCGGCAGTAGGACGGAATCGTGTTAAAAACCGATTAGTTTTTTGCTTATAACTCTTGCATCCTTCGACCGACTTCTTCGACTAAGAGCTCGATGGTAAGTTTTCTGTTCCTCTTTCAGATGGCATTAACATATTTTATGAAAAGTCGTGAGAAGTAAATTTTTTTATTCAAAACTAAAATATCTTCGAAATCATTGAAAAAGAAGTACCTTTTAAGACGAAAATATGCCTTATCTAATAAGAGACATTTAAATTGTTTTAATTGCATAAATGGGCGGCATTTTATTCAGAATTAATAGTTTTTTACATGGACAAAAAATTCGTTTAATTTTTTGCCATCAAATACTAGAATTATACAAAAGTACTTTGCGAAAAGAATCGGCAGTACGACGGAATCGTGTTGACCACCGATTAGTTTTCTCCTAATAACTCTTGCATCCTTCGATCGACTTCTTCGACTAAGAGCTCGTTGGAAAGCTTATCTGTTCCTCTTTCAGATGGCATTGACGTATTTTACGGAAAGTCGTAAGAAATAAAATTTTTTTGATCCAAACTAAAATATCCTCGAAATCATTAAAAAAGAAGTAGCTTATCAGACGAAAATATGCCTTATCTAATAAGAGACATTTAAATTTTTTTAATTGCATAAATGGGCGGCATTTTATTCAGAATTAATAGCTATTTACATGGACAAGAATTTCGTTTAATTTTTTCCCATTAAATACTAGAATTATAGAAAAGTACTTTGCGAAAAGAATCGGCAGTAGGACGGAATCGTGTTGACCACCGATTAGTTTTTTGCTAATTACTCTTGCATCCTTCGACCGACTTCTTCGACTAAGAGCTCGATGGAAAGCTTATCTGTTCCTCTTTCAGATGGCATTAACATATTTTACGAAAAAACTTAAGAAATAAAATTTTTTTGATCAAAACTAAAATATCCTCAAAATCATTGAAGAAGAAGTACCTTATCAGACGAAAATATGCCTTATCTAATAAGAGACATTTAAATTTTTTTAATTGCATAAATGGGCGGCATTTTATTCAGAATTAATAGCTATTTACATGGACAAGAATTTCGTTTAATTTTTTCCCATTAAATACTAGAATTATAGAAAAGTACTTTGCGAAAAGAATCGGCAGTAGGACGGAATCGTGTTGACCACCGATTAGTTTTTTGCTAATTACTCTTGCATCCTTCGACCGACTTCTTCGACTAAGAGCTCGATGGAAAGCTTATCTGTTCCTCTTTCAGATTTTGCGAAAAGTCGTAAGAAATAAAATTTTTTTGATCCAAACTAAAATATCATCGAAATCATTAAAAAAGAAGTAGCTTATCAGACGAAAATATGCCTTATCTAATAAGAGACATTTAAATTTTTTTAATTGCATAAATGGGCGGCATTTTATTCAGAATTAATAGCTATTTACATGGACAAGAATTTCGTTTAATTTTTTCCCATTAAATACTAGAATTATAGAAAAGTACTTTGCGAAAAGAATCGGCAGTAGGACGGAATCGTGTTGACCACCGATTAGTTTTTTGCTAATTACTCTTGCATCCTTCGACCGACTTCTTCGACTAAGAGCTCGATGGAAAGCTTATCTGTTCCTCTTTCAGATGGCATTAACATATTTTACGAAAAAACTTAAGAAATAAAATTTTTTTGATCAAAACTAAAATATCCTCAAAATCATTGAAGAAGAAGTACCTTATCAGACGAAAATATGCCTTATCTAATAAGAGACATTTAAATTTTTTTAATTGCATAAATGGGCGGCATTTTATTCAGAATTAATAGTTTTTTACATGGACAAAAAATTCGTTTAATTTTTTGCCATCAAATACTAGAATTATAGAAAAGTACTTTGCGAAAAGAATCGGTAGTAGGACGGAATCGTGTTGTCCACCGATTAGTTTTTTGCTAATTACCCTTGCATCCTTCGACCGACTTCTTCGACTAACAGCTCGATGAAAAGCTTATCTGTTCCTCTTTCAGATGGCATTGACGTATTTTACGGAAAGTCGTAAGAAATAAAATTTTTTTGATCAAAACTAAAATATCCTCGAAATCATTAAACAAGTACCTTATCAGACGAAAATAAGCCTTATCTAATAAGAGACATTTAATTTTTTC
The DNA here is from genome assembly GCA_034638295.1 of Phortica okadai. Classification (NCBI taxonomy): domain Eukaryota; kingdom Metazoa; phylum Arthropoda; class Insecta; order Diptera; family Drosophilidae; genus Phortica; species Phortica okadai. Next base: position 29,876,700 of record CM067851.1, read on the forward strand.
TAATTGCATAAATAGGCGTCATTTTATTCAGAATTAATAGTTTTTTCATGGACAAAAAAGTCGTTTAATTTTTTCTTATTAAATACTAGAATTATAGAAAAGTTCTTTCCGAAAACAATCGGCAGTAGGACGGAAACGTGTTGACCACCGATTAAATTTGTGCTAATAACTCTTGCTTTCAGCGACCGACTTCTTCGACTAAGAGATCGATGGAAAGCTTATCTGTTTCTCGTTCAGATGGCATTAACATATTTTATGAAAAGTCGTGAGAAATAAAGTTTTTTATTCAAAACTAAAATATCCTCGAAATCATTGAAAAAGAAGTACCTTTTAAAACGAAAATATGCCTTATCTAATAAGAGACATTTAAATTTTTTTAATTGCATAAATGGGCTGCATTTTATTTAGAATTAATAGTTTTTTACATGGACAAAAAATTCGTTTAATTTTTTCTTATTAAATACTAGAATTATAGAAAAGTACTTTGCGAAAAGAATCGGCAGTAGGACGGAATCGTGTTGACCACCGATTAGTTTGTTCTAATAACTCTTGCATCCTTCGACCGACTTCTTCGACTAAGAGCTCGATGGAAAGCTTATCTGTTCCTCTTTCAGATGGCATTGACATATTTTACGGAAAGTCGTAAGAAATAAAATTTTTTTGATCCAAACTAAAATATCATCGAAATCATTAAAGAAGAAGTACCTTATCAGACGATAATATGCCTTATCTAATAAGAGACATTTAATTTTTTCTAATTGTTTAAATAGGCGGCATTTTATTCAGAATTAATAGTTTTTTCATGGACAAAAAAGTCGTTTAATTTTTTCTTATTAAATACTAGAATTATAGAAAAGTACTTTCCGAAAACAATCGGCAGTAGGACGGAAACGTGTTGACCACCGATTAGTTTTGTGCTAATAACTCTTGCTTCCAGCGACCGACTTCTTCGACTAAGAGCTCGATGGAAAGATTATCTGTTCCTCTTTCAGATAGCATTAACATATTTTACGGAAAGTCGTAAAAAATAAAATTTTTTTGATCAAAACTAAAATATCCTCGAAATCATTGAAAAAGAAGTACCTTTTAAAACGAAAATATGCCTTATCTAATAAGAGACATTTAAATTTTTTTAATTGCATAACTGGGCTGCATTTTATTTAGAATTAATAGTTTTTTACATGGACAAAAAATTCGTTTAATTTTCTCCCATTAAATACTAGAATTATAGAAAAGTACTTTGCGAAAAGAATCGGCAGTAGGACGGAATCGTGTTGACCACCGATTAGTTTTTTGCTAATTACCCTTGCATCCTTCGACCGACTTCTTCGACTAAGAGCTCGATGGAAAGCTTATCTGTTCCTCTTTCAGATGGCATTGACATATTTTACGGAAAGTCGTAAGAAATAAAATTTTTTTGATCCAAACTAAAATATCCTCGAAATCATAAAAGAAGAAGTACCTTATCAGACGAAAATATGCCTCATCTAATAAGAGACATTTAAATCTTTTTAATTGCATAAATAGGCGGCATTTTATTCAGAATTAATAGCTATTTACATGTATAAAAAATTCGTTTAATTTTCTCCTAGTAAATACTAGAATTATAGAAGAGTACTTTGCGAAAAGAATCGGCTGTAGGACTGAATCGTGTTGACCACCGATTAGTTTTTTGCTAATAACTCTTGAATCCAGCGACCGACTTCTTCGACTAGGAGCTCGATGGAAAGCTTATCTGTTCCTCTTTCAGATGGCATTAACATATTTGACGAAAAGTTGTAAGAAATAAAATTTTTTTGATCTAAACTAAAATATCCTCAAAATCATTGAAAAAGATGTATCTTATACTACGAAAATATGCCCTATCTAATAAGAGACATTTAAATTTTTATACCCTGCACATACAGTGTGTCAGGGTATATTAAGTTTGTTTGAACAAAATGTATGTAACGCACAGAAGGAGGGGAGGGGGACCCCATAAAGTATATATATTCTTGATCAGGACGACAAGAGAAATTGATTGAGCCGTGTCCGTCCGTCTGTCCGTCCGTCCGTCTGTATTCACCAATGGATCTCGGAAACTGTAAGATTTCGAGACTTGAAATTTGGAGGGTAGAATCGTGACTCGTGATGTTTGGCACTACATCAAGTTTGAACGGTTTTGTGCCACGCCCACTCCTTCCCGGCCATCCAGCACCGCCCACTTTTTTAAAACGCTATAACTCGAACATCCAAGGAGATAGAAACATGAAAGTTGGTATGTAGACTCGGTATAAGTAGCTCTACAAAACTGCATACCACAATTTTTCCCCCTCCCCTTGATTTCCCCTCCCCAAGTTGTTTTCTCTAAAAAGCCATATCTCCAAAACTAATAAAGGTATGATCATGAAATTTTGTATACAAGCTCAGTAAATATATATCTTTAAAACTGCATACCTCAAAACTCCTCTCTGTTCGAAAGTTACCCCTCAATGACCAACAAACTCAAATTTTTCGTAAATTCCACTTTTTTTGACCCGATCGAATAGTGTTCATATCAAGTAAATATGAACACTATTCGATCGGGCGATGTCAAATCAACATTTTTTTGTAGATTTGGGGTGTTGCACCACCTACTGTGTGTGCAGGGTATTATATTGTAGAGTATTCTCGACTATGGCGTCCTTACTGGTTTTAATTGTATAAATGCTTCGAGCTTCGAGCTTAAGCTTGCCAGAAATTCCCCTGGACGTTTCCGCTTGCTCTCCGAAGCCTTCGCCGAGTCATCAGACCTTTGTATCTTATTGGCCGGTGCGGTACTGTTGCTAGCCGTTCCCTCCTTTACGGGGGGTGTGGCTGCGGCAGGTTTCCCTCGGCACTGAGCACTCGTACTTTGTGCGGTGGTCTGAGTGTTGCCAGGCGAGCCAGCAAGTCTCAGATACAGTCGCACGTTGTACTCATGCTTTTGCGCAATCTATTTTCTCGGCCGCTCAGCGAACCCGGGTCGCGACCCTCCAGTCCCTTAAGGAACTTTAGAGAGGTCTTGTACTCAGACAGCCGTTTGCGTTTGAGATCATCGTCTGCTATGATCTTTTTGGGTTGTCCCTGGACAACAATCACTTCACCTTCATCTGTGCTCGATGACCCATCGTCTAGCGGCGGCTCCGCTAGCGCAAGCGCTAGCTCAGAAGCCGGCATCGATGGGTCTGTGAACACAAACTCCGACTCTGTGGCAGTTGGTTCCAGCTCTGTACCCTCCTGGCGACGGAGCGCACTCGCGCGCGTTCCGTCACTGTGACCACTGGCGACACGCAGAGAGGATTGCTCCTCCCCGTGCCCGCCGGTGGTAGCGGTCACACCTCCCACCGAAGTTTGGACTAACATCCCAGCCCGTGTTATACCTCTGTTCTTCCGTCCCATCATTCGGGTAGTGCAGTTTATACTTGCTGCCAAGTATCTCTGACCATGGCTTCGGGCCCAAGCCTTATCTAATAAGAGACATTTAAATTTTTTCAATGGCATAAAAGGGCGGCATTGTATTCAGAATTAATAAAGTTTTACATGGACAAAAAATTCGTTTAATTTTCTCCCATTAAATACTAGAATTATAGAAAAGTACTTTGCGAAAAGAATCGGCAGTAGGACGGAAACGTGTTGACCACCGATTAGTTTTTTGCTAATTACTCTTGCATCCTTCGACTGACTTCTTCGACTAAAAGCTCGATGGAAAGCTTATCTGTTCCTCTTTCAGATGGCATTAACATATTTTACGAAAAGTCGTAAGAAATAAGATTTTTTTTATCAAAACTAAAATATCCTCGAAATCATTGAAAAAGATGTATTTTATACGACGAAAATATGCCCTATCTAATAAGAGACATTTAAATTTTTTTAATTGCATAAATGGGTGGCGTTTTATTCGGAATTAATAGTTTTTTACAATGACAAAAAAGTCGTTTCATTTTCTCCAATTAAATACTAGAATTATAGAAAAGTACTTTGCGAAAAGAATCGGCAGTAGGACGGAATCGTGTTGACCACCGATTAGTTTTTTGCTCATTACTCATGCATCCTTCGGCTGACTTCCTCGACTAAATGGTCGATGGAAAGCTTATCTGTTCCTCTTTCAGAAGGCATTAACATATTTTACGAAAAGTCGTAAGAAATAAAATTTTTTTGATCTAAACTAAAATATCCTCAAAATCATTGAAGAAGATCTATGTACTACGAAAATATGCCCTATCTAATAAGAGACATTTAAATTTTTATACCCTGCACATACAGTGTGTCAGGGTATATTAAGTTTGTTTGATGGAAATGTATGTAACGCACAGAAGGAGGGGAGGGGGACCCCATAAAGTCTATATATTCTTGATCAGGATAACAAGAGAAATCGATTGAGCCCTGTCCGTCTGTCCGTCCGTCCGTCCGTCCGTCCGTCTGTATTCACCAATGGTTCTCGGAAAATGTAAAAGCTAGAGACTTGAAATTTGAAGAATAGACTCGTGACTCGTGATGCTTGGCACTACATCAAGTTTGAACGGTTTTGTGCCACGCCCACTCCTTCCCGCCCATCCAGCACCGCCCACTTTTTTAAAACGCTATAACTCGAACATCCAAAGAGATAGAAACATGAAAGTTGGTATGTAGACTCGGTATAAGTAGCTCTACAAAACTACATACCACAATTTTTCCCCCTCCCCTTGATTTCCCCTCACCAAGTTGTTTTCTCTAAAAAGGCATATCTCCAAAACTAATAATGGTATGAACATGAAATTTTGTATACAAGCTCAGTAAATATGTATCTTTAAAACTGCATACCACAAAATTCCTCTCTGTTCGAAAGTTACCCCTCAATGACCAACCAACTCAAATTTTTCGTAAATTCCACTTTTTTTGACCAATTTACTTGATATGAACACTATTCGATCGGGCGATGTCAAATCAACATTTTTTTGTAGATTTGGGGTGTTGCACCACCTACTGTGTGTGCAGGGTATTATATTGTCGAGTATACTCGACTATAGCGTCCTTACTTGTTTTAATTGCATAAATGCTTCGAGCTTCGAGCTTAAGCTTGCCAGAAATTCCCCTGGACGTTTCCGCTTGCTCTCCGAAGCCTTCGCCGAGTCATCAGACCTTTGTATCTTATTGGCCGGTGCGATACTCTTGCTTGCCGTTCCCTCCTTTACGGAGGGTGTGGCTGCGGCAGGTTTCCCTCAGCACTGAGCACTCGTTCTTTGTGCGGCGGTCTGAGTGTTGCCAGGCGAGCCAGCAAGTCTCAGATACAGTCGCACGTTGTACTCATGCTTTCTCCGCAGTCTCTTTTCTCGGCCGCTCAGCGAACCCGGGTCGCGACCCTCCAGTCCCTTAAGGAACTTTAAAGAGGTCTTGTACTCAGACAGCTGTTTGCGTTTGAGATCATCGTCTGCTATGATCTTTTTGGGTTGTCCCTGGACAACCGTCACTTCACCTTCATCTGTTCTCGATGACTCATCGTCTAGCGGCGGCTCCGCTAGCGCAAGCGCTAGCTCAGAAGCCGGCATCGATGGGTCTGTGAACACAAACTCCGACTCTGTGGCAGTTGGTTCCAGCTCTGTACCCTCCTGGCGACGGAGCGCACTCGCGCGAGTTACCAGTCGGGCCGGGTAACGATTAGATGGTGATCAGATCTCTAGTTCAAAGTAATGACTTCACTGTTCGGCTTCGGTTTTTAGAATGAATTTATTAGCATTCTGCCTAACGGACAGAAGCTTGAAACTTACTTATGTATTCTTATTTGTAACAATGAAACTTATAAGTATATAATTTGTATATAGTCGGCTCAGCGCTTTTGGCTTTGCCGGACGTTGCGACGTTTCTTATGCTGTGCCGGACATTGCAACAGCTCTTGGTTTTGTTTATGTTAACGTCTACATTGTCGCTGGTACTCGCGACAATGTAAACATTCTGCTTGTGTTGTTTTGATATGTCAGCAACTTGTGGTTGCTGAACCCGAGATGTGTGAGTTCACTGCTCACTGTTGGCTGTGTAGGCGAGGCGGCTTTGGTGGCCGATCGGTGCGGGGTACCGGATCGGTAACTCCTCCACCCCCCCCCCCCCGCCCCCGCTTCTGAGCGACAGCCATAAGGGTGGGATGCCTGGAGCGATGACTGGAGCGTGAGGCTGGATCCGAGGGTAAAACACGATTTTGGATTTTTTGAGTTTCCATGCGATGATCGATATGATGGCCAGCAGACCCAGCAAAGAATATAGCGCAGCATTCTGCCACCTTGTAATGTTGAATGAGTGTGCTACCTCGTCGTTGTATTTTATGGCATCTAGGTGTAGTTAGAGTAGAGGGTAAGTGTTTTAATGGTCTTGTTTCTGACAATTTTTTGTGTCGGCGGGAGTATGATTTCCGGATGTTCTTCTATGGTAAGTGGTGCATTGTTGTATGATGCGCCGTTTATATGTATGGTGCAATTTGAATATTTTATTATTGCAGAGCCGTTGCTGTATATCGGGTCCATACAAGTTGATTCGATGAGCACTTTGTTGCCGTTGAATATAAATTAATAGTTTTTTACAATGACTCATGCTTTCTCCGCAGTCTCTTTTCTCGGCCGCTCAGCGAACCCGGGTCGCGACCCTCCAGTCCCTTAAGGAACTTTAAAGAGGTCTTGTACTCAGACAGCTGTTTGCGTTTGAGATCATCGTCTGCTATGATCTTTTTGGGTTGTCCCTGGACAACCGTCACTTCACCTTCATCTGTTCTCGATGACTCATCGTCTAGCGGCGGCTCCGCTAGCGCAAGCGCTAGCTCAGAAGCCGGCATCGATGGGTCTGTGAACACAAACTCCGACTCTGTGGCAGTTGGTTCCAGCTCTGTACCCTCCTGGCGACGGAGCGCACTCGCGCGAGTTACCAGTCGGGCCGGGTAACGATTAGATGGTGATCAGATCTCTAGTTCAAAGTAATGACTTCACTGTTCGGCTTCGGTTTTTAGAATGAATTTATTAGCATTCTGCCTAACGGACAGAAGCTTGAAACTTACTTATGTATTCTTATTTGTAACAATGAAACTTATAAGTATATAATTTGTATATAGTCGGCTCAGCGCTTTTGGCTTTGCCGGACGTTGCGACGTTTCTTATGCTGTGCCGGACATTGCAACAGCTCTTGGTTTTGTTTATGTTAACGTCTACATTGTCGCTGGTACTCGCGACAATGTAAACATTCTGCTTGTGTTGTTTTGATATGTCAGCAACTTGTGGTTGCTGAACCCGAGATGTGTGAGTTCACTGCTCACTGTTGGCTGTGTAGGCGAGGCGGCTTTGGTGGCCGATCGGTGCGGGGTACCGGATCGGTAACTCCTCCACCCCCCCCCCCCCCCCGCCCCCGCTTCTGAGCGACAGCCATAAGGGTGGGATGCCTGGAGCGATGACTGGAGCGTGAGGCTGGATCCGAGGGTAAAACACGATTTTGGATTTTTTGAGTTTCCATGCGATGATCGATATGATGGCCAGCAGACCCAGCAAAGAATATAGCGCAGCATTCTGCCACCTTGTAATGTTGAATGAGTGTGCTACCTCGTCGTTGTATTTTATGGCATCTAGGTGTAGTTAGTGTAGAGGGTAAGTGTTTTAATGGTCTTGTTTCTGACAATTTTTTGTGTCGGCGGGAGTATGATTTCCGGATGTTCTTCTATGGTAAGTGGTGCATTGTTGTATGATGCGCCGTTTATATGTATGGTGCAATTTGAATATTTTATTATTGCAGAGCCGTTGCTGTATATCGGGTCCATACAAGTTGATTCGATGAGCACTTTGTTGCCGTTGAATATAAATATCACCCCCTTTTCTGGCTGGAAGATGTTTTCCAACGTGTCCACTACTTGTATGTCACAGGAGCCTGTCTCTTCGTGCAGAAGGTTGTGCAGACATCTGGTGTCCAGGGTATCAGGTTCGTTGCAGTAGTACTTATGTTCTAATTCATTACATTTTTGTTTATAGCCTAAGGTTTTTCTTATATTAAATGCCACAAATTTTGGCGAAATTATAAAATTGTTTTTATTTATTGGTAGCGGAATAAGCCTGGAGAAAGTGTATTTTTCTTTTGCAAAAATCGGGATTTGTAGTTTAAAAATCAGCTTGCTGTTTTGAATTGTTGTTTCAAGTTTAAGTAAATTGTACATTGTTTCTAATGATTTTATCGTTACATTTTGCGATTCGAATATTTCTTTTACTTTTTCGATTTCTCTATCATCTAATATGTATTTTGGTATAATTTTTAATTTTGAAAACAGCAAGCTTTCCGCTATATTATTTATGTGATCTTTTAGTAGATCTATATTGAACCCTATTCTATTGACAGTTTGCATTGTTTGCAATTTTATACTGTCTTCTTCGAATTCTTTATTTATTGTGTTTCTAAAGTTCGAAAAAAAATTTGTTATCGAAATTCTTTGTTTATGTGATCCGATATTGACTCGAATCTGTTTAAAGTCTCTGTATTGAATTTATTTTGTCTGTTCATATGGTTTGTTAAAAATGTCTCTGTTCTCGTTATTTCTCTCAGTTGAGTATTAATGTCTTGTGCGTCGTTGTCGTCCATGTTGCCTGTAACTAGCTTGACCAAGCTGCCTAGGCCGTTGACTAATCCCCTTTTTTGGCGATGATAGGGTAGGAGAGAGTCTATTTTATTTTGTAGTTGGCCTAGCTTAGCTTTTAAAACAGCCACAGGGTCTACAAAGTCGTCGTTTAGTCTGATACGGTCAATGGCGTCATATAGTTTCTGTATACACTTGTTATAAGCTGTAGTGTCTATTACGTGATTTATTGTTTCGCAGGACTTGATAAGTAGGGCTTCGCCTAGGTCGATTCTAGCAATGGGTGCTGAATCGTTTATCGGACGGACGGATATGTGTTGAGCTGTAATACACAGAACACTGTGCAAAAGAAAAGAAAAAAGATAAAGTAGTTCATCTCCTACGTTTGGTTCGTCTGATTTTTGATTTGTGAATCTTTTGAAGTCTAGTCGTGACCACAGTAGGGCCATTGTCTGAAAGTACTTTGTGTTTTGAAAACCGAGGTGTAATTTTATTCCTCCTGTTTTCTTTTCTAAAAACCACGTCATCGGTTGCTACCGGTGTGGGTTTTTCTCTAGTCTCATTAAGTCTTTTTAGTTTTTGTCGGGATGTTTTTTCTAGGCGATCCTTTATCTCTGGATAAAGAGTCTCGCGAAATTGGTTTAGTTTTGTGATGTAGTCGTGGTGGTCGTTAAATTGTATCGTTTGGTCAAAGGTGTGCGTTCTACCATTGAATAGTTCAAATGGTGTATGTTTTGTAGTGGAGTGGATGGCATTGTTATAGGTAATTAGGGTTTTGGATAGTATTTCGTCGTGTTCTATCGATAGTTTACGTTGCTTCCTTGTCTCTATCAGTATTCTATAAATTTCTGTCAGTGTAGAATGTAGACGTTCTACAGGTGCATTGCTGGATGACTGTTGGAAAGACGTCATATGTAACTCGATACCATATTGGCGACAAAAATCTTTAAATAAGTTGCTAGCAAATTCTGCACCTTGATCATAAACAATTTGTTTAGGAATACCAAGGAAGCTAACGAAGTGCTGTAGTGATTTTATGACATTTGCACAGTTTCTGTTGGGTATTGGGTAGGCACAAGCGAATTTTGAAAATTTGTCTATCATTGTCAGGTTATATGTGTGATTGATACAGTAAATGTCGATGTGGACTATGTCTAACGGTTTTGTAGGTGTTGGTGGTGTTTGGTATACAATTTGTTGCGGTTGTCTTTCGTATTTGTGCGTTAAGCACAATTCGCATTTCTTCAGTGTTTCCTTTATTTTATTTTTCATTTGCGGAAAAAAGACCGAACGTTTGAGATGTAGCAATGTCTCGTCGACACCACGATGATTATTGTTAATGTGGTAATCTTTTATAATTTGTGTTTGTTCATTTGCATTTGCCACGTCTTTCAGAACGATTGTGGTTCTTAACAGTTTTAGTTTTTTATTTATGAAATGCGTTGCGTAGACGTCCTGTACGATTTCAAAAATGTCATCTGGTGCGTATACAGCATATATCTTTTTCCGTACTTGTATTGCTTTGAGTATTTTGGTTATTTTGTCAATGTCAAATTTTGGTTCTGTGACGGTACGCCTGAGTTTTCGCTTAAATGGGGTTGTCACTTTGCAATTTGGCGGCAGTCCTATTTTTAGAACTAATTGCAAGTTGAAGTCGTTTAGTGATTTTTCGGGTGTCGAGATAGTCAATGGTTCATCCCGTTCAGGGGTGTCTGCTGAATCGTCCATGTTGACAGTATAGTTTACATTCACGTCCGCGTCAGGTTGTATACGGCTTAATGCGTCTGCTACAACATTTAAAGAACCCTTTTTGTATACGAATTCATAGTCATAGTCCGATAGTTGGAGCTTCCAACGAAGTAGTTTGTTATTGTTTGCGTTAGAGCCCGTATTCCAAGTTAATGGTTTATGGTCTGATACCAGTGTAAATTTTCTACCGAAGAGGTAGGGTCTGAAGTGTTTCACGGCCCATTGTACGGCCAACATTTCTTTTTCCGTTGTGGAGTATCGTACTTCGGTGTCGGTCAAAGTTCTACTTGCGAACGATATTGGTCTGTCATTATTTATTGAGCCTTGTGACAACACGGCTCCGATAGCGTAGTGGCTAGCGTCAGTAGTCAGAATAAATGGTTCGTTGGAGTCAGGGTACTTCAAAATTGGATCGTTGCAAAGAAGTGTCTTACAGAATTCAAATGTTCTTAAGAATCTGTCGTCAATTCTAGGTTTATTAGTCCCTTTCAGTTGTACTGTTAGTGGTTTTGTGAGTCTCGCAAAATCTCGTATGAATTTTCTATAGTAGCCGAGAAGGCCCAGAAAAGATTTTATTCGCTTCCTGCTTTTAGGACACGGAAAGGTTTTTATAGTGTCCAACTTAGTTGGATCTGGTTTAACTCCTTCTTCCGTTACTACGTATCCGAGAAAATTTACTTCTTTTCGAAGGAAGTTTGATTTTGAAATTTGTATTTTGAAATTGGCAGACCTTAGTCTGTCGAATACTTTCTGTATATGTTGTAGGTGCTCTTGAAGTGACGGGGAGTATATTATTATGTCGTCTAAATAGACAAGACAAAAAGAACCAACATAATCGCCTAGGACATTGTCCATAACTCGTTGGAAGGTTGCCGGGGCATTTTTCAGACCAAATGGCATGCGAATAAACTCGTAGTGGCCGCCCTCTACGGTGAATGCGGTCTTAGCTCTGTCACTTTCGACCATTTCGATTTGATGGAAACCATTTTTCAGGTCAAGTGTTGTATAATAACTTGTTTTACCAAGTTGAGCGAGAATATCAGTAATATTCGGTATAGGGTAGTGGTCTGAGATAGTTTTCTCATTCAGCTTCCTATAATCTATGACGAGACGCCATTTTGTGACTGGTGCACTCCAGGGCGAATAACTTGTTTGTATAACGTTTTGATCGAGCATAGAGCTGACTTGCTCTTTAACCTCTTGTTTGAGAGCGAAAGGATAGCGATATGACTTCACATGTATTGGTGTGTCATCGGTAGTGTGTATGTGATGTTTGGTATTACTGGTGAACGTTAATTTGTCTTTGTCATTGTACAGTAAGTCAGAGTACTCTCTGCAAAGTTTCAGTAAGTGTCTTTTCTCTTCCTCATTAAGATGGTCTGTCGCTATCTTGTCAATACCTTCAGGGTTACAGTGTATCGTATTCCCGTTAGATGGTATTTCATTTGATTCGTCGAAATGTTCGTCGTTGTATTTCAAGACTTGTAGAGGTTGTTCGAGGTGAAACTCGTAATCATCCTCAGACCTGTTAACAACTTCTATTTTACTGGTACCGTTAGTTGCGGTATAGATACCTTCCGAAATGTCTACGTCTTCAGTTATAGTTGTACAGTGGCAAAAGAAGCTTCCTTTGTTTAACTGTACAGGAAGGTCTACTATTACTTTGCTTGTGGCTGGTATCAGAAGGGTTTCTGTAACTGGATTCGTTTCTATGTGCAGTCGCTGTCTCTATTTGCATTTTGTCCAAGTTGATTTTCGCTTTTGCCCTTGTTAGTAGGTCTATACCCAACAGGCCACCGAAATTCGGATGAAAATCAAAAAGGAGTAAATCCACGCCACCATTGCATTGAAGTTCTGCAATTGATGGGATTACTACTTTTTTGTCGATAGTGTGTTCGTTAAGAACCGTGCGGATAGTAATGTTACTCTCCAATTGTTTGTGATGTTCTGGGTGGACGACGGATGGATTTACGAACGAATTCGTAGAACCAGTGTCAACTAAAAATTTTATCGGGTATTGAGCAATTGAATTAATATAGATGTAGGGTAGTGACGGACCATGCGTCTTTCTACTTAAGAACCCGTTTTGTCTTCCGAGGCTTCTTTTGGAAAATTTCCAGCCTCCTCTATATTGAACAGTTGCTGTTTAGCCGGTTGTTGGTTCGCGTTATTATACTGGTTGTTAGGTGCTTTGAAAGGGTTTTGTGGAGGATTGGAACGATTGTTGTCATTATTATGTCGATAGTTATTGTCTCGAGGTTTTTGATTGTTATTATTTCGTTGTTGTCCGTTGTTTTGTTGTTGTGGGTATGGCCTAGGCCCTTGTCCTCTATCATTTGAACTTCGCTTTTGAAAGTAAAAGCTCTGTTCAACTCGGCAGAACTCGTAAGCCTCTTCAATGGTTTTTGGGTTTTTAACTCTGATTAGAGTATTAAGTGGATCGCGTAAGTTGACCAGGAAGGTGTTCAGGGCGATTTCGTCATATAGTTTTTTCTTTGCATCATTGGCCGCAAGTAGTTGGTTGTTGTTTCTAAGGATTGAAACTAATTCGGTACGTATTTTTGTAATACCAAAGAAAAGTTGCGCGATGGACATATTGCCCGAAATGGTTTGCATTTCACCTAGTAGAATTGCCTCGCTCTTCTTACAAGCATAGAGACTGTTTAAATTTTTTTTAATGTCGTCCCAGACCAATTGCGTGTTAAGCATGGCTAAGGCTTTGTCAGCCTTACCCACTACTTTATTACGAATTGCTCTGAGGAGAAGCAGGCCATAAGGTGTTTGGTCTGTTCCTCTAATGAGCATTATAATCTCCTCCACATTAGTTATGAATTTTTGTAACTGGCTAGAGGTTCCGTCGAAACACGGTAACTCTTTAATGAAAGCCAGGATGTCAGTTGCACCTAACGAAGTTGATAGGCCACTCAAAGCACTGACACCACTGACTGTTGTGGGTGTTGAACCCGAAGCGTGGCCAGAATCCATAATTGTTCTAGGAGATGCTGGTTGGACGCTATTCTCTCTAATTTCTGGCAAACTACTACAACTTCTGAGTCCTGCACGAGCTTTTGCCTTAAACGGGAACTTTGCCGGCATTTAAATATATCTGTTCGTCTTTAGTGTAAGTTTCGTTATTCTGTTTGTACGGGTATGCGTTTTCGATTGTAGTAATTTAGGGTCTTTTTTCGAACTTTTGCTTATATATGTGTGTGTACTTAAATTTATATAGCCGTTTCGCTATTTGTTTGTATGTATATGCGTATATATCTTAAGTTTATATAGTTTTCTTAGTAATTTGATATATGTGTTTTGGCTTGATTTTAATTTTTGTGAAAAGCGACTCTTTCGTTTTTTTTTTTTTTTGTTTTACTTGCTTATATATGTATATGTGTATATTCTAAAATTATGTAGCTATGTCGCTAACTGTTTGTATATAGTTTGATTTGAATTGCTTTTTTTTTATTTGATTTGAATTGCTTTTTTTGTTGTGAGACTTTTCTTTGTATGTGTGTGTAAGAGTTTGAAATATGTATAGCTGTGTCGCTTATTTGTTTATATATGTGTATGCTTTTGATTTGGTTTGATTTGCTTATTATTTTTGTGAGACTTTTTTTTCCTTATATATATATATAAGTGAAGCGTTTGGAATATGTATAGCTATGTCGCTATTTGTTTAGATATGTATATGCTTTTGACTTGGTTTGATTTGTTTATTATTTGTATGAGAAAAATTGTTATCCCTTTTTTTTTATATATAAGTGTAGCGTTTGGAATATTTATAGCTATGTCGCTATTTGTTTGTATGAGTGTATTTGATTTGTAAAAAAAAATTTTTTATTTAGAAGATTGTTACAACGTATGCAGTTTTGTTTTTGTGTGTGGCCATGGGCTAATTATTTGATAATATGTATGCCCACCGGCCTGTTGTTTGATAATGTGTAAGCCCACCGGCTATTTGTTTGTTAGTATGTGTATGCCCACCGGCTAATTGTTTGCTTATGTTTCATAAAAAAGAAACTAGGGCTCCTTGTTAGTGCTCTCTGACAATACCCAGCGGATTACTGTGTACCAGAGTCGTGCTTTCTTCTTTTTGTTAGTTGAGCGAATTTCAATTTTATTTGTACATTTATGTGTATGCCCACCGGCTTTTTTTATACTTTTCACTTATGTGAAATAGTATATTAACTTTGTCACGGAGTTTGTAACAGATCGAAATATTAATTTCCGACTATATAAAGTATATATATTCTTGATCAGGACGACAAGACGAGTTGATTTAGCCATGTCCGTCTGTCCGTCTGTCCGTCTGTCCGTCTGTCTGTCTGTCTGTCTGTCTGTCTGTCTGTCTGTCTGTCTGTCTGTCTGTCTGTATGTATGCAAACTAGTCCCTCAGTTTTGAAGCTATCGAGCTGAAACTTTGCACAGAGTCTTAGAATTTATTACGATGAATCATTCGTCGGAACCAGCATGATCGGATTATTGGAACAGGTAGCTCCCATACGAAAAGAAGAAGAAAAGTGAACAAAACTTGAATCGCTGTATGGAAAACTTTTTTGTTTTGTACAATAGAGTGCTGAAATTTTAAACATAGTAGTTTTACATGGTCCGACTACATGCCTGAAAGTTTCATTGGGATTGGACATCTGGAACTGGTAGCTCCCATACGAAATGAAGAAGAGGAAGAGAAGCCATATTCACGTCGTTGTATGGAAAACTTTTTTGTTTCTTAACCAATTGACTTGAAATTTTAAAGTTATGTTCTTAGGGAGGAATGAAAACTATTTTGACCAAAAGTGGGCGTAACCACGCGTAGCCACGCCCACTTATAGCGAAAATTTACCCGTTGTATGGAAAACTTTTTTGTTTTTTAACCAATTGACTTGAAACTTTGCAGTTATGCTCTTAGGGAGGAATGAAAACTATTTTGATCAAAAGTGGGCGTGGCCACGCCCACTTATAGCTTAACTTGACCCTTTGTATGGAAAACTTTCTTGTTTTTTAACCAATTGACTTGAAACTTTACAGTTATGTTCTTAGGGAGGAATGAAAACTATTTTGACCAAAAGTGGGCGTAGCCACGCCCACTTATAGCGAAAATTGACACTTTGTATGGAAAACTTTTTTGTTTTTTAACCAATTGACTTGAAACTTTACAGTTATGTTTTTAGAGAGGAATGAAAACTATTTTGACCAAAAGTGGGCGTAGCCACGCCCACTTATAGCGAAAATTTTTCCGTTGTATGGAAAACTTTTTTGTTTCTTAACCAATTGACTTGAAACTTTGCAGTTATCCTCTTAGGGAGGAATGAAAACTATTTTGATCAAAAGTGGGCATGGCCACGCCCACTTATAGCTTAACTTGACGCTTTGTATGGAAAACTTTTTTGTTTTTTAACCAATTGACTTAAAACTTTACAGTTATGTTCCTAGGGAGGAATGAAAACTATTTTGATCAAAAGTGGGCGTAGCCACGCCTACTTATAGCGAAAATTGACCCGTTGTATGGAAAACTTTTTTGTTTTTTAACCAATTGATTTGAAACTTTGCAGTTATGCTCTTAGGGAGGAATGAAAACTATTTTGATCAAAAGTGGGCGTGGCCACGCCCTTTTATAGCGAAAATTGACCCTTTGTAAGGAAAACTTTTTTGTTTTCTAACCAATTGACTTGAAACTTTACAGTTA